>CATOUR010000057.1:0-1344103 GCA_951848785.1 Callosobruchus maculatus
TTAAATGAAAGAACTACCAGCCATTGTTGCAGGCATCAGAATACCTTCAGAATAAATTTTCACATTTAATATCATAAAGAAGTAATCATTTCCGTAGGTCACAGGTAACGACACCTCTGACTGGAGCCCTTCAAATCCTTCAGTACTCGTAGAAAATGAAAACTGAAGTGCAATCTGTTTAAATTATAAAACATAATTTATTCCACAGAAAAATACATGAAACAGTGCCAATTATAATATTGAATAATAAAATATTCTAATATTCTAATGACTGCTTCAATAGATGCTCAAATGCTCAAGTTAGAAGTACCGTTCTTTTGACTTGAGGGGAAGTCATTTTTTTATAACAATAAATTTGAAATATCCTCTTGAGGATAATAAATTATTAGACTGTCAGCAACAATCGCTGGTAGTTTTCCTTTATATTTTTTGAAGTACAGTGTGGCTTCGACGCAGTCTCGTTTATACATTTTCCATTTCCAATTTCAATATTAGTGAAAGAATTTATTGAAAGCTATGGTCGAGGGAGAAGAACCATATTTTTTGCTGGTATGGTGATTATATCTTTAAAGATAGGCCAAAATATGTACACTATAGCTACGCCAATAACATAATGTCTATAACTCACCTCTGTGCTTGTCCTTTTGATTAATAGCAATTTAATCTGCTATAAACAAAACCCCATAGTTTAAAGCATAAGCCTTAGCTAAACTGTTTGGCCTCATTGGTACCATTCATTTAAAATATTTGACAAAAGTTTACTCTAAAACTAGTTACATCGATCGGTAATTAAATCGGGAAACCAGTTTTTAAATACGTGTTACAGTTTACAGTTTTACAGATTTTTTCGCCGTCTATATTCTCGAAATAATATTGATCTCTAGACGAATATAGGATGTCCCTAGGATGCGGCGCAAGAGAGATTCCAATCCTAATACCCTATCATTCTCCCTGTGGCTGTCTTCACTTGACAAGGGCTGCTTTTGGTTGGTTTCAATAAACACCTGAGGGCACTCAAGTTATCCCTTCCGCCAAAAGGGATTTCCTAAACGTTCTTGGGTAGAATGAGGGATTTTCCCTTGGAGAATACGTCAGAATTAAGTTTCCTGCCTTTGCCTTCGTAGGGATACCGAGTTTGCGGCTTACACCAGATATGAGAGGGAAGCTTTTTCTGATTATGTCGGTCGTATTATACTGTACATTGTAACTCAGCCGTATTGAACGTTATAACTCAACCATATTGAGCTTGTATACTTCAACGTCCAACCTAAACAAACAATATCGCATTTTAACGTAGCATTTTTTCTAGAGCCTAGCTTCATGAAACACCCATAGGTCATTTTCCTCTATCTCAGATTCAGAAAGAGCTTAACATTCTACTTAAATAAAAACTGCTTTTCTAGTGCTTTAGATATCTTAGGCGCTAACATGGAAGCCTGGTCTTTGTGCCAAATGTTCCAAGACAGTCAGTTTTCTGGGAAGAATATCATTTTGGGAACAAAACGTGAGATTTTAAAGAAAGAGAATCTTATGTCCAAATTCACATTAGAACGTATACATTTTACCTTTCGCGGAATCTAAAAGACAGTAAAATTCCGGTATAGGGCAAGAGCTCGTAATAGGTATGATTGGAAGGTTTTTTGCGCAATCGTATTTTAAGAAAGATGCTCCTCAATTGGGTCGCTTCCAATCTATAGATGAGAGGTGGTGAGGGGAGTGTTGATGTCGTCGTCAACGTTTTGGGGATATAATAATATGTTTTTTATTGTCCTGTATATCTGTCAGTCTGTTGACATTTTTCTCAACATAATCTCGGCAACCGCTGCACCTATTTTGCTGAAATTTGGGGCGCAATGTGCTGTGGCATCGTAATAAGTACCTAATGGTGCTATATGGTTGATTTTTATATCGATGTGTTGGCGGTGACGAACTTAATTTCTTGGAATGGCTTAAAACCTACTACATTTAGAGGTCCTTGAACATGTTTCACTTGTTTAGTGGATCGGTAAAATGGAAGAAAGTGGGTATACGGGAAGTAAATATTTTTGTACTCATAAAGAACTAATTACCTTGAAAAAGTTGTCTTACCGATGTTCCGCACTTTATATGGCTCTTCGAACATCAACTTTTAGTACAAATCTATGGACATACCACAGCATAGGTGGGAGCATTACTTTTTATCTTTCATCGCATAATCTCAGTAACTGCTACACTGATTTTAATGCAATTTCGAGTATGAAATGATCTAGGACCACTATAGAAAACACTTAAATATCCACATCTCGAGCTACATCTCTAAAAAAATTAGCAAATCGGCAGAGAACTTATTAGCAACAAAAAAAATTCAATCCAATCCAGTCTTCGTTTTTAGGAATTTTAGTAGCAACTGATCAATTTCGATTTGTTCCGGGAAGGTAGCGAAATTGTAACAAAGCGGAGATGAGGAACATAAAAATTCTTACATACAGGGTGTTTCTCGATTGAATGTCAATATTTATGAGCGCAATTTTTGGGTCCATTCTAAGAAGAAAACTTCATATGAACGTATGTCCTAAACGTCTTACCTTTTGAGATACAGGGTGGTAAAGTTTTCAAAAATAAATAATTTATTATTAGTATCTACAATACCACTTCAGATTGAAAGGTGCTTGCTTACTCCGCAAGAGGGAGATGATTCCTATCATTTGGCTCAAAGAAAAATCGGAAAAATGAAGGGTATCGGCTGGATTCGAACCAGCGTCTCCGGCATTCTAGGCCAACACGTTACCAACTATGCTACGGTGCCCCGTACCATAGCCGAACCAAATGATTAGAATCACTTCAGATATTTGATGAAATTCGTCATGGATGAAATTCGTCATGGATTTTTTAATGTGTGTCTTAAATTTCCACCAGTGGCGGTCGTACGTAATTTGACCTGCCTATTTTGGCAGACATTGATGGTACGCCACTGATATACAGTCAATGACAATAACACCTTCCTTACGTATAACAACATTTTCTGAAGTCACTTAGGAGTACATTCTGAACGTTTGATGATAAAGAGGGATATCCATTTGATACTGTAGACTTGACTTTGACGTGGTAGAGAAAACAGAGTTACATTCAGATTTTCGGTACACATTCCCACACTCAAGCTCTGGGCAGTATAATGTACTGCTCTTAGACAAGAAAATAGAGAGGTCGAAACGCGCGACTGACATTTTTGTTACCAAATGGAACCAAAGAGCTACCAAAATTTACCTGTGATAAGTGATTCCTGGCTCCTTCCTGCTGCTGTGGCTTTTACAACCGTAAGTTGCACACCCTACCATTATGCACACCACAATATTTTACAGTGACTGCTTTTAAAAACGCTAAATATAATAAAAAAAATATTTTGGTGGCCATTCATTCATTTTCGGTAGCAGCTAGTGACAGCTAATTCATATAGCACCAAACGGGCGTGCGGTATCCCCTCTCTTTCCTTATCTCTAAGGTACTGTTAAAGCAGCCTATACGTTTACCTTTCATAGTAAAACCCGAGGTTAAGGATGCCTTCCAGTTTTAGTTCTAAAACATATGGCTCCTCTCAGAAAAAGGAGTGTTCGAACATTTTATAGGTTAGAATTCCAGGCCCTTACCAACCTTATGTTTTATGACCCATTAACTTCATAAATGGCAATATTAAATAAACTTTTACGTTGTTTCCGATATTACAAGATCTTATTTATTTTTTGTAAACCTAACCTTGAAATGATCGGTAATACCGAAATGACGCTCAAATTTTGATCACCTGGTTTTATTTCCGGACACCAGTTACCATGACCCCATCATCTGTCATACGATTCAAATATTATCCAAAAAATATATACTCGATGCGAGAGACGCCAATCTCCCTGACGTTTCCTGGTCCCTAGGTAACCACACCTGAGAGATTGACCGACAAGCATGACCGCAACCAAGAGTGGAGAGCCTTCTGACCGACTTGGCAGGAATTGATGGATCAAAAATGTGCTTGATAAGTAAGGGATGTGGTTTTGTATTGTTCATTTTAAAGTACAATTCATTTGAGTGAATTTGCGAAAAGTACTAATAATAACCATTAAACAGTCAGTAAAACATTTATCTCAACCTTCATGCATATTGTACTGTTTTTATGGACCAGGCGTTTATAAAACGCATTTTATTATAATTCAGCAATGAAATGTATCTGAATGCTTTGGTGTATGAGGCAAATTAAATCCCAAATATTGCATCGCTGAACGTTTCTGCCTGTAACTTTTATGAAGCATTCACTTTCTGAAGGCTATTAAAATACGTTTCCAGTATAATGCTGATGTATTTTATGTCCAAGTAGCTTTATAAATGCTACACTTGCGCGAAGTTGCGGGATTCTTCCAGCCATCTTATGCACTTTATGGTAAATAAACGGAGAAATAAATTCCCTTCGAATTACCTGTGATACGGGTTGTAGTATACGCATAAATCTAACATGTTTAATGGGAAGCAGAGACCATCAATGTAGGTGTTTTCAATCTAATCAGTGCAAGCGTCCTTTTAACACTATTCGCACTAAGCGGGTGTATTTTCCTTAACTTCGTGAACTCATGTAGAAACCACAGTAGATATGTTGAACCAGAGATGTAAATTATATATTAACCGTGACACAGGTTGCAGTATAGAAATAAGTATGATACTGCGACAATATGACATACGTACTCACTCAGCGTGCCTTTCGACTGTTCTATTGCTGTGCATTGCTTCGATGTCCAGCCTCCTACATTTTCCGTAAAACAAAGATGACTGCATTTTCCTAGAGTCTGAATCATATCTATCTAAATCGTAACCGATTTATCCCATAAATGAAACTATAGGTTTTTGTCTTATTGGGCGTAATCACGCAAGTCCTATCGTATCTCTTAGATGAACAATATATATATTCTTTCTAGTAACAGTGCCTGTGAAAAAAATGGAGTCAAGTTGATTGACTCAGTACTTCCCACACACAATGATGATACCATTTTATTATTTCCCATTACATGAAGCTATAGTCTGAAATCCCCTTGCAACTAAATCATCGCCCACCCGCCTGCAAAAAGAACATCCAACACAAAAATCGTCGTAAATAGTTTCCTGCGTCTCCCTCCTTAGAAACTAGAATGCCACAAATGGAGTCAAGTTGATTGACTCAGTACTTCCCACACATAACACTTGCAACCAAATCATCGCCCGCCTGTCGCCAAAAAACATCCAACACAAAAACTAGTAAATAGTTTCCTAAATCTCTACGTAGGAACTAAAACGACACAATTCAGCTTTAACTGGACGAAACGAAACAGTCAGGAACCCCCAAATTGCTTAAAAACGAAGTTTGAACTATTTTTATATTTTTAGATTTTTATTATTGCTGCTCCGCCACTGACACGATTTTTGAAAACCATACGCATTTTTCATCCTTGCCGCGGTAATAATACTGTGTCTAAATTTCATTAAAATTAATTCCATAATTGCCATGTTACTAAAATCAGAACGACCTGAATCAATACCTACCCCTAACAAAACCAAATCCCTTGATTTCTGTAATAGCCAAGGCAATGTTCGGATGGACCTAACAAACGTCTATTATGCCGCTAGGTCTTTCTTTCACAGGTCAATGGACACTATTATAAATGAAA
Source organism: Callosobruchus maculatus (assembly GCA_951848785.1). NCBI lineage: Eukaryota > Metazoa > Arthropoda > Insecta > Coleoptera > Chrysomelidae > Callosobruchus > Callosobruchus maculatus. The sequence goes on from CATOUR010000057.1 coordinate 5,658, forward strand.
TAAATTTTTGAGTTTTACAACCCCCCATCCCCTAACCACCCCAATTTCAGCCCCACCCAAAGAAAAGTAAAAAATGATCAGAGACCCCTAAAACGCCGAAAAACAAAGTTTGAGCTATGTTTACATTTTTAGTTTTCTTATTATTGCCGCGCCGCCACTGACACGATTTTTCCAAAACATGCGCGCTTTCCATCCTCGCCGTGGCAGTAATACTGTGTCAAAATTTAATTAAAATCCATTCGATAATTTTGGCGTTACGCAATAAAGAACGATCTAAAACTAAAACAACACTCGGATGTATACATCACAAATTATTCTCCGTTGGTTTCTATTATAAGAAAGGCAATGTTCGGATGGACCTAAAAAATTTTATTATGGCGCTAGGTCTTTTATTCACAGGTCATTAGAGAGCCCATTATGAATACAACAAATTTTTCAGTATTACAACCCCCCACCCCCCAACCACCCCAAATTCACCCCCACCCAAAAAAAAGTAGAAAATGATCAGGAACCCCTAAAACGTCTAAAAACGAAGTTTGGAGCGTATTTGAAATTTTTCGTTTTTTGCTAATTACTCCGCCCCCTGTATAACAATTTTCAAAATTATAGGAACATTACCTACTACGACCCCATAGCATAACGCTGTCCAAATTTCATCACAATCCATGTAGCGGTTACTGAGATTACGAGGGTAGAAAAACGCGACAGACAGACAGACAGACAGACAGACGACCGACAGACAGACAGACAGACAGACCGACGGAAATGAGTGACGTGGATTTTCGTTATGTACACATCATAAAACGCCCAAAAAACGTATTATCTCAAAATCGAAAATTTTCGCGATCACAATACTCCCCTCACCTATCGGTGTGGGAAGTAAAAACGTAGCTTTGATACATTTCGTATTTTTGAGTTACCCGGTATAACATGAAAATATCTTTAAAATATAGCCTTTATGGGTCTCTATCGCATATTCAGATTCCTTGGTGAATTCTAGTGTGACTTTATGTATCATGAATGGGACTTAAAGCGAACCGTTTAGGTGTCAATCACCATTTTCGGTATAACTAGATATCAGGAAAGAATTGAATATCGCAGAGATTATAAAATTTGGAAGGCTGTGACTTTGCCGTGTTACCAAGCGTCAGCTTAGATGAGACTGTCAATTTAAAATTACCTTTATGCTTGGAGAAATCGGTCGATTAATTAAGGAAACTTCGATCAGCGATAACTCGATTTTTTGAAATAGGAATGCCTTATTTTTTTGATACGGTTAAATGAAGAATTTGATAACCTTTCTAATCGTACAAGGTGTGAGTACCAATCTCTGATAGTTTATGTTTAATTTTCAACCAAATCGGTGTTTTTCGATTTTCCAAACTTATAAGCAACTTAGCAGACCATAAAATATTAACAAAAACCTGTTCAGGTAGAAGAAAACAACTAACTTAGCAGAAAAATATACACGAACTAGACTAAAGGGACAAGATTATAAAAATTACTCACAACAAACAAAGCCTAACCAGAAACAACGGCGGTAACATATCTTTGGTCAAAGAGAGGCTGGGGTATGGGAGAAATGGATTTTTTCACGGCCTACTAGCTACTGCAATGTACTAGAGATTGGCAATTTCCTAAACCATTAAACATTTTGAAACAAAATGAAAGCTACTGGACAATGTTATAGGCAGTTTATTTTCATAATAAAATTTCACATTTAATGGTATAAAAAAGTATGCAATTCTGTCAAAACTCAAGTCAAAAGTACCTCTGACTGGAGTTCTGAAAATTCTTCAGTACCTATTAGCAGCATCGCAGAAAATGGAGAATGAATTAAAATTTGTTCAAATTATAAAACATAACTTAAATGGCAGAAATATCGACTTCGACGCAAATTACTACTGTTTTACACCATTATATAATTATGATTGATAATTGCGTGCTGGAGCAAAAGTCGCTGGTTGTTTTTGTTTCATATCAGGGTTTTTAATTGTTTTGGATATTTTTATCTTCTAGTAAATTGCGGTAGCCGGTAGACTGTAAAAAATATCTATTACTGCCATACTCCAGCTTCTCTTTGACAGAGATATTATCGCTGTTGTTTCTGGGAGAGTTGATTTGTTGTAAGGAATTTTTATCATCTTGTCTCTTTTCTTCCATCTCAATTAACAGGTTTTTGTTATATTTCATGGCCAGCTACGTTGCTTATAGGTAGGAAAATTGAAAAACGCCAATCTGTTTGAAAATTTAAAATTAAATGGAAACTACCAGAGATTGACATTCACAACCTTATATCATTAGAAAGGTTATCAGTATCCATCCGATATTGTTATTTTATTTTCTATCAAATACCTTAGCCATAATGCTCCATGTCGAATAACGTGAATAACCCTGTATAGTTATGCTTAGTAAAAGAAAATGGATGGATATACCGAGCCAGTCCACTTTAAAACATCACTTGAACTTTCCTAATCAGTAAAATATCTAGGCGTAATTGTAATCTCGAAGATTAATTAGAGACAACATATAGAACATAAAGTCAATAAGGCACGCGATTCGTTATGGCACAGCAGAAGGGTTGTAGAAGTAAATTGGGGGCTGAATCAGAAGGTGGTGTCCTGGCTCTATACTGCAATGATAAGGTTTTTCTTAATGTATGGATCAGTGTGGTGGCCATGTGTAAGAGCGGAAACAAATGAAACAATCAAAGCAAAGCTAAATGAAATTCAACGCTTTGCTTTTGTTAGTATAACAAGTGCAATACGCATGACTCCGTTGAGCGCGCTAGAACCACTGCTGAATCTTACTCCACTTGCCTTTCTAGTTCAAAGGGAGGCCAGAGCGTCTGCGTTCCAATTGTAGAGTCAGGGCAGTTGGTTCTTTTTGAATCCTGGCAGAGCTGCAAAGTGATAACACTATGCTACATATATGACGAGTGGTATTTTTCCTAGATATTTCTTCGAGTACAAATTTACGGTGAAGTATTTTATATGGGAAGAGTGGGGGTCAACCGGCAGGCGACCTATGAAGGAAAGAGGGTCAGTCTGGTTCGGCTCACTTACCGATGAGGGCTCCAGCGCTGGGATCTGTGAGCCAAAAACAAGGCTCTATCTCGCTCTTGAGGGATACACTACGGTATTACTACGGTATTTCATATTCCAAACAGAAATATATATGCAATTGCATGCGCTCCTCGTATTCACGAAATTCAGGGGCGAGACGTATTAGACAACGTCACCTTTCACGGATATATTTTATACTGCTGAATGAAGGCTGTAGCCCATAGCTATTACACATCTAAAACACGAGTAGGTGTGCATCAGATAGTGTCCTTATCAGGCTTCTGGGGCCTGGAGGATAACACACCATCGCACGTATCCGTTCAAGCTGATAGCTTGGCGTACAATGCACTATTTCGGCTTATCTACGCCTAATAATCTAGGGCAATTTGTGAAAATCAAACAGCATTACGCTGATTTATCCACTTCTAATCATACCTCCACGGAACACGGCAGGCCCGCTACAGAATCGATTCTGCCAGAACCGGAATCGGTAATAGCCTGTCGAATATTCCGGCGCGATACATTTGGAATTCAGTAGTGGTACAGCCTATACGTGTACCAGCACCGTAAGCGCATTCGCACATGGGTCGATATAGTCGACGCATATAGACTGGCGCACCTGCCACCCGCACATGCTTCGATCCACAACCTGGTCGATGCACAACGTACAACCTATTCCTAAGAAAGGTAAAAAAACAGCTATAGACCTATGGCTCTTCTCAGCATCATGTCTAAAGTTATGGAGACTGTCATTAACACACAACTGCTGAAATACCTGGACCACAATAACATCATAAATGATCGTCAGTATGGCTTCCGTAAGCATAGGTCTACAGGTGACCTCCTGTGGAACAGAGCAATTTATTAAAAATCATGGATAATCCCATGTTGCTGCAGTTGACATATCGAAAGCTTTCGATAGAGTGTGGCATGAGGGATTTCTGGTCAAGCTTGCTGCTTTCTGGATGACCACTGGGCCTGCGGCAGTGGCTGAATGGCTGGATGACCGATCTCTGTTTGTTGCAGTCTAAAGTTGTTTATCAGACGTATTATCAATAAACACCGGTGTATCGCAGGGATCTACCTTATTCCCTACACTGTTTCTGCTGTTTCATTCATTGAGCTGCTGGAAAGAATATCCAGAGAGCAACCCTCGTACATTGACTTTCATATGCAGTTGGCATAGAAGCGCGCTCTTCTGGTCAGGCCAAGCGAACGCGCCGTAGCGTTCCATCAAGAAGTCTGCTGCTGTTTAGCAGTGACTTTCTTTGGTGAGCCATTACCTTCGGGTACCAGATGGTGCACAGGCAGATCTTTTCTGTCGCCTACTCTCACATGCTTTACATGTCTGGTAGACATGAAAATTCTGGTGCTCTCTATCTCCGTCAATCGACCTATGGCGCCCTAATGATCGCTAATAGGCATGAAACAGCTAGCTGTCTGTGTACTGGTGGATTGACGGGGATGTAGAGCAACCCTCGTAAATAAAGTACAGTACACAAAACTCAGGCAAAACACTGACAAATAAGTCGCGTCACCTTCCGTCAAGCTTTTGGGGATCAACGTCAACACAGATCACAGAAACACTTTGTTTCTGTGATCTGTGAACATCAACGATAATGTGTCCTGGCCCGATCACGTCATCAGTCTTGTCTTGCTAAAACGGCATTCCAGATTTAAGCTTGGAGTTTTGTTCCGATGTATGTAGCTGTATACACCAGAGCAACTACAGCTGCTCTAAGAGGCACAGAAGCAAGCCTTCCGTGTATGGGGATGTACTCCGAAGCACTCTCTGAAGCTTCTGGACACTATCCAGAAGAGAGCAATTAAGCTAATCAACACGCTTAACCTCACAAAGGACCTCCACAGCCTGGAACATCGGAGAAGGGTGGCCGACCTGTTCCTGTTTGGCAGATTTTATCTAGGAAGATGTTCGAGTGAGCTCTCTCAGATAATAACACTAAAGGCCACGTGAACGTGAAACACTAAAGAGGCTCTGCGAGCTCAGTCTTACCAGGTCGAGGTCCCTACTCACCGGACCAGTCTCCTCCAGCATTCCTTCTTTTGGAGAACTTCGACGCTATGGAACAACCTGCAACGTTTCAAATATAACGTGCACCGATACTTATCCTTTCGCAGCGCCTCTATAGCGCCATAGGCCTTCAGCCTTTGCGGGAGGCAGACCATAAAAGAATGAATAGTTGCAAAAGGGTGGATTAATAACTCATAAATTTCAGTTTACCCTGGACATTTATATCATATGAAAGCATTGAATAATGATTACAGGTAGAACCCTTGGATCCCAAGAGCTTGTATCGCCCTCATATTACTGAAGATAACTATAAAATCAAGACTGTTTTGACAGTATAACCTAAATTAATTACCGCCATCAGACTTATACTTTTGACTTCATGCAATTCACAGGATTCCAAAAGTCGACATGCTTCAAAATAATTATTTGCTAAGGAAATACTGACATTTTTATAAAACATTTTTTATAGAGTCTATGCATAGAATCTGTCTATATTTGAACTTTTTTTCTGTTTATCGTTATGTGCTTTTATCTATGACTTGCCGATCTGCAAAAATCACATTATTAAAAACTTTTGTACTAAACATTCACTCCCTTAAGCAGTCGCCCCCTCAGTTACCTTAAAAGCTAATGGAAAGTAGGTTAACGGATGGGAGACTTTTTTCGTTCGAGGAAAACATTTCACCTAACTTTAAACACGCTGCGCTGTCCCGATTATCCTTTATAAATTATAAATTATGTCTATTCCTGACTATTTTGATTGGTCTATTTACACAGATTACCGGAGGATAGTACTATGCTTTACAGATATAGTTTTACTTACGTTTTCTAGGCGAATTTTCAGTCATTGTCTTCCAAACGTGATAAAACTGTTTGAAATCACTCACAAGGATGACGTCTTGACAAAGTATTGCTCAGTTGTGGTTATAAGCAAATTTTACGAATTCGCTAAATGCGTTAACGGAAGAGAGTTTTTGATGAAGGACGATACATTTGATACTGAGAGAACCACATTTTAAATTTTGTCAAATAATACATATAGTCAACAATAGATAATAATTCAACATCCTGGTTATCACATGAAGTTATTCCAAAAAGAACAAATAACAAGTACAGCAACTAAATTCTTCAAAGTATGGAACAACAGGTGGGGAGACAGCTAAAGGAGGGGAGATTTTACTCCCTTTGTTTGTTTTTCAATATATTTTCCTCAATTTCTTTAGCGTCGTTCCTTAGACGACGAATAGGTGACTATGCATCAATAGTAGATTGCCAGTACTTAAAGGTTAAGGGACTTTTGTGGAAGGAAGTATGAACACCAGAATGCGTGGGGTGAGACACGTGGCTATAAGCTACAAGAACAGTTCAAATAAATTAGGAACATAGCTCTCCGTGCTAACAATATTCCAGAAAAATATACCCATATCGGATCATATTTGTCAAAAATGTAGTAGTAGTAATATACTACTAGACTGTATAGTAGCATTTGTCTGATTTGTGCAGTAAAAATATAATGTTAATTTCAGAGCCCAAACAGACATAGAAAATTAATAATTTGGAGAAGTCAATGAGCAATCTTTAGGTTAGGTTAGGTTAGGGGTGTCAAACGTACAGGCCGGGTTAGGTAGCCCCAACACTGCAGCCATTGGCTTATTGTATTGTCCTGTGCGTTTGTTAATCCGTGAAGAGTTTTGTGACCTTGATAAGATCCAAGAGTCTCTTCACGATATCTCGATTGGGGAGTGATTTGGGGTTGTTAGGCCCTATCAGTCTGAATCTCCACCAGCGTAGAGCCTCACATTCAAAGATTATGTGAGGGGCTGTTTCGTCGTCCTCGTCACATAGTCTGCATATTGGGTTTTCTTTGAAGATCCCTAATATGTGTAGATGTTTTCTTAGGCCGCAGTGTCCGGTTAGGAGGCCGGTTATTAGCCTAGTTTCTTTCCTATTTAGTTTTAGGATCTTTTCAGCTAGTTTTGGTGTGGGTTGTTTCACCATCAGCTTGCTGTGTCTGAGCTTTGGATGTGACTGCCAGTATTTTAGGTGCTGTGAATGCACCCACTGGTTTATCGTAGTTTTTACCAAAGACCTTGAAATGCCTATCGCCGGTTCGGGGCCGGTAAAGCTGGATGCCGATCCGTTTCGTGCTAAGGTGTCTGCTTTTTCGTTCCCTTCAATTCCCTTGTGACCTGGCACCCATTTCAGGGTTACCTTGTTCATGGCACTAAGTTGTTTGAGGTTTTCTAAGCATTCCCAGACGAGTTTGGATTTGATTTGGCAGCCGTTAAGAGCTTTAATCGACGCTTGGCTATCCGAGCAGATAAGAATGTTTTTACTTTTGTATCCCCTTCTTATGTTTTCTCTCAGACAAGAGTCGATTGCATATATTTCTGCTTGGAATACAGTGGCGTAAACTCCCAGAGGTTGACTGATGTCACATCTGGGAGATTGACCGCGAATTCCTGCTCCTGTTCCATTGTCTGTTTTGGAACCGTCAGTAAACCAAACTATTTCTTGTTTGGGTGTTTCCTCGAGTTCTCCTTTCCATTCGATTTCGACGCTAAAGGGTTTCTCAAGTGATGTTGTTGGCATCCTGTAATCACTTCCCATGGTTAATATAGGGTGTGTAATTAAATCAGTGATTGTCGCGTGTCCGTTTCGGTACGGGTACCAGTTATTGTTTAACTGGAGGCGGTATGCCCCAATTCTAGCCTCTGCTTTGACAATTAAGTCAATTGGTGGGAGGTTCAGAATTGTTTCCATTGCTGCCGTCGGTGTGCTTTTTAGTGCTCCGGTCACACATATGCAAGCCAATCTCTGGATTTTGGTTAGCTCCAGGGTTGCTTGCTTCTGGTTCACCTTCGGCCACCAGACAAGTGCGCCATATGTTATCATGGGTCTTATAACGGTAGTGTACAGCCAGTGTACAACTGTCGGTTTTAGTCCAATAGCTCTTTTTAGTGACATTAGTGTCATTTTGCTCTTGGTGATTACCTTTTGAATGTGTTGGTTCCAGGTTAGCTTCGTATCGAGGATGATTCCTAGGTACTTGGCTTCCTTACCAAAACTCAAGGTTTGTTGGAAAAGCCTGGGGGGTATGAGTTCCTCCAGTTTTCTTTTCTTTGTGAAGGGGACGAGTGTTGTTTTGGAGGGGTTTACGCGTAGTTGCTCCTCCTTGCACTAGTCCTCAACAACTTTCAATGCATCCTGCATTAGAATGGATGTTGTTCTGGGAAACCTTCCCCTGACCACAACGACTATGTCGTCTGCGTAGCCCTGGGCGAAGTATCCCAGTTCGTTTAACTTCTTTAAGAGTTCGTCAACGACAAGATTCCACAGGAGAGGTGAAAGAACGCCTCCCTGCGGGCAACCCCTGGCCGCTACCACCCTCAAGGAAGTTTCTGCCATAGTCGAGTTTATGTTCCTAAGGTTTAACATGGATTTGATCCATCTGCAGATGGTATCATTTATCGCATGTTGCCTTGCTGCTCTTAATATGGAGTTGAAGGAGGTATGGTCAAAAGCTCCTTCTATGTCAAGGAATGCTGCTAGTGCAATTTCCTTGTTATCAAGTGAGTGCTCTACTCTTGTAACCAGCTGGTGTAGAGCAGATTCACATGATTTTCCTGGTTGAAAGGCGTGCTGGTTTTGGTGAATTGGCCTCTCTTTGAGAGAGGTTTCCCTGATGTGCATCTCAACCAGCTTTTCTATCACCTTTAGCATAAAGGATGAAAGGCTAATCGGTCTGTAGGACCTGGCTTGAGATAGGTCTCTGGCAGGTTTAGGGATAAAGACCGCTTTCACTTCCCTCCAAGACTCTGGAATATAGCCTGTTGCTAGACTGGCCCTGCACAGTCTACAGAGGAGCGGAGTTATGAGCTCCACACCCTCTTGTAGGAGTGCTGGTATTATTCCATCTGGTCCTGGTGATTTAAAACTGTCAAATGAGCTGATGGCCCATTTTATGCCATTGTAGGTAACCACTTTCTTGGCTAGCTCCCAGTCTTCCTTACTCGCTCTATAGCAGAGCGTGTTAAGGTTTGATGGGTTACTGCTGTTTGGGGTAACTACAGTGGAATCTGGAAAGTGGGTTTGAAGAAGTAAACTTAGTGTTTCTTCCCCATTTTCCGTAAATTCGCCGTCTGGTTTTTCAATTGTTCCAATCGGTTGAACCGGATTCTTAGCCAGAATTTTGTGGATTCGGGTTCCCCCCGAAGAGTTTTCAACTTCGCTGCAGAACCTTCTCCACGATTCCTGTTTTGCTTTCCGGATTTCTTTGTTGTATTCGGTTAGGGTTTGCAGATATGTTTCCCAGTTACCGGTTTTCTTCGCTTTATTGAAGAGTTTGCGAGTATTTCTTCTGAGCATTTCAAGGTTCGCGTTCCACCACTTGTTGTGATTGTTGGTGCTTTGCCTCCTCTCTACGCAATTTGAATGGTATGAGGTTTGAATGGCTTCTTGCAGTTGCAAGTTTACCTCCTCTATATCAGATGTTGTTTTTATTACTGTTTTGATGTTTCTAAGGTTAAGCTGGAGGTCTACTCGGTATTTCTCCCAGTCAGTATTCCGCGGGTTTCTGAATATTCGCTCTGGTTTGTCGATATGTTTGACTTCCATTTGAATATATCTATGATCCGAGAGGCTCGGCTCATCAGAAACCCTCCAACTGCATATTTGGGAGCTTATTTCGAGTGACGCCAAAGTTACACCTATACGCTCTTGCCTATTTTTAATTATAAAAGTAGGTTTAGTTCCCCGATTTAAAATTTCCAAGTTGTTAGAAATAATAAAGTCAAGTAAGTTCTCACCACGTTGGTTTATGTTGCTGCTATTCCACGCGGTGTGATGAGCGTTGGCATCTGCACCAATGATGATCTGTAGGTTGTTTTGCCCACAGTACGTCACTAGCCTCTCCAGTTCTTCGGATGGAGGTGGGTTAGGGGAATCATAGGGCATGTACACAGAAGTTATGATCAGCTCCTTTGTGTTACCTGCCTCTAGATATTCCAGCTTTACAGCTGTTTGGTCCCTGAAACAGAAGTGTGTCAGTTTTATTGCATCAATATTATTTCTAATAAGAATGCAACTTCTAACGTTCTCTGAGTTTGAGTTATATATTAACTTACCTCGGATGTTGCCCAGTCCCATGACTCTTTTCCCGGATATCCAAGGTTCCTGTATTAGAGCCACGTCTATTGCCTCTGCTTCAAAGATTTTGCAGAGGGCAGCTGTTGCAGCCTTCTTATGCTGAAGGTTTATTTGCATTACCCTCAGCATTTTTGGGTTTTGGCTCAAGGACCCTGAAGGTTACTATAGTAAAGCCAAGATGGAGTTTACACTCCTTCCTGGCCAGCTCCCTCAGAGATGACTCGTCCATTCCCACAATCAGAATGGCGCCTTTTGGTTCTTTCTTAATGTTGAAGACCTTCCAGTTATCGGCGTCGATGCCCTCATTTTGGGTTTTTAGCCGCCGGAGGGTTTGTGTCGGGTCATCAACATTGAGATGTCCCTTGAGGATCCACACCGACACCCTTACCCTTGGAGCAATTTCTTTGGACGGGAGTGTCCTCAGAACTGCACCTTCCCAGGGTTTAAGTTGCGGTATGATCGTTTTCAACCACTCCACTGCATGGTTGTCAGTGCAGCGTAAGTGGACCATGCCATGTTCCACTTGGCAGTGGTTGAATTTGGGTCCTTTTCCAGGTTGGCATTTCCAGATATCCTGGAGGATAGCTTCCTGTACCAAGGCACCCTGTTCTGGGGTCATCTTCGTTTCGGGTTCGGGCCCTACGAAGACGGACATTTTGATTGCTGACGTGACCCCGCTATAGCTGGCCCCAGACGTTTTGCTGGGTTGTGCTGCAGCTGGGTCACGCTTTGCAATCTTTTTGGGGTTCTGGGAAGGGGATGGTGTTGATCCAGAAGAGAGCACTCTCTTCTTTCCCTTGTCCCGCTGGTCTGAAGGGGGCGGAGTTGCGGTTGGTGGCCCCATAGCTCCGTCCACTCCAGACTTATCAGGCTTGGGATCTTTAGCTGCCCGGGGTTTCCTATTTGTTCGCTGTTTGCGAGGTAAAATAGGTTCCCCTTTAGCTATGGCCCGCTCTCTTGCTCTCTTGCGCTTCTGAGCACCAGAGAGTTTTTCCTTGTTTAGGTGCAGCCTGTTAAGGTTAGACCCAAGGTTCCTTGTATCTTCATCCTGGGTCGAGTTATTCCCCATTGATGAATTACCTGGTTCCATGAGGTTGTTGGTGGCCTCTGGTTCCTTTCGGACCGCAGAGATGGGGTTATTCGAGGTTAAGTCATCTGGACTGACCTCTACAACCATCTCTGGGTTATTTGACTTAATGGTTTCTTTTACATTTTCCATATTTGTCCCACGAGTATGGGGGAAAGGGTGGTCCGGCTCTGCGGTGCCCCCTGCACAGAGCTAAGGCTTCTTACTTTGGGATGACGCCTGGTTTCCCAAAGGCCCCGTTTGTGACGGTATCCCCTACCGCCATGCATCCTTCGGCACGGGTCGCGCGACATCTTGGATTGGGTTTGAGATGTTTCTTAGATCCATCTGAGGTGACTTCGGGGCTTTGCAATGGTTTTCCCCGAAGTTACCTCATCCGGAAGCCCCCCGACCAACGACAAGGTCTTACATCTCCTACGGGGGGAGCAATCTTTAAAAGTTTCACACAAATCAACTCATAAAGAGGACTTAAACTGTGATGTCTGGAGGGATATGCTGAGATGTTGAACCAGTCTACACAAGGTCATGTAGGGGTCGTGAATAGTCGGTCAAAATGTCTGTGTCAGTTCTATCCAAGTCGTGCTGCTGGAATATGAATATGCTGTGCTATCCATCTGAGAGTCTATATGGCGCGGGAGCTGACTGTGTGGAGGCAGTCTATTTTCTAGTCTTACTAGTAGATGCGATCTACGTGGATTATACATATTATGCTCGCAATAACGTATACAGCGGTTTTCTTTAATGCCGGGGTAAACTTAGGGTCAAGAGTAGTACTATAATTTCGGGTATATTTTGGAGTAAAATTGACAGATGAAACTTTAAGATGGCGGCTGAGCGCTATCTGGAAAAAAACATCAAATTAAAAGGGAGAGTCTTGTGTTACATCTTTTTGAAACTCCTGACGAATACTTCATAACCGTAGAATATAAAGTCAATATCTTTACACGCTACATAATGGCAAAACAGCTAATAATTACCTGATACAAATATTAATATGGATACGCCTAGGTATTTTTCTGTAAACTTTATAGTTGAACGTATAAATTGGAAAGAGATTGTAAAGTTTATGTTAAGGATGCAATTCTATTTTAATTTAGATAAAACAGCATGCTTACAATGAAGTTCCTGTAACAATGAATTCAGGAAATTGTCAAATACTCCATTTATACAATACTACATTTTGTAGTACGTGCAAATGTTGACTTGATACAGTGTGTCCGGTCATTGTCCGGTCTTCGGTATCGGAGCCTTCAGAGGGATAAAATACAGTATTTTTTATCGCATGACTCGTTTCAAACAGTAATTGTAGTGACAAGTAAACGATACATTCAACCCATGGACGCAAGGAAAAGACTGTAGCGATAAGTTTAAAGGTTGTGTATTTTTCTACACATAGGTACATGGTAAATCTAAATCAGGTTTACGTCAATCTTGCAACGCAACATAAGTTTTTGTTTTAGGAACAAGCAGTAAGTTTTACTGCCCACGTGTAGCAGGTTTGTGGTTATTCCTCTAATTTCATTTATAGAGTACACCGCAATTTGTGGCGAGCTAAAATAGATTAGCATTCCGAAACATGCGTTGCAGCTGTTGTCACTTGCACCGGCATCGGACTTATTCCACTTCCAGACTTCCGCGTAATTATAAATACTGCAGCTCATTTCACCCTGAATAGAAACTCAGAGGTCTATAGGACCCCGCGAAAGTCTGTTTGTTGGACCACGTTTTTACATTTTGTGATACATACCCTAGGCTACACGCAAATTTAGTTCACACCTCAAGGTCGCGGTTAACAGTTAGATGTGCAGAAATCGGCGACTGACGAAAGATATCGGCCTTTAACAAAAGCCAAACTAGAGCAATAAATAGATAGAAAATTTATCCGATCCCGGCTGCTGCCTAAGATGCTTCACAGACCTGTAAAGATAACTATAGAGGAGTTCCTTGGGATCCATACCAATCCTAAAAGAGCAGCCCCACTAACAAAACTAATTAGATGTTCATTTTGTGTAAGAAACAAGGACAGAAAGACCAAAATACTATTTCTTCACTGTAAAAAACCAATATGCGCCGAGCATCGGGACCCCATTTGTGTAGTGTGGCTTCGCTGAATAAATTCAAATTCATCAAATATAATTTTTTATTCATTATGTATATAATATGTATATGGACTTGCTTCATCTGCTAAAATTTACACCTTCAACTTAGTTACATTAGAATCATTATTCTTTTGATGATCAACGTACTAGTCGTATCTCTTATCATATTTAAACACATTATTAAAAAAAAGTATTGCTAAATGGAAATTAAATACATTTTATCATTAAAGTGGTTAAACTATATGTATACTTATATTTCATAAAAATTTAACAAGCACTGGAAGTAATATGTCTAACAAAATTTGATTCAAACACATATTTATGTTGATCGTAGAAAAAATGTGCACAACAAGTGCAAAAAGCTCATCAATAAAATTTTAAAAATAAAAAAAAAGTTGGAAGGCCTGGGTTTCGATCCAAGGACCTTGAGATCCACTAGCGGACTCTCTAACCACTGGGTCATCCTTCGAATGAGGAGATCTTTTTAACGAAACATATTTGATTAGGTACTTACTTACTGGAATCTGTAATCTGACTTCAACTTCAAACATTCAAAAACATATTTATTTCGATCGTAGACTTCGTCTCGAGTTGCAAACTTCATTCATCGACTGTTTTGCAACAAACATACACTAGTTGCCAGTTTATTAGTACGTATTTTCACGATTGGCTGGGAACCTAGGATCTAGTATGGGAGTAGGACGTTGTTAGTCAAAGGAGCATCCTTACCACCATGGTGACGTCACACGGGTTTGGGAGCCGTCGGAGTGTTTTCGGTACTCGATTCAAAAACCCATTTTTATTTTGATATAACTTTTGAATTATTGCGAAAAAAAAGAAAACAAAAACAGTTTTGTTATAAAACTTATATATGATCTTTCCATTTATCACAAAAAGGTACTTTTTTTCTTAATTCAAAACCTCAATTGTATGTGTGTCTGTGCAGGGTTAAGTTTGCGTGACTGCTGGAAACATTGCAATGAATGAATAGATATCACTGTTTCTGGTGATTTTTTAGGTTAGCAAAAAGCCCTTAGATAATATTCTATTAGCATGTGATTAAAAGTGAAACCAATAATATTTACAAAACAATGAAAACAGCCACCAAATAATTAACCGTGCACTTTGCAGAAAATTATGCTCTATCTTTCTAGTTATCCATTGGTACCGTAAACTTGTAAATGTGATAATGTGATGTGATAAATTTAGGCAACAGATTGCTTTAGGGCTCTAAAAGCATAATAATGGATCTCCGAGAGTACAAATTATCCACAGGGCATTTAGAAAAAACTTGTCATCGGATTTCTAATGTTTACTATGTTTATTTGAATAGTCTACTATTATCATTATTAGTTATAAAAGCTGATCGGTTAACTAAAAATTCGGTATAAAGTCTCAAAGTTGTATAATTTTGGAAGTAAATTGTGAGTTGTAATTAAAAATGGATTCGTTTTGAAATGTCGCTGGGCAAGCGAGCAGAGCACGCTAGACATGTTGTGAAGTATACTGTATCCGTAAAATTTTAGTTATGTATGGATTCGTCCGTCCAGTGAATCTTACTTCAAAAAAAAGTTGCAGCTTTGGCGTCCACACGAAGCATAAATCGACAAAAATTTATTCCTCTGTACTGGCGTCTAATGGTACAAACACAGACCAGTCGTGTGCACAGTGAACCACATCTTTCACTGCGAAATACCATGTTGGAGCGATTTACAACAGTGTAGGTGTAGAAGCTTGATCAAAATTTCGAATAGTCTTATCCTCATTTTTTAGATCATACAGACATACCGGTATCACTGGGGCGTCATCGAAAGGTTCCTGTCTCGCGTAGATGTCGAAAAATCTCAAAAAAACTCTTTCGTTGGGTTGACTGCAATTAGTGTATCGCCGTATGTATTCCGCGTAAGCAGCCGCTGCACTTCTATCGCATTATGGTGGCGGTATATGAATACAATGTCCGTACATTCTTCATTTGTAAATACAATGACCACTAACGAACACACTGTAGATCAATCATGTATCGAACGCTGAACCTGTAGATGATTTCGTGCATGCGTGAACACCGGCGCCGTTGCCCATTCTAAACGTAGAGACGCAGCTGTCCCAGGCTCACTGAATCTTAACCTGCGCAGGCGTGCTTTAATTATTGACGATCTACAGCACAAAATCTACTGTTTTAACTTCACCGTACGTACGTTCATGATCGATCCATAGTATGTTCATTAGAGATATCAAGCTTATTTCTGAACCTACTTCGTTCTCGATGATTGACGACTCCTCATTTATACATGAGTCAAAAATCTACGAATACAAGATACTTCAAAACGTGGCTTGCATGTTCTGCTTGATTACCAAACCACTTTTTAAGACGATTCCGTTTCAAGTTCCAACTTGAATGTTTATTTTAAAATTAGACAATTTTGAGACCTTATACCGAAGTTTCAGCTGACTGACAAGTTTCTATGTGTAATCATGATGTAATATCATATTGTCACGACGGCCTCTTTTTCTTCACTCAGGGAATCAAACTCGACGTAACTTTCACCGTTTTACTCCACAACTCGATACAATATCTCTTAACCTTATCTCAAGTACAACTCAACTCGACTGACCACTGCCACGCTACTCGTGGTGCCTTATATACTTCATCGAACCATCTAGAAGATTCCAGACACCCAGATGACATTCGAGAATGCCGATCTGTCAGTCTAGAAAATTCCAGATGATTCGATGACGTTTACACATCAAAAAAAATCTAACCTAATCATTGTGAAAGAAACATTAACAAATCCAAATAAGCAATGTAATATACAGGATGTTACACTCTTCCCCCCTTAGCGTTCGGCGTCCTCGACGAACAGTTCGCTTCGATCCTTGTATGGCCACAGGCGATCGCTATGGACGACCTTCGGTTTTCCACTACCCATACGTATCCTGTAGACTACGTCGTTGAGACGCTTCATCACCACGTAGGGTCCCTCCCAATGGCGTTGTAGCTTCGGACATCTACCCCTTCTCCGTCGTGGATTGTAGGACCATACCAGATCACCTTCGACGAACTTTGGGCTATTTGCTTTGAGATCGTATCTGGCTTTCATTCTGTCGCTGGCAGACTGGATGTTTCCTTTAGCAGACTCATGGATATCCCAGAGCGTTTCCTGAAGCTCGCTCACCCATTCGCATGGAAGACGGCGTTCCGTTTCTGGGGGTGGACCAAGAGCTAAGTCCAGAGGCAGCCGCAGTTCTCGACCAAAAATTATCTTCGCTGGGCTCAACCGAGTTGACTCGTTCACCGCTGATCTGTAGGCCAACATTCCCAGAGGAATCTTCGTATCCCAATCAGACTGATGTTCGTTAATGAATTTTGATAGGTAATCCAGGATTGTCTTGTTGAAGCGTTCCACCATACCGTCGGACTGCGGATGAAGAGCAGTTGTTCTAGTCTTCCGAATTCCGAGTTTTCTCATCAGCTGTATGAAGACTTCCGATTCAAAGCTTCGTCCCTGGTCTGAATGTAGTTCATTAGGAACTCCGAATCTGGACACCACGTGTTCCAAAAGAGCCTGTGCCACTGTGCCTGCTTCTTGATTGGGCACAGGAATTGCTTCTGGCCATTTAGAGAAATAATCCATTACAACAAGCAGATACTTGTTCCCAAGGCTGGTTTCCGGCAAAGGACCCAAAATGTCTATGGCGATTCTCTCAAACGGCGCTCCAACGTTGTACTGCTGCATGTGTGATCGTTGACGAATACTTGGACCTTTTCTTGAGTTGCAGGCATCGCACGTGGAACAGTAATTTTCAACATCTTCTCGACAGCCAACCCAGTAAAATCTCTCCTTGATTCTTTCCAGGGTCTTCCTGATGCCAAAGTGACCCCCACTGCTACTATCATGTAGTTGTTCCATAATTGCTTCCCGTAATTTCCTTGGTACTACAAGTTTTTCTTTAGCATGTCTGCCATCAGTATCCTCCCAGATTCTATACAGGAGGTTACTCCTTACCTTTAATGAGTCCCATTGTGCTAGGTAGGCTTTAGTGATGGGACTCATAGCACTTATTTCCTGTTGATTAGGCTTGTTTCCATTTAATAGCGAATGAATAACTAACCCTAGCTCAGCGTCTTGTGACTGAGCTTGCTTGAAGGTTTCTAGTGAAATCTTGGTTCCTTCCAATTCAAATTCTTGTATTCTTAATGTGTTTATGTCGAATTCTCGTTGTTTCTCTTCTTTCGAGCAGTGCTTACAGTCTTCATCACAGGGCCTGCGTGACATAGAATCGGCATTTCCGTGTTGCTTTCCTGGACGATGACGAATTTCAAAGTCATAGCTTTGAAGGTATTCAATCCATCGAGCAAGCTGGCCTTCTGGATTCTTGAACTTCATTAACCACTGCAAAGCTGAATGATCGGTTCTCACGACAAATCTTCTTCCGTACAATAAATGGTGGAAATTTCCGATCCCTTTCACCACACTGTACAACTCTTTTCGTGTCACACACCAGTTTTTCTGCGCTTAGTGCAAAGTTTTACTGTAGTATCCAATTACCTTTTCGATGCCATCTTGTTCTTGAGATAAGACAGCTCCAACAGCATATTGGCTAGCGTCTGTGTCCAAGTAGAAAGTTCCTTCCCTTGTAGGATGAGCTAGTATCGGTGAGGAGGTCAAAGCCGTTTTCAATGCGTCGAAGGCTTCTTGGCAGATGGAGTCCCAATAAAACTTATTACCATTTTCAGTTAAGGCAAATAATGGTTTGGCGATGGTAGAGAAATCTTTCACAAATCTGCGATAATAACTGCACAGTCCCAAAAAGCTTCGTACCTCATGAGTGTTGGACGGTACTTTCCATTCCTTCACAGCCCGCACCTTCTCTGGATCCGTCCGGATTCCGTCTTTGGTTAACAGATGTCCGAGGTATTTTACTTCCCTTTTGAAAAGATGGCATTTCTTAGGGTTTAGCTTCAAGTTCGCTTCCTTAAGCCGCTGGAAAACTTGTCTTAGTCGGAGTAGCTCTTCTTCAAAATCCTTTCCAAACACAATAACGTCATCGAGATATATCAGTGCTGTCTTCCAAGATAAACCTTGTAGTACAACATCCATTAATCTTTCGAAGGTACTGGGTGCATTGCATAGACCGAAAGGCATTACTGTAAACTGCCATAGCCCAGCACACGATGTAAATGCCGTTTTCTCTTTATCTTTTTCATCCATTTCAACCTGCCAGTACCCACTTTGCAGGTCCAAGGTGGAGAACCATGAAGAATTTCCAACTGCATCCAAAGTGTCGTCAATTCTTGGTAAAGGGTATGAATCCTTTTTGGTCAAATCGTTGAGCCGCCTGTAATCCACACAAAACCTCGTTGATCCGTCCTTCTTCCTAACAAGGACTATCGGAGAGGCCCAAGGGCTAGATGATGGCTCGATTACTCCTCGTTTCTGCATATCTTTTACCATATTCTGTACTTCATCAATCCTAGATAATGGAGTTCTTCTTGGGGGCTGCTTGACTGGCTGGGCATCTCCTACATTAATTTTGTGACGTACCAGATGGGTTCGCCCTAGGTCATCATTATTTTTAGCGAAAATCGAATGAAATTCTCTTAGTAGCTTCAGGACCTTCCGCAGCTGTTCGGGTCGCAAATGCTCACAGCTTCTATCATACAAATCTTGAAGACTATCTGAGATTTGGGTGAAGTCACTATCATCTTCTTCTTCCGCGCCATCTAGCCTTCGTATCCATGCTACTGGTTCTAGTCTACCCAGTGGCGTACCTTTCTTGATTTGTATTGAATTCCTGGATACATTTACGGCCCTTATTAACATATTTGAAGAATCCGTTATTGTTCTGGCTAATAAAATAGGTTTATTCCAACCTAGCGTAGGATCTGGTTCAAAAACGCATGGGGTAAGGTTATGTTCAAGTGCCTTATGTGCATATATGGGTATAACAATCTCTTTCTGTGGTGGTATTGTAAAATTCCTTGGTGCCATAACGTTCATTTCCTCTAGCTGAACAGCTCGGCAGCTAAATGAAATCTCTTCTGAATCCCCAATGCTTAAGGTATTACCAGTGAAGTTTATTACGCAGCCAGAACTCTGCAGAAACTCAGCACCAAGGATGCAATCATTTGTGACTGAAGCTACTAAAATGGGATGCTTCTTACCGAAACTGCCAATGCGAATCTCTAATTCTTCAACACCCAGTACTGGTATACGGTCTCCATTAGCGGTCCTCAGCAACATTCTATCCGTTTGCGCGGTTCTGCTTGGCAACTTCCTTCGAATTTCTTGGTATATGTTAGGGCTTATTATAGTCACATTTGCTCCGGTATCGACTAACATCTTGCATGGTATATTTTCTATGTAACCTTCAACTACTGGACTCTTCTCAATTTTATTAACTTCAATTTCGATGACCATGGGGCTTTCGTCATGATGGCCAGCCAGTTTTTGCCCCCTAAAGCTGGCCGGCTCTAGTTTTCCGACTCATTATCAGTATTAGTACTAGCCTCCCTTGACTTCTCTGCCACCTGCATGCGACAGCCTACTCGAAGGTGCCCCTTCTGCCCACATCTCCAGCACGTAAACTTCTCAGGTCCTTCTAGATTTGTGCGAACTGGGTTTCTTTGGAAGGTACCACCTCTTCTTCTTGGAGTGAACGCTGTCGCCCTGACTTCTACTTCATCATCTTGTTCTAAAGAGCGCACCCTCCGTGTCATTCGCGTAGCTTTTGTGGCAGCCTCAATTTCTAGAGCCTTGACCAAAGCGTCTTGTAAGGTTCTGGGACTAGATAGTCTTACGATTCTCTGGACGTCAAGGTCTGCGATTCCTTCGACAAACTGACGAGCAGCGACGTATTCCTGTGTCTCGATGGGACTGCTGACGAATGCTCGTTTAGCTAAGCTTTGGACTTCGTATGCAAATGTGGTTAAATCTTCCTTAGCTTGTTGTGTCCGGTTATGCAACTGGCCATGCAACAGCTCTGTTAAGTGTGCATCTCCAAAGCGTAACTTTAGTGCAGATGTTATCTTATCATAGTCACGTAGATCTGATGAGCAGAGATTTTCCAAAATAGCTGCGGCAGAGTCTCTAAGCATGGATGTCAGCACACAAGCTTTTTCTTCATTTGACCAGTTATTCATACGTGCGATGTTTTCAAATTGCATATAATAAATGTCCCATGATGTTTTGCCATTATATGGATAGGGCTTTGCTACTACGCCACTGTGTCTATCAGGAAAAACGGGTGGTTCAGCTGTTAAATTACGCTCACCTGCACTAAACTCTCGCAGCTCCTCTCTGACCATTTCTTTGACCTGATCTTTCATCTGCTGTAGCTGTTCCTCCACGTGCTTCTGTGATGTCACTAGCTCTTCCACCTGCTTTTGTGATGTCGCGAACTGTGTCTCTATTGCACTAATGCGTTGGTCTTGAGTTTCTAGTGGCTGGCTTACCGCTTGCTTCTGCTCCTCCAGCCTAGTCATCACAAGTTCCTGTCCACTCTTCAAATCTGCGACTGCCTCGTCCTGGTGTTGCTTTAGCTTTTCTTCTAGGTTCACGACTGTTGCTTGCATATCTGTTCTCGTTTCCGCTGCACTTCGTTCTAAGCTAGCTCTCGTTTCCGCTGCACTCTGTTCTAATCTGTTTCCCATTTCTTGTAGCATAGCCATCAATGCATTCATTTCGGATACCATAGCTCTGGTTACTGGCATTAATGGACACTGTACTCACTTCTTCTTTCCTTTTCCTGGCTTGATTCGATGAATAATCCCACACTTCTGGCACCAATTGTCACGACGGCCTCTTTTTCTTCACTCAGGGAGTCAAACTCGACGTAACTTTCACCGTTTTACTCCACAACTCGATACAATATCTCTTAACCTTATCTCAAGTACAACTCAACTCGACTGACCACTGCCACGCTACTCGTGGTGCCTTATATACTTCATCGAACCATCTAGAAGATTCCAGACACCCAGATGACATTCGAGAATGCCGATCTGTCAGTCTAGAAAATTCCAGATGATTCGATGACGTTTACACATCAAAAAAAATCTAACCTAATCATTGTGAAAGAAACATTAACAAATCCAAATAAGCAATGTAATATACAGGATGTTACAATATTATTCAAGTACTCATAACAAAAACTAGAAATCTGATCACAGGTTTTTGCCAAACGCTCTGTTTAAACAAACTTTGTACTGTCAGATATCCATAATGCTTTTAGAGCTTAAATGCAATCTTACTGCCCGTGGTTACCACATTTACAACATGTTTATGGTACCAATTGATAACAAGAAAGATGGGCACGTTTTTACCGCAAACTGTACCTTTAATTATTTGGCCACTTTTTAAGATAAATTATTATTTTTGTAACGTTTTTTGAATTCAGTCTCCAACACATGCTGATCTCACGAATTTTTTGATGCATGATTACTTTCTTTTAGTCGATAATGACGTATATGCATATTTTTTGAAGACTAATATCGGCAATAACTTTTTGTTTTATTGGGATTTTCGTTTAGAGGCCCGCATTATAAGAAAAAACTCTAAAATCCAATTTATCTCAAAAACTGTTTGGACATGGCCAATATATAACCTCTACCACCTCTACTATCACCTCCCAAGATTAATGTTTCGAATTACCAATCACCCTGTATATACGGAGAAAGGTAGGAAAAAGGCTTTATCCAGTCATTTCCACCAGATATAGAATTACGGCAGAAGCAACGCAAATATCAATCTAAATTGGACCATATTTTGTAGATTGTAGGTAACCCTTCGCAAAGCTGTGCACATTATGTTAGTTTGCAAGAGAATGAGAGAATTACTAAAAATTTTAGTTAGTGGGTGAGTTTTACGTAATTTTGTCTTCATTAATTTATTTGATGTAATGCGCTGTTAAATACAGCATATTTGAGCATATTGCACAATGCGGAGTGATACATGAAGAAGGAAAGTATATGGTTCTCAGTTATACAGGGTGTTTCCCAAGTCAAAGGGCATATCGTCGGTGACCTGGCAATACCTCCTATCTACCATTTTTGGCAAAAATGAGATAAGAGTGTATTTTAATACGGCATTTAGTTCTACGTCGTCACGTAAAATCTCTCAATTGAATAAAAATTCTAAATAGCCTAAAACGTCAAGTGTAAATTCTCACACCAGAAACGCCGCAGAAAACAGAATGCAACAAGTCCTATCTCGTTAGTTTGCATTGCGCCGCCGTAAGGGTAATACCGCCTGTCACCTGTTTGTCGTTTATTGTCGAAAAAATACAGTTCTTGGTAAGTTATTGAGATAATTTGTTGTCTAGTTATTCATTTATATTATTTAGAACATAATTCTGAAAGTTTTTTGCATACAATAGTGAATATTCTGTTAAAAAAACTGATTATTCCATACACTTCAGATAGGAGATTTTGCATTTACACAGAGCCCAGTAAATAGATAGATAGGAGACATTACTGTCTTATTTCTTCTAGTTGAGATACATTTTGTAATAGCTTTTGTGGCATTTTAATATAGTAATTAGCTATATAAAATCGTATAAAATCATATTGTTAAAAAGTGCTCCATTAAAGGTTTGTTGTTTATTAGTTATACTTACACAAGTTTGTTTGAATTTATTCTGGAAACATTTTTTTGTCATTCACTTTTTCTTTTAGATTTCTCTGTTTGGGTTTATGAGTTTGCGTTTGAGAACTACTCACGCATAATGTCTAAAAGAACGTTACACATATTATCTTTGGCACGCACAAAAAATATGGAAAACTATGAGGAGAAAATTGAAAACAACAGCTGTGCAAGCTCCCCTTTGGACACGTTGGATATAGGAGAAGCACCTATAATCTTTTTGCCAGAAGATGTGAACTTATTCTCCTTTCAAGAAAATACTGTTAACTTTGACTTTCAAGGGTTTCTTAGTGAAGATGAAAATACAGCTTGTGATTTAGAAGATAAAAGCAATATACCAAATAGTAAAAACTGCTGTGATAATAATGGCGTAACAAACACTAGCTGTGATGAATATTTCGAATTGAGTGAAACCATACCGGATCCAGCAAAAGATCCGCAAATGAAACATAGACTTGTGCCTTATGAGTGTTTCAGTGACGAAGATGAAGGCTCTGGTGAAAGTGATCAACTCGTCTGTGAACCGTTAACTACAGGATCTTCTTTTGATAAAGATAAAACATTCGAGCCCTCAGCAGTTAGCAGTTCTAGTCAGGATAGCTATGAAGGTGATATATTTAGCTACTCAGAAGATACTGAATTAGAAGAAGCCCAAAACAATACAAACAGTGCAAGAAAACGAAAAAAAGTAGCAGATGAGAGTGAATGGGTAAGAATAAAAAACAAAAGACTTCGAATGCAAGGCAAGGCTTATTTGGGATTTAGTAAAAAGAGAGGGGAAAAGATCAAGCAGAACCAACCTAGAGAAGCAAGAACATTAAAGAAGACTTGTGACTCAACGAAATGCATAAAATCCAAACTAAGGTATTGTAAGGAATTTACCGAAACTTGCCGACAGCAAACATTTATCAAATTCTGGTCTTTAAGCTGGGATCAGCGTAAAGTATTTGTGGCTTCACATGTACTTAAAACCCCAACTTTTAAGAGGACTAAAGAGCATTCGCGAAGGTCAGGCACCTACACCTACTACCTAAATGATGGAAATGACAAACTACACGTATGTCGAACGATGTTCATAAACACATTAGGTATTGGCTACAAGACAGTTCAATATTGGGTAGACAACAGTTCATATGGAATGTCTGAAGGCACATCCGAGAAAAGGTCAACAAAGGATGTGGTAAAAAAAAGATACAGAGAAAATTACAAATATTTGGACCAGTTTTTTGAAATTTTACCTAAGCTTCCATCGCATTACTGCCGTCATGATTCACTAAAATTATACTTAGAATACACATTTCAAAGCAAGTCAGAGTTATACGGAGTATACATGAAATTTTGTCAGGAGAGAGGTATCCCTTCTTTGGGGCGCAATGTTTTTTCAAAGGTATTCAAAAACAAAAACTTAGCGTTGTATCAACCCAAGAAAGATCAATGCAATGTATGCTTTGGTTTTAAATACGGAAACGTTCCTGTAGAAACATATCAGTCCCATGTCGAAAAAAAGCAAAAAGCTCGGGAATCAAAATCAAAGGATAAATTAAGAGCTGAAAGAGGTGAAATTATAGCGCTTACAATTGATTTACAAGCCGTTAAATTATGTCCCTTTTTTCCAGCTAATAAAATATATTTCAAGACTAAATTATGTTGCCATAACTTTACCGTTTATGACCTAAATACTCGAGATGTAATGTGCTATTGGTTTTCCGAAAATGAGAACAGTCAGTTAAAAGCTTCTACATTTGTGTCATGTATTATTAACTACCTTCAAGAAAAATGTGTAACAGCTTCCAAGATGCCGATTGTCATTGATTCTGATGGTTGCGGTTATCAAAACCGTAACAATGTCCTTTCTAACGCACTTTTAAATTTCGCCATGAGGTACCAAATTACAGTCACACAAAAATATCTTGAACCAGGTCACACTCAAATGGAGTGTGACTCGGTTCATAGTGTGATTGAAAGAAGTCTTAGACATCGAGAAATTCATCTACCCAGTGATTATGCCACTATGACTGCTGAAGCTAGAAAAAACCCCAAGCCGTATGGTGTTAAGCTTCTGGATTACACATTTCTCCAAGATTTTGCGTCTTCTAGTCATTTAAGGTATTCTTCCATACGACCCGGTAGAAAAGCTAGTGACCCTGTGATAACTGACATAAAATGCATTAGATATAATCCAGCTGGGACGATGGAAATTCAACTAGATTTTAATGAAGATTTCATCCAACTTCCTATACGGCCAAAAACGATTCCAGTAATTTTGAATTATCCCCCACTACTTTCTGCTCCTCCCAAGATTAAAACTGAGAAGTGGCAACATCTTCAAGAATTAAAGACTGTTCTTCCCAAGGATACTCATGCATTTTATGATAGCATTTTGCATGCTTAGTGAATATTAATAAAAGAACGTATTTTTTCTGTTGCTCTCTTTCTTCACTTGCAAAATACAGAGACCGTATCGACGGTTCTATCTTGAAATCGTATTTATTAATAATAATCAGTCTTGGTTCAAACTTTGTATCTAGAGCTTAATTTAATAAGTACACGTTTTAAAAAAGGTTTGTTTACGTTTTGTATTATTCTTGAAATACTTTTTGCATAAATGTGAATAAACCAGTTTGGCTTTAAATTTTGAATGTTCCTAAAGTTATGTTCAATAGGTATAAGTTTTGAATGTTCAGCTTATGTTTTATACGTTTTAATATATTTTTCACATGTGCTTTTAAATTTATTTTTTCCTGCATTTTATAATTTTTAATTAACCAAAATTAGTCTCTTGCAACCCAATTAAACTGTTAAAAATTAGTTTTCACCAATCAGTTTAGAACAGTTGCAATGTCTCCTAAGTCTAAAAATAACTAGTCCAAATTCTCCTACGAGACATTATATTCAAAACAATACCTCCTAACTAATCTAAAAAGTAGAAAACAACAAACAAATAGAAATTTACCTTAAAAACTGAATGCCGTACACTTAATAAGATATTTGCAGGTGAAAAAGTGATTGAAAATCATCGAATAGAAACATTAGGTGATTTTTTGCGACTCCTGTAAAAAGTGGGTAATTAGACTTAGGAGCTATTGCCAGGTCATCGACGATATAGTACTCGCCAGCAGGAGTGATTTTTCCCAATAACGTATAAACAAAATGTTTAGGGATATCAAGATATTGACTGATAATAAAATCCCTATTGCTAATTCCATCCTTGTGCGATTAGATGAAAACAGAGGCAAAACACGAAAAACCCTGGTTCACTATAAAGCAGAGATGTATGTAGCATCAAAAAAACAATAAAGACTCAGTTTATAAAGTAGCGGAACATAGATATGCTACATCAGACTTTAACACCAACAAAAATGGTGCAACTGGCATAACTAATAGTGAACCGGTAGATATGATTTTAGTGTATCTGAATGTGATGAAAATGCATCTCGGACTTGGCGAGTGTATGCTGATCGTTTCCGTGACCGTTGTCACCGTGCCCCCGTCGATTTGTCCATCTCGTGCAAAGTGCTGCAGACGCAGAATATTATTTGTATTCACATCATAGTAGACACGCTGGACAACCTAGACAACCTCGAGTGGTCCAAATTGAAGACGAAATACTTGACTTTTCTGTTTCGCATCGCGAAATTCGAACCATATCTATAAAACTCACGTGACAGGACTGCAGTTAAAAACTTCGCAGCGAACGAATAGTAAGTATTTTTTTAACTCTTTTTATTCTTTTTTGCTTCTTTGTCATTTCAAAGGCAGTTGTTCCTGAAACACCTTTTATGTATTCCCTCTTGAGCAATAGGTGACCTAAACACAAAAAGGAAAGCCGGTTGGGCAAGGAGTTAAGATGCGTAAGCTTTGGATGTACTGAATTTTGAGGATTCGGAACTAAAGGAAAATCGATTTTATGATCAGAGAAATACGTAAGTACGACTCAGCTGGTAACAATAAGTTGTGCTCTAGAATAAAACCTCAATATTCAGTATTCATCTAGATTTTATTTTTCTTTGCATAGATAACCGAGAGCAGTTACACTTTGTTTGCGCCTCTTTGTAGATTCTGTGCGAGTCAGCCCAAGTACGCTCCTGAGTTGCCGCCGTGTGAAATTCCTTGTGAAAATTGCCAAGCCGTTTTAACAATGTACGCACGTAGGTGGCTGAAAAGAAGGGGTTTTTCTCAATTACCGGCCTTGGCAAGTAGAGCGGAAAGAAAGATTCCAAGAGAGAGCTTAAAGTTTTATATATGAGACCGCAAACGCGCTACTGGTGATGGTTTGCGCAGTTTTTTTCTCTCTATCCTTTTTTAACACGTAAGATTGCGGTTTCCGCAGCGACGAACGTAAAGTGCAGGATTTGCAATTTAATGGACTCACCGGAGTCCTTTGTCGTACATGTCTTTGAGGGCTTCTCAATCAGCTTCTGTTTTTCTATTTTTTCACGTTACCTTCGGAGCGGAAGAAGATCATATAGAAGCACATAAATAATTAATAAGCTCTTTATAGAGGAATGGCTTAATTTGTGCAAACTACATTTATTTCAGACTATAAAGTTACTATTGAGACATTGCCAGAGAGATATCAAGTCAAGCCATTGTTGATTGCCAGAGACCCAGGAACTAGATAACGTTAAAGAAAAAAAAGAAGAAAGTTATAATGAGAGGTCGAGAGCAAAGATGGGGAAGAACCTGAGGCGGTTAGGCATTTTGTACATAAATAGGCATGTTTCACGTCCGACACCTGTAGGTGAGGGGAGTATTTCAAGATATTCTAGAGAATTTGATTTGTTTTCAATAAATTGTACTGTTCTTAATTCGCGATATTACTTTTTGTTCACAAAGTGAGGTGTGACTATGTAAACTATGTAGCGCAACAAAACTATGCGATTTTGCTTGACTATAGTGTCAAGGTCTCTACACAAGTTGAGAAATTTTTATTGCCATATAATAGACCTTCTGGTCTCGTTTTGAAAATAAATGTGCTCATGCGTTACTGTCTGTTTATTTGCTACAAATAAACGGCTTCCTTGTAAAGAATCATTATAAACGTATTAACAAGAAATAATTGGTAAACTATGTACGGTTGGCTAGAAATACTTCACTTTATTAAAATTGCAGGTACCGTGACAGAAGCAGAACAACATTCACCATTCAAAAAAGAAGTAACAACCTTGCTATTGACGAATTCAGTGCAACGCGAATGATCTAGTAATCCTAGTCAGAAGAAAGTATGAAGAGACTATCTCTGATATTTTTTAACAAGCGTTAACCACAATCGACAGGTAGTGCAGGAGGGGACAAATGTCGATAAACCCTTGCAATACTGTTGTTGTTCCGTTAGCTAAAAGATAGAAACTAGACAGGCTCCGCCTACCAAGAACAGCAGGAGAATCAATCCAGTTTTTGGAGGAGGTGAAGTATCCTGGTCTTATACTGGACCTAAGATCCATCTTCAACTCCCATATGAATAACAGAACTACCACTACCTGTGAAAAAAAGACCTAGTGTCATAACACACCTTTTTTGGTCGGGCGGGCGATGATTTGGTTGCAAGAGAACTATATCACCGTACTGTGTGGCAAGTTCTGAGTCAACCAACTTGGCTTAATTTTTTTATATCGATTTACGTGAGCAAATACGCTGGATTCATGAAGTTTCAGCCAGCGCTATTAATAGACCACTTAAATATTCCAAAGCTATGGAAATGCAGGTTTTGTTTTTCTTTTCTCATATACCCCACAAATATTTTTCCAGTGAGGAAGCGAACGCAAGCAGTCTTATTCGCTGTTCTAAATTTAGTTAACATTTAGAACTTGTATACAAATGTAACTCTAATTATACAAATAATTATATTTTAGGAGAGTATCTCACTAAAGCGTGATTTTTCTACAGGTGCTCAAAATAAAGACAAGCTAAATGTGCGTTGGGTTATCTGCATAGATATTTAGTCTCTGAACTGTAAACTCGAGCATCGGTAGTTTGGAGAAAAGTTTACAATCTGTAAAATTGTTGACCCAGCGATTGATGATGATGATGATGATGATTATGACAAGGTGAATTATTAATAATTCCTTAAGTGCGGGTATTCGAAATTGAAAGATCTGTAATTAATTGCACAACCAGCTATCTTGCGGGTTGGATTTAATACGTTAAATGTGAAATGCTGTTTCGTTTACTATTGCAGTCCCTTCGGGCGCAGGGTACCAACTGGGACCACTTGTAGTTAAATGTTCTATTAATAATATTATGGTTGTCACACTTATTAGTTATATTTTACTTTTTGCCGATCAGCTTAAGCTATATCATGTTATTAAAGATATTGAGTCTGCTGAAAACTCTGAGTACGATCTGAATAATTATTTTATTCGTGTTAGAATTCCATTATAAAATAAAAAATGCAGCAATTCTAGATAGCGATTATATTAGTGACCTAGGGATTCAATTCCAAAGATTTTCTTGTACTGTATCTCTGAAAATAGTTCTAGTAGTGTCTGCATCAGATTTCAGTCAGCAGGTTATTAACTGTTTATCAACTGTAGCAGAGCATAGGAACAAGCTGTCTGTTATTCCACTAAAAATGAAGGCGTCTATTAAGGTTGTCCCCGACGACTAGTATCAGCTATATGAGAATAACCACAAAAGAACGGAAAACTATAATAAAAGATGCAGAAAATATTTAGTTGGGCAATGCATTAATTTACCACTGGTAGGTCTTGAAAATGTAATAAGGGAAACTGCAAATTGTAGTCTAATCAGGCATTCGGCCAAATGGTTACGGAAATTTTCAGAATCTTGTAGTGCCAACAGCAAACAAGTTATAAGCAAGATTCAAAAGCACCAGTTTGAAATTGAATAATCGTTTCGAGTAAACTAATTAGAATGAGTAAAGAACGAGGTTAACTGGCGTCTCTAAACTATTTCGCTTGCATTGCTGTAATTGCTAAATGTCGTTCATGACATACACTATATTTAAAAAAACTTGAATATGAAGTGAGGCACGATTCAATAGATAACAGCTGGCTAGCCAGTGAAACCTTTGATTCGAATTTTATAAGGCCCTATACGTTTTTGATAAAATTAAAATTCTAACGTTTGGGCGACTAGTCTGCTATCGAAACTATTTAATACTAAACCGTGTTGCTGTATCTCTAAAATAGTTTTAATCGTGTCTGCATCGTATTTCAATTAACATATTATTAACTATGTATTAACTATATTGGTATGGTTGAGTCGCATCAGGCTATATGAGGATAACCACAACAGAAAGGCAAACTATAATAAGAGGTGCAGAAAGTCTCTAGTCGATACAAATTGTGACCTCTGCAGTCTTTTCTTTAGCTCTCTTAGAGGTTCAAGGCTTTCTGACTTACTATCTTGTGCACATTTGGAGACAGGAGAAAACAGACTTGTTGAAAAGAGTATAACACACAAAATGTCTTCTAGAGTGAAAAGACGATATGATGTCAATCTTCTCCGCAATAGGATTAGAACAGACCATGACAGATATGGCGACTACTGCCAAATTGCTGTATAATAATTGCGGATAACAACATTCTGTCCTATACTATAAGACAACAATCAATATGGATGACACTTTAATACCCATGAATATTATAACCAGCAGTGGTGGAACTCATTTGATTTTGTTTCAATAATATGGGAAAGACACAATTTTGTAGTTTAAAATTAAAATTCAATTAGAGAAGTGTTGGAATATCCATCAGGTACCGAGCGCGTGAAAAATTCGTCATTATTTTATGCAAAATGCACAGTAAAATTTCGTGTGCAACGAAATCAAGCCCTCTGGATGCACATTCGTTAAGAATACTATTTAAGATTATTACTGGCCGATATACCCACAAACAGTATGGATTCGTAAGATATGGCAGGCCATAAGAAGCGAGAATAATTTGACTGTATAAAATATTTCTACTTCATTTGTGCAGCTTTTGAGAATCACTCAATTGCATTAAATTTGATTCATGCAACAACACAATCGTATAAATATTGTAAAGAGGAGGTCTCGTTGTCGCATTATTGATATACTCAGAACACTTACACAAACACTAAACAAGTCCTAAGGAGCAGTCATGTAGTAGTATTGTAAGGATCCTTTAGTAGCTGCAAGAACTTTGTACAACTGTTGCTTAACAGTTGCAGGCATTTTTTATAGAACATCTTGAATTATTGAACTGCTCCATAAAGTTGGGCCCATTTTGCCAGTATAATTGTTGTGAGAACGTTCTTCAAACGTTCTTGCACCAAATAGCGCTGTTTAAAAAATGCTGTGAAAATGTTCTTAAAACTCTAAAAGAACTGAGAGTTGTTGATTGGGTTAGCTTTGGTTGATATGCGAGGACAAGAATCTAGCCTAGTCAGCTAAATCTAGTCTAATCTTAGCAACAACACGAAAGCTTATTAACTATCTTATTATTAACAACGTCATCGCTTTTTTTCTATAGACATAGCATCTACAGCAGAAAAGGGTATGGAAACTGCATTTGCTTGTGATTATTAATATCCTCTGACAGTACCAATCTCTACGTATTTATAACAAGCTTCACATTTTGCCTCACACACCGTAAAACAGTCTTCGTGCTGTAAGATTTCTGTCAACTCTCCGCTTTCAGAGTTTATTGCATGTGACAGAAAATTTTCCTTGACTCTCTGACTGAAATCCATTTTCTTTGTATCAGGCTGCTCACATAATTACTGTCGTCATTCCTTTGCGTTAATGTCTTCGCCTATAAGGCTCTTCCATTTCATTTCCCGACTCAATATAATTTTTCCATTAAAGACTCTGCCTA
Source organism: Callosobruchus maculatus (assembly GCA_951848785.1). Lineage (NCBI taxonomy): Eukaryota > Metazoa > Arthropoda > Insecta > Coleoptera > Chrysomelidae > Callosobruchus > Callosobruchus maculatus. The sequence goes on from CATOUR010000057.1 coordinate 37,528, forward strand.
CTATAAAAGGAATCGAGTTTCTTTTGGAACGGAAACATGAATCAAATCAAGCCATGCATGCAGTGAGAGTGTTTTCAGTTGTGCTTAATTTTCGATTACAATCAGGGCAATTATATTCGCATTTACATATCCTTTTCACTTCTCATACCAAAATGTGAAAGCAGTATTGTATAGTAAAAAAAATCGGGACATCCCCAGCAGTGATTTTATTTCTCTAGCTTCTCAAAAAGGTAATCTCCTAAACAGATATTATACAACGCATAGTGTCGCGTGCCAGATTTTGAGGACAGTACCATCCACCAGGGCCACACTAACGTTAAATAAGAAATAATAGAATAAAAAGAATTTGACACAAGTCGAAATCAGATTCATATGAGTTGTAGTGTAGTAGTGAGGTTTATAATTGCCAATAAGTTTTCGGTGTGATTGCTGTACTATCTGAAACTTTTTTTTATATCTATATTTAACGGATTAAAAATACACAAATAGGGTGGGTGTCTTAAAACTTCGTAGCCACTACTTCGCGCCATTTCATCAACGATATACTTTTTATCAAAGTTGTAATTTCTTACTAATTCCAATAACTGACTTTTTGCGCCAATTTCTGGTGAAATCGTAATATTTAATTTTCTTAAAAATTCAATAATCTCAGCTTTCCTAAACGAAGTGGTTTTTCCAAGAATCGCGAATACTTCTGTGGCTTGGTGCTAAAAGAGCCAATGCCATTTTTTCTTGATTTGGGCTTATCCAAACTCGTAATTTAAAATAATTTCAAGCTTTCTTTGTGTAAAACGGCCAATGTCTTATGTTCTTCCGTTTAAAAGACAGCAAAGTAAATAGGGCCAAGTGTCATTATTGAGGACAAATATACTTTAGATAAAAAAAGCCAATCTGTACATTGACCCTTATTCAAATAGTATGAATTATGGTTTCGTGCGAGCGCCAAGCGTTCAATGTTGACATTGGCCCTCATAGTATAATGTGTTTGCGTGACAGCGTCTACCTTCCAAGATGAAATAAAACCATATTGATATCAGTTATGAATTTGGTGATCATAGAAGAACTCCTGAAAATTCATCGTAAGTTTTTAGAGTCCCAGGACACACTCATATGGAAGCTGATATAATACACGCAGCAATTAAAAAGGTTATAGAAAATACGCCATTTAATATAGACATATCTACAATTTTTCCAGCTGTAGTTTCTAAAGTGTCAAGTGATAATTCAAAACGGTCAAGTTAATTTTCCAACTCGTCACTTGTAATTTCACTGTCAGGTTCAATTTATACCTATCAGTTTGGATTTATAATTGACGAGTTGGAAAATTAACTTGACTGTTTTGAATTATTACTTGGCGCTTCAGAAACGACAGCTGGAAAAGGTGTATAGACTGGGCGAATATGCGATCAATACACCAGAAAAAGAGAAAAGGTAGGATGATCTGCTATTAGGGAAATAATGTATATTGTCTTGAACCATTTCGTGAAATCCACCACATATTTTCGTTTCAAGGAGAGTTTAAAACAATAAACCTCTTAAGAAAAAGGACAAGGAATTCTGGTGTAACAAACATAGTGCCAATTTCTAGCAAACCGTTAGGAATGGAGATTTGATGCCCTACGTCGACCCTATATTACATGCAATTTTTTAGCTCAGTTATGGTATCTACGTCAAGAATGGGTACCTACCTATCGGAATCTGAAGGTGAGGTAATATATCAAGAGGAGGAGCATGTTTTCGGTTGAAATAATAAAAAAAAAATATATTAAAAAATTGGTGTATTATTTTCAGACTTAAACGGCCAATGTCACACTTTTTTCGAAAACTACTCGACGGAAGAATACTTTGTTAACGCGACTATAAGGGCTATCACTCCAAAAACTGCGGCAATGACAAACAACGTTATTCAATAATTTAAACTTGAGATAATAGCAATCAAAATAAGTGAAGATTTTTAAATCGACATTTCTCACATTGTAGAAATTTAGGCATTGGCCCTTTTAGAACCAAGCCACAGACTTATTTCTCTATTTTTTCTATTCTTTCTACGTCTTCAAGCACCTAGCGTGCATTTCCGGATTCATCATGATAATTTTTTATCTGAATCGAACAAGTCCACTGTTTAACATTAATTATAGATAATTCGAGATTGTACGGAATTCATTGTCGCACTTGTTTTACTATATTAATATAAAAATTATTTCAGTACCACTCTGGACAGAGAATTGTCTGCAACATGGATTGTTCAATCTATAACCACGTATAACCGTAGTTTTGAGAGATTAACTTTTGAGACACTAGAGTGCTATAAAATTTACAGCCGGATATATCTCGCACGTTGCTACCATAATAGAACAGAATTTGGTATTCTAGCTATGTCTATTTTGGACGTTTTTTAAAAAACTATGTCACTCGTCTTCTGTCTGTCTGTCTGGGAATATTTTGCTCTACACTATAACTTGGAAAATCCTTGGGCACTGTGGATAGATATTTTACAGCCGATTGCCACAGTGGTTATATAGTTTTAGAATTTTTATTCAGTAGCAACCTCGCAAAAATAAGGACTGAGAACCTACTCATTGATTGCAGCATAATTTGGAAATCATTTGAACGATACAAATGAAACTTTGATGTTAGTGTACTATTTGTGTAAGAGCCGCTATCCTCTGCTGCTCAAGAAGTATGCTAAACTTTACTTCTAGGCATGGGAAGGCCTATATTTTTAAAACTAAAGGCGCACACGCAGAGCAGCAGGTTGTCCGCTTGTAGGAAGCCAGCGCCAAACCGCAAGCGGTTAAAAGCACGCCAAAGCAGGTAACCGGCGCCGATTGGCGCTGGCAGTAGCTATAGTACATCTGATCACAAACATATACTATTTGTTCAAGCATTCGCGCGGTTTTGTCTTACCCTGGAATTGTACTGGTATGTGTCACATAATCTGTTCATCGTAAGAGCAGCAATGTGGTTTTATATATTTATATTTATATAAAAACTGGCTTTCTGGAGAGAATCTTAATCAATAAGATGTACCTTGTATTTTGACAGAAGCTATACAGGGTATTTGGTGAAGGATTGAAAGTCCCTGTTGCAATACAGGTACATAAGTGACGCTAAGAATTCAGAATCGTTACTTGGAAAAACCAAATAATAACTGACCCGTATTGCTGACATGTGCGTATCACAAACTAATATATGCAACCATATCAGTGCTCTATAATGGACTAGTATCATGGGTTTGAAAACAATGATTAAATCATTATAACCTCTTGGTGTATACAAAAACGGGTGTACTGTTGCATTTCGTTATTCTCTGCATCGTTTTGTTCACTAGTAATTCCATTTTAAAGCTTAAAAAAAGGAATTTTAACATATCCAATCGGTGCGATGCGCGCCACACAACAGCAGTGCATTGTTGCCTCGTCAACCTCCAAATCGCGGTATATTGACGCAATTTTCACGGGGTCGAAACTGAATATCCGTGTGCCTGGTGCAATTCAGTCACCCACCCGAGCGCTAACCTCGCACAAGGCTGCTATTGCCCCACTATCGAAGGCAGATGCTGTTTATCGCGCAGCCACGTAGGTCCTCTTTTTTGCCAGTTATGCAGGCTCTCAAAATCTTAGGTCACGGATCTGGACCAGCTAACATAGACATTTCTTCTCATCAATTTTAAAAAATTCTACATTAAAAAATCCAGCCTCGGTTTAATGGTCCGATGAATTTTGACGCCACTTCCCGGACCATATGGCGGCCACTGCTCGACCTTCCACGATCATGAAGCTGTCGCTGCATCATTTCTTTTAGGACTGTGCAGACAAACATAGTTCTTGTTTACTTCTTCTAGCCTATGCAAATTTTTTGACTTCTCTGGCCGTATAAAATTATGTATTTTTTTAGGATGTGTAGGGAATCACATAATGGTATGCATTGAACATTGGGACTTAAGTTAGAACGGCGACAAGGCACACATACCCGTCATCCTATTGGCTGTTCTCCTATAGTCCCATGACGTCACGCGACTAGAGGAATTCAAATATTTTCCTCATTTTATCGACTTTCCCGTGCCCAAAAAATCGCGGAAAAATATGAGAAGGTCCTTATGCCATACTGGTATCATTTTCAGGCATAAAAAAATTCATTAGATCGTCACTGTTAATACGCTACTGTAGTAATTAGACAACACACCTTTACTGCAGCTAACGTATTTGCCACAAAACTTGAAACTTTCAAACATAAAAATTTACATATTTACAAATTTGTCTATCATACATTCAGCGAACACTCGGAGGTAGTTAACCAACCGACAACGCCGCATCGGAGAATCGCCGACGATTCAATGACGCGAGAATGTGTGGGAGATTGACTATGTACACCGATTTAGAACTTCAGCAGCTATGGAACGTCAACTGGCGTTCCTGTGAGACACCCTGTGCCTGCATGCTTTACATCTGTTTAACTTTTTAGAAAAATTCGGTGCTTCATAAAGTGGGAATAAACTTGCAACACCTAATACTGACTTTATACTTAAAATATATTATTGTTCGTTTATCGCAGAACTTAACTCTTCACAATAAATTTTCTCCAAGTTGCTCCATCGCCTCTGATCCATGAACCAAGTATATACTTTATTCCTTTTTAACGCTATTATTGAGAAACTTTCACGCTTATCGAAAAATTTCCCGTCTTTTAAACTCCATATACGCGGCAACTTCGAGCTATTAAACATAGCAACTCTCCCACAACTCTCAACTTCTCGACAGCGTGGAAGTTACTACACCAGCCTGCAACTTGTGCGTCGCACTGACGAACCTCAACTCCATTTGCATTTCAACCTTTGCGCTTCCATATCTTATATGCTAATTTAAAGTATTCAAGCGATTCACGCGTCTTGCTCTGTTAGACCAGGAAAGCAGAATTATTTTAAGAAACTAATTGTCATAAAAAATGTTTCAAAGGTATTTAAAACAGCAAATAACAAGCATAAAAAATCATGGGAAGCTACTAAAAAGACTACAAAGTGGTGAGCGCCGCATTAAGTTTTTAGTGAAAATAAGCTGAGCTATAAATTTTTGCATAGGTGATCAGTAGATATTGTTGCAGCTACGTTAAAAACCAATAAAACGGCATCCAGCAGACCTTAAAAACATTTAACGTTATTTGGGAAGATACAAAAATCGAGCATCACAAAAGATGGAAACAAGAGGTTTGGGCTGTTATGACAAGTAATGCAGTTAGAAATACCTTGGTTCCTGAATTCCTTTTTTCAGATAAACGTGACAAACTGTATGGTCATTCAACGTTATTAGATCATGTTAATATGCGCATAACATTAAATTGTCAGTAAAAAGTGAATGTTTATTTACTTATTTCAGAATTTTAATATTTTAAATAATATAAAAAATACGTATATATATTAAAAAAGATATTACTAAAACTTTTATTTCAAAGCATAAATCCGAGTATTCTTGTGAATCTAATATTTTTCGTAATGTATTTTACATATTATATACACACCTGTACTACCTGCATACATACATACACATACAGGGTGTCCCACGACAATTAAGACAAGTAATATATCAGAACTGGGTAGTAGTAGCGAGTTATAATTTTGGGGGTTTAAATAAGAGCAAATATAGTATCTTTTCTTATTACTGCGTCACCCAATGAGGTATTTGTTTTTTTGTACGTGACGTCCGATTCAAAATTTTTAATGGGACACCCTATATATTTGTGACCTTTTGTGTTCTTCCTGATAAAACAATTCCAACAAACTGAATACTTGGGGTTTAAAGTGATTCATTCAAGAGCTACAGGTACTTAAAGGATGGTACCACTACCATTGATTATAACATGTAACCCTACAGTTAAATTACTTTGGTAGTGTTTCATAATGGTAGAGGTACAGTCAAAAATTGTTTGATATCTGCGTTGTTCTGTGAGGCATGCTGCTGTCGCCGACGTACCGTGTCCTGGAATGATAGTGGCTTGCCTGGTTCCATGCACGATATCAATGTGCTGTCGTCTGCAAAGCTGTAGATTGGATTGGATGTTATTTTCAGCAGCTCATTGATGTACAGCAGAAACAGTGTAGGGGATAGGACAGATCCCTGAGGAACACCAGCGTTTGTTGGAAATACGTCTGATGAACAGCCTTCGACTACAACAAACAGAGATCGGTCGTTCAAAAAGCTATTCAGCTACTGGCGCAGGCCAGGCGGTAGTCCATAAGCAGCGAGCTTGGCCAGAAGTCCGTCATGCCACACTCTGTCGAAGGCCTTCGATATGTCAAGTGCAACAACACGAGATTCGCCATGATTTTCTATTGCTCTATTCCACAAGTGAGTGACGTAGGTGAGGAGGTCACCCGTAGACCTGTGCTTACGATTGCAGAAGTAGGGGATGTTATGTTTTTTTTCAACCTGTTAAAGGCTGTCGGCTATCTGCGTCTGATGCCTTTAAATTGACCATCTAGATCCCAGCTTGACAATTAAGTATACCAACAATAAATGTGCGTTAAATAGACTTATTTTGAGGAGTATACTGTAGGATTTTGTAGGGACATTCTAGAGGTTAGTTTATTTTGTAGCGTGACATTCATAAAATGCTGACAAGTCCCATTGCAGTCCTACCCGTTGTCCTTTATCTGCATTTCCTTTTGGCCGGATCCAATATAAATCTTTCTCTCAGCAATGGAACAAAAGGCTCAACGGTCGCCCGCTAATTTGACGGTGTACTTCGCGTGGCCACACTGGCATTGTTGCCAAATCACACGATATAGATATACATTTCAAAAAGAATGAAATGTTTACCTTTCTGATTTGCATACTAGTTGATTCAGTTATAAATGCAAACACTAAACTCAAATAAATTTTATGAAATATGGTGTCGGGTGGAATTAGACTCAACATATTTGTATTCACGATCTTGCGTAAAGTATTGCTAGTCTGAGCCTGCAATAGGGTCGTTCAGTGAAATTCCAATAACCATGTTTATGCGCATTTTCTTGAAGTATTACTTACATATAATATACAAAAAAAAATTCAACTTAATTGGATGAAAACTAAAAAAGTTACGCGCCTTGAAAGATTAAAATATTTGATGCACTCAAAATTCATCGTTGTGACGTCATTGGGTCTTTCGGCGAGCCCAGACCGGCTGGCTATACAGCGACAGCGGCAAGCATACTCGTACGTTTGTAATACGTTCAAGTGCTTTGGTTGACGCTGTCTTTTGTTTGATCGGGTGGTTTTCTCTAACACATTCAAAAATCCAGATTCTTCTACAATCATTTTATTGGTAGTTCTCAGAACCTCTAAATATGTAGGAGATAAGCTCATCAGGAGTACAAGCTATAAGATATTTGATAGTGTTGCTTTTTTTATATTCTGACCAGGAAAATGACTGCAGGATTGGGTTTTTTGGTTTTTGGATGGAAATTTCGAAACAATCGATTATACACTGCACCTTTTTGAATCTTGTTCGAAAGGGTATCAGAAAGCATTTCTTGATTTCCCATAGAGATTTCCACTGAATAAATAATTTTAAATGTTCGATTAATATTGGAACGGTTTTTTTAATTATTGAGCAAACTGTTGATATCTACAGAGATCGTCTGCTATAATTTTATATGGAAGGTTAAGTTTAATTTTTTTCAAAGTTACAAATATTTCGATTTTGTAGCAAGCAAGCATATTAATTATAAATAATGAGTGACTGGGTATCCCGATATAAATCTTCGGATTATTTTCTATAAGAAAAGCAGTTCACTTTTCTACAAGTTCCTTGTTGAATGATCCGAACTCGAACCACGTTCTGGTTCTACTTGCGAAATATTGGTGCTAGATTCGCTGCTTGGTGAAGAACATCGAATTTTTTTTGTGCTGGTACTAGGTTCATCCAAATCTCATTTTCGTTTTCTTAAGGAAAACATTCCAAGGATCTCTAGCGTGTAAGGCTTGTTGGTCTTTTTGACAAACAAAAATGTGCGGAACCACTTCCGGTTTCATTTTTAGTTTTCCATCTTTCATTAGTTTGTAACACGTGTAATTTTCAACATATTCCTCCAACTTAAACAAAATATACAAGACTGAGATACACATTGAAAGTAGGGATATTTTGTAGGCTAAGTATCCACAATTTTCTACCCAAAATACAGAAATGTGAGACACAAGAACTAGATAATATAATACAAAACAACTTTTTCTACATAATTAAAATACATATGAATTTTGGTTACATCAAAGGACTGAAAACAGCCTTTCACATGTTCCACATATCAATGAGATTCTCCAATGCTTTTATAATTGTTAGGTATATGATTAGTTCAGTATTTGGATTAAAAAAAAACCAATAAAAAATTCATCAGGAGTGGTCACTGTCGTATTTTCACATTGGGGAACCATACAATATTTATAATTTTTCTTCACCTGTCCTCCTTCCATTATTATACTCAGTGTCAACGAATTCGAATTGCTTGGTAAGTATTTAGTGTCGATGAAACAATTAAATAAATTATCCAATAGACGCGTATGTAGTTCACAAAGCTTGCATAGCAAGTAGCATGCGTGGCCAAGATGCCGCGCCGCGCCGGTCGGAGAGGTATGGTGACGTCACCGTCGCACACTCGCAAGTGCCGCGCGTTTGGAATTGGCAGCACTTTGATAATTTATTAGAATATGAAATCGAACTAAGAAAATTCTGAAATTTTGCACAGCTGCTAAACTCAATACGCCCTTTTAGAATATGCAATAAAAAAAATATGCTGAACGAGCCTATTATACAAAAAATTCGAAACGCTGTTGATTGAGGATGTAGCACCGTAATGCAACAGTTAAATTTTAAATTTTTATTCCAAGCTTATTATTATATTATGTATTATATGCAAGAATGCATAAAATATTATTGGGCAGTCAGGTTAACATACATATTGTATAGACATCATTTTCGGTATAAGTAGATTTCATAAAAAAATTGAATATCGCAGAGATTGTAAAATTTGTAAGGCTGTGGCTTTGCCGTTTTGCTAAGCATGAAATGTGTCAGCTTAAGTTAGACGGTCAAATTTGACTTACGTTTGTGCTTGGAGAAACCGGTCGATCAATCAAGGAAACTTCAATCAGAGATAACTTGATTTTTTAGGTGGGAATGTCTAATTTTTTATACAATTAAATGTAAAATTTGACCTTTCTAAATGATATAAAGTTGTGAATATCAATCTCTGGTAGTTTTCGTTTAATTTCAAATTTTCAATCAATTTCTCTACCTATAGGCAACATAGTAGACCGTGAAATACAAAACAATAACCTGTTCACATAGAAGAAATCAACTAATTAAGCAGAAAAATATAGACAAACTAGACTAAAGAGACAATATTATAAAAATTGTTAAAAACAAATGAGTATTTCATAGTCCATGAATAAATACCTCGATCATGGTAAGGATCGGAATAAAAATTAATATTCGTACATTGACACAGATGAGAAATAATAAAATAAATATTTAAAGCTTAAGACACACTTAAAACATAGTCGAACATCTATTTGTGGCTACAAATAAGATTTTTAAAAATATTCTTTAAACTCACTTAAATTGTAGGGAGCACTCAGTGGCAGGTTGCTGACACTCTCCGGCATTATATAAAGTATTACCATATGATTATTAGCGACTGTTGAATAATTTGTTGTGGATGCATCAGACACTCGAATGGTATTGAAGTTTCCCGAATACAGTGGAAATAAACATAGTCATTCATTTTTGACGACTTGGCCCGTACCGACAACTTATTTTTGCAAATTTGATCAGTATGTTTTTTCGGAAACAAAGTTCTTGTTCAAGAATGTCCAGTGCAATCCCAAAATTCCTATATGTAGATAATACTATTTGGCAATCAGACCCAAAAATCACCCGTGGATGTATTACATCAATTCCGTGGATTGCACAAATAGGATATTACCATTACAATAATCACTTTATTTTCCAGGTATAACAAACATAAACATCATATTGCCTACTTGGCATGACTGCCCTAGTAATAATAATTTGAGGAACCTCAAGAGAAGTGTTAACAGAATGTGGTCTACCACATCAAGTATGATGTTTGGAAAATTACGTGACTATTAAGCAAAATGCACTATAACGACTATAACGACTATGAAGCTCAACAGGTGAATCGTCTTCATCGAGCATTTTTTTGTGAAAAAGTTGTAGACCATTATGAGTCTTTTTTTAAATAACGCCTATATCGATTTTAGATGTTCCATAAAATTTCGTCTTCTTGGGGTCGTTTGTATGTTTATTTATTTATTCGGCGATATCGTAAATCTCGCATTCTTTATTGGGACGAAGCATGCAATCCATTACTTAGACACCGTTTACTAAAAAGTATTTTTTATGTTTCAGGTGAGTTTGGATGATACCTATATAAAGAAAAATTAAAATACAGTAAGTAGACGTAGAAGTATAACTGCTTTGTGTCTGAAACTCCGCTGGACTGGAACAATTCCTTAAACGAAACACAGAGTATTACCCGAAAATTCCTAACAAACGAAGGCTTCGCAACATACATTTTTTGGGGACCGAAATGAGGATAACGATTAGGCAAAATTATATATCACTATAATTTATAACAGATATATGAAATATTGTTGAGAAAATCATTTGCTCACGGAAAAATAACTTCACTTGGATATTTGTTATTTAGCAACATAATGATAAAATTCTGTGGAATCAGTATTGCAAGATTTGATTTCGAATGATCGAAACGTAAAAACAGGAACACAAGAATAAGTAAAACTTTTCGTGGGCACTCTTATGTCAAGGTGGTCAGTAGCGCACCTGACAAAAATAAAATAAATACATCAAGCCTTATCAGTAATGATTATGGAACCATGAAAGTATATACAAGGCTTTTCATTTCAATCCCTGTAGTACCATAAAGCCTGAACAGACGTATCGAGTCGTGCACTGCCCTACTTATCCAATGCGCCGTATCTGTGAGGTAGTCAAAATTGAGTAAAATGGTTTTTTGTTAAAAGGGTTCGCCGTTGTAGATTAAATCAAATGTTGTTTTGTTTTATACTTTTTCTATGTACCTAGAGGCACAGAATTAGTTCCAGTACATAATTTTGTCAAAAAAATTGATACTTTTCTCAAAAACAGTGGTTACTGCGTACTTACTAAGAAAATTATTTTTGGTAAGCCTTCTATCATTCATTCATAATAAAGGTTGACCTAAAATTAATCGGATCAAGTAAGTATACACATACTTTACACTTAACAGAGAATACAGTTTAAGGGTCAAGGTAACCAAAATCACAAAAAAAAACAAACAAAACTTCGGTATTTCACTTAAATTGCACAACGGAAACTAACCTCGTTTTCGTTACATACATTGTACTTATCAGTTCAAACTAGTGACCATCCTCAGCCACAATGCCGTAACCGCGGCGTTTTTAGGAAGAATTGAAGTACTAACGCTGTACTTTTCTTAAGTATTTGCAAGATACTGCATTTATGTTCAGGTACTGACATACTATTTCAAACACTGCATTAATTATCATGCATTTTAACGAATTTGGCTGAATTTGCGGCATTTTTATTAGGTGCGTAAAGGAGATATGAACCTCAAGACTAGAATGTTAAAAAACCTTAATCTTCAACTTTTTTTGGAGTTACTGCGTTTTCGATAAGGGCGGCAGTGAGCAATATTCACACGATACAGCAATGACAACGATACCAAGATTGATCTAGACCCCTGATACCAAGCCCTGCTATGAGACATGCAATGGCTCCGTAGCTGCTGAAGGTATATATCCACAAGGAACAAGAAAACATGCCAAAAACAAACCTCAGGATGACAACACACCACACACCAATCAATAATAACTGCAACAAACGATAATAGTTTCAAACTAACAACAACAATAATACCAAGTAAGCAGTAACAAGAGTATATCTCGTAAAAAACTCACCCTTTAATGTAGCTCGGCTCTAGACAAAACTAACACAATACTTCTAAAGGGAACAAAACTGAAATGACCATAAATGTTAAAGTCGCCCTATTTCACGCTGACTAGATAGTGCAAGTATGACCATAGCATAAATAAACCATATTATCTCATAGTTAAGCTTTCAGCGTCGCCTATCTAGCATTCTTTACCATAAGGAATTTTCTCAGCCCTTTCTCCAATATATGTAAACAAACAGCGGCAACGTTTTCTCAATTTGGAAAGTCTGTGTGTGGAAATATTTTATGGCGATTGATTATGAGGGCTGGAAAATATACATGAGCCTTAAGCTGAAGTTACGTTTACTAGTGAATCGTATACGGGTTCTCTTACAGGAGTACGAGTACCATTTACATCAATGCTCAAAATCGTATGCGATTGAAGTGTAGTTAATATGGCGCCCAGTAAGGGGAAGCGTGCTGCCATGGCAGGAATTTTAATGCTAATGGTGAAAAATAAAATGGACTGTGAAGAGATCGTTAGAAAAACAGGCGAATTTGGGTTAAAACGTCAAGGAACATTGTGGAAGATATCATAAAATGCCCAGAAAGCCTATTCTCTGAAAATCAAAGATTTTCGGGATCACAATACTCTCCTCACCTATGGCGTGGGAAGTAAAACAAAAAATGCTCAGAAACATCTGAAAAGCCGAAATTTTTGAGTTTCTTGATTACTCTCCACTCTCTACATCAATGTCCAAAATATCAATAGCAAGACAATCAACTACGCCCCATATCAAACCTGTTCCCAAATTTTATTTAAATCGGTTTAGCGGTTGCTGAGATAACTAGGCTAGAAAAAAAACAGACAGACAGACCGACAGAAATGAGTGGCCTACTTTTCCTTGATGAAACGTCCAAACAACATGTTATCTCAGAATCAAAAATTTTCGTAATCACACACATAAAAAGGAATTCTCAAGTCAAGAATTGTGATATTCTTGTAAATACATACAAGAATATCTGTTCTCACTCTAAGGAAGAACATTTGATGAGAAAATTATAGAAAATTTGTATCAAGAATAATATATTTTTGATTTATATATTTATTTTAAAGAAATATGCTCCGAAAGAAAATATAATTTTCTCTGCAACCAAGACTATAACAATTTAATAATAAGTATTTCATAATTTTATATCAAGATTATCATTCTTTCCAGCGGTGTCCCGTTTACTTCTATAAAGAATATAGACAGCTTGCAAATGCGAACCTTTATTTACAATATGATAATCTTGGTTTGAAAATGAACGCTGTTTTACAAGCACACTCTATATTTGTATCAAGTAAATCATTTATCTGACGTCTGTTGCCCGTCCGCGTCTGCCGCCATGATCGGTTTTCGGATTGTCGCATTTGCCGCCGTCTTTAGCACTGTAGCGTAATACCTGCATCCTGGATCCTGCATAATAGCACCTAATAGTACCTATCTATTCAAACTGAAAAATAAATTGCCATTGCCACGTGATACCCGTGATACCACCGTCAACCATTGGTCAACGAATCTGTCGGTAGTGTTGGTCCACCGCCATTTGAGTCGCGTCCCAGTTCTCATCAGTTTCTTTATCACTGGATCTATTTGTTTTAATAGTCAGTGGATCTATCCAACCATGAATGAGCTATTAAAAAAATGAGAGTGCGAAGACCTGACTCAGGTGTTCCTAGGTAAGTACCAAGTATATTAAATGTGATTTAAGAAATTTTGCAGAACCATTTCTCCAGTGGACCCATCACTAAACAGGCACCGACTGATTTACAAATATTTGAAAACTTTGCATGCTCATAGAAGATTTGAATGCTTGCTTCAATATTCAATTTCTTGGAATGAAACAACAGTGGCTTTGGTAACAGCTCATCAAAGTTATCAAACAGTCAAATCAATACTACTAGATTCCTTATCCACGACTATCACAATTTTAGAATAAAGTTGAGCTACTTGCGTCAAGTTTATGAAATGCTCCAGTTAAGATTATGAAATGCTTCAGTCAAGATTATGAATTGCTTCGGTGAAGATTACCATATGCTTGATTTTAGTATTCTTACTTTCAAGAATTTCCCAGTTTTGCATTGAAGATATTTTCTCAATCTAACCTTTATATGGTCAAAGAATCGTATTCTCACTTTAAGATTAGCATAGCTTTGCACGTATAGGAAGCTACGGTATACTTGAATTAAAGCATCTGTGCTCCATCTAAGAAATTATATTTATGTGTGCACAATACTCCTCTCACCTATCGGTGTGGAGAATGAAAGTTGATAATTTCATTTACAAAAATATATCGATCCACCTGTTCTCTGAGGAGCAACATTTTTTTCTTCTCTTGGTTTTACGTGAAACGTAGATTATTAATTATTTTCTTTACTGTTTCCACCACTGCCTGTGATCAGGATGGGATGGATTGAGTAGTTTCATCATGATCATAGCCCGTCCCAAGCCCGGGTAAAATGTGGAGGGTTGAAGGGCAAGGCTAGCGACCTACCCTTCGTAAAAAAGATGTATTGCACAAAGAAACAAAAACCAGCCTCGGAACAGAACTGACCTTACGATGACGACACTGGCAAGGAAAAGGTATCTGAAAAAGAACCATGAGCTAAGAATAGGTACATGGAACATTGGCTCCTGGAGGAAAAAAGATCAGGAAATAATAGAAGAACTTGAGTCCCATAAGATTGATATATGCGCCCTGAGTGAAACAAAAAAGAAAGGAAAAGGAAGTACAAACGTAAATAACTTTGCACTCTTGCACAGCGGAGCAGAGAAAGACAAAAGAGCCCAGGCAGGAGTGGGTCTGCTAATACACAAAAAATTTATAAATAATATTCTGAATATAAAATATATTAACGAGCATATGATGATGGCAGCCCTAAAACTGGATAATACTACACTCTATATTATTTCTGTCTATGCACCGGATATTACAAAACGTAAAAAAGAGAAAGAGGCATTCTACGAAAACCTTCAAGACCTCTTGGACACTGTACCTCCACGCAACAAAATAATTATCCTGGGGGATCTCAATGCACGAGTAGGTAACGCTCCCCTCGAAGGGGTGAAACAAAGGTTTAATGAAGAGGCACTTAATGAAACGGAGAACGACTTATAGAAATATGCCTAATGAACAACCTCAGAATTAACAACACATTCTTTGACCACCAAATACAACATAAAATAACATAGACAGATACAAGAGGCCGCAACTCCATGATTGACTACATTATAACAAACAGAGAGATACATCCTAGAAACATTTTAGATGTGCGCACCATTTCGTCAGCTAATGTAGGCTCAGACCACGGACTAGTTTTGGGGAAAATTAACTTACAGATCCCTTCCAAGAAAATATTAAACACAAGGAAAGAAGAGCGATTAAACATAGAAAGTATAGAAAACGATGGGACCAAGAAGCTTTACGCAAACAGTTTATCTGAAAAGTTAAATACACATCAGTTAGAGACACCTACGGACATTGATGGAATGTGGAAGATCATCAAGGAAAGTATCATAAAAGCAGCAGAGGAAGCCCTAGGAAAACGAAAAGTAACTAGCAACAAACGTGAGTACAGGACACCATGGTTTGATGAAAGAGTAAAAATATTGGCCCAAGAAAAGAAACAGGCATTCTTAGCATATAAAAGAACTCAAACGCCGGAATCTAGGGAAGAATACGTAAGAATAAGAAACAGAGTCAATCGAAAAATCGACCACATTAAGGAAGAACACTGGGAAAAATTTACAAAAGACATGGAGCATGACCTATACGGATCCCAAAAGAAGGTGTGGAAAATGATCAAAAGACAAAGGAAAGACATGAATGAATTCGTGCACATTGACAGCATCACGGAAGATCAGTGGATCGAACATTTCACAAAACTATATGGAGAAACAGAGGAGGAAGACGACAGAGAGATAAAGGAAGACGAACACAATGAGGAAATACAAATTACAGATAAAGAAATAGAAACGCAAATAAATAAATTAAAAAACAGGAAAGCGCCTGGTCCCGACGGAATTCACAACGAACTACTAAAATACGGAGGAAAAACGTTACAAAAATACCTCAAATATCTCTTTAACGGTATATTGGAGACACAAAGAGTTCCTATAGAATGGAAGGACAGCCTAATGCTACCCATACTAAAAAAAGGAGATAGAACGAATCCCGGAAACTACCGAGGGATCAGCTTAACGAACAGTACGCTGAAACTACTAACGGCTATAATAAAAAATAAATTAGAAGAACAAATAAATATAGCCGAAGAACAGCAAGGATTTAGAAAAAACCGCAGTACCATAGATGCAACGTTTATTGTTAGACAAATAGTGGAGAAGGCGATAGAATATAATAAGCCGGCATATATGTGTTTTGTAGACCTAAAAAGTGCATTCGATCGAGTCAAAAGAGGTGATATCTTGAAATTACTGGAAACACAAAGAGTCAATAAGCAGACTAGCAACAGCAACTAATTAATATAATCGATGATATGAACAAGGACAACAGAACAAAAATCATAACATCTAAGGGCGAAACAGGTCTCATGCCCCTAAAGGGAGGAATACGTCATGATAATGAACAAAATAATATTAGAAGTAAAAAAGCAAGAAGGATTTAGAATGGGACCACATAAGATCAACATAGTGTGTTACGCCGACGATGCGCTCCTAATAGCTAATACTGAAGACGATCTGCAAATACAACTCCACACTTTCAACACCACGGCCAAAAAATACAGTATGGTAATTTCAGCGGAGAAAACAAAATGCATGGTCATCAGTAGAGAACCACGTAGATGTAAACTGGAAGTGGAAGCTAAAATTATTGAACAAGTGATGACATTTAACTACTTGGGCATTGACATAACCAGTGATAGGAACTTGATTGCAGAAGTTAAAAGACAGGTGACAAAAGCAGGTAGAGTTAGTGGATGTTTAAGAGAAACTGTATGGAAGAACAAATATATGTCTACAGAAAGCAAGATTAAAGTATACAAAACAACGATGCGACCAATTCTAACATATGCGGCAGAAACACGAGCAGACACAAAGAGAACAAAACAAATCAACAACAGCATAGAAATGAAAACACTAAGATCAATTATGGGAATAACTCTCAGGGATAGACAAACAAACAAAAACATACGAGAACAGTGTGACATTAACAGCATCAATAAATGGATAAAAACCCGGAAGAAAGAATGGGACGAACATGTAAATAGAATGAGACCCAACAGATTGGCTCACATATGTAAAAATAATTAGAGGTTAAACGACTTACCTGTAAGGAAGTTCAATCCTCAATTATACGAGATAGCCCCGTCCGAAAAGATCACCCTGTAGTGTACGTTTCTCTCAGCTCGCTGGCGTGATGTTTAGATAAAAAACTGTAGACCCTGCTTCTGCCGTCCCCCCGCTTAGGTCCTCATTACGTTCGTTTATTATCAGATCGAGGAATTTGGGAACAGCGGTGGGCGGGTGGTGATCTTTTCGGACGGGGCTATCTCGTATAATTGAGGATTGAACTTCCTTACAGGTAAGTCGTTTAACCTCTAATTATACTTCGATAGCCCCGTCCTCAAGATCACCCTGTAGATGTTCAGAGATTTGTACTTCGATCTGATTTCCATAACCTGTTATTTATGTCTGGGTAGAAGACAAACAAACAAAAATATATGTACGTATTATTTTACAGATTTGTTCCATTCCTAGGAAAAAGATTAATAGTAATTTGGGAAAAAAATACCATAATTAATTTATTTGAAGATTTGACAATTTGAATTCATATTAACATTAGTGATGAATATTGATATCGTCCTCGAGATCACCCTGTATATGTTTAAAGATGGTTTCACGATCTGAGTATAACTCGAACGAAAGAGAAAGAACAAGTCTGGACATTGTTCAGCCTTGAAGCTTTTTATTTAAAATGCAATAATCTTTGATCATTTTTGTAATGTACACCTATGTAATGTGTATAAGTTTAGCTTAGTAGTATGACAATTCATTATCCATTTTTTATTATCAGTGATTTTGCAAAATATAAATCGTCAGGCATATGGGTCTGTTATAAAACATAACAAAAACTTTTGACCTATCACTTCACCCTGCGGTATGTCTAAGATTTCAACGTGTAAGCCTTCCCTAGAGGCCGCGGAAGTGGAGGCGTGGCCAGTGCTCTGTGCTTAAAATACAGATGTGTCTCAATGCCCAACATAAAGTCTTTTTGGTTATAGTTTGTGGTGTGGGTGGGTCGTGATGTTTTTTGGGCGTAAGTAAAAGTTGATCATTTCTCTTGAAGTTCTGGTAAAGCCAACATGTTATTTTAGGTAGATGCAGTATAAGGCTCTTCCACAGAGGATGAGGTTTCCTGTAAAGTGGAAGTAATAGTGATTTATCGTTAAAAAATGGTGCGATTTGCTATTTGTAGATTTTCCAATACTGAAAACCAAGGTTGCGTTTTCCATAACAGGTAGACTGCGATTACTTGTGCCTTCTCAGATGTTATTTTCTTTTTTGAGTTCTCGGTAGAAGCGAGAAATGTGGGATGCCTTAAAAACCATATTTTCCTAGTTAATACATCTATAGCGGAGAATTGAGGATCAAGGTACCAAGAAACCAGCACTGGACCTTTTTTGCTCTGATGGAAGCAAATGAATCGAGTTAGATAGTGCCAAAACCAATATTTTTTGTTTTTGAAAAGGTTTGGTGAATGATGTATTCTAATAACTCTATTGGTATTTAACTTGATAATTACGTTTTCATGTGAAACACTGCTTAGCTTAATGCAAGTCATTATTTTTAGAATACAAATTTTTGCCCGCAATTGTAGCACTATTAATTTTGGTGTTTAAGCGTTTTGATGTCGGCCCACCTGTATGAAATGGCTGGATGTGCTGACACGGGTCACATAAACAGTACTCGGTTCCTCAGATTAAACGCTCAGGTACCGGCTTTGGTAGATAGATAGCGAACCAAATACTTTTTTAAGTACTGCTTCCCAATATCTATATGTTGCTACTACTAATAGGATTACGATGAACCTTATGGCATAATATCTAATTTTCATAGGATTTTGTTTCTTATTGATTTTTTAGGATTTCTCTGGTGGTACGGGCATATTATTAGTACTCGTACTAAATGTAAACCTTAGAACTTTTTTGTTATAAAGACCCTTAGGAATGCAGGAAGTTGCATCGAATGATCAACATTATTGTGGCAGTTTGATTTGTTTTTGCCAAAGAATAAAACATATTCTGGGTGAAGCACATAAAGAAACACCAGTGGACTTGAATGGTTCTTAATAGGTTAAAAATGTTTCTTGGAAATGGATGGCGCAGTGGCTGGCTCCCCCTTCCTTTTTTCGCTCAGTTTCGTTCCCTTCCCCTGACAAATTTTATATCTTCAGGAGAAATTTGTCCGAACCGTTAGATAAATAAGACTGCAATAAGTGCTGTAAGGTCTGAAAATATTTCAAGACCTTCCTACTCTTCGGTTTAGGAAGCGATACTAACAGCGCTTTCGCTAAACCAGGCTAAGTTGCAGTACGATCGGTTGAGACCTTCACGGCATGCAGCAGCAGTCTCCCTATTTTGTTTTCGCATTAATAAGACAGGGTGATATATCACTTAACCTCGTAATGTAGATAAGTGTTTCCTTAGCTGAAATTGTCTACTAACAGCAAAAATCAAAATAAGGGGGTGTTACCTGGGCAATGAGCATGGACAGATAGTATTTCTCTACAGTGTCACTAATAACTGCTTAGCAGCTAAACATCCCAAGTTACCATCCCACGTGGCCTTAAAGGTTTTGTGGGCGCGTGTTCTTAACAGTTTTGTCAAGCTTTGGACAGCAAGACGCAAACAGGTAATTATACAACAATTAAGTATGTTTTTGTAATAGTAATGCGTTCATAAATTTTATCTCCTTTTGTCCTTAAGATATAACAATTAAAACATTATTTTTCTCCCACGTGTGTGGTACGATATCAACCGAATGGTTGACTTTTGAGATTCCATCCTTTCAGTTTTCTGCATTTGTTTTGAAACCCCATTCAATGCGAACTGGGTGTTTTCTAGAACGTGATGAAATCATTAGTGTTAGTACTTATCACTTTTTGAATCACTGTCAACTGAAAAGAGATAAAATTCGCGCACTGAAGAAAGCCATATTTGGTTTGTCGTCAATGGGCGTGAACGAGATTTCACCACATAACGTGATGAATAGAGATTCTCAACCATATTTTACTCATGTTTAAGTACTTCACTGGTAGGACTACGGCTTATCATTTTTTTTTGTTTTGTTTTTCTTGTTTTGTTTTTTTTGTTTTGTTTTTTTTGTTTTGTTTTTTTTGTTTTTTTTTTTTTTTTTTTACTTCAAAGGAAAATGGAAACCAGATGTTACTCATGTTCCCATATTCCCGATGCTTGCCATTTTTGTTAATTTATCAATCAGATTGTACTCATGAGTGTAGAAACTGGTGGCATTTACGGTCCCCTTCAGCTGCAGTTTCAGTCTCTCATTGTAGACATTGGTAGGCCCCATTTAGATGTTGTTTCAGTGTCCTCAGATTTTATTCATGATTGTAGAAACTGGTGGCATTTACGGTCCCCTTCAGCTGCAGTTTCAGTGTCTCGTTGTAGAGACTGGTGGGTCCCATTTAGCTGCTGTTTGTGTGTTTCAATCAGATTTTACTCGTGATTGTAGAAACTGGTGAGCCCCCTTTAGCTGCTGTTTGTGTGTCACAATCAGATTTTACTCCTGGTTGTAGAAACTGATGAGCCTTCCTTTGCTGCTGTTTGTGTGTCTCAATCAGATTTCACTCTTGATTGTAGAAACTAGTAGGCCCCATTTAGCTGCTGTTTGTGTCTCAATCAGATTTTACTCATGATTGTAGAAACTGGTGGGCCCCCTTTTAGCTGCTGTATGTGTGCATCAATCAGATTTTACTCATGATTGTAGAATTTGGTGGGCCCCATTAAGCTGTTGTTGGGTGTCTCAATCAGATTTTACTCATGATTTTAGAAACTGGTGAACCCCATTTTGCTGATGGTGTGTCTCAATCAGATTTTACTCATGATTGTAGAAACCGTGTGCCTCTTTAGCTGCTGTTTCAGTGTCTCAATCAAATGTTACTCATGATTGTAGAAGCAGTTGAGGGTTTTGGCCCCAGTTAGCTGCTATTTGAGTGCCTCAATCAGATTTTACTCATGATTGTAGAAACGGTTGGTGGTTACCCCATTTTAGCTGCTGTTTCAGTGGAGACGACCGCACTTCATTCATAATTCAAAATTTATATTTTTTATTTTATTTTAAAATAACAAAATTTCAGTCCATGAATATGGATTATATTGTATGATTTTGAATTAATCACCTCGAAATAATCTTTAAAGATTCAATGATATATATTGCAGTACAGATTCATAGAAAGTATCCACACTAGTTGTATTCAAGTATTTAAAAGTTGTCCGTAATAAACTTTTTGTTACAAAAGTCTTATTTACTGCGAGGATAAATTGGCGAATCTAAGTGTATGTTCTTCTCTGAAGAATTCCAATACCTCGCACGTTGTCCCCCACGGCGAATTACTAACGTGAGATAAAATTGTCAGTACATAGGTACGAGAGGTTCTAATAAACTAAGTTCGCTATTGGAGATGTTCCCTGATCACCAGGAAAAATTGTCATGTAAGCATGTCGTCGTAGTTACCGACGAATCTTTTGGAAGCTTTGGATTCACGAATTAACACTTACTGTGTGGAAAAGCGTGCATTGTCCATTTCCTCAATTTCGGTATTTTGACGAAAGTACAAACAAATCACGACACAATCGTAAACACATGAGCGGCCCAGGAAAAAACGATAATACTCATCTTCTTGAGGCCACTACCTTAATTTATGGTCAACGAAATCATGCAATGAATATCCTATTTATTTTAGGCGATGTGTTGATTGATGTTGATAGCCCATTTTGAGGATTGCTCATAATAGGACGGAAGAGAATCGATATTACACCGATTCTCTATTCGACTACTTCAAAGGCAGTGACATCCTATGGGTAAAACAATGTATTAGTCATTGTTAAAATACAATTTCAGTTTCATCATATTGAGATATTGAGGCTCAACAAATGATTTTGCGTTTTCACTAACAATGTATTAATCATTGTTAATAAGCAAGGGTGGCAATCCCATACTAGAGTATGTACGAGAATAGATATTACTCAGATTCATCAGTACCGCTAACACAACGATATTTGAATTAGTTGTTCTAACACAACAATGGATTAGTCATTGGTGTTTGATATGTCTCGTTCAAAATTCATAAAATGAAAAATATGTGTACACTTACTGATATGAAGTTGTCCAGCAAGGCATGTAGTTTTTTCATTGTTCGTTTCACTTCACTCCCGCACTTTTTCCGTTCGGCATTTTCGTAAACAACGCGCTACTTTGGAGCGTGAGAACGTAATGAGGACCTAAGCGGGGGGACGGCAGAAGCAGGGTCTACAGTTTTTTATCTAAACATCATGCCAGCGAGCTGAGAGAAACGTACACTACAGGGTGATCTTGAGGACGGGGCTATCGAAGTATAATAAACCTTACAATCGAAGACCTCCAGGACGGCCAAAGAAAAGATGGGAAGATAATTTGATGTCAACAACAACGTCAACAACAGAGACGGAATAAGAGGCAGACAAACAGGAGAAATCTTAGTCATGCGAAGAAGAAGAAGAAGAAGACTGTTTCCACCGATATGTTTAGGATATCTGCTATTGCAGAATATGCTTTGTTCCTTTGCGTTGATATCTTTATATTCCCTACTAACTGCTCACGTCCGATAAACATTTCATATTGTAATTTTTAAGTCGATCTCCTCAGGCGGAACTTATATTCAGCCATATTGGATTAATGAAAAACTATTTCACTCGTAGCCGTGCTCGGATCTCTCGCAACTTTGAAGCCGACACGTATACGACCTACGAATGGCCATTTACACATGCGAAATCATATACGATTCGTTCATTCGTATACGACCAACTCGTAAATGTAGCTTCAGCTTTACACTATTGCAGAGTAAGCGGTCTTGTCATACCATTCAATAATAGTCTTCTCTGACGCAGTTCGCTATCAATACAAATACGAATATCAAACAACGCCGTAAAAGTTTTTATAGACCTATTTTCTATGCAACGCTGTTCGTTGCCTTAATCAAGGATCCGTCCTAGAAAAACAATGGAACGTCCTGCTTGGTTGGGGACGGCACCGGTGTCCTTTTTAAATCCTTCCAAGTAAAAAAGCCATTTAGCTGTTCACAAGGCAGACAAATCTGCACAGAATGGAACGAGAGGCTATTGTGGCGCTGTCCGGCTGATCACCGACGTTACAACCAGTGTTGCCAGATGCCCTTCATTAACGGTGGATGAACTAGGAATCGTCAGAAATAATACAAAACCGACTTATACCACCAGTCATAGTTAAACCTCTGGTTTAACTATCTAAAACTTAACCTTAACTAAGGCTTAAAGTTGTCTGTCTTTGCACCGGTTAGGTATAACGTTAACCAAAGGTATCTCATAAGTTATCTTCTTTCCAACGATGCAGGACATAATGAAGTTTAGCGAAACTCAGAATCAAAGTTGGCGTTAATAATGTCGTATTTAGAATTCTTTGTAGGAAAATGTCATGTCACTGTTGCTGGTGGCTGTCAAACATAACTGTTACATAACCTTATCTTTTATCTGAGGCTTATCGTTTTGATCAGAAACCTACATTTTTCATTAATTAAGTAAAACTTGATCCTTGAAGTAGAAGATTTTGTTTGTGAAGTAGTTAATTACAACCCACCAACTTTGGTGAATCTTAGTGTCTCAATTCCGGATCCTCTTCTATAGAAGATACCACAGTGATAATATTTATATCAAGTCTGCCTGTGGTAAGTAAAAATATATGTAAATTCTGAATATTTACAATGCGACGAGGTCAACTAAAGACACCTAGATTATAACTTTAATCCATGTTGAAGTAGCAATAACGTCCATTCGTAGGTAATAATTACTATTTTTGTATGTATACAGGGTTATTCACGTTATTCGACACGGAGCATTATGGCTAAAGTATTTGATAAAAAAGAAAATAATAATTTCGGATCGATAGAGACCCATGAAGGCTACATTTAAAAAATATTTTCATGTTATACGTATATATGTCCCAAGAACACGGAATATATCAAAGTTATGTTTTTTTTTAAATGGAACACCACGTATATTATTGCATACTTAGGTTCCTTGGCGAATTCTAGTGTGACTTTATGTATACATGGGACTTAAAGCGAACCGTTAAAGCTGTAAATCACCATTTTCGGTATAAGTAGACATCAGGAAAAAATTGAATATCGCAGAGATTATAAAGTTTGGACGGCTGTGACTTTGCCGTGTTACCAAGCGTCAGCTTAGATGAGACTGTCAAATTAAAATTACCTTTATGCTTGGAGAAATCGGTCGATTAATTAAGGAAACTTCAATCAGCGATAACTTAATTTTTTGAAATAGGAATGCCTAATTTTTTTGATACGGTTAAATGAAGAATTTGATAACCTTTCTAATCGTACAAGGTGTGAGTACCAATCTCTGATAGTTTTTGTTTAATTTTCAACCAAATCGGTGTTTTTCGATTTTCCAAACTTATAAGCAACTTAACAGACCATAAAATATAAACAAAAGCCTGTTCAGGTAGAAGAAAACAACTAACTTAGCAGAAAAATATACACGAACTAGACTAAAGGGACAAGATTATAAATTTAAATTATGTTTATGCTTCGAGAAATCGGTCGATTAATTAAGGAAACTTCGATCAGCGATAACTTGATTTTTCCAAATGGGAATGCATAATTTTTTTTATACGGTAGAATGTAGAATTCGATAACCTTTCTAATGATATAAGGTTGTGAGTATGAATCTCTGACAGTTTTTATTTAATTTCAAATTTTCAACCAAATCGGTGTTTTTCGATTTTCCAACCTATAAGCAACCTAGCAGACCATAAAATATAAACAAAAACCTGTTCAGGTAGCTAAAAAATACACACGAACTAGACTAAAGGGACAAGATTATAAAAATTACTCACAACAAACAAAGTCTAACCAGAAACAACGGCCTACTAGCTACTGCAATGTATTAGAGATTGGCAGTTTCCAAAACCATTAAAAATTTTGAAATGAAACGAAAACTACTAGACAATGTTGTAGGCAGTTTATCATTTTCATAATAAAATTTCACATTTAATGATATAAAAGAGTATGCAATTCTGTCAAAACTGAAGTCAAAAGTACCTCTGACTGAAGTTCTGAAAATTCTTCAGTACCTATTAGCAAGATCGCAGAAAATGAAGAATGAACTAGAATTTGTTCAAATTATAAAACATAACTTAAATGGCAGAAAATTTAACTCTGATTTGTCAGTATTCTTTTTTTGCAATATCGCTAATAAATATTGAAAAATAGAAGAGCTCCAGACAGAGGTATCGACTTCGACGCAAATAACTTCTTTCTTACACCATTACATATGATTGATAGTTGCGTGCTGGAGCAACAGTCGCTGGTTGTTTTTGTTTCATATCAGATTTTTAATTGTCTTGGAAATTTTTAACTTCTAGTTAATTGCCGTAGCCCGTAGACTGTAAAAAATATCTATTACTGCCATACTCCAGCTTCTCTTTGACCTTAGAGATGTTATCGCAGTTGTTTCTGGGAGAGTTGATTTGTTGTAAGGAATTTTCATCATCTTGTTTCTATTTCGTCTGTATCTTTTATCTAAGTTACTTGTTTTCTTCCACCTGAATTAACATGTTTTTGTTATATTTCATGGCCCGCTACGTTGCTTATAGGTAGGAAAATTTAAAAACGCAAATTTGTTTGAAAATTTAAAATTAAATGAAAACTACCACAGACTGATATTCACAACTTTATATAATTAGAAAGGTTATGAAATTCTACGTTTAACCGTTTAAAAAGAATTAGGCATTCCCATTCAAAAAATCAAGTTATCGCTGATCGAAGTTTCCTTAATTGATCGACCGATTTCTTCAAGCATAAACGTAATTTAAATTTGACAGTCTCATCAAAGCTGACGCACTTTATGCTTAGTAATATGGCAAAGTCACAGCCTTCCAAATTTTATGATCTCTGCGATATTCAATTTTTTCCTGATATCTACTTATACGGAAAATGGTCATTTACACCTAAACGGTTCACTTTAAGTCCCATGTATTCACAAAGTCACACTAGAATTCACCAAGGACTCTGAATATGCAATAATATACGGGATGTTCCATTTAGAAAAACACAACTTTGATACCTTTCGTGTTTTTAGGACACCCTGTATAACATAAAAATATTTTTAAAATGTAGCCTTTATGGGTCTCTATCCATCCGAAATTATTATTTTCTTTTTATCAAATACTTTAGCCATAATGCTCCGTGTCGAATAACGTAAATAACCCTGTATATAGGTGGGTACAGTAATTTTGAACATAACCTAAATATGAGTTTCCGGAACAAGTGATACGTGCAATTATGCAACAAATATAATACGCGTATTATGACCATTAACTTCTCTATTCAAAATGCTTGCCTTTTGTCATTCTACGTGCGAATAAAAAATTATTCACTTCCCAAATATTTGAGACAGAAGAAGCAGATCGGTACCAGGAGGCGAAGAGCACAGAAAGTTTTGGGTTCAAAGCGTCATTCTGATGACTTTCTAGAATGCAAATACTAACATGTTCCACATACTATGTATACTAACAGCACCAATAAATGCATATGTTATCTATCTATGTCCATCAATAAAAGGTGAAGAAAAATGAATCACTTTCTTATATACTGCTCACATAATGAAATAGAAAATATTTTATATCAGCAGCCAATATGGGTCATGAAATGGTATCTAGATATAGCATACCTAATAATAAATATAAATAAATGTAATTTTAACGGTAGTTTTCTTCAATTGCTCACAGAGAGTGATTAACTTCTATCTTATTAAGCAAGGTGATTATCTATAACACTCATTGGTGACTGTAGGGTTGCACACACAGGTTATTATTCCATTTTTCTATGATATATTATGCCTTGTTCTGAATAGATGAAAATTTCGTATATCGGGAAGGGTGAACAGTAGAGCTCCGTTCAGTGATGCGACGCTGCAGTTCTTCTCAGCAAGGCAGCAGGTATCAATATTATTGATATTACAGAGTTTTTGCTTATAAAGGGGCTTCAGGTTTTCACTAAATCCCTTAAACTGTTCACATACATCTGACATCCTGAAATAAACCATATGTTTAACTAAACTAGAATAAAGTTAACTAACGGATGATAAAAATGCATTAGACAAAGCGCAAATAAGAAGGGTAGGATACTTACATTCTAATTTTTCCAGTGATAGTAACTACTGTAACAGCTATTCACATATAATGCTGGATCTTGTTACATACAAAATAATTCAAACACATCACGTTATTTTCTTTATATGGTAAAAAGTGGGTGACAAAAATGCAGTATCAAACAACTCTGTCACACTAGTGATGTGATAACATGTAATATGTGGATAAAAGCTTTTTTTAATGTTTTCAAAATCCATTCAAGTTTTTATCATACATTAGGTATTTCATAAATTACAGCTTTTTAATTAAATGATCTGCTAACGTGCTAAAAAAGTGCCTTGAACAACACGAGATTAACAAAAATTATGGCAAGACCAAAAACTGTTAAAAACACAAACAAATGTCATAAATCATAACACGGTCCTTTACCAATAGTGATATTTTCATATTTTCGCAGAATCAGCTGTGTTAGCTGTGTTGAGGGTATGGTCCTGGGTCGTAGAGAACTATGACTGGTGCAGGGAACTGAAAGTATAATGGATCAAAGGGACAAACACATGATACGCTTCAGAAATTACATACAAAAATAACTTGATTCTACCTCACAGGGTACCTAGTGAATTACTGTTGACCATTTCAATACACTAGCGAGTTAAGTGACTTATGAAATTACAAATAATTTCGGAAAACAAGTTAATTACTGAATCATCGGTCTAGTGGGCGGTGAATAATTTATTTTCCGACAAATGCTATAATACATATTTATTATGTATCTGTTTTTGTCAGCTTTTTTTGACGTTTAATGAAACACAGTGCATTAAGCCCAATGAAAAGCTCGCATGGTGGCTATTTCCGAGTGCAGAAATTATTTCTATAGACGGGACATGTATTGTTTAGTTGATTCACACTTAGTCACATATACATCATTATGATAGACGATGGGAATGGATTATGTCAGATCGTTGCGATTTGCTTGGTTGCCGAAGAAAATCTGAACTCCTTGAACTTTTTCATTGATACCTTCAAGAACAAGAATTCTGCCTAGGAAAAAGTGGCAGTTGTTATGTCTGATAAAGGTGGAACAGGAGGGAGCGTATTTTCAAAAAAAAAAATTCCTAATGCTAAATTAATGATATGCCTTCTTCACGCTTTTCAAATATTTAATAGCGAAGTGTCAACAAAGAAAATGGGCATTGAGATTTATAATGAAATGGTAACTAATGTTGCTGTATGCGCTAAAATATACTATGATTCAAATTGGGGAAGTATAATTGACCAGCTGGTGCGGTATCTGACACTTTAGAGTTAGTGCATGTCCAACAAAACCAATACTCGATTAGAGTCTATAAATGCATAGCTTAAAAGCGTGATTACAAGATATAGTCCCTTTTAAGATTTTATTGAACAACTTTTTGTAATCATCAACAGTCTTCGAACCAGCAAAGACGTAGAAATTTACAGATGTTAAACAGAACCGTTATAGGACTCAAACGGTCCAGAAAAACTAAAAGATAAAAGCATAAATGTGTAAACAACTTTGTCACCTTCATGAAAATGCTCATTTCTCCAGTTCTTTCCTGTTTTTATTACAAAATCACTATTATTAAGGTGCTTATTGCCGATTTTTTCATATTTTATTTTCGACAATATTAAATAGTAGAAACTTCATATGCCGGTGGTACCCCTAGGTACCCCTAGGTACCACTGGAAACCCCTAGGTATCGCCAGCCCCTGTATTGGATGCCGGCGCCGGCAGCGGAGTCACTTCCTTAAACTATACGAGGGTTGCTCTATATCTCCGTCGATTAGCGATCACCAGTGCGCCATAGGTCGATTGACGGAAATAGAGAGCATCAGATTATTCATGTTTACTAAACATGTGAAACATGTGAGAGCGACGACAGAAAGGTTCTGCCGGTGCGCCATCTGGTACCCGAGGGTAACGGCAACCAAAGAAAATCACTGCTGAAAAGCAGCAGACCCCTTGGTGGAACGCCACGGCGCGTCCGCTTTAGCCACCAGACAGCGCGGTTCTATATCCGACTGCATATTAAAGAGCAATTCTCGTATATCGACTTTAGTATGCAGTCGCAGCAGCGATTTTTTCTGGTCGCCGTTACCTTCGGGTACCAGATGGCGCACCGGCAGAACCTTTCTGTCGTCGCTCTCACTTCCTTAAACTGTTAGAACAACAACATTTGTCTAGCGCTGTTAAATTTGCAACTTTCTTGTGATATTATGTAAATCTGGGTTTCATGTTCAATAATATTTGTTTCTGCTTAGTGGAGTTTCAAGAAATCCACGTCTGACATATACATAATAATTCAAAGAAGGCTAAATCTCAGCTACAAGGTCCCGTATATCTACGTCATACTGCAGTAAAATTAAACACGTAGTGTACAACATTAGCTGATAGCAATTAATTAACTTGTTTGACTTTCTGAAACGCTGGACACTGGTATATCCAAATATTTTGTTTCATCATCTATTCGAAGTAAATAAACAGAACTGGTATTTAGCAATTGCAGAGTGAAGCTTTCAGATTTAGTTATTATCCTTTAGGGTAGACCTTTATTTCAATCTAAATTATAGTCTTTAAAATAGTTACAATTGCTAGTCATGTTACAATGGTTGTAGTTGGCAGAGCTGTCACTCGACAGGTTCGTCATGTAAATTTCTGATCTAATCTATACTTATTTGATAATTGATTGCACTAAGTGACCGTTGAACTGTACTGAAGTGAAACTGAGAGAATTATTCAGAATCACAGAAGTTTGAGCAAATGCAAGGTGCTCCACGTCAGTATAGAAGTCAGTGGAAGAACAAGAAACAGAAGATAGTAGCTAGCCAAACGCTGGACAACATCGACGAAAACAGAACGTACAAGTACCTGCGCTTCAATCAGAACGTTAAGATAGACCACATATACAGGTTGGCCAATCGGGTGGCGTTATTAAATTTGTTTTAGATAGCCCGTACCGAAACCTATCCAAAACACTCCGATGTATGTGAAGCGATTATTGATAGTTTTCGAGTTATGACCGATTTTTGGAAAATTTAGAGATTTTCCAGTGTTTTCAAGAAACCGTCTAAATCAAAAACAAAAATGCTCTTTGACTTTTATTTAAGTGTCATTATACTCAGTATTAAGCATATTTTGATACCCAATAAAGAAAACCTGTACATCCGAGCAATAATTAAATACATTTTGGGCCCAACGTTTGAAATCACTGTTTTTAGTCAGGAGACCAAAACTGTCAAAATAAAATTGAATATACGTATGCCTGGCTCTGGAGCTCCAAACTAATCTTAAAAACTGTGCAAGACATTACACTTTCGAAATAATAATGAAAAAATAGCACTTGTGAGGCCATTTTGCGCCGCACATGGCTGTTAAAGGTAAAAAGGTGATACTTTACGAATTTCCAAAATGATTTAAAACACTATCAATTTACTTTATTATGACAAATTAAGGAAAAAACTGGTAACAACTAATAAACCCAATAATAATCGATGTTTTAATGACTTTTAATAAAAAAACGAATACCCAAATTGTGATTTTTGACGTGTTTTTGCTATGTACTATTGAAATTCTGCTGAATTAAAGTGTATGGAATATTAACAAAGGAAAGGATGAATAATAAAACAATAATCTTACTTCCAGTTCCATGGCGAATGTACAGGTTTTCTTTATTGGATATCAAAATAGGCTTAATACTGAGTATAATTACGGAAAAAATAAAAGTCTAAAAGCATTTTTGTTTTTGTTTTAGACGATTGCTTGAAAACACTGGAAAATCTATTAATTTTCCAAAATTAAATCATAACTCGAAAACTATCAACATCGCTATACATACATGGGGGTGTTTTGGATAGGTCTCGGTACAGGCTATTTAAAAAAAATTAATAACGTCACCCGATTGGCCACCCTGTAAATCACGGCACAACTAATACCAAAGTTTCAAAAGGATGAATCTTGCTTGACAAATTAGATCTCCGTAGCTCATATAAATTCTTCGTTGGAAAACAATTACTAAGATTATGAAGTATTTTTGGATGAGGTGTAGTGCGATGAAGCCAAGTCTGGTGAATAAGGCTGTTGTTTTAAGAACTTGATTCTCAGATCACGAACTGTTTTCAAGGCAATATTTTTATATAAAGCCATCGTCCTTCAAAAACAAAATACATTCAGACACCAACTTCTAGTTATTTTCTGCTCTTCTCCAGATGGTCTGTTATGATGCCAACAAGTTGAAACTAGAACCTTTTCCAAGAGGTTTTTAAACAAAAACAAAAACCTCTTTAGGTCTATGAAATTCTCTAATTTATTGATTGCTGCTTTAGCTGTATGAACGTGTTATGGATAGTAGCAACAAGTCAGCATTCAGACTGTTTGAGGGCCCATTTTGCAAGTCGGGCGGGATATGAAATATTTAAGACGGTGCTTCAGTGTTTGCAAAAAATTTGATCAGTCACCATAATAGGTTAGCTGTAGAATGGCGTGGCGTTCACGCATTTCAAAAGTGGCAGAGTTCGCTAACTGAACTAAGAATAAATTAAACCCCGTTTTCACCAATTTACTGGCTGAAAGTGTTTACTAATACCATCCATATCAGGTGCAGTTGAGGAAAGCGACAACTTATACCTCGATCTGTCATGGATCATACGACAATAAAAAAGTCAGTTTCCGAGTTAATAGGACTATATCAAGGAATATTCGGTCACTCTTACGGCTCAGTATGCACACCCATATGTTTTGAATGAAGCTATAACCAGATTATATTCGTAACAACCAATGTCAATATATGGCTGCTCAGATTTTTTGAAACGACTAATGAATTACTAAGAATATGGCTTCTACGTTACTGCAAACTTATAGCCCAGGAAGAAGCGTCTTTCCTTTTATTCTGAATTTTTGTTTACATTATATTTGCAAATTTAATTGCTCCTTGAGCACAAAAATGCTGATTTTTTACTGCAGCAAACTGGAAGCGTGCAATAGTAGCTATTTATATTTATGATAATGTTTACT
This sequence comes from Callosobruchus maculatus, assembly GCA_951848785.1. NCBI lineage: Eukaryota > Metazoa > Arthropoda > Insecta > Coleoptera > Chrysomelidae > Callosobruchus > Callosobruchus maculatus. Next base: position 69,935 of record CATOUR010000057.1, read on the forward strand.
GGTCTACTGGTTTATGAAAACAATTGGTCTAACACGGGGTCCTTGATTTAATTTTACAGCATAAATGAGGATGTTCAAAGGGTGTGCTCAATTCGAATTCGTGAGAGGCACACTTGCTCCCTGCGTGCCAATGTGTTGGAATATGGGAACTTAACTATTTTGCGCTGTAAAAGATGAAAATATATATTACTTTGTTCTCTACTTATTATACTGCTTACTAGATCATCAATATAACGTTTCAATGACACTGTCTTTAATTTTAGGCAACATAGCTGTATTCATTGCTTCACTAAATAATATGTCTCCTGAGTCACGTTTAACTCTACCATCAATTATACAGGGTGTCCCACGACGATTAAGACAAGCAATATATCGGAACTGGACAGTAGTGGCGAATTATAATTTTGGGGGGTAAATAAGAACAAATATAGTATCCTTTCTTATTATTGTGTCATCCAGTGAGGCATTTGTTTTTGGTCACGTGACGTCCGGTTCAAAATTTTTAACGGTACCACTACCATTGGCACTGATTATAACATCTATCCTACAGTTAAGTTATTATTTTCTAGTGTTTCATAATGGTAGTGGTACAGTCCTTTAAGCATCTGTAGCTCTTGAATTAATCACTTTAGACCCCAAGTATGCTAGTTTGTTGGAATTGTTTTATCGGGAGGAACACAAAAAATCACAAATATTTAGGATATCCCATTAAAAATTTTGAATCGGACGTCACGCGACCAAAAACAAATACCTCACTGGGTGACACAATAATAAAAGAAGATACTATATTTGCTCCAGTTTGCACTCCAAAATTATAATTCGCTACTATTGCCCAATTCCGATATATTGCTTGTCTTAATCGTCGTGGGACGCCCTGTATATCCTTGCGTATATTGTATAAGATTTTTATAATTCTTATTTACTGCTTACACTGTTGGACAAAAGTGAAGCAGCTTTAATAACAAAACTAAATATTTATACGTTTACAATTAAATGGAGAATTGGAAAAAGGAAAATTCGTGTAGCTTTAGGGGTCATAGTAGGCCGCTCATAGGTGAAATTAAAAAGCTACCAAGTGTCAAATAACTTACACCCGTATGCACCGTTTGGCGATTCTGATCCTAGTTCCCTAATCGCGTTTTGCTAATCGTTGGCATCTAGCCATGCACCGTCAAGAGATTAACTGATCCAGATTGGTGATACGGCAATGTTGTGTTCGCAAAATTGTTTTGACAGTGACAGTGTCAAAATCTTCAGTTTGCGGTGCATAGTAAACAAGTAACCTAATCTAGGTTTACGTAACTAATCGCGCAATTGACTTACGGTGCATGCGGGTGTTAGTAGGTTAGCATTTGTTTTAACACTCCACCTCTTTTGTGCAGCAACAGTAAAGTAACTTTCTGGTTCAGTATAATTTAATAAGATTTAAACAACATTTTACAGACGAACGCCCTGGGCAGAAATAAATATGCCAAAAGGAAAGACAAACTGTTCAGAGGAACTGAAATGGTCAAAAACTGTGCGATTTCCAAACAGTTTAATTTATAAAATGCAATGTATAAAGAATCACTTCACGCTTAAAAATAGAGGTCATGTAGGAAAAATGCTGAAATCAGAATGATCAATAAAAACTACATATTGGATGGATAGGAAACTCAAAAACAACCTCTCAAAGAAATCGGTGGTTATCAGCACCAGCAGTAATTGCTGAAATTCCAGAGCTGGAAGTAGGTGCAAGAACTATTCAGCGACGATTAGTTGAGGCGAACCTTTATAGCAGACGTTCAACAAAGAAACTGAATTTGATTAACGTTATTTGAACTGAATACAAAGTGTTTAACTCTGATGAAATGAGATGTGTTAGACGTCCGATTAATACAAGATTTCATCCAAAGTACGTTACTCCAATCATAAAGCACGAAAATTATAGCGTATTTTTATGGGGCTGTTTGTCGTGGGATGGAGTAGGTCCACTACATTTTATAGACGGTACTAGGGATCGCTACGTCTACACGGACCTCCGGAATTTGCATTCCAACAGGACAACGACTTGAAGCATTCGTCTCGCTTTCTTCGGGAGTGGTTTCCGGAGAGCTATTACACTTTATTGGTTCTTCAGTAGCCAGCACACTCACCAAACCTCAAACCTATTGACAATCTTTGGGAAGAGGTTGAAAGGTATTCAAACTAAAAAGTTTCCAAATAAACTATCCTTAATCCATGATATTACTGCAGTATAGACGAGCGCGCCGTATTAGTAACCAAAACTTAGTTCTTTCAATGCCATGTGGTTGCCAAGCAGTTATAGCCTACAATTACTAAGGACCCATCTTTACATTCTTATAAACCTTCAACTGTATTAAATATAAATTTTGTGATTTTGAAGCCTTTGAATAAAATAAATAATCGTTTTATTGAAGGTTGCTTTACTTTTGTCGCGTTCACAAACCGTATTGACGGAACAAATTGTCGCATACTAACTTGTGGAACATTTGGTAACAGTCCTATTTGACCTGTGACATCAAGCAACTATGAACTCTTAAACTAAACGAGTTTTAATTTTCAAAGTTGCTCGTTCTATTTTAAGTACCTAATGTTACTGTTTTGTCATACAATGGATTGGAAAGGTGATGTTTTCAAGAAACTTTACTTCACTACCATTCGTCTACACAAGCGGCATGTGAAAGTACTAGACTCCTATGACATGTTCCAGGTATCCTTCCCTTAGACAGCAAATTATTATGCTGCATTGAGTTCCAACAGTAAGAAACCCTATACACGCCAACCCTTGCAAATATAAGGTCCGAAGCTCTTAATTACCACTCAGCAACAAAATTTGCAGAGAAGTTAGCCCTCTGTTAATTTTCCAATCAACCAGCAAAGTCAAACATATCCTGTTTGTATATAACCAGATATTGCGGAAAGGGTTGATGAAGTCGGCTTAAAATTAATAACAGAAGGTCAACAGTACTCAGATTTAGCTTTGCTTTGGGAATAATACATTAACAGCACCCAAACCAAAGCGCCTTAGGGTTGCAAAGTAGTATGAGGTTATTACGAAACTTTTGGGAACAAACTTTGGTATACAATAAATAAGCCGCTTCTTGGCACCATATTAGCTCAATTGAAATAACTACGATTTGTTTAAAATATGAAATCAAAGTAGTCTAGGTAGCCTGTGATAGCAGGATCTCCAAAGAAAACTTCTAGTCTAATGTCTAATGATTTCAATCTTATTTTAACCCTTAAGTGTCCGTTACCCACAAATCAACCTATACGTCGTACAAAAATATTTGTAAGTAGTTTTTTAAGTTTTAGTGAGAATAAAGTACCTAAAGATCATGCCGCCCATACAAAGCCCACACGAAGCATTGTTTGCTCGAGCTCCACAAAATTTTGCAGCGATCCTCCATTCTGACGTCAAATCCAAAATCCTAGCATTCCGATTTTGCCCATAAATGTTGGTTTCACGATTTGGCACCTCTAGAATTTAATCTTTTCTCTTTGTTTCATCTAGGCCTCGCAAAATTTTGCAGCGATCCTCCATTCTTGCAACAACTCCAAAATCCCAACATTTTGATTTTGCTCTAGAATCTAGAAAACGACACCCATCGCTATCATAGGTATTAAAAATGGTGGAGGTGATCAACATACACCTGATTGAAAGGACATTGCTCTTTCACCAATTATTCGAATTGAAAAAATCAGTACCGTTTGTTGAACTTCTAATAACATTATCACTTGGAATCCTATAATCCACCTTATGTTCCCTGTCAACAACTCAGTGGGGATGATTTTTGAAGTACATACTTCTTCTTGTTTAGGTACCATCCCCATTCTGGAGGTTGCAATTGGAACTTTTGAAACCGCCGCTCGAAATAGCTTATCTAAATAACTGGTACATAGTACATACAGACAACTTCAAATGTGCTTTGGTAGCTTTTCTAGTCTTCTAATAGATAGAACATCCCTAATTTCAACATTGCGAGGAGCTCCATCCTGTGGGACAGCAGCCACAGATACTATATAGTTTAACAACAAATATATCCTATTTTACCAAACTGCACATATTCCACTATGTTAGTTTCTTAGGCTGATCTTCCTTGAAATTGTACAGATAAAAGGGTACACGACAGGTTTGAAAAAAAAACGGTTTGGTTGGTAGCTTAACCATGTAGTGTTTGTGTTAGCTAATTTTGCTTAGAACATTCATACTGGATTTATTGATTAGATCTGATTAAATAGTATCTATTCAGCGTATATTAATATTGTCACGACGGCCTCTTTTTCTTCATCCAGGGAATCAAACTGGGCGTAACTTTCACCGTTTTACTTCACAACTCAGTATAATATCTCTTAACCTTATCTCAGCTACAACCATCGAGGTAGAATCCCATGGAGGCGCCATAACGTGGCTGAAAGCAGGTGCAGGTTGGCCATATTGATTCGACACTTATGTCAAACAGCTGACGTTTCTTTGACAATTTCGTGTTTGCTTTTTTTGAGTGTTTTTACCGAGGTTTTTAGTTATTTTTAAGTGATATTCTAGTGAATTCATAAAGGAAATAATGGTTTCATGTGCTTATCGTAGTTGCTCTAGCAGAGATGGCATGGATAAGAAAAAATCGACAGGAATTACATTTCATAGGTATGTATGCAAAAAGATAACAATGTACAGGACCGCATTTGTAATCTTTATCTCAATAAAGTGTAACGTATCGCAGCAATAAAACAGTTGTTTTATTCAATTGGTGATGAATGTCGTCTCTACAAAGCCTATTTTTTTCATATACTTAACTATGAATTTCGCATTAGATTGAAAAATCAACCCAATACTTCATATTTAAATCATCATTGTAATGAATTTCCAAAATTATTTACATAAGAAAGTAATCCGGCTCTGGCGAGGCGTCCATATTGTTACCACGCTTAGCCACGCCTCCTGCTACCGTTTTTGATATGCGAAATTGAACCTCATAGCGTCTCATTGGGATTCTACCTCGATGGCTACAACTCAACTCAACTGAACTACTTCCCTCCACGCTACCCGTGGTGCCTTATATACACTTCATCGAACCATCTAGAGATTATGATCACATTCTAGAATGCCCATACGTCATTCCCGAAAACTCTAGACGATTCGATGACGTTTACACTTCAAAGTTCTAACCTAACACTTTGACTTTACGTCATGCATGACAACTACACAATACACAAATACTATAATATACAGTATGTTACAATATCGAATGCGTGCCCAATACGTCTCAGAACTGTTATACATAAGAGTATACCTAAAGCTCTACCAAATAATAGCAACATGCCTACTGGGTCTAGGCTGTGAGTTTATATATGAATACGGTCTTCTGACATGGCATATTCGTATACCATTTTGAACACTACAAGTATCAAATATAACCAATTCTAGCACAAGTAAGGTATACCATGTATGCAAGCGTAATATGTAGTGCAAATGATGCTACATATTACACTATTGAGTCCACTTAATATAGCTTTGAGTAGCGCTTTGAAAACATGTTGTGCTGGCTGAATCCAGAATTATTAAAGCTGCCATGATTATGCATTAAACCAATAAACAACTAATTATAGATATGATACGTTGTATTTATATGATGATGACCATTAGAATTCCTAAGTGTATTGGAAATGTAATTGGATTCCATCCTGGGAAGAGGGATTTCAACAAAAACTTTATGGAAGTTACGGTCACTGAGAGTTTTATCACATTTACTTTATGGAAAATGGTGCTGTGATGCAATAAAGTATAGTGGAAAAAGTAAACATACTGCTATACTCATGATGAAGTTGTTAATGAGTTTATAGTTAAACTTAAGTTGTGCAGTTTACTGCAACCCCTAATAACAAAATCCTTTGTATGCTTTGTAAAACTCTCTCAGCCTCAGTCTGCAATATTACACTCAATTTCCAAACATTTGTTCGAAAATATCCTACATCACCTTTATTTGCATTATATCTATAGGGTGATAGGTTTTCTAATAGGGATATCTAGACAGCTGTTGAAGGTACAAACGTCATCCAGCTGTCAAAATATTCAATAAAGTTTGACAATTCATCATGGATCATTTCACGCTGGCTGATCGTTTGGAAATTACTAAAAAGTACTATGGAAGTTCCCGATCAATTGTAAATACGCAACGCGTATTTCGTCGTGAATTCGACCTCATCATGGCTTCAGTGAGCAGGCAATTCGTCGCACGGTGGAAAAGTTTGAGCGTGAGTACACTATTGGACCTAAAGAAACCAACCCCAAAGCAAACTGGTTGACGTGAAGAAAATATCGCCGCCGTAGCGGCCAGTGTTCACGACGTTCCAAATTTGTCGTATCGACACCGAGCCGCGGAATTGAGCCTCTCCCAAGAGACAACTCGATGAATTTTGCGTTTGGAGTTGGGACTGCGCCCATACAACATCATGCTGACGAAATAATTGAAGCCGGATGACCATAGGCTATCGCCGTGCGTTCGTAAATTGGGCGTTACAAATGTTGGACGAAGATCCTCATTTTGGCCAAAAAACATCTCCTCAAACGAAGCCAATTTTTACTCCAATGGCTCTGTCAGCAAGCAGAATTGCCGTTACTGGTTATGAACAATCCACAAATGACCGAAGAAGTGGTCCAGTACCCGAAAAAATTGAATGTGTGGTGCGGATTGTGGCATGGCGGCTTCATTGGTCCTTATTTCTTTCGAAGTGAGGATGGAGACACCATTTCAACCAATGAGCCACGCTACCGAGCGATGTTGGAAGAATTTCTGTAGCCAGAGCTCGACAACATCGACATTACCGTCATGTGGTTCCAACAAGATGGAGCCACGAGCCACACAAGCAACGATCGAAGCTGTTCGACAGAAGTATGGCGACTGGATCATCAACAGACGACCGTTCATTGATTGGCCACTGCGATCGTGTGATTTGACACCTCTCGATGATTTTCTTTGGGGGTACGTTAAATCATTGGTCTACTTCAACGAACCAGCCATTTTGGATACCCTCGGAAACAATATTCGAGTAGCCATCAACAGCATAACGCCGCAAATGCTCCAAAATGTCATCCTCGATGGGACCGTCCGCTTAAAGCACTGCTAGGGAGCCCGAGGCAGACATTTGAATGACGTTCTATTCCATACATAATGTCATGGATGTTGCTTCAAAATAAAGCCAAAACCAATTTGATATCTCAAACCGTTGTTGTCTTATTCACTTTTTCTTTCCTATCGTTCTTATTGGGGCACCCTATATATATCTAGATTAACTGATCACACGCAGATCATTTGCACCATAGAGGCTTCAAGGGTTGGCTCAAATACCTGGGAGCCCTGTGTTTCTGGTAGTGATCTGCCCAACGTGGACGTTAAGCCAAAAAAATGCAAAGCCCCATTGCTCATTACTCACTATTACACTCTTTTATATCTTTGAGCTTTTAACATACTAATACTTTAGATATTATGTCAAATCCTGCGAAGTTAATCCCTATTGAATGTATCTACTTGCTTGTAGTAATCTTCACAAAGATGTTTGAAATGTAAAAATTATCATAGTGTATCTGTAGTTGGGAAGAAAACTGTATAGCCAGCCTTTGGTGACAAAATGGTTTTCACGACGAAGGTTCACTATCTCTGTCACATTCAAAGAATATGGATAAAATGAATTACACCTACGTAGTACATAACTCTGCGCAATCCTCATCTAGTCTATTTGAGTATACTAAGAAGACCGTCAGCACTTTTCAAAATCACATATCAACCACAAAAGATTTTTTTTGTAACCTAAGTTTTGTCCTAACTAGCATTTAAAGTTAAAATTGCGAAGCGCGCCGACGACAAGGCGGCGGAGCGTGTCGACGCCGGCCGAACAGCCCAAGAACCAACAGTTCATCGGATCATGCCGGCGAAGGTCTTACACATGCAAGGATGAAATAGTTATCACATGTTAACAAGTTAAATAGATACTGAAATTAATTTTATCTCTTAGGGTGTACTCATATATGTACAACTTTCGCAAGTACCAAAAACAATGTAAACGTCCGTAAGTGCCAGAAATACACCAAAGATATCCATGTATCATGAGCACATAAGCGTGGTGCTTGAATAATACAAGAATATGCAAAACAGGTGAGCATATGACCTACAAACATTATTCATAACACGTAATGGAGCCAGTAGTGGGAAGTCATAAAATTTTGATCCACCTATCTGAAAGGCTTCACTGAAGGTTACCAATAACAGATCTTGAGCAGAATCAGCAAATGCATGAACGGTCTGCAATAAAATATTTGTTCGTCTAACGGATTAACATCTGGGTATAAATATACACTTTGTATGTGAATAAACTATGACAAAAATGTTAAGAACTCTGTACAGGCATAAAAATGCATTCAACACAAAACTGAGATTATAGGTATCTTTGTGACTCCCTTATTTTATCAATAGTATCCATACAGGGTGTTTGTGAATTTCCTAGACACATTCTTGTAACAAAAAAATTTTCAAACGAAAACTGAGCGCAATATTTGAAAGTACTACAGGGTCTACCACACCATGCTTTCAAAATAATTTTTTGGTACTCCAACAATTAACACTCACCCCCAACTTTGTTTCTCCAAATAGCACCTAATACTTTTTCCTACACTAAATAGGTGCCTATTTTATTTAAAACCTTGTAGGTACTTTTGATTTTATCAAAAACTTATTTTTGTCGTAAAGGCATAAGCATAAAATAAATGAAGTAAGGATTTGTTTGAGGCGTAATATTTTTGTGAGAAAAACAGATAAAAAAACTAAGTGAGTCCTTGAAGGGTACCGAATGACGTATCATACCACGCTGACGAAAATTTTTTTTTACTTCAGCCCCTGAAACTCACACCACAATTTTTTTTCAAATAGCCCCCACAGCTTTTTCTACATTAATATGGGCATTATTTTATTTAATACCTAGTGTGCCTTTGACTTCATACAAAAACCAATTTTTTTCGAAATGTCATTAACCTAAGATAAATAAAATGAGCTTTTACTTCAGGCGTAATATTTTCGTAATAAAAAAGCATAAAAAAGACATCTATGTTCGAAAGCATGTATTATAGGACATTCATTACCCTTAAACACCCAATTAGTTTTATTTTTATCCACTTTTTGAGTCAAGCAAATTCTATTTTATTTATGTTATGCTTATGATTTTACGAAAAAAATAAGTTTGCCTATATAATTAAAGATACTGCAAGATTTTGAATAATACAAGGACTTAATTTGTGTAGAAAAAACTATTTGCTGCTATATGAAAAACAAAATAGCGTTGTGGGTGAGGGTTGAAGTAAAAAATACTTTTAAAGCATGGTATCATAGACCCTATAGTACTTTGAAAAACTCCCCTCAGATTTCGTGTTCTTCTTGTTACGAGAATATCACGTGTCAAGGAAATTTAGAGACATCCTGTATAGTTTATTGGTCCGCCCTCACGCAAAGAGACAGGTGTAGTCTACAAAGGCTTCAAAAGTTCATGTATGAAATTGTCGTACAATTTAAGAAATTACGATCACTTTAGCGAATTTTTAAACAATCTAACTGGTTAAATCTTGATGCACGCTTCAAACTACATTTGCTTACTTTAGTGTATAAAATAAATAAAAATAGAATCCCTAGGTACCTCTATGCTAAATCACTCAATGGTCCTGTCACCGCTGAGCTTGCACCTATTTTTTGCAAGCTCTTCAAACTTTCGTATCAACGAGGCGTGTTTCCCGCTTCGTGGCTGCATACAACCCATCCCTAAGAAAGGCAGAAAAACTGATTTCACCAATTATAGACCTGTGGCTCTTCTCAGCATCATGTCTAAGGTTATGGAAACTGTCATCAACACACAGCTCCTGAAATACCTGGACAACAATAACATCATAAATGATCGCCAGTACGGCTTCCGTAAGCACAGGTCTACAGGTGACCTCCTTGTCTACGTCACTCACTTGTGGAATAAAGCAATAGACAATCGTGGCGAATCCCGTGTTGTTGCACTTGACATATCGAAAGCTATCGACAGAGTGTGGCATGAGGGACTTCTGGTCAAGCTTGCTGCTCATGGACTACCACCTGGCCTGCGCTAGTGGCTGAACAGCTTTTTGAACGATCGATTTCTGTTTGTTGTAGTCGAGGGCTGTTCATCGGACGTATTTTCAATAAACGCCGGTATTCCTCAGGGATCTGTTCTATCCCCTACGCTGTTTCTGCTGTACATCAACGAGCTGCTGGAAATAACATCCAATCTGATATACAGCTTCGCTGATGACAGTTCATCAGTGTCGTGCATGGAACCAGGCAAACCACTTTCATCCCAGGAGACGGTACGTCGGCGACAGCAGCATGCCTCACAGATAAATGCTGATATCAAGACAATTATCGAGTGGGGATTAGCAAATAAAAAACAACTCAACGTACAAAAAACTCAGGCAACAACACTTACAAAGAAGTCTTACGATGGCTTACCAATCGTGAAAATGGAGGGCCACCCCTTAGTTGAATCACCTTCCGTCAAGCTTCTGGGCATCAACATCAACAATAACATGTAAAAAACCCAGTTTACTATGGAGCATAGATGCAGCGCACGTTTGACGTCTCTCAAATTGTTGTTATGCGACATCGGACTTTAAAACCAACAAAAGTGGCGTAACCGGTATAACGATAATAAATTGGAAATGAAAATGCCTCTCGGGCTTCGCGATTGTATGCTGATCGTTTCTCTAACCATATTCACCCTGCACCCAGTAGATTTGTCTATATCGCCTTATGAACTAGAGACACACAGTACTTGTATTCACGTCATAGTGGACACTCTGTACGACCTAGATACTCTCGAGTGGCCCAAATTGAAGAAAAAATTATTGGATTTTCAGTTTTGCGGCGCAAATTTCGAACCATACCTATAAGATTTATGTGACAGGACCTCACTCAACGAAAGTATTTTCTTACCTTTTTTTTATTCTTCTGCTGCTGATTCACCGTACATTAGGTTTGTCATTTCAAAGGTAATTGTTTCGAAAAAGAAATATCCAAACTTTGAAAACAATCGGTATGTACAGTTTAGGTATGGTATAACTATTGTGCATTGAATCAGATTTTATTCAAGCTGTTATACCAGGGTGCATTAACTGTATGCAAAATCACGTAATAAATAAATGCAAAACATGCTCGAAAACCATATGAAGGCCCCCGATACCCAAGCACAACCAACCCAAGAAATGACTGCTTGACACGCTGCATCATAAGCAGCAATAGTGAGAAGCGATAACATTTTTTGTCAGTCTCACTACGCACGGCGTCGATAAAAGACCCTTTTTTGTTGCAGTTCTTATCAGGCGGTGCAGACTACGTACTTATCAGCAGGAAATAGCGGCCCGCGTATTGACCTAACAGCGAATTTATTGAAATAAAAGTATTAGGTATAAGAATGGCTTTTTGAAGAAAGCGATTTGCAAACAATGTTGAACGTGAATTTGCAGGGTTCAAAAACAAAGATTTACATGTGCTTTGCCAACGCGTATATCGTACGTACGAGTATATCAGTTGTTAGCGTAACTATATAACTATATTCGTTTGTAGCTTGGTATGTCGCACTCCATCGTAAATATACAATATAGGTAGTATAATTTTTGGCTTCTTGTATAAAATTTCTTAACAAGTTATGGTCGTTTAAAATATAGATTACCTAATTATATTTATTTCAGTTTGTTGGATAATTTCACACTCGCGATGACTGAGTTGGATGAGGTGCTTAAAGTTAAAATCACGTATCAAAATACGCTTTCTTTGAAAATACAGGAAGAGTCGTGATACATAATATGTGATGTTTGAATATCTGTGATAGAATCACAGTGTGTGAAATATCGCTCTTGACTAATGTTGATATAATACAATTTATTTTTATTATATTCATGTGTTCATCTAGTTTGCAAATATACCTTTTGTTCTAACATGCAGTAGAAAATAATTCAATATCAGATCAAATAATGTCATGCAGACTTATTTAGAGTATCATTGGTGATACAACATGGTATAACCTAAATTCTTCAAACTGATGGAACGTCAATGTCAACTAATAGGACGCAATAATGGTCTGTGGACGTGAGGTCGGTTGTTTGAGAGGGATCTGGAAATCTTATACTGTTTTGTTTATGATTTTGACAGTTTATCTTAAATGTTATATTGTGGCATCGTGAACTATTGTCGCCCCAGTTGCATTACTGTGGTTTGCTGCAAGTAGGTATCACTTTACATATCCTAAAACATGAAATATTTGAAAGCCTCTTGTTAATGAGTGGAGTGTATACCGATCGTAGAATCTGCTAAACGATGAAAAGACAAACATATTAGAAGGCTTTTAGAGGCGCAAAGTGGGCAAGCGTATTGGACAGAGTAAATATGAATTACCAATAAATGTATCTACATAAATTATTAATCTCTTAACGAAAACAAAATATCTATCCCGCCGACATGCAAAGAAAATAACGGTCGCCGGTCAGGACTTTGTCTTCATGGTAATTTAATTCACAATAGTAAAACCATAAGTGCTAACGTAGTAGTGCCCTATATAAGGATGTCCCCTGTAATCTAGGACGAAAGCTCAGCGTTTAACGCAAATCAAACACAGGCTTCAGTATTTTCTATCGACAATGCCTGTGAAAATTCCTAAACCAAGCTGACCAACGTGATATTTTATTTATTGTTATCCCGTTATTTGCTTGACCTAGAGACCGTGCGCCTATTGGAGTCCCGCATACACGGCATGCTGAATTGAGCTGTGGATGCATGCAGGGACCTAGTTGCACCGGCCGCCATCACTCATATCCCATCCAATACTCCTACCGTCCTACCAGACAAACACGTCCCACTGTTCTCGATGAAAAGAGAAAAGCGAGAGAGTAGCCTGCTGTGCAGGACCGTAGCGGGAAGTAAATTAACAAAGAGCTCGTGATAGGTCAGTACTCATAGAAGATGCATTTAGATTATGTCGGTACTATATAATGTAACATAGAGACAGAAACGTGTTTCTACCACCATGACAACCATGACGGTCGGGCAGTTTCGGGTGCCTACCACAAAGTGCCTGTGGTGCCTGCTACGCTGACATATTTACAAAGCCACCCGATCCCATAGTACATAGTGCATAGAAACACGTTTCTAAGTTACAGAGTGCTGCAGCTTAGAAATCTGTGTTGATAGGAGGTAGATTGCTTGATATCATAGAGCTTGTACCGGGTTTTTCCTCATATTTCGCAATTCCTCCTAACTTTTTCATTTGAAGAGATAGAACAATGTTTTTATATGGAAGTTTTATAGCTTTCTCTTGTCATTTAGAATTTGACACGAACAAATAGAAAAAATAACAGAAAATCCTGTTTTTCTTATAAAGTTGTCTTTTCTAATGGGGCACCCTGTACATTATATCTCGGAAAGAAATATACTTTTCTCTTGTTTTCAAAAATAAAGGGTTTGTTCATCCTACTTTGAAAGTAGTAGCAGTAGTTTCCCATTTGCTTTCTGCATCCTCATGCCGTTGACCAGATGTATCTACTGGTTCATCCGCCTTTAGGGACAAGAAGGTGTCCTAACTCTCCTCAACTCGTCCACCCAAAGGTGTTGGTTGAGAAGAGGTTACTGCTTATACCGACAGTAGTTCGGTTCCTTTTAGTCGCCTTTTACGACACGCAGGATATACCATGGGAGACATTCTAACCCGCCCCCCGAGCCGCCCCCACACGGGGCCCTTGTATTATTATAATGAAAATAAAACTTGAAGTTATTTTCTGTTTATCTGAACGTTAGTAACTTGAAAACATATGATAACTCTCAACTCATAATAAGCATCAAGATACCGTCCACCATAATCTGATCGCTACAATAGCGATCAGGTAGCGATCACAGAGGTAGTTACCTAGCTGTTTGTTGATCAAATTTGGAGACTGGAGTCTTGCAGTATAGATCTGATCACGCTGAAGAATTATTTCTGACCTGTACTCGAGCTTTGTACCCCAATTCACTCTCATCTGCTAGTTTGCCGCATAACTGTACAACTCGACAAACATAGGAAGAGACTTGAGATTTTCACCGGTTGCGCACACAAAAAAGTGAGAACGCATTTGGCGGAAAACATATAGAAACACAGTATACGCGTGCACTCTAAGTAAACAGTTAAACTTAGGAAAAGATTTGATTTGTTAAGAAAGGTTCTCAATATCGATGACAAATAATAAATAACTATTGGGTGGCATTAAAATGTCTGCAGTTCTGAAAGTTCACTTTTACTCTTGATCACTTTCCGAATCTAAAATTAGATTTTCTAGGAATTCTGGATCATGGCTGTCACTGTCTTCCTGTACGTGTATTATTAGATCCTCCACAATCACATCCAGAAATGTTTAATTTTCAGTCAAATAGTGCTCGTAAGAAATTGCATGTTCACACCTTTTTTCCACGCTTCTTGCGAAAATGTGGAAATGTTTAAAATTGAAATCCACGTTTTTTCTGGCACATCTTGCTTTGGGGATAGCCATACTAATTCAATTGGATTTAGGTCGGGGTGATACGGTAAAAGTCGTAAAACAGAATGACCTGCTCCATCATAATTTTATCTATTCGACAGGTTTTGTATCTGGGTTTATGCATTTTTATTAAACCATATAATTCTGAAAATGGAATATTGGGTCTTAACCACCCTTTCATATTATTTTTCCTAGTTGCCATAGTAGGACATTTGTTCACTTCAACATTATGATAAGGCGCGTTATCTATAACCAATACACTGTTTGCTGGTATATTTGGAATACATTTTTCTTGAAGCCAATTTTTTAAATTAAGCTTAAATTTTAAACACGCATTTCCTATAAAACCCATATCACTAATACGTGATTTTGTCCAGAGTGTACCGTACCGCTCTGATGCAAATGGCAAATTTGTTCGCTGTCCACTGCGCATCGAGGGGCGTTCCTTATTTCATATTTCTCGCGTCTCTAGCTGTTCTTGTCGAGTTGTACCCGCTTTATTTTGGTCTAATGATGCAACAAAAGAGCCTATATTTTTTAGATAGGAGTTTGTTAGTTTGTAGCTAATACTCGATATAATTGCTTGACAGAAAGGCTACACCCACCTTTTGCCTCCTCTTCAAGAATCGACATCACCGCTAAGATCTCTGTTGCTGCATTATACAGTAATTGATTGGATCTTGCCTCTCTTCTTACATATCGGTCTTGTTTATTTATGTATAAATTCAGATGCAGAAGTCCTTAATGTTTTCTTGTTACACACCTGATGCTCCTCGTTTTATAGTTAGCAGGTGGCGCAAAGGAAATTCATTAACATGTTGGTGACATCGACCTATTTGGGTGGTCTATTTTCTATTCTCTCAATTTACGATAGTGCCGTCCCATTTAGCAACAAATAAACACACTACACACACACTCATAGATATCCAGTTCGAATCCAATCGAAGTCAGATTACCAGCTTTCTACTAAATTATATATTTGTATATCAGTATATTAGCACTTTGAAAAAAAATTAAGCGCGCTGCATTTATATATTCATATTCTTTTAGCTTTAACCACACTTCTAACCTATGCTTCAAATATACAGGATGTCCCTAAGTGTAGTGTGAAGCGGAAGCCCAGAGATGGAGCACACTATTTTTTTCAGTTTTCGAGTAATGCATTTTTGTTCGTGTTCTCTCCTCAATCATTGACTTACAATGAATTGTGGGTCACAGTGGTAGACATTGTTGAGATATCTATTTTTTTTGCTCAATTAGGTGAATAGTCTGTCTTGCCAATGCACAAACGTTGGTCGTCAAATGTGATAATTTTGCACTATAAAATATTACATGATGTCCAAAGATGGTTCCAATACTGAACGTTTAAGTTCCTTTACGCGTTAATTAAAAAAGGAAACAACAAATTTCACCCAATCCTTTCTATTAAACTTGTTATGGAATGGAATAATAATAGCGTTTATTGTAAATATAAAATAAATAATACAATATACAACAAGTGCCCCAAAAAGGTTAAAAACTTGTGCTTGGATATAAGGCAATTATTATAAAATAGAAGCAACAGATAAGGGCTAATTCAGGAATATTTATATTTAAATATTATCTATTCCATAATGTGGGTCAAAATATATTTGTGTTCGTCGTGCCCTATTTGTGATTCATGTTTTATAGCTATCTTTATGATATCAATTTAAAATTCAATCTAATTCATGACAAGTCGAAAAATGCAATTTTTTAAAATGGTCATAGAATAGACGCAGGTAGGTAGGAATATTATATAAGGAATAGGAACGATAGGAAGGAATAGGAATATTTTTTTTGCCTGTTGTACTAAGCTGCATTGCTGCACAGAACTAAGCCTTATGATTGATGACACAAGAAGAGTAGCGATTTTCCAGGAATTGCTGCGACGTCAAGCTGAAAATGAATATTTTTTTGAAACAGTCTTGTGGACAGACGAGTCTTATTTTGAACGATGTAAAATATTTAATATTGATCACTGCGACGATTGAAGATACAAGGACTTAGTTTAATTGAAGGAAATCAGAAACATTGCCGAATTATGGATCCACTTACGAGATGAACAAGAGGCAGTAATTAATAACAGTTCACACAACTGAGAGAAAACTTTTTTTCGGCGATGTAGGGTCTATATTGAGAAAAATGGTCAAAATTCTGAAACCTTTTTGTTATACAAGAAAAACCAGTATTTTAGTTTGATTTAGTTTGAGTGTAGACTGTAGTTCCTTGGGGAATAACCCAAGGAGTAGAAAGTAAGACGATCTAATACTTTCGATCACCCTCTGTTTAACTAACCCCAATACCATACATTATCCCAAAAATAAACTCGCTAATTTTTACGTAACAGCCTACGTTAATAAAGAAATATGAAAATAACAATTGTCGCTAATTGTCGAAGTCAATCTTTGGCAATATGATTACTTATTATTAGAGCAAATACCTTGGCCTATATTATCAGGCGTGCTGCCCCAGAGTAAACCAAATCAATTACGAGCTAAAATCTTCCAATGTAAGATTTCTCTGCAGGGGCTACTTTGGCTCCTTCTGTCAAGCATTCTAAAAATATTCCGAATTTTTACTAATTACAAGGTTCACAATTTTTTTATAATGCACTCGTACCAAATCTGACGACAAACGTTTGTGCGTTTGCAAGGCGTACTGTTCGCTTAATTAAGAAAAAAAATCAAGTAGATATCTAAATAATGTCTACCTCTGTAACCCATGATTTCTGGTAAATCAAGGATTGAGCAGAAAATACGGAAAAAACTCAAAACTCGAAGACTACAAAACATTGCATAACTTATATACTTCTAGGTGCACTCTGTCTCTGGACGTCAGCATGATACTAGTTTTTGAGACACTGTGTGTATAGGTTATAATAGCGCCTTGTAATTTTGCAGTATAGTAAGTGCACATTCTGTCAAACATGAAAAACTGCTTAATCCGTTTCCACTTTAGGCAATTCTTTGTGCATAATTGGGTGGTGAACAACAAATATAACGTATGACGTCACTTAAGTATGACATTTTTTTGATTCCATCTTTTTTCTTAGCGTCCTTTGAAGTTACGTACCTAATTCAATCTATGCGCTCTTTCGAGGAATGCAAAATCAGATATCGGAAATTAAGAAGGTTATTCCCGGAAATAATCTACTTAAACTCAGATTATTATTATTAAACAGTGGTCTGTAAAAGGTGGGGCACTACCTGAAATAGAACAAAAAGTAGAATGCGAAAGTTGTTTGGTGTGAGTTAGGCCTTAATTTTATTATAATTTTCTATATACAGAGTGGCCCGTTGTGCCTGAATCAACGTCATCTGTTTTTATTTCAAATGCAACACCCTCTATATTTTTGGATTTTCAGATTACGCCTTTAAATCCAAATATTTCTGCCGTTCAGTTTTTTCCAAATTCCTTCCATTTTTTATGTAAATCGAATTACACTCTTTTCGGAAAACCAATGTTTCTAAAAATCGCATTTTAGCCGCTCTGTAAGACATTTTTGTTTCAAATGGAACACCCTATATATTTTTGGATTTGTAGATTACGCCCTTAAATCCAAATATTTCTGCTGTTCAGTTCTTTCAAATGGAAGCCCGTGTATATCTTCCTGCTGAACTTTCTGTACTTTCATGTAAGCATGTCGTACCTAAAGTTCTATCTCATATAGTTTCTGACGTAAGGCAGTGGGCTATCTTGTGTGCTCCACCCTGTACGTATAGAGCTAAAGACGTATCCTTAGTCTTCTAGTAAGATAGATTTGACACCTGTGGCAGTATGTGAGCTCAATCAGCTTCCCGGAGTAACCCCATAAAAGCTGAATACTCCCCTGTTGGAGAGTCATTTCATCCAACGGAACGGTCAGACCGTGTTGTGGTCCTAATAATGCACAAGGACGTTTCCTGCGACAAAACAGGACAACCGAAGCGACATGACAGCAAGACCTTTGTCGATCACAGTGGTGCCGGCGTTGCTTTTCTGTGCAGCTGCAAATATATTTGTCCTGGGATGCGGTCAACGATACATTTAAAGATACGCACACATAAATCGGCATCGGACAGGCGGATCGGAGGGAATGGCCGGTACGGTACGGATTTTTTATTAGGGTATCGCACATATCTGATCAGAATCGACGGAAGAATTGGAAGTCAGTTGCAAATATGTCTTCGAGAGGTGACGAGTTGGCGATTGTTCTGGAAGAAGAAAATTTTCAAAAACGTAAACAGCGTATTCGGGTGTGGGTTCATGAAGTATGTGAAAGAAAACAAGTTCCTGAATTACTCCAGAATGACGCGTTTCAAGTTCTATTCTTTGCTGGAAGCCACAAGAGAAAGAATTGCTGAAGAAAAATGTCCATCTTGCCCTCCTGTTAGAGCAAAATAATGGTTGATGATATGCTTAATGTAAGTAGAAACTTGCAAAATGCCGACGGTACCACGGCAATCTCCGATCAGCATCGCACATACGTCGGCATCGGCATGCACGGCACGCGTCGGCTGGCTTTTAACTCTAGTTGCTATATTATCGCCGGATTTTGAAAATTCGATGCCTACCATCCGCACGTATGTGCGCTGGTCCATTAAATGTTATAGAAACTATTTTTCTCCGATCCGTACCGTTCGTCCGATGCCGATTTATGTGCGCGTACCTTAAGAAAATATAATACATAATTTTCGACGCTAAAAGTGCGTCACCTTCAGGTTGTGAATGGTAGGTATATAACCAAAATTAAATTCGAAGTCGTAATGATCCAACTACAATTCGTACAATGACAACAATATGAACATAGAAAATAAACAATATCTACAATTGTACAAAACAGGTTACAATTTAAAATTAAAAAACAAAATGCACAGAAAATATTATACCACTACAGTCTCAAATATTTCTGCCAAATGCTGTTGGCACCTGGATTCTTATGGAGGGACTAGTGGTACAAAATACACAGCTGGGTGATAACACTGATAACATAAATACGTTAAGAAATATAAAAGAATAAAACATATCAAATTCGATTGCGAGTTAGGTAAGCTTTGGTGCGGCGGAAGAAAGTATAGGTTATGCCCATTTCATTAAATTTTCATACAGGGTGGCCAATCGGGTGACGATAATAATTTTTTTTTAGATAGCCCGTACCGAGACCTATCCAAAACACCGCCATATATGTGTACCGATTATTGATAGTTTTCGAGTTATGATTTTTTTTTGAAAACTTAGAGATTTTCCAGTTTTCCCAGGAAATCGTCAAAAACAGAAACAAGAATGCTTTTTAGCTTTTATTTTTTTCTGCAATCATACTCAGTATTAGGCCTATTTTAATATCCAATAAAGAGAACCTGTACATCCGAACAGTAATTAAGTACATTTTGGGCCCAAAGTTTGAAATCTCTGTTTTTAGTCAGGAGACCAAAACCTTCAAAATAAAATTAAAAATACTTATGCCTGGTTCTGAAGCTTCAAACTAATCTTAAAAACCTTGCAAGACATTGCACTTTCGAAATAATAATGAAAAAGTAGCACTTACGGGGACATTTTGCGCCGTACGTGAGTGTTAAAGGAAAAAAGGTGATAATTCACGAATTTCCAAAATGATTTAGAAAATATTATTTTACTTTATTATGACAAATTAAAGAAAAAAACTCGTAACAACTAATGAACCCGATAATCATTGATGTTTTGATGACTTTTAATAAAAAACTAATACCCAAATTGTGATTTTTGAAGTGTTTTTGCTATGTACTATTGAACTTCTGCTAAATTAAGTTGTATGGAAACAACAAAGGAAAGTAACAATAAAACAATAATCTGACTTCCAATTTCATGGCAGAATTACCTGGGAAGCGATGTCGTAGCATACGCCATCCCTTTCTTTCAGAATAGCTTTTTGTGAGTTCAGTTGTGTTAATTAATTTTCGGTAATAGACAAGGCAATGTTCGGATGGACCTAAAAGGTGATTTATATCGCTAGGTCTTCCTTGACAGGTCAGTCGACAGGCTATCATAAATACAACAAGTTTTTCAGTTTTTCAACCCACCACCCTCCCAAGCACCCAAATTCCACCCCCACCAAGAAAAAAACGCAGTAAATGACCAAGAACCTCTAAAACGCCTAAAAACGAAGTTTGGGGAATATTTGAAATCTTTATTTTAGTTACTCCGCCGCCCATGTACCGATTTCCAAAATTATAGCAGCATTATCTACTAAGACCCCACAGCATATTGCTGCCCAAATTTCATCACAGTCCATGCAGCGGTTACTGACATTACAAGGCTAGAAAAACGCGTACAGACAGACAGACCGACAGATAGACCGATAGGCAGACCGACAGACTTTATAAAACGCCCAAAAAACCTATTATCTCAAAATCGAAAATTTTCACGATCACAATCCTCCCCTCACCTATCGGTGTGAGAAGTAAAAGGTATGGCGTATGCTACGATAACGCTTCCCAGGTAATTCCGCCATAGAATTAAAAGTCAGATTGTTGTTTTATGATTCATTTCCTTTGTTAACTTTCCATACAACTTAATTTAGCAGAAGTTCAGTAGCACACAGCAAAAAGCACAGGTATTATATTTTTTTATTAAAAGCGATTAAAACATCAATGATTATCGTGTTTATTAGTTATTATGAGTTTTTTTCTTTAATTTGTCATAATAAAGTAATATAATAGTTTTTTAAATCATTTTGGAAATTCATTAATTATCACCTTTTTACCTTTAACAGCCACGTACGGCGCAAAATGCCCCATAAGTGCTATTTTTTCATTATTATTTCGAATGTCCAATGTCTTGCAGAGTTTTCAAGATGAGATTGGAGCTCCAGAACCGGGTATAGGTATTTTTAATTTTATTATGAAGGTTTTGGTCTCCTGACTAAAAACAGAGATTTCAAACTTTAGACCCAAAATGTACTTAATTATTGTTCGGACGTACAGGTTCTCTTTATTGGATATTAAAATAGGCTTAATACTGGGTATAATTGCAGAAAAAAATAAAAGTCAAATAGCATTCTTGTTTTTGTTTTTGACGATTTCTTGGAAAAACTGGAAAGTTTTCAAAAAAAGCATAATTCGAAAACTATCAGTAATCGGTACACTTACATGGGGGTGTCTTGGATAGGTCTCGGTACGGGCTATCTAAAAAAAAATTATTATCGTCACCCGATTGGCCACCCTGTATATACGCGAGAGGTTACTCGTACCTGTTCTGAAATTCAAGCTGTTAGAACTTTTTTATATGTATCATCTCTATCATATTACGTTTATACAAATCTTCTTCTTTGCATAACGTTCTAACATTGTTCAATTTCGATGTTCACTTTCTAGAGAATGCTTGCTAAAGGGGGTAGAATTCTGGTAATTACTTTTGGTGCCATACTTATGTTTATATATGCGTTTATTTAAGTACTGTTCAGTTTGCCCTTTGTATGAGTTGGTGCAGTCTTTACAGGAGATTTTAGGATCTCGTTACAAAAAAAATTGATAACAATGGTCAGGATACAAAACGTAAAAGAAAAGTATTTGTCACACATTTTCCAGATGCAGGGTGCCAGAAGGGATCTGATGTTGTATGTAGTGAACGATTTTGGTGCGAGTGTACTTGTGGAGAGAACACAAGACGTGTTTGTTATTAATGTACCATACCAAATTAAGTACTAGATTAAGCACAATACCAAAAAAATATAAAAAGGTAGTATTGGAGTCAGCAGTTGCCAAAGCTGGGATGTATAGCACTCGGATACTGGCTCTCTTAAAAAAACGTCGATTACTTTTGACCCTATTTGGACATTGTGAGACAAATCTGAACCTGAAATCATTTTAATAGTATAATCTAGAAGAAAGTAACCAGCAGATGCACCTACTAGCAGTATCAAAGAACTAGATGTATAAACTATGTACGTGGTCTTAGGAATTGTAAAAAATGGCATTATTCAAATAATCAGAAGCTCAGTTTTCTCACGCTCAGTCACTTTCATCATTATTTTCATCAAAAGTTATATGAAGTGCTTCTTACACAGTCGGCCTTTTTTGAAGAATAGCTGCCAGTCTTCTGAGATATGAAAAAATATATTCACTGAGAAGGAAACTTATCATTGATCTTGTTGTTGTGTCCTGGATCGAGATTCAAATATAGTTTTATATAATTTTGAATACTATGACCAATAATTTTCTGCAATTGTTGTTCTTCCACACCACTTTTTGTTGACAAACAGCAGTTGATCTGTTCGAATGACCTGTTATCTTTTTGTGTTTTACATTCAAGTCAATTGCCTCAGCAGCAAATTTGGTCCACCCATTAACAGTATTCCTTCCAACACGTACATTATCTTTCCAGTGTAGATTTGTTCTTGAGAATAGTCGTGGTGAGGTAATATTGTCGCCTCGTTTTTATAACGGTTTATGAAAAAGACGTACAAGGCAGTCTTGTGTTTCATTTTTAGAACCAATCTGGTACGTTTTACTGAACACCGGATTCTATTCAATGCGATTTGTTGGAGAACCATTGTTATTTTTAACGATTTTTGAAAATCCACCAGGCAATCAACTGCCTCTCCTCCTCGCCATCCTAATTCTACAGCAGCAATATGATAAAATTTACGCGTAAAACCTTCAGGTGTATTTTCATCCCTTAACAGTATTATTTTTTTAACTTCAGAAAAGTTCAAGGCGACACTTTCGTTTATAAGGATCTTCATGTAGTTTCTTTCTCATTGCATCGCAGGCTGGTTTAAATACTATATTGCTTAACGGGTCAGTCATAATTTTGTAATCATTATAGTATTATTCTTGGAACAATTTACTTGAAACGTTTCACATTGTTTTCACCGTTGCTTATTCTTTGAATTCGGTTTCGTCTTTCTTTCGCATATTGACCGCCCAATCTTTCGAAATCAACGCCAATTCTTTTACGTTTCTGTGTTCATTTAATTTGCATTTTCCTTCGTAGCAAAAATTCCTAGATACTCCTGATACGTATTTATGACTTCGCTCTGCTCCTTGCTCTTTAATTGCCTCTATTACTTCTTTCTGTGATACGCTTCCACTTGTACGATATTTGTTCTCTATCGCAGATGTCTCTTTGTCATCATTATTTTCTCTATCAGAACAATGTTCTTCATCTCATACGTGCTGATGACTTTGGGTTGTGTTTTGGGAATTTTTTCTTTGACGAAGGCATTTAAACTTCCAAAATTCCCTTTACTGAAACGTGACATTTCGAAATTAATTTCGAGTGAAGTTGTCAAACTAATTGTGTAGTCATGGCCACCGATTATTGCACTGAATGCAATCACAGCATAGAAAACAACCAGCATAATATCTCTAAGGATCTTCTATATGAAAATGGTTCCCACAAAATTTGACCTTGGGAGGGTTTTTGAATGATTTTACGGCAGTCAAGTTAGGGTAGAGATGCGAAAATGAAAATATCGATACCGGTACCAACTCAATATTTTTTAGCCAAATAGGCGCGTTTGGTTCGTACAGAGCAAAAATACTCGATATTAGTGCAAAAGTATCGAAGTACCGTTACCATCCCTACAAAAAACCCCTCCAAAAGTGGGGATGCGCGTGTAATTTCCGCCATCTTGAGTTATTGTGCTGGTTGTTTTCTATGCTGTGATGCAATTATCAGTGTAATTTGAATTTGATTGGATAAACATCAACGATATCATACAAAATGAGTGAATTTCAATGATTGTTAGAAGTGTCCACTAATTTTCAAAGAAGTCGCACACCTCCTTCGTTTTATTATGATGCACCCTGTTCCTGAAATCCCTTCCAATGAAATTCTATACGTCGTTATGTAATAAAGTTTGTTCGGCTTTGCTGGACTACATGAACCCCGAGATGAAACCGAGTACTTGTATTTTTATTTTCATTTGGCGAAAATGTATTAAACATAAAGGAAGTTTTAATGAACATCGGTTACAACTTTTGCATTCCCGTTTTGGAAAGTTTAGATGAATTTTTTAAACAGGTTTAGTTTCAGCCTCTACCAGTGTAATAATTTCTTCATAACTACAGAATAATTAAAAGGGTTCGCTAATTCCATTATGAAGTTTGAAAACAGCTTCGCAAACTTATGCGCATTACAAGGATGCACATTTGGTATAGTCAAGGAAGAAATGGAACATCTTCGAAAATGCCATTAGACTTGAATAAAAGAGTCGATAGCTTGACAGAAATATAATACACCGGAATAAAGTTTTTCAAATGCCGGACATGAATGATAAAAATGATATCAAGAGTATTGACTCAGTACTTCCCACACATTATCGATATATCGATGCTTACAAAAAAAATTGGAGTTGCTCTATCTCAACACCATCCCTATCAAAGAGTAAACAACAACCAGGAACCTCTAAAACATCTAAAGACGAAGTTAGGGCGATTTTGGATTTTATTGTTTTTTTGGTGATTTCTCCTCCGTCACTGGCAAAGGTTCCAGAAAGCAGATACATCGATTGTTACCATTTTCTCTACGGCATCATAGTTTCATCACAATTAAAGTAAAGTTTTCAAGTTACATGTTAGAATTATAATAATTATCTACCTATGTGTATCAAATTATTCTACATAATATTCAAAGGCAATAGTCGGATAGGTCTAGCAGAAGGTATCATCAAAGTAAATTTTTTTCAGACAGATCGACGGAAATCAGTGACGCGCATTTTCGTTATGTAGATATCATAAACGCCCAAAAAGGGCATTACTTCAAAATCGAAAATTTTCGCTGATCACAATACTACCCTCACCTATCACTGGTATGGAAGTAGTGTCCGTCACAAAGTACGGTTCATTCCGTTGGAAGTGCTACAACCCTTATTTCTGTTTACGCTAAGACATTATTATTTTTCATCATTTACTGGTTATTAGTTATGTCGACCATATGGAAGCTATGCAGCCTAAGTAGAAGCAGGCCTTTAAATTAATTTCAAAACATCTGCTGTGTTTCTTGATCTCCCAGCAGTAATGTATTATAGTATGGATGCAATATGGGGAACCTTAGTTGCCATTCTACGATCTTCAAGCTCCAGGACTGGTATATGTTGTTGCTGAATCATGTGCCTCAACTTGGATGCATAGACTCTACACAAAATAATCGTCATTCAACTACACCAGAAAATTAGGGTTGCGTCAATGTCTACAAATCTATTCAAATCTCCTGGAAGTCATAGCTAAACCTTATACCTCCACCACACTAACGCAAGTCAAATCCCCCAATGAAGTGTTGTTATGAGAAAATTGATACAACCTTATTTCTCACACCAACGAGCATATTACAGACATGTAGATATGTCAGTAAACTCCATTCCAGACAAAGGTCTCTCAGAACTCACTGGTTCCAACGATTGCACTCCTGCATAGGATTCTTGAAGGTAACTGATCTCCTGAACCATGCCAGGGAAACTAACTTTAATGAGATCAAATTTCATCTCTGAGAGTCCACAATATCCTATTGTACGCGACTCTCTCGGCTAACTTCGTATAGCCTCATTTTGACATTTTATTGTCTATTATATCAGATTGTAAAGTAAATAGCTGAATAATAATAACAAACAACATGGCACAATAATAAATAACATAAATTATGTCTAAATATAATTTGTAAATTTGTATAATTGAAAGTTGATAAAATGAGATTATAGTAATTCCGTGGCAAAGTCTATCAAACCACGAAATGTTCTCCGATTTTCAGAAGACTATTTCGTCGTGCCCTCGTAACGCCAGTTCAAATAGCGCGCAGAACTTGATGCAATCAATCAATTTATTTAAAATATAGCTATTTTGTCTAGGTCTACCACTAGCTTTGCCCTATTGAACGTTTTAGAACAACACAGTGCAGCATATGGTCTTGGTATTAACTACAACAAGACTAAGGTTATGATCGTAGATAGAGAGCATGACAGTCATCGAGAAATAAAGTCAATAGGCCGTTGTGAGGTTCTTCAAAGTTTTGAGTACCTCGGTTCTTTGATCGACAATTCAGGTAGCTATGAGAATGAGATTCGACGGCGCATTCAACAGGCACGGGTGGCCATGACAAAGCTTACTAAAATATGACGTGACCATAACATCACTAAAGCTACCAAAATGTCACTGGTTCAGTCTCTTGTGTTCTCCATATTTTTGTATACCTCGGAAACTTGGACTGTTAAAAAGGCAGATCTAGCTCGCATAGATGCTTTTAACATGTGGACGTGGAGGAGAACGCTGAAAATTCCTTATACCGCCCATCGAACTAATGTTTCCATACTGGATGAGCTCGGTAATCCAAAGAGATCCTCCATTGTGTCGATGAGAATACTTACATTCTTCGGACATATTCACAGAAGCGATAATATAGAGAAACTTCAGGGTCACGCCCCCAGTGGGTGGCGCCGTGGCCGTTCCCCTACACGCTGGGTGGATACGACGAAACAGTTGCTAGATATGAGTACCAAGAGCGCCACTGAACTGACAGTAAATCGCGAACGATGGCGAGCTACAGTTCTTAAAACTATTGATAATATACCTGTCGGCAATACTCTAGCTCCGACTTAATGCATTTTACGAGTTCACAACATGTCTGTTAGGACATTGTGACTATGATGGTGATGAACACTAGTTTTGAGTTTCAAGGGCCTTAATTTTTAAACAGTCGACATTTAAAAAAATATAATAATGGAGGACAACGTACAGTTGTACATCCCGTGGCACGGTATTTGATGTTATTATACTCTTGACGCGTTTTCTTTTATCTCTCAACAAATTGGCAGCGTTTGATGGATTCATAGAATCTTGATTTTCTTAATAAAATAATTGAGAGGTCATTGACCAAATGACCTTAATGAGCAGCCGCCACAGTTGCTAACTGCTGACAGGGCAATAGGCTCTCGATTTTGATAACACTCATGGAAAATTTCACATGCTTCTACTTGTGTTCGGATCCAGCTCATAACCGACTATAATCAAAATTTTTATGCATTAAGATGCTCTTGATGACCAACTTATCAACAATGTCAGACGTACTGACATAATGACAATAAGTTTTTGTCACATTCACTGGTCGACTAACAGATCTGCTATTGATGTAGTAAACTTAACAAGGCGTTTGATTTTTTTGAAACATTTTCTTGTATCTGAATATGGACATATGTAGTTCAAAAGAGAAAAAAGTATTTATCCAATGAGGCAAACGAAAGCGTATATTGCTATTAAGAAAAAACGTTTTTATCCTTTTTTTTGAAATAAAAACAACTAAATACGACTATGGGAAATACAACATTAAACAGCTTTTGTATAAAAAAGTTGTTCATACAATTATTATATACTGAGATATATACTATATTCCATACATAGTGGGCACATTTTATATAAGAGCAATCATCCTCATTCGAAAAGTGCAGTGCCATTGAACCGGAGACAAATGCATAATTCTATAGGATTATTTCTACGAAAACCTATCAATACTCCTGCAACGTCAGATGAAAGAAAAATGCAAATTCATCACGTAACATTACCTTTATCGTCAGCTAAAGTCTGGTGAAAATTAACATTCATCTAACATTATTTTCCCATTACACGCAAAATTACCTACATACTGCAGGTGTGAATTGCCTTCATTATTTGCCCTATATTTGATATTAAAAGTCGGGTTGGGAGTAATTTACAAATGGTAAGTACTCATTAAATTGTAAACTGGTAGACATTATACAAGGTAACGCTTTAATGCCTCGTTAGTGTAAGAATATTCGCAAGGAGAGTCCAATACACCCATATAAACAGCTTCTTTGGTTACCCTACGTCGTATCAGTATGCAACCCATTCTGCGCGATGTATACTCATATCACTGTCTTGCTGCTGCGGTTAAATTAGAAGCAACCCTTACAAGTTCACTAATTAATATTACTACATAGTAACGACATTACAAGCTCTGGGCTAGCCTTGAAAGTACTGTACAGGGTGGGGCACGTAAGATAACCCACTACCTTATCTCTGAAACTTATGAGGTAGAACAAAATATCAAATAGAAAAGCTGTTTGGTGTGAGTTAGTCATTAATTTTTTCATAATTTTATATACAGGGTGAGATTTTAGTACCGGCTCGGTCGATAACTCCACTACTGTAGAAGATAGCGAAAAAAGTTGTATATAAGAGTTGTAGCCATGGATATGCTCCTTGCTTAGAAAATATTTAGATTTATACAGGGCGATCCATAACTACGTGGTGATGCAAACATGCCTTTTTTTAAATGAGGCACCCTATTTGTTATTCCATATTCAAATTCTACTAATGATTTCCGTTCTTCCAATATAGCTTTGCTATATTATACAGGGTATTTTAAAAGTTATGACCATTTTTATATCCATGTCGGGGTCAAATGAACGTACTGTATATCAAAAAGTAATAAACCAAAATTTTTTTTTACATGAAAAGATTAAAAATATCCTCTAATTTTAAAATCTGCTATAAAAACAGCCCGTGACGCATATTCGTATACAGGGTGATGTAGAATGCAAAATCCAAATTTTCTCTCGTTTTTTAAATGTAACCCCCAATATTTTATTATCTCAAAGAATTGCTTTTAATATGCTCTTTCATCTTTGTATAGAACTTGTTGTACCTACGTCCATCAGTTTCCGAGATATTTCGATTTTTCGGCAAATTTAAAATATAGCTTCTATTTGTGTACTGAAATTTATTTATTTTGGGAAAATACTATCTAATTTGTTTTTTGTTTAACGAACAACGAAATTATAAGTTCTTGATACTATTTAATGAAGTCAAAACCCTAAATCATCGAGATAATAAAGTCAGGTATGCTGAGGAAACAATTTTGTAGGCGTCATGCATAATTATTAAACAGATTTATCAGGTGTGCTTCGAAAAACTGTGTGAAAAACCGGCTTTAAAAATTATTTTTTTTCTTTGAGGGTATTTAGGAGAATCTTTGAGAAGTTGTCTACTTGCCTCTAGAATATATCAACTATGAACAGCAATATCCAGAACGGAGGCAGTCTAAAACCAATGCGTTTGAAAGATTGAAGAGTCGTTTTATTTGGACTGTGTCGTTTGATATTTCATAGCCTACCTGATACATCTAATTATGCATGACGGCTATAAAATTGTTTCGTCAGCACACTTGACCTATGTTATATCGTTACTTCAGTGTTTTGACTTGATTAAGTATTATTATGGCCTTATCTTTAAGTTGTTTGTTAAGCAAAAATAAAATTTGATAGTATTTTCTCAAAATAAATCAATTTTAGTAAACAAATAGAAGGTATATTTAAAATTTGTAGAAAAATCGAAATATCTCAGAAACTAATGAATGCAGCCATAATAAGTGCTGTACAAAGATGAAAGGGCATATTAAAAGCAATTCTTTGGTATAATAAAATATTGGGGGTTACATTTAAAAAAAGAGAGAAAACCTAGATTTTGCATTATACTTCACCCTGTATACAAATATGCGTCACATGTTTTTTTTATAGCGGATTTTAAGACTAGAGGATATTTTTAATCTTCTCATGTAAAAAATAATTTTTGATTCATTACTTTTTGATATACATCACGTTGATTTGACCGTGATTTGGATAAAAATGGACATAACTTTCAAAATACCCTGTAAAATGTAACAATACCCTATATTGAAATAACGGAAATCATTAGTAGAACTTGAATATGGAATAATATATAGGGTGTCTCATTTAAAAAAATGCATGTTTGCATCACAACGTAGTTATGGATCACCCTGTATACATCTAGATATTTTCTGAGCAAGGAGCATATCCGTGGCTACAACTTTTATCTACAACTTTTCTCGCTATCTCCTACAGTAGTGGAGTTATCGTCCGAGTCGGTACTAAAAACTCACCCTGTATATAGGTCTGCCTGCCTGTCTGTCTGTGCGCGTCTTTCTAGCCTCGTAATCTCAGTAACTGCTGCATGGATTGAGATGAAATTTGGGCAGCGATATGCTGTGGGGTCGTAGTAGGTAATGTTCTTATAATTTTGAAAATCGGTCCATGGGCGGCGGACTAATTAGCAAAAAACGAAAAAAAATTAAATATTCCTCAAACTTCGTTTTTTGGTGTTTTAGGGGTTCCTGATCATTTTCTACTTTTTTCTTTGGGTGGGGGCGAAATTGGGGTGGTTGAGGGGTGGGGGGTTGTAAATCTCAAAAATGTGTTGTATTGATAATAGGCTATCCATTGACCTGTAAAGGAAAGACCTAGCGGCATAATAACCTTAGGCCCATCCGAACATTGCTTTGCCTATTCCAGCATCCTCTGATAAATACATATATAGGAATATTGCTTTAGATCGTTCTGTATTGAGTAACGTAAAAGTTATGGACTGGATTTTAATGAAACTTTGGCACAGTATTACTACCGCGGAGAGGATGGATAGCGCGTATGTTTTGGAAAAATCATGTCAGTGGCGGCGCAGTAATAATAAGAAAACAAAAAAAAATAAAAACGCCTCAAACTTTGTTTTTAGGCGTTTCAGGGGTTCCTGATCATTTTCTACTTTTTTTTGGGTAGGAGAGAATTTGGAGTGGTTGGGGGGTGGGGGGTTGGAAAACTGAAAAATTTGTTGTAATCATAATGGGCTGTCCATTGACCTGTGAATCAAAAACCTAGCGGCATAATACACTTTTTTTAGGTCCATTCGAATATTGCCTTGCTCATTATAGAAACCAAGGGACTGCTGAAACCTTGTTTTTAGGCGTTTTAGGGGTTCTTGATCATTCTCTACGTTTTCTTGGGTAGGGGTGAAATTGGGGTGGTTGTGGGGTGGGGGGTTATAAAACTGATGTATATTGCGTGAAGCAAGATTACTAAATTGATTTTAATGAAATTTCGACACAGATTTGACCATCGCGGCGAGAGTGGAAAACGCGCCAGTGTCTGAAAAATCGTTTTTGCGGGGCAACAATAATTAAAAAACTAAAAATATAAAAACAGTTCATACTTCGCTTTTAGACGGTTTAGAGGCTCCTGATCGTTTCGCATCGTTCAGTTGAAGCATGCAGAATGAAAACTGTGGCGTCCTAGTTTCTAAGGAGGGAGACGCAAGATACTATTTACGAGAGTTTTTGTGTTGGATGTTTTTTTGCAGGCAGGTGGGCGATGATTTGGTTGCATGGAGATTTCAGACTATAGCTTCATGCAATGGGAAAACAATAAAATGGTATCATTGTTATGTGTGGGAAGTTCTGAGTCAATCAACTTGACTCCATTTTTTTTATTTCAAATGAAACACCCTAAATAGTTTTCAATTTTCAGATTACGCTGTTAATTCTAAATATTGCATCGGTTAAGGGTTTTTAAAATTCTGTCTCGCTTTTTTTAAAATCAAGATTACACTTTTTTCAATAAATCAGTATTTCTAAGAATCAAATTTTAGCCGCTTCGTAAGACACATGTCACCAAATACTATGATCCGAAACATCTACCGGGAAATGGAATTTAACATTCTTTGTATATTTATTGAGAAATAATGTACAGGATGTTTGCTATAGCCATTGGAAGAAGCAATTTTTCGAACACCGATATCTTAGCTACTTCAAATGAAACTCCTGTATATTTTGGTTTAGTCGAACTCATTGCTTAATTTGCTGTGTTTTCGTATAAGTATGTCCTTTTCATTTGAAGTTTTTTATCTCAACTCCATGTTTTTCTTAATTAAATTCGAAATACTGTAGATGCATATTTTAGTATTGTTGGATTTTCTGAATAATTCTTTGTGTTTTCATACCAACATGTCCTATACGTAAAGTTGATAGATTCCAAATAGTTTGAATTCTTTTAACACGATCTTACTCTTACGAAAATTCGAAATACGATTTCCGTAAGAAGAATAGCGGGTTGAGTTAAAGGAATGCAAACTACTTGGAATCTATCATCACAACATTACGAACAGGACATGTTTATATGAACGTAGGGAGATTTAATCAGACAATGCGACAATACTAATATCTACAGTATTTCGAATTTAATTAAGAAGAACATTGCGTTGAATTAAACAACTTTAAATTATTTTGAATGTGTCAACTTTAGGTATAGGACTTGCTTATATGAAAACACAGAGAATTAAGCAGCGAATTCGACCCTACCAAAACATACAGGGGGCTCTATTTGAAATAGTTGAGATGTAGGTGACAGGTAAAGTTATTAGAAATAATAAGTAGCACTAATAGCTAAAGTAAGGAAAGATTGAGAAATACAGCTAGAATTGATAAATAAACAAAATTAATAAACAAACAAATACAGATGAACTAACAGGAGCGATATTGATGAGTGACTTTTTTGTAGTTGGTCAGATTGATACATTTAAAGGTCCAAAAATTCATCACTTATGCAATGTAATGTATCATATCTTTTGAATAATGAGTCCAATTTATTGTTAATATATATATTGACTCTATCCATCCGTGTCATGCGCAATCTGCTCCTCAGAGGCGTGATGGATTGCGCATTTCTAGTATTATAATTATGACTAAATGCTGGTGTTGCGAACGACCAACAGAACAGTTGTCATTATCAAATGCAATCTGAACAGTTCTCTACAACTGGCGTCAAAAGCTATTCTACTATATGCGTACCGCTGTTTTTTTTTTGTAATCGAAATACGCTTATTGCGTGCGATGAGTTTCCCCATAGCAATGTGTTGTAGGCTAAGTGAGAATGTATGAGTGCAAAGTATAGTGACTTTAAAGCTGTGTACGGCAAACATGAGTTCAACTATCTTAAAACAAATATTTCTTTCGAAGTTCTGGAAAATAACATATCAATATGAGGGAGGCAGGTGAGCGAAGTATCAAGCTGCAGGTACATACTTTTCTGTCTTTTTATCTGATGAGAATAAGATACTTTGTATTTTCGTATTTAACATTTGTTCGTTTGCGGCAAACCGTTGCTTTGCTGATGAACAGGGATCATCCACCTCGTTTTTTGTGAGAAATGATGTGTCATCAACAAATATAACACAAGTACCATCTACGTCAGAAGAAAGGTTATTAATGTAAACTATAAACAGTATGGGTCCCAGTATTGACCCTTGGGGGACACCATAATTTATAGGCAGTAACGAGGGCGACTCATTATCACACTGGCCGTACTGTGTCCTATTTGCTAAGAATGATATAAAAAATGATAGCTCATTCCCACAAAAACCATAATATTCTAGCTTTAATATTAATGATAATAATTAATCATGTGGAACACAATCAAAAGCCTTTCTAATGTCACACATAGTGGTCAGTCGGATGTGCACTTCATCAATACCCTCGCCCATATCATCTATAACCCACTGTAGGGCGTACAGTGTAGATCTATCCTTACGAAAGCCATAATATTGATCATCAGTCAGTATAAACACTTTCAAAATAATCCGTACTAACCACGTTCAAAAGTATCTCTTACGTCCTGCTTAGAAGGGGTACTATTGTAATTGGCTTATAATTGCCAGGACACTTTGTATCGCCTTTTTCATAAAGTAGTGTGACTTTGCTAATTTTAAAGACTGCTAGCTAGTGCCCTTCGCTAAGGCATTTGTTGTACAGAATTGTGGGTAAGTTATTTAATCAATGCAAGCTATTCATTGCCGTAAAAGTCAAAAGCTACCGAATTGCTTAACTGGTCCTACAATACAGACCATAACATAACAAATGTCTCAGACTCCCAGACTGCTTTAAAGGCGACTCCGGAGAAATTACATCAAAACTTATATTGGACTGTTTCAACACTATCAGCTTACTGCCTTCACGAAAATCCATATATTTTATCCGGGTTGGGTGAACGTGGAGACGAGTATGCATGAGGAGATGTGAGAGTGCCATTTTTTGGTCCAGTACTAAGCTGTGGCATAACCATATAGCTACCGCTCACTAGGTGGTCAACAAACGATCCAACGAGGAACATTGCCAGCGATGGCCAGTCTACTCTCAACAAGCCTTCGGCAAAAAGCTGCTTACAAGCCCAAATGAGCAGTTCACTATCTGGCCTGCGAAGCTCAATAAGAATGACTTTAGGCTGACCAGTCCAATCTAATCTAAACGACATTGTGATCCTCATCATCTTCAAACATTACAACCTCATTTTTGTTGTCATTACTTTCCATCAGTACAGTTCTTGGTCTCTGTAAAAGCAGGACGTAATCAAATGGATCTACATAAAACCCCTTGTGTTGCTATAAGTCTGACATTGGCTACAAAGGTCACATCTAAACATCGGATAAAGGCGTGGTAAAAAAATATGAACAGCATTCTCATGCTTGAAAAGACATTAGAGACGCCTTTTTGAAATAGTGTTTGCTGGTGACGAAAAGGCGGTGTATAATATACAGGGTGTCCCTGAATTTCCTTGACTCCCGTGACAAAAAAAAATCAAACGAAAAGTGAACGGAACCCCACCTTTTTTTTCAAATAGCATCCGATAGTTTTTTCCTACATAAATGAAGTCCCTATTTTATTTAAAATCTGGTAGTATCTTTGATTTTACACACAAACCTACTTTTTTCGTAAAGTCATAAGCACAAGATAAATAAAATAGGGATTTCTTTGAGGCGTAATATTTTCGTAACAAAAACAGATAAAAAAACTAATTGGGTTCTTCAAGGGTACTAACTGGCCTATTACGCCGTGCTTTCGAAAACAAAATTTTTGTTCTTCAACCCCTAAAACTCTCCCCTAAGTTTTTCTTTCAAATAGCACGTTACGGCTTTTCCTACATGAATGAGGTTATTATTTTATTTAAAATCCTAAAGTGCCTTTAATATTATCTACAAACCATTTTTTTCGTAATTTCATAAGCATCAGATAAATAAAATAAGGGTTTGCTTTGAGGGGTGATATTTGTTCACGATTCGTTCATTTATTTTTATTCCTATCGCTTTTATTTGTTTTATACAATCAGGTAATCTATCAGAATATCCTTTTCATTTCAAAATTACTATAATATGTGTTGAGTCTTCACGATGCTACGCCTCTGGCTCTGCCAGAAGAAGATATAATTAGGGGACAGTCGAATAGAGGTCATTATCGTGATAAGAGAGCTCGCCATCACACGGTAGTGTTCAAACCGCAAACCGCAAACCGCAACCGAAAAGACTACGCAACGGTGAAAGTGATCACCACCCCCTTTTGAGTGCACTCCAGGAGCTGTCAGATCTTCATAAGTGGTAAGTGCTGGCTCAACACCACATCACTTTATAATTTCCTTTTATCGCATACAGTCCATTCAATCCGAAACATTTTGGTCCTTCTCAGCCAAATTGAAAAAACATATATCTGATAGATTCCTGAGTACCTCAAAATCGCATAACTTTAATAATTACCCCGCATAATACAATAAATATCCGAAATTCTCCTTTAAGGAATTTCAGGAATTTCTCTATTCTACGCATACAGTAGCGTGCGCAAGTTGTGTGTACCTCCTTTGAATACATCGCTTCGCTAATATATTTTCGCTACTACATTATCACGATGGCTAATAAACAGTTGAAGCAAGCCAAAGTATTACGTCAAAAATGCATCGATCGCATTAGTGATCTCGCAGAGTTTGCAAATCAGGCTGAATCTGATGTCGCAAAACACATACAGTTTAAGATGCATTTTACACAATTAGCAAATATTCAGTCAGAATTTGAAACCCATCATGATGTGATTCTTACCCATCTGGCATCACAGGATGATGCTGATTTCGACGCAGAAAGACGAGTGTCAAAAGAATTTGATTTTGACGTATCTAGCATTCAAGCAATTCATTATACTTTATTCGAGAAGTCCAATCACAATCATGCTGCGCCACAGAATGCAGGTGCTGCTAACACATCTAGACCAAATGTGAAGCTTCCTGTGATAGAAATACCTAAATTCACAGGAGATTTAAAATTTTTCAAAACATTCATTGATATGTATAAATCACTAATCCACGAAAATAGTTGTTTAACAGACATTGATAAATTTAGTTATTTGTTATCATACTTAGAAGGTCCTCCATTGCAACTAGTTAAGTGTACGTCCATGGGCGCGGAAAATTATCTAAGCGCATTCGACTCCTTAGTAGAGCGATATGATAGACCACGCTTAATAGCTTTCGCTCACCTTCAAGCATTGGATAACGCTCCTGTTATAACGAAAGCTAGCGTTAGTTTAAAAGTCTTACGATCACTTTTGGATATTTTTCAGGAAAACATAGCCGCTTTGAAAAATATGGGTTTCTCAGTGGAAGATTGGGACTTTCTGCTCTTCTACATATTTTCTAAGCACCTAGACGAATCTATTTTAACTGCATTCGAATCTCAATTAAATGCTACTCGCTCCTCTATACCTAGCTTTGAGCAGTTGCTTAATTTTGTCACAAATAAATGCAACGCGTTAGAGACAGTACAGTTATCGACAGCTTGTGAGTCTGATCACAGAGATAAATTAATTTCATCAAACTCAGTTAAAAAGCGTTCTGCCTCTTATCTTACACAAAACGCACGAACTATTGCTTGTTCCTTATGCAACGCAGCAGATCATCGTCTGTATAAATGTCCGGAATTTAACAAAAAGTCTGTACAAGACCGCCTCCATTTTGCTAAAATTAAAAATCTTTGCACCAATTGTTTGAGCAGTCAACACGTATATAGAAATTGCAAATCTAACTCAAATTGCCGATCCTGTGGCAAATGGCATCATACACTGTTACACATAAACCGCGAAAATGGAAGTTTGAATGCAGGTCGGGCTGTGTACCCATCTTCATCAAACCCTTATCAGAATATATCAAGCGACGCCTCTGCTACGGATTCTACAAAAAATGAAGGTCAAGAAAATCTGCAAACGACAGAGCAACGAATAACCAATGTAATTCCCAATACTTCTACGTCGTTGAATAGTTTTTGCGAACCAGGGTCTACTACCTGCAATGTTTGCTTTCTACCGCAATAATAAATATTCTTAACTCCCAAAATAAATATGAAACTATACGAATTTTAATTGATTCTGGATCACAAAGTAATTATATATCCTTAAACTGCGCCAAACGTTTGGGATTACCGCGATTTGATACGTCTTTAGCCATTGAAGGTTTGAATAATATGCATGAAGTCACAATGTATGGGGGAGTTTCATGTACTATTAAACCGCTGCGAGGTCGAACGCCTCTTATATCTTTTGATGCATTTATTTTGCCCAAAATTTGCCCAAAAACTCCTACCGCTCCTATACTGTCTTACAAACAATGGTCTCATATATCCCACATTTCATTAGCTGATGCGAATTTCTATCAACCAGGACCAATTGATATGTTGATTGGAGCAGAGCTGTTTCCTCAAATATTATTGCCTGGAAAACTGACTGGCAATGTAAACGAACCCATTGCAATTAATACCATTTTTGGATGGATTTTAATGAGAAAATATCAGGAAAGTTCGCGATCTAATCACGTTGTAACGTCACTCTTTTGCAACACTGTCGATAATAATGATATAATTGCACTGGAAAAGACCTTAAAACATTTTTGGGAGATTGAGCAAATTCCTACTTGCGCTGTTCTGTCACCAGATGACGCACTTTGCGAATCTATTTTTACCAATTTTCATAAAAGAGATAAAACAGGTCGATATGAAGTTAAGCTACCTTTCAGAGATAATCATGATCCAAATTTTGATGACAAAAAATCATTCCTAAATTCTGCGCGCCGATTTTATGCGTTGGAAAAACGCTTACTTTGTAACAAAGATGTGTATTTGAAATATTCCAATACGCTAAAGGAATACTTGGACGCAGGAGTTCTTGTTCCTATCAGTTCCAATGATGTTCACTGTTTTCATTTACCACATCATCCAATATTAAAGGAGGATAAATTTAGAATAGTTTATAATGCATCTGCCAAAGTCGATAATGTTTCGTTGAATGACACCCTCTTAGTGGGTCCTAAACTGCAAAACGATATTGCGGCGATTTTAATGAGATTTCGCAATCACAAAATTGCGTTTACATGCGACATAAAGGCCATGTTCTTACAAATCAAAATTGCCCCAGAGCATCAAGATTACTTGCGTATTTTATGGAGATTTTCGACATCCACGCCGCTACAGGAATATAAGTTTACCCGTTTAATTTTCGGTCTGTCTTGCTCACCCTATATTGCAAACAGAACAATTTTACAGCTATCGCATGACGAAGGATCCAATTTACCGCAGGCAGCTGAAATTCTAAAAAAAGATATATACGTGGATGACGTCATTTCCGGTTGTGACACTTTGAATGAAGCTAAACGATTACGTGATCAGCTAATACAATTATTACAACTTGAGGGTTTCGAATTGAGAAAATGGTCCAGCAACAACAAAGAATTTCTAGCTGATTTACCTACCACACATATTAGTGACAGTGAATTGAACCTAGATTTAAAGAATGATACTATCAAAATTTTAGGTTTGCATTGGCAATCGCAAGACGATAAATTTGCATTCAAAGTAAACCCTTCAGACAGGGATTGCACAAAACGCAATATTTTATCAGAAATCGCTAGGATTTATGATCCTTTAGGTTTTTTAACACCTACTATATTTTTTGTCAAAAGCTTCATGCAACGATTATGGACAAGTGGTCTGGATTGGGACGATCACCCACCTTCAGACTTACAAGAACGCTGGTTCCGCTTTAAAGATGAGCTGCCGCTATTATCAGACATAAAGATTCCTCGAGTAATACCTGTTAGTGATTCGATTTGTCAACTGCACGGTTTTTGCGATGCCTCTCTCTAGACTAAAAATAAATCAGGACTACCGCGTATAAGATATACGCGGTAGTCCTGATAACTAGATGTTACCGCCAAATCAAGAGTTGCCCCACTAAGGCCAAAATCTCTTCCCCGCATGGAACTATGCGCTGCAGTTTTACTTGCAGAATTAATTGCTTTTGTAATGAAGACGTACGAAAATCAAGTTCATTTTTCTCAAATTTTTGCATGGTCAGATTCCACGATCACACTTACATGGGTCCCTACCGCATAAGTGGAAAACATTTATTAGCAATCGCGTCGTACGCATACAAAATAGAGTTGCGCCCAGTTCATGGCATCACATAAGTTCGCAGGAAAATCCAAGTGATTGTGCATCACGCGGACAATTACCTTCTGAGCTCATTAACAATAGTAAATGGTTTTTTGGGCCACCATGGCTTTCAAGACCGGAAATAGACTGGCCAAAGCCTAAGTTCGTCTTTAATGACAACCACCCTGACGTTTTATCCGAGGTACGCAAATGTACTTACATGAGCTTCAATCATAATGAGAACTTCATGGATTCGCTAATTAATAATATATCTTCATTCGGTGAGATTCAGAGAATTGTCACCTACGTCCGTCACTTTATCTCATCTCTCCGAAATGCTGGCGGTAGAGGCAGTCGAGTTCAAAATGAGCAACCTACTCTCACCTCTATTGAGCTCGAACAATCTACTATGGTTTTAGTTAGACATGTGCAACATGCGCATTTTTGCGATATCATCAGCGCCATAAAACTTGAACAGCATATACCCAAAGCATTTCGCAAACTCGCCGTCTTTCTTGACGATAGAGGTACTTTAAGAGTCGGTGGTCGCCTACGTAACTCTGATTTAACGTACAATCAAAAACACCCCGCCTTGCTACCCAGAAAGTCACGCTTAACGTTTTTAATAATTGACTACTTTCATAAAACTTACCTGCACGTAGGAACGCAGGCATTGCAATGCCTTTTAAATCAACATTTTTGGATTTTATCTCCCAAAAGAACTATACGAGCGGTTATTTCGAAATGTCTCAATTGCTACCGCTTAAAACCGATCCCTTATCAGCCACCCATGGGCGATTTGCCTAAACTACGCGTGTCGCAGATTAAAGCTTTTTCCGTAGTTGCTTGTGATTTTGCAGGTCCTTTCAAAACTACACTGAACCAAGCTCGAGGTGCAAAAGCAACAAAATCATACATATGCGTATTTGTATGCCTCGCTACTAAAGCTATGCACCTAGAACTAACTACGGATTTGTCTACACAAGCTTTCTTATGCGCATTCAGACGATTCTTAGCACGAAGAGGTCGTTGTAGCAAAATATACTCAGACTGTGGATCTAACTTTATAGCAGCTCATACAATAATAAGGCAATTAATTCAACATGCCGCGAATGCTGAACATATAGAATGGCACTTTAATCCGCCTTCCGCTCCTCATTTTTCCGGACTAGCCGAAGCTGGTGTGAAGTCCGTCAAAACGCACCTATCACGAGTGATCGTTATGCAAGTATTGACGTTTGAACAACTATATACAGTTTTGGTACAAATTGAATCCCTTTTAAATTCAAGACCATTGTGTCCGCTTAGCGACGATCCCAATGATCTATCAGTATTAACACCCGCACATTTTTTAAACTTAGAGCCGGTATCCGCTCTTCCAGATGATGACCTTTCTACTATTAATCTAAATCGTTTAGATCGCTGGCAATTATTACAACGAATGAATCAACATTTTTGGTCTAGATGGCACCGCGAATACCTGCACACGTTACAACAACGTATGAAGTGGTTAAAGCCCACATCACCAGCTCCTGTGATAGGACAAATTGTACTTGTAAAAGATGACAACCTGCCACCGCTTCAGTGGAGCATCGCTCGTATATTAGAACTGCATCCCGATCAGAATAATGTAGCACGAGTCGCTACCATATTTACTAAGGGAGGTACATACAAACGCCCATTGGTAAAGCTCTGTCCTTTGCCGACGCTAGACTAAACTTAATTACTTTTTCATTACATTAGGCATAGTTATTTTTTAAGTTAGCTTAAGATAAGGAGCTTCACTTTCGCTCCTTCCGCGGGGGAGCATGTTCACGATTCGTTCATTTATTTTTATTCCTATCGCTTTTATTTGTTTTATACAATCAGGTAATCTATCAGAATATCCTTTTCATTTCAAAATTACTATAATGTGTGTTGAGTCTTCACGATGCTACGCCTCTGGCTCTGCCAGAAGAAGATATAATTAGGGGACAGTCGAATAGAGGTCATTATCGTGATAAGAGAGCTCGCCATCACACGGTAGTGTTCAAACCGCAAACCGCAAACCGCAACCGAAAAGACTACGCAACGGTGAAAGTGATCACCACCCCCCCTTTGAGTGCACTCCAGGAGCTGTCAGATCTTCATAAGTGGTAAGTGCTGGCTCAACACCACATCACTTTATAATTTCCTTTTATCGCATACAGTCCATTCAATCCGAAACAATATTTTCGTAATAAAAAAGGACGGAATAGACATTTACGTTCAAAATCATGTATTCAGTACCCTTAGTTTTCTATGCTTCTGTCTGTTAGCATCAAAAAAATTCTTATTTTATTTATATTATGCTTATGATTTGACGAGAGAAAAGGTTTACATATAACATCAATGGTACCACAAGATTTTATATAAATTACGGATATTGTTTATGCAGGAAAACCTATGGTGTGGTATTTGAAAAAAAGTTGGGGTTTAGTTTTAAGGGTTGAAGTACAAAACAAATATTTTGAAAGCACGGTGTGAAGACCCTATAGTAACTTTCAAAATTTCCACTCAGTTTTCGATTGAGTATTTTTGTTATGAGAATATCCCGTGTCAAGAAAATTCAGGGACACCTGGTATACGTCATCGGCTCTAGCCCCTGGATCTTGTCGGGTATTTTTTTTTAATTCTCTTCTATAATTGCATCTCAGTGTACAAATTTTACATCTGACATTAGATAGTGTCACTGCAGGCTTATATTCCTCGTAGACGGAAGCAGTTTCACAAGTGCAGCATTTACTTTAATTTGACTTCTATAATTGGTATCTGAAGGACTCCATAATAAAGGTAATTCTTCGCAGGCTGAAATAATAGATGCAAAACAATGTCACTGATTTCAACAGAATCAGTTGTGGACTTTTTTATTTTATGATGTTGACTGAGGATCGCTACGACAGCGTGCGTTACAGCTATTATTACTGATAGTATCCTCTAAAAGTAATCTTGGCAGTGATCCGGTGAAATCCGGATTCACATAACTGCGACCCTTTATGCTGATAAAGTTATGTCATTATCAATGATCAT
This sequence comes from Callosobruchus maculatus, assembly GCA_951848785.1. NCBI lineage: Eukaryota > Metazoa > Arthropoda > Insecta > Coleoptera > Chrysomelidae > Callosobruchus > Callosobruchus maculatus. The sequence goes on from CATOUR010000057.1 coordinate 112,610, forward strand.
GTAAAGAGTCCAGTAAACCTAGCTGAATCTCTCACTGAATGCTACCTGTCTAATGTTGAGTCGTTGCAATGTTCTAATTATCCAATGCGCTCACTACAATGTCGGTGTCTTCGTAATTACAGTGACAGTGGTGACTCAGTGGAGACGACACGTTATTATAGTATCCGCTAACGGCCCCCGTATCACGGAAGGAGGCAGCCGCTATGCGGCAGCCGCATGTTTGGCGATTGGTTCTGTCAAAGTCAAATTCGCATCATGTAACGTCAGCAGATGCAGCAGCATGTCCGCAGCCGCAGCCGCAGCAGCACAATATGCGGCAGGAAGCGACATTACAGCCGACATATCGTATTCTAAAATTTTTAAATTTCAGAGCTACAATTATGAAAATATGAGAGCGGACAAGACGTCGAAGTGCTTTTTGCGTAGAACGGTCAGAGACCATATAATACCTATTACCTACGCCCATGCCTCATTTAATAAATACGCCATAGCATATTGTGATATTGTAATTTAACAGCACTACTACGTTTACATAGTGATTCATCCTTGATGATCTCGATCCTCCGTAAGAAGCTTTTAAACTTAATGTGACCACCTAAAGTAGAAAAACAGGTAAGTGAACTAATATTTTAACCGCTTGCTAATGCCCAATCACGATTTAACGGTGGAATCTTTGTAAAAACAGGAATATTATATACTCGCTCATTTTGAGGTTATGTGAATATGTTTATTTTATTGGCGATGCAGTACCTATTACGTGTTGGGCCCACAACAATCAGAGAGATTTCTGCACTTTTTACAGGTTTCCCAAAAATAAGACACTTGCAGAAGTAGTTGAGTTTTCTAAGTTATAGAAATTTCTTATACATTCTGAAGTGATTGTTTGCCTTAATGTGGCTACTCACTAGCTGCTATCTAACCTATCCAATTTTTAGTGGATCAGAAGCAAGGGGTTGTGATTGCTATTTCTGTGAAGCAGAGAAGACTAATTGACCAGAATTGTAAACACATAATGTAGAGGAGTGTTCAACCTACATCATCTTTCTCCACAGAGACCAGAAATGGGGCAAAACATCTTCACAGATACCTAGGTAAATACTTATATATTATATATTGCAACTCAAGATTGTCTCACAAAATGATGAGTCTCCATGCTCCTTAGATTTCTACCAAATATCTTTCAGTAACAAGCGCATGTAACGTTTTGTTGTTGATATATAATTTTATGTTTGGTAGCCTTGAGAAAGTGATAAACAATCCTAAAAGCTAGAAAGAAGTAGATATTGTTGTTTAATTTGTTGCTTCCCAGCAATACCTACAGTTTTGTTTTAAAGATATATATTTGATTATATCTGACCATACCACCAAAAAGATAACAATTATAATACAAATTTATCAAAAATTGAAAAATTATGTAGAAATGTCAGTAAAAATAACAAAGATAATTTTATAGAGGACTTACATAGTATAAAGTAGGAGGTATCGGAAAGTGGTGTAGATGTGCAGTGAAAAATTTTACAAACTGGCCAGATATCGAAGAATGTAAACAAAAGTTGGATATGCTCTATGTTTTAAGTTTTGCTGATAAAAAGTCTAAAGAAGCTTACAATCATATGTGAAATGTTTACAACAAACTATTAGGTGATAGAAAACATATTTTTAATAGAATTGTTACCTCTGATAACAAGATAAAGTGTGTGTGTGGAACATAGTCAGTGAAATTAAGGGGTATGCAATTGATTCAGATGTACTTATTCCTGGAAATTCAGAAAGTGTTGCAAAGGCATATATATATTTCAAATGTAACCAAGGACACCCTTTTATACCCTTTTCATACATTATAGTCTAACCTAATATATAAATACCTACAGAGTTTATAACAACTGAAAAACTGCAGGAGTTGAGCCAAATTTGAAAAATAAACTCACAAATAAATTCAGCAGTGGTGAGGATAATTTTGCTAAAACCTTGCTGATATCCTGTATTTACCATATTGCTAGTTCATTGGTTTTCATTATCAATAATTGTTTAAAATTTGGTGAATTTCCAGAGAAACTAAAATCAGCAATACAGTGCTGTTCCTAGAGTGACGCCAGGAAACAGTAAAAAAGCCTATACAGAACATGGGCCTGATGACCAGAGCAGTCTATGCCGATGACACAGAAGTAAGTATTAATATCAGTTTACAAAAGAGGATATGTAGCAGACATGTCAAACTATAGGCCGATAAGCTTACTCTCTGCATTTGTGAAACTTGTACTTCAAACAAAGGTATTGAAGCATTTGAGCAACTGCAACCTAATAACTGAAGCATAGCATGGTTTTATAAAAGGCAAGTCGACTACTACCAACGACTACTACAGCTATTTATCATTTTAATCACCAAATTATTGCTATTTTAAAAAAAGGAAATATGCCCCTTGGTATGCTTTTTGACTGTGTAGACCTTTTACTATTTAAACTGTAAAAGTATGGAATAGGTGGAACGTTTTTGTAGTGCAATACATCATACCTCACATGTTGAAAACAAAAAATTATTATTACAAAAAATTATAAAACCAAGCAATCAACAAACATCATTAGGCATCGCACAAGATAGCATCCTAGGTCCACTTTTACTTATAATATATGTTAAGTTAATGATTTGTTCCTAGATATTGATAGTTCAGTTGAGATGATAGTTACCCAATATGCAGATGACACTAGTGTGCTTGTTACTGCTCCAATAATTTATAAGCAAGTTGGAAGAAAAGGCCACCTTAGTCTTAAATGCTACATAAACGAACTTGTTATTATTCAAATCAAAAAATCCTAGATGCCAGGGTCCACCAGTTAAAATGAGCTTGGGAAAAGATGTTCAAATTCATTTAGCAGACAGTAGTAGACAACACCAAATTCCTTAGAGTATATATAATATATAGATGAGACGCTTCTTAGGTGGAGGCCACTAAAAAAAAATTGTATCGTACCCTGCAAGAAACTTTAATTATAGGTATCCAGTTCATCACCTCACCTTAACTATGTAGAGTATAGTTGAATGAAAATCTTCAATTATCTACCATCTGCTCTTGTGAACAATTTGTAAACTTTCAAAAAAAAAGATACACAAAATGTTAGTCAATTTGGAACCCTATTCTCTTGAAGACTATTTAAATTTTGTTGTTCCCATTTGTTATATTGACTCTAGTTCACCTAATTCTGTGAGTACATTATGTATTTTGTTATTTTGCAATAAAGATTTGTTACTTTATTATTATAATTATAAATAATATATGACATACTGTATGATTTTTTATGATTTCTGTTTACAGAAACTCAAGCATATCCCCCTTAGACCGACCAAGTTCTTCTTTAGCCTCAGATAGGCCTAGGTGTGGCCAAGATGTTATTGATGCAGGTACTGCTACTCCCTCATGTTAAGGTTCGAATGTGTTATTGGACGTAGAAAATTATTGGCAAGGATTACGACTAGAGCGAAAGGATAAGATAATCAAATCTCTAGGTATAAGTATGAGCTATGTATAAATTCGTGACAGTGATAAGTATATTTTTCACTACACTGGATTGCCAAGTCACACAATATTTGAAAGTGTATGAATTGATCAAAGATATTAAGATAAATTATTAATTGAAATGGAATGTTCAAAAAATTGAGTGATTTGATCAGCTACTCTTGACATTAATGAAACTTTGAAACTGCGCCATAATTTTACTTGTACAGATTTAGCGTTCAGATTCAAAATATCTGAAGTTGCTGTTACAAATATTGTCGTTACTTTGTACAAACTCTATATGAAGTCTTGTTCTTGAGGTTTATGAAAGACGTTCCTAAAAGATCAAAAAACCGTTCTTGTTTACCAAATTCACTAATAGTAGAATAATAATAGATTGTACTTGTATTTTGTGCTGTACCAAAAATCAAGATAATCAATGAAGAACTAACGTCTTACTTATAGTAGTTATAAGCATAGAAACAGTTTCAAAAGCTTAGTTGGTGTGGTCATAATGGCATACTGACTTATGCTAGTATGCTCCACCCAGGATGTAATATCGATAAAAATATTGTTCAGCAGCATTTTGACACAGAAAGTGGAGATCTAATATTGGCAGATCAAGGTTTTCTCATAAGTGATATTGTACCTAATGCAGTAAGTTTAAATATTCCACCATTTCTCAGTACTCCAGAATTAACATCAGAGCAGATACAATAGACAAAAAGTATTGCAAGAGCAAGACTTCATGTAGAAAGGGCAATATGTAGAATCCAAGGTTTTTAAATTTTGTCTTTTATACCAGAACTAGAACCAGATTATAGTTCAATTATATTCAGGACAGTATGTGGTCTAACAAATTTAAGTTGATATTTTTTTGCTGTGTATAAAAGTCGATAAAATAAACAAATTTTCAGAAAACTAAAAAATAAGTGAAATACAGAATAAAAAAAAGTATATCTGGGCTTGTGTATCAAGACTACCTAGTCTGTTTATGTTTAGTTTTTTGCTCGGATTTGTCAAATCGATTAGGCATTGCACCTCTTAGATATTGCAGTACCCACTTTTTGTTTATAATTGTTACTTTTAAACTGGTAAATCTTAAAAGTGGCGCATTATTATAAACAGCTAGGTACGTCTTGGTGCACAAGCCCCGATTTACTTTTTTTGATTCTGTACCTCGTGTATTTATCAGTTTTTGGTAAAAAGTTTTTAGAAAAAATTGCTTTTTTTAACATTTTTTTTACACAGTTTAAAAAAGGATCAACTTAGGACTCACCCTGTATATATCAAGCCATAAAGACACAAAAAATGTGTCACTGAGCAGTGTACATGTGGAATAACCTTTATGTCTTAGACCACCTAATTAATTCGTACACATCTTTGATAATGCTGTGATAGCACTTGTGATATTTTTAATCTATTTTTAAGTTATATTCTATTTTGTTTTATATGCTATTTTATAAGCTCCATCTTCCATCATATTTAATTACCAATTTTTTCATAAACAGCATAAGAGTGAACGGCATCATCGGCTATGCAGCTTGCCTGTTCAGCAATAGTAATAATAATATATAGTAATGTTTCAGTTACATGACACATTAGTTTTAAATCCTTTCAGGTAATGAGATGTTTTATATTTGTTAAGCCTGTTAGTTTATAAATATCAAATATGTATGTTTTTGCTCTGAAATTTTATAGCAATGATTATGCTCTTATATAATATACCTAAGTGACTTTGATTTTGTAATATATGGAATACATAATATTAATTTGATAACGGATTTTCTGTTTGTTGTACTACAGTCTTTATTACTTTTGTATGTAGGATTTAAATACTTTAAATGTAGTCCTTATCACTTACAACAGTAATATCAGTATTGTTTTAAGCTTGTTGTTAAACAGGTTGCTTGATAATGTACATTGAATTATTTGGAATAGAATGGTGTTACTGGATTTTTTCCATGAGACATAATTTTGTCCAATGTACAAAATTATTTCTGAAAAATATAAATATAGGAATAAGATTATTAAGGTAAACTCTATTTCATATTCGAATGCTGTATTATGTTAATAACAAGATTAGTTTACACAAATGCAATCAAAACAACAATTTATTCCTTTAAAGATTAGAGTTCAGTTATATAAGTTCGTCAATTATAATGCTAAACTATACAAAACTGATTTACACTAAACTAAAAACGAGATGCATATAACAACAACAACACACACACACAGAATTATTATGATTTGAAGTGTCAAGTCTAGAACATAGAAGAAATTTTGAGGCAGGATTATTTTTATAAAAATTATTACAGATTGTTCCTAAATTCTTGAAAAAGTTAATTTTGTTGTGCCTCCTTATACCACTCAAGATAATGTTGCATTCAAGTCACCCAGAGCCAAACCTAATATTGATATTACTGAAGTCTCCAATCTCATTACTATGTACCTATGTTTATTTTGTTACTGATTAGATGAATTAAGTTCTGTATTATGAAGATATTTCAATAAAATCTAGGATTGAGATACTATTATATATTACCATTAATATATGTATATTATCCTGAATTATATAATATATACTATTTAACAATGGTTTGATATGAAATAAATTTAATAAACAAAAAATGTTTTTTTTTAATGAAAATTGCATGATAAAAAATGATAAGTCTTGTTGCATTTATTTTGTTACCCTAATGATTATTTATAACAAATATATCTTTGTTCACTTATTTCAACATTGATCAACTGGAACATGCAAAGAAATGATTTTTCTGCAAAAAACTATTTAAATAATTTACACGAGTAAATAGATATTAAATTTGTAAACAAATTTCATATTTGTAATGTACGCGAAGGGAACATATATGTGCATGCATATTCATATGCATTAAAAAAATAATCGTTAAAATCTGTGTATAATTATGCAGAGATATAATAAACTGATCCAACTTTAATTATTTTATATTTAATTTTTTGAGCGCACACATTTCTAAAAAATTTCATTTGAGCTGCATTTTTGAAGCTTTGCTGGTTCATCTGGAAACATGCAATGTCTTAACAAAATACATGAAAGCATTTGATATATATCTTTTAAATGGCGCAAATTAGGTTCCTTAATTGTCATAAACAAAGGAGCTGTAAATTTTAAAAGAAAAATGATAACTTATTCTATTTGTTTATAAGTACAGAATTATATAGAGCATTACATTATTTTGCAATGTTGTAAAATTATTTTTTGCCATACAATTAGGTATAAAGTTTGAGCCTTCTTCTTTGATATTCTGCCCTTAGGATCTGGATCTTAAGATTTTCTGCAATATAGCATTGGAAAGAACATGTTTGTCAAACTATTTAATGAATCGTACTGAAATTTTTATCTCATATTTTGTACCAAAAGCCCACATTGTTAATGTCATATTAGGGTCCCTAGATACATTTTTGTCAATGTTATTGTAAAATTACGTATTATTAATTTTAGTCCGTTTTTTGAAATTTTCTAAGCAATAAATAAATTAAAATATTTGTGGATTTGTGCATTTGTAGAAGACGATGCTCAATATCAATTTTCACTTTATTATGGATATACTATGGAAATATTAAAGTATATGTTCATCTAGGGTAAAAAATTAAACATTATTAAAATCATTATAAAAAATAATAAATAACCAAATGCGGCAGAAAAAGATGGGTGAACATTTTAATATTCCATGTATTTAACATAATTCAGAAGGATTTACATTAATACATTCAAAGTATTCAGAGTCGGAGATCAAATTGCCTGGGCACTCCACCATTCCACTTCGACAATCACGATTCCAATACAATGAATTTCCTACTGTTCAGAATCAGCCCTTCTTGGATATCAAAGGAAAATATGTATAATAAAAATATAGCAAAATTCAACAATAGTTTTGTTCAAGTAATAATCCTCAGCTTCTAGTGTGTGCAATTTTACAATCACCCAATAAGTGTTTTTAGATAACCACTAACATTAAGAAATTAATCACCCTCTACGTTCATGTTTAGCAAACTTCTACTAAAAATACATGTTTTTTCTAGGCATGCTTTAACTAGATACTATTCAAGGTTACATATTTGGAAAAAATTATGAATATGGGTATGAAACTATTTATAATATGAAATATTTTTTATTTGATTACAAACAATAAATGTTTCTATACCTTTTATTGACAGATAACATAAGCATTTATTAGTGCTGTTAGTATACACAGTATGTGGAACACGTCTGTATCTACATTTTTAGAAAGTCATCATGATGGAGGCTCTCAACTCGTAACCATCTGTGCTCTTCGCCTTCTGGTATCAGTCTGCCTTTTGTGTCTTGAATACTTGGGATGCTGATGAATTGTTTCTTCAAACCTATAATGCCAAAAACAAGCATTTTTGAAGTAGTGAATATACAATGTGTTTAAAGTCATAATAAACATTTTTTTTTTATTGCACATATCTGCAGGCACCTGGATACTGGATATCAAAAGATTAATGTTTTAATTGATCCATTCCTTGAACATTTATATACATCTAAAATTAACAATGATTAAATACCGAATAAACGTTTTTTCTACTTTAACATGGAGAAAAGGTTTAATAAAGATGTGTTTAGTTGACCTCTACACTTTTGAAAATATTTAATGTTCTATAACATTTTTACTCACCATAAGCAGATGCAATATAAATATGATCACTCCGATATCGGCTCACTGTCGATTGAATATTTGAATACCCAAATCCAGGGGCATTGAGCCTGCCTGCAATTTCCTGCCACATGCAGGCTAAGATCCAGACCCACGCCTTGCACCAACGATATATTTTCCATCAAAATGTCCAAAAGCTTGTTTATTTGACCATTTAACACTCAGTGTTCCCTATTTACTTCTAAATTCTAAAACGACGCACTCAAAATATAATAATATCACGAACATAACCTACAATGTAGGCTGAATGAAGTCAGTAGTTGGCCAGAACGTTTTGTGGCCAGAACTGTCATGTGACAGCACGCCGCAGAATTAGGAGATACAAACGCTGCTGCTGCCGCAATCGCTGATTTGTGGATGTTTTGAGGATGTTTTGTGGATGTTTATCCGCTACCGCCTAGCAGCCGCTGTGCGATTCCATCCATGATTAGGCTGCGGGTCCTACAATTTGTCGCTCACAAATGTCATTATCCACATCATAGTTGGGCGAGAATTGATCCTACATTGGACCACAAAGATCCGCCTGCCTTATTCTCAGTCTCGAAGGATCGCGTGGATGTCTGAAAGTTACTTTTATTTCCTATTTCTGAACGGTTTTGCTAGTTTCCTGAAAGCAGCATTAGAGTGAAGCATATATTCTGCAAGAAATTGGCTATGCTCATCGTTTTAGCAGTCAGGGTGTGACTTTCTCACCTCATGGGCAAGATAAATTGCCCTAAAGATGTGACTAGTGTCCCTATTCTTGAATTTCAGAGAGTAGAACTAACAAGACAAATGAACGTGGCTCTCACAATAAGTGTCGTTACTATATACTTGAATAGACTACTGTCAAAAACAAAGGAGCTGAATCGTGCCCAAGGGACTTATTAGTTATCTTGAGGCCTTTACGGAAACACTGATCTGGATCCAGATAGATCAGTTATACGTCAAACAGCTGTCAAGTGGTATTCATGATTCCATGGATTTAACGGACATCCAATAACGAAAAAGTTGGTTTAAGAACAAAATACAGATGGTTAAGGAAAACAGCTACTGATCTAAATCATCCGATCGTAATCACTCATTGTACAGTGAACTGACCCTGTTTCGACCCTATTTCTGACTGATCCCAGATCACTTTCCGAACGTCAGGATCAGTGATCCAAGTGACCGGGTTCACTCGGTCATAGTTTCCGTAAAGGCCTTTGGTGTCGAGTAGGAGAAAATGAGGTTGTCACCCAAACTAACCTAGAAAGTGCAATTTGACAATAGGTGTCATTTGGGACATTTATCTTTCATTACTATCTATAGGCCTTTACGGAAGCACTGATCTGGATCCGGATAGATCAGTAAAGCTAAATTCAGATGCACACGACATCCCACGATACGACGGTACGAAACTGTTCCTATTGGTTGAAATATGTTGGTTTGACATCATTTTGAATATTTCAACCAATAGGAACAGTTTCGTGCCGTCGTATTGTCGGATGTCGTACGCATCTGAATTAAGCTTTATATGTCAAACAGCTGTCAATGCCTGTCAAGTGGGATTTATGATTCCATGAGTTTAACGGACATCGAACAACGAAAAAGTTGGTTTAACAATAAAAAACAGATGGTTAAGTAAAGCAGCTACTGATCTGAATCATCCGATCGCAATCACTTACTGTACAAGAGTGAACTACCCTATTTCTGACCGATCCCAGATCACTTTCCAAACGTCAGGATCAGTGATCCAACTGATCGGGTTAACCCGATCATAGTTTTCGTAAAGACCTTATAAAAAATAACCGACTAACCTTTAAACTTTCTGAAAAGTCGAATGATTCCATGCATACATCACTTGCGCGTCAATCCAAAAATTCCAGCTCTCTGATTGGTGGGGACATTTAGCAACAATGGGCCTGTATTCTGCTTCCTCCCACCGTTTATGCTTCCCGATATTCAAAAATACCGCTTATTACTATCAAAGGAATAGCGAAGGAATTCACAAGAGAGAGCAATCCCTGGGAAGGTTCCTTTCTATTGATTTCAAGTATAGGAATACAGGATAACTGAAATTATTGTAGTGTGACTGCTACCAAAATCTATGTTTTCTATAATTGCTCAGATGTCTGGTTTCAAAATATTCAAGAAATTCCCGGTTAATGGATTCGATTAGCTGGCGTTCTGACTGAGAATCTGACAAGGGACAGAGATTTTGGCGCAGCGCTAATAGCCTATTTTAAATCGCGGCCTTATCCCTTCCATCGCTGCTGCAGGTGCTCCGCTAACTTTAATCGACCCGGAGCTGAAGTTTGATAAAAATGTCCCCGGCGAATAAATTACTATGTCCGTAATTTAACACGGTGTGAACCGCGCCGACCGAAACCATTAAATCAACCGCTTTGGCGGCGCCCACGTCACTATATTGATTTCCGATTATTTTTATTTCAACGTCTTGTATAGTCCAGTCGTACTGTACTGCCCTTTTGCACATCCTAGCAGTAACCATAGCTACACTCTATTCAAAAAACAAGTGTATGACTGTGATCTTCTCATAAAGTCTAGGAAGGGTTAGCTGTGTTTGCCTGAAACATCTCCAAACCAAGTCTAAGTTTATGCTGACCACAAGTGTAATTGTTAAGGTTTCTTGTCTTCACCAGAAAAATAGTGTCGTTCAGTGGAATTTCAATAACCATATTTATGCGCATTTTCATGAAGTATTACTTACATATAACATAAAAAAAATTAACTTAATTGAATGAGAATTGAAAAAGTTACGCGCCTTCAAAGATTAAAATATTTCATGCACTCAAAATTCATCGTTGTGACGTCACCGCGTCGGTTCTAGACCGGCTGGCGTCTGTACGACAGCGGCAAGCATATATACGTTTGTAATACGTTCAACTATAACTTTAGTGCTTTGGTTGACGCTATCTTTTGTTTGATCGGGAGGTATTTTCTAACACATTCAAGAACCGAGGTTCTTCCAGAATCATTTTATCGGTAGTTTTGCCACCAAAACCTCTAGATATGTATGAAATGAGCTCACCAGGAGTACAAGCTATAATATATTTGATAGTGTTGCTTTTCTTATATTCTGACCAGGAGAATGACTGCAGGATTGGGTTTCTTGGTTTTTGGATGGACATTTCGAAACAATCGATTATACACCGTACCTTTTTGAATCTTGTTCGAAAAGGTATCGGTAAGAATTTTTTGATTTCGGATAGAGTAAGCGATTTTAAACGATCGACTAATTTTGGAACGGTTTTTTGATTATTGAGCAAACTATTGCAGCCGATATGTAGAAGTCGTCTGCTATAATTTTATAAGGAAACTTATGTTTAATTTCTTTCAAAGTTACAAATATTCCGATTTTTGAAAACTGGCACTTTGTAGCAAGCAAGCATATTAATTATAAATAATGAGTGACTGGGTATCCCAATATACATTTTCGGATTATTTTCTATAAGAAAAGCAGTCCACCTTTCTACAAGTTCCTTGCAATGATCCGAACTCGAACCACTAGTTGGGGAGCAACAATTTTTTTGGGATATGTTTTAATGGCATTTGTTCAGTACGATCACATCCTATGGATCTCCTGACTTACGTTCTACAAACGGTGAACTCGTAAAGCTTTTTGCTCTAGAGATTGTAAAAGCAAGCATTTGGCTTGCAGTTCTCCTAAACAAGCTTCGATCCTATTTTTGTCATGAAAAAGCTTTGAGGATAAATAGTGGATATCCTTAACAATTGCAAACTCTGTTAGATAGCTCACTTCCCCCTATCAAACTGTGTACAGCTACACTTCTATTGCTACTAGTCGTGAGCTGCTGACAAAGGTTTACAAAAAGCATAGAAAGGAGAAATGGAGAAGCGAAACTCTTGGAATAGGCATTCAGAATAGATGATCTGAGCATAATTTATTCTTATGAAATCAGATTTTGGACAAATATAGGCGATAAAAACATTCACGAAATAATTTTGCTCACAGGGCCCGGAGTCCTAAGGCGTGGAATTTTTGCAGATTTGCTCTTTTTTGTTTTAGTGAATCACGGAATACAAAGTTTGTTCGGGAATAGGAGCTGATGTTCTCTCTTTTTTTCTAAATAGCGTGTTCTTTCTTTACGTGTAAAATAACTGAATTACGCTACTGGTATTTTCGCATTTTTTTAAAGAAAAACCTTATTTCAAAAATGCGTTTATGACATTCGTACATATAACAAAATTACTTTTAATGTTAGAACAAGGTACAAACATATTTTGAGGTTAATAAACTTAAATTCATGAAAAACGAAAAACGAATTGAATTTGCGAATACTACTGGAGAAAATAGAAACAAATACTAAAAACAAAACCTAACTACTAATTTCCACTCTATTGCATACAAATTCATATGCATTTTTTGGCGCAATTTCCATAAGTTTCTTGTGCATTCTGGATCCACAGGTTTTAAACACATATAAGGGGAATATGCAACAGTTCTTGCGTTTTTTTAACAATTCTGATTTTTGATGAGCCATATCTTCCCAAATACCTAGAAACTCTTTCATATTTTCTCGTAGCTCACGAGGTAGATGCGTATTTTCCACTTTTCTCTTCTTTGTAAGTCTTACTTTTTATCGTAAAATTTGTATATCATCCTTTTCATCATCCTGCCAACTTCTTCGTACCATTTTAAAACCTGATCTTCAAAATTACTATCTCCAAAAGGAACCCTCACTGAAGTCATGGGACAAGTATCTATATGTTTATTTTTTTCCAGATAGGGGGGGGGTTACATAAACACTAATGTGCCGTCTCTGGGATGCCGTCGGTACTTTATCCTAAAACAACTCTCTCATGAAGAGAGCTCAAATGTTACTACTCGCACATCTCAATAAATCTCAATCGACTCAAGATAGATAGACGCCTAGAGCTGAAATCAGACGGCAACATCTGGTTATGTGCTAATGTCTATTTCTAATCATCTCATAGATGGCACGTTAGTAGTTAAGGGTTAAGATAGCCTGACACGTTAATACAGATGGAACGCAGTCTCACAGATGACAGTTCTTCACAGAAGAGGATCTTAGAATAGTGATTTTTGATCTCTGTGGGTCAAGGGGTACAATGGTACAATAATATACCCAAATTTGTTGATTACAAGAATTCAAATTATCGGCGACATAGCTTCACTCAAACGCTTATTTCGAGCTATTTGACACATGTCCAGCTTTTATACCTTATTTGAAGTCGCTAGTGTAACCGCTTTTATGTCTGGAAATCTGCTGCTCTTGCTACCTGCAATTCGAGAAACAGCAGTTCGACTTATCGGCAGTGTACTGAAGCACAATCTACAGACTCTGCCATATCAGCCAGCAGAAAGTGTTTTAGTAGTTTTCTAACAAAATTGTGAGACCGAAATCTTCTCCAAAATTCACTGCACTACAAACCTGAAAATCATCCTCTAAACTACGGTTTTTCCCGACAGCAAAATTGTCCCCCAAATATTGATAACAGGGATGTAGGGTCGCACCTTTGTTCCAATGATGTTGATAAGCTTTGAGGGATCTGCTAAATCCGAAGATTTTTGTTATACTATATGTATACTTTTCCGATCTACCCGACCATGGCTTCTTTGCCATCAGAGGAAAAGGCTTTCAATAGTTCAATGTTTTGAAGGCAAAAACTCTTAAAATCAATATTTGAGTATATAGAATTCTCTAACCATTTCTCATTTTTCTGTAAGATAGTCACGTCAAATTGGTCTGATGAGCTGTGGGGAGCATAAATGAACCAAATGTACAGAAACTCAATAGTCGTTCAAGATGTCAACATTTAAACGTTGTCGTCCAAACTTTATGGGAAATAGTACTGCGTAATTGAGTACCTCGCTAATCTTCCACCATTTCTGTATGTTCTAAATAGAAAAGTTCAATAGAAAATAAACACGAAACTTTGATCTGAAGGCAACTGAAAGTTAGGATGAAAGCAGATATCGTGAAATCAATTGATACAAATTGCAAGCTCACGTGTGTCTACCTTTTAACACGCTTTTGCCAGCTGCGCCTATATGTTTGTTTGTTTGTTTCTTTTATTGTTAGTTAGTTAGTTAGTTAGTTAGTTAGTAACTTAGTTAGTTAATTAGTATGGACTTTTCTTCTAAGGGCATATAGTACACGCCAAATGGAGTGATTTTTCCCCAGTAACATAGTAACCGCAAGATATTGACCGATATTGAAATCTTCATTAGAAATTCTGACGCCTTTGCAACTAGAAACAGAAACAGAGGCAAAACACGAAAAAACTAGACAATCAAAAAAACCCAGTTTACAACGGAGCCGAGAATAGGTGTGACGTTTTACATCAGACTTTGACAGCATCAAAAATGGTGCAACCGGCATAACTAATAATGAACTGGTGCATATGATTTTAGTGAATGCGAATGTGATCAATGTGTCTCTCGGACATCTTGAGAGTATGCTAATTCCCTGACCGTATTCACCCCCCCCCCCCCCCCCCGTCGATTGGTCCATCTCGTGCAAAGACGATACACATGATATTTGTATCCACATCATACTGAACATGCTGGATGACCTAGACGACCTCGAATGGTCCATATTGAAGAAGAAATACTTGACTTTTCAATCTAGCGTCGCGAGTTTCGAACCATATCTATGACACATGTGACAGGGCCGCACTTCGCAGTGAACGAATGGTAAGTATTTTTTAACATTTTTTTATTCTTCTGCTGATGCTTCATCGTATATTAGCTTTTTGATTTCAAATGCAGTTGTTCCTGAAAAGGAAATTCCCAACTTTGAAAACACCCTGTATAAGATGCGTCTATCATAGAATAATATGTTACTAGAATTGTCAAATAACGAATAGTTGAATTTTCTGACTATTTTAAAAAACGAACAAGGCAGTTTTCACTTCGATGCAGCTCAGAGTCATCTTTCTCACTTTCTCGTAATAACTAACTGGGGACTAGGTCAACGACATGCGGAACGGATGTAAACAAAGTTGACTCATTGTGACTATGTGCATTTATAGACAGCTTGTGACACTAATGACTAAGCAATGGCGCAAACATATTTGTTAATATTACACAGAAGCGTAGCGACGGGAGCTCAAAAGGCATGGCATCCAACTATTTGGGAGTTAGTGTTTTTGTTATTTTTATTATTAATTATCATTTATGCACTAATGGTAATGCTTATGCTATGAATCTTGATTAAAAACATTTGTTCACCTCCATAGATCATTAAAAATCAAACTAACAGTGATGTTAAAAGAGAGAAAATGTGTACAACAGGTGGAGCAGGCACCATGAGAACTTTCGTCTTTAATCTATTGAAAACCCAAGTTACCCGATGTTATGGAAAACCGGTTCTAAAAACTCCTGCTCTTGCTGGAGTCGCAGCACGGTTGTTCGGTGGATCTATGCTCCATCATCTGCTAAAACTGCCAGTACAATAAATACAGTCTAAAGAAACTAAAAAACACGATTTGGTGATAAAGTTAAGTGAAAAATTGGAAGTAAATATAGGTTAAAGAGACTAAGAAATACGCTTTTAATGAGTTAAAAATAATTTAGAAAATAAGCTTAAAGAAATAATGAACGAAAAATATACTTATCTGATTTTGCAAAAAGGGTAGGCAATTTGTGTTCGTAAATCGAGCACCCGATGCTTTTCTACAATAATACTTCCGTTCATTATGGTTTTTGTCCTATTTCCAAAATCATTTTTAACTTTTCAGTATGGCATTTTAAAGCGTTGTTTTTCAGTTTTTCTAAACTACATTTATTTTTGGGTCCCTGTGATATAGAAAATCCTTAGGTTATTAAAGTTACAGCTGTTGCGAACATATTGATTTCTAATTATTTTCATTTCAACGTCTAAAAGCTTTCCGAACGAATTGACCATATATTTTTTCCTGAGGCGCTGACATATTTCATGTGGAAGGGTGGTGATTTGCCACTTACCTTATGGGGCGAAAGCGCAACCTCGTTTATTTCTTGGAATTGGGTCTAGAGATAAAGTGTAGAGGGTGACTCGCACCTGGAAAGATGAATGACTATTTTCCATTCAGATCGTCTTTCTGTGTATAAGGGACGGAATCCCCTATTTGAAGAGCCATTATGTGCGGGAAAGGATACCCCTTTCAATCACTCGCGACTTTTTCGTGATAGGCCAATAAGCTACGTAAGGATGGCTTTGCTGTGATGGAGGCCTTACATGCAAACGTTCTACAGGTCGATATTCCATGACAGGGAAAGTCGGTCCTCCAGCCATTATACTGATAGGTTTTTCACATGATCTTTATTAATCTACAGAAGCTCCTATAGGATTGTGAAGTATTAGTGAGTGACATCCTGGATTTCGAGATAAAATATGCCATTATTTTATCGCCAGTATCACTGGGAATCATATTCAAATTTTCTGTTACACTTTCTAATGTTTTGAATGAATCATTTAAAGACGGTTGGGTTATTTCAAAGTTCTTTATTACACTATTGTTAATATAGTAATTAGCCACATTTTAGCTACAAGCCAGTTGTTCTGAAATGTTTGGATCGAAAACAAACTCTTTGCAGGTTTTGAGTACCGCAAACTCGTCACCAAAGCTTAAAAAGATTTCTTTTAGTTTATTAAAATTACCAGCATAGAAAAAGTCGCATTTAATCATGTACCGCATCTTATAACAACTGGCTCGGGTGGTAAAGGCTAACCTGGAACCATATCTTTATATTATTCTAATCTTCGCGAAGCTTTAAAAAATCCCTTTCTGTTATGGTTAATCCAATTGTCAACGGATATTCTGTACGCGTGGCCAACCAATTTAATGCCTGATTCGTGCAGGTAAAATCTGTTAAATTAGGATAAAATACGTGCCTATGAATGTTTGCACTGCATAATATATCTTTCCAGTTGCGCCTGGTAACATTTCTTCAAATAATTTTTGCGCTATATTGACTCATTCGGAATACGGCGTTTACAATATTTTTCAAAAAAGCGCAATAGAAGGAAGGCGAAACTCGTCTAATAGAATAATAAATTAAATAATTAAACACTTTATATAATTAAAGACTATTAAGTTGCTAAGTAAGAACTAACGGTTTTGAACAGTTGATAAATATTAGTTCATTTTTTGAAAAAATCAATATTTAAGGGTAATACTTTTGGCATCAGGATACACGAAAAACAAAGATATTCAACTAATAATACTACAGTAGCCATCTTCGGCGACGCCATATAAATTCTGAAAGACTTACAAAAATGTACTTAATCCTAATCACAAAGATATGAAAATATGCAGATTTTATTTCTATAAGAACCTATATGGATTATATGTCTTATGGTTAGAAATATGGATTATCATGTATTCAGCGGGCGAACTTTCGACACCAAATTGTGTTTGTACCTGTGGTAATCGAAGGGTCAAATTTTATTATAGGAAATTTCGACACCGCGCCCTAAAGCAGGTAGATAGGTAATTAGTTGGGTTTCCCAATATTTATTGTCACTTCTGTACTTTTGACTACATTTACACGAAAATTATTCAGTTGCAATTCATTTATTGTTTGACGTTGACTAGTGCACGTACAGATATTTTAAACATGAGTTTGATAAAAAGTTCCCGTGGTCGAGATTTATTAGTGGTGGAGCATCATTCGTTCTCAAAATAGAAAGTGTTAAAAAGCGGCGAGATATTTTGGCGCTGCATTCAAAGAAACACCAAGTGTTCCGCAAAAGTGTTTACAATAGGCTGTGATGACCTCACCATCACAAGACGTGATTTGGTACATAATCATGAAGCCGATCCGAAAAAGCTTCAAGTAAAGATGGTTACCAATGCATGTAAAAGAAAAGCCGAAGAGGATATATCAGAAAAGCCTGCAAAAATTACAAGAACTGCTGTTACTGAGTGTGATGCCAATTTGCTAACGGTTCCTGACATAGCTTGCATAAGAAAAAACATTTACAACTGTCGTCGTAAACTGTTACCAGGTCCGTTACCTAGAAGCATATCAGAAGTTCATATCGCGGTTAGTAATTATTCTCCTAAAACCTGTCGCAATGAAAGTTTTTTGTTTATAAATCATCCTGAATTTAATGTAATTGTATTTTCATGCGAGACAAATGTTCGTTTGTTGTGTAAATTACAAACTTTGTATATGGATGGTACATTTTCATACAGTACCAAATTTTTTCTCCAATTATTTACAACACATGCATACTGTTTGTTAAAGGACAAATTGTCAATGACATACAAACATTTATTTTCTTTATTAAAGTCAAAGATTTTTGAAACATTTGAGTTATCATTAGAGCCAACTGAAATATTTGTGGACTTTGAAAAAGCAATTCACTGTGCTTTATTGTCTGTGTGGCCAAATGTAAAAATTAGTGGATGCCGTTTTCACTTACACCAGAACTGGTTTAAAAAAATTCAATCTTTGGGTTTGGTACAAGAATATAAGGATACAAATTCAGAAATTGGAAAATGGTTAAGACATACGTTTGGTTTAACTTATTTAAATCCAGTAGATGTTGAAGATTGCTTTGTTTATGATCTTATGTCATATAAACCTAAAAACGCATCACTTGATTTATATGCAGACTATTTACTGGAAAATTACATAATCTCTATTTCCACCGCACATATGGTCTAATCAGAATCCGTCTATTGCGAGGACCTCGAATGCCTGTGAATCCTTTCATTCAAGATTTAATTCTTCTTTTTATTCAACGCATCCTTCTATTTTTATTTTTATTGAAAAGTTAAAAGAATTTCAAGTAGAGACTTATGTCAAAATAAATAGTTTAAAAATACCAGCAAAAGTGAAAGATAATACCGTTAAGGCTAAATTGGTATTTATGGAGAAAATGGTGGATAAACTACGATCCCAACAAATATGTAGGTTAGATTTTATAAAAGCTATATCTTACCATTCCTATAATAGCAAATAAATTATATAACAAGTATATTAACGATAAAATGTACAAAAATTAGGTTAGGTTAGGTTAGGTTAGGTTAGGTAGTATTGTATTCAGACATTATTAATTTTAAAAATATAAAATGTACATTATTTTTATTAAAATAAATAAATAAATTAATTATGATATTTTATTTATTTCGCAGCTATATTTATTTGGTGTCGAATATACCTGTCAGATAAAAACGGAACTTGGGGCTGGTGTCGAAAATTGCCATTAAATTTTAGTCGCTACCTGCTTAGTGTCGAAATTTCCTCCGCCCCATGTATTTATGTGGGGATAATCCCAATTACTGTCTTATATGTAAAATCATGCAATCACTAAAACACAATAAACAGATATTTTATGCAGATATTTTAGACAATACTGTGGCATAAAGAGTAGGTTTCATGGATAGCTTTAGACAGTTACATTCAATATGGTAAGAAATATGCTGAAACCTCTTTCATGATTGTACCTATATGTTCCAATTCTGAAAAGTTATTTAGAGTATTAGCTAGAAGCAGCGTTTGGTAGGAATTGCATAAAGATCTTCTTATAGTGTGGGTGTCAGTTTTATTTTAAAGGTGCTTTAAATACGCGTTTTTGACGGAATAGCATTAGATAATTTTCATGATAATCAAGACAGGCATATCTGCATCCTCACTTCAGCGACTATACAGCTTGACTACTGCTCTTATCATTCCTCAGCTGAATTTTGGAATAATATTCTGGCAAGTTTCGAACGCCATCGAAATTAGAAGCTTTGGGGTAGATATATCCGCAATCCTGAAAAGTATAAAAAAGCTACACATATGACTTTGAGAACTCGATCCCTTTCAGATACACAGATCTTTGCAAAGTGCCTTAGGCTTATCAAGAATGATATTATACAATTGATATGCGTTAAACATCGAGTTTTCGTCCTCGATTGCACGGGATATCCTCAGGCACTACATCGAGACTATGACTGAAACTAACCTTAGCATTACCTAACCTGTATAAGTGTATATAATTATATCCATATCCGTCCTCTGGAGAGATAAGGGGGACTAGCGGACCGGTATAGTTGTCATTGCCTGGATATCGATGAGGACGACGTGGATTATTATCGATGAACATAAATTTCCAGAACTTATGCACGTAGACACCAGGGATTTTTTGGATTTTTCAGAATTTCAGTTGCTCCTAGAACCCACCTTTCAGAAGTAAGTAAGTAACTAGCAACAAAAACAGTGAGCATCAAATATCCCTCAAACTTTGTTTTTAGGCGTTCTAGGGGCTGCTGATCATTTTCCGCTTTTTTGGGTGGGGGCGAAATTGGGGTGGTTGGGTGTGGTGGGATGTAAAACTGAAAAATTTATTGTACTCATTAATGGCTCTCCATCGTCCTGTGAATGAAGGGCCTAGAGGCATAATACACATTTTCCTGTCCGTCAGAACATTACATTGTTATGCCTACTATAAAAACCAATGGACTAAGGATTTTCTGATGCATATGTTACGCCCAATACCCGCAATGCCCGAAAAAAATACGCAGAACTAGTTTTGAGCAAGCAATATTTCCCAAACCCGAAATATGAATTTTATACGGCCATTGGGCATTACCAAATAGGCAGAACTAGTTTTGCGCATCTTGAAATACACAGAACTAGTTTTGCGCAGCTTGAAATGCACTGGACTAGTTCTATATATCTTCTGAATGACAAGCACAAATTCTGCTTCTTCCATTTAATCAGCGTCAGCGACGGACCCAGCTAAATATAAAGTTGGAGAAGTTAAATATATTTTAATGAATACCAACAAATAATAAATCGCCAACTGAGGCTGGTTTAAATGTCTGTTTGATTGTGTGAGCATCAAATTGGCTTGTGCTTTCAAACGTCTTTTGGCGTTTTCACGATTTGTACTTATATTGCAGGAACGTTGGCAAAGAAACCTAACCTAACCTAAACGATTGGTTTTTGCTAGTTTCTGACACAATGCATAACGAATGTTCACTTTGATTGTCATTCTGTACCAGAGAACTAGTTCTGTGCATTTCAAGTTGCGCAAAACTAGTTCTGCGTATTTTTTTCGGGCATTGCCCAAATTCGGCTATTGAGTGTAACACATACAAACGAGTATTGCTTCAACCATTCTGTATTGTGTAACGGTAATTATTGAATTGATGTGGATAAGATTTTGCACAGTATTACTACCGTGGCGATGGAAGACGTGTATGGTTTTTAGAAATCGTGTCAGTGGCGGCGCAGCAATAATAAAGCGAACTAATGAAATAAAAACAGCTCAAACTTCATTTTTAGGCGACTTGGTGATTCCTGAAGGTTTTCCACATCCTTTAGAGACGACTGCACAGGAAAAAATAATTACATAACTTAACGTTGGTAATTTGTAACCAACGTTAAGTTATGTAATTTCCCAGTCGTTCTGATGTAAAGACATTTTACATAATCTGTAATGTATTTTTTACTACATAATGTATTCTGTGATTCTCCAGTACTTGTTCTGTGTTGGAATACATAACAAGTTATGGAAAAACTATGCATTCTTTGTCGTTTTCCATAACATATTATGTGGTTGTTGTCACATAATATGTTTCGTGCATAATTTTTATTGCTATTGTACATAGGTTATTATGGAATTTATTATACAGGATGTTTCATTTACGTATGAATGCGGGTTCATATTTCGGACATTGCTGAAGGGATTTTTCCATAATTTTGTTCCAAATTAAATACAACATTGAAAAATATCAGACATGCTCGGGATACGAACCCACATTTATACGCAAGTGGGATACCCTGAATAAAAAATTCCATAATAAACTACATACAATAGCAATAAAAAATATGCAAGGCAACATCATATAATAACGATGACTCAAATGGTGTGTGGTTAATAATTGTACGTCGTCACGTACTAATTAAAATATGTTTCCTATATGAAAGTTTATTACATATGTGGAGTCCTGCAGAGGTTTATTCTTCAAAAAACGTAATTTAAGCGACAATTCAATTAATTGGTGGATATCATAAGTATTTAATGATTATGAGTCAAGAGATATCTTGAGATGGTCTTAAAAGCTATAAATTCAAATATAACTTTAAGGGGTGCTTATACCCTTCAACGAAATGAGTATTTAAACAATTAAGATTTACACCTTTGAGTTACTAAAAATATAGATACACACCTAAATAACATATTATAATTGCATAACTCTGTACAACAATAATACCTTCAAATAAACTTTGCTGGCATGCTTCTTAAATGGGGCATTCTTCATACATAGATAGTTACTGGTTGTAAGATGTATTGACGGTGATATAAATACAAATTAATACATGTAAGATACTCTGATACTGCTTTATTTGTAGATACAGTTTCAAAAACCAAAAACTATAATTTCTATAAAAAAAATCTTAATTTAGTTACCCACATTTTGGCAAACCAAAAATTAAAATTTATATAAAAAAATCTTCATACGATATGATGGATATGTATTATTGAAAATTCACTGTTTCAAATTGCTGACTAAGTCCAACACTTTCCTTTTTCATGCAGCCATTTTTTTGTTTTTCAGCCAGCGTCAGCAAGCTTAAATGCTTCAATAAATGATTCGTAGAGGTCAATCAAATGTTTTTCCACAAAAATATAGAATATTTTTTTGCCATTTGTTTCTGTTAAATCTGTAAAATAAAGCACATTGTAAGAGTAATGTAAATAAACATGTAAAAGAAGTGCGATAAGATATCACAGAATCGCACTATTATACAACGTAATTATAAAATGGGACAGATTACTTTTCGCGCTATTAAAAATAAGGATTTGGACTGTATATATTAGAATTCAGTCAAAACATTTATGTAAATTCTCTAGATTTGAACGTTACGTAGGACATTTTATCCCAAATTATCCTAACCTTAGTGCCAATAGCAAGCAGCATTATGTTGCGTTCGTTTTACAAGTGGCACGTTCCAAACTGAGGTGATATTTTTACGTCAGTAAATTATTTAAACGGCATTCTGTTACATTTCATTGCAGGCAAATAAATTGTACGCCTTACCAGTTCCTATGGACATACTGGTGGCTGTTATATTCCGTCAGTGTATGGTATTGGCACTGGCAAGTACAGCAAATAAACATGATGCTAATAAGCTTACCTTCAAAAACACAACCTTCGTTCTTCACAAAATACTTTAAATACACAATTACACTCCTATAAATCACCAAGACAGGTTGCAATTTGCAAAAGGTGGGTGGCGTCTGTTGTACGTTCTTGACGCGAAACGTGAGGTTTTAGGTTATGTGTTCATAACCTATGAATAGATGGCGCGCTTAGACGGCATGAAGGCGCTTCCTTAATATGTTATGTGATTTCACATAATCTATTATGAGATTCACAGTGTTGGTGTGAATTTAAAGTGGACAGTTAATAATACATTGTAACTTTATCTTTATTGCATGTTTTCTAATGTAAAAATAGTTGTTTACATATTAAAAGTAGATGATATCTGTGATAATACAGTATCATGTAAAAGCACATGATAAATAGTGTAATGTCATGAAAACATGATATATTGTGCAAA
Organism: Callosobruchus maculatus; assembly: GCA_951848785.1. Classification (NCBI taxonomy): domain Eukaryota; kingdom Metazoa; phylum Arthropoda; class Insecta; order Coleoptera; family Chrysomelidae; genus Callosobruchus; species Callosobruchus maculatus. The sequence goes on from CATOUR010000057.1 coordinate 136,342, forward strand.
GTTTGCATAATACAGAACGTGATTTTACCCCAATTTTTTGCACTGTGCTGCGCTACCTTAGACAAAACATAATTTTTGAAATTATATTGATGTAGATAATTCTGTAACATATGTAGCGCATCCGTGCCTTGACCGTGGGCGTGGTAGAGATCAAAAAAGTCTATGGTTTTTGCAAATTGTGTTAGTGGCGGTAGAACTGCAGCAAAAGCTGGCTGTTCAAACTCTTTTTTTGGGTAACTCATTTTCTAGTTTTTTAAGTGGTTAAAATGAGCCGAGGTTGGACGGGATCTCGGATGCGGTGGTTGGGAAACCTCGGAACACTATTCGTTCCCTTTAAAGATTGATACTGATAATATAATGTGTTCCTAAATATCGTAAAATCGGCAGGATTGCAAAACTGATACCGCGTCGTCCTAATTACTACAGAGGGAGATGCAAGAAACTACGGAAGTTTTTGTGTTGAATGCTTTTTTGTGGGCGAGGCCGATGATTTGGTTGCAGGGGGATCTCAGACTATAGCTTCATATAATGGGGAAATAATGAAACGGTATACCGTAATGTGTGTAAAGTACTTAGTCAGCCAACTTGAATCAATTTTTTCACCATAGAAAAGCTAGTGGGATTTCGATAATGTTTCTCAATTGTGTCTCCAGTATACTGGTTGGACCCCTATTTGATGCACCATTGTGTTCAGAAAAGGATACCGGTCTCAATAACCCTGACATTTCCGTAATAGGCCAATAAGCTGTATGAGCCTAGAAGTTTTGCGGTAATGGAGATGTTGGATAGAATCATTCCTTAAGTTGGTTCATTATACCTGACACAATCGAAACCTATCCTTACAAATTTCCATGAAAATATCTAGTCAAATTCTTATGATTATTTTCGTACCAACGATGAAAACTTTGATTTTCTGTTGCCTGAGGATGACAATATAAGTTGAAACGTCTCAAATAGAAAAATAAGGAGTTCTTGTTTGAATGACCTTATCCTACAAAAAATAACTGAAGTGCATCACAGTAGATCAAAATCCTTTAAAAAAAAAGAATTTGTGTGGATAAAACGGATATAATATTTTTCCGGCTAAAATTTTCTGTTCTGTAAAAATGTATTTGCTTATGGTGCATGAAGTTTTCTTGGTTATCAACATTCACAATTGCATATGATATTTATTTTATTTTTATTTATTAGTACCGTAATGCTGCTCACTAACAATTTGATTTGATTTACAAAATATGTATAAAGGTTGTCTCACGCATGGCACAAGTCCTCACACTTTCGTACAACGATTTTAGCTGCTAGATCTGACGAAGTTGGGTTGTTCTAAATACTAGTCGAAACGTCGAATAACGAAACACAAGAAGTTTTTGTTCTAACTCTGACCTAATCCTGGAAAAATATCAGTCTGAGATTTTTCTCCAATTATGTGCTCAACACCTTTAATCTCCCATATACATTCTGTTTAAAAATGGTCGAGAATAACTGTGCACATTTATCTGTATTTTACCTTAACGAAATGGAAATAAAATCCAGATCTTCTGTATTTGTACCCTTCCGATTACAAATATCATTATAAAATCTAAGAAATACTTTTGTTCATGAGATATACTTTTGTTCACGAGAACAAAGGTTGTTAAAAATGTTTATCTGTAACTTCAGAACTTATTAGTAATTGCCCATTGCCCATTTTGCCTTCAAATTTTATTAGCCGTTTCCTGCAAAAGTAAGGATATATACTTTGGCCGTAAAAATCTGTAACTACTGCTAGGAGAAGTTGAAGTTATGGGTAACGTGCTTTGTCGGCAACAGATTCCCAATAATGTGTTTTAAAAATAAGACCGAGCACCGCAAACCTCGGCGCTAAAACAGTCCGTGGTGGATATGCATCTATGAAATTTTCAGCAGCCCAATATAATGTCGCTTAGTCACGAAACGGTAACTCCACGTCTAGAATTTTTATGGATAGTTCCGTTTACAACCATATTATAGGTTTGCAAGTTTATGTCGAACTTGTTTCGCAATTTTAGATTATAATATCACTAGAAAAATTCTTAATGGAGAGTTTTTCTTCTGATATAGTTATCATCTGAAGATGCGTACCAGAACATGTTGCATTTCATGTTAAAAATTGTTGACAAAGAAACTTACACAACCATGTGCCACAAGTTGTTCCATGGATAATTCTGAAAAAAACTGCAACAGTTTGCAACAGTATCCAGGAATTGAACCGTCGCTGTATAGCGAAAAGATTGGGTAAGTACCGATATTGATGAACATTTTCATTTGTGTGGCTTAACTTGCTAAACATGTGTAAGATATTTCATCAAAAAAGTTCAGATGCTGTGGATAATTGACTTTGAAGATTTTGAGCAAAACCTAATTTAATTTTTTTGCTATAGAGCATTTTTAATTGAAAAAATGTATTGCAGAATGCCTATTTAGATATTATGCTGAAATCAAAAAGACATTACCGGACGAACTAGGATTCTTTCTACATTTTATATTAAGTTCATAGACTACAAACTAAAACAAATGCTTCGTATTATCGGTTGACCTATTATTATTTATAGCTTAATCTAGCATGTGAATACAAGGATAGCTGAAATAAGACATTTAATAAATGGATCTATCTCGTTAACGAAAAAGTAGCAAAAGACCTAACTTCGAAATTTTTACGATATTATTCGGAATCCATTGCACTCAGAATTTGGACCGATAGAACGTAGCGCGTGCATTTAGTTACCAAAATATAAATGTTCGCCTATCATGCTATTTCGTGACCATGTGCACGCATGATCAGGTACCCACACCAATGTCGCCTAGCGAGATATCATCATCATCTTGCACTGTAAACATTACAAAGCACTTGTAAATATACATAATTGCACAAGCACCTCTTGTACTCACTGCACAATCTTGTACTCATTTTTGAGGCATTTTTTGCGGTAACAAATTTCAGGATTTATCGAAATGTCGTTTCTATAGAAAACCTTTAATTCACCATCTTATCCTGTGAAAGTCGATAAATTACTCAAAAATTCTGGGATATTATTATATCTGATCTTAGGACCTTTATATAACTGTTGTAAACATTAGAAACAGTAGAAATATTGTCACAGATCATATTGAGAGCACTTTGCTATCATTGATCGCAATTATTTACTATAGTACTTCTTCAGCTGCTTATCCACTCTTACTGGATGTTGGCGATCACATTTTCAAACGCTTCCCTGTTTGTTGCCGTGTGTACAAGGTCCCCAATTGTTCTTAGGCCTGTCCAATCCTTCAAGTTTCTGAGTCAGGACATCTGCTTTCTTCCGACACCACGTCTACCTTCTATTTTTCCTTCAACGATGAAACGATCAACTGTAAAAGTCGGCACTTTGGGTTTCTCATTATGTGGCCAAAATAAGCCACTTTTCTTTTTTTATGCTTAGGAGGATTTCTCTCTCCTTTCCCATTCTTCTCAAGATATCCTCGTTCGTGACCCTATCAGTCCACGGAACTCTCAACATGCGACGGTACGTCTACATTTCAAACTACACTACGACCTCACTAACTTCGTCGCTATTTTAAAGATAATTTTGGCTTACTTACTTCGGGTTCTTATCTTTGCAAACATAATCGAGCATACGCCCATCTGATTTGAAAAAACGTAAACTATTTCGTAGAAAAGATTCTTCGGATTTTGGGACAAAAATACTGCATGGGTGTTTTGCTCAAAAAGCCAACGTTTCGGCATCTATTTTACGCGTTCTTCAGGGCTAAAACATCATACGGAGATGAACATATATAAGCAAACTTATAAATTGAAATTGGGTATCAGCTTTAAGAATTCAGTCTTACAAACAAATTTGAAAAAAATCACCTTAATTCACAATAACATTCAAAAGATTTGAACATTTTTTTTACAAAATGTAACCAACCAAAATGGTAACTTTTGCATTAATGTCACTTAATGAAGAATAGATTATATAACTCGAAAAATGCTGCACATTTATACTATGACCTTAACCTATAAACCCAAAACATGAAGACAGTATAATTTGTTTCCAAGAATGAACATAAAGCATTGATTTAACGAATCCAGTCATCAACTTTCAAAAAGCCCGCTAGATTCTGTGGAGGCACAAAACTAACCTTTCCATTGTAGTACACCTTTGGTAACTTGGTGCATAACTGTGGTTACTTGAAGGACCCCCTGAGTAAGAATTAAAATGACTTGATGCTTTGGAACATCTTTTTTTATTGTCCTCAAAACTATACACCGTCCCGAAAGTAAGCTCGGTGATTCTTAAGTTATAGCCTATGTTATGCTTACATCGGTAAAATAGCAATTTACTAAACACTCGATAACCGTTGACATCAAATTTCGCAATATGATAACTTAAAACTAGAACAAATGCACTGGCCTATGTTATCACGCGCATTGCTCCAGATTAAACCAAAACAATTATGAGCTGAAGTTCTCGATTGTCTACACCTTTCGTTAATTTTATGTTACTATTAAATTACTGTCCCGTACTTTTCTTTTTTCTTTCATTGTAGCTGAATTTTGATGAAACTTTGACATCTCTTTGCCATAGGATCGGGAACGGTAAGAGTATACGAACATTTTGATAGCGGAATGATCATTGGAAACGAAACTTAATAAACTTCTAATAACCTGATCTAGGGAATATAAAAAGGCAATGTAGATTAAAAAAGTAACAAATTGTTCACATTTACAAAAAGTTAATCCAGTTATCCGGTATTTACCAAAGCTACCCATTGGTATTCGTTCATTTTACTAGAAAGGAAATATGTAACACAATCATTTTCTGTAGCTGTAGACTTAATAGTGACGTCCTTTGTTCCCGGTCACATACGAAAAAATTGATTCCGTGCTAAATTAGACAAACAGAGGGACATCAAAAACAAACGTTGAGCCGTCGCTCCGGTACTAAAAATACGATCTATCGACCGCCCTTATATCAAAGCTCAATATTTGTCCGGATCATCCGTAGTCCAGATTTAGGGAACTGAGCCAACGTAAATATCCCGCATTTGATCTATCTCCATAGGCGTCGGTGGTTTGTAGATGGGAAAATAGCTAACTACCCACAGGCGCCCAGTAGGTACACACAAAATATCGATTGCAGATCACTGAATTGCATCACAAGTTTAGTAGTAGTAGAGGTGGGGAGACGAGGCCAGGCACGTAAGCCACCTTTGACTCTCTTTGCCGTGGTGTTTTCGTGAAGAAAAATGATTTCCCCTTTACCCAAAGTGACCTTGTTTAGAGAATGCCCTGAATCGCATCAGACACGAGACGTTCATGACAGCGCTGTTTCAAACTCTAGGATCCCATCAGGTAGTGTACATTTTTGACGCGATATGAATTTTTGGTCAAAGTGCAGAAAGATCGAATTTTGTGCAGCATTCACCATTTCTATTAAATTTCCCTACAGGTATTTGGGTTATAAAAGCTATTATTTTGTTATTTTATTTCTGTTCAATTCGCGAATTAGTAATGAAAATAAATTACAAGAACACAGAACGATTAATTTTGTAGCTTGCAACTTTTGCTGCACTATGTACGTGGTAATCCAAATAATATGTGGTACCTTTCACATGATATAAATAAAAGACAAGAACTTTTTGACAATCCTACTCAACCAACACTGAAAACACGTCCTAGAAAGCTCTTTGTCGAACCTATTAGATCTCTTGACGGAAGTCAGTATGTCCAACCATATCGCTGAATAAAGTCTGTCAGGTTGCTTAAACACGGCCTTGATTGAAAACCTGAAATTAAATGAAGTACCAGAGATGGATATCTTCAACCTTATATGATTGAAAAGGTTATCATCGTATAAAAAAAATCAGGCATTCTTATTTGAAAACATCAAGTTATCTCTGATTGAAGTTTTCTTAATTAATCGACCGATTTCTCCAAGTGCAAACGTAATTAAAATTTGACCGTCTAACCAAAACAGACGTCATGCCTAGTAATATGATAATAATAACTTGAATAGCCCGGTGTAGTGACTCCTCCCCGAAATTCGACATGCCAAATATCTGAACTCTGATACTGGAAAAGACTTTACATCTGCCAAAGATGTGGAACGCTGTCTCGTCCTCCTTCCAGCGTCTGGACCAGATGGGGTCCTCTACAGCTGTCATAAGTGACAAATGTCCATTCAGCCGGCAATGATCTGTGAGAACTCCCACCAAAAGTCAGTGGTGTGGTAGAAATTGCAAGACTTCTTTAGAAATCACTCTATAGGCGCAAATTACGCATATCAGTTTCTTTCAAAAGCATATTAGATTGAGTTGCTTATAGTAATTTTCGTTTGCTTCACATGCAGTAGGTGATGCGAGTACTGTGATTTTTTTCATTTTAGTAATATAGGTACAAAATGTGAAAATTTTCTTCATTGGAACAATACGGGTTTTGGACAATTTATAATACATCACAAAAATCTATGCCTGTATTCTCCATCTGTTTATCTGCTTGTCTATCGCCATTTGTTTCACCACGTCGTCTGATGTCGTTTACCGGTTTTGAAGACATTTGTAGTGCAAATGTGGTAAAGGCATAAAATAGAATGCTGGTATCTTTTTGAGAATTTTTGCAATTTCATCATTTTTTGCAAGTTTCTGGCCGTAGTCTTTCTTTCGAGGCGGCTATAATTGGAGTTGCAGGTGTAGCGTAAGTGTAAAGTTCAAAATATTTATATACATAAAAGGTTCCTATTGCCTTAATGGCGACCTATACTTAGCCTTTATATACATTGCCTTTATACAGGAACTTTTTGTACATATTACATTTGATACGATAGTGATATAACATACAATATAGCGAGGTCGCCCATATTGTTGCAAATTTTGAAAAGTTGTCCGTACGTGTGTGGCATTGAAAAAATATATAAATTAAAAATGCAAAACAGATATCACAACCTTAAGGAATATCTTGAGTAGCAAAAATTATGTCTATACTTGTAAACAACAAGAGAACAGCAAAATTAAAATGGAGTTGCAAATGGTTCATTTTTGGCAGCTAGGTGCTCAAATTGAACTCAGAGTCTCACGAATTGAACCTACCCTCAGATGTTGATAAAGTAGGTATAAACTTCCAAGAAAGAAAATTAAAGTGAAATGAACTGATTTATGTTTAAGAAAATTTGGTATATTCTGTATTTAAATACCGAAACATATTTTTTTCTAATTACTGCTAACAAAATCTGTAAGAAAGTAAGTCATAATTTTATATTTATGATGTACTGCAGGAGATGGATACTTGAATATTATCTTTTTTGGCCCAACACCAACCCACTTGCAATGAAACCAGTAGTGCGGGCACTGAACCACTTCAACGCATTGCTGATGTATGGCGCGCTTCGCATTGAATAGCTAAGTTTTAATTCTTTTTTTAAACTTTAAGATGGATTTACTAATAAACAAAAAGATGCAGAGATTAACGAAATGCATCAGTACACCTATTTTTGCATACACTAAGAGGTTATAATAATTTAATCATTGACACTAGTCCAGTCTCAGAGACTTCCCAGAAAATCAACAATGACTTTAGTTTGAATGCGACGTCAGTTCTTATACAAAATTCTCATCTCTTCTTGCAGCATTTCCTCTAGCTTATCTAAACATGTAATTCTACGATAAAATGTTAAAATGTTAAGAACGAAGTAAAATGCCGCCGTTTCACTGGAAACGGTTATATACATATTCTAGGAGCTTCTGAGAGCATGTTATAGTCTGCACACATAATCGAGTATCTACGTACCTGAGCATAAGCGATGCAGTTCCAATTACGGAACAGCAAATTCCAGGTCTGCTCACATGCAAAGCATAACGCGCAGTAAGCAAAAGGTGACTGAGCGTGGAACGGCGAAAGGGTTTTCCTTGAGAAGGATATGACGCAAAGATAGAAAGACTTTGGAAACGGTTTTAATCGGTGGACAACCACCGATTTCATAGAGGCTCATGGCTAGTGTGTCCAGATTCCGGGAACTGATATTGCTGAAACTTGGGTCTTGGAAACCACTAGTCTGGTCGCTATGGAATTTGGAAGTCGCATTACTACTAATAAGACAGAGACGGAAATCCATACTTATTGGAAAACTACGGTTCGCCTACCTTTCAGGCGCATCTCCTTTATTGATACTTACCTAATTGAACTTCGAATGTGTTTCAAAGACACTTAGAGTGATCTTTGTTGAACTAGGAAATCTTCTTGTATTTCAAAGTGAAGACCGTAATTACAGAGGGTCTAAGTGCCAAAAAGCGGATTCAAATATAACTGAGATAAACTACTTTTAATGAAAAAGCAATGGTATATTTTACCAAAAATTGGTGTATAGTTATTCTATGCTATCCAATACTAAATATTAAGAAAAAAAAACTTGAAACTGCAAAAATAACATATAAAAAGGGAAACAAAGTGAACATTCTTAAAAGGTAAATAAGCCAAATACCCATTGCAATACAAAAGGGTCTATGTGCAGAGGTTAGTTCAGCGACAAATTATACATAGTTCAGTCATTCTCTTTTTTGATAACTGAGCAGACCACGTAGGCGGACCCTAAATACCAAAGTACCGCGGCTGCTGTGAAAGGATTATGTTAGGGGAAGTTTGTTAACGCGGGATTCGAATGGGCCAATACCCGCAGGCCCAATAGATACATCTCCTGGCAGTCCATTCCAAGCCTTGGATACCCTGGGAATTAATGTGCGGTTGTACCGCTCGGTTCTTGATGTATGATGAACGACCACCTTAAGACGAGATGCAGCAGTATGGTAAGTTCACGATCGAAAAGGTTATAATGAAACTAATAATCTCATCGCAGGTGTGGGAAAATTTTTGTTTATGACGCCTTAATTAACATAATATGATAAACAATGTATTTGCGATATCTAGTCCACCACAAACATCAAGCGAAAGAGAATGCGCTAAATTTTGAACTGGAGAGTTTGATATATGGATTAGGCATGCTAGGGAGTCTACGATAAAACAGACACACCATAGGGTGGTATGTGTTAGCCGAAACGCATTTTGACTTCACAACAAAAAATTAGTACAAATTTTATAGGAAATTTTCTCTGGTTTCATTTTGTATATAGTACATTTTCTTATCGTGAAAAGATAGGAGGTGGCAAATTTGAAATTCAGTTCAGTAAGAACACATCAAAATGTATAACATCACCCATTCCTAAGACTTCTGGCAAACTTTCCAGGTAACCTATTTGTTTAGAGCAGTATTTTAGGTTTTCTGGTAGTCCACTAATTGATGTATTCAAATGCATGTGACACCAATTCACATGTCTCCTTGCCATAAAACTTACAATCCCAAATTATGGATTCGACATACACAACCTAAGAACGGTCGTCAGAGCCACGACTTCTGTACATAATGGAGTATTTGCGTATCTGAACGTAAGCGGTGCAGTTCCAGTTCCCACAAAGTAAATTCCACGTATGCAAAGCTCAACGCGCAATATTGGAAAGGTCACTTTAAGTTAGGCGCGCACTAGGCAATGGTAGCAGGTGAAGCGTCATGGCACGGATAGAACTTTTGAAGAGTGGCACACCTAAGATTTTTTTTACCAGGGCTTGATATATGATAGCGTCAAACTCTGATAATTAGTGAGTAATACTTTTAAGTTAATTTTGACCAAAAGTACTGCTGACAATGACAAACACTCAGTGAACAGTTACACCTCTTAGTGGGCTCCCAATTTTTGTTCAGTAATTACTAAAAGAACACAGGCTTGTATAAAATTCAACTCAAAGTCGTCTCAATCGATCCGTCTAAATAGAGTCAGTGCATTTTTCAGTACATATTTTATGTGTATGTTATACAGGGTGAGTTTTTAGTACCGGCTTGGTCGATAACACCACTACTGTAGGAGATATTGAAAAAAGTTTTATATAAAAGCTGTAGCCACGGATATGCTCCTTGCTCAGAAAATATTTTGATTTATACAGGGTGAACCATAACTAGGTGGTGATGCAAACATGGATTTTCTTAAATGTGATGCCTTATATATTATTCTATATTCAAATTCTACTAATGATTTCCGTTCTTCCAATATAGGGTATTGTTACATTATACAGGGTATTTCACATGTTATGACCATTTTTATATCCAAATCGCGGTCAAATGGACGTACTGTATATCAAAAAGTAATGAATCAAAAATTATTTTTTTTATACATGAAAAGATTGAAAATATCCTCTAGTTTTAAAATCGGCTATAAAAAAGCCCGTGACGCATATTCGTATACAGGGTGATGCAGATATTTCGATTTTTCTACAAATTTTAAATATACCTCCTATTTGTTTATTAAAATTTATTTATTTTGAGAAAATACTGTCAAATTTTATTTGTGCTTACCAAACAACTGAATTATAAGGCCATAATAGTACTTGATCAAGTGAAAACACTGAATTAACGAGATAATATAGGTCAAGAATGCTGAGGAAACAATTTTATAGACGTCATGCATAATTATCAAGCAGATGTATCAGGTAGGCTATGAAATATTAAACGACACAGTCCAAATCAAACGATTCTTCAGTCTTTCAAACGCATTAGTTTTAGAGTGCCTCCGTCCTGAATATTGCTGTTCATAGTGGATATATCCCAGAGACAAGTAGACAATTTCTCAAAGATTCTTCTAAATATCCTCAATGGAAAAATTAATTTTTAAAGCTGGTTTTTCACACACTACGGAATTATTGAGCGGGTTTTGAAAACTGCCAATTTTTCAAAGCCTACCTGATAAATCTGCTTGATAATTATGCATCACGCCTACAAAATTGTTTCCTCAGCATACTTGACTCTATTATCTCGATATTTTAGGGTTTTGACTTCATTAAATAATATCATGACCTTACAATTTAGTTGTTCGTTAAATAACAAAACAAATTAGATCGTACTTTCTCAAAATAAATAAATTTCTGTACAAAAAAAGAAGCTATATTTTAAATTTACCGAAAAATCGAAATATCTCGGAAACTGATGGACGTAGGTACAATAAGTGCTATACAAAGATGAAAGAGCCCATTAAAAGCAATTTTTTGATATAATAAAATATTGCGGGTTACATTTGAAAAAAGAGAGAAAATCTAAATTTTGCATTCTACGTCACCCTGTATACTAGTATGCATCAGGGCCTTTTTTTATAGCGGATTTTAAAACTAGAGAATGTTTTTAATCTTCTCATGTGAAAAAAATAATTTTTGATTTATAACTTTTTGATGTACAGTACGTCCATTTGACCGCGATTTGGAGATAAACATGGTCATAACTTTTGAAATACCCTGTATAATGTAACAATACCTTACATTGGAAGAACGCAAAATATTAGTAGAATTTGAAAATGGAATAATATATAGGGTGTCTCATTTAAAAAACTGCATGTTTGCATCCCCAAGTAGTTATGGATCACCCTGTATAAATCTAAATATTTTCTGAGCAAGGAGCATATCCGTGGCTACAACTTTTATATACAACTGTTTTCGCTATCTTCTGCAGTAGAGGAGTTATCGACCGAGCCGGTACTAAAAACTCACCATGTATGTACTTACCTTACGGGATCATTCAGAAATCTAAAAAAATTTTCTCTGCAATTGTAGTAGTAATTTCTGCAATGTTTACACTTCTAGCACATTGTTTATCCATTTTAAGTATCATATACCTACTATCAACGCCGCGTATGCAAAATCTCACAGCGTACGCCTATGCATTCTATCTCAGCAAATACGATTGTCAACCTTGGGTTTATGTTGTCCATACCCCTTTTGACAGATTCTAATCCAAAATGGCGGGATGCGCGTAGATTTGCCGCCAACCTGAGATATGATGCTGATTGTTTGGTATGCTGTGCTTAGACAGTCCAAACCTAGTGAAAAAGGCTGTGATGCAGCTCAGCGGGATTCCCTGGATAACCTGGACATGGAAGGCCAGCATTTCACCAGAATCGATTCTCACTGATAAGACAGTAGGGCAATCTCACAGCAGATCCTCTCATCATCCTGTTCACATCCCTTGAACGGAGGAGTATCACTAAACTTTCAGCCTCGTTTTCACGGTGATATTTACTATCATCATAGTCGGTCGTGAAAATCAAATGTCTATACGTTGAAAGGGTATTGTGATAGTAGCAAGCACAGAATACAAAACACAGAACTCGCAGAGGACTAATAAGAAATTGCAATATGGCGGACATGGTTGCAGCGATAGCTGCTTTAAAATCAAAGGCAGAAAAGCTCAAAAATGTAGAAAGATATGGGTGAGACAGTGGGTCCAAAGACTAAATGCACTAGGAGCTTTCGAAACACTGCACTGATAAGGGAACTCACAGGAGAAGACCCAAGATGTTTTGCACATGGCGAATATGGTCCCTCTATCCTTGAGGTCTGCCGATGTCTTTCCATAAACATGAAACTCTTTAATATTTCTCTAAGAACTTTAAGACGTCAAATCGTTGAGACATCTTTTATGCAAAACATAAACGAAACAACAGAAATTGGCGCCTAACAAGACACATATTTCAGATGAACTATCATGCTGTCAGTGTTGTATGCACTTTGACAGGGGATGCGACAGTTCCTTCGAGAAAAGATTTTAAAAGTTTTAGAAGCCAAAATGGGAAACCCTTTTGAATTAATTTATAGAGGAGGCCCTCATGCCACACCTTATCAAAAGCCTTTGAAACATCCAGGAGAATGATGCCAGTACTTTTATCTGCCTGACTGCCTGCAACTCCGTGCTGTGCTCAGACTGAAATCCAAATTGAACGTCAGGAATCGTATTGTGATCTGACGAGCAGTTCTCAAGGTGACGTTTAGTCACCTTTTCGGCAAGCTTAGACGGCACATACAGTAGACTAATGGGACTATAATCCTGCGGAAAAATCGAACCCCCCCTTTTCTGGATTCATGATGACATCACCAACCTTTGGAAAGTACTGAGTTCTGAGAATTGCGTTAATTATTGCCACCAGATATGTCAAAGCCTTCGGAAAAACTTCACAGCCTTATTTGTGATCTGGTCCTCTCCAGGTGCTTTACGCACCTTTAGGTCTTTAATATGACCTAGAAGCTCTGCTGGTATGCAATGAGGAATCACTTGCGATTCCTCGGGTGTACTATGTAGAGCTTCTGTAGAAGAATCTTCAGAAGATGAATCACAAATACAAGCATCATCGACACTGATGCCATTGGCTCCGAAATATCGCCTGACGGCTCTTACACTTTGTCGCTCCTCGTCGAATTCGTTATCCAGATCATAGTTGGGTGAGAACTGATCTTCCATGGCATCAGTGAAAACTTCCACCTTTTCCTCGGTCCTGAAGACAACAACCCCAGGACTGTGGATATAAGGAAGTTGTTCCCGTTTGCCATTCCCGAGCGATTATGCTATTTCCAGAGAGAAACATTTGAGTCAAGCATTCCCGCCAGAAAGTCGCTCCACTGCTCGTTTCGGAATTCATGAGGTTCGTTTCTCACTTCACGGACAAGATTCGTTGCCCTACGGATGTCGTCGGGATGACAAGATCTTTTTGCTTGTTTAATTGCTGACCTTTTGTCACACTAATGTTTTTCCTAATGTCGGCAGGGAGAAAAGGTCTACCCGGTCTCCGTACAGGAAGAACGGCTGCATGTTGTAAGGCTTGTTGAACAAACCCTGTCCATTCCATTTGAGCGGCATCTATTTCATTCTCATCATCTATGATCGGGATATTTGGAAACTCTCTGAGAAGGGACTTGTATAGTTCCCAATCGACGCGTTTCTTGGGGGGCTTAGGAAATTAGTTTGATACCAAGAACCGAAACACTCGCACACCCGGAAGTGTGAGAGAGAGTCTGCCCGCCCGACGTTGAACCAGCTTGATGAGTCCTCTGATATCATGTCCAACGGGCGCAACCCCGTCCATTCGACATGTCACCATGGCCCGACCAGCTAAAACCATTCCCTCTCTCCCCATTTCCTCTATCTAGAAATTTTGAAATAACGTATACTAAGTCATTTGTCATCGAAAAATTTTTTATCGGAGAAACAGTGTGAGGGAAGGGAGATTCACGAAGAATTATGTGATTTCAAAGATATCCGTCTCTGTGTATCCATAGACTTGGCGAAGACATACATCTGCTGAACACACGGAAAATATAGGTCTCCGGGGCACAATACATTTGTTGTTGAAAAATTACTTGAACAACAGACAGAATGGAATGTGGTGTTCCTCAGGGAACTGTTCTTCGGCCTGTATTTTTTAATATATACTTAGCTGGCCTCTAAAAACAGGTAGTGCAAGGAGACATAGTGAGTTTTGCTGACGGTACAGCTGACCTGTACAGGGTTGGGATAATGTATGGAACCATGAAAATAACTTTGGAACGGAAAGAATGATATTGCTGAAAATTTGCAGGCAAGTGTAGTGACGTATAATGCATCCCAAGACATTATGTTAGCTATTAATGCACTTCCGGTTTAACCGGAAGTACCGTTAACTTTTTTAGTCTAAATAGGACACCCTGTATATTTTTCCAGATTTTAATACATCTTTTTTTCCGAATACGTCCATAGTGGATTTAGTATTAGTTTCTGTAAAAACGGAAAAGGTAAAGCTTCTTTATCATTTCAGATGTATAAAATGCCGGCCATTTAAAGTCTTAATGATGATCGATTTTGGCGATCGCGTGAGAACTCGCACGGTGACTAAAACACTAAAACGTTTTAATTTAACTGGGAAAATTAAAAATTTACCTAAAACGGGAAGACCGCAGACCGCCACGAACGCATTTGTGAGACAAATAAAGAAGCTTTGCCTTTCCCGTTTTTACAGAAACAAATACTAAGCCCACCACGGACGAATTCAGAAGAAAAAAGATATATTAAAATCTGCGAAAATATACAGGGTGTCCCATTTAAATTAAAAAAGTTGACGATACTTCCGGTTAGATCGGAAGTACATTAATATATAACATAATGTCTTCGGATGCATTATGAGTCACTACATTTACCTGCAAATTTTCAGCAATATCACCCTTTCCGTTTCAAAGATATTTGCTTGGTTTCGTACATTATCCCAACCCTGTATAAGACGAATAGCTGGAGGGTATTGGGAGATGTCGTCGTTTTCTAACAATTAAGAAATGATGGCTTTATAGTAGAGCACTTACCATAAATTACAGTAAAACTCGTCGCCTTCACTTCTTATGCTAGGAACTTGCCACATTATAATAATTTGTGTATAGTAGAGAATAACAATTGTAAGATAAATATAACATGTCAGTATAGCGCCAAACACCTTGGACTATATATCGATGCACACCTCAAGTGGGATGTACACATACTGTATTTATATATAATTAAAAAGCTCCGCATGGTATTATATAAACTAAAATTCCTTAGCAGCGTTTTGGAGGTGGCACACTTAAAAACTTTATACCATGCGCTTGCAGAGAGCCATATGAGATACGCTATCATCGCTTGGGATGCTGCGAATGCAGTCCATATAAGCAGTCTGGAGAGACTCCAAAAAAACTTCAAGAAGCCGATGATACATTCCACCTCCCAACTTTACAAAGATACAAATATGTTAGATGTACGTCAGTTACATTTACACAATATTTTGATAACCCAGCACCGACAGAAAGCATATTTAATCCCGATCCAACACAACTATAAAACACGAAATAGAAATAACGTACAAGTCCTCAAATCAGAAAAAAAATATCTTCCAGAGGTCGTTCTTATTCTTGGGACCAGAAAGTTATAATAGTATACCAGAACATCCGACAACTGTAAAGTCAATACAGCTATTTAAAAAAAGTGCAGAATGGTTTACGAATTTACCAAGATTTCTGACATGAAATGGTGAATATTAAATAAGTTCGGCTTTAGACTTCCTTTTTTTTGAGAGAGAAACGTCTTATTTGAATTGTGTGCCAAGAAAATTATGATTGCATCCATATATGTACATATACGGATGTTTTTACTGTGAGCTTTTTTCTAAATATTTAATATTTGGCTTAGAGTATATTAAGGTTGGGTTGATACATATTCAAGGCAACGGGCTAACTTCAGTTCCTATCCATGTCTTCTATCTTCTTTCGTCGGAGGGATTAGGAGTTCAATAACCTGTTTTCCCAGGTTCTCCGTCTTATTAGCTGGACGCCACCTATCTCAACCTGTCTTTCTCTATTTTTTGCTCGTGACTTGGCTCAAAAAGTATTTTACTCTGGACCATTTGTGCCTGTTGCTGACCATTTTTCAGATCAGATTTTGCGCATTAAGGTTGTTTTCAAAATGACCCTGTAGCTTAGCTCTTCATGCGGTGCACCTAAGGTGCAAGGAGTGATGGTGCATTGGACGAGTATCCCACGTGCAGGCAAATAAAATTTGGGCATATACCTGGTGTATATTCATAGGATGTAGGGCATGTATGTTGGAACACCAATTTGAATGGTTATCAGTTGTAGTCTCGTAGTGGTGCCCTGAGGATGTCCCTAGCAAAAATGTTCAAATGTGTTCTTTAGAAAATAGAATGATGGCTGGTGCAGTACAACGTAATGCCTATTTAAAAATTCATAACTATAATAATAATAATAATAATAATAATAATAATATTTATTTACTCGCAAAGTACATAAAAAACAAAATTGTTGAAAAAAATGAGTAAATAAATATGTTAACATCCATAGAAGGACTAAGCCTGTGCATGGACAAATTAGTGTTACAATGTACATATTATACACACATAAATATTACAAATACTTACGTATGTATAAGATATAAATGTTACATATAAGATAAATAGGGTTATGAGTAATTTGAATGAAATTGTTTATAAAATTATAAGATTACTTATGGATTTAGTTATAATATGACTTATTTATTAATTCATGTATTTCTTTTCTGTCTACTGAACTTAGCCATTCTTTAAGAGATTTTTTGAATCGTTTATTGGATAATTCCTTTATATCATTAGGTACTCTTTGATATAGTTTTGGCGCCAAATAAATGTTTGATCTCTGCATAATCGATTTTCTCGTTTTAGGTATGGTTTTTGCGTGTAATTTGTATCTTGTGTTATGACCGTGTTTGATGTTGTCTTGCTCATTTGAATTTTTGTGATAACGAGTGATAGTATGTAAGAAATAAAGTTGCCTGACATCGTATATCAGAGCTTCCCTGAACAAATCATCACTAGGATACAGTTTTGGTTTGCTAAACATAGATTTTAGAATTGCTTTTTGGAGGATATCTAAATCATTGATATATGTTGTGCATGCAGCACCCCATGCCAATATACCATAAATGAGATGGGTTTCAATTAATGCATAGTATACTGTACGTAGATGCTTTTCAGTTAAAATGTTTGTTAGTAATTTTACCCTATATGAAGTGAATCTAATTTTTTTCAATAAACTATTAATATGGACATCCCAACGTAAGTGTGAGTCTAAATATATTCCTAGATACTTTATACTGTTCAATTTGTCCTTCAAAGTACTGTCCAATCAGCTTAATACACCTATATCCCATCGCTTTATCCACGTGTCTCACACTTTTTGTCTTTATTTTCATGCTTACATCCGCATGTGGATTTCTCAATTTAAATTTGTACCAGAAAATGTCGGAACAAGTCGACGGCCGGCGGGACTCGAACCCAGGATCTCCAGATACTATTAATTAATATCCATAGATGGTCTGTTTAGTATACTTATCACAGCGCTGTAGATCTCTAAATCAGACTCTAATATTTTATCTCTCAATCTTTTTTTTTCAGATTCTCGTGCCTTATTTTGTCTATTATAAAATTGTACCTTTGAAGAAGGCTACAAAACCACTATCGTTATATATTTATATATACTATTACGTACAGTAGTTCATGACTCTGTTGTAGTTCTCACAAAAATTTCTAAATTCATGTCGTTTGAGTTTTAACAAAAATCTAATAGAGATATAGCGATAACCATTATTTAGTTGTAATAGACATGACTATGTCTAATAATGCTCATCGTAATTTCAAAATGATATGTGTTAATAAAAAAATACTTTTTTATGTGTTCCTAAAATCATATTACCTCACTTCATCCCAAGCTACTGATCGAATTGCTTTTATGTTTCCAAACATACAAAAAAAATATGAAAGAATCAAATGCAGCCTTTGCGAGTTATGAAATATTCTCAATATGCAGGAGATAGCTGAATCTCTCTTAAACCGTAGAAGCTTTTTCATAGGAACAAATTTACAGAAATGTAACCGACATCGGTATAATTTCACCTGATGATGGTTTAAGTATAATAAGCCGGAACGTCATGGAGAAGAGTGTAGTTTGAATTACTGACCAAACTCGGAGAACTGCCATAGTTTATAGTCGCGGTAACTAGAAAAATAATTTCAAATTATAAGTCGATTTTCCCTCGTCAAAATGTGCATGTTGATAAAATTGGCCCTTAGATAGAAAATAATTAGTAATTATGACAATCTGATATACCTACTTACATCGAAATGGAGTTCACAATAGAAAAAATATCGTTTTGTTTTTGGGTTATCTCGGCTTGAAAACATTTGTTTCGACGTTTTCACAATAAACTGTAATGAGGGAAAACTAGCAATATGGCTTAACACGTGCTCGTTTTTGTTCGGTCTTCGGTACTACTTTTAAGTGACTGTAAAAAAAAAGGAAAAAAGTAACTTCGTTATAAAGATCATATATAACCTTTACATTTACCGTACTGTTTTTCAAAAACCCAATTGGTTTTCCATGAGTTTCTAAATCTAATGCACCTTCTACTATTAGTCGCTAAATAAGCAACCAATATTGAACTGGGTAAGGATTTATTAGGCGGTTACTGAGCAGCAAATTGCTTTGAGGTTTTCAAGTGTGATAGGATACTTATCGAAAATACAGCGATACAGTAACAGAATACCGTCTAATTCCTAGGAAAAACCCGCAAGTACCTTTACCCGGAACACGGCGGACGTGTGCACTTTTCTCTCGATCTGGACATCAAAGGAACAATAGTGGAAGGCCGCAAGCAAATAAAAACAAGCGTGGCGACGTCAGCGTAGGCGACCGGCCGTTCTCAATTGAAGTCCTCGTTCCGCTTTCAGATTGGAAGCCGCTGCATTCCGGGTAACGACATTCAAGACTTTGATAAACGCGCATGGATACAGAAGGGATCACAATAAATGCTCTGCAAGAAAAGCTTAGACCCCTTCCTCATTAGTACACGCAACAAAGGTGCAACACGAGCTATCAACGCAGCACTGAGTCTAACGCGATTTTGTATAGAAACACATCCCAGCAGATAATTGATGACAGCTGGTAACTGGTTTGTTAATAGCATCGGTAAAATGATAATGTCCCATAACGAGATAGCAGCAGGTTTGTTCTACCTGGTACTGTTAGATATAGCCAATAGCCCACATAACAAAATCATATACAATGTACATAATTATGCTTTACCCAAAAGACACAGCGACTCGCTCTTTGATGGTATTGGAGATTATTCAAGTCAATCCACTTCACTTTAAGTGTAAGAGTGGAAGGAGACTCACAGGTTCGGACTAGGAAACATTTTATATTGGTGGTGATCTTTTCGGTTTTTGGTGTATTATTTTATCGTAGTTAGCTGTAACTGATCGATTCACTTTTGTTTTTCTAGGAGTGCTTGTCGACATATACGTTTGATGTAGGCTTTTATGCCGGACGTAAAACCTGCTATTTTGGTATAAGACGAGGGGTCACTGGACGAGGCATTGGTATGATCTCTCGGGATTTTAACTACATTCATCTTTTGACCACTTGGAAGTACACTCAGTTGACCGTTCGGTATCAGAGGTTGAAGAAATCATACTACCTGCACGTCCGCTTATACAGGATGTAATAATAATAATAATAATAATAATAATAATCTAGCAACCCCGCGAGGGGTTGCTAGATCCCCTCAGTGGCGCCTCCCCAAGGTGGCGGATAGGGGAACGCCTCCCAGATATGGGTGGTACCGGGGAAATCAAATACCCGGGGCGGACCAAAACTAGCACGGTGGAATAGCGTCTGCATCCAGAGGATCGGCTATTCCTCAACAATTAGGACACGGCGGATCTCCATGTGAGGAGCGGTACTCCGACAGCGTCTGACTCCATGTTAGGGGCGGCTGATAATACACCCGCAGGAAGCCACCCAACATCAGTAGGCTATCCGGTGCGTGGCGACACCGCAGGGTATACCGAAGCCCAAGGATGTAATCCAGCCGGCAACCTTCGCAGGTGCATCCTCAGGAGGCAATTTGGACGGCTGCCTCCGGAAATGTCGTCTGGGGGCCCTAAGGCCAACCACCTGACGGGCCCTATCTTCGGGTTCGACCACCCCGGAAGAAAAGCACCCACACCGAGCCGGTTTCGGAAGCCGGCGTTGGGCAAGGTGGCGGTGCTTCGAATTGCCCTGTTGACGACCCCCGCAATGACATGGACCGTTTTAGGTGGACGACGGAGCTCAAGGATGACCTACTGAGCTGCTACGAGAGCAGTAGCCCGCGCCGTAGGGGATACATGTCCCGCATGTATGAGAGGTGGTGTGAAATGCACCCAGAGCATAGCACGCTTACCTCTCAGAATTTGCGAGATTATGTATCGTACCTCCGGAGGCAGGGATATGTTCGTGCTCCAGCTCAGCCTGCCCCTTCGGCGGACCGAAGGCCTGTTAACCAGGCTGAAAGTTCACCGGTAAGGCCCGCTGAGAGGGAAATCGACCAAGTCGTCTCACCTGGGGATTTCAGAGACCGAAGGGCCTTGCATAACAACGGAAGGTCCTTGAAGCTGGCAGATTTGAAGAGAGAGGATGAGGTTGTGGGTGAACGTCTATCGGAGGCCTCTGACATTTGGAGCATCAATTGCGAAATTTACGCTGCGGCTCTGAGGCTAGCTAGACAGGGGAGAGTGAGAGACTCTCCTGTTGAGAGAGCACAGAGACGGGTGCGCCAAATGGAAGCGAAAATCCAGTTGGCTCGCCAGGAAGCATCCCGTATCCAGTGTGTGATGGAATATAGAGCGGCTGGGAGGCCTTTTATGCGCCGAGTGCGCCAGATAGCCTACGGGTTGAGGCGCGGCCATCATACACTCAGTCAAGCGGTACTGGTTGTTGTCAAGCAACACTGTCTTGACAGGATACGGATGCTTATCGCTGCTAAGCGATCGTTGGTGGCGCGGGCGAGAGGTCTGGAGCAGAACAGAATGTTCTACGAAAGACCTTCTCGCCTTTTCCAACAGCCGCCTCCAGCCATAGAGCAGCCGCCAACTGCTGATCGCGTGGAGGCCTTTTGGAGGGACATTTACGAACAACCCAAACCTCTCTCAGCAGACACTCCGGCCTTGGCGCAGTTTGAGTCCGTTTGTAGGAGGACTCCTAACTTGAATGTACTGCGTCACCCGATAAACACGGAAGAAATTCTTGACGCCTTACGAGGCGCAAAGAATTTCGCAGCTCCTGGCCCGGATGGCATAAACACCTACTGGTGGAAAAAATTCCCCAGTTGCCACCGGCATTTAGCTAGAGTTTTTAACTCGTGGCTAAATCAGGAGCAGCCAATTCCGGCTTGGTTTGTCGAGGGTCGAACCGTGCTTCTCCCGAAGACCGGAGATTTGTCTGATCCCAAAAACTACAGGCCAATAACATGTCTGAACGCGTGTTACAAGCTCTTCACCAGAATCTTGTACATGCGTATCCTTCAAGCTGTGAATCCTGTATTTCTCGACGTGTATGAACAGAGAGGGTCAAAGAAAGGAGTAGCTGGCTGCAAGGAGAACCTGTTGATTGACCGATGTGTCACGCAGGACTCTGTGCAGTACAAGCGAAACCTTTCTATGGCCTGGATTGACTATCGCAAGGCATTCGACAGCACGTCTCATGAGCTCATTGTGCGGCTGTTGGAATGTCTTTCGGTGGATAATCAGATAGTGGGGTGCATCAAACAACTGATGCCACTCTGGAAGACCCGGTTCACCATAACATCAGGTGAAACTCGGGTTCAGACAGAGTTGGTGTCATTGAAAAGAGGTGTCTTCCAAGGAGACTCCTTGAGTCCCTTGCTCTTTTGCATCTCACTTTTGCCTCTGTCCATAGCGCTGAGAAATACTAAAGGATACAGCTGTGGCACGCCCAATAACCGGAGGCACAAGGTCACCCATCTGTTTTATATGGATGACTTAAAACTTTATGCCTCCGGCCAACGCGAACTACAGCAATCGCTGAGGGTGGTGCAGGAGTACAGTCATGCTATCGGAATGGAGTTCGGGACAGACAAATGTGCATTGGTTCATCTCAAGAAAGGACGAAGCGGAGATAGTGGAGATGAGGAACAGCTCGTTGATGGGAGCATCTTGCGACAACTGCATGCCGGAGATACTTATACCTACCTTGGAGTGGCGCAGCGTCATGTCCAAGAGGCAACATTGGTTAAAGAGTGTCTCCGCCGCAAGTATTTGCACCGACTCCGGCAGATTTGGTCGTCAGAACTGTCCGGCAAGAACAAAGTCGCTGCCACAAACATGCTTGCGGTCCCATTGTTATTATACACCTTTGGTGCTATACACTGGAAAGTGAACGAGCTGAAGGAAATCGACACGAAGACCCGCAAAAGGATGAATATGGAGAGAAGCCTGCATCCTAAGTCCTCTGTCCCGCGAATATACCTCCCGCGACACCTGGGAGGGCGTGGACTATTGAGTTTGGAGCGTCTGCACAACAGAGTAGTACTGGCCACTGCCTGCTATGTAACGAACAGCACCGATCCCCTGATCCGCTTCGTGCGAGAGCACGAGAATGCGGGAAAAGGAGCCTTTCTTTTTAGCGCAGCGAAACGAGCAGCCGAGGAGCTCAGCCTCACACTCGACTTCAAGCGGAGGTGTCAGCAGTCCATTACGGAACTTGCTCCCGCAGAATTGAAAGCCCACATTAAAACTGCCGAAGTCGACTTCCTCTTAAGACTTCATAAAGATAAGCCAATGCATGGAATCTTCTACAAACATCTAGAAGAGCATGGCTTGTCTGAGCAGCTGACCTTCTCTTTCCTAAGGTCTAGTGGGTTGAAGTCGGAGACTGAGGGCTTTATAATGGCTTGCCAAGACGGTGTCTTCAACACCTTGGTATACCGTAAAAGGGTTATGGGTGTAGATGTACCCGACACCCATTGTAGAGCTTGCCGACAGGCGCCAGAGACGCTTATGCATCTCTTGTCGGCGTGTAAGACGTACGCTGGGACGGCTTACGTCCATCGGCACAACGCGGCTCTACGAGTGCTCTACTATCATTTAAGGCACTCATACGGTATCGATGAGACACCGGTGCTGCCATACGCTCCAGGGGATATAGAGTCCGTTGTGGAGAACGAGAGATGCCGGATTTACTGGAACTACTCGTTCCCCACGCTCGAGCTTGTACAGGCAAACAAGCCCGACATAGTCCTTCTCGACCACCAACAGAAGACGATGTTCGTTATTGAGTTTTCGGCGCCTGCCGAAGTGAACATCGTCTCTAAGGAGGAGGAAAAGCGGACCAAATATCAGGAGTTGCTCGGACAACTTCGCAGGCTCTGGCCAGACTACACTGTAAGTCTGCTGGTTATGGTCATTGGATCCCTAGGTGGAATGAGGAATACGCTGCTCTCTGCACTGCGCAAAATACCGGTGTGCCGTGCGGCGGCGCACATCTTAGCCGCCAGAATGCAGAAGGCAGTCATCCTTGGGTCCCTTCGTCTACTTAGGGCGCACGATTCGCGGACCCAGTGATTGCTCACCTCACGGTGTGAGGAGTAGTCATTGGGTAATGGAACAGCAGCTCGGTGTGTCGGAGCCCGAGCTGCACCTATTTGTTTTTAACATATATAATAATAATGTATATATAATAATATTTCCCAATAAAAATTATAATTCTAACATATAGCAGAAGAAAGAATGTGGAGCGGAATTCAGAATGTAGCGTGGACGCTACCTCTGCTCTTCCATTCAACTCCAGAATAAATACTAATAAATTACTTGTCTGAAGTAGACACTGACAAATAAGAATATATAAAAAAAATACACAATAAAGTGGACGTGGTTGTTGCTGCATAAAATCATAATTGAAATATTGAAGACTAATTATTAATGTGATATAAATTACTACTGAGTTACCTAGGAGAAATTTGATTACTATACAACCATAGACGGATACGTTTCTTGAATTTCAACAAATCTAGAAGCTTTAGTTCTGAAGGTATTTTGTTGTACAACGTGGAAATGGAGTAGGTGAAAGATCTTTCATAAAGCACTGATTTATGGTACGGTATGGATAGCAATGTCTTATCTCTAACATTCCTACTGTGTGCTTCCTTTCTAAATTCAATTTTCTCGAATAAATACTTCGGTTCTTTGCGCAATACTATCGAATGAAATAATGTTAACATGTTAAGTAAGAATTTATTTTTCATGTTTAGCCAGCAGATCTTTTGGAAAACGTGAGAAATGTGTTCAAATTTTCGTATACCAAATATGAGCCTCAAGCATGAATTCTGTACTTTTTGAATTTTATTCTGTACTGCTGCATCAATGGATGTTCCGTATACAGGTGACGCATGAGTAAAATGTGATAGCACTAACGAACTACATAGTTGGGTTTTAAGTTGAATGCTAAGAAAATGCCTAATCGGATATAACTGCCTTAAGTTGTTGTAAGCTTTTTGTATGCATTGCGATACATGTGTCTTGTACCTCAGTTTGGAATCAATAGTCACACCTAAATTTTTCGCTTCATCTACTACTTCAAGTGTTGTACCATTAATTTTAATTTTGATTTTTTCTAGAACCTCCGAATACTGGTTTCTTGGAGAAAAAACTAGAACTTTTGTTTTTTCTGGATTTAGAACTAATTCATATTTCTTTGACTCTTTATACAACCGATCAAGGTCCTGACTGATGTTATCTACTGCACTATCAATATAACGATTGTCAAATGATGCATACACTTGCGTATCGTCAGCATATGCATGCAAGTTTGAGAACTGTACTACATCACCGATTCTTGAAGCATAAATCGAATACAGTAGAGGTCCCAGTACCGACCCCTGTGGAACTCCTCGTGAAAGTTTTTTAGGTTTAGATGTAAGACTATCAATCTGAACTACTTGATGTCGATCACTAAAGTAACTTTCGATGATATTCAATGATTCCCTAGTAAACCCATAATGATGAAGCATCGATACCAATAGATTAGGGTTGAGACAATCAAATGCTTTACTGTAATCTAGCATCATCAGAACACTAGATTTTCCTTCATCTAGCGCCTTCAAAATGTCATCTGTAATTTTCAGTAAAGCTGTTGTGCAACTATGACCACTCCTAAAACCAGACTGATGGATTGGAAGGATAGTATTATTGAGTAGGTAATTTTTTATTTGCATATTTAGAATATGTTCTAAAATTTTTGACATCGTATGTAGTAAACTAATTGGTCGTAAATCTTTATAATCTTCAATTTCTGGCTTCTTAGGTATTGGCTTTATTATTGCTGTTTTCCACGCAGCTGGAAAATATCCTGACAATATGCAGCTGTTTATAATGTTTATTAAAGCATCTTTTATAATTGGATAACAAATTTTTATTAGAGTGATATTAATACCATCAATCCCAACGGCACAGTCTTGATTAAATTGTTAATTATATTGATAATATCTTCCTCCGTAGCAAGAA
Source organism: Callosobruchus maculatus (assembly GCA_951848785.1). Classification (NCBI taxonomy): domain Eukaryota; kingdom Metazoa; phylum Arthropoda; class Insecta; order Coleoptera; family Chrysomelidae; genus Callosobruchus; species Callosobruchus maculatus. The sequence continues at coordinate 162,085 of CATOUR010000057.1, forward strand.
CAAAATTGAACCCATTTTCCTTAATCCCCCTATAAATTGTATTACCAAAGTAGTGCAATAGACCTTTGTTATCATTAATTGAATTTGGTATGCTATTAATAAAATATTCATTGACACTGTCAACATCCTTCAAATGTTGTGGAACGCCAACAGTTTTACCAGATTTACGTATATTTAAATTCTGTAACTCTCTCCAGATCTGCTTACTATCTTTGTGCGTACATAGGTGACTGAAGAATGCTTTTTTTTCATTCTTCACCGCCTGTGTAGCAAAATTTCTAGCTTTCTTATATTCATTCCATGACTCAACCGTTTTCGTTTGTATAAATTTTGTTTTAGCAGTATCCCTTAAACTCATGATAAATCTTAAGTTATCAGTAAGCCATGGAGCAGGCTTTTTAGTAAATCTCACTAGTTTGTATGGAGCATGATTATCCAAAACAGACAGTATAGCATTGTTCAAATAATCAATTTTTTTATCTATATCCCGAATATAAACAACTTCGTTAACTTTTTTATCTGCAAGGTCACTGCGAAAACTTTCTACATCAATAGATTTATAGTTTCGGATATGTTTAAATACAGGCTGCGGTTTAGGTAATGATAAAGTAGAAAAAATCATATCATGGTCGGAAAAGTGGCAGTTTTTAACACCTAAATCTGACACTAGGCATTGCGACGACGTTAATATAAGATCTATTGATGTAGAACTATTTCCACTCACACGAGTAAAGCCAGTAATAAGTTGAGTAAGCTCAAAGTTTTCCATAAATTTTTCTAATTGATTGTAATTATATGTACCAGGATGTGCATAATCGACATTAAAATCACCTAAGCAAAATACATGCTCGCTGATGCCTAAGGCTTTGGCAAAACTTAACTCTAAATTATCAAAGAAGTGTCCCAATTCCTGAGGTGGTGGTCTATACACAACACCACAAACAATATCTGTCATTGAAGTCTGTATACTCACCTAAAGTTGCTCTATATCAGACGATGACGAAATTATTTTAAATTTCAGGCTATTTGAAATATTCAGTCCCACTCCACCTCCACGTGAACCTCTGTCTCTCCTTAGAAACGTATATCCGTCTATGTTTACATAAGTTGTTTCGATTCTAGAATCTAACCAAGTTTCGCTGATAGCTAAAATATCAATTCTATTATTATTCAATACATTTTTTACATCGTCAACTTTCCCTTGCAGCGAACGTACATTTAAATGAAAAAAATTAAGCCTTTCTTTTTTCTTGACCATAACAGAACAAAACAAAAATTGCAGCAGAACCACTACGTATGTAAAAATTAAAGAAAAAAAATCGCACTGTGTTATGTTAATATATATACAAAGTAACTAACAGCAAAAGAACACAAGATTGTTTGCAGCTCCCGTGAAAATGAGCCTACTATACTACTAATACAATAGAAATTACCGCCATGATTCCAGTAATACATTAAAATAACCTACAATTTATCTAAGTCAGATTCACAGCTGATTATATGTCTTTTGTTGTTTTTATAAATATATACATTTCCATTATAAGACCAAACGTATCTAAGAGAGTTTTTTTCAATTGCAAGTTCCATGAACTTTAGGCGGTTACCTGTGAGGTCCTCTTTAATCACCACACCACTTCCTTTCAGCAGCTTCTTCTTATCGTAAATTTAGTTCTTCAAAGATATACTTGCTAATTCGAGAAGGATACCTCTCGTTTTGTTCCCCTCTCTTTTCCCCGTTCTAATACATGACAAGATGTCTTCATTCCTTAGCCTGATTCCCATTTTGCTTTGAAACAGGTCTGTCACTTTATCGATCAACACTTCGTTATCGGTCTCCTTTAATTTGAAAATCCTGATATTTTTCAGTCTAGCTCCTTGATCGAGTGTGTCTACTTTCCGCATTAACTGTTCATTCTCCGTACGAAGAATTGCTGTTTCATCCTTCAAATCCTTAATGATTGTATCATTTTTCAGACTCATTTCTTGTAGTTTTTGCTCTATTCCGGCTATTCTTATCTCGATAGTTTTTACTACAGTGTCTGACACTTTTTGTGCGATACGGGTTAAAAAGTCGTCATCTGCTGTCATCTGCTAATATGGAAGTGATACAGGAACTCACCGTATTTTTGATTTCATCACGAATCTCCCTTGTTATCACCATTTTAAAGATTTTGATACGGTACACTATGAGTAATAACTGTTATACACAGGCTGTGAAAACCTCACTCCAATAACTTCGAAATTAACCACCTATTTTTGCTGTTGAATCGGGAGCGTACAACCGAACGTGTTTACTCAGTGCTGTACATTACAGTTCTCCCACGACGATTAAGACAAGCAATATATCGGAACTGGGCAGTAGTAGAGCATTATAATTTTGGGGATGTAAATTAGAGCAAATTTTGTGTCTCTTCTTGTTATTGTGTTATCCAATAGGGTATTTGTTTCTGGTCACGTGACGTCCGATTCAAAATTATTCATGGGTATAGTAAAGCCCAGAGATATACCATTTGTTTACAAAGTGAGGACCTCCGCAAAAAGTGCCTACAGAGAAAGGGAACGGGGTCGGACTGGGCATTCGAATTCGTTGGAGTGGGCAACAACGAAAATGTTCATTCCATCCAATAAAGTGCTCATACATCAGTTGGTTGAACAAGATGTTTGAAACTTTATTATCTGTTGATAAATACATATATGCACTCAACCAAAAAGGTACGTAATTATAATAAAAAAGTTTGTGCTAACAATAAACTGTTCATGAAATTCGCGCCAACCAACGCAACGGTTTTATGTATCTTTTACGCTCAATACCCGAATTCGGGCAATGCCCGAAAAAAATATGCAGAACTAGTTTTGAGCAAGGAATATTTCCCAAAGCCGAAATATGAATTTTATACGGCTATTGAGCATTACCAAATAGGCAGAACTAGTTTTGCGCATCTTGAAATACACAGAACTGGTTTTGCGCAACTTGAAATGCACAGGACTAGTTCTGTATATTTTCTGAATGAAGTCGCCAACTGAGGCTGGTTTAAATTTTTTATTTGATTGTGTGAGCATCAAATTGGCTTGTGCTTCCAAGCCTCTTTTTGCGTTTTCCCGATTCGTACTTATATTGCAGGAACGTTGGCAAAGAAACCTAACTTAACATAAACGATAGGTTTTTGCTGGTTTTTGACACACAATGCATAACGAATGTTCACTTATCATTTCGTACCATAAAGCTAGTTCTGTGCATTTCAAGATGCACAAAACTAGTTCTGCCTATTTGGTAATGCTCAATAGCCGTATAAAATTAATATTTCGGGTTTGGGAAATATTCCTTGCTCAAAACTAGTTCTGCGTATTTTTTCGGGCATTGCCCGAATTCGGCTATTGAGTGTAACATATTTAATAAACGAGCGTTTATGAATTGTTGAGAGATGTGTCTCAGTAATTGTATTCACAAATAATAGTTTCTGAATATCATAAACACCGTTTGTGAATGACATAAAGTAAGTTTATTGATATAATAAATATATGTTATGGTTTCAGTGATTATTGTTTACTATGCACACAAACGTATTTATTAAATCAATTACCAATGTTTATGGTCGTAGCGTATTCTGCATATTGTATCAATAAAACGATTAATTGTATTCACAAAGAATAGTTATGTATTTTATGAACACTGTTGGTGAATTCAAGCAAAGGAAGTTTATTGATATAATAAATATACAGTGTGCCCCAACTAAAATTTGCCACCCATCTTATCTCTGAAATTATCATAAAAATTGAAAATCGCCGTGACACTTCGATTTGTATTTCAAGGGGGACTTTTCCATCGAATACGTAAACGCTGTGCTGTCAACCCCCTCACATCCAGCAGCCCCTATTCCAAAATCTTAGATGAGACTACCATACTTGTGATAAATCAATTTGAATTCCCTTCAAAACGATATGTCATAAGTATCGTGGTCTCCTTCAAGATTTTGGAGTAGGGGCGCTGGAGGTGAGGGGGTTGAAAGCACAATGATGACGAATTGGGGGGAAAGTTCCCTCTCGAAATACAAAGCGACGTGTCACGGCGATTTTCTGTTTTTTTGACAATTTCAGAGAGAGGCCGAAACATACTCTAGCTGTCACACTTCCGAAAGAAACGTCCGATTCAGACAGAAAAGTAACGCACAAAAGTAAAAGCATATTGGCGTTGCTATTTATTTCCTTTTTTGACTTGTGAAAGTACAGTATGTACATATCATCAATAAAGTATCTATCTATCTATCTATCTATCTATCTATCTATCTATCTATCTATCTATCTATCTATCTATCTATCTATCTATCTATCTATCAATAACGGTAGCAATACTTGCCTAAACAATTGGACTAAAGTCCGGTCCTTTCCATCGATCGAGTCGCTAATAATCCTGGAAATTGTCGGTCTTATCATAGTTCAGTCAAAATATACATCGTGAACGTCACCCGACAGATTTACGTTCAAATTCAACTTAGTGTTTCATTTTCACCATTCTAAAAGGTGACGTTTTGTTAGAAAATGGGTTAAAAGCAAATTCCATGAATTGGTTACGAGTACGAAAGTAAAATAATGGTAACCATTGAATATTATCAAAACTGTATCTATTCCAAATGATGAACTGTACTAAGAGACGGTATGCAGTTTTTATATAGCGCAACACGTACACAAATGGTATATCTCTGGGCTCTACTATATATTAATGCATTTTTGTGTTCCTCTCTATGAAGAAATTCCAACAATAGTTTGTTTGTTGTAGCACACTTGGGGTCTAGTGATTAATTCAAGAGCTACAGGTACTTAAAGGACTGTACCACTACCACTGATTATAACATATACCCTTATCTTAGTGTTCGTTTAATTTTTTGTCTTAATGGCAATGGTACAGTCATTTAAGTACCTGTAGCTCTTGAACGAATCACTTTAGACCCCAAGTGTGTCAGTTTGTTGGAATTGTTACGTCGGGAGTTACATAGAAAAGCATTAATATACAGAGTGTCCCATTAAAAATTTTGAATCGGAGGTCACGTGACCAAAAACATATACTAATACCTCATTGGATAACGCAATAATAAGAAAAAATGCAACATTTGCTCTAATTTACATCCCCAAAATTATAATGCTCTACTACTGCCCAGTTCCGATATATTGCTTGTCTTAATCGTCGTGGGACAGCCTGTATATTATAAATGTACGGAACTACGGACGAATAGTATTCAATCGTATTATTGCTTTTTTCTTATATAATATTATGCAATAGAATGGGTACAGTAATATCCAATTCGAACACACATTTGAAAATGATATATCATCATATTACTCCTATTAGAAAACATATACGACCAACCAGTGTGCAGCATGCAATTTTCATGCAACTGCAGTCCTTCAAAGTGAAGGTATTTTTAAATGTACGCAGTGACGCGATGGTGGGGATGTTAGATCGAGGCTGTTTCGGTTTCCAATTGGAGCGCGCTGCAAAAATTTGCAATATCTTCGGTTCTAGACTACGAAGAATCTTAATTTTTGCTTTATTCTGGGGTATCCCGTTGAGATACCCCCCATGTGGGGGCGGGTTAGAATATCTCCCATCGTGTATCCTGCGTGTCGTAAGAGGCGACTAAAAGGTACCGAACTACTGTCGGTATAAGCAGTAATCTCTTCTCAACCAACAGGTTTGGGTGGACGAGTTGAGAAGAGTCAGGGCACCTTCTGGTCCTTGGGGTGAGAAATTGCCCCTAAAGGCGGATGAACCAATAGATACCATCTGATTAACGGCAGGATGCAGAAAGCAAATGGGAAACTACTGCATTAAAGATCTTAATGATATCCCAAGAGAAACTCGTAAAATGAGTAAATGCATTTTACGAGTTCACAACATGTCTGTGAAGACATTGTGACTACGATGATGATCTCGTCAAGATACCAACGTCTGGATCATTTTCACTACTCCAGAAAATCATCGGGAAAATCGAAAAAAAAGTTACACTTTCAATCATGCAAAGTTCTTTGTTATAGAAATTTTGATATATTTTAACTATATCAATGTTGTTCTTCAGATTTAAGTTAACTTACTTATGTGAAGGCAGGCGACAGAAAAGATCTGCCTTGTGTGCCACCTGATATCCCAAGGTTACGGCAAATCAAAGAAAATCGCTGCTAAACAGCAGCAGACTTCTTGGTGAAACGCCACGGCGCGTCCGCTTGGCCGACCAGAAGAGCGCGGTTCTATATGCTGCTGCATATGAGAGGCGATATACGAGGGTTGCTCTATAACTCCGTCAATCCACCAGTATTTTCATGTCTACCAGACATGTGAAGCATGTGAGAGCAGGCGACAGAAAAGATCTGCCTTGTGCGCCATCTCGTACCCGAAGGTAACGGAAAACCAAAGAACATCGGTGCTAAACAGCAGCAGACTTCTTGGTGGAACGCCACGTCCGCTTGGCCGACCAGAAGAGCGCGGTTCTATATGCAGCTGCATATGAGAGCCAATATACGAGGGTTGCTCTATATCTCCGTCAATCCACCAGTACGCAGACAGCTTCATGCTTATTAGCCATCATCAGTCCGCCAAAGGTCGATTGACGGAGATGGAGAGTATCAGAATTTTCATTCCTACCAGACATGTGAAGCATGTGAGAGCAGGCGACAGAACAGATCTGCCTTGTGCGCCATCTGGTACCCGAAGGTAACGGCTAACCACAGAAGATCGCTGCTATTTATAGCAGCAGACGTCTTGGTGGAACCCCACGGCGCGTTCGCTTGGCCGACCAGAAGAGCGCGGTTCTATATGCTGCTGCATACGGTAGCCGATATACTAGGCTGCTCTATATCTCCGTCAATCCACCAGTACGCAGACAGCTGTTTCACGCTTACTAGCGATCAACAGTGCGCCAAAGTTCGATTGACGGAGAGAGAGAGAGAGAATCAGAATTTTCATGTCTACCAGACATGTGGAGCATGTGAGAGCAGGCGACAGAAAAGATCTGCCAATCGACCTATGGCTCACTGATGATCGCTAATAAGCGTGAAACAGCTGTCTGCGTACTGGTGGGTTGACGGAGATATACAGCAACCCTCGTATAACTTATTTATATTCTGAATTTTTTTACTTTGTTGGAGATACACATCAAATCACTTTTAGTTTCTAAACTTTTCGAAAACTCTGGATTTGTAATGATAGCGCACGGTCTACAATCATAAACCTTAAATTGGGATGATCCTGGAATTTTCCATATCTTGTCCCTCAAAACGGATTCATGGCTAACAAGCCAAATAAAAATAGCTATACCTAGACAGAGCCATAAAGGAAATGCTAAAGAAAAGCATGAAAGTAAAACTTTTTATTTGGTTTGGCCATATTTAATAGATGGCTGCTTTTAAGTGTCTACTAACCAGTGAGAATACAATTATTCAAGGTTAGTCACTGAAAACTGTGAATTACTAGTTGTCTAAGCTCTCTCAACAACTAAGCAAAAAAACATGTTACGTAAAATACCTAAACTCAAACATTTTTGAGCTAATTGTAACTAAGTTGCTTTGTTCAAACATTTCCCTACAGTTTATGTTTCACTAAACAATCAACCATTACGAAACCTATCCAAAAACCCTAAAGGTATGATAAATTCCATGTTATTGAAATGCAATCAAGCAACTCACTGTGGTGCTTCAGTTTGATGTATACTGTATAAGTGCACTCTTCAGGTTAGACACTTCTGTTTGGAGTTGCAGGGTTTGTTATTTTTTTCAAGAATAAATTTGAGATGGCTTCTAGGAAGAGAGCTTTCAATTAAGCCGAGGGAAATTAATTTTCGCGGAAACAATTGTGGCTATATATATACTCAAGAAGTTCTCGTTTAGTTTCTGAAGGCAGGCGAAAACGGGGATTATCTTTCCACTTCTCAAAAAGCATCCGGTGGCTTCAGGGTCTCATGGATATTATAGAGAAGTACTTCAAGCACACTTTGCGAAATAATAATGTCGAGGAAAGGTTTCAGGCATCGTATTATTTTACGAAAATGATTAATTATCTGGCACCTATGAGGTGATGGCAATAGTTTAAACTAGTAGCAGTCCTAGTAGATTAGTGGCATAGGTAAAAGTAGGCCACATTTGGCTCTTCTTCGCGACCCTGCAAACTAACACCAGAACCTTCAAATATTCTTGGTAAGATCATCCCTGTACCTAACTACCAGGTCTTGGTTAAAAAAACCAGTACCCTTTACCCCCTTCTTGAATAAAATAATTACTCATGCCAGGTATCTAAGAGTGCGACTCGGAGTGCGATCTACTTGTACAGAAATTGTGACGAAGCATCGTCCTCTACACACCACCTGATCTAGCTTGACTATTTTTCACATTTGTAAACAACACGTATATACTCAACCTGCAGTGACCCGATCTAAAAACCGTATAAGAAGGTATAGCATTTGTTTAAGGTCGTATGGTCACGTGGTAGCTGTTACCCTTTTGTAAATAGAAAACTAAGTTGTAGTGGAAATACGAATAGTTTTTCTTCTAACAAGTAATGGAAGCATTTTGAATTACATCCAAGTCCTTAAAATAACATCAAACCTCAGCAAATACCATTTCTGTATTAAAAAATACTATTACCTCAAGACAATAGCTTTTTCAGCAACTTGTGAACATATATTTTACAAAAAGTTGGCCGAAAATGTGTTTGTTTAAACTTCTTGCTTTATTACTGTCTAAAATTTGCTCAAATTCACAAACAAAGACGTAGTCAAGTTGATTGACTTGAAGTTCCCACACATTACAGTCATAAATTTTATATTTTTCCATTGTATGAAACTAGTCTGCGGTCCCTTTACAAGCAAGTCATCGCCACCCGCTCGAAAAGAACATCCAACACAAAAACTCTCTTTAATAGTTTCTTGTATATCTCCACGTAAGAACTAGGAAGACACAATTTTCATTCTGAAATTTTCAACTGATTTACTAATTACATGTCCTGCCCATTTTTCTATATGTAAAAACAGATTATATTATTAGTATATACCTTTAAAGGGCATTGAAAAGTATTCCGGGGTTTCCCAACCACCCTATCTGAGACCCCATCATATTCTGGCTCATTTGAACCGCACAAAAAAAATATAAAATGATTTGATAGAGATCCCTAGAGTACCCAAAAACAGGTGTTGAACATCTATTATATTGTAATGTTCCTTTTTTAACTTAGTTTTGCCGCTATTAACACAATTTAAAAAAAGATTACAGTTACATTGCTATCAGTTCAGTGAGGAGCTACACAATACGATAAATTATTTTTTGTACAAGGTAGGGCAGCATTCGGATGAAGCTAAAAACAATATTATGTCATTCCTTTACAGGGCAATGAAGAACTCTATGAACACAAATAACAAATCTTTTAGTTTCACAACCCCTCACCCCCAAACTGTAAAGAGTGTGAATCAGCAACCTTTAAAATGGCTAAAAACGAAGTTTGATCTGTTTTTATATTTTTGGTTTCTTCATTATTGCTGCGCCGCCACCAACACTATTTCTAAAAACCATACGCCTTTTACGTCTCCGCCACGGTAGTAATACTGTGTCAAAATTCCATTAAAATCTATTCAATAATTTCCACATTACACAATAATGAACGATCTAAAGCAATAGAATGGCCCAGTGCTTAAACCGGTTATGTCCATTAAAGTAGGTACATTTTTCAGGAGAGAAGTAAAATTGCCTGAAGGAACTTTGAAGGAGTAGAGGTTTTGACTGTGGCATAGAGTATACTGTTGGAACAGCAGCTAAAGTTCATATTAGAAAATTGGTTAGTGTCATGACTTAAATTACCGTAAACGCGGGCTACTTTGGCCCACTTTTTAGTAATTATTGTATGTACTTTTCTCTAGAAACTGTTGTTTTCACTGCCCAGAAGTTCCGGTAATCTATTTAACAACTATAATATCTTACACTCTAATTAGTAATCCTTTTTTTACTTACAAAACGTTTTTTGAATTAATATATTTTTTTTAATTTTGGGCCAATGTTATCCCGCGGTTAGGGTAACTTTGGCCCAAGTCAATTTTTGGCGTTAAAAGCATAATAAAAATGGTATGGGCAAAGAAGGATTTGGATATTGACTAGAACAGGTTCTTCAACGAAGATTATATTATCAAATGTTATCAGGTTTCGTCATAATTATGAATTTTGTCAGGTGAAACATCTTCAACCACCTCCTTCAGACTTTCAGTGTAGTCTGTGATGATTTGTTCATGAACCTGAGTAAGATTTCTTTTGATGTTCGACGAAAACTTGACAGTCAGTTGAGGGTGTCTCTTTAGAAACAATTTGACCCAGTCACGTCCTGGTACATAGTTGCAAAAACACTGCACAGTCTTCCATTGCCTAGTCAAATAAGATTTTATGATGAATCTTAAATCTAGTTCATCGAGAATGCTAGTTCTTCTTCTTGCGAAAAAACTGTTGGATGCCTTTGCGTCATATCACCAGATCCGATGGGTTCGAGGCAAGTTAGAAGTTGTTCGTTGCTATAGCCAGTGTATATTGGGCCTCCAGGAAGTATTTGACAGCATCCTGAACAAGCTGATAACGAGAGTACGCAATATAAATACGAAAATAAAATTTTATAGTAATTCATAACTTAATATTATGGGTTTTGGCCCAAAAAAAGGTTGGGCCAAGGTAGGACATTTTTTATAGATTATCGGGTCTGATTTAAAAAAAAAAAACATGAAAATAAAAAAACTTGTTGAGTTTAACAGTGTTGTAACTACAATACGGCTTACAGGAAGGAAAAATGTTTAATAGGGGGCACTTACCAGATTTGTTCAACGAGAAATAGGTTTTTTGTAAATGGAAGTTTGGGAGGTAAAGATTGCACGTGGTTTCACTAGTCAAACAACTATAGGTGCTGCTTTCTAGTGGACAACAAAGGAACCACTGGACTTATCAGACAGCCTGTATGGTGCGGCTACCTAGCGGAATGAGCCGGAAGAATTTTAAATACAGTCACAAATATGTTTATAGAGTACGATTTTGTTTAGTTTTCATTTGGGCCAAAGAAGGACGTTAAGGCCAAAGTAGCCCATGTTTACGGTACTCTATAAGAAAAAACGTTCGATTTTGTTGTTCTAGCACAGTTTTTTGATCTTTCGATATTAAAGAAGCAAATAAAATGTAGACTTAGTATCTTTATTTCATATAATATTATAAAAGATAACCCCTTAAATAAACTGAATGTGATGATTTCTTGTATTTCTCTAACCACTTTAGCTGTATTCTGGTATTGGGCCATAATACTGAGGCTATAGTTTCATTGTTTCATATACACGCTATTTGTTACTATTGTTACACTTCTGCTACATAGACTGACTACCAGCAGTCATACTAAAATTGAAATAAGATTCGGTTCGTTTCATACTGTGCAAGAACAAGTCAAGACCAATTTTTTGCACAGTGTAGTGTTCTGTACAGTATAAGACAGAAGCCTCGCCTTTGCACTGTACGATGTAGAATCACAAACTGTGCAAGAACAGGTGGATAACGCAATATCGTTATAATAAAAAAATCAGAAAAGTCCCTTAGTTTCTGTAGTGTGAGTGGGCAAGACAGTGTCCGGATGGACCTAAAAATGTGTATTAGGTCTTTCTGTTACAGGTCAGTGGACAGCCAATTATGAATATAAGAATTTTTCGGTTCACCATAACCCCACCTCCAACCACCGCAGCTTCACCACCACCGAAAAAAAGTTGAAAATGGTCGGGAGCCCCTAAAATGCCTAAAAACGAAGTTTGAAGGGTAGTTGAAATTTGTTGTTTTTGCTAATTGCTTCGCCGCCCATTCACCGATTTTCAAAGTTATAGCATCAAGTATACCACGACCCCATAGGATAATGCTACCAAAATTTCATCACAATACATATAGCGGTTACGAAAATTACGAGGCTAGAAAAACGCCACCAGACGACAAGTCGACAGACAGACAGATAGACTGACAGACAGACAGACAGACAGGCCGACGGAAATGAGTGACGTCAGTTTTCATTATGGTGTATTATCTCAAAATCAAAAATTTCCGCGATCACCTATCGGCGTGGGAAGTATTTAAGTACGTACTAGCTAAATATTACGTTACGATGAGAATATCCTAGATTCCTAGTATTGCAGCTTGTACTATTCATCTTGCCACAATTCCAGCAAGTGCATAAGAAGATGCAATACTCAACATGTCTCAACTCTCGCACCTTACTGTTGGATGTTTTGTTACCATGACCAACTTGTTACATAATGTATTTAGAAGTTGGTTAGTTGAAAGGGCAAACTTAGTTAGTTTTGAAACTCAAATTAAGTTACTTTGTATACCGCACTTCATAAAATGATGCTTGTTACAGGAATCAACCACCCACTATGGATCTGGGGAAGTGAAATTCAACCACTAGCATCAAAATCTGGATCCAATATTATCAAGGTAAGTTTGAGTTCCTTTTGTTATGTACATCAGAAAGAGACAATCTATAGAGCTGAAAAAGTCTGCTGTATCATGTGATGATGAATTTGGATATCAACCAATAATTTATATTGATTTTTGGCTTGAAACATTTAGCAAAATATATTTTTCCAAAGGACATTTCCTATTCATAACATTAATATCAAACTCAGTACATTCTAAATATCTGTACAAAAATATTTGACCTCTCATGTCCCCCATCCTTCTCGCTATGCCAATTTCATCCCCTCTCCGTAAAAATTGGAAAATCATCAACAACTTCTAAGCAACCGAAAATGCAGTTTTTATCGGTCCTAGCGCCAGTGTAGCGACTTTCAAAAGTATAGTACTACTACTACCTACTATAGTTTCACAACAAATCATAAACTAAATTTCATCGAAACCGGTAACAAAGAAGACCGACAGACAGGCTGACCGTCGGAAGTGAGTCACATTTTCAACATAAAAATATCTTATCTCAAAATCTAAAATAGCAAATAATATTAAGAAACCTAAGTCCTATTTATTTTTTCAATCCGATGTCAGCTTAATAGTTAAATCTAGCTCCATCTCAACCCTTACCTTGGCCACCGCATATCAACAAAGACAAGTAGGGTCACTCTTAGCTCCGGCCCCAATGTTGTCTTTCCCGCTCTGCTCTCGGATACTACGCAAGCTGGCGAATTCTGGCGCCCGGTGATCTCGAGCAGTAGCCGAACGCTAACAGCTGTGGTTTACGAGGTCATTTTACCTAACACGCGACACAATCGGTCGGATCTACCGGGGTGCCTGAATAAGTAGTGTTTATGTGTATATTGAGCGTATTACGCGTATCTGCGTACTTCACAAAAAAATGTCGGCGACATGTTCTGTATATAGCTGCAACAGCAAACAAGGAATGGGAACATCATTTTTTTGATGTCCGAAAGAGAAAACTGGGTAAGACAGTTTATTAACTTATACTGGCAGATTTGTCTCAATAAAATTTAAAAAATAAATATTGTTTCTAGATGTGAAAATTGGAAACGGCCATTAGGGTTCGTGGGTACCCATAAATATGACAACCTTACCTTAAAATACATATACGTATATTATAAGGTCAGATATCTTTTCTGTTCTGAAGACGTTATAAAAAATATGGAAGCATGCTGTATAAATAGGACATATTCATAGCAAAATTACAGTAATCACACGATATAACTTATCGGTATTCAAAGAAACCAGACAAACACATATTTTTAGGGTTTATAGCCCCATGGTATTGAAATCATTCATGTATTAATAATGGCGTTGGCCAGTAGCAAGGGCTTCTGTACTTCAATGACCAGGATGAAAATGACGAAATCACTAAAGAACACCCACATTTTTCATTTTCCATTCAGAGCGCATACCTAGCTTAGCTTAGGTGACTCTATGATTATTTTGTATTCCTATATTATAATAGAGTGCGAATATATTTAGCGACCAAATTTATTATTGTTGACATTAAAGAATAATCAAGACAGAAAACAAAACCAAATATAAAATGATGAAAACGTGTCTGTTAGTTATGTATCTTCCAGTATTCATATTCTTTTTTCCCTTATTGCCGTTTTCTTTGTTTTTTAAGGAGGTTGTTAAGTTTTGTATATAATTTATTCGATATAGACAAAATATGTTGTTAGAGTACTATTCCCTTTCATTTCCTTATCATTTATATTTCAAGGAACTAATGGTATGTATTGTCAATTCAGTTGAAGGGTTTATTGAATAATAAATTATATTCTATCTATACTATAGAATTCATTTCTATTGACCCCCTTATAAGAAGTTAAGTGAACGTCGGCAATACCGCACAGCCCAACGCACAGCCTCGAATTCCCTGTAAGTAAGCGAGACTGCACGAACGGCACCCCTCCGAAATCGAGGCGGCTCGCGTTTGTGAGACTCACATCAAAGTCGGCACGCCGAGTGACCCTACTTGTCTTTGTACGGTGCCTTGGCCAACACCAATGATTCGAAGTGGTTAGAAGAACTGAACAAATATTTTGTTTGTTTGAACTGTCCAGCTGGATGATGGTGGATGTGGTTGTATTTTCCTTCTGCACTAGTCCAGAACGTGAAACCAGCTTGGTTTGACGATTAGTAGTAAGTTGGCTAAAGAAGCATATGGGGAAGATCCCAAAGTAGCATATTGCCTCAAAAGGAAGATACTGATCCAGTGTATTTGATATTACGTAGAAAACTGAAAAAAAGCTTATATCATTCCGATCAAAACTGCGCTACTTAAAACTTTCAGGAATAATTATTGGGGCGGTGGCCACGTAATATGTCGTACAAGCAATTATTTTTCACAAAACGTGACAACGTCGCATCGACCGACCACCTACCTTGGGTGAACATATATTAACAACAGATGGTGGCAGCACTTTGTTCTGATTTGACCGATTTTTATTTATTGGTCGATTTTAGAGTGATTTTTGGATTATAAGTATAAAATAGAATATTTTGGACAACTGTAAAAGATGATGAAGTGCTATGTGATTAGCAAGAGACGATTTGAGCGTGACAAGTATAGATGTTATTATCAGTAATCGTGCAAACACGTCGTAAATAGCGAAGTAAAAATAATAACAATATGCTTTTGAGACAATCACATGTCTGTTAGACATGCTTCTTCTAACTTATTAGAATTCGTTGGCCAGCACTAACCGAGCTTTATGGTAGAAATTGGTAGAAATCGCCAAGGTGCTCTTAAGTATCATGGAGCTCTATACGCGGTATCCCACATAAGAATGCACTCTACAGGGATCTCGTAAACCGGAAGATTTACAGAGATGATTAAATTAGGCGGCGCGCGGCGTTTTAAGCATTTTTAAATTCCGAGTATTTCCGAAGATATTTGGGAGAAGTCGAATTTTCCCGATTTTGTTTTTATTTTTGTTCCACTTTATTTGTAAAGATATGACGATGCAAATTTCATATTCCCTCTGTAACTTCTCTTGTTCTATATACTGATGTTAGTAGCATAGCATAGTAAACAACCAGCATAATATCTCTGAGGATTTCCCATATAAAAATGGTTCTCACAGAATTTGACCTTGGGATGATTTTACGGATGTGAAGTTTGGGTAGAGATGCGAAAATGAAAATATCGATACCGGTACCAACTCGATATTTTCTAGCCAAATAGGCGCGTTTGGTTCGTACAGAGTATTTTGTGCAACTGATTACAACCCTCAATAATTATATAATTATTTTCGATACCGATACAAAAGTATCGATACCAGCTTGGAATGCCTCAAAAAGTATCGATGACAAAAATACTCGATATTAGTGCAGAAGTATCGAAGTATCGTTAGCATCCCTACAAAAAATCATCCAAAAGAGGGATGCGCGTCTAGTTACCGCCAACCTGAGTTATTGTGCTTGTTGTTTACTTTACTGTGGTTAATAGGTTTTCAATCTGACATTTCGTTTCTCAGCAACCATCATCAACTTTTGTTTTTTAAATGCTCGACAACTTTTTTTGTATTCCTAAAAAACTCACATTTTAATTCTAAATACAACAATATATCGCACTTTTTATTTACCCGATGTTCCGGGTTCAAAAATAAATCTTCAGTGTTATTTGATGAGGATTACGAAAAAACAAAGCCTCGGATCAAAAATCGAACTACGTTATCATGTAATGGAGAAAGAATGCCATAGGGTTTTGAATTTTATATTGATTTATCTTCTTTATTAAAATACGAAAACAAATAAGCACTATGTTATCATCAAATTACAAAATATATTATTTAATCTTATGTCCAAAAAGTCCTCCTTAATTTTCTAGGCAAACGGAGGAACTGTAAACAATTTCATCCATTACATTATGTAACATCCTTGGAGTTATCCCCCCAATGACGGCTGTAGTGTGCATTCTTATGTGCGACATCGTGTACTGTATACCTAAGTGTTCGAAGAGACGGTGTAAACAGGGGTAACAGCACTATTAGCATAAGTATGCAAGGCACAAAGATCAATAGCTGCCCACTCGAGTTTCGAACTAATTGAAGTTATAGCAGCGAGAATCAATGCCAAGATGTCGTACCAGCTGGGCACCCCTCGGTATTGGGTGTTCTTTCCAGTACTGTACAGGAGGACAATACAGGGTTGGGATAAAGTATGGAACCAAGCAAAAACCTTGGAACGGAAAGAATTATATTGCTGAGAATTTGCAGGCAAGTGTAGTGACGTATAATGCATGCGAAGATATTGTGTTAGCTATTAATGTACTTCCGATTTAACCGGAAGTACCGTCAACTTTTTTAATTTAAATGGAACACCCTGTATATTTCTGAAGATTTTAATACATTTTTTTTTCGAATACGTCCACAGTGGGTGTGGTATTAGTTTCTGTAAAAACGGGAAAGACAAAGCTTCCTTATCATTTCAGATGTTTAAAATGCCTGCCATTTAAAGTCTTAATGATGATCGGGTTGGCGATCGCGTGAGAACTGACAAAGAAGTGTGTCAACTTTTCAATTATGTACATCCCGATGGGGGTCCTATAAAACGTTCGGCGGTGACTAAAACCCTAAAACATTTTAATTTAACTGGAAATATTAAAAATTTACCTAAAACGGGAAGACCGCAGACCGCCACGGACAAATTTGTGAGACAAATAAAAAAGGTTTATCTTTACCATTTCTACAGAAACAAATACTAAACCCACTATGAACGCATTCGGAAAAAAAAGATGTATTAAAATCTGCAGAAATATACAGGGTATCCCATTTAAATTAAAAAAGTTGACGGTACTTCCGTTTAGACCGGAAGTACTTTAATAGCTAACATAATGTCTTCGGATGCATTATACGTCACTACATTTACCTGCAAATTTTCAGCAATATCACCCTTTCCGTTTCAAAGATATTTGCTTGGTTCCAGACTTTATCCCAACCGTGTCAGGGGTTGCTTTTTTGCTTTTTTGAGCTCCCTGACTCTCATCTCTAAGGATTTTTGCTCGGAAGATTGTGGAACACCTCCTCAGGTTTATATCTAAGGTTAGCAAATCAGTTAAAATTAAAGTACAAAATATGCTACTCAAAAAGGTGAAAATGACAAACGCTTTATTTCACAGCAAGCTGTGAAAAACGTAATTTTAGATTTTGCTTCCAAACAAGGGTATTTGCATAGAATGTGTTTTATCGGCCGCACGTATATTTTTGAATCATTTGGGATGCATACAGAACAAATTATCCTGGTGGATTTCATACAGCAAAAAAAAGGCAATTAAAATTTCGGCATGAAAGCTATTCTTGTTCATGTTTCATTTTTTGTCTCGTTTATTCCACAAACGTATAATTATTATTCAGCGGGCTCCAAAAAATTTGCCTATTCCCATGTCGATCAATGTTATAATTAACGGAACATCGGCCAAAAGCGCTTTGGTGGCGAATAAATTTTCTGGCACGTAAAAATGCCACTGCAAATTAGAGTAACGGATTTAAGTTAGCAACGAAATTTAATGGATATGACTCCTGATCTGTTTTTACTTATCAGGCCATTAAGTAGGACAATAAAAACTGTATAAATTTGGTATGGTTTAGCTATTTCGAATTGAATCACGTTAAGAACTAACTCCTGACCGACAATTGGCGTTCTCTTTGAGAAGCATGGGCGGCGGGACAGCGTGACATTTTGTTTTCATTAGGAGGTTAATAATTTATGTAGATACATACCACATCGAAAATATTTACTGTAATTTCACATTTACTCTATCAAATACACGCCAATTATTTACAAGGGGTTTTCAAACATTTCATGTCCAAGGATATGTAAAGTGGTACCTACTTGTTGTAGCAAAACAAATAAATATAATAAAAATAAATTGTGTTATACCAACACTAGTCAAGAGCGATATTTCATAATTATACTGTGACTCTATCATACATATTGAAACATCACATATTATAAATCACGACTGTTCCTGTATTTCCAAACAAAGCGCGTTTTGATACCTGATTTTAACTTTAAGCACCCAATGCACCTCAGTCACCGCGAGTACGAAATCATCCAAGTATTGTTTTAATCTGCAATCGCTATGCTTAGAAGTTGAACTCGTTGAAATCAGCTCAAATAGATATAGGTATTTTATATTGTCAACGATCATAACTTGCTAATAAATTTTCCATAAGAAAGCAAAAAATTATACTACCTATTGTATATTTATGATGATATTCAGCATACCTAGCTACACAAATCAATATAGTTATATAGTTAGGCTAACAACTGATATACAGGGTGAATTTTTAGTACCGGCTCGATCGATAACACCACTACTATAGAAGATAGCAAAAAAAGTTGAATATAAAAGTTGTAGCCACGTATATGCTCCTTGCTCAGAAAATATTTTGACTTATACAGGGTGCTCCAGAACTGCGTGGTTATGCTACCATGCATTTTTTTAAATGAAACACCCTATATTATATTCTATATTCAAATTACACTAATGATTTCCATTCTTCCAATATAGGGTTTTGTTACATTATACGGGGCATTTTTAAAGTTATGACCATTTTTATATCCAAATTGCTGTCAAATGAACGTACTGTATATCAAAAAGTAACAAATCAAAGATATTTTTTTTAACGGCTGGATAAAAAATATTATCTAGTTTTAAAATCGGCTATAAAGACATATTCGTACACAGGGTGATGTAGAATGCAAAATCCACATTTTCTCTCTTTTTTTAAATGTAACCCCCAATATTTTATTATACCAAAAAATTGCTTTTAATATGCTCTTTCATCTTTGTATTCACCTGTTACGGCTGCGTTCATTAGTTTCTGAGATATTTTGATTTTTCTACAAATTTTAAATATAGCTTCTAATTGTTTACTGAATTTTATTTATTTTGAGAAAATATTATTAAATTTTATTTTTGCTTAACAAATAACTAAAATATAAGGCCATAATAGTACTTGATCAAGTCAAAACACTGGATTAGCGAGATAATATATGTCAAGTGTGCTGAGGAAACAATTTTACAGACATCACGCATAATTATCAAGCAGATCTGTCAGGTAGACTATGAAATATTAAGCGACACGGTCCAAATAAAACGATTATTCAATCTTTCAAACGCATTAGTTTTAGAGTGCCACCTTTCTGGATATTGCTGTTCATGGTTAATATATTCTAGAGGCAAGTAGGCAATTTCCCAAAGATTCTCCTGAATACCCTCAATGAAAAAATTAATTTTTAAGGCTCGTTTTTCACACATTACGGAACTATTGAGCAGGTTGTGAAAACCGTCAATTTTTAAAAGCATACCTGATAAATCTGCTTGATAATTATTCATTACGCCTACAAAATTGTTTCCTCAGCATACTTTATTATCTCGATTATTCAGACTTTTGACTGCATCAATACTATATAACTTTCTCAAAATAAATAAATTTCAGTACAGAAATAGAAGCTATATTTTAAATTTACCGAGAAATCGAAATATCTCGGAAACTGATGGACGTAGGTACAACAAGTCCTTTACAAGGATGAAAGAGCATATTAAAGGCAATTTTTTGGTGTAATAAAATTTTGGGGGTTACATTTGAAAAACAGAGAAAATCTGGATTTTGCATTCTACATCACCCTGTATACGAATATGCGTCGTGGGCTTTTTTTATAGCCGATTTTAAAACCAGATGATATTTTTTATCCATCCGTGTAAAAATTATTTTTGATTCATCACTTTTTGATATATAATACGTCCATTTGACAGCGATTTGGAGATAAAAATGGCCATAACTTTTGATACACCCCGTATAATGTAACAATACCCTACATTGGAAGAACGGGAACCATTAGCAAAATCCGAATATGGAATAATATATAGAGTGTCTCATTTAAAAAAATGCATGTTTGCATCACCACGTAGTTATGGATCACCCTGTTTACATCTAAATATTTTCTGAGCAAGGAGCATATCCGTGGCTACAACTTTTGTACACAACTTTTTTCCCTATCTTCTACGGTAGTGGAGTTATCGACCGAGCCGGTACTAAAAACTCACCCTGTATATTCAAGACAACGCATTGGCAAAGCACATGTAAATCTTTGTTTTTGAACCCTGCAAATTCACGTTCAACTTTTTTGCATCTCCCTAATTGCTCTCTCCAAAAAAACATTTTGGTACCTAATACTTTTATTTCAATGAATTCGCTAACTGCTTGGTCAATACGCGCGCCACTATTCTATTCCCTACTAATAGTAATAATAATATCGTCTTTATCTGTCCACTACACACCAGTAGAAGTAGAGACATCAGAGGCGAGATTTAGCGAGGCGCTATTCTTACGCCTATTATAACCACTGATGTCAACATCACAATTATTGATTTGAACGAAGATAAATTCAGTTTTTATTTTAAATCAACACTACAATAAAAAAAAAGCAAAATGAAGCAGTATTGTACGTAAGTACATAATACAGGTTTATAGCAAACGACTGTGAGGTGGATGGTAACTTTTTTAATCAATACTATTGTACAGCGTGGCTTCATTATAAGTGAAACCACTCTAAAACAGAGAAGAGCTGTAGTGAGGTATAGTATAATAAGTAGGTAGTCTGCATCGTCTGATAAGAACTGCAACAAAAAAGGGTCTTCTATCGACGCCGTGCGTAGTCGGTCTGCCAAATATTGTCGCTTCTCACATATCCTGCTTATGATGCAGCGTGTCGCCGTCAAGCAGTAATTCACAGAGTTAACATCTAGAGAGGGAGTGTAAACAACAAAACGCACAGGTCGCTGACCAGCCAACATATAACGGAAATTTTGACTGATTGAGGGCATTACCAGTGGCGTGCGACTTTATATTAAATTTGGATGTTCATTAATAGATTCAATTATTACTGTGATGTTACAAACTGATACCAATAAGTTGAATTCGAAGGAAACCTACACAGATGCACATAACATACATTAAACAATCATTATTATTCCTCAAACTGGAGTGAAGTTACTTTTGTTCCCAGTTATCCCCATATTTTACGCTACTGAAAACTAAAACAAAGCCTATATCCACCTATGATAAGAAGTGTTCACCGATTCGTCGCTATTACAGCAAACTATGCACTTTTTATAGTGTCTCATCATGCAATTATGACAATTTTGTTCATAAATAATTTAATTCACACCACAACTAGTCACAAAGTCAGTCAAATATACACTAAAACCACAAAAATCTCAACATACACGATAACCAAAACTACAATGACAGCCACATGACAGCTTAAGGGCACGCCGATTGTAGGTTGTTAGATTTATGACATATTAGATGTTATTGCGACATTCCGCTATGAAATTTACCATTTTTGAGATTTCACTAAATCAATACAAATTATCTTCACGTAAATCAGTTAGATTGCAAGTATATTGGAATGGATAGTTAAATACCCAATTAAATACTTTGTGTTCAAACTGTGGAAACTGCCAGATTTTGAAGAAACTGGAAGCGGACGAAGAAGAGTGGCAATAGCGCCATAGGTGTTGGCTGGCCAATATCCAAATTAGGCTCCCTCTAGAGATGTTAACTCTGTGCAGTAATTTCCTTGGTTGGTGGAATTCACAATAGCTATACGGTACTGTAGGTATTACTCTAGGTTAAATAATCTTGTTGTTAACCGAAGCAGCATTTTTAGTGACTGCCACGTATTTACTATACTCAGGAAAACGTGTAAGGCGACTAAACGTCGGAACCTATTAGCGACGTTTACGCTACGTAATTATTATCAAAACGACGAACATATCCAAGGTCGTCGTACAAGAGCAACAACGTTTCCGTCACTTCAGTTGCCACGTGGTTGCCACTCTCAGAGTAACAACTGAACATTGAGGTAGTAAACAACTAATTCTAATAGGCCAACATCTTTTCGTACGTTGTCATATTGACCACCAGATACGGCAATCAGAATTATTTACTATCGTCTTAATTATACAGTATCCAGAAATATTCCATTCTACGTTAAAAAAACGGTATTTTGATGGTTCAGGAATGATTACAGCAAAATCAATACATATGTTGACCTCTACTGCGTTACTGCATATTTTTTCATCATTAACGCAAATTTTGAAGTCATACATTTTGAGGAGACGGCAACGCCGATATAATTTTCCTGCGATTTGTTTACGGAAGAATTCCGGCTGTCAAACGTTTGTTTTGTTTATGCTTGGTCAGTAAAATCGAATTAGCTATTTGTTGGTAACTGTAGTTAAGCTTTACGGACTTGCGGTGCTATATTTGAGTGTAGTTCAACAGTTTTTCGAGATGAGACAGTGCAGTGCAGTGTTTGTAACATGTTGCATTAGAAGAATTTTTAGGTTAGTTGGCAATGTTTGGAGGCTGAAGTGTCAAAAGATGATGGCTTTGAGCACGCCATTCTGAAGTGGTTTGTTTACTACCTCTATGTTCAGTTTTTACTCTGATTTGCCACTAAAGGCCGACTCATAAACTCGACGTTGGCATTGCCGTTGGCCGTTGCAATATAAATACATGGAAATGCCTAAGGCCATTCATATTCGACGTCCGCCGTCGGGTCTGCCGTTGGGCGCGCCATTCGACATAACTATCTTCTTTTGCCGTTCGTCGTTCGTAACCACCGTCGTAGCCGGCGTATAAACCAATCATAGTCGTCGGTACCGGTCATGTGATATTGTTATTATTGTTGACGTCTAGCTGTCAAAAGGTATCTGGGTCTTCTCCAGGGTTTTCTCAAGTTTTCTGTATTGGTTATTAGTTCTGACTATGTCCATTTTCACCAGGAAAATTCAAAGATCTTTCACAAAGCCAAAAACACTGATGATAAATCGCAATAGAACATGTTTACAAACACGATGAGAAAGCTAGGCTATCGGCAGGACGTCGAGTTCATGAATAGCAGCAAGTGCTACGAACGGCAACGGCAACGCCAACGTCAAGTTTATGAATCGGACTTAACTCTGCGGTAGCTCGGTGGTGGCATATTTGTCAGCGGACGTTAATATGATGGTTAAAAGTCACCCAAATACAGCTATATCTTTTCTTGCCTAACGCCAATTTATTTACTTTTATTACGCGCAGCTTATTCGCACCATCGTTTTCTTATTTCTCATCGAATGCAAAATTGGTGACACAAACAACCTCATATGCGGCTACCTGCGGCATTTTTTTTTAACGCGTAGCAGTTAACTTAGGAGCATACTGATGTTACCTCAAAATCTTCAAGCTCCCTTTCAATTTTGTCTTACTAAATAAGTAAAAATTGTCCAATCATATGCATTACACAATAAATTGATTTATATTGTGATAAAAAGTGAAAGACGTTAGCTTATAAAGTTGAAGAATAACATTTTATGGATGAAGGGATTGTTTTACACAAGTAATTTAGAAAAATAACAATAAACAATAGGCGCATTCGTTTTGCAAGTACAGTGAGATATTTCATACTAAATTGAGATTGTCAGGTCAGTGAATATCAGTTTATAACCCAAAATTGGCAGTTTTCGTTAACATCATATGAATTAAGTGGATACTGAACTGAGTGAAGTTTAAGTGAGCGAGATTATCAGAGATTTTGTGTAAAACGAACGCGGCGAATGTTGTGTTTTATTACTAGGGCTGACTAATTTATTGAAAAGTATATGGCTACCACTAACATTGTCACTTCACAGGACCGCTTGCCTGTAGAAATCAGGTGCTACTTTGCGGTGAATATTGGTTAGGCTTACATACTAACAGAGTATAATACATTAACTTGACATAACCTATTACACCAACCATACTCCAACTATTCTCTCTTACCGAAGCTTCAGACTGTGAGAATTTGGCCGGGTCATCTTTTGTTCTTCTTTTATGCGTAACAAGGTTCCAGCATCTGCTAATATAGGTTTACTTTTCCAGTATGTATAGACTATACCCTGCTACCCGATACTTTAGACTATCAGCCGTGTCAACAGCGAACAGATGTTCGGCTAGTGATAACTAAAAATCCCCCAGAATGAATCCTGATACATGATTTGACGGCATACGTACAGGGCTGCACTTGGTGCTCCTACCGCTACTCTCGAGTAATTGATGCTTAACAATACATAAACGAAAAAATGTATTTGTTTCTGTTAAGCATTTTTGCTGTGAATTTTTAGATATTGAATCAATTTCTAGTTCACAAAAATAGTCATTACTTGTGGCAATGAGGTGTTCAGTAAAAATTTACTAAGACGGTCCTGACTTGCATGGTTGTCAATTCAGACCCCTACTAAAAAATTAAATCTGATATGCACTTTTTTGTCAGCTGATACTTATCGTCAAGCCAGTCTAAAGTAGGTATCAGGTAAGAGAGTTTATTCCACCAACAAATTCTAAATTTCGACTTAATATTTCATGACAACATATTATCATCACATGCTGTGTTATTATTATCAGCCGAACTATGGGCATTTAGCATTAACGTTAAATGTCCAAACTTCGCTAATTTCATATCATCTGAGTCTACAAACCTCTTACGAGGTTGCGAATATGAAACACTTTGTAAACTTTGCAGAAATCCATAAAATCTAGATTACTAGGTTGATTGTACGGAAGTACATCCATTATTTGAGCTCAACATCACAGTCAAAGCAAACTCAATTGTACTTAGTGAGATTGAAGGTTCCGCAGCAGCATGTCTAATCTCCTATATTTTTCCGCTCCCCCGGTGTTTGCCGTTCTCATATTTTCCCCCCAGAGACATCAAACGCGAATCCACAATCTTTATGAGAATCTCGAGGGGGAATATTATTTAAAGATATTAAAGTTCAAGACGAAATTTAATTGAAATCGACTGGCGCGCCGGGAGTCTGCAGACTTTTAAATTCTCCTGAAATTAATAAAATTACTTTAGCGGCTTCCTTCATATCTCACAGAGGATGTACCACTTCTCTGTACTTTCGAGGTGATTATAAGTTAGAATCTTTTTTCTAACAGAAGTACGTACATCCATTGCGCCCTCCTGCCATATTTGTAAAGCTATCGCAGAGAAAAATATGTTGTGTCATCAAATACTTACGCTTCAATTAAATGTGATATTACATTCAGTATTCTCAAATAGAACAGTATTTTATCCAATGCCTGATACCTGATAACTAACGACATCGTGTTATTGAATTCCAATGAGTGGTTCTTTAATGCCATTCAATGAATTGAACTCCTGTTTTACAATAAATTGATTCTAAAATACTTTCGTTTCGGTGAAGTAACACGTTTTACTTCCCACACCGATAGGTGAGGGTAGTATTTGT
Source organism: Callosobruchus maculatus (assembly GCA_951848785.1). Lineage (NCBI taxonomy): Eukaryota > Metazoa > Arthropoda > Insecta > Coleoptera > Chrysomelidae > Callosobruchus > Callosobruchus maculatus. The sequence continues at coordinate 187,856 of CATOUR010000057.1, forward strand.
TATCGCGAAAATTTTCGATTTCGAGTTAATAAGCTTTTTGGGCGTTTTATGATGTCTACGTAACGAAAATACACGTCACTTATTTCCGTTGGTCTGTCTGTCTTTCGGTCTGTCTGTCTGTGCGCGTTTTGCTAGCCCCGTAATCTCAGTAACTGCTGCCTGGATTTTGACGAAGTTTGGGTACCGGTATGCTATGGGGCCCTAGTAGGCAATGCTGCTATAATTTTAAAAATCGGTGAATTGGCGGCGGAGTAATTATCAAAAAACAAATAATTTCAAATATTCCTCAAACTTCGTTTTTAGGTGCTTTAGGGGTTCCTGATCATTTTCTGCTTTATTTTGGTTGGAGTGAAATTGGGGTGGTTGGGGGTGGGGGTTGAAAAACTGAAAAATTTGTTGTATTCATAATATGTTATCCACTGACCTGTAAAGGAAGGTCTAGCGACATAAATCACCTTTTAAGGTCCATCTAAACATTGCCTTGCCTATTACTGAAACTAAGGGACTTCGAATTTTTTGTCTACATACAAGCGTTTATTGCTTTATATCGTTTTGGATTTTGTACCATTGAAACTATTAGATTGACTCTAATGAAACTTTGCACAGTATTACTACCATGCCAATGATGGAAAAAGTTTATGACTCTTAGAAATAGTGTCAGTGGCGCCGCAGTAATAATAAAAAACCAGAAATATAAAAACAGCTCAAACTTCCTATTTAGGCGTTTTAGGGGTTCCTGATCACTTTCTACTTTTTTTTGGTGGGGGCGAAATTGGGGTGGTTGGAGGGTGGGACGTTGTAAAACTAAAAAATTTGTTGTATTCATAATAGGCTGTCCATTGACCTGTGAAAGAGAGTCCTAGTGGCATAATACCCTTTTTTAAGTCCATTCGAGCACTATCTTGCGTACTACAGAAACCAAGGAATAGAAGTACACATACGAATATTGCTTTGGATCGTTTTGTATTGGGTAACGTGGAAATTATGAAATCGATTTTAATGTAACTTTGCCAAAGTATTATCACTGCGGCAAGAACTGAAACCGCATATGGCTTTTAGAAATCGTGTCATTGGCGGCATATCAACAATAAAAAAATTAAAATACAAAAATAGCTCAAACTTCGTTTTTAGGCGTTTTAGGGGTTCCTGATCATTTTCTGTTTTTTTTTTGGTGGGGATACAATTGGGGTGGTTGGGTGGTGGGGGGTTGCAAAACTGAAAAAGTTTTTGTATGCATAATAGGCTGTCCATTGACTTGCGAAAGAAGAACCTAGCCACATAATACACTTTTTTAGGTCCATCGGAACATTGCCTTGCCAATTACAGAACTCAAGGGACCTCGATCCTTTTCCGATGCATGTTACGTACGAGCATTGCTTTAAATCTTTCTGTATTGTGTATATATTATTCCCGTGGTGAGGATGGAAAACGCGTATGGTTTCAGAAATCGAAAGAACTAAAAGTGTAAAAATTGCTCAAACTTTGTTCTTAGGCAATTTGGGGGTTCTGGATCATTTTGCTTAATCCAGTTGAAGGTCTTAGAATAAAAACTGTGTCGTTCTAGTTCCTATGTAGAGAGATGCAAGAAACTATTTATTAGAGTTTTTGTGGTGGATGTTTTTTAGGGAAGGCAGGCGATGATTTCGTTGCAAGGCAATCTCAGACTTTAGCTTCATGCAATGAGAAGATAATAAAATTATATCACCGTTATGTGTGGGAAGTGCTGAGTCAATCAACTTGACTCCATTTTTTTCATATAGCATCCCATAGCATTTCCTACATACAGTATTTCGTAAACAAACGAAATATCACCCTGTATCTCGAAAGTGAAGTTCTCCCGAATATAAGTTTATATAGAAATTATTATTATTTTAACGTTATCTATGACGTCCTGAAGTTACGCTATTATAGAGTGGACCACCCTGTATATCATATTATCATATTATATTTTTAATGACAACGTTTCTATCAGCCTCGTGATACAGTGATTGGCCTAAATATTAATTTCGGACTCTAAATCTACTGTCCTTGGAGCGAGATTACATGGTAACAGACATCGATAATAATTTGAGTAATTGGAGGACGAGTTAATTCCCTCGGGTCCTTATGAAATCATTTCCAGACTAGATGGCAGGATAATTGGACTTACTGGCTGACATTGTGTCTATTCATGTCAATCTGCCTTCTCCCTTGTAACCTAAAAGACGATTAACTTAGGTAGTCAGGCAATTCTAATTCTGATAACACTAATCCGATCTCAGCAATGTGTGTTGCGACAATGAAAATGGGGCTAAATAGGTTTGACTGCTGGCTTTTCAAGGACAAAAATAGAAGAGTTTCATAATTATCGAGAGGTTTTGATCATTTTTAAAATGATGTTACGGGTTTAAGTAGCTAAGTATACACATCGCGCGAACGGCCAGTGGGAATTCACAAAACTGGACTGGTTAACCTGCGAGTAGCTAAGAGGTAAACAGTATTCTGTGTGTAAGCGTAAATCCACGTAACTAAACATCGTTCAACTATAAGCAGGTTGACTGCAAGGTGAAAAGTATGAAAAAATCATATGGTTCCAATTTGAAGATATACATATAGTACACTCGATGGTGCTCTGTACATGCCTCACTAACTTGTTTTATCAATTTTCCCAAATATAACACCATACTTGCAAAAACAGTTCGGCGGTCGTATACGCCCGCTCGGGCTTGAACTGCATATACAGGGTGACCCGTGACGATTAAGACAAGCAATATCTTGGAACTTGCCAGTAGTAGAGAATTATAATTTTGGGAATGTAAATTAAAGCAAATGTTGCATCTTTTCTCATTATTGCGTTATTCAATGAGCTACTCGTTTTTGGTCACGTGACGTACGATTCAAAAATTTTAAAGGGACACCCTGTATATTAATGCCTCTCTGTGTTCCTCTCGATGAAACAATTCCAACAAACTGCACACTTGGGGCCTAAGTGATTAATTCAAGAGCTACAGGTACTTAAAGGATTGTACCATTACCATTAAGACAAAATATGAAACGACCGCTAGCATCTAGCGGTATATGTTATAATCAATAGTACCTAGTGGTACAAATCTTTAAGTAACTGTCTTGTGAATGCACACTCAGCTTGCGAACAAAAAAAATGAAAATCCCAGACTTTCAGGAAGACGTTATATCACTTGTTGGCCGTTACTTGATGGAGATCCATACTAATGCAAAAAAGTATTTCCGATGAATGATCACCACTTTTATTTAAAAAACTTGCGACAATCGTTTCGACACACAGTGTCAAGCAATGTTTGATAAAAACACTGTGTGTCGAAACGATTGCCGCAAGTTTTTTAAATAAAAGTGGTGATCATTCATCGGAAATACTTTTTTATACCAACCAAGATGCATGCATTGCTCCAGAAGGAGGGCCAATTTGACAAAGTGAGGAAGTACTGCAAAGGATGTTACACTAAGAAATCAAAGGAAGACTACCTGGTTCAGTATTTGGACTATTACTTGTCGCACTATATATAGCTGACTTCGAATTTACTTATTTAAACTTTATCAACAACGTGTAGTTTAAGATAATTCGTAATAACGGGCTTACTTAGGAAACTAGCTCCTTGAAAAAAGTTACAGTTCCTGCTAATCCTTTATTGAATGAGCTAAAGTGCCTGTTAGTTCTTCATACTAAGAGAGTCTTACGTCAAGTCTAGCCCCATAAGTTTTAAGATTTTATTGAGCAAGAACACGAAGATGTTTGTTATTAAGGTGGAAATATCATAACTTTAGGATTGTTCTTATTTGGAAGTAATCTCCACTTACCAGGGTGATCACAGTGCTCATTTTGATCAGCTGTTAGCATTTCTTCTGTTATCATAATATGCCGTGTAAGATTGTTTCTGAACGCTTACGTCTATGTAGAGGTCAATGATCACTGCAGCTTCGATTGCATCAAAAACTGGTTGATTATCTCTACTAAAATGTGTGGCAATTTAGTTGTTAAGTATTTTTGTAAAACTCTCAACTCTCTTCGAGGGTTTGAGAACATTATGTGATCTTGTATTCTTCAGCCAGAATTTCTGAAAGTAATTCTATGAGCCACCGTTTTGGTGATTTGCAGCAGTGCATAAACTCCACTGGGTAGATGTTATCTAAGTTAATCGAGCGGTACTGACCCGATATTAGAACAGCATGCTGTTTAGCAACGTTTCAACTACCTCCGCCAGGAAGCAACTTTTGTTTATTTAGAAACTAACTTCACAACTAAGTCGGTATAATCAGAGTTTCGCAACTGCGTTATTAGTAAGTGCAAAATAAAAAGCAGTAGATACTATACCCACATAGCAAAAGAGTATACAGTGTATATACATAGGATATCGAATCAATGGATATGTATATCCACAAACGGATAACGAATTTCCAATGGATGTCTAATAGAAATCAAAAAATATACGTTGCATGTACGTTTGTCGCGAACTTTCACATCCATGGCATATCCATAGAATGTACGTATATACATCTAATGTACAAGCATAGTATATGTAACATAGTTCAGGTATAAACATGTATAGTCATAATATATACCATGTATATACTGACATACCAAAGTATATACACTGTACATAAAATGAATATGTATATCCACAAATGGAGCATGAATGTCTAATGGATGTAAAATAGACATAAACAAATTTACATCTCATGTACGTTTATCGCGAATTTACACATCCATGGTATATCCATTGAATGTACCTTTAATGGACATGCATAGTGTATGAAAGTTCAATCTAGAGGCAGAAAGATAAATAAACTGTATACTTTCATTATGTATTGTTATTACTTCAATTCCTGGTTACAATAATAATACTTGGCAAAATCGATTACTATGACTCTCATCTCTTTCCTGTTGAACGGCACGGCAAGGTTATAAAATTTTGTAGGTGGCTTGTTCCGCTTACGACTCACCGTCAAATGCTGGATGCGAGTGTTATCAGTAGCTAGAAGATAAGTAACATTGCACAATATTTCACTCGATCAGGTAATCAGGCACAACCAGCACCAACACACACATGCTAACTACCACGAATGGCTAGAAATCAGCAATGGCGGCACTAGCTGCCCTTCGCGCAGGCGTAAACTACTGGGTGTATATATGATACATAGACCAACACCTTATGTATATTCACGTATGTATATACCTACGTGAATATACATAGTATATTACACTAGTGTATATCATTTTTCATATGTACATTTAACGTCCTATGAATATCCAAAATATAGATGTCCAAACTGGAATATTTGAAGTACATTCTGTGGATGTACATATCCATATAGTGTTATTTGGGTATCGAATCACGGCGTTGTTTGATTTATGAGAATAAAACATCTCAGCTCATAGCGGCAAGCTAAAGCGAGTCAAAAAACCATCGGTGGATTTAGAGGGGGGGGCGAGGGGGCGTACGCTGCTCTTCAGACTGCGGTAGCACTGGTCCGCCCCACCCCTAGGCCTGTAATAGAAAGTGAAACGGAAAGATGTATTATCACTATTTATATAAATACCATAGAGCTAGAGAGCTTTTTTTTGGCTCTTCAGAAAATTATAGCGCGTCCATGTGGGTTAATGATCCCCCCTAGAAGAACTCCTAAATCCACCCCGCAAGCTTTTTGAATTCAGAACCAACCATAAGGAAACTGGGAAGATGTGTTCCACTGTTTAGTTTCGAGAGAGTTGATCAGATTTTAACCTTATCCGACTGTAATATGTCGAAAATTTTGTTCGCCCTCCATCTTGGAAACATAGAGAATTTCCAAAAAACGTCACGGGACAAATCATACTTCATAAACGCACTGTATGTATGTTTCAAAATTTTAGCGTACAACAAATTAAATCAAAACCGATAATGTTTGAGGGAACGTTATGATTGACGAAAGCTCACGACATCTTCATGGTACTCTTGTTAGAGAGATGCTTCTGGAACGAAAAATCCTTTGTACACCGTAGAAGTAATTTGTGGTTTGTTAAATAGAATGTTCCATAATAACTAGTTTAGTGAGAAGGTCCCTCGCTACCAAACCAATTAGATCGTGCTGGTGAGGAGCTTCCGTTTGAAGCCTGCATTTCATTAGCAGCCTGCCAAATGTGTTGTTACCGCGACCGCGAGACGAAAGTGGTAACAGCAGTGCAGGAGACACCCCTCTCTACCACCGCACCCTACCCCTGGTTACCATGAATACCACCTTATAGGACTTCATTGTGTATTGTAATTTCGATAAATAGGAAATTGTAGACATTTTCGTTTTTCACTAATTAGGCAATTAGTAGGGACCTGAAATATATATAGTTAGCAACAACTGCAAAACGTTTAAACCTAAATTAAAATAAATAATACTTTAAAAAACTGTATACCTTTAAAATATGGCCGTACTTATGTACCTAGCTGCGGCTCAGACCATCAATTACTTCTGTGCATACTTCATCCGTACTGTCCACGTTCTAAGCGGCTAGTACGGATGGAGATCGCTGACCCTGCTTCTTTTCGGTCAAAATGTTCAGGGCTTTTTCGGGATGCCTCTATAACGGATATGTCAAATTCCAACGATATGTGGCTATCATTCAAAAATGTGCTCTTACATGCTGCCCAGATAAGTCAACCAAAGAGTAGCATTCAACCAAAACAACAATGGATTAGTAGCCACACATTGTCTGTTATTGAGGCACATAGAAGCCTTAAGATCTCATGTCTTGATTCAAATACAAAGCAAAACGCATACAGATAGCTCTCACGCGAGATTCAGAGACTATGCCGAAGAGATAAGAACTCTTATATACAGCAATTGTGTCAGGAAATAGAGATGCATGCCAATACTTATCATCCGAAAGAGATGTTTTTTAAGGTCAAATGCCTCAGTCGGGATTTTAAACCCAAACCTTGGGCTGCTAAAAATCCCGAGGGACAGCTAATTACCAACTTGCATGAGGTTATTGAGGTATGGCGAAATTACTGCGAAAATCTGTACCATGAGGATGGCCCTCAAGCCCTCTCATTGGATTTTGAATATGAACCTGATATTCTGTTGTCTGAAGTGGAACATGCCCTCAACAAGTTAAAAACTAATATAGCTACAGGCATTGATGCTATTTCTGCCGAAACATTAAAATGCTTGGGTGAAGACGGCATCTCTCTTTTATATAATATTTGTAAGAGGGTCTGGTCCTCCGATGTTTGGCCAGATAAATGGTGCACATCCATTTTTGTTCCTCTTCATAAAAAAGGGTCTCCAACAAATCCAGACAATTATCGCCTACTTTCGTTAATCTCTCATGCAAGCAAGGTTCTACTATATATTTTACAGTGTCGTTTGGAGGGTTTTATTGGCTGCCAAATTTCTCAGGCGTAGGCAGGTTTCGAAAAAGGACGCGGTACGCGTGAACAGATCTTAAACTTAAGACAGATTATTGAAAAAGCCAGAGAGCATTATTTTCCCGTTTTTATCTGCCTTGTGGACTATTCTAAGGCGTTTGATAACGTAAAGTGGCCTAAATTGTGGGAAATCCTTATCTCCATGGGAGTCCCTTACCACTTAGTATTTCTCATACAGCAACTCTATGAGTCTAGTTCAGCTCGTGTAAGAATTGATGGTAACCTGTCTGGTCAAACAGCAACCAGAAAAGGAGTTCGTCAGGGAAGCGTATTATCTCCGATGTTACTTAACATTTACTGGAGAAAACTGGAATGGCGGTGTAACTATTGGCAGAAGCAAAATATTTAACTTAAGATTTGGTGACAATACAACCCTTATTGCTGCTTCTCAGGAAGAACTAGTAGCTCTATTGAACGTTTTAGAACAACACAGTGCAGCATATGGTCTTGGTATTAACTACAACAAGACCAAGGTTATTATCGTAGATAGAGAACATGACAATCATCGAGAAATAAAGTCAATAGGCCGTTGTGAGGTAGTTCAAACTTTTATGTACCTCGGTTCTTTGATCGACAACTCAGGTAGCTGTGAGAATGAGATTCGACGGCGTATTCAACAGGCACAGGTGGCCATGACAAAGCTTACTAAAATATGGCGTGACCATAACATCACTAAAGCTACCGAAATGTCACTGGTCCAGTCTCTTGTGTTCTCCATATTTTTGTATGCCTCGGAATCTTGGACTGTTAAGGCAGATCGAGCTCGCATAGATGCTTTTGAAATGTGGACGTGGAGAAAAATGCTGAGAATTCCACCCATCGAACTAATGTTTCCATACTGGATGAGCTCGGTAATCCAAAGAGACTCTCCTCCAGTGTGTCGATGAGAATGCTTACATTCTTCGGACATATTCACAGAAGCGATAGTATGGAGAAACTTGTAGTTCAGGGTCACGCCCCGAGTGGGCGGCGCCGTGGCCGTTCCCCTACACGCTGCGCTGGGTGGATACGACGAAACAGTTGATAGATATGAGTATCAAGAGCGCCACTGAACTGACAGTAAATCGCGAACGATGGCGAGCTACAGTTCTCAAAACTATTGATAATATTCGTGTCGGCAATACTCTAGCTCCAACTTAATGCATTTTACGAGTTCACAATATGGCTGTTAAGACATTGTGACTATGATGATGATGTATACTCTGTTACCTGATACTTTAAACTGGTTTGACGTCTATTTGATAGGTATCAGCTGACGAAGAAGTGTATCTCAAATTTAATTTTTTACTAGTGGTATTGATTGGCAATCCTGCGATCAGGACTGTATTAGTAATATTCTTACTGAATATCTTGTTGCCAATAAGTAATGACTATTTTTGTAAACAAAAAATCGCTTCAATGTCTAGAAAATTGCAGCAAAAATGGTTGGTTAAAATAAATAGATTAATTTATTGATTTGTATATTGTTAGAGACTATCAAAATACTCCTATATTTAGCAATAAGGACGATTCAATTAATAGCTTGCATCACTAGTGGGATATTTATTGGTTAAAACCTAAAACGAACAATTGGAGAAGAGTATAAAGTAAGTACATGGAGTGCTTGTGTATGGTTAAGCTAAAAATGCTTTTATCTTCATTCTTACCTTATTTAAAGCGTAATCATCATCATTTAGACCAGCCGTACTGATATACTGAAAGAAACGCCGGATTTTCCGAGAAAATGTAAAATAAGCATAGACCTCGGAGCATAGAGGATAAACGTCACCAAGTGTCACAGTACAGCTCTGTATTCCTTAAAAGCTTAAAATTGATACATCAAGACACAATCTGGGGTATTTTTAGTTATCACTAGCCGAACAGCTGTCCGCTGATGACACGGCTGACAGTTTAAAGTATCGGGTAACAGGGTATACCTAGATATCTAGCAAGTTCAAAATGGATTTTTGGCTGCCACTAAACTAGTATTTAGAAAAAAACTTCACGGTATTACTATACCGTTGAGAGACTATAATTTATTTAACACAGCTTATCCAACAAGCTATATAAGTTAAAAAGGAATATAAACATATACATTATTTTTCCTCTAGTTGTCAACGGATGTCAGACGTACATTTTCTAATTACGTTGGGATTGGTCAGACGTATTTTTTTCTAGACAGTATAGTGTCAGTGTACATCAGATTACTATAGCACTCAGCAGCACACTGTATACGTTGGGGTAGAAATATCTACTCCAATTAAAAGTAACATTAAAATGAAAGGATAGCATGACAATGTTCTTTATAAAACTTATTCATTGGCAGACTGTCCTCACTGTTGACTTTATCCATCATGACGTTTAGATCCAGGCACGTATTTAGGGCGTATGTGGGGGGTTCGGACCCCCCTCGCCGAACCTTTACATAATACCCGCTAAAAATAATCAATCCATAAAATACAAAAGTGTACAAGGCTAACGGGGAAGCAAACTGCACTCCCCCACGGGCGTCGATGATTTTGTTTTCCTGGTTAAGTCCTAGTCAAGCAGAATTATAAGTGGCATCTCAGAGAATAATAGTATGTTCTTTAACGAGCGATAGTGATGGTAAGGTTTGCGAATTGACAAGTGGCAATTAACAATACAATTTAAGTACATAATAGAGGCGAACTATTGACAATTTAGCCTCACTTCTGTCTGAAATAAATTCTGTGCACAGTTCCAATACGCGTCTGACGTCTCATAGCCACCTTTGCAGCAATTATAGCGTGCATCTGATCATTATGCATTTCCAAGAGATCAGTACTGGTATCTAGTAGGCGGCTATATAACACAATAATTCACGCTTTTTGTTTATTAGTAGTATTAGGTACCTGTTTAAAAGTAATTTGGTAATTGCTGTATAACTTAGTGAGAGTAAGTAAAAGCTATTATAGAATAAAAATACCGAATTTAGTGAAATAACTACAAAAAAACTAGCAAAGCTGTCACAGTCAGCGCTTAAGATTGGCAGTTTCTCAGTAAGGGAGAAGAATGCGTCATTATTTGATACCTACCTCTTTTTCAATATATTGTATCCTCCACTTTTTTCTGCTACTGTTACTCCAATCCTCACCCTCCAAACTTGTCTTCTCCATGACTATTTTCATATCCTTTTGCCATTCTAATCTAGGTCTTCCTTTTTCCTTCGCTTCTCTTATTACACTTTAAAAGCCGTTTTTTGGCATTTGGCTTTTTCCACTCGTTGCATGCGACCATATCCCAATCAGCGTTTGATTAACTACTTCGCTACTTCGAGTATATTTGATACTTGGAATCATGAAACACACGTCATCTGATCAAATTTGCAGGGTGAGCCGGGAGAAGCACGCCAAACTCTAGGAGTGATACGCGACTTAAATTCCAGGAACCAGCAAATCAAGTTTTAACCCTAGAATACTGACCTTATTTTTATACCTATTATTACTAACCTTCGTAAAATTTACTACTTGAGAAAGGATCACAATTAAAAAAAGACGTTTTTATCGTTTAGTAACTTTTACTGAAAATTGTTCATAATAAGAATATTTCTGAATACAAATATTAATAATAACAAGAAAAATTCCATTTTTGAACTGCATGACACGCAGCAAAAAGCAGATGTTCTCCGCAAAAGGACCTTTGGCAGTGCTCACATCAGCGCGTCGCCATTTTTTTTGAGGACAGTGTTGGCACCTTGCACTCTTGTTTAGACTAGGAATGGCTCTATGCTCTGATCCATCTTGGTTTAATATATTCTTGATAATTAATCTTAGCGAGCGGGTTAAAGTTGGTCAAGTTTTTCATTGTACCAACCATTTTATTAGCTGTTTTTATGATAAATACATATTTTTTTTCTCGAGATGGTTCCTAGCTCTTTATTTGTTGGTTGTGATTACACACAATCCATGAATTCAGACTCAGGTGGACTAAAGGCTTCTTGAACACTATATTCGCTCTCGGAACCGCTATCCAACGCACTCTATTCTCCTCATTGTCACCGGGCAATAATCCTGCTAGGCCTTCGCTTCTAATGGTAATTATCTTTGTCATATCCCATTTGTTAGCTTCCATAATGTTATATTCTAAAGAAACTTAGAAACTAACGATATTGACAAAAAATAATCTAAATAACGCTAACTGGTCCTATGTTTATATATAACATTTATACTAACCTTCGTAAAATTTACGACGCCGTTGTCCAAATAAAACTATTCCAATTACTATCAAATGCACTTTGGGTCACTAACTTACTCACGCCGATCTAATAGAAGATTAGGCGAGCGTACAAGGTCAAGGGCTAAGCCGCGTCGATAAAATTGCAGATTAAACTAAGTCTCGTAAAATTTACGATGGTTAGTATCCTAGGGTTGAAAAATATTTATTTGTTAATTGTACAAAGTTAAGCTCTAGACTGACTGAATTATATAAAATACAAGATAAGGTAAACTTAGCTGACGCAGCATTTCCTAAGTTCATCTTCCACACGCGCCGTCTGGTCAGCTGGGCATAGGCGTAGTTAGGTGGGGGCTCGGGGGGCTAAGCCCCCCCCCAAGAATGAAATTAGCCCCCCCAAAAATCCGAAAATATCTTGTTTTGTTCTAGGGCGGGGACTTCAGCCCCCTTAGATCCAGGGACTTAAGCCCCCCCAGATTCAGTGACTTAGCTACGCCTATGCAGCTGGGTCGATGTCCGGCTGGATACATAACTCGCGTGAAAATAAGGTAAAAATACTTATAATTTCTTATATGATCCTCATGTGTTTTCAAATTTAAACGTAATTAAAAATGTATCTCTAGCTTTCCACTTGTGTCTGAATTTTGTCATAATCAAAATATACCTTGTCCGAGGCTCAAAGACATTTGAAAACTTTGATGCCTTAATGAAGTTTCAGTGTACAGTGGCAGTAATAATTGAACGTTTGTTTTCAAATTTATGTGATTATTAGTGTTGCAAAATACCAGATACCTTTTCAGGTTGAGAATATGAGAACATGGACTCTGTTTAACGTGTGGTGCGGCATGCTTGACAGTTAGTCGATTGACCATTTCATTTTGAGAGAGACAACTACTTCAATTTTTGACAATATATATTACAAGGCCTGCTAGAGGATGTTCTTGTAAATATTAAAATACAGATGCTTCTGCACATGTCGCTCGTCAAGTGAAGCAACATGTGGATGAACGTTTTCCAGGGCGTTGGATGGAGGTCCTATTAATTGGCCTGCAATATCTCCAAACCTCACACCACTAGATTATTGTTGATGGACCTGGATCAAAAATGAAGTATACAAAATAAAAATGGTCACACGGGGTGCACTAATCCAATGAATTAATAATACTGCAGCCCATATTAAAGAAGAAAGAAATGAATCAATTTGGTGGCGCTACTTTTGAACATTTATTAAACGAACGTTATAATTAAGAACATGTTAGTGTGTGAAATTAGTTTGTTCGGTACTATACTATAACTTGAAAACAAAAGTTAATCGATTGAGAACGTATGAGCCTTTTCACGTGTAGATAGACTCCTAGTGTTTGGTGCGATTGTCCTGACTCACGCTGTATATCTTGTGCATCTAAGCTGTTGCGTTACCTGAGAGCACTTCCGCATTAGATGCCCAGAAGGAAGCACTGAAGGTTCATTTCCATTAGTTCCTTGAACATATGTCAAATCTGATTTCCTTTGAAGACGAAGCTGCTCGTTTTGGCAGTAATTCCGACACAGACAAATGGCTATTCCCACTTTCACTTTTCATACACACTCGCGTCGAGCAAATTCGCTGTTGATTTATGTCAAGGTCTTTTGGAGCGCACACCCTTTTCACGCCAGGAATTCGCATATTTCGTTCGCCATTTTCGTGCCCTTTGTGGTATCACGTGTAGTTGTAATATTCGAATTACATCGGATCTGCGGGGATAGGAATACATAAAAATCCTTCAGGGTTACATGCGGCGTTTCCTTTCCTTTGAAGCTCCCTTATAGCATTAATTTGATAAAAAGTATCACATGACTTTTTAATCTTATTCAGTTGTCATTACATGATATTGATTTCAGTTTAAGTTGTGGGATTCGCTATTATGTATTAACCATATCACCATAGTCACAATGTCTTAACAGCCATGTTGTGAACTCGTAAAATGCATTTGCTCATTTTACGAGTTTCTCTAGGGATATCTTTAAGATCTTTAATGCAGTAGTCTCCCATTTGCTTTCTCCATCCTCATGCCGTTGACCAGACGGCATCTACTGGTTTATCCGCCTTTAGGGGCAATTTCTCACCCCAAGGACAAGAAAGTGTCCTGACTCTTCTCCATTCGTCCACCCAAAGCCGTTGACTGAGAAGAGGTTACTGTTTCTACCGACAGTAGTTCGGTTCCTTTTAGTAGCCTTTTACGACACGCAGGATATACGATGGTAGATATTCTAACCCGCCCCCATACGAGGGGTATTTACCATAAGTCGACACTATATGCAGCCTAATTGAAATGCTCTTTACATATTGTTGTTTTTAGTAGTGCAAGTGATATCTCTCACCCATAAGGGAAACCGGTGGCATAACATTTTTTGGTGGAAAAGCTTGAGCTTTTATCTGTTTCACTTAATTCAAAAACTATTGGAATAGAAAAAAGTCTTTAGATGTATGTGTGAAAAAGCTCCCTCGTCATCTGCTGTGTCAGACCTAATAAATTACACTAGTAGTAGTTTTTTTCCGAACTCACACCGACAGCACTAAAACACAACACAACACTAAACGTCTTTGAGTATGTATTGTAATAGTATTGATTGATAAACAATAACTCAGCATCTGACTATACGTAAGAGTCAACTTTTAATTTTAATGGACACATACATAAGCAATGAAATAAATTTAGGTTGGTTTCCCTTTAAAATGGTACATTTTAAATATTCAGCCTATTCTGGGGTTACAAAGGTCTTATAGGATACGCAGGCAGGTGCATTTTGTATTTTTTTATGGCATTCCACTATCCGCAGTGGGCACGGATTCTATATAACGGAAAACAAAAGTCTCCGTATCGTACTGGGAAACGTGCTCTGAGGGAAATATTGGAAAGGCTTAATATAATGAATACTTGCAGACATTTTGCGGACTTACATAACTTTTTATGATACCAGCTCTTTGAAGGCAAACATGCATGTTTGCCATATCCGTCAGCGTTGTTGAGAAAATGGTATTTTTTCAGCATACCTCTTCCCTACAAAACAATTTGAACAACTCAAATAAAATTAAAAAAAAGCTCAATGACCTCTAATGCACCTAATAGCAAAGTTTTATTTTTTTTACTTGTCATCGGCAGCGACTGCTTTGATCATTAGCCTCGTGTTCTGTGTAGGCCTTGTTACTGTTTCCCGGCGCCACTTTAGGAACAGCACTGTCAATTAGAAGCCAACAGTGAAGGCTCAGGTGGGGATTCTCGCTGAGCTTTTTTCATGGATATTTATTTTTTATTGGAAAAACCAGAAATAAATGTCCGCCTCTAACGATAATCGAACCCGGGACCTTCCGGTTACGAGCCCTCGACTTTAGCCACTGAGTCAACCCACCCCCCATTAGTGGCATGCTTGGAGGCAGTTATTCATGGGTCCCTTCGTCTAGTGAGGGCACACGATACTGGTGGAACTCGGAAATCGAATCTGCTAGGGTGAAATGCCTTCAAGTGTGGCGTAAGCGCCGCGCAAACGACGCGGAAACCACCAGCCTGAAGCAGTCTTATGCAATGGGAATACGCAGCCAAGAAGAAGCTACCTCAATATCCAAATGCTGGAAAGACCTGCGCGAAGACTTAGAACTTGAGATCTGTGGTGAAGGGTACAAGTTGGTCTCCAAAAGGATGATCAAGCAACCGTTGCCGTATCTATTAAGTCACGACAGAAGGGTAGAGATAGTGAAATAATCCTTCCCAAGTATTTCGGAAGCTTGGGCGATGGACATTGGACAGCACTAAAAAAAAATCCGGAGATCTTTACGGCGCAAGAGATTGAGGCGGCTGGGGGAAGATGAAAGTTGGTACAGCTCCTGGGCGAGATGGTTTCCCTCCTGAGGCCATCAAGATGATAGCATCTACAGCACGACAGTTCCACCTTCGAAGTACGCAAACCATACCAAATGCATGGAAAAGGGCAATCGTGGTATTGCTTAGCAAGATCAGAAAACCGCCAGAGCTGTCCTCTTCATACATCCCGATGATCTGTCTGTTAGAAACCATCGAAAAGCTGTACGAAATCCTGATAAGACAGAGAGGTTCGAGAAAGAGATCGAAAAGGCAGGAAGGCTCTCGCCATGCCAATTCGGTTTCCATTCGGGAAGGTCCACCATCGATGCCCTGGAACTGGTAACGAGGATTGGGGAAGGAGCCAAGAAGAAATGTTGTCCGTTGGTGACGCTGGATGTCCGCAATGCTTTTGATACAGTCTTGTGGACCATGATTGTAGAAGAACTAGGAAAACTGAAAATTACAAAATGTATAAGAGATCTTATAGCAGCTATCTAGAATCCAGATCAATTTGCATTGCCAGATCTAAAATTTCTATGACAACAAGGGTGCATCAAGGATCTGCTTTAGGGCCGTTACTCTGGTATACCCTGTACGATGAGGTGCTGAAGCTTTCGCTGCCCAGCGGCGTAAAGTTGGTAGCATACGCCGACGATCTGGCACTAGTTATCGTCACTTCTGTTACTAAAACATGTAGATACTACCATAAGTAATTGTGTAGTGACTGTTTAACTCAATGAGAGTAGACAAAGGCCTTGATTCAATTTTTTTACAAAGAGGTTTAGCGATCAGGCATCTAAGGATACAAAAGAGCTAGGACGTGGGAAGTACATCTAAAAAACCCTTTAGACCTTTATTTATATGAAGTTTTAGCCATAAAATAAGCCACAAAATTGCTCCCTGCCATATTTACATGATATTTCGGAACAGCTTGCGTATCCTAGAACTAGAAAGCAAACAGTTATTCAAAATACCCACCTCCTATGAGATGACGTTCTGATAGCGAGCTGCAGCCAATATGTTATCCAACTTTACCTACATTAACGTCGCCCTTCAAATATCTCATCGGCCTTATCGCACTACCGGGCATTTCAATTTCCTGCGTTTACCGACCATTACGTTTAAAGGTTGCTGAAATCCGTGACTGTGAAGGGATGAATTAAAGCCCGCCATTGACGTCCACCCACCTGCGATGAGGTCGGCAAAAAAGTGCGAGAATTGCCGTAGGGACTTCTGTTTTACTTCAGCAAATCACGCCGTATCAAAGATAATTAATTGCTCTTGGCACATTTAGATGAAAAGGTTGGGGCTGAAAGGGAATGGCGAATACTGTGGGTTTCCTTCAACTAGCAATTATGCTGCTCGAATTTGGTTTATTTGATAACTTTGTTAAAATGCCCCTTTCATCGTTGGGATGGAAAACCCTAAAATTGTTTCACATAAGAGCAAAAAGCACAAAAACTATGTAGGACTTTAAGTGCCAATTAAGAGTTCTGAGGACTCAAAAGACAAATATTTACTACAAGTAGGTACAAGATCAGAGGACATAGAGGAAAGATAGTGCTGGGATAACTTAACCACAACGTTAATAATATATTGTTGTATAACTATTTGAAAAAGTCCTAAATTGATACTTTTTAAACTGTGTATAGAAGTCGTTAAAATAAACAACTTTTTCAAATAATATTTGGTAAAAAATTTAACTATTGGGTATTAGGTAACCCATGCTTTCAAAACGTTGTCTATGCTGTTAGAGAAATTGGTATTAGTATCAACAACACAATATATCTAATTCAGTGGCCCTTGTTGTTGACTGAACTATAATCAGTATTCGGCGGGACTGATGTTCCAGTTTCAATGAACGTAAAAAGAAAGAAGAGGGGGATCATCTTAGTGTTACTATCGGCCCCAACATGGACGAGGTTGTTTCGTGTTTCGTTGTGTTGTTTCGTTGTTTGCCGTATCGTATTGTGTCATCTCGTGGTTTTGCGTATTGCATCAGCAATTGTGTGATTTAAATGTATCCAGTTATATATTAAATGGAGGACCTACTGAGAAATTGGGACTTAGAAGGGCTAATCCCAAGTTTGAATGTAGGTATTTAGATTGGTCAGCCGTATTTCAGGTAAAAATGCAACAACTGGTGCAGGCTTATGTCTAATTCTTATGCAGTGCTCCTTATAGCTTCATACAAAATCACATCATTAAACATCAAACGAATCAGTCAGCTATCTTCGCAATAAAATGTGTTGGTCCAAGCAAAAGAATCAATTATAAAACACAGGTCCGATTCAACGACAAACTGCGATTGAATCATCCATTGGAATCCAATGACATCTTGTAGTTGAATGGACAATACGATATAATTCGTTACCAACTATACACTGCTCATTAGATAAAACCTCGCTGTGTTTGAGGAATGCTGAGTGTAACGTCCCACTGAGTCAAAGCGTAAGTCTTAGAGAAAACGACAGATTTTTCTGTGTGTATCAAGACGTATCTAGACTGTTTATATTCAGTTTTTCGCTCAGATGTTTGGTTAATAGATCAGCCATTGTAACTGTCAATTAGTGCACTAGTCACTTTCAGTTCATTATATAATTTTAAATTGGTAAATCCTAAAAGATGTTTCATAATAATGTACCACTTTTAGGACTTACTAATTTAAAATTAATAACGATGAACAAAAAGTGACCACTGCACTATCTGACAAATATAATACCTAATCGATTTGTCAAAAATCCGAGCAAAAACAGACTAGCTACGTCTTGATGCACAAGCCCAGATACGCTATTCGCTCATTTTTCAGTTTTATGGAAAAAGTTATTTATTCTAACGACTTTTATACAAATTTAAAAATAGTATCAACTTAGGACTCACCCTGTATAAGTTTACGACAAGGTAGTGGTGTAAAATGAGCAGTCTTAATATGTTTCTTGACCACACCGGTCTGTAGAATACTTCCCCATAGGTATACCTGGTCAATTACTGGATTCGAACGAGAAAAAAGAAATATGTGTTCTAATAATAATCATATTGTAGAGAATGGATCTTTTCGACAATTTCATTTCTGTAGAAAGGTGTAACAGATGAACTAATCTTTGATCTCATGAGCGAGTAGACTAAGCAGGCTACTCAGTCCGTAAGCCACTGGTGCATAGACTACGCAGATGAAGATCGTTTTAAACCTCTACACCTGCTAGTTTCCATTATCCACCATTTTTGGAAAGGTTAGCTTATCACTGGCTGTAATTATTGGATATCCTATGAATTTATAATCGCAGATTGTTAATATTACGATAGACAACATATAGCGTACCCTCTTAGGTCCACTTTCACAATCAGTGGTCACTCTGACGGTTTACTAACCTCGACCTGCGAGTTAACTCGAACAATGGAGCGTCTCTTGTTCCACAATCATAAAATGACGTAGAGTTAACTGACCGCGAGTTGTACTTTATTTTTAGCGGTTGGTGGTACTGTGTCCGCAATATTTAAAATTCTTCTTCTGCTTATTTCCTTCGTTAGGTGTTTCGTGCTGGTGTTTTGTGTTTTTCTGACAAGACGTTGAGTTGTCAGTTAGTTCCATGCGATTTCCAACCTCATTTTGGTTTTTTCCACTGACGTTTTTTCAATCCATTCGCAGTTATTTGGTGTTTGGCATAGATAAAAGATTTTTGGGTTGGTTGGTGTTTGGACTGCTTGGCGTTGTAATTGTTTCTGGGGCATTTTTCAAATAATAGCTGTGCATGTACTCGTGTGTCAGCATGGAAAAACCAAAAAGAGCGAACAACTTTTTAAAAGATGAAGATTATCTGTTCATTTCGTTAGTAGAACAGCACAGGCATGTAATAGAATGCAAAATAAAAGGTGCAACAACATGGCGCGAAAAAGACAATGCCTGGGAAAAGATAGGAGAAGAATTTAGTTGCAAATGTACAAATAATAGCCGCAGATCTGTAAAGGTGCTGAAAGAAAAATACAAAAATTTAAAAAAGACCAATGAGTCATGGTCATCATATTCCTCAAAATAATTGACTCTAGGTCGAAATATTCTTGGTCTTATTGCTTCTTTATCACTGCTATACGCATTTCAAATAGAAAGGACGATGGAAAGCGTTAAGGTAGACGATAAATATTAAACTTCAAACGCCTAGCAAGTAGCAAAACCAAAGTGCATTAACCTATTGTTAACTCAAGAATCTTTTGGGGTCAAGTTAACTCAGAGTTAACCTCAAGTAAAATCGAAAACCACCATTTGTGAAACATGAGATCTAGGGTTAACCTCCGGTCAACACACAACCTTGAGTTAACCCATCATTTTGAAACCGGCCCTTAGGAATGATAATTGGAGTAGTTGAAACAGCGTATTTTGTTTATTATTCTTTAATGTCTGCTGCTCATGGGCCGCTAGCAACAAAACCATTGTTATGGAAAGCGAGAGATTGCTGACACTTGGCATGCAGCTAGAGAAAGGTCCCTTCGAATCGCACGCTGTACCACAGATTAAGTAAAATGGGCTTAAGATCATGTTGTTCGCATCTAGTGCTTCCACTTACTGCAAATTGCTGTCGCCAGTGGTTAGATTGGTGTCTAGAACAGGGCTTTCCGACCTGTGCGCCGCGGCGCCCTAGTGCGTCGTAGACAGTAAAGAGGGGCGCCGTGAGTCGATCCTCTAAGTCTAAAGCACAAATATGTATTTGTGGGTGCCTAAAAAGCAACAATGCCTATTCTGACGCTCGCCACACTTAGAAACTACTGGAGAAGATTACAACGTTCAGGAAGAAACTACAAGTTTGGATAAAAAGACGAATGAAGGCGGCGGTCAAGATTGCTTTCCACAATTTTATAAATATGCGGGATCCAATGAACTGGTTGTCTCACAAGACCTGATGGCCGTTTTCACGGAACGCTTATGGAAGCTCACTGAATGGTTTCCGAAATACTTTGCAGATGATGATGTCGAAATATTTGCGTGGATCCAAGATCCCTTTCATACGCAAGCTCCGCCAGAATTCTCCAAATCCGATTTGGTGGAGCTTTGGTTATCGATTCAAAATGGATATCCAAACCTAACTTCAAAAGCTTTAAGAATTTTTATTCCGTTCGCAGCCTCATATCTATATGAAGCTGGATTTTCAGCCGTAGCTGTAATCAAGAACAAATATCGCTCAAGGATCAATGGGAAGCAGGAAATGAGAGTCGCATTCATTTGACTGTCGTATTTTATTTTTGTTTTTCTTGAGTCTTTCTTTTTGTTTTCTGTTTCAGTTCTGGATTGTTATAAATATAATAAAATAAACTTCATTTCCTATTGAGGAAGATCTTATTTTTGTGTCTACTATTATTACAGATACCTATTTGTTTCGACAGTATCTATTTAAAATAGCTGTCTAAGGTAGGGCGCCATGACAAAATGCCAAACTTGAAAGTGCGCCGCGGGTTGAAAAAGATTGGGAACCCCTGGTCTAGAATACCGACAGTGAGTAGCACCAGAAATCCTTCTCTGACGAGTCCAGGTCTGGGGCACGCGACGGATGCCCTCGCGTTAAACGACTACGGGATGAACGGCACGGACCGCAACATGATCAGAAACCAACATGACAAATGCGTGGCCTTCCTCCGGAGGTGAGGTAAAACACGATATTCGCAGTGTCAATACGAAGTCAGCAATTAAACCGTCCACGATATTGCCCCTGAGGGCAAATTTTGGAAACAAGTACAACTTCCTGTACACGGCTCTTACGACCATTGAACAGTTTTCGCATGACTTGCTAGACCGTGATTAAGATGTAAAAAAAAAAATTAAGAATACAAGTAGCAGAAAATAAATCGATGGGACGCAGTACCACCAGTTTAGAGCCAACAACAAAATCTTGGAAACAGCGGACACTATAGCATATTTGGGCTGTAACCTGAACAAAGAATGGGATCACTCACGAAAGATCAGATGTCGGTTAGAAAAAGCCAGAGCCGTTATTAGTCGCCTTAGAAAGATCCTCTGTAACACGTACCTGAATATAGGTGTAAGAACACAGGTACTAGGGTGTTACATATTCGCCACAGTCCTACATGGAGTGGAAGCTTGGACACTAACAACCGCTATAGCTAAACGTTTGGAGGCCTTTGAGATGTGGTGCTATCGTCGCATGCTCAGGATCATATCACAAACAACACCGTGATCCAACGAATGCAAAGGGCGAGGCGTTAGAAATCATTAATTGTGTGAAAGTGAGAAAGTTGGCGTATCTTGGGCATGTAATGCAATATAAAAGATATCAACTCATACAATTGATTCTGCAGAGCAAAATAGAGGGCAAAAGAGGTCAGGGGCGCCGACAAACATCGTGACTGATGACATACCGTACATTTATTCAGGGTGGCCGTCAACAAGATTATGAACCAACGTGATTGCCAACATCCATGGATAGAAGAAGAAGAAAAAAATCAAATAGTGCAAATGCTTGTACATATAGGAGAAATTAATAGATATAGCATTCCTCATGGAGAGTCAGCCTCTCGTGGCGTGTTACACTGTTTGCTACTTGTTATCAGCATCAGATTTTCCAAGCCCATGGCCTGCTTTAGCAGTCTGTTGTAATGGCGAGGTAATGCGATCTAATCTTCCATATACGTATTCCTGCTATACGGTTCGCATTTGTTCTTTCATACATCATATTCGCATCGGTGGTGGTAATGAATTGGGAATTGTATGCGGGTGGGTGTGTGTGTGTTTATGTACTGCATTTGCTGTGACATCGTGTGCGTGAATAATCGTGGACTGTGACCTCTGCCTTAGCTGTGGCATCTTACACCCCGATGTCACAGCAATACATGCGATAACTCTCTTAATTTATCATTTAAATCCATCCTTTCTACTGTTTCGGGACGACCATTTGGCAACGCCGCCGATGAGTTCATCGATGTTGGTCTACGCTCAGTGCTTAATATTTTCCTCGATTGTGTATGTGATGTCACAATTCGGTTTGTAGCACACAGGTTTCATCCTGAATTGTAACATCATTTATAAAGTCTGTTCTGAAGCGCCCTCTACAGAATACACATTTCACTATGAGCGTAAAAGTGTGTAAACATATCTTTTGCTATCAGCATCACTTTGGTGCCCAAGGGAGAAGCATTGGAGAAGAGCGCGTATTTCAGCCAAAGATAGGTAAGCGGTCTTACTTTTAGCAGCGATAGTAATAATAGTAACGATAATCCCTTATTTTAGCGTTTTTATTTTGTTTCACATGGGCGCTGATTGTTATTGATGTTGGTTTTGGGTCAAATCTAGAGTGTGAGTGACTATGAAATGAAATCTTCGAAGCTCATCTCTGGGTTGAGTAGCTCAAGTTCTCTTACTTGCGTGCCCGCATTATCTCCAGCAAATGGAGCCAATCTGTTGAAGTGCACGACATTGGGTTTTCCACCGTTGGCATTCTGGATTCGATGGATTACGTCGTTGATTTTTTTGACGACTTCATACGGGCCCTCCCAGGAGCTCTGGAGTTTCGGTGACAGGCGTCGGTCTTTTTGAGGGTTGTACAGCCGGACCAGGGCTCCGGATTGGTATGCTGTTTCGCTGGACCCTACGTCGTACGTCACATTCATCCGATCGCTTGCGGTGCGAGTATTGTGCCGAACTTACTCATGGACCTCGGCCATTCTTCTGTGAAGGTTGGCAACGTAGCCTTCGCCTGCCACATCGGCCCCTGATTTGCGGCCAAACATGAGGTCATACATGATATCCTAGCCGGAGCTCTCGCCCAAACACAATACTGGCTGGTGTCTCTCCCGTGGTATCATGAACTGCCGAGCGGTAGGCCAATAGGAACAGATGAAGCCAGCTATCCCATTCTCGTTGGCGGTCCGAGACAACCTCGGCCAAATAGCGATTCACCGTTCTGTTCATCCTCTCCACCATGCCGTCCGACTGAGGATGTAACGCCGTGGTCCGAGTTTTCCTAACCGCCAAAGCTTTGCACAGGTTCCGGAAGGGCGCAGACCCGAAGTTCCTTCCCTGGCCCGAATGCAGCTCGAGCGGGACTCCAAAACGACAAATCCAGTCCTAAACCAGAGCCTCGGCAAGGGTTGCGGCCTCCTGGTTTGGCAGAGCATAAGCTTCGACCCATTTGCTAGTAGTCGATAGCGATTCTCTCGAAGGGACTTCCAGCATTGTATTGGTGCGTGGGAGGCTTCGTACATCTCTCTGGACCATTGCTGGCGGCACAAACTGTACAATTCCTGTACCATTTCTTAACGTCTTCCTTGCAACTAAACCAGTAGAACCGTTTCCGAACCTTCTCCAGGATCTTGGCCACGCCCAGATAAGCTCCACTGGTTCCGCTGCGAATCTCCCTTAGTACCATCACGGTCTGTCTTCTTTTTCTGGTCCCTCCTTTGTCCTCCATTGGTTTCAGGATTTCATCCTCCATCACCAGAGTGTCCCACTGAGCCCAGTAGGACTTGACGGTGGGCGAGTAAAGTGAAACTTTAGGTGAAGAACTTGGTCGTTGGTCCTCCCTCTTCCACTCGATGATTGATCATTTGCGGGCTAGAATCCTCCTCTTGGTCTTTCTGGAGTTCAATAGGCTGCCAGAGATGATCCACCACGGTGGTGCTTCTTGTCATGGCGTCTTTCATCTGCTGCCCAACGTAGGCCATACGAGTAGTTCTTCCTCCGGCCTTCTGGACGCGGGTTGAGGATTGCCTCTTGTCTTCGACCCGACATAGTTTTTAAGGGTTTCTACAGTGGCTTCACTGTAACTTGCAGCGGCTTCTAACATAACCCAGCTCGCCGCAGTTCCGGAATCGGATCTCTTTCCTTCTTGGGACGGGCCTCGATAATTACCCGCCGCAGTTCCTCAACTAGGGACATCACTTCTGTCTCACCTTCACATTCCGGAACTCGGGCCGGGCTTGCTTTTTCACAACCTACAGCCTCATATTCTAAATCTCTGGCTAGTGCGACCACCAGACGTTCCGAATGTGCCAGAGCTACAGCTTGACGCATTTCGCCATCACGCAGGCCACCCACTAATGCCCTACAGAGCTAGTCGCTCCATTGGATCTTGGAGCCGTCGCGTCGGACAGTTGAACAAAGCAGGCCACATCTGCTTCAAATTCTTGCAACGTCTGTTTAATCGTTGGGAGCGATTCTTCAGCTGAGCGTGGAAGACGTGACCGAATCTGACTTGACCAAATCTCATGTCCAGATGTCTGACTAGCTGTACGTAGCCCCCTCGTTCTGTCAGTGATAGCGTCTGAAGCACATCTGTAGCTTCGCCTCTCAGTGCTGTCGCCTTTTCACAAGATAACCAACCATTAGCGTTTGCCGCCGCATCGAATTAGTGGAGGTAATTCTGCCAGGACGTGTTACCATCATACTGAGGAAGTTCTAACCTCAACTTGCTCGAACCTCCTGCCTTCAGATCACTTAGTGTGATTCCGCTTGCAGCCTGAAGCTGCATTCGCAGGATGTTGTCTCGCAGATCTTCTTTTTGTTTCTCCGTTATCGATCAATCCTTTCTTCGATGTTCTTTGCTACAGCAGTAGTCTGTTTGGAGCTTGCTTCGTTTTTTGATTGGAGCTCTTTGGCGCACTCGAATTCAGGTGATTCGAATATAAAGGTATCTGGATCCTTGCCCCCTTCCATCATTATATGCCGAAGTCGATCCTGGAGAACGGCCTGCAACCTACTGCTATCAGCACCACGTTCGTCGAGCTCTCGAATTTTGCCATTTTGACAGTTTATTCACTTAGTTGTCCGTACCATGTTGCCCAATCAATCAGTCTACCCCACACCTGATACCACTGTTACAAGTCTTTGATTTGATTGGGCAGGAAGACACTTGGTACGGATTAAACTATTTATTTACACTAACTTCATACACTGGTATGCCTACGCTTAACCTGTCACCTATCAGTCTAATTTATTTACAGTCACTATACTAATTTATGCTTGTCCCTCACTCTACCTTTTTATTTCACTGACCATTTATTTTACGCACGCGACTGGTAGACCACGGATTGCGACTCGCTGCTTAACTCTGCTGTACGGTTGCGCTGCACCTTCTTATATAATGCATGTCGCCCGCTCTCGAACGTTCTGTCCGCGTTCTCGACGCTGGCGGCCACAGCAAGCAGGTTTCTGGAAGTCGGCCCGTTTTCGCGAATTCAATCGCTCGAGCGACTAACGCGAGATGGCGGACAGGGCCGAACTGGCACAATATCTTTATTTACTCTGCAGCAATTAGTTGTGACATGCTAAAGCAGGTCATGTCATTACAACTTTGCTAGGTAACAACTTTATTATGACATAAGATTTTCAGGATAAAGAGATAAAGATGTTAATAGCCGAGTTATCCTAGTTGTTCGATACCCTAGTCAATAAAGTGTCTCCAAACAAAGCCCTCCGAGACCCGAAAAAAAGGTCGCAGAGGAAAAAAGTGTTAGACTAGATCTAATGATTGCTTAGAAAACAGATTTGACTGTTTGTTTTGTGTTGTATGTTGTACGGTTTTTAAATAAAGCTTTACTTTATTTCTGGTTTCAGCAGTTTATTTTGATATTTGCTAGAATCCGAATTTCATTGCTCCATCTCTAATGATACAAAATTTACAAAAACAAACAAGTGGTTATTGTCTGAAGTCATATTATTAGCACAGCTTTCATGCAGCTCGTTATACACACTTCAATTCCGTATTTGCTGTGGCATCCCTTTAAAGATGTCACAACAAATACAGAGGCAGAAAGTTACACACGTGAATTTTATAGTTGCTGTGACATCGATGTCACAAGTCAGGTTCTTGCATGCGAACACAGCTACCTAACCACGGAGTGTAAAAAGAAACGGGAAAGAGTCACGTGATGATAAAATTTTTCTCTCTCTAACAGTTGGTATGTTTTGGATGAGGCCACAATTGAGGATAATTCATGGATGTCACAGCAAATACGAGCACCTGTATAGGTGTGTGTGTGTGTGCAAGGGACCGCGATTGCAGTGCCATTTTGTGGTTATATATTCCGTCATCACTCAGTTGTCAGTATGGTGCCACTGATGTGGAGTAAATTATGTGATATAAAATATTGTGATTCGTTATATGGGAATATCGTCTAGTGGTGGTCATTCATTTGTGAAGTAATAATAATATATTTTCTAACTATACATATAAAAAAGACTTCAACCATCGTCTACAATTTTGTGAGAAGATGAGATAACAACTTACTGACAATCCGGTATTTGTAGAATGCTCATTGACAATTCGTCAACTCCTGTGAGGCGGACCTTTTCTTTTAGCAACAGTCGTGTTGGTCGATCGGTATGTCACGTCTGGTCACCCAGAGGCCAGACAATGTCATGGAGAAGTAAGGGATGAAAAACGAAGGAAGGAAGGAGAAGAGCAAAGATGAGAAGGTTCGTTGGTTGGAGGGTGTAGCTTTACATAGCCCATTTGCGTTCGGTAATTTCTGGATTTAGCCAAAAGGATTAATTTTGAGGCTAGATATCTAAAAGCGCAAACATTTAACTATTCTCAAAATTGCACGAAGCAGCAGGTGCAGTCAAGGTTTCATTGTTAACTGCGTCGGCGTATGGGTTAGTTCACCTTTGTGCGATGAACTGCAGATTCCTCCTGACGTGCATCTACAGGTGGGACTGTTTGCCAGATAATCCCCACCGTACAAATGTGTCATGTGGTACTGGGCACATTTCAGGCACTTTGGTGGTACAGTAGTGGCACTGTTCAATCAATCGATAGTTCTTTTGAACATTGACTCTGACAGATTGTCCAAGAAGTTCATGTCCTTTAAACATTTGCTGGGATTATTCAGTCTTTGGTAGAATCACCACCACCAAAGGTATGGGCAGATCGCCGTTGCGCTTCAGGCAAATTATTTTGTGGGGAGCATAAGCCTTGTGCTTCGAGCTAAACTTTGACTTTTTGGTTGGCATCTAATGCTAATGTTTTGAGGACAAAGGAAATGTGTGATGAGGAATATTTCCCTCTTTAAATATCTTTCGATAATCGTCCCCGCTTTTGGTTACAATGCATATCAACATCTATAGCTGTTGAACGAACAACCTTATGCCAAGGCTAACAAAGGCGTAGTTAACGGTGTGCCATCTTGCGGCATCCCCAATACAACAGGACTAACTCAGTATCGCCAAATGCCATGTATATACGGAGACTCCATCCAAAATAATATCTCCTTTATGAATGTGGTACAATCAGATCATCCGTCACATTACAAGTATATCCTACGGGCCTATGATGCGGGCATTTTTTGTAAATGCGGCGTATGCAGCCATTAATAATATACAGGATTCAGATATACACCACCTATATGTTATACTACACGGGGTGGTTACCAGGCGTGGTAACACAGGAATATTATTATGGCTTTAGAAATTTTTTTTTCAATTTTAAGGTAATACACTTTTTGGGCGCTTTATGATATCTACATAACAAAAAGCCATGTCACTTATTCCGTCGCTCTGTCTGTATGCCTGTTTGTCTGTTAGTGTTTTTATAGCCTCGTAATCTCAGTAACCGCTGTATGGATTATGATGAAATTTGGGCAGCGACATTCTATGGGGTCGTAGTAGGTAATGCTGCTATAATTTTGGATATCGGTGTATGGGCGGCGCAGCGGGATAGTTAGCAAAAAACAAAAAAACCAAATATTCCTCACTTTGTTTTTAGATGTTTTAGAGGTACCTGCTCATTTTGTGCTTTTTATATGCTATCCATTGGTATGTGAAGGAAAGACCTAGCGGCATAACACACTCTGTCATTGGCGACACAGCAACAATGAAAATGTATAAAGATGCACTTTAGGAGTTCCTCATTGTTCTCATTTTTTGAGTGGGGGTGAAATTAGGATGTTTAGGAGATGGAAAGTTGTAAAACTAGAAAACTTGTTGTAATCATAATAGGCTAGTCATTGACTTGTGGGAGAAAGGCCTAGTGGCATAATACACTTTTTTACGGGCGGGTGGGCGATTATTTGATTGCAACGGGATGTCAGACTATAGCTTCATGCTATGAGAAAATTAATAAATGTATATCACCTTAATGTATGGGAAGTACTGAGTCAATCCACTTGATTTCATTTTTTGAATAATATTTGCTAGCACATCACACCTAGCTTTAAACTACTATTCTCCTTTAGGGGAAACATGAGATCCACATATCACTAGTTACAGCAGACTGAACTAAGCTGTGACATTATCTAGCAGCCCTGTACGCGATAAACCTGCATACTGCACAACACAGCGTGCACCCTATAAATATATTAAAGTAATAAATATCTTCTCCTAGTCCGCTACTCTACTAAAACGCATTATAATCTAAATTAATTTACAATGAAAATTATTCACATCCACAAATGACGCTATAAATCGTTAGATATGCCTAATTGTTTCAGGTGCGGTGGTAAACAAATGAATGGGGGCATTTCGTACAGAAATGGGGCGGTAATTTTAATTTAAGGGCTTAGTACAGAGTGAGCGAAGTGGATTGGAGGACAAAATATCTTGGAGGTTAGAGAATAGAATAGAAATTGGGAATCTAGGTTTGAGAACGAGATATACGCTGGTTAAAAGCGGGTGAAAAACGCAGAATTTTTAGACAATAAGATATTGTTTCTAGATCTATATCAATACAGCAGTATCAACTAGCATGAACCTACCATCTCCTATAGTTATTGTGTTACCCGATGAGGTATTTGTTTTTATTCACGTGACGTTCGTTTCAAAATTATTAATGGGACTCCGTTCCAGGTTTTTGCCATGTTTGAAGAAAATAAAATTTTTAGACCTAAGTGTTTTCAAGGTTCATCAAAATCGATTTTTTGCTTTTCAACGAGACGTTGTAGGGCGAATCCGAGCACACGACCAAAACCGAGGGTGCTCCAAAATCGAACAAAATCCAAAGGCATATGACTACCGAAAAAATTTCGATACATTTTTTTGTACTTGTACCAATTAAACTATACAACGGAAGAAATCATAGTCGCATAAGAACCTATACCTGAACGTTTCATCACGGCGGTGACGTCTCGCTTTTTCTAACTCGTGATCCTCATCGTACTTATAATTTAAGAAAGCAATAGGAATTTCCAGTAACATTTCATGAATTGAGAAGTCTTATCGTACATGAAGGCAAGGTATGTAGGTCTATTCAATAACATTTGGTTATTTATTATAGATATTGTGTGAGAAGTTTAGTGACTCCTGTGGAAAGTACTCAATCAACTACACGACAAACACGACAAACATAGTTTCTAAGGCTGCACCAGGTTTAATGACAAAATCCATGTATAGTATAAATTTTCTGTGAATATTCAAGCTCACTACTAGTAACTGAAAATCACAGGTATACATTGAAACGAAAGGTTTTTCCAATTTGAAATTGAAATTTGATATTCCATAGCATGTAAATACACAGTTATTTAGTGTGCTTTCAAAATGCTTGTACATATTTGCATCAGATGAATAATTTTCCAAACCGTGTTGATTAATGATGCGATTGTATTAAATTTCAGAGTTATAACCCACCTGATAAATAAATGTAAATTTCTGTAACAAAATTCGAATATACGCAGTACCTATATTTAACCTACCCACACAAATACACGAGTGATAGAAGACACATGATTCGTTATTTGAATACCACCTAAACGCTCATTAGATAGTTTTCTATGAAACACCAATATTGAACAAGTGTTAAAAATCGAAAATGCTAAAAATATAAGCAGTTTCCCCATCGGAGTATGCCTCGTTCATCAATTATTTTAAAATGAATTAGCTTGTTCGTATGATTCTGGAATTTTGACATACTTTTATTTATTTTAAGTTCTTAATTTGTCTTTACTTGTACACATAGAATATTTCCACCTCAAGTCCTGGTTCATTTTGTATGAAGTATAGGCAGTGTAAAAGTATAACAGTGTACACTTTTACTTAGATAATCGATCTCCACCAAAATGTAGTGCTTTTTTCAGGCTAATAACATTTTCGCTCATTGTCAGTTTGGCTTCCACGCAGAATTGTCACTGAAGCCAATATTACTGACTATGTACAGCACATTTATTATACTATTGATGTGTCTGTGAAGTAGGGCCTTCGATAGGGTTACTAGCAACTTTGTTTCAGACAAGCTCCAAGCTTTGGGCATACATGACCCTATAACCTCTTGGTTAAAATTTTTTTTGAGGTACCCCACAGGGTAGTGTTCTTCCTCTTATCGTTTTGCTCTTCATACCATCATATCATACCACCTGCCTGATCACCTATGTGTTGGAAAACCTTTTTGCATGCTGATGACACCTGATGTTACAGACAAGGAACTCAAGTCCTATTGTGGGAAAACACGGCTGATAATAATTAATTATTTTTCACACTTTATTTCCCACCCCGATAGGGGTTAGGAGAGTATTGTGATCGCAAACATTTTTGATTTTGAGATAACACGATTTTTTTGCGTTTTATGTATACATAACAAAAATTCACGTCTATACCTATATTGGCGTTTTTCAACGAATTCGAATAGTCGAATTCGTTGGCGTTTTTATAGATGAAACTTGGGTACCGGTCTGCCGTTAGGTCGTCGTAGGTAACGCTGACATAATTTTGCAAATAGCTGCATTGGTGGTGGAGATATGGGTTTTGGAAAAATCGTGTCAGTGGCGGCGCAGCAATAATAAAAACAACAAAAACAGCTCAAACTTTGTTTTTAGGCGTTTTAGGAGTTCCTGATCATTTCCTACTTTTTTTTTTTGGTGGGGGTGAATTTGGGATGGTCGGAGGGTGGGGGGTTGTAAAGCTAAAAAATTTGTTGTATTTATAATGGGCTGTCCATTGACTTGTGCATGAAAAACCTAGCGGCATGATACATTTTTTTAGGTCCATCCGAACATTGGCTTTCTTATTATAGAAACCAAGGGACTTAGAATTTATGATGTAGGTATACATACGAGTGTTTTTTTTAGATCGTGATATATTGCGTAACGCGAAAATGATTGATTTGATTTTAATGAAATTTTGACACAGTATTACTACCGCGGCGAGGATGGAAAGCGCGAATGTTTTAGAAAAATCATTTGCAGCAATAATAAAAAACTAAAACATAAAAAACAGCTCAAACTTTGTTTTTAGGCGTTTTAGGGGTTCCTGATGATTTTCTGCTTTTTTGGGGGGGGGGGGGGTGGAATTGGGGCGGTTGCGGGGTGGGGGGTTGTAAAACTGAAAAATTTGTTGTATTCATAATAGTTTGTCTATTGAACTGCGGAAGAAATATCTAGCGGCATATTACACTTTTGTAAGTCCATCTGAACATTGGCTTGCCTATTACAGAAAAACATTTTGTGATGTATACATACGAGTTTTGCTTTATTTCGTTATATGTATAATGCGTAAAGCGAAAATTATTGAACTGATTTTAATGAAATTTTGACACAGAATTTATTGCCGCGGCGAGAATTGAAAAGGCGTGTGTTTCTGAAAAATCGTGTCAGTGGCGGCGCAGCAATAATAAAAAAAAACTAAAAATATAAAAACAGCTCAAACTTCGTTTTTAGACGTTTTGGAGGCTCCTGATTGTTTCGCATCGTCCAGGTGAAGCATGCAGAAGAAACTGTGGCGTCCTAGTTCCTAAAGGGGGAGCCGCAAGAAACTATTTACTATTTAGTTTTTGCGTTGGATGTTTTTTTGCAAACGGTTGGGCGATGATTTGGTTGCAAGGGAATTTCAAACTCTAGCTTCATGCAATGGAGAAATAATAAAATAGTATCATCATTATGTGTGGGAAGCATTAGGCTGAAAAAATGGACTTTGATGATATTTTGTGCTTCTTATACCTATACGAATATCGCCTTCGAGTTTTAGATGTGTGGAATAACTTGATGCATTTTTACATATTATAATGTGTAACTTGAAAGCTACGAACGTGATTGTGATGAAATTCTGACACCGTTTTACTACATTGGATGAAATGTATCGCTATTAGGACTCTTGCCAGTAGCGAAGGGGAAATCAACAAAAAGCGAAAAACATAAAAAGCTCAAACTTGGTTCTCAGATGTTTCAAAGGTTCCTAATAAATGTCTACTTTTTTGATGAGGATGGATATAAGAATTCAAAGTTTTTTGTTAGCATCGATAATGTTTGGTGGGAGGTGCTGAGTCAAGACACTTGACGCCATTTTTGTATTACAAAAAATAATCGTCCTTCAAATATTTGAACTACCTTATCAAAAATCCCATCGCGAAACCTCAAGCATTAGAAATATTATAGGTAACTAGTATTCACACCCTTAAGGCTTTCACTTATATTTTTTGTAACAGAGGTAAATTAAATAATTATAAGTATAATTCTTGAAGAAACATGATTTTTTTATGAATAAATTCTGTCACTCGTACTTCAAAATATCGCTTAGAAAAGAGTTAAAGGAATTTTTATCAATGAATATTTTTAATCAATTAACAAGTTTGTGAGTTTTCTAGCAAACTGCGTTTAACGAAATTAACAGTTTTTAGTATCGTAAGCTTATTGTACTTTTTCATATGATTTTTAAAATAATATGATGATGGTACTTCTGCTCTTGTCACGTGTAATGTCACCTAGTGGTTGTTTTAAGAATAAACATTGTTGTATTGTATAGAAAACTTTACTGAGGATGGGGAGACGGGTAAAGGGATAATTGTTTTTTAATAAAAGTACTTACAGACCCTTTTTCGTATCATTAACATGAAAAATAATATATTTACATTCTCCCCTTCTTTACTTCCAGAAGAACTTCCCCAGGGCTCAAATCACCTATGACAAATGTGCTTGTTACTACTGAAACTCCTTCTAGGTAAGTTACTTATAATCGATTCAAGTGAGTGAGTTGTTAGTTTTCTGATAACTTGATAACATGATACGTTTCACAGTTCCGGTAGCTTTCGTTAACCTCAAATTATGAGGTTATATACCGAGTCATTTTTCAGTCAAGTTCATGCTGTTCATTGCTGTAGCTTCGATGAATTCTGCGACTATAAACCTAGTTAGACCCTTCATCCCTTTAATAATTTTACATTTGTCTACGTCGGAACATTAAGTAATGGCCAGCGAGCAGAGAGGAACGGCGCGGTAAGCAAAAATGGCCGCCGTGTAGGTCTAGACGACAACGCCAGAGAATTCGACTGCCAGCAAATCCGAATTGTATTAAAGTAAACTATCGTAAATAGCAGCAGTGTATTGTCTAGCGTTGTTGCCAAGTTCATGATAGGGTCCCTACGTACAGATATGTGCCAGAGTCTTGATTTTCACGCCTTAATTTCTTCGGGGATCAGGATTTACAGACACTGCTCATTGCTCAAGCATTATTTTATCTGACATAACTTTTCATAAATTTGGTTCTCCCACATTGCATTTAGGCAACAGTGCTGAATGTTCCGGTCAAAGATTTTTTGTAAATAGATGTGTCTACCTGAGTTTATAGTAGGTGGATGAATTCATTCTAGCAAATAATAACATCTGATAAATATAACATGATGGCACTGTCATTTTAAATTCGTACCTCATAATGTCGGAAAAAGTCGGCGGCCGGGGGGAACTTCTTATACGTGTGTCAATAGAAACGAATTCTATAGTATATATAGAATATAATTTATTATTCAATAAACCCTTCAACTGAATTGACAATACATACCATTAGTTCCTTGAAATATAAATGATAAGATAATGAAAGGGAATAATACTCTAACAACATATTTTGTCTATATCGAATAAATTATATACAGAGCTTAACAACCTCCTTAAAACATAAAGAAAACGGCAATAAGGCAAAAAAGAATACGAATACTGGAAGATACATAACAGACACGTTTTTATACATTTTATAGTTGGTTTTATTTTCTGTCTTGATTATTCTTTAATGTCAACAATAGTAGATTTGGTCGCTAAATATATTCGCACTATATTATAATATAGGAATACAAAATATTCATAGAGTCACCTAAGCTAAGCTAGGTATGCGCTCTGAATGGAAAATGAAAAATGTGGGTGCTCTTTAGTGATTTCGTCCGTCATTTTCATCCTGGTCATTGAAGTACAGCAGATCCTGTTACTGGCCGTCGCCGTTATTAATTTATGAATGATTTCAATACCATGGGGTTATAAACCCTAAAGATATGTGTGTGTCTGGTTTCTTTGAATACCGATAAGTTCTATCGTGTGATTGATGTAATTTTGCTACGAACATGTCCTATTTGTACAGCATGCTTCCATATTCTTTATAAATCCTTCAGAACAGAAAATATGTCTGACCTTATAATATACGTATATGTATTTTAAGGTAAGGTTGTCATATTTATGGGTACCCATGAACCCTAATGCCCGTTTCCAATTTTCACATCTAGAAACAATATTTGTTTTTTAAATTTTATTGAGACAAATCTGCCAGTATAAGTTAATAAATTGTCTTACCCAGTTTCGTCTTTCGGACATCGAAAAAACGATTTTCCCATTCCTTGTTTGTTGTTGCAGCGATATACAGAACATGTCGCCGGCTTTTTTTTGTGAAATGTGCAGATACGCGCAATACGCTCAATATAGGTACACACAAACACTACTTATTTAGGCACCCCGGTAGATCCGACCGATTGTGTCGCGTGTTAGGTGAAATGACCCTGTAAACCACAGCTGTTAGCGTGCGGCTCACCGGGCGCCAGAATTCGCCAGCTTGCGTAGTATCCGAGAGCAGAGCGGGAAAGACAAGATTGGGGGCGGAGCTTAGAGTGACCCTACTTGTCTTTGTTAATGTACGGTGCTACTAGGTATCTGTGCTAGCCCGGATGAATAACATCTAGATCGAACGCGGTCGGAAATCAATACCGGCTTGATCACTTGATGTCATAGATGCGGGTCGCTGCTGATACCAGAAGATGGCGCTAGAGCGTCGTCACCGGACGGACCCGTTCGCGCATAGTTCCAGATGGCACTTTCTAAGATGAGTTGACAGGGCGACCGTAGCTCAACTGGTGAGGACACCGAAGTATCAACCTGAAGGTCGTGGGTTCGAGTCCCACCGGCCGCCGACTTTTTCAAAAATTTTCTGGTAGAAATTTACATTGAGAAATCCTCATGCTGATGTAAGTCCGAAAATAAAACCAATTCGGCACTGTCATGTTTGGAGTACCCATTTTCATCGCGTAGTGTCGCCTCTTTTTTCATGAATATTAAAAATATTTCTATTTTGATCTATAAGTATCTGTTCGATCTATCTATTGTACTTGTTTTCTCGTACTTTGCTTCAAGTGGACTGTTGTTATCAGTGCTTTGTAAACAAACAGTACCACTTAAAAGCATGAGGGCGCGGCCACTTCCCTTAACTTTAGTAGTCGAAAGGCAGTAATAGTTATTTATGTATCAAAAGCTTGAAACAAGCGTTTATGGAGCATATGTATGTGTATAAAAGCCTGGGCCGCTAGGCGAGGGCTATTAATATGAAAGGTCTATAAACGCGGTTTGCGCCCGAAATACATACAAAATTTTATGCACGGTAGGTTTTGTAATCCTTCATTTATAAATAAATATGTTTTTTTCTTTCACCTTCTGTAACTAGCTTATAATAAATATAATTGAATTTTATACTTTGGTGGTATACATGTATGATTGTTTTATATTTTATAACAGACCTTGTGTAATCTACCAAATCATTTATATTCGTTTTAATAATAATAATAATAATAATAACGGGTCTTTATTCGATTCTGGCCATAAACAAAACATCAGTAGGTAAGTAACATGTAACAAAATCAGCACTCAATATTACAATACATATTCAAACAAATAGGCGAAATCGAAAAGGTGGAGTGTTACCCTAAGGGTATTTTTCAACTCAACCCAGAGAAACCAAAAGTATATTTACCACATGCTATCATAAATATAATCTAACTACAATGTTATTCCAACCAACAATACCAGATAATTAAGAAACTATATAAACATTACTAACGGTTACGAGCCTGATATTTGAAGTAAATAATCATTACAAGAACTCAGTACACATATAAGAAAAAAAAATAAAATAAAATTTTTTCTTTTTTTTTTCATTTATAAAATGACATCATAAAAATGAATTTAATTTTTAACTATTTCATTATGTGTAACCAGTTGCACTCTAAACACTACCAAAATAATAATAATAACAAAGCATAGCATAAAATATAATAAAGTACTGAAGTAATGAAAAAAAAAAAATAATAATTAGCGTGACAACCATTCCAAGAATCCAGTACACATAAATATAATAGAAAATATTTGACATTTATATAATGATATTACAAAAATTATAAGGTAAGTTAGGTGAGTCATTTTTAAATATGTGATTATGTAGAACCATTTTCACTCAAGACAATTCCAAAATAATTATAACAATAACAAATCATAGCAGAGCACACAATACAATGTACTGAAGTAATGAAAAAAGAATTAGCGTGACACAGAGGGAGGGCAGACACAGTCGGCATCAATGGAACATCACATTTCTGATAGTAGCCTGCCCTTTAACTTCTTTTTGAAATTTATTATGGAACAATCGTAATATTCATTAGGGAGCGTGTTGTAAAGCTTAGCAGCATTAAACGAGAAGCTTCTCTTATATGCAGATGTTTTATGACGAGGTATGACAAGCAGTCGTCTGTTCCTAGTAGGTAATGAATTTATATTTTCATACTTCGTCAGTTTATTCAAGAGGTATTTAGGCTTCTCGTTTATGAGTACCTTATGGACTAATGATAAGAAGTGCATCCTTCTCAGTTTATCCAACCTAAGTTTGTGTTTTTGTTTATAAATATGGCTTAAGTGATCAAACTTCCTAATTCCATAAGAAAAGCGGAGACATGAACTCTGTACTCTCTGCAGTTTTACGACATCACTCTTTAGGAGCGCTAATCCGTATATGCTGTCACAATAGGATAAACGTGATATAATCAGCGCATCGCATAACTGAACCTTTAAACTACTGCTCAATACATTACGCTGTGGATACATCTGCTTGAGCATGCTGTAAGCCAAGGCACAAAGTTTGTTTACATGCGTGCTGAAGCGGAGCTCACAGTCAATCCACAACCCTAAATTTTTGACTTCCCTAACTATCGGCAGTGGCACGCCATTAATGGTTATATTACAAGCCCTTTCAGCTTCAGCTCTTTTTTGTTTGGAACCAAAAAGTATTGCTTTTGATTTGCTTGCATTTAGGTTTAAATTATGGGCGGTGAATACGTTATAGAGTATATTTAATTCTTCGTTGATTAATTTGAAGGAATCCAAGGTGCTGTCAATTTCAAAACTGTAATATAATTGAGTGTCGTCGGCATAATGGTGTATTTTACAATTCCTTATATAACTACAGAAATCTGAAATATATATATAGAAAACAACAAAGGGCCTAAGATAGACCCTTGTGGTACTCCCATATTGATCTCTTTTTTGTCGGAAACAGTATTATTTATGGACACATACTGATACCTGTTAGTTAAAAAGTTTTTAATTAATTTGACAGCACTGTCTTCAAACCCAAAGTACTTCAATTTCATAAACAAAATACTATGCTCTAATGTATCAAAGGCTTTGCTGTAATCTAGCAGAATCAAACATGTGATATTACCTTTATCAACAGATGTGAAAAGGTCATCAGTGATACATGCTAAAGCCGTTGTCGTATCATGTTGGGCTCGGAAACCGGATTGAATTGGTGGGATAATATTATTAGATAGTACAAATTCCGAAATTTGATGTTTTATTGCCATTTCTAGTATTTTGGAGAGAATTGGTAATATACTAATGGGTCTCAACCCAGACAAACTCTCTACTGCCGCTACTTTAGGAATTGGTATGATTTTAGAAATTTTCCATAAGTCTGGAAATACACCATCGACCAAGCAACAATTTATGATGTGAGCAATATGATCAAGCAGATGGTCTACAAATATCTGCAGCATTTTCTTTGACATACCATCATGTCCTGATGCCTCGGACTTAATGTTTTTAATATATTGTATAATGGATTGAGGAGATACTGGTGTGAATGAAAAAAGGTTGTTTGGGACATAATCATAATATTTATTCAACAAGTTTAATTGTGACGGCGTCTTGTTAACTTTTGGAAGATTTGAAAAATATGCATTAATTTCGTTAGGATTAGAGAGATGCTGCGGAATAGAATGTGCGGTTTGTTTGATAACCCCTATTTGGCGTAGCCGATGCCAGTTCATCTTTACATTTTTCTGTCTCACAGAAAACTCAATGTACGCTTTCTGTTCACGTTGAATAGCCGACTTCGTATAGTTTCTAAGGTTCTTGTAGTATTCCCAATGCCCAGGCTGTCGAGTCTTCTTAAACTTGCAATATGCCTTATCACGCAGTTTCATCAATAATTTTACGTTATCTGTGATCCAGGGAGCAATTTTTCTTGTAACTTTCATTTCATATATAGGACAACACATGTCAAAAATCTGTATTATTTGTGTCATAAAAAATTCAACCATCATATTGACATTATCAAAGGTATACATTATGTCCCAGTCAATGCAATCTAACATACTACAGAAAACGTTATAGTCAAATTGCTTCCAAGACCGAGTTTTAATTATTCGTGGTGGAATTGAATGTCCATTTTCTTTAGCTATACGACATGACACTAAAAGGTGATCGAATGTATCATGTAGATTCAATACTTCCTGACCGGCAAAATTTGTCGTTTCACTGATTATAATGAGATCTAACAACGTTTGAGAGGTGGAAGTTACCCTCGTTGGAACATCAATTATTTGCTTTAAATGGTACAATTCTAACAAGTCAACGAACTTTTGAACTGTAACAGTTTGTGAAAGAAAGTCTATGTTGAAATCTCCAGATATCAAAATTTCGTCACAGCTAGGTACGAACTGGGAAAGCATATCATCCATTATGTTAAAAAACTCAGTTGTGTTTCCTTTGGGAGGCCTATAAATAATGCCAAAGATATGTGCTTTACCATATAGTTTAACTTGTATCCACATTTGTTCAACATGATCATTTATACTTTTATGCAAAATAACGTACCGTATATTATTTTTTATATAAAATAGTAGGCCTCCCCCTCTACCGTCTCTGTCTACCCTCTCCACCTGATAATTATTTATTCTTACGGCATCAGTGTCAATATTACTGGTAAGCCAATTCTCTGACAGGCCAAAAATATCTACCTCAGAACTAGATATATAATTTTTTAGAGCGTCTAGCCCAGAGAAAATTGATCTGACATTCAAATGTGAGAATAGCATACCTCCGACGTTGAAAAGAACAGAGGTATTTTGCAAAAAACCTAAGCTGAATATATGTCCTCTTTCGCAAACATTATATTTATTTACAAGTGAAAATATCACCCAGCTAAACAAAGAAAGAAAAATTGTATACAGGGCAATTCTTTATGCAATTGTTGCGCTAGCGAATATTAAGAAATTGAAGATGTATATTTAATGTACTAAATATGAAGTTAATAGCCTACCTTTTAACTAATACTAAATCCTTACAACTGAAAATATCACAAACCAAACAAAGAAAGAGAAATTGTATACAGGGCAATTCTTTATACAATTTTTGCGCCAGCGAATATTAAGAAATTGAAGATTTATTGTTAATATACTAAATATGAAGTTGATAGCCTACCTTTTAACTAATACTAAATCCCTAACTAAAGACTTGCGTTTTTGGTCTAATGTAGAACTAGTTCACTTTAACTTCCTATTTCTTCCTGTAGCCGATGGCGAGGATGTAGATCTTGTCCTACTTCCACTAGTCTTAGCTTGTTTGCTTTTCAATGAAGGTTCTTCTATGGGCTCCTCTGGTTTGTTCAGAATATTGTCCAATTCCTTCTGAAAGCAGCTGGACGTCTGCTGTTGTTCTGTCCCAAGCCCTTGTTTTATTTCCACTTTTCCAGCGTCCAGGTTTCTTAGCTCATCAACTGTATAAGTTTCTTTTCCTATTGTTAATTTTCCTTTACTTATATATGCCAAGAGGTTTTTATTTCTAGCCTCTTTCATATGGCTACGCAGGATTCTTTGCTCTTCTTGTTCTTTTTCAGTTAGTTCGTTTGTTATAAATATTTTTGTATTATTTTCCTTATTATAATTTTTGATAGACTTACATTTGTTTAGAATTTCTATTTTCTTTAAATATGACGTAAATTTAACAATTATAGGTTTCTCTTCTTTCTTTCCTATCGTATAGACGTCGTTTATATCGTGCGGTGTAAGTGATGCATTTAATGTGCGATTCAGAAAATGTATAACTTTTTCAGGTATGGTGTTACCTTCTGTCAGTACAGCTCCAAATATGATGATATTGTTTTTGATAAAATTCTTTTCTAGCTTGTGAATCTTATCTTGTGCTAGAAGTAGCTTACCTTCAAGGTCTACACGTTTACTTTCTGCTTCTAAAACTGCTTTCTTTATGTTTTCTATTTCCCCTTTTATATCATTTGTTTGTCGCTGGTTTGCCTTATCTATGATTTCCATAATTTTTTCATAAAACTGATCATCCATATTTACACAAAATAATTAAATAAAAATTAGTTCTACTGCAATTAACAACAGGTTATAGAACAATAATCTCGACACCTATCTCGGCGTTACCATAGCTACTAAGTAAATAAAATGGGAATATACGGTCGCCATTTTTAGCTACAGATGGATTGCAAATTGCAAGTTCTGTACGTTTGTACGTCAGAATATTTTCGAATTTTGATACCGAGGAGAGTAGTGACGATGAAATGATTTCCGGAATACCACCTGAGATTTTTAAGGAAGCGAAAGATGCAAAATTAAGTTTACTGCCCACAAAATCGAAGAAAATGTACAACAAGGCCTATGAACAGAAAACAAGCCAGCGGGCGCTGAAGTGGCATTTTACGCCCGCTAACTGTATCAGTAATGTGAACTTTACGCCTGATCGTGCACAAAATTATATTACATAACGTCGCAGCATCAATTAACTATTTGGGTTCGGTAGATTTCGCGGTAGCTCGTCTACCATTGCAACAGTATGCAAAAAATGTACGCAGGCATTTTTATGAATATTAGTAATATGTGATATCAAAAGCCAGTTCATAGAAAATATTCCAGGAAAAAATTGAGCTTAAAAATTGAGGGCAGCATTAGTGGAAAAATTATTCAACATTCTAGAAATTTAATAAATCTTCTAAATCTGTCTGATTCTCACATCAAAACCTGTTTGGATTTCTGTGCTACAGTGCCTTCTACAACATACTTAATTGAACTGTCGTTTATCAAGACTTGGCCGTGACCAACAATGAGTGGAAACCGCTTTTCTAGACTAGCTCTTGCAAATGTGTGCAGGAAAGATGTTGATAACAAGAAACTTAATATAACTGAAAAGGTTTGATTGATTTATTTAGCTTAGAAAAAAAAAATTCTTGTCTCGAGCGCTTTTATATCATATTTGGGTATGTTTTGATTTGAAATTTTTTTTTATAATGAAAAGAGTTGCTAGACATATATTTTTATTGCCTATATAGTAAGAATATATATGTTTAATATGAATTGAGTGCATTTATGCTTGATTTGATTTACCAAAAAGTATCTTTCGGAATATATTTCATTTCCAACTACCTGTCAGTTAAACCTTAATTACCTAATGTGCTTTATATCGTTTTTCGTAACGTTACTTAAAAGTATTTTAGGTAAGAGGGAATTTGGGGAGTTTAACCCTGCTGACCGATAAATCCTTGTATCTGTTTGGAGGGAGTTTTTTTACTCTTGAACCATAAGTGCTCCCCCCTAGATTTACTGAAGCCGCGCCCATGCTAAAATAATTGTCATATTAATTAGACTATATTTCTCTATATCTATAGCGATAAGGTTATGGTATCGCATTCACAGCAATTTTTTCAATAGAAAAGCTATAACACCAGCCTCCGTGGCGCAATTGGCTAGCGCGTTCGGCTGTTAACCGAAAGGTTGGTGGTTCGAGCCCACCCGGGGGCGACATTTTTTTTATTTTCGCGCACGAGCAAAACGAAGCACGACGTTGGTTTGATAAGTCCGTGACTCTTCGAGATCTTCGAACAGTAACTTTAATGGCAAAAGCTCCGGTTAGTTGCCGGTACACTACTGTAAAATTTCAAGCAAGATATGTTATTTAGTTTAATTTTCACAGCCACTGAGCTAATACCAAGTTAGATAAATTTAATTTTCAAATTGATGAAGCAATACTAGAGAGTCAGAAAGAAACAAAATTTCTTGGAGTTGTATTGACGAGCATTTGAGCTAGACCTCCCATTGTGAGCAATTAGTAAAGACATTATCATCGTATTTGTACGTATTCAGAAATTTAAGGACTGTTCTTTCCATACCTTATTTACTAAATGTGTATTACGGCCATATTGAGTCAAGACTCAGATACGGCATCTGTATGTGGGGTATAGCGTATAGCTCCCCTGGATGAAAACAGGTTTTCGTGTCCCAAAAGAAAATTCTCAAGTGCATAGCAAATGTGTCTTACCTTCAGGCAGGGAGGGAGTTGTCTAAATATTTC
The DNA here is from genome assembly GCA_951848785.1 of Callosobruchus maculatus. Lineage (NCBI taxonomy): Eukaryota > Metazoa > Arthropoda > Insecta > Coleoptera > Chrysomelidae > Callosobruchus > Callosobruchus maculatus. The sequence goes on from CATOUR010000057.1 coordinate 230,865, forward strand.
AGAATTTTGACCCTGTCGTCTTTGTATATATTAGAAATATCGAAGTATATTTTCGTAAATAAGAACAATTTCTCTCTCAATAGTGACTTTCACACACATGACACAAGAATAAACAGCCATTTTCATTTACCTGTTGGGAAATATAATTCCAGTAAATATTCGCCGAATTACTAGGTATACACATTTTTAATCCAGTCAGGCAGAATTAAATCCTGAGCAGCAGTGTACAGTTTTAAACGGAGTCTACGAGATTATTTGATTGATCACTGTTTCTATAGTATAGAAGAGTATTTATCTTGTGGAACCCTATAGTATCTTTGAAATTCTGTATATTTTTAATTTTAAGTTCTATCATGACGATTCCTATACGTTTGTAACGTCTATTGGAGATAAACAAATAAATAAAAAAAACAAAGCTTGGCAGTTAAAAAAACCAGGTAAATATAGACTTCTTTTTACCGAGAACCGAGTATAACTAGTGGCACAAACAAATTAACATCAACATGGCCACTCGGCTGGAGGTTAGTAAATTAATTTGTGCGCGTTGAGTTTAGATTGAATTCAGATTCAACTTAGTTTTGGTATATTTGGATAATATATATTTTGGATTATATTAGAGATACTCCTGAACTGCAATTACGAGATGATCAAAAAATAATAAATTCTTCCATTACATGAACGGGATAATCTGATAATTATGTTTCGTTCATCATCTTCATACAGAAAACTTGCATTTAATTTAGGTCGCGGTAATGCCAATTTTCATAGCCAATGCTCAACAGACGCATATACCTCTTATTGGCCCAACGAATAAATAGTGTACCAGACATAGTTATGTGTATGATCAACGAATTGTTAAAAATCATATCCCTAGTGCCGAATGTGTTAAAATCAGCGGCGGATTCAGGGGGAGGGGCAAATATTAGGGGGCGACAATGAACGTATTAAAACTAAAACCAACCTAACACGCTCACTTTTGAATGTCAATGACGAAACGTGATTTCGACGCAAGTTATACAGTATGTCCCATGCAGATTAAGACAATCAATATATCCGAACTGCGCAGTAATAGAGAATTATAATTTTGGAGATGTAAATTAGAGCAAATTTTGCATCTTCCCTTATTATTGCGTTATCGAATGAGGTATTTGTTTTTGGTCACGTGACGTCCGATTCAAAATTTTTAATGGGACACCCTGTATATTAATGCCTTTCTGTATTCCTCCCGATGAAACAATTCCAACAAACTTGGGGTCTAAATTTAATTAATTCAATAGCTACTTCAAGGATTGTACTATTACCATTAAGACAAAAAATGAAACGGACACAAGCATAGGGGTATATACGGGTGTATGTGTTATAATCAATTGTAGTGGTACAATCCTTTGAGTACCTGTGGCTCTTGAATTAATCACTTTAGACCCCAAGTACCTATGCTAGTTTGTTGGAATTGCTTCATCGGGAGGAACAAAGAAGGGCATCAACATACAGGATGTCCCCATTAAAATTTTTTTATCGAACGTCACCAAAAACAAATACCTCATTGGATAACGTAATAATAAGGGAAGATGCAAAATTTGCTCTAATCTATATCCCCAAAATGGTAATTCTCTACTTCTGCCCAGCTCTGATATATTGCTTATTCTAATTGTCGTGGGACACCCTGTATAACAGCAAATCTTATTATCATTATAGCACATATTATATATCTCGATTTGAGCTGATATAGCAATTATTATTGGATTGATTGGATTGATGTTTGGAATCAAAAATCTGATGTTTGCAGTATGTTTCCCTTTAATCAAACCTTGCAATATTCTGTTGCTGTAAAGTTATAAAATCAATGATTTTATGGGTTTAAACAATGTTAAAGTTAAGTAAATGTGTATATACTAGGTGGCGCAAAAATGATCACCCTATCGGAAGATGTTATAATTTTTGCAAATGGGGTCGTACGTCAATCATTTTTGATATTTGTGAACTATACAGTTGCTGAATACAAGCAGATAAGCAATGGAGTGCTATACTCCACAAGAGCGTGGAATAATTGTGTCGATGTTTCTGACCAGTAATCATCGATCGCAGCGTGCATTTCGGCGTCAATTTCCGAACCGTGTCTAGCCAACTGGGCAAACGTTTTGCCGATTTGCTGCTCGACTCGAAGAAATTGGAACCACAAAAGACCTTGAAGGACGTGGTCGTCACCGGACTGGTCATCCTGCCGAGAATATGGCGGCTGTGGCTGGCGATGTTGCTGTGAACGAGAAACATCAACCAGACGGCGGGCCACGCATTTGGGCATAACCAGACGAACCATACAGCGAATTTTGGTGAAAGACTTACACATTTTCCCGTATAAAGTGCAAATAGTGCATCAGTTAATACCTTGTGATCGTCAGTCGCGTGTGAATTACTGTCGAGAGTGTCGAGCCATCCTGAATCTCAACAACAAAGCAGATGATTTTGTGTCGAAAATCATCATGAGCGATGAGGCGCATTTCCAATTAAGCGGTTGGTCAATAATCAAAATCTTCGTTTTTGGGGCACTGAAAATCCGCATGTGATGCACGAAGAGCCGCTACATCCACTAAAAGTTACTGTGTGGTGCGGCGTTCACGCGGGAGTAGTGATTGGACCGTATTTTTTTTTGAGCACGCCATGGGTAATACGGTCACTGTGACTAGCGAACGCTACATCGCTATGATTAATGACTTTTTAATGCCAGAATTGGAGGAACGTGGCTTGGTGGACATGTGGTTTCCACAAGACGGTGCAGCAGCACACACAGCACGAGCCACAATGGATATTGTGAAGAAATTGTTTCTTGGTCGTTTAACCTCCCGTTTTGGCGATTTGGCGTAGCCAGCAAGATAGCCCGACTTAACCGCCCCAGACTTCATTCGTTGGGGCTACTTGAAGTCGCGGCTTTATGTCAACAAGCCTCAGATGACATCAGCCCTTAAAGAGAATATTCGACAGGAATGCGAACAGATATCATCTTGCCGAGAGTAATGGAAAATGTGATAAAACGGACAGAAATGTGTATCAACACTGGCGGCAGCCACTTGATGGATATAATCTTCTCCACTCCACATAACAAATTAAGAATAAAGACTCCTTCACTCACAGTCATTTCTTATATTTAATAAAAAAGTTATACAAAAACAAATTTGGATGATTAATTTTGCGCCACCCTGTATAATACGTTGACATGTATAACTGTTTGAACGTTTCCGAAGCTCCGTGTGGAAGAATGAGGTGATGAAGATAGAGCTCTAGCAAAGTCGGAAGTATTTAATTATGAAGACGAAAGTGCATAAGAAAACTCTCTGATTCTGATTAATCTAAACGTACGTATTATGTAATACTAGACACATCAATCAACAAAAAGGAAAAATGAAAATTATTTCCATGATGAGCTTAACTTAGTGTTTGGATTTTTTAAAAGTCTGTGTATATTATATAATAAAGATCGTTGTCCTCCCGAAGATTGTTTTACAGAATGCTCTCATTTTGTGGCTTCGTGAAGGAATGAACAGAAGAACGCCCAAAAAATGTTTGCTTCATACGAATTATTGCATAGTAATGGACTTTGGGACATATATCCATTGACTTGGCTCGAAACCCTTTTCTAACAATTTCTGAATCAAACTCTATGGCAGAGTGATCACTTTCGGTACTAAAAAGATTAAAAAGCTACATAGTACCAACTATGACTCAAACACATTTGAAAGAACGTAGAGTCTGACGTGACAAAAAATTGAACGTCGCCGACACCACAAAACTATAGGTCCAGTTCTAGAAGAAATATATTTTAGTCATCATCAACGAGTTGCTGGTCTGTTAGTACAATGTGATCGTGAAATGAATAAAATTATTTTATTTATTTCAAAGTGAATTAAGTCTTGGAAAAAAACTATCAGTACTTTAATACCTTTAATCAAAATTGTAGTAGCTTTAAATATAAATATTTCTCTTTTTACGATAAGAGACAAACAGTAAGTGAAGACAAGATTTGCCATGAAGAGGTGGCAAAAGCATCAATCCGCCGCTGGATGGTTAAAATAAGGCGATTTTCAAGCGAATCCAGTTCCATTCCATCAAATCGAGCGCAACTAAATCTACGACATAAATGACGTAATTGCGAGATGAGTAGTTATCCCTTCACGCACACTCCATACTTACAATTTTATTACAAGGCCGTCAGTGGTAAGTTCAGAGTTCACAAACCTTACGATCTTACCTGGGATCACGATGTCCTAAATAAACATGACGAAGAAACCTTCTCGGTGCTTGGCACCGACTCGTTCCCTGGCAAACTTTGCGAGTAAATATTCGCAAGTAGAAAATTGTTACGATAAGAAAATGAACATCTTACACGAAGCTCGCATAAAGGCTTGCTATATGTACTCCTTGGTGCAGGGCTTAGCCGTCATAACTGTAAGCAAGCACAATTTGTTCGGAACTTTCCATTACTGCTCTCGCTGAACGTTATGCAGTTGTGGTGAATACGTAAACACGCGAGCTGGTATGGAAAGCATCGGGTTTGTTTTGGTTGGATCGTATTCGTAATAGTCGTGAAATAGGAAGCCTGCAGTAGCTGTAAATTTGCTTAGCCGAACGCAAAGGAAAACGTATTTACCTGGTGAGAGAACAAAAAATAGCACCAGAAAAATGTTCTCAACATGCTTGTCAGGATGGCAAGGATATTCGATGCATTCAGAATTTATATTGGCATCAAACGGCGCATACAACAGCGGGAGACATAAAGACACAAGAATGCAGGGGAGTCAGACAGGGCTGCATTCTGTCTCCGACTCTCCGCTACTGTTCAACATGTACTCAGAAGCAATTTTTAATGAAACATTCGAGGATAAGGATATTGGAATTAACGTAAATGGGGTATACATAAACAATATTAGATACCCGGACGACTCTGTCTTGTTGGCGGACAACATAGAGGATCTACAACAGATGATTCAACAACTAAATGACGCCAGTAAGAATTATGGGTTGAAAATGAACATCACTAAAACAAAGTATATGATAATAAGCAGAAGCAAAACACCACATGCGAACGTGCAACTTGTCGTCGACGGGGAAACTCTGGAACGTGTCACAAGGTATAAATACTTAGGAAGCTGGCTTCATGATGAATGGAGCGTCGACATAGAGATTAAATCTAGAATAGAAGTGCCCCGTAGCTACTCCTTCAAATTTAAACGTGTGCTTACAGACAAAGATATAAACCTAAGACTAAGAATGAGATACGCCAAATGCTACGTACGGCCGCTTTTATTTTATGGCATGGAAACATGGACGCTTAGGGTTACATCAATAAACAGATTTGAGGTGTTTGAAATGTGGACGTACCGTCGCATGTTGGGAGTTCCGTGGACTGATAGGGTCACGGATGAGGATATCTTGAGAAGAATGGGAAAGGAGAGGGAAATCCTCCAAAGCATAAAAAAGAGAAAAGTGGCTTATTTTGGCCACATAATGTACCGACACAGTACCGACTTTTACAGTTGATCGTTGAAGGAAAAAAAGAAGGTAGACGTGATGTCGGAAGAAAACAGATGTCCTGGCTCAGAAACTTGAGGGATTGGACAGGCCTAAGAACAATTGGGGACCTTGTACACACGGCAACAAACAGGAAAGCGTTTGGAAATGTGATCGCCAACATCCAGCAAGAGTGGATAGGCAGCTGAAGAAGAGAATGCTTATCAGCTAGTCAACGTCCACGTGTGGACTAGCTGACAGCGATATGACGGTTCTGACTATTGAATAGTAATTATTATTATAGAGTGTATGGTTGTACTGTAAAAATAGTAAAGAAATTTGGATGTGAACGATGATAATATGAAAAGCTGTGATTCATTTACGTATCTGGGTGTTAGTCTCTCTTAAAATGGAAGGAGTTCCGCAGATATCAGAGATGAGATAGGCCAAGGAAGAGAGGAATTTGTCAGCTCAATCCGCTACTCTGGAATTCATCAATGTGAAAAAATACAAAATTACCATATACAAATCAATACGGAGCTGAAATCTGGGAACTGAATAATAGGGACAGAAGTATATTGATGATCCTGAAGACGGATTTTCGGAGAAGAATTTACCGAGTCTCCATTGGTCCTAGAATCTAGCATCCTAGGCACAAAAATATAAATTGAGCATCTCCAAAGTATGAAGGACAGCGAATGGCCAAAAAAACTACAGCAGCGCAATGCACGTTTTTAGGTCTATCCGCACATTGGCTTTCATATTACAGAAATTAAGGGACCTAGAATTTTCTGATGTATACATACACGTATAGCTTTAGATCGTACTATATTCTGTAACGTGGACGTTATTGAATTGATTCTAATGAAAACTCGACACAGTATTACTACTTTGGCAAGGATAGATAAAGCGTATGATTTTTAGAAATCATGTCTGTGGCGGCCCAGCAGTATTAAAAAAACTAAAAATACACAGCTCAGCAGCTCAAACTTCTGAACGTTTCAGGGGTTCCTAATCTGTTTCTACTTTCTTTGGGTGGGGGTGAAATGTGGATGGTTGAGAGGTGCGGGGTTGTAAAATTGGAAAACATGTTGTATTTATAATAATCTCTTCACTCGCCTGTGAAAGAAAGACCTAGCGACATAACACACTTTTTTTTGCGGGCGGGCGGGTGAAAATAATACTGGTATCATTGTGATGTTCGGGAAGTACTGAGTCAATCCACTTGACTCCAGCTTTTTCCGATGAGACTATACCGTACTGATCAGTTTAGTATACAGGGTGATTCCTAAATTGACACTTTTTTTAGCTGTGTATAGTTTTCGTTAGAATTAGCAACTCTTCCAAATACATTTTTTCCGAAATCTAAAAATAAGCGAGAACAGAATCAAAATAAATAAATCTAGGCTGATCTATCAAGATGTATCTAGTCTGTTTATGTTTAGTTTTTTGCTTGGATCTTTGTTTTATCGATTATTCATTGTCATGTCAAATAGAGCAGTAGTCACTTTCTGTTTATCGTTGTTAAGTTTAAATTGATAAATCCTAAATAAAGTGGCACATTTTTTGAAAACAACTTTTGGGATTTACCAATTTAAAATTAACTACGAAAAACTGAAAGTGACTAGTGCACTAATTGACAGGTACAATGCCTTATCGATAAAAGACTAAACATAAACGGACTAGATACGTCTTGATACACAAGCCCAGATTTGGCCCTTTTGACTTTGTATCTCCCTTATTTTTCAAATTTCGCACAACAATTATGATTTTGATGATTTTCTCAATACAGATCAGGCGACATGCGCATGTGTAAAACATGGATTTTCAAGATTAATCCCACAAAGGTCCAACGACTGCCGTTACGATTTGGTTATCGTCATTGTTAAGGGGCCTGGGTACACATTTATACATGTGTATTTGGCATGTAAACGGATTAGTATGTAGAACAAAACTCATTTGTTTTTTAAACTACATACATGAAATTTTAGAAGATAATAGTTAAGACCTAAGTGAAGAAAATTCTTCAAATGTCTCGAACTTAGAAACCACAAACGATATCAAAACAAGGCCACGGTCTTGCCTCAGCGCAAGCTTTATTCTGCAATTTGCTTTTTCAACCATTACTATAACCTTAAAGGTGATTATGGTTGTTTCTCATGGATTTCGGTCAACGATTGAAACTATAACTTTCCTTCACCACGTTTCGGTTTATTTTAATCTAAACCATCTTCAAGGTGTCTATAGATGAATAGGAAATGATCTGTATATAATAAAAATAAGAAAAAAAATACAAAAAAAAACTCAAAAAAAACAATTAAATAAAATAATTATAAATTGTATGTGTGAAGTAGAAATATAACTAACTATAAATGTATATATAAAACTTTTAAACATAAACTTAGTGATTTTATTTTCGTTTATTGAAAATGAATATAAAAGCATTAAATTTGCTGAGACAAGGAAAATAATACTAACAAACCTAATTATGTTAACTTCAGATGTCAGTTATTCATCTTCGATAAACGAAAATAAAATCACTAAGTTTATGTTTAAAAGTTTCATATATACAATATACATTTATAGTGAGTTATATTTCTATTTTACACATACAATTTATAATTATTTTATTTAATTGTTTTTTTTGTGTTTTTTGTATTTTTATTCTTATTTTTATTATATACAGATCATTTGCTATTCATATATAGGCCCTTAATGTGAGCCGCACTGGAAATTGCAACCATTTAAAGTCAAATGGCCTGTTGTTCGGAATCATAGAGATGCGTGAAATGACGACGTCTTCGTCTTTGCATTTCCTTGTTTTTCATCCAATTTTCCGTTTCTTTAATCGAACTTTATTTAATAAATAATCGCTGATCCTTATCATCGACCGTTAGTTAACGACAAATCAATCGTAATTTCGAGGGCGCATTTCTGACCCAAGTTGGAGTAGAAAATGTTACTTAGAGTCTGGTCTGCAAGATACATGGTGTCAGATTTTGGAAAATATTGAATTAACGCTATCGACCTTAAAAAATATAATATATAAAAAATATAAATAAAAAAAATCAGATAAAAACTCAACTTTTTTGTCTTTGATGTCTCTTCGAATCCCACTTTGTTTTGGAGAAAAAAAAAATAAAAACCACTTCTTAGCCCATCGAAAATGTAGGGTTATCAATTGGATTTTATTTTTCTGTTGGAAAACAAAATGAGATGCAAATAGACAGTGAAAGAAAAAAATTGTGCTTTGTCTCTTTAACCTGAAAAACAGTATTCAATTTTTAGTCAGAGACTAGTCGATGGTGATTTTCGAAATGTAGTGAAAAAAGTGTCAAATAAAAAAAGCGGCTCACTAATGTTTATATACATTGCTAAAAACTAATTCTATTTCCAAGCCTTGACACGCTGTTCTTAAAAACCGGACTCTTCACGACACGTACATATGAATCTTTCTATTTGAATTTGAGTCATAAATTCGCTCTTGATATTACGGTCTATCATTAATCAACACCCTGTATACGTATTCGAAATTAATGCCTCATCAAACAGAGGGCGTTCTAGAACGCGGCGTTACGGCATTCTCTAACGCCGTGTTACAGCATTACGTTGTTTGTACCAAACAGGCCTGTTTGACGTGTTGAGCAATAGCGTTACGCCAATTTTTGTCAAGATGTCTAGTGATTCAAACAGATGAACTGAAGGCCCTGTCAAACAGAGGGCAAACAAATCACTAACACTATACAATACGTTACACCCTTCGTAGTCGTTAAGTTTTTTCACATTTTCTAACATTTTCTACTATTCTTTATAACTTTCCTTGGTGTTTTCCCGTAAGAACAGAGAAAATGGATGAAATTGGTAAAGTCGTTCTCAAGTTTTGGCGTGACCAAGGGATAAAGAGTTTCGTTTTTATACATAAAATATAAAGTATTTAGATGGTGTAAAGCCAAAATACGAAAAATGAGGCATAGGTCGACACCGGAGACATCCCTCGAGACTGGCTGAGGTCCACTTTTATTCCTATTCCCAAAAAGACCAGTGCAAAGCAGTGCGAAGATTATAGGCTAATTAGCCTCATGAGTCACCTCCTCAAAGTATTTTTAAAAATAATCCATAAACGAATACATAACAAATGCGAGGAAAATTTATCAAATACACAATTTGGCTTCAGAAACGCACTGGGAACCAGAGAGGCTTTGTTCGCTATCCAGGTTCTATTCCAGCGCTGTAGAGATGTAGACTGTGACGTATACGTTTGCCTGATAGACTACCAAAAGGCATTTGATAAAGTCAAACATAACAAAATGATAGAGGCCCTGAGAACAATCGGCATTGACGAGAAAGACCTACGTCTTATAATAAATTTGTACTGGCATCAAACAGCAAATATAAGAGTGGAGACTGACTATTCAGAAGATATCAACATAAGGCGCGGTGTTAGACAAGGATGTGTCTTGTCCCCTACTCTGTTTAACCTCTACTCTGAACATATATTCAACATGGCACTGGACTCTGTGGATGCCGGGGTTTTGATCAACGGAGAGAGATTGAACAATATACGATATGCAGATGATACTGTCGTGTTTGCCGATTCTCTTGAGGGTCTCCAGGAACTGATGAACAGCATCGTTAACGCCAGCACTGAGTATGGACTAACCCTTAATATTAAGAAAACCAAGTTCATGGTAATAAGTAAGCGCGGCGCATATCCCGGCCAACTACTAATTAATAATCAACCAGTTGAAAGAGTAACCAGCTATACTTATCTGGGCACAACGATTAACGAGCAATGGGATCACTCTACAGAAATAAAATGCCGCATAGAGAAAGCAAGAGCCACCTTCGTTAGAATGGGAAACCTGTTCAGGAGTAGAGATCTTAATTTACAAACCAAATTAAGACTACTCAAATGTTATGTCTGGTCTGTGCTCTTGTATGATGTTGAGTCCTGGACGTTGACGGAAGCGTCCACAAGGAAAATTGAGGCTTTTGAGATGTGGTTATACAGGCGAATTCTCAGAATTTCCTGGGTTGACCACGTGTCCAACGATAGAATTTTAAAAAGGCTGCAAAAAGAGACCGAACTCGTGGACATTATTAAAAAGCGCAAATTGGAATACCTGGGTCACATAATGAGGAACCAAAAGAGATACGGTCTGCTCCAGCTGATACTTCAGGGAAAGGTCTTCGGAAGAAGAGGACCCGGTAGGCGCAGAATCTCCTGGCTAAAAAACCTTCGAACTTGGTTCTCCCTGTCAACACGAGGATTGTTCAGAGCTGCAGCAAGTAAAGTCCAAATTGCTTTGCTTATCGCCAACGTCCGGAACGGACAGGCACACTAAGAAGAAGAAGAGGCATAGGTCCATTGCTGTCTTCGGCTCTGTCTCGTTGACTTGATCTTATTTTATGTAGCACATCAACAGCTGCTTTGTCCTTGGAATAGACTTCGGATCTCTCACTATCGGACGAGAGCAACTGAAAATTTGATGGTATTGCGCAAATATCACCTAGCCGCTGCCGACGTGACGTCATGTCTCGAGGGCATTTTGGAACAAACCCATTTCCGCTCTATTAAAGGAGCCCCAGAGCGACGGGAGCCTCCGTAATTCGATTGAATAATTCAGGAGTGGCTCGAAACAGGTGTATTAAACATTCATAATTCAATTTTGACAAGGCTACACGTTTCAAAGCAGAGGCGTGGTGGACATCCTGGGAGCCTAAGGTTCAATCGGGTAATGGATTGAACGTTTTTAAGAAAAGAACAATACAAAAATATATGCAAGTGTCAGCTCTGCTGTTATAGAAGAAATTTTCACAGAAAAATTCATGGTACCTGCAACTCTAAGGGCCGGTTTTAAAATCATAGTTTAACTCGAGTTCAACTTGGAACCGAGGTCATCCCTAATTTGCTGTTGTACCAACAAAGTTCAACTGTTGACTTTATAGTTCAACCTCGGATCAAGTTAAACGACCACCGGGGAGCTTTCAACGGCGGTTCAAGGTTTAAATTGGCGATGCTTACGACCAGCTCATTAGTTTCTAACCTGAACATCCGACGTGAGTGACATAGTCAAATGCGATACTTTAGTCGCCCTTTTTTTGGATTTCATTATAAAATTGCAAAATACTTCTTGACTGATAACAAAATTTGATGAATGTCAGAATTTGACATTCATAGACGTGACATTAACATAACCTGCATAACTTTAAACATTAAAAACGAAAAGTAACTAGTTTCACCACCAAATGCCCTACATCTATTGCTACCAATCCTCTTGTGATCCAGTTCAGCTGAACCTTCCCAGAACTGGGTTTGTACAACGCGTCAACCGTTGAACCGTGTTCATCGCTGAGGTTACGTGATCGGAAGTTTACTGAGCGTTTGTACAACCGGCCCTTAGAAGATGGTTAACTAAGAGGAATCATAGAAAAGCTACACTTTCATGCTTTTGACATATTCTACCGCTTTCAGCAGGAAAACTACGATATATTACGTGTGCAATCACTGGGATCACGAGCAGACGAAGGGACTCATGGATAACAGCCATCTGCATTCTGGCGAGTAAAATGTGCGCCGCCGCACAACACACCGGCATTTTGCGCAGTGCAGTGACCAGTACTAGAAGACCCACAGTGTATTCCAGCCAATAACAAAGAGAAAGATGAACGCGGCAATACCAGAAATGAGAGCCGCTTAACACAACAGCAGAAAGTGCAAGAAGCGGATACGTCAACCTGAACTCCTGAAGTCCTTTCGGGGGTAGGGTTTGGAAGAACAGATGAGCGATGATATTATAGATGCGGCTACTCGAGAAGATATGTCTAAACCACGGTACCATGGTAGCTGTGCTTTCATAGGAGCAACTTGCCCTGGTCAGCCTAGGCGCCGGCAACGCTCCTATAAAGAGAACGTGTAGTCCGGCCAGAGCCTGTAAAGTTTTCCGAAGGGCTTATGTAGCATGAAGTTTAGTCACGTGGATATAGAGTCGACATAGAGCTCAAACTACTAAACTCAGCACTACCACTCTTGAAAAATGAGCTGGCTTTTCTGAAAACGTACTGTCACAACGGCCTCTTTTTCTTCACACCAGGATCTAACCTAACATTTTGGCTTTACGTGATTCATGACAACCAAAACACAACATACCAACACCATAATATACAGGATTACAGTAGGTATATTATAACGAGCTTAAATAATCCTTCTGGAGGACCGCAAATAACATCGATAGAACGTAGACATACTTTTGGTGGAATGTTCGTACACACCCATCCATTTATTACAGTCCTAAATTAAATGAGCACGTGACTCCTAACTCATTTTTGTTGCTCTCTCTGATAAACTTCTAAGACACTACCATCTTCTGTACCTAATAATATATAATATAATTATATACTGCATAGTATGCAAGAATTATTGTTCTTATGATGGACATTTGTAATCGTGAAGAAATGCTGGACCTAGCCAAATATCAGCCATCACCCTCAAACATTAACTTTCCTACCTATTGATTTGAAAGTCAGTCATATATAGCTTATTTGCAGTATATTCCAACAAAGCAAATGAAACAGCCTATCGACCATGGAAGGTATCACCCTGTATAACCCCATCAATCATGTAACGTCAACAATTAATTATTTGATATACATATCTACTTTTCGTCTCCTGCATCTGCTGGACTGCCTTTACTCGCACTGGTAGATAAAGTTGCTATGTACTCTGGCAGCTCATCATATTGAATTATTATTCACAAATTTCCAGATTTTTCTGCATCTCTATCAGACCGCAAATTTTGACAGGTTGTTGAACACTATCCGCATGCGTGTGTGCTCAAAAGCTCTGCCTTTTGTTCATGAGCGCAACTTAGCGAACACAATACACCTTACTAGCTCACCTGACAAATAAGAATTTTAATATTTTAATACATCAACTATGAATCCAATTTGGTAATGGGAAAGGGTCTAGGATCTTGAAATAATACAACCAAGGATCTTCAGCATCCAGATAGCAGGTATCTTCGTTCAAGACAAGGTGTCAGGTCAGAATAACTGTAAAGTCACATCTAACTTTAAAGCTGTAACGGGGCAAATAATGAATCAACGCCATTACCGAAATGAACCTTGTGAAATCTGCTGAAGTTATACATAAAAACAATACAGGAAGAATATGTGATGCTCAAATTGCCACCATCAGTTGTATAAAGGGGTACTGAATAGTTCAAGAGTTAGGTTATGGCTTACCAACCGTGGAAATGGAGGGCCACCCCATAGTCGAATCACCTCCCGTCAAGCTTTTGGGGATCAACATCAACAATAACCTGTCCTGGCACGACCACGTCGTCAGTATTGCTAAAACGGCATCCCAGAAGCTTGGAGTTTTGTTCCGCTGTAGGAAGTTGTATACACCAGAGCAACTGCTGCTGCTCTACAAGGCACATATCCGACCATCGCTGGAGTATTGCTGCCATGTGTGGGGATGTGCTCCGAAACACTCTCTAAAGCTTCTGGACACTATCCAGAAAAGAGCAATTAGATTAATCGATACGCCTAACCTCACAAAGGACCTCGACAGCCTGGAACATCGAAGGAGGGTGGCTGACCTATCACTGCTTTATAGATTCTATCACGGAAGATGTTCGAGTGAGCTCTCACAGATAATAACACCAAAGGCCGTCCGAACCAGGAACACTAGAGAAGCTCTGTGAGCTCATCCTTACCAGGTCGAGGTCCTTACTCCCCGAACCAGTCTCCTCCAGCATTCCTTCTTTTGGAGAACTTCGACGCTGTGGAATCAGCTGCCGGGGGAATTGTTTCCCGATGGCTACAACCTGCAGCGTTTCAAATCTAACGTGAACCGACACTTATCCTCTCGCAGCGCTTCTACAGCGCCATAGGCTTTCAGCCTTTGCGGGAGGCTGACCATAAAAAAAAGGCTAAACAATTATTGTACTGCCAATACACTACACAAGACGTTCGAGGTTTAAGTATTTATATTTAAGTAGTGAAGACGGAATTATAACAATACTAATAAATGGTAAACGTAATTGAACATTTTGCTTCTCGCCCCCACCTCCGCTCATGTACATCTTGGTTGGAAGTGAACTTAAAATACTATTACCAAATACTCAACGAGTTTTTGGTCTAGTTTGGTTTATTTATAACGGATTCGGGATGAAGTCTTAACTTTTCTGCAGGCAGAATAATTAAGCCTTGAGGTGGGACTTGTACCCCTTGTTATAGGAGAATCGGTTCAAAAGTACCTAACACTTTCGATGTATTCATTAATTAGAGCACCAAACATATACAAGAAGAGTTACTTGATGCAGGTCGGATTAAAGTGCTTGAATGTCCTATTAATAAAACACCATCACAGATTGGATGACATTGCGTGATTTTGTTTATTTTCAGGACAGGGCATTCTGTTCAGCTTTTTTTGTGTACGAGGATAGATTAAAATATACACAACAAACTTATCGCATTTACTGCACGAAATTCGCACACAATGCTAAGGTAATTGCTATCTGTTTCCAAAAAACTTGTCATATCCGGCCGCTGATGGTCTCGTGAAGAGCATAAGCCAGTACTTCTATCCTTAAAATTTGGTAAGATTTCCTGAGGAAGAATATTATCCGAAAGCGAGCAAGAGAGGCAGTGTTGTAGCAAAAAAAAACATGATTTTGAATTAAAGTATATGTAATCAAGTGAGGCCCACAAACAAAACGGCAAACGAACTACGTGGATTCGTATGCTTGACACGTAGCCACGAAGACAAAAATACTGTGCTCTATGCCTTCATACTCTGTAAACTAATGTTGGACTCTTTTGCATAGAGTTCAACACAAGTTTTTACATAATTATGCTAGCATTAATAACAGGTCAAACAATTGGGGATTTAAATTAAAAAAAAAAAGAATGTGATGGAAAGATGATAATTATATAGGTTTTATATGTTTTTGTTTCCTTATTTTTCCGCAATAACTCAAAAGTTATACGTTTTCGGTACTGGATTCAAAAACCCATATTTATTTATATATAGCTTTTGAATTATTGTGAAAAAAAACAAAACAAGAATAGTTTTGTTATAAAACTCATATATGATCTTACCATTTATCACAAAAGAATTATTCAAAACGACCAATTTTCAAGAGCGATTATCAATGCATACAAGTTACACATAACCTCGTTGATTGTAGTTATATAGCATCTAGTCTCCAATTTGATGTTAATATATATATAGGCACAGACCATACAGGCTTTACTTCCTTTTCAAACTACCATATCGTCTGTCACTCGAAATTAATGACAAATAGTTTGGTGATGCAGATATCGTGAAACACCTGAGAACACATCATCTCAAAATCGAAAATGTCCACCATAACGATACTCCCGTCACCTATCGGTGTGGGAAGTAATGAAGAATTATTTCCTGACGTCTTGCAGATTATCACATATCGACATAACTTTTTTTTCTTGACATCCCAAAGTAAACTCTCTGCTGGTATAAAACTAAGTTTCGTCTATAAAGTAACACTATTAAAATAGTTTGTATAAAAGATTCGGGTACTTAATCCATTAGAGATGTTATATCAGTGGCGGTTCCTGAATTTTGAAACGAGGTGCGCACAAAAGTCTGAATAAAAGAACAACACAAAAATCCTATCAGAGTTTTCAGTTTTCACAAACAGTTATTTCTTAAAAGTTTTTTCTAGTTAGTATCGCACAGTCACTTCTCAAGAATGTTTTGCTTATCACTCATCACAAAATGTTATTTCTTAAGAGTTTTCTAGCTATATTTCTGCCTAAGCAAGGAAAAAATGTCGGCTAGCTAGGGAATCCCAACGCCGGATTCAAACACCTCAGCGCTACCTACTGAACCACGTAGCCATCTACCTCATTTTGTCAAAACATTGTTGAGGTATCTACTTACCAATTTTCATCTTTGTAATGTTATTTATAACTTCCTCAATTTTTATTTTGTGCTCTAAGGAAAGTCGGCAATGTTCATTTTGAGCAGCGCGTTCATCCGATTATCCATTCCGTTAGTAGGTTAGAATCGCCGATGTAAACAACGCGTAGCGACTCGAACAAGAAAAGATGACTGAAACGCGGCATTAGGAGCGGCCACTGTTCGTATTGATTCGTATGTCACCGGTAAACTTTTGGTTTTCATTGACGAGACACTTTTTAAGTTCGAGCTTAGTATGCTGCGAGTGTCATTTTTTATAGTCCGAGCATTGTGTGCTACACACAGAAAAATCTGTGGTTTTGTCAAAGACTTAGGCTTTGATTCGATGGGACGTTACACTCAGCATTCCTCAAACACAGCGATGTTTTATCGAATGGGAAGGGAATTATATCGTATTGTCGATTCAACTACAAGATGTCATTGGATTCCAATGAATGATTCAATCGCAGCCTGTCGTTGAATCGAACCTGTGTTTCATAATTGATTCTACACTACTTTATTTTCCTTGGACGACCACATTTTATTGCGAGGATAGCTGATCGATTAGTTTGGCTGTTTAATGGTGTGATTTTGTATGAAGTTATAAGGAACATGATATAAGAATTAGACATAAATCTGCACCAGTTGTTGCATTTTTAGCCTGACATATAACTGTCTGACTAACCTAAATATCTACATTCAAATGTGGGTATTAGCTCTTCTATTTTCAGGTTATTGATAAACAAAACATATATAGGAATTTATGTATAATAATGCGCCAATGCACCTGAAAACTGCAAGGGGGAGTTCGCTCAAGAGCGCTCTTCCACTCAACCCTTGATTTAAACATTGAATATCCTATGGAACATAGTTATATACAAAAAGCAATAAAACAAACGTGTTAATAAAAATCATAAGTTCACAAAATAATTATTCCCTGTATATTTCCAAAAGCAAAACAATAAAAAAAATATATATCTATATGATGAGATATAAAAAAAACTATAGTCATTAATAGCACACTTAAACAATTGGTAAAATATATTTCTTTAGTGCGAATTTAAATTGCATAATATTTGTTTTTTCTTTTAAATATAGGGGTATAGAGTTGTATTCCTTTTATAAATTATATCTGAAACTTCGTTCATAGAAGGTTGTTCTATGATAAGGCGCGGATATTAAGCCTTTGTTCCTCACATTTACATTGTGGACATCAGTTCTAAATCTTGATTTGTTGTATAAGTAAATTGGTTGCCTTGTAGTGATTACTTTATGATACAAGCAGAGAGAGACTGTTGCTCATCTACAAGCCATGTTCAACTAATTAAGTTCCTTTAGCTTGTAGCTCACTCTGTCATATTTACGGATGCCATATATAAACCTTATACATGAGTTTTGGACTCTCTGTATTCTACCAGAAGTTGCTTTATCAATACAAGGTCCAGTAGGTTCTCCATTTTCTATACAGGGTTATTCACGTTACTCGACACGGAGCATTTTGGCTAAAGTGTTTGATAAAAAAGAAAATAATAATTTCGGATGGATAGAGACCCATAAAGGCTACATTTTAAAAATATTTTCATGTTATACAGGGTGTCCTAAAAATACGTAATGTATCAAAGTTATGTTTTTTTAAATGAAACACCCCATATATTATTGCATATTCAGATTCCTTGGTGAATTCTAGTGTGACTTTATGTATCATACATGGGACCTAAAGCGAACCGTTTAGGTGTAAATCACCATTTTCGGTATAAGTAGATATCAGGAAAAAATTGAATATCGCAGAGATTATAAAATATGGAAGGCTGTGACTTTGCAGTATTACTAAGCATAAAATGCGCCAGCTTTGATTAGACTGTCAAATTTGAATTACGTTCATGCTTGGAGAAATCGGTCGATTAATTAAGGAAACTTCGATCAGCGATAACTTGATTTTTTCAAATGGAAATGCCTAATTTTTTTTATACGGTTAAACGTAGAATTTGATAACCTTTCCAATGATATAAGGTTGTGAGTATCAATCTCTGATAGTTTTCATTTAATTTTAAATTTTCAAACAAATCGGCGATTTTCAATTTTCCTACCTATAAGTACGTAGCAGGCCATGAAATATAAACAAAAACCTGTTCAGGTAGAAGAAAACAACTAACTTAGCTGAAAAGTACACACTAACTTAACTAAAGAGACAAGATTATAAAAATTCCTTACATCAAATCTACTCTCCCAGAAACAACTGCGATAACATCTCTAAGGCCAACGAGAAGCTGGAGTATGGCAGTAATAGATATTTTTTACAGTCTACTGGCTACCGCAATTTACTAGAGGTTAAAAAATTTCCAAGAAAATTAAAAACCCTGATATGAAACAAAAAGAACCAGCGACTGTTGCTCCAGCACGCAACTATCAATCATATGTAATGGTGTAAAAAAGTACTAATTTGCGTCGAAGTCGATACCTCTGACTGGAGCCCTTCTATTTTTCAATATCTATTAGCAATATTGCAAAAAAGGAATACTGACAAATCAGATTTAAATTTTCTGTCATTTAAGTTATGTCTTATAATTTAAACAAATTTTAATTCATTCCTCATTTTCTGCGATCTTAGTGAAGAATTTTCAGAACTCCAGTCAGAGGTACTTTTGACTTAAGCTTTGACAGAATTGCATACTTTTCTATATCATTAAATGTGAAATTTTATTATGAAAATAATAAACTGCTTACAACATTATCTAGTAGTTTTTATTTTATTTCAAAATTTTCAATGGTTTTGGAAATTGCCAATCTCTAGTACGTTGCAGTAGCTAGTAGGCCGTGAAAAAATCCATTTCTGCCATACTCCAGCTTCTCTTTGACCAAAGATATGTTACCGCCATTGTTTCTGGTTAGACTTTGTTTGTTGTGAGTAATTTTTATAATCTTCTCCCTTTAGTCTAGTTCGTGTGTATTTTTCGGCTAAGATAGTTGTTTTCTTCTACCTGAACAGGTTTTTGTTTATATTTCGTGGCCTGCTTATAGGTAGGAAAATTGAAAAACACCGATTTGTTTGAAAATTTAAAATCAAATGAAAACTATCAGAGATTGATATTCATAATCTTATATCATTAGAAAGGTTATCAAATATTACGTTTAACCATATAAAAAAAATTAGGCATTCCTATTTGAAAAAATCAAGTTATCGCTGATCGAAGTTTCCTTAATTAATCGACCGATTTCTCCAAGCGTAAACGTAATTCAAATTTTACAGTCTCATTAAAGCTGGCGCATTTTATGCTTAGTAATACGGCAAAGTCACAGCCTCCCATGTTTTATAATCTTTGCGATATTCAATTTTTTCCTGATATCTACTTATACCGAAAATGGCGATTTATACTTAAACGGTTCGCTTTAGGTCCCATGTATGATACATAAAGTCAAGCTAGAATTCACCAGGGAATCTGAATATGCAATAACATATGGGGTGTTCCATTTAAAAAAACATAACTTTGATGCATTTCGTGTTTTTGGGCCACCCTGTATAATATGAAAATATTTTTAAAATGTAGCCTTTATGGGTCTCTATCCATCCGAAATTATTATTTCCTTATTTATCAAATACTTTAGCCATAATGCTCCGTGTCGAATAACGTGAATAACCCTGTATAGCTGGACACATTTAAATCACACACGGAACCACGAGATGACACAATACGGCAAACAACACAACGAAACAACCTCGTCCATGTTGGCGCAGATAACACTAAGATGATCCTCCTCTTCTTCCCTTTTACGTTAATTGAATCGGGACATCAGTCCCGCCGTATACTGATTATAGTTCAGCGAACAACAAGGGCCATTGAATTCGATATATTATGATGTCGTTGGTACGAATACTACTTACTAATTTCTGTAACAGCATAGACAATGTTTTGAAAGCATGAGTTAGTGTTCCTGTAATAGTTACCTTTTGAAACAAAATTAATTTTTATCAGATGAATTATCACGAACTGCTGTTGCAGAAATAATTTTTGTACATTGAATAGATTGTATGCTTTGCTTAAAGGAAACATAGGGTAAATTTCGAAAACAAAAGGATGCTTTGATTGCATTATATATCAATACTAGTATTAGAAGAATTATATCAGAACGAATATAAGACTATTTTGAATTTATTGGCGTACCCGTGATTACTCCAAATATCATCATCATCATCATCTTGCGATTTGGATACAACGCTAGGGTCGTTTATCGCATCCTATCTTCCACAGCCTGCAGTCTCTCCAGTCGCCATCAGACAGGTTCCTCTGGCTCATGACTTCCTCAACATCTTGTCTCCAATTTTTCTTTGGTCTTTCTCTTCCTTTCCTTTGACTGGGTGTCCATTGGAGAACTTTTTTGGGCCATCTGTTGTCGGTCATTCGACATACATGTCCATACCACGTCAATCTTTTCGCATCTATCGTATCAATGATGCTGGAGGCGATTTTGAGTCTGTCCCTTATGTCTACATTCCTGATTCTGTCCTGGATCCTCAGTCTGCAGCAATTCCTCCAGAATCCCATTTCCATCGCTAGGAGTTTCTTCAAATATAATATAAGGATTAAATTCTTTCAATGACATGGATTTGAAACAAGTGTACATATTAAAGCGATGCAAATACATCCAAATACTAACAATCAATTGAACACGCAATAGAATTTTTTTCTGTATACTAACAAATCAGGTAACCGATTGTAGCTGGAAATAGGTACATACTAGCACGCGATACATATCTACTAAAAAATATTTTTTTCTGGGAAGCTCAGGAAGGGCGCGCGGCATTGCGCCATAAGGAGAAACCACTCCTGTGCAAGTTTCATAATAATTTTTCCCACAGAGACGTAAAGAGTTGCAGCTTTCATATGTGTTACTATCACCATAAAACTCTAGTATCATTTTTCGGATGGGTTTTTGCTATTATCCCTCTCCAGCTGCAAAACAGCATGCATGTTATTGTAAAGCTCTCTGGCATTACGTATTCAATCCAAAAAGGAATCAGACCGAAGCAGGAAAATAGGAGGAAGTTTATAAACTTCGTATATAGGATACTTTGGAACAGAGTCGATAGTTAAAGGCAAATCATTCGAAAAGGAACTTGTGTAATATTGTTCCCAGCAATCGGTGATTTCTAACCAAACGGGCCGGGAGGGGATAGACGATAAAAATAAGAGCACTGAAACTGTGTAAAGCCAGCATTTGCAAATACTGTTGGGGTGTCAGTGACCTAGTATTCAGAGCAGTGGCCTGCACAAAGGTGGTTATTAAGATCTAAAGTTATATGAAAATCTCAGATTTTCCTCATGGTGATACATGTTTTTCTAGAGAGGGTGTAATACATTATAAAGAAAATAATTCGAGGGGCTAAAGCACCTCAAGCCTCTCTGGTTATGCAGGGTGTCAAGCTCCTCTGGTTATACAGGGTATTTGGTAAGCATGCGGCAAAAATTTAAAGGGTGATGCCTTGAACCACTTTGAAAATATTTTGTTCTTCGATGAGTTTTGGAAAACAGCTCCATTTCAAAGACACAGGTTGCAAAAAATTGCGAGAGCTACATTTTGTTATAAAAAATCACGTGGTAAATCGCCCAATCTACAATAAATGTCAAATTGACTTCCACCACCTTGGATACAAGCAGGTAATGTCCTCATCAGTGATTGCCGCACTCTTTCATTTGAAGTAGTGTGTTTACACCAGGTCCATTTTAAATGGGGTTACATCCAGGAATTATAGTGCACCACAATTTAGCTTGGTTGCTCGAGCATATTTAACAGCAACGTACGAAGATCACTGAACTGGAGAGGTGGAGCACACGTCGGCTTAAAACCTCTAGATTAGTCACTAGTTTATGATACTCCAAAATCGCATAATTTCTGGATGTAACCCGGTTCAAAACCGACCTAGTCAGGAATTTGAAAATCGCGTATATAATTATTGCTTGCAATTATTGCAATAAAAAGTGATATTTTCGTATGTTTTGCACAAGTCGAGATGTATCTCAAAGACTGTAATTTTCTAAAAAACGAATCGACCGATTTAAGAAAATCAAACGTCAAAATGAAGGACTTTGACATATCTTTGAAACAAGATAATACTCGATACCCCTTCTCATTTAAATTATTTAAAAGGATGATCCTGGGGGGCAGAGGGTACAAGGGGGTGAAGTAGTTTTTGTTGTCCCCCTTGACAGATCTTCTGACGTATCTCGGCGTTTTTTCTTTTAGTCTCGAGAAATCTGGAGTAAAAAGTTTGCAAATGAATATGTACATGTGTAATCGCCCAGTATATGGCAAACTGACACGTCGCGTCGTGTCAAAATTTCGACGTAAAGATTTTATCGAATTGTTGGCGATTAAGGTTGAATTTAATATGGAGAATGAGTTTGAGGGGTCACTGGGTGACCCCTCCAAGGCCACGAATGGAGGTAGCACGGTGGGCAGTATGGACATTGATACCAGGCTGCAAAAACCTGAAAGCACGCGGGACCATCAAGAGACGTCACCACTGACAGCTGGGGAGGCGAAACATCAGAGCTCTGGAACTGAACCTCAGAACTTCCAGAAGATCATAGCAGACCAAGCAGCACTAATTAAGGACCAGGCAGAGCAGATTAAGCGACTGACGGACTGCGTTGAACAACTAAATACCCAGGTTTTTAATTTAACCAATATTCTTAATAAATAATGTATGCCCAATGACAGTTCTTCCAAATTATCAAAACGTAGACATGATAGCCCAACTAGTGACCAACAGACGGAGACTGAAGAAGATATACAGGGTGGTGATTTCACTACTGCCCGTCGTCGCAAAAAGCGAATTGTTCGTAAAATCCACGAATTTCCACCTTTACCGACGCACAGATCCCCAACTAGTGAAACTTCACTAAGCCAAGTACCGTCTGTGTCGGTTCCTTCTACCTCTCCCAGCCGGCCAATGGTGTACAAGCTCCAAAAAAGGTTAACACGCCTATTTCACTATCTCCTACTGCTCCATCGGCTGGCAGCAACATCGCTGCTTCGCCGTCTCAAGCTACCATTGATACACAGGCTGAACAAGCTCGCCAAGGCCGAGTAACTCCTGTTGTATTAAGGGATGCAACGAGATGGCGCACTATTAACTATTCCTTTATTAGCCTTGGCATAAAGATTACGCCAGCAGTAGCTGTTGATGCTGGGATACGCATAGTACCCAAAAGCGAGGACGATTATCGGAAGATAATCCGTCTTTTTAAAGAGGAAAATATTCCTCACCATACATTTCCTCTACCCTCTGAGAGAAATACCCACGCTGTCATCAGAGGGATCCCAGCATCATCTAAAGAGTAGGAAGTCAAAGAGGAGCCTGAGCAGAAGGGTTATGCTCCCCACCACATAATTCGCCTGAAGCGCAACGGTGGCGTGCCCATGCCTTTGGTAGTGGTGATTCTGCCAAAGACAGAAAAATCTCAGCAGGTTTTTAATGAGCACGAATTTCTAGGACTGTCTGTCAGAGTTGACGTGCAAAAGAACTCCCGATTGATAGGGCAGTGTCACCGCTGCCAGAAGTATGGACACGCTCAGTCGTACTGTACTGCTTCTCCAAAGTGTCTGAAATGTGCCCAAGACCACATGACACATTTGTGCCCTCAAACAGGACAAGAGGAGCGCAAATGTGCGAACTGTGGTGGGGATCATCCGGCAAACAGTCCCACCTGCAGATTCACTCCTAGGAGGAATCTACAAGTCATCGCACAAAGGCGAACCAACTCATACGCGGACGCAGCCAAGGTTGCAACCTTGACTACTCTGCTGCCTCGAGCTCACCTTCGACTGCTCAAAGCGTGGACTTGGCAACAGCGCTCAAGTCCTTGCAGCAAATAATTAGTCCTCTGATAAGCGCGACACAGGCCTTGCAGGCGATTTTTCCGGTAAATGTCTAGGTACAATAGTATACAGCCTGCATTTATCAAAATTCTTTCTTGGAATTGTTTAGGTCTAAGGGACATTCCCAAAAAACGGGAGTTTCACCAAGTTTTTTTGGATGAATGCATAGACGTAGCTCTGCTGCAGGAAACATTACTCGAATTATGATGTCATTCGCGCTGATAGACCGAATGGACGGGGTGGCGGCTTGGCGGTGCTGATCAAACGTGGTATTGACTATCACAGAAGCACAAATGCTGAGATGCAAACCATCGAGGCAGCTTCTGTGGTGGTCAATATGACAGGAGGCATCCCGTTGAAGATCACATCGGTGTATGTCAGGTGTGGTGCCAGGTTACGTGAGGTCCTCTTGGACTTCTCGTGGCAGGGGATTTCAACTGCAAACATTGAGCATGGCATTCCAGGCTAAATTCTACTAGTGGAATTCGGCTGTATAACCATGTAGTACGAAATGGGTGTCTCATACATAGCACTGACGAGCCTACACACTATCCACTCAATCATCTTCAAGCACCAGATGTAATTGATTTTGCAATATCCAGAAGCTGTAGATACAGTATTACTTCTCGTGACATGTATGACATCTCAAGCCATCTACCACCTTCCTGTAGTTTTGGAGATCGGTGATGGGAATACTTTGGAGGAAGAAACTCCTCCAAAGAAACGCGTTGATTGGGAAATATACAAGTCCCTTCTCAGAGAGTGTCCAGATATCCCAATCATAGATGATGAGAATGAAATAGATGCCGCTCAAATGGAATGGACAGGGTTTGTTCAACAAGCTTTACAACGTTCAGCCGTTCTTCCTGTACGGAGACCGGGCAGACCTTTCCTCCCTGCCGACATTAGGCAAAAAATTTCTGACAAAAGGTCAACAATCAAACAAGCGAAAAGATCTTGTCATCCCGACGACATCCGTAGGGCAAGAAGTCTTGTCCATGAAGTGAGAAACGCACTTCATGAATTCCGAGACGAGCAGTGGAGCGACTTTCTAGCGGGAATGCTTGACTCAAGTGTTTCTCTCTGGAAAGTAAAAATCGCTCAGGAAAGGCAAACGGGAACAGCTTCCTCATATCCATGGTCCTGGAGGTGTTGTCTTCACGACTGAGGAAAAGGTGGAGGTTTTTGCTGATGGCATGGAAGATCAGTTCTCACCCAACTATGATCTGGATAAAGACCTCGATGAGGAGCGACAAATCGTAAGATCCGTCAGGAGATATCTTAGGGCCAATGGGGTCAGTGGCGATGATGCTTCTGTTTGTGATTCCTCTTCTGAAGATTCTTCTACAGAAGCTCTACATAGCACACCCGAAGAATCACAAGTGATTCCTCATTGCACACCAGCAGAGCTTCAAGGTCATATTAAAGACCTAAAGGTGCGTAAAGCACCTGGAGAGGACCAGATCACAAATAAGGCAAGTTACTTTCGCCAAAGGCTTTGACATATCTGGTGGCAATAATTAACGCAATTCTCAGAACTCAGTACTTTCCAAAGGCCTGGAAGGTTGCTGATGTCACCATGATTCCAAAGAAGGTGGGTTCGATTTTTCCGCAGGATTATCGTCCCATTAGTCTACTGTCTGCGCCGTCCAAGCTTGCCGAAACGGTGATTAAACGTCACCTTGAGAATTGCTCGTCAGATCACAACACGATTACTGACGTTCAATTTGGATTTCGGCCTGAGCACAGCACGGAGTTGCAGGGAGTCAGGCTGGTGGAGCGTATAACCAGTGGATTCACTCAAGACGAAAGTACTGGCATCTTGCTTCTGGATGTTTCAAAGGCTTTTGACAAGGTGTGGCATGAGGGCCTCCTCTATAAATTAATTCAAAAGGGTTTCCCATTTTGGCTTCTAAAACTTTTAAAATCCTTTCTCGAAGGAAGGAAATTTAGAATCAAAATTAACAATACTTTTTCGACATCGACAAGGCCGGTGTCCCTCAGGGTTCGGTCCTTGGACCTATCCTTTATTCACTTTTTATACATGTCGTCCCTTGCCCCAGCAACTGTGAAGTCTATCTCTACGCTGACGACACTGCGATTGTAGCTCAGTTGCTGACTGGAAATCTAGTCCGCGATGAGTTGCAGCTCGCGGTGGATGAAGTGTTAGAGTGGGCGGATCGGTGGCTCATCAAAATTAATCATTCGAAAACGCATATTGTACCAAAAAACGTCGTGGTGCCCCGTTAGCGGTCTCAGTGAACGGTGCTAGGATTCCATGGGAAAATTCTGCCAAGTACCTAGGAATTACCATCGACAAGGGCATGACTTGGCAGAAACACACTCAAGTGTTAAAAACAAAATTCGAAATTACGTTTCGTCAACACTACCCTATGTTATGTAGAACTTCAAAGTTTGATAAATAAATTCGACTTTATAAAATGATTATTAGACCAGCAATTACCTACGCATGTGCAGCTTGGTGTTTCCTCGCCAAGACGCACATGCGAAACCTGCAGGTTCTGCAGAGCAGGAAATTGCGTACAATAACTAATGCCCCATGGTATGATTCTAACGAAACCCTTCACAGGGACCTCGACATCCCTTACTTGAGGGATTACATTAAACAGCAGGCGCAACGACGTTATAGTCAAGCGGAATCGCACAGCAACCCTCTGTTGCGCGAGTCAGTGGACTACACAGTCGAGCAAGTTCGCAAGCACACCAAACCTCAAAATTAACCCTTTTGGTTAAACCCAAAAATTACCGAACTCAAATAGTCTATGTCAAGCTATACCCTCCAACCGACACACTTCCTCCTCTTTGCTCTTCTCCTTCCTTCCTCTCTTTTTCTTCCCTTACTTCTCCATGACTTTGTCTGGTCTCTGGGTAACCAGACCTGACAGACCGATCGACCGACACGACTGCAACTAAGAGCAAAGGTCCTCCGAACCGCTCTGACTAACAATGACGAATAGTATGTATATGTGTTGACCTAAGAAGCAGCCATTTTGGCTTACTCGACCGTTTCTTTCTACGCGCTGGCCTACCTTTTATTGTTCCGACGTAACAAATGTATACCCGAGAATGGGATAAGGGGAATAGACGGTGATTGTCACAGATCGCAGAAAAATTCCATTTAGCTGGAATCTGGACACACAAGTCCCTGATTCCTTCCTAAGATGTACAATTTTCACACTGATTCTATCGCGAATGGTCTGAAACATGAAATGAACATTCAGTCAAATGAATATCCGCTCTAGTGTCCAGACAAAGTCTACTCTCAAAAGTGAGAAACGTAATATGTCGTGTCCAATTCAATATTATCGTCATTCTGTATCAGTCCAATGCCAATACCGAGATACCTCTGTTTAATTCACACGAATCAAACCCCACCTTTCCTCCTGTTCCCGCGATCTCGAATAGCAATCTCACGTGCCTCGAATTCACAGTGACCAGCGAGGTGTGTGATATTCGCCCCACGAAGCACATGTACATACATACAGGGTTATTCACGTTATTCGACACGGAGCATTATGGCTAAAGTATTTGATAAAAAAGAAAACAATAACATGGGATGGATAGAGACCCATAAAGGCTACATTTTAAAAATATTTTCATGTTATACAGGGTATCCCAAAAGCACGAAATGTATCAAAGTTATGTTTTTTTAAATGGAACACCCCGTATATTATTGCATATTCAGATTCCTCGATGAATTCTATTGTGACTTTATGTATCATACATGGTACCTAAAGCGAACCGTTAAGGTGTAAATCACCATTTTCGGTATAAGTAGATATCAGGAAAAAATTGAATATCGCAGAGATTATAAAATTTGGAAGGCTGCAACTTTGCCCTGTTACTAAGCACAAAATGCGTCAGCTTTGATGAGACTGTCAAATTTAAATTACGTTTATGCTTGGAGAAATCGGTGGATGAATTAAGGAAACTTCGATCAGCGATAACTTGATTTTTTCAAATGGGAATGCATATTTTTTTTATACGGTTAAACGTAGAATTTGATAAGCTTTCTAATGATATAAGGTTGTGAATATCAATCTCTCGTAGTTTTCATTTAATTTTAAATTTTCAAACAAATCGGCGATTTTCAACTTTCCTACCTATAAGCAACGTAGCAGGCCATGAAATATAAACAAAAATCTGTTCAGCTAGAAGAAAACAACTAACTTAGCTGAAAAATACACACGAACTAGACTAAAGGGACAAGATTATAAAAATTCCTTACAACAAATCAACTCTCCCAGAAACAACTGCGATAACATCGCTAAGGTCAAAGAGAAGCTGGAGTATGGCAGTAATAGATATTTTTACTGTCTACTGGCTACCGCAATTTACTAGAGGTTAAAAATTTCCAAGGCTATCAAAAACCCTCATATGAAACAGAAACAACCAGCGACTGTTGCTCCAGCACGCAGCTATCAATCATATGTAATGGTGTAAAAAAGTACTAATTTGCGTCGAAGTCGGTACCTCTGACTGGAGCCCTTCTATTTTTCAATATCTATTAGCAATATTGCAAAAAAGGAATACTCACAAATCAGATTTAAATTTTCTGCCATTTAAGTTATGTTTTATAATTTGAACAAATTTCAATTCATTCTTCATTTTCTGCGACCTTGCTAATAGGTACTGAAGAATTTTCAGAAATCCAGTCAGAAGTACTTTTGACTTGAGTTTTGACAGAATTGCATACTTTTTTATGTCATTAAATGTGAAATTTTGTTATGAAAATAATAAACTGCTTACAACATTCTCTAGTAGTTTTCACTTTATTTCAAAATTTTTAATGGTTTTGGAAATTTCCAATCTCTAGTACATTGCAGTAGCTAGTAGGCCGTGAAAAAATCCATTTCTGCCATACTCCAGCTTCTCTTTGACCAAAGATATGTTACCGCCGTTGTTTCTGGGTAGACTTTGTTTGTTGTGAGTAATTTTTATAATCTTGTCCCTTTAGTCTAGTTCGTGTGTATTTTTCAGCTAAGTTATTTGTTTTCTTCTACCTGAACAGGTTTTTGTTTATATTTCATAGCCTGCTACGTTGATTATAGGTAGGCAAATTGAAAAACGCCGATTTGTTCGAAAATTTAAAATTAAATGAAAACTAACAGAGATTGATACGCACAACCTTATATCATTAGAAAGGCTATCAAATTTTACTTTTAACCGTATAAAAAAAATTAGGCATTCCCATTTGAAAAAATCAAGTTATCGCTGATCGAAGTTTCCTTAATTCATCGACCGATTTCTCCAAGCATAGACCCAATTTAAATTTGACAGTCTCATCAAAGCTGACGCAATTTATGCTTAGTGATACGGCAAAGTCACAGCCTTCCAAATTTTATAATCTCTGCGATATTCAATTTTTTCCTGATATCTACTTATACCGAAAATTGTGATTTACAACTAAGCGGTTCGATTTAAGCCCCATATATGATACACAAAGTCACAATAGAATTTATCAAGGAATCTGAATATACAATAATATACGGGGTGTTCCATTTAAAAAAACATAACTTTGATACATTTCGTGCTTTTGGGATACCCTGTATAACATGAAAATATTTTTGAAATGTAG
This sequence comes from Callosobruchus maculatus, assembly GCA_951848785.1. Lineage (NCBI taxonomy): Eukaryota > Metazoa > Arthropoda > Insecta > Coleoptera > Chrysomelidae > Callosobruchus > Callosobruchus maculatus. The sequence goes on from CATOUR010000057.1 coordinate 260,792, forward strand.
CCTTTGTGGGTCTCTATCCATCCCAAATTATTATTTTCTTTTTTATCAAATACTTTAGCCATAATGCTCCGTGTCGAATAACGTGAATAACCCTGTATATATCCACTAAGTATAATGCGAGTGATATTCATATACAGGGTGCAACACCGAGTCTTGTAGGGCACTTGAATATCTATTAATTAGCTCGATAGAAGGAAATTTGTTTCCTACCAAGGTAATATAGAAAAGAGTAGGAAAGGATTTGAGTAAATTCAAACGGCGCTCTCACTGTGGAACCGGAAGCGATATTGACAAAACCGGATTTCTTCCGGACCAGTTTTTTCATGCTGATTCCGAATCTCTATTTAGTTTTTCTCTAGCACCTGTCGTTTTGACTACACTGAGAAAACCAGCCCTGTTAAAGTGTTTAACTGGTACATTTTTAATAGCCTATATAAAAGTTTCATACTGTTTCTGAAATGTAGCTTCATAGTCAGTCCTAAAAACTGAATTGTAATACTTCGATTTTGTCACAGAAAACGCATATTATTGTAACAATTAAACTGGTTTAAGTACTACTACCTTCAATTAAACATCTTAGTAGTAATGATTAACGAGAGTTACCATAAAAATAAATCAGTAACGGTCGTTATGAGTATTCCTATCGTAGATACTTCATGTTACAGTGACAATTAAACTGGTTGAATTACTGCAATTTCCGATTAAACATTTTAAATGCAAGAGTTATAGGACATTACAGCTGTGCTAAGTCACGAAATACGCCTAACGGTCGTTGTCCGAGGTGGGGGATGTTTATCATGCTCCATCTCTTTTCTTCTAGAAGGCAAGCGAGTGCGATAGAGATAGATAGATCCTCTTCACTGGTGTTTTACAATTCAGTTAGTCGTTACAGCACGGTTACAGGTGTGAGTTGCATTCGCTGTTCGGTTTTACTATCACATACTATTTTGTGTTCCTATAAGTTTTATGCGTGCCTGTGTCCTTGTGTGTGGTACCTACATGGTAAAATATGGCTTAGGAGTACACGAGTCGTACATTTCCTGTAAATTTGCTGTAAGATCAAAATTATGTAACTATTTCCTAATGACATTATGTGTTCGTAGGTGTGATAGACGTTTTATGTGCAATAATAACTTTTTTGTTATGATAAACTCAAGGTTTCAATTTTTGTTATAATGATTATTAATCATTTTATCAGGTATAAAGATTATTTTGAATCTATTTGCTTTTTCTGGTCCCTCTAATTGAGTATAGGAGTTACCCGTATTCAATTAAGAAAAAAATCAGTATTAGTATTAAAGCTTTTCATTATAGATTATCTGTAGTACAATGACAAAAAGAATGTCACAAATAAATAAGGTAACCGTAATAAATAATCCCATTTTTTGAGGGTATTAAACAAGTTAATAACCTTGGAGACGTGGTTTAATTGTAACTATCAAACTAACCCACGGTCACAGTCACATTTTTCTGACAACCACTGATGTGATATTGCTTGCTACCACGATTAATTCTAAACAGAATTCACTTTTCAATTGCAGCAATTAAACAGCTTAGTTGTCACGTATTTTGATGCAAAATTTAATTGCGGTGATTAAAATTTTAATCGTAGCGATTAAAGTTTTCTCTCATTGTATCTTTGTATAAGAATCGACGCCGACGGATGACCAGAAGGGACAGCTAAAAAATGGCGACATATATCCAAAGCAGCACATTTAATGTATACAGGGTGAGTCATGCTCGACGCCTCAGACTTTTGTGTGAAAACGATACCACTTTTCAGGAAATTACCTTTGTGTCGAGTTGAACTACATTTTAAAAATAATGATTTTTTACAGGAAGTCTAATAAAAGCGTGACAATCAAAGGTTTGTTTTTTTAATGGAACACACTGTATATTATACCATATTCAGATTCTTGGGTCAATTCTAGTGTGACTTTATGCATCACACATGTGATTTAAAGCGAACCTTTTAGGTGCAAATCGCCATTTTTTGGTGTTAGTAGAAACCTAAGTCTGTGACTTTTCCATGTGACTAAGCATGAAACGCGGCAGCTTACGCCGGATACAGACGATCACTTTTAACTGAAAGTTTTTACTGAACACTATAAACTGTCAGTAAAAACTGACCTTCGTTCTGCCTATATATGTACGTTGAGTTTTAACTGACGATGAATCAGATTTCAAGATGTCGTAAGATGATTCAGATGTCCTAGCTATATGTGGTCTTTTGTTAATTTTAAATAATGAGAAGAGAAAAAATAAACGTAAGGAATGGTGCAAAGAACAGTTAAGAAAAAGGGCTTCTTGAGTGACATGTTAATTTATTAACGTAAATATAATCAGTACCAGACCCAGATTTCTGCGAAGTACTTTCAGCAGGTTTCTTTTGAGTGTGCAGCGAAGCATGTTAATCTTACTTTCCACTGCACCTATAGTCGCATTGGGTTCTACTTCTTTCCATTTTTTCCAAAAGTTTCGTGTACGCTGCTGATATCATGTCTTGGTTATTGTACTCTTCACTTTTATTCTACAATAGACGAGGCTCACTCCTGTATAATTCTATGAATTCCGCTAAGCGCTGTTTTGCGACATATTTGCAAATAATAACAAAATACGAGTAGAAGACCGCAGTTGATAGACCGTTGTCCTAGAACTGATATAAATCACATACACACGTACAGTTTTAACTGAACAGTTCCGTCACTTTAGTTAAAATTGTCGTTTCCACAATATAACATCGGTTTTAACTGACACTAAAAAAACTGTGAGCTTTTATGGAATACACGGTCAGTTTCCACTGACAGTTTATAGTGTTCAGTGAAAACTGTCAGTTAAAAGTGATCGTCTGTAGCCGGCATTAGGTTGGATGGTATAGTTTTTTATAATATTTGTACGTGGAGAAATCGGTTTATTAATTAAAGAAAGTTCTATCTCAAATAGGACGATTTTTTTAAACCGAAATGCCCAATTGTTTTATACGAATGAATGTGAAATTTGTTAGCCTTTCGTTACTTTATTTGATTTGATAGAAATGACTGTCTAATATTATTACAAAAATATCTACGAGTATTTTTGTCGCACTCCAGCTCCTCTTTGACGTCAGATATGTTACTGCTTCAATTTCTGGTTACCGTTGACTTGTTGTAAGTAATTTGAATAATGCTGTTAATGAATTACGTGTTTTCTTCTTCTCCATCTGAACAGGAACAACTTTTTGTTTGTATTTCATGGCCTGCTAGGACGTTTATAGGTAGTCAACTTTAGAAATTCCGATTAGATTGAAGATTAGAAATTAAATTAAAACTACCAGAGACTGATATTTATAAACTTATATGATCGTTAGAAAAGCTATCGAATCCTTCATCCAAACCTATAAAAAAATAGATATTCCCATTTGAAAAAGTCAACTTATCTGTGATTGGGCTTTGATTAACTGATTTCTCCAAATACAAAAATGACACAAATTTCACTGTCTAATCTAAGTTGAAGCATTTCAGGCTTAGTCACACGGCAAAATTATGTCCTTGTAAGTTCTAGAATAGCTGCTAATTTTTTTCTGATATCTAGTAATGCAAAGAATAGTGATTAATTTGTACCTAAACGGCTGCTTTTAAATCCCATATGTGATACATAAATACACACTAGAATTGACTCAGGTATCTAAATATGAAATAATATACAAGGTGTTTCATTTAAAAAACATAACTTTGATATGTCACGCTTTTACTATACACCCTGTATAAAAATCATTATTTTTAAAATGTAGTCCAACTCGACGCATATACTCTCAGACAGTCACTTATCTGATGACAGATATCGTTAGGTCACTCTAAATACCACACAGATAGTCCCAATTCTACAGTCTACACCCCACGCACGTGAGGTAAGTAAGCGTCCAAGCGTAGATATTTATACAGCAGAAATATTATAAATGCTTATAGACCAGCATTATTAACTTTGCAAACGACACATGGATATGGCGTTTTAATACCAAGCAGCCAAACTCACAGATTCCAAGTTCCAGGTTTTAAAGTTGTGAAATGTATGTATATCAAAAAAATCCACACGGGTTTTAAAATCAACGTTCTGATAAGTTTGCAAAGAATAATGGTAATTTTTTTAAAGTAAAGGGAAGTTCTTTGTTAACTAAAATAATGAATTTTCTACTCCTTTCGAAAAAAAAATGAAATACATCAGGATAGGATAGGATTTTTTAGGTTTGCCGGTGGATCCACTTCCAAAAATGTTTTTCAATTACGTTTAATAGCCTCACCGCATAGACCAGCCAAAGCTTTATAGAAATTGGTGTAGTGGTTACTTAGGTTATACGGTGACAGAAGTGGCAACCAGTGGGAACAAGACCAAAGGTCGAATGTTTACGTTTACAACTTTAAAAGTTAAACATAAGTTGCGCAGATTATTAGTTTTGGTTTGTAGGCAAATGCATTGTGCGGTGATTCAAGTTCAGAAGTGAAGCATTAATTATTATTTATTCCATATACAGGGTGTCCCACGACGATTAATACAAGCAATATATGGGAACTGGGCGGTAGTAGTGAATTATAATTTTGGGGTGTAAGAGCAAATATAGTATCCGAGATAGTATCTTTACTTATTATTGTGCCACCCAATGCGGTATCTGTTTTTGGTCACGTGAGGTCCAATTCAAAAATTTTAATGGGACACCCTGTATATTTGTGACTTTTTTGTGTTTCCTCTGATAAAACAATTCCAACAAACTAGCACACTTGGGGTCTAAAGTGATTAATTCAAGAGCTACAGGTACTTAAAGGACCGTACCACTATATACCATTATGAAACACTACCAAAGTAATTTAACTGTAGGGGTACATATTATAATCAATGGTAGTGGTACCATACTTTAAGTACCTGTAGCCCTTGAATTAATCACTTTAGACCCCAAGTCTGCTAGTTTGTTGAAATTGTTTTGTCGGAGGGAACACAAAGAGTCACAAATATACAGGGTGTCCCATTAAATTTTTTGAATCGGACGTTACGTGATCAAAAACACATACCTCATTGGGTGACGCTATAATAAGAAAAGATACTATATTTGTTCTGATTTACACCCCCAAAATCATAAGTCTCTACTACTCCCCAGTTCCGATATATTGTTTGTCTTAATCGTCGTGGGACACCCTGTATATGTATTTTTTTCGAAATGAAAATATTATATCTAGATCTGCTGCTCTAGAAAATATTATGTTGTGTTTATTTGAGTATAATTAATCAGTAGTTTGTTAGTCTTCCATTAGCGAATAACATTGCTGCTTCATTAACTCAGAATCCCTATACTAAAATAGAATAATGTACTGTAATACTAATTAAACAATTTTATTTGGAATATTGGCTGCGTAATCAATAAACTGAGAAGCTACATATTTAACGATGTTTCAGCTATGTAGAGGAGTATTATTTGGAACCATGAATCAATAGTATACATGATGTCCCTGGTTTATCTACACAAACAAAACTGGGTGAAGCTAGACTGTAATTAATTGATAGCGTTTATTGTGAATATAAAATCAATAGATAACTACAATAAAGAACAACTACTAAAAGTTAAAAACTTGTGCTTGGCTACAGGTCAACTATTATGAGGTAGAAGCAACAAATAAGGTATCCATAAACAAAAGTTATTCAAAAAGAAATCTAATAAAAATGTGCTGGCTTCGTATTGACACTTTAGTTTTTTGTCCATTTACCTCAAATAATCATAACTTTTGAAACAATAGTAAATTTCGCTGAAATAAAGATAATAAGTTGTTAAGCTTCAAAAGAATGTATGGGAGCAACTATGGTTTCTTCTTCATAAGCTTAGTTCTATTGATTAGGTTTTTTTATCCTCATCTCTAAGAACTCGTCAAATAAAGAAACTGCAGCGTCCTGACCTCAACACAAGCTTTGCTGCATAACGTTAGATTATCTGTTATCTGTGTAAGCGTTGCTTATTGGTTCAAGACAATTTGTTCTTGCAAAGAAAGGATATGAATTCTTTGAACGCGTAGTAACGTTTGGAAGAAAAATGGGAGTCTAAAACAAAAAATTATAATCAATATCTAGTATTTGTTATTCATTACAATCCTAAGGCTTGGTTTCTGCTTATCTGGTTAAGGGTTTCTGGGCTATATCATGTTAACTATTTCTTTTCTTAAACATCACCTGACGCTATTTATTTACAGTTTTGGTATTTCGTTGATCTTTGGAAATTTTTGTGAAGAAATTATAAATTTTCCAGTCGTTTTATAAGATTGTCACCAGTCCGACTCCTGAATAAAATTTAACGAATTCCTCTTTAGAAATTAGATCAGTATTTTTCTTAACCAAGGTCTCCACTCTCACAAAACAACGATCAGCAGTCGTGCAGCTACGCGGACTGGAATAGTGTTTGAGATTTAGGATATACCAATTGGAGACGTATTTTTAAGCCGAAGCATAAGTGCCCCAAGGAATATTAATTTATCTGACTTCAAACAAAATGTGGCCCTAAAGCGACCCCAGATTCAGTGAAAATGTAGGTCGTTACTTGTGGTCGTAACTAGCGACGTCATTTTTGTTTCAAACTCGACGTCGTTAGACCTTAGCACGTGTTTTCAGGGTATGTTCAAAGTCACATATTGGTACGTAACTTCCTTCTCATTTGCCAATGTCGGCTGAACGTTGATCAATCTGACGTGTGAAGAGTCCGACTCCGACATCCGATCAACATTGGAGTCATGTACCTCCAAACTATAGTACCCAAAATCAGGGTTTTTATATAGATTCTTTTGGAACAAGTATCACCCCTTTTTGCAAAAAATATTTATTTACAAGCACAACATTTGTGCATGACTACTGCTATAATTTAATGTATTGATGATTGGTAGACACAAATTTCCTATAAAGTCACAGGTGCTTTCGAAACGATGTCGGGTATGACGTTGCGGATATCACCACTTTTGATTGCAAAAGGAGGATATAGCTGGTTCTGAGGCAAAAGGCATCTTTATATGGGTCATTTTTACAAAAGAAGATATATGTGTCCCTGGCCAATTTTGGGTATCTAAAATTTATATTTAAATCGTTTTCTGTCTTCATACTTAAGTACTAAATTAGCTTTAATAGATCCATATAAAAAAACTAAGTTTTATTGCTTTTAATATAATTCTTTTTTCTTGAGCCCAAATCCCCAAATTCTCACCTCCATTAGCTGTCCCCGCCCCGAGGTTAATATGTTTGAGTTTGCTGCTAATTTTTGATATGTTCTTAAGAAGTTACATGAAAATGTTTGTATCTCGAGAATAAGAGGACTGAAAAACTTACTATCGGAAATTTTTCCATATATTTCTAGCTTACAATATTATTTATGTCATCCAAAACTTGTCTGTCCCCAGGATAAAATCTCACTTCCATTATAACGGCAGTTATTTTGAATTTTGATTCGGCAGAAGGAGCGGGGATTCGTTTACTATTAGGAAAGCATGTGTCTTAGCCAGTCTGTCTCGGTCTGTCACGTAGGGTAGATCCACATGCTATGTGAGAGGAGTTATCTACGATCACGTGGCGGTTTTTTTAACAGATAAGGTCAAGCTTCTCACTACCGTTAACCGTGATAAAATTGTTTCCTTTGGATGTTTTTTTGTATTTTTTTGCGATGGTAGCGCAAAAGTGGTCGACGTTATTTAAAATTAAATTTGAAGTTTCTCTTTTCCTAAATTGAGCTTTTCTTGGCGAGAACATATAAAATTCTCACCTCCGTTATCTCACATCCGTTATAAAACTGTATTAACGGAGGTGAGTCAATCTTAACGGAGATGATATTTTTTCAAACTAGACCATCTATCTGTTTGATTTTGGAAATATTCTTGTAATTTGTGCATTTTTTAATATCGCGGTTATTTGTCTCTTAGTGTTTGTCTAAGTCCACAAATTTTTAGGAGAATAATTGTTAAATCAAAGAGCAAAAATATTTCGGAAAAGGCTGAGTCAAAATTGAATGAGAAAGCAAAATGTCCTATGCGGAAATACAGAGAGAGGATAAAAAATGATCCAGAAAAGTATGATGAGAAAAGAAGCAAGAGAGAGAATGGCATCAGCGCAGAAAGGAGAAAGGAAAACTAAAATCTATTGAAAAACTTAGCACACGAAAGCAAAGAGAACAGAGAAGAATGTGACGGAAAAGGAGCAAAAGCTGATATGACAAAAAGAAGAAGAGGCAACAAATGGTAAACAGTCTAGAAACGCCACCTTCTCCACAGTCGGCTAACGTAGATCGACAACAGATTACTCAAAACCCTCGACCACCTGGGAGAGCTACTAAAGGCAAAAGACGGTCACAGAAAAATAAAAAACAGCTTAAAGCAATAATTGAGGAGCTAAAACTAAAGCTCGTAACGGAAGAAAAAGGAAAAATATAAGAAAAGACTAAACCGAGAAATGGTGAATAAGATTCACCTAGTAATAAAGTCAAGAGGTCAGACAGTTTCATTAGAGGTTAAGCAAGCCTTACTCCTTGGAGAAGTAATGTCTTCACAAATCAATGATAGTATTTCACGGTCTAACATGGCGGAGAAGAGAAAATGTGGCTGTTATTTTATCCGAAAAAGAAAATTCCGAGTATATAGTAAAATATCTCCAAAAATTTCAAAAAGCAAAGTCTTCGTATTTCCGGATGAAGAAGATTTTGCTCTAATATCAAATAAGGATAAGGAACTGTCAGAAGAGGGCTACATATTGCCCTATGAATCCAATTTGCGTTAAATTGTGCTGATATGTTTTATCAAAACATTTAAACATTTTTTTCTGTGTTAGTAACTCAAGTACTAACTGTCATGTTATTTTGACTAAAATATAACTTAAAATACTTTATTGATATTGTTAATTTCGAAATTAATCACCCTCCGTTAATCAAGTCTCACCTCCATTAATATCAACTCTAAAAAAATCCTAAAAAAAGAAATATACTAGTGATAATGTATAACCACTGACATCTAGTAATTGTAGGCATTGTAATAAGTGGAAAACGTATCCTAAAAAATTATTTTCGTCCAATTTTTTTTAGGATAATTTTCCATTCCAAATATCCACTTTTTGTGAAAATGACCCAAATGCGATTTCAAAGTGCAAGCAGCCCTTTGTGCCGGTCGATAGATATCGTAAAGGGATCGTATCGAAAAAATGAATATTGCCGATGTGAATGAAGCATTTTAATGCATCTATGCAGTGTAAGTACCTATTTCCAGCAAATCAAAAGATGTCAAATGCAACTAGTTACTTGATTTGTAGGCTGAAAAATCCTAGTGGCCGAAAATCGGCTTGCTGCAGGCTTGCAAAGGTCAATCGAAGATAGAGAGAAAAATAAAAATTAAGAAGCTAGTAGGAATTTGGGCGCAGATTCCTGGCGGCTCGATACCGCATGCAGACTCATATCGAACGTAATGTATTGCAGTGGCTAAAGGACCCGAAATATTCCGAGTAATGATCTGTACCGAGTGCTCTATATAACATAGAATTCCTTGATGCTCGTTAATAGTACGGTCAAACGTTAATATGAATCTACCCGATACTTTTAAGAGGTGATCCTAATGGCTTCTGGTCTGCTGAAGACCACATTATTAGCAATTATTACAAAAATTTAATAGCCCTTCTACACGTATGACTGGCCTGTTAACTTCTTTTCGAAATTATGGGGCACCTTCAATCAATAATCAGAAAAGGAATTAAAAGGCGTCATGAGGTGTTCACACTTATGGAATGATCTTAACTAGTGATTTTAGCCTCCCCATCAAAGCGTTGGATGCCACTGGAATTATATTTATAAGATTACATTTTTATATCGCAATGGCAAAGAACCCAATACCTATGTATATGGTACAAAATCATCTTGCCATGGATGTTTAGCAGTTTTGGAAGTTCTGGACGTTTTTTTATATTATTAACATTTATACAAAATGTAAGCGTTCCTTTTCTCCAGATATAGGTGCTTTTTTTCTATAATCATTATCATAAGTCCTAAAAAATATCAATTTCGTCAAGCTAAGTCGCGACGAGTAGGGTTATCACTTGGATGGGAGACTGCTCGGGAACACCGTGACTGACGGAGTTTCCTGTTTTCTTTGTTATTTTTCAGAACCATTCTGATAATGCTCAAGGGATTTTAATGCAAACATTATGGACGTGTGGAGTACACCCATTTCTGTGTAAATGTCACTTAAGGTCAGAGCTGCAGGTAATTTGCTCTGGAGCGGAGTTCAGACACGTAGTTCGAGCTACGCATTTTCTTTCTTTGACGTTAGAAAATAATCTTTTGTAAGTTTTTCTGGCACGATATAATTGCTAAGAATCATACTAACAACTCCAATAACAGCGGCAGATGCGGAACGTTGTTTTTCAATACTACTATTTTACGAAATACAATTTTGACAATGAGGAATTAAACGCAATGACAATGAGTAACTATTAATAGTAGTTTAGTGCAAGACATCGAGAATTTTGAGGATTAAGTGAGCGACATGTTTATTTTTATAAAGGATCAACGATTTTAGAAAATAAACTGCACTGTATCTGTAGCACAGCATACCAAACAATCCGCGTAATATCTCAAGTTGGCGGCAACTATATGCGCATCCCGCCATTTTGGATTAGAATCTGTCAAAAGGGGGATATACATCGGTGGACACAATTGACACAAGGTCGACGCTTGTATTTGCTGAGATAAAATGCATAGGCGTACGCCGTGAGTTTTTGTATACGAGGTGTTGATAATACATGAGCTTTAAAATGGATAAACGATGTGCTACAAGTGTGTGTGCTGCTGACCATTGCAGAAATAAGTACTGTAATTGCAGAAATGTTTTTTTAGATTACAGAATGTTCCCGTAAGGGAAATACATATAACCTGCAAATAAAATATCTACTCTAAAATCCACTGACACTATTTTTACGGATCGATTGATCCTACCTAACTGATTTGATAGATAACAACTGATCAGTCAGCCCGCTTTTGAGCTAAATTTTATAGAAGCCCATGTTTTCTTGGTAATTGCCGAACAAAAGTTGGGTGCCTACTAAGAGGTGTAACCGTTGACAATGTCTGTTACTTCCTGCTGTATTGAATGAATGAATAAGGACCAGAGGCTATCCAGCACAGGATGTGACTGGTGCATGGGCCCTTTTGCGCCTCTATCCGCGCTAGTTCCTAAGACCTGCCCTTTTAGCAAAGGCAAGTACATTCTTAGGTCCTATCCATTTTATCTCTATTAGTTCCAAGGTTCTTGAGCCCAGCATAGTCTGCCTGTGATAACCCAGGGTTTCACAGCGACACAAGATGTGTGCCTAGGATCCTTCCTCTTCACCACACCACGTACATGTTGGGCCGTTGACCACCCTCATCACGAACAGGTGACGCCTGAAGGTGTTATGACCCGTTAATAGGCCTACTAGCAATCTCAAGTTTCTCCTATCCAGAGAGAGACAAAATCGTCCTATTCTCTCTGCAGGCCCTGCTAATAGTTCCCGAGCTTGACGGAGATGACTAGAGATGTTGTTCCATCTCAGAGAGTGTTGATTCTGATCAACTCTCCAGTTGTTTTCCTAATCAAGTTTGCAGATAGTCCTAAGGCTGGTTCCGGGCCCACAAAACTGTTGCCGGATCCTATCCTAGCCAGATGATCCGCCATGCCGTTACCCTTTACCGCAGCGTGCCCAGGTATCCACATCAGTGATACCTTGTGTTCAGCTGAGATGTCGTCAAGAGCCCTCCTGCACTCCAGGACCAGTCCCGATGTTATTTTCCAAGCACTCAGTGCTTTGATGGCTGCCTGACTATCAGAGCAGATAATACTTTGCCTCCTAGACCCGTCAGTTTCCCGAATACGATTTACACAAGCAAGTATCGCATAGACCTCAGCCTGGAATACTGTGGTGTGCCCCCCAAGAGGGAATGAAAGTCTTGTATGGGGTCCGTAGACTCCCGAGCCCGAGCCCTCTCTCGCGAGTGAACCGTCTGTGTACCAGACCTGTCCTCCTCCTTCGATGAGCTGTCTTTCCCTAGACTCCCACTCTTCCCTTGACGAAAACACCACCGTAAGTTTGCGATCGAAGCGATACGTAGGAGAAACTATATCGCTCCTCGCCAACAAAACAGGACTATCCTCATGCAACTCTGCTAAAATCGTCGAATGTCCTTTGCCCCTGTTGTATTGAAGTGTTACTAACTAGTCATCACCGTTTGACTCTACCATCTATCAAGTCGGCTTAATCAATCAAATTCACACCTTTCCTTCAACTTTCTTTATACAACTACTGTCACCTATTATCCATTGGGTGAAGGTTTTATTCCCATTTTTTAATTGATAAAGAAGGGAATATCGATCTCTTGAGGTCATTCCTTCTTTGTTTTTTTTTTCTCTGGGTAGTTCATGTCGTGGTTCGGTGCCTAATGAAACTAGACTTTTTTTCCAAATATGACACTAATAAAGGGTATTAATTAAAGGTTCTGTTTCAAAAAGTCAAGTTCCACTACAGCTACTTAAAAATATCTTAAGAGGATAAAAACTACTGCAAATACATCCAACTTGAAAAAGCATTTTAAGCAGCTTGATTTTTTTGTCTTCAAGTATCGGGGAGTATAGATACTTGACTATAAAATATCAAATTTGTAGCGGTACCGATACTTTTTGTTATTTTCGCATCGCTATCTAGACCTCTAATCCGTAATGGCGCAGACAAGGTCATCTTCTGTACGAACCATTCTTATCACAACTGGGCCATTGTGCAATTGTGCAACCTCCCAGGGAGTTGTTTCCTCAGATTATCGTGCCTCCTGTTAATTTTAGGAAAATCGTTAAGTCGCTTGGTGACATCTGCCTTATGTGAGCGGTGTAAGCCAAGACTCGCCGAATGTTTAATGTCTAATAAAAGATAAGTCTGGGCACTCCCATATATGACGTGTTCTACAGTTTAGTCTTCATTTTCACAAATTCTACATCTCGATGTGCCACTTAATTCTATAATGCAGAGGTGCCGCCTGAGTTGAAAATGGCCAGTCAGGAATCCTGCTATGAGGCGTAAGTTTGAGCAGGTCATCTCCAAGTAGTTGGATATTGTCATGCCAAAGCCTGCAAGGGCTTTCTTGGCAAACTAACATCTTTGTGATTCCTCCCATTGTTCTATATGGCTATGGGAGTGCTGTTTGGCTATTTCCGCAATTATGGTTGACGTCATTCCATAAATTTCACATGGTCCTAACATTCTTTGGCCAGCAGCCCTCCTGGCTAAACCGTCCGGTATTTGGTTGCATTTGTTGTTGTTGAGCCTTTTAACTCGTCTTAGGACAATATTATTTTTGTTTAATACACGGAAAGAACACCCACCTTTTGTAATACCTACTAGCTAGAAAAGCTTCCAAGAAAGCACTGTTTTTGGAAATCGGTAACTCCTATTACGTACACAGTACAGCTGCAGTTTCAACAGACTCGGATAGGATTTTCATATAACTAGTCTTTTTATACTGAATTTTGTGTCTCCTCCTTATTTAAAAAAAGACCAGGAACTACTGACCCATAAATGAGAGAACAAATATGTCTCCTGACTGAATCGATACGACTGAAACTCCGTCAGTCAGACACCAATACCGAAATAGCTTTGTTCCGGCCACACGAATCAAATGCAATCCTTTCTCTTGTTGTCGAGGTGCAGCCCCGAAAAGCAATATTATGTGTCTGGAATTTATAGTGAACAGCGTATCGATATCCACAGCACTCGGAAGGTAATAGTTTACTGTGCTTTCGATATTCCCTGGTTTATAGATCCGTGGCTTGTTGACAAGCTTGTAAAGAATGGGATATACGCATTGGATGCCGTGCCAGCGCCAGCGCCCCTTTTGCGCTTTCCGAGTTCGTAGCACGAAAACATATACATGCAATGTTTTTACCGATACATAGAGCTTTAGAGTAACATCGAAAGATTAACGAGCAAATCTTTTAAGTATAGATATAACAATCACCAGACAACTAGAAATAGTTGGGTATGCGGTCAACACAACCAAAACAGGGGCTCAATTGAAGGAGTACCCATCGTTTAAATCAAGCTTTCGAAAAATTTTATTTTCTTCATCAGGATTCTACAAAATACAGAAAAACACTACGCCTATGGCACCGAGTTAATAAGTACGATACCACCTGAGCTCCTGCATTTTTACTAAATAATCAAAGGTGTTTCTCAATACAAAAATAAATTTAGTAGTCAATACGGTGTATAAGTGTGCTGTCTCTGTACTGCAAGATGGTTGTTACACGAGAAGCCAAAGAAGAGATAGAAAACGCAGTTGTCTTAGCCGTAAGTAAAACTCTGCAATCAAAAGATGTACCTACTCAAAACAATTACTGATAACGTTGCCTCCGCTGTGATAAAAACTATTGAAGGTCGTCTAGCTAAACTCGAAGAAGCAGTGGCGTCGTTATCGGAAGAGATAGCAAAGATCCGAGATACTAATGTAACGGGCCTACAAGCAAGTGTATGTGACATGCAAAAGAAACTTGAGGCTATTAATAAGGATTTCGATAATCTGGACCAACAAAAACGCCAAACAACGTTAAGAGTATTTAAGCTTAAAGAAAAACCTCAGGAAGATACAAGAAAAGAAATAATTAACTTATTCAACACACATTTGTCTATGAACCTGAAACATACGGACATCGACGTCTGTTATCGTATCGGCTCAAAAGATGAAATGAAGACCAGAGGCATTTATGTGAAATTGAAAACAATAGAAATTAAGGAAACTGTATACTCAAAGAAGAAGATGCTGAAAGGAACCGGTATCGTTGTCAAAGAGGATCTAACCAAAGCGAGGGTTGTTATGGTTGATGAATTAAGTAAAAAGATAGGACCAAGGAATGTTTGGACCCAAAACGGAAAAATTTATGCTTTTCACGATAACCGGATTAATATGATAAAAAACCAGAAGGACTATACCAACTGGTGATTTAGACTGTACTGTAGATCTTAAAAAAAAAAATATTATGGGTAATTCTCTTTTTAGTTAACAGACTTTAGTTTAAGTATTAAAATCATTATATTTACGTAGTATTTTAATTATTGTTTGTTTATCATTTCCATTTTGTATAGCACTAACTGATGTAACCACATATTGTCCTAAACCTTATTTCTAAATTTCCTCCAGGAATGCTTAGGTTGGTTTATTAATGGAATGTTGAGACTTTTGAATGAACTTGATGTAGATCCTCAATATGATCTCAAAGAATTTAATACATTTGAAGAATATCTGGCAAGTGGTGACAGGTGCAGGCAGAAATGTGGCCTTGGAATAATACATTTCAATATTCGTGGCTTGAGAAAGCACTTTGACGAATTATTATTATATTTAGAATCAGGTAAGGATATAGTTGATATTATTATATTATCCGAAACAAGGCAGGTAGATTTATCTGAATTCAATATACCACACTATTCCCCTTATTATAACAGTTCAACCATAAATATTTGTGATGGAACTATAGTTTATGTAAAAAATCATATTTCTCCAGATGTATCAGTAGTTGTAATAAACAAAAGCAGATTTTTGCGGTTGGTTTGCGCAACCTTAAATTCAAATAATATTCGGCTAGGTATTACTGCTTATTACAGACCCCCTTCAACAAACGTACATGACTTTATAAATGATTTAGAACAATACTTTGGTCAAATTGATAAACAGGTCCTCGAAATTTACGCTGGAGATATTAACATAAATCTAATGCAACCTGAATTAAATGAGGTAAATAGGTACTTGAACGTTTTAAATTCCCACGGATTCGTATCATACATAAACAAACCGACAAGAGTAACTACAACGTCAAAAACTATAATAGATCATATATTTATACGCAAAAATGTATCTTTGGAGAACAAAATAGAAATTGAGCCAATTCTTCTTCTTGCTGACCTTACTGACCATTTTGTGCCATTCATTTATGTAACAATCCCTAATTACAAAGCTAAGAAAGGCAACGACGCTGATTCTTATACAAAAACCAATTATAAAAAACTAAATAATCTCCTAAATGGAGAACAATGGATTGATATTTTGGATAGTACAGATCCCCAAAAATCATATGATATTTTCATAGATACGTTGACAAAATATTTAAATATATGTAACACGGTAATTATTACAAGGAATCATAGATTCAAAAAGTTAAAGCCTTGGATCACTAATGGGCTTATTTCTTCTATACATAAAAGGGATCACCTTAAAAGGAAATTAAATGCTTGTTTTACTCCAGCAATCGAAGCAGAATACAAAACTTACAGAAATAAGTTAAATTCTCTATTAAAAGCGACTAAAAACAACTACTATAAACAAAAGGTTAGCGAAGCAAATGGAAACTGTAAAAAAATATTTGATATTGTTAAAGAAGTATCAAACAGTAAAGGCACTCGTAATATCTCAAATACTGACATTATGTATAATAATACTTTGGTTACAGAGAATGAAGTAAAGGCAAACATATTTAATGACTTTTTTATAAATATGGGTCAGAAAATGTCAAATTCTATCACCAAAACGGACTTGCCTGAAAATTTTTTGAATGATAAGGCAATACCTACCTCTTTGTTTCTTTTGCCCACGACTATAAGTGAGATAACCGTACTAATATCCAATCTTAAAAATAACTGTTCACCGGGACCTGATGGAATAACTACCAAATTTATAAAACATATTCACCCTTATATATTAAAACCTTTAGTACACATTATTAATCTTTGCTTGTCCCATGGGAAATGTCCGGCACAGTGGAAAGAATCTATAGTTACTCCAGTCTTTAAGGCAGGAAGTCACATTGAACCAAGTAATTATCGTCCCATATCGTTAATCAACAACTTTGCCAAAATATTCGAAAAGGTTGTCAAGAGTAGACTGGCTGAATTTCTCAATGTAAATAACGTTTTATCGGAATCCCAGTTTGGATTTATACGTAACTCAAGCACAGAAGATGCAATATTAAATCTACTTGATCCGGTAGTTCGCTCTTTGGACGAGTCTCAGAAGTGTATAGCAGTTTTCCTGGACCTCGCTAAGGCTTTTGATACTGTATGTCATAGTAAGTTAATAGAGAAAATGTACAATTATGGTATACGCGGTGTAGCTTTAGAATTATTCACAAATTATCTAACTGGCAGAATCCAAAGAACGAAAATTGGTGATAAGATAAGCCATCATTCTACTGTTATGGTCGGTATACCCCAAGGAACTGTCCTGGGCCCAATACTTTTCCTAATATACATGAATAGTTTCACCAAAATCAATAACTTAAATTGCAAAATGACTTATTATGCTGATGACACTGCCATTGTCTTTACAGGGAATTCATGGGACGAATGTCGTCATGTTACAGAAACTTGTTTACGAAAAATTAAGATATGGTTAAACAATAATTTATTGAGTTTGAATATCGAGAAGACAAAATATGTAGCTTTCTCAGCTATAGATAGGGAAACAGATAATTTTAATATTCACCTACACAAACCATGTTGCTCTTCAAATAACTGTAATTGTCCTACACTGCAAAAAACAGCAGTTGTCAAATACCTCGGAATTATGGTTGATCAGCATATTAGATGGAAAGAACATATTGGATATCTAATAAAAAGGATGAGAACGCTGATGAATAAATTTTATGCTATTCGGGATATTCTGTTCAGGAAAACGCTAATGACTATATATAAATCCCTCGCGGAATCTGTTTTAAGATATTGCATTACACTTTGGGGTGGTGCATTTACTACAACATTGCAGTCCCTTCAGACAGTACAGAATACCTTGCTTAAAATAATTATCCACAAGAACAAGCTATTTCCTACAATACTACTTTACGAAGAAACTAAAGTTTTCAAGATAAAGCATATTTTTGTTTATCAATGTCTACTAAAGATTCATTACACCCAGAGCAAATATACGCAACTCACAACCCATACTAGATCTGCAGCTGAACTTAATTTAGAAACTGATCTATTTAAAAAATCACTTACACAAAGAACTTTCTTCTATTATGGGCCTAGGTACTTTAATAAACTTCCAGGTACCGTGAAACAAATAAAACAATCTGCACTATTCAAAAAAGAAATAACAAAGTTGCTATTAAGGAATTCGCATTTATTCGAAAATGTTTAACTAGCTGCCAAAATCTCGCTAATATAACATGGATATCCTTTGACCAGCTCTAATCCTTCTACCTGCCTCACAAATCTAAATCATAAACCACAGCATTTTTAAATTGTATGCTTGTACCTGTCATCCAGCTTCCACTTATTTTTCACTTTGAATAACTTGTAAGAAGTATAACTAGATGCTTACTGTGTCATATATTGTACACGCTTCACATCTTATTTAAGTAGACTGCTTTGTTAGGGGTCGCTCGACAGAACAGGCAACTGTGCCTAGGTCGCGCAACCTTATGAAGTTAGGTTAACTTTTGTACAATATGTTTGCAGGCGTGGAAATAAATTTGATTTGATTTGATTTTGATATATAATTTTTTTTTATAAATACTCAGTGATTTGATTTTTGGTAGATTGAACAATGAATATACATGAACTAAATTTGCTAAGACAAGGAAAATAATACTAACAAACCTACTTACATTTATTTTAGATGTTCTTAAAGTGATGGTAAAAGATTGAGCAACAATAGGGGTGAAAGCTTTTGTATTTAACTTTGTATACATAAATATGGTTTGTTAGATTTTTGCAAGATGCCGAAACCCTACTTTATTAAATTATCATTATATATGTATCGCCTAATTGATTAATATCTGTTCTGAAATTTATTGAATTTGGGTTATTCTTAATATGATTCATTTCTTTTATATGTCTTTTATGTTGGTTACATTCGCGAGTCAATATTTTCGGATTCTCGAAATAAAATGTATGACCTTAAAATGTATGACACCCAAAGTTAAACCAATAGTACTATAAAATAAAGTTTTTAATACATACTGAACATGTAAGGTTTAACAAAGAAAGCATGCTCTCTTTCTTGGAACGTGGTGATCTAGTCAGCTACAATGCAGTAGAATGGTTGACTATCCTTATTCTTAATTCTACATATCTTCCGTCAGGAGAAAATAACATTTACACACGGTCACATAGTTAAAATTCATAAAACAAGACAATTAAAACATTTTAAAATAATTCAGGTGGCCGAAGCATTATCACGAGAACGGAAGGAACCACCATTTTGTAACCTGTTGGACCACACAACAATAAAACTCGGGTGTATAGAGAGCACAAAACTTAAAAGTGCAAAAGTCTTTGATTGACATGTGACATTTGGGATAACAACCATGTTGGTGCTTGCCATCTCAAACGCACAAAACCTCTATACTGAGATGGCAAGCACCAACATGGTTGTCATCCCAAATGTCACGTGTCAATCAAACACTTTTGCACTTTTAAGTTTTGTGCTCTCTATCCACCCGAGTTTTATTGTTGTGTGGTCCACCAGGTTACAAAATGGTGGTTCCTTCCGTTCTCGTGATAATGCTTCGGCCACCTGAATTATCTTAAAATGTTTTAATTGTCTTGTTTTATGAATTTTAACTATGTGACCGCGTGGAAATGTTATTTTCTTTTGATGGAAGATATGTAAAATTAAGAATAAGGATAGTTAACCGTTCTACTGCATTGTAGCTGACTAGATCACCACGTTCCAAGAGAGTGAGCATGCTTTCTTTGTTAAACCTCACATGTTCAGTATGTACTAAAAACTTTATTTTATAGTACTATTGGTTTAACTTTGGGTGTTTTTCTGTATTTTGTAGAATCCTGATGAAGAAAATAAAATTTTTCGAAAGCTTGATTTAAACGAAGCATAGATACTCCTTCAATTGAGCCCCCTGTTTCGTTGTGTTGACCGCATACCCAACTATTTCTAGTTGTCTGTTGTAACTGTGTCGGTCCCGACTCACACCTCCTATAACAATCACTACATACTACACTGAGTGCTTTTAATGATGTTAGTTGCTTTGTCTTTAAGGTCCGTATTCATAGTAGTTTTTTAAGTATCTTTTGAGTATTACTCAAGGGAGACTTGAGCGTTACTCAGGGGACCCTCAAATGTGGCTTTCCTTATGTATCTGCTTCTTAGACAACATCTACTTTATGGCGGGACTCATTTGGCAACGTTGTCATATTTCAAATAGAGGTCAATCTGTTATGTCTATGCCTACACGTTTTGATGTTTTCTGTTATCTCTTTTTGTTTTGTGCCAGTATTTCGTGCTTTGTGTCGGACATTTTTCCGGATGTGACAGAAACTGACACACCGTACTCCAAAATTAACCTACAAAATCGCCTTGACTGAAACGAAATATCATGTTGACATGTCATGTCGACATTTCGTTACTTGAGTATTACTCAAGGGAGCCTTACCTAAGGGACCCTCAAGTAGTAAGGAACCCTTAAGACTACGAACACGACCCTTAGCTATTTCGGAAATCACCTCGATTATAGACATTAAACGTAGACAGAGCTATTGCATTCTGGTACACCAAAACATTAAGAAAGCAAAGCAAACTATTTGTCGTTAAGTTACTCCTAGGCCTGGCTTCATAATCATTGGCAACCTCTAGTAGTCACTTAAGGATCTAGGGTATAGCGCGCGAAATTGAGAATGCAAGAAAATACGTATTCCCGTGTTAGCGAGAAGGCGTGGCAACCTGTTCCCTTTCTCCAGTGTGTGTGTCTATGAGGAGGGGAAATAAGTCCAAAAATACAAAGGCTAGGTCAAAAGGCCCAAAGGTAAGGTCCAAAGGTCACCGCAAAAATGAATTTCGTATTTCGAAACTCCTGACGTTACCTTTAAACCTACAGTAATGATTCAAAAACGAAATTAAAGAAGAAAGCTTGCGCTTTGTCAGTGTGGTGAACTATTTTTGATATCGTGCTTGGTTGTTAAATTTCAGATATTTGAAGAACGTATTACTTTGCATTGCGAGTTTTTTGCACACTAAAAAAATTTTTGAAAATATTGCTCTTAGATGTCATTTATTAAGGTCTTAGCTATCACTTTCTGAAATACTGTGTATGTAGTTTGAAAAACAAGTGAGTTCTGTTGGAAATGGGAATCCGTGTTTTACAAGGCAAATTTATGTATAACTGTGTGTATCCAGGCCCCTTAAGGGTCTAGGGTATAGCGCGCGAAATTGAGAATCCAAGAAAAGGCGTATTCCCGTGTTAGCGAGGAGGCGTGGCCACCTGTTCCCTTTCTCCAGTATGTGTGTCTAAGATGAGGTCAGATGAGTCCAAAAATCCAAAGGTAAGGTCAAAATGTCCAAAGGTAAGGTCACTATAAGAATGGATTTCGCATTTACAAGCTCCTGAAGTTACCTTATCACTTAGAGTAATGACTCAAACAACAAACTGAAGAAGAAAGCTTGCGCTTGTGCAACTATTTAGCCTTTTTACTTCCCACACCGATAGGTGAGGGGAGTATTGTGATCGCGAAAATTTTCGATTTTGATATAATACACTTTTTGGGCGCTTTATGATGCCTACATTACGAAAATCCACGTCACTCATTTCCGTCGGTCTGTCTGTCTGTCTGTTGGCGTCTTTATAGCCTCCTAATCTCAGTAACCGCTACACAGATTTTGATGAAATTTGGGTGGTGATATGGTGAAGGGTCGTAGTAGGTAATGCTGCTACAGTTTTGAACATCGGTGCATGGGCGGCGGAGTAATTAGCAAAAAAACGAAAAATTTCAAATATGCGTCAAACTTCTTTTTTAGGCGTTTTAGGGGTTCCTGATCATTTTCTACTTTTTGTGGGTGGGGGTGAAATTGGGGTGGTTGGGGGTTAGGGGGTTGTAAAGCTGAAAAATTTGTTGTCTACTGACCTGAGAGAGAAAGACCTAGCGGTAAATTACACTGCTTTAGGTCCATCCGAGCATTGCCTTGTGTATTACAGGAACCAAGGGACTTGAACTTTCTGATGCATACAAAATACATACGAGTATTATTTTGGATCGTTTTGTATTGTGTTGCGTGGAAACTTCTGAATTGACTTTAATTACATTTTGACACAGATTTATTACCGCGACGAGTATGGAAGCGCGTATGGTTTTTAGAAACCATTCCAGTGGCGGCGCGGCAATAATAAAAAAACTAAAAATATAAAAAACACCGCAAACTTCGTTTTAGACGTTTTAGGGGTTCCTGATCATTATAAACATTTTTTTGGTTGGGGTGGTTCGGGGGTGAGGGTTTGTAAAACTCAAAAATTTGTTGTATTCGTGATATATTGTCCATTGACCTGTGAAAGAAGCACCTAGTAGAATAAAACACTTTTTTTGCGGTCGAGCGAGCGATGATTTGATTGCAGCGGCATCTAGACTATAGTTTCATGCTGTGGGAAAATAATAAAACTGGTATCATCAGAATATGTGGGAAGTACTGAGTCAATCAACCTGACTACATTTTTTTGATATCATGTTTGGTTGTTAAATTACAGGCATTTATAGAATGTATGATTTTGCATTGCGAGCTTTTTTGCACATTAAAAAACTTTTTTGAGAAAATCGAAAATAGTTGTCATTCATTAAGGTCTTAACTATCGGCTTCTGAATTATTATATATGTAGTTTGAAAATAGAGTATGTGTTATGCGAGAAATTGTGAATCCGTGTTTTACATGGTAAATACGTTTGTATAAATGTGGGTAACCAGGTCCCTTAACCAACAGAGAGGCATTAGTATGCTACACGGACGGCTCCCGTATAGCTAGTGGACAGGCCTCAGGAGCAGGGATGTATGCAGAAAATCGAAGGGTACGGGAGAGTTACTCTATGCACGGACACCACGGCTTTCGAAGCAGAAGTATATCCAATACTCTTTACATCTGCCCTGAGAGTCAGGCGGCACTGAAAGCCATTTGCGGGCCCAGAATCAGGGCACCCTTGATTTAAAACTGCAAGGAGAGACTGCAAGAGCTGACGAATCTCAAGGTAGTTACGTTGATGTGAGTCCCGGGTTATACGGGAGTTTCTAGTAGTGAGCAAGCCGATTGACTGGCCAGAATCGGCACCGAAGTACAGTTTGTTGACCCGGAGCCCGTTATAGGACTAAGTGGTTAGCAGGTAACATTAGCCCTCAAAAGCTGGAAAAGGTTTTATCAATAAACTGTGATTTTTCTTATTTTTTCCATTGTAGTAATCGAGAAACTCATAAAATAGTAATAGATGGTATATGTACCTACAATGTTCCATGTTGTAAATGTCTAGATAAAAAAGGCTTCCCGTTTTCGTGATACAGCACTACAACAGATAAAATGATGTACTTAAAACTAACTTATCTTTATACGTGATTTCTCTACCATAACAGCTACATGAAAGCAATCTTAAGATATAACAGTTATATCATGCCTTCACGTTATGAAGTCCTAAAATCTAAAGGATGCAATAAAGCTCTAAGAACTGAAGAATGAGCATTTATCGGATATTTAACAGAGACTTGCTCAAGTACACGTGGTTTTAGGACTAGCTTTAACGAAAGCCGTGACAGCTCTCTTAAACATGGGCCCTCCCGGCTGTGAGAGGTTATATCATTGCCTAAATAAAGCTCTTAAAGCAAGTTTGCTTTAAAAGGCAAGCAACACTGAGCTCAGCCTATCAGCCTCCTGTAGCTATAAAATCCTGGTTTTAAACTTTCGTTTCGGAATTCTGTATATTTTATCCAATACCAAAATCCAAATTTCACGCCCTGTATACGTATGAATGGCATGGTGAAGACCTTTGACAGATGTATGCAGCTTTGGTGGTACCCTCGATAGCTAGCCCTGTATATATCTCGATAAAAAAAAGTGCCTAGTAAGCTTTACTAGTGGAGTAGGCAGGTAACTAACCCTTCGTGTATGAAATCAATGAGCCTTAAAAGTGTCGAGCCCTGACGCGCTTGACAAATTACACTCGGAAGCGGCGATTGATAAGGTTGCCGCTCTGAATTAGAATATGTATGCAGGGTGTGAGAGTCGCGTGACCAGATCGATACACGTTCCCAGGTATGTCCGCAGGAAAGTGTTTGCTTGTGTCATAAATCAAAAAACTAGATAAGGGGAGCTTACAACAATTGATGTGGGGAGATACTGAGCTGAAACGGTAATGGTTATTAATAGTATTTAAGAACAAAGCCGCTTCCTTCAAGAGGTCAACTGCCTCCAATATGACTATAGAAGCCTCACACAGCTAATCATATTAATATCCAGAAGAGCAGGTCTTGTCAAAACAGTTGACCTTACCTTACCTGAGGCATAATGGATTGAGGCCGGACACTGTGTATTTTAAGGACTTGATCTTGATAAAGTAGGGATAATACTTCCAGGAAAACAAATTAAATTAACTAATGTCTCTTTAAGAAAAGTTGGTAAGTACCGAAGCATAATTTTTTGCATAATAATTGCTATCAAAATGTGTGAGGAAATAATGTAGGTACAGCAAGAGATGAACACTTTAATATTTTCTTTTTTGGTCCAACATGTTTCCAGTGAAACCAAGTGTAGCAGTATAGGCACTGAATTATCTCAACTTGGTTTTTAGTACAGAATGACGAGGGTTCAGGTTCAGTAGCGTTAGAAATTTAGAATGGCTCTAATTGAAGCGGGGTTCAATTAGAGGTTACTTAAGTTGTTTAATATGAGCACCTAGCTCCAAAATAGACTAACCCCACATTTAAATAAGTTATTGACAATACTATTGTTAGGCAGCGCTGTAAAACACAACTTATAAATTTGATAGAACAAACCTACATTGTTTTAGTTAGAATTGAAGCCTTCGCCAAGTTCATAAAATATTACGTTGTTTGTGGCCGAAATCTATAACACTTCACAGATCTGTATTGCGGTCTCTTAATCTAAATATCAACTGAGTCGTAAGAAGATTTAAAGGTGTAGTGTCGAATATCCGATGACAATTTTGTCAAGTCTTACGGGAAATGACAAAAACAGCAAAAGTTCAATTCGGGAGACAGTTCAATATAGGCAACCGCAACCTACACCTCTGTACCATTTTTCACGCTTTTTCCCGCATGTCGGCCTCTCAAATCAAGATGCAACCAGAAAAGGCCGGAAAAAGAACCGACTGCCAGCGGGATTCGAACCCGTCCCTCTGCAATTTTAGTCCGCCGCTCTACCTGCTAAACCATGTCGGTCATGGCAACCCAACCGGCGAAACCCTCATTTGAGGCATCAAATTTCGCCATGTTCTGATAATACGGAGCGACATAAATATGTGTCATTCGAGGAAGTATGTTGGGTGAGTATTAATCTCCGACCACGTTGGACTCCAGACTCCGCTAGGTCGAGCCAGCAGAGACATTGCCCGCGTATTGGGCAATTGAGGCTGTCAGTCGTTACGAATTCGACGCCTCTAATGAGCGCTTCACCGGCTGGATTGCCATGGCCGCCATGGCTCAGCTGGTAGAGCGTCGGACTAGAATTTCGGATGTTAGTTAGTTCTTTTCCGGAATTTTCTGGTAGCACCTTGATACACCTCTATATTTAACAGAGTACGCTACGTGTCATATGGGTCTCGCGTGATTGTGAAGTGGATTCGGTGTTATAGATGAGCCATGCTATTACGTGTATATGAATGCTATACTACCGTTTCAGGTACCTCTATTACATAAAGGAGACATCACGATCCAAGGAATACCAAGTCCTCTCCAGAGACTGAGACACGCTGGGTTTACGGAAATTGCTCATTCTCCACGTTGGAGAACAAAAGATAGCATTTTTTATCAAACCTTGGCACCGGTCGAGTATTACTTCAAAAAAAAAAATAGAGAAATGAACCCAACATTATAAGCTTCGCAGTGAATTTCTGAGGTTGCTGCCATAATCCTAGCTCTATCATTCGTGTAATAGTCATGATCAACGAAGACAGATAACGAAGACAGATAGGATAATAGTACACTGCTCTGTGGCAGTGACATTCACATCATCATGCTGAGAATCACATAATATCTGAGCCGCAAAATAGCAGATTCAGCCAGATTGGATGCATACAATGTAGTGAAGCGCAGCATGCGTGCATGAGACGAATGGCTGGTATAGCTGTAAAATATAAAATAATTGTTGGAATACAAGACTAGTTTCTGCAGAGAATAAGGTTCCTTGATTCTTGGAAGCTGTTATATAAATGCTGGCCACGTGGTCAGGCTAGGACATGTTCACTCAAAAAATGCCGTTCGTAATATTGATAAACGCTCTTTATGAGTTAATTTTTTATTGTGTCGATAATTTCATTTATGATGCACACGAAACCTCTTTATTGGCTCATGTTTATATTTGTGAATATATACAACAATTTATTTGTGATGACAATTAACAACGTTGATTAATAACAAGAACCGTATTTATGAATTTGAAAACTGTATTTTATTAAATATCCTGAAAGAACAGTAACATCCGTTTATCATAATAATTAAAGTATTAGTTGTTTCAACAACCGTGATTGTGGGCACCATTAATAGTTTTCATTGATACTATAAACCTATGTTTATGTAAATCATGAACGCCAGTGCTTATAAGTAAAACGCATTTGTAAGATCAATAAACGCTGTCGTGAATATCATGAAACCGTTCAACGAAAGACTGTTTTGAAAGTAGCGCCACTAGGCTTCTTGGCGTTAAACATACCGAATCAGTGGAGGCGTCTGTGCTTACATGTACACGTAGTTTGTGTTTGTATTGATGGCTGGTGGACTGTGAAAAAAAGTGTTGCTGTTCTGTTGGGAGTCTAGCATCCTTTAGGAATATTTAATAAAGAAATACTGTGCTTCCTGCTGTTTCTGTGGTGGGATAAGCTACTAAAAGGTGAGTTTTTTCCTTCCTCCAACATTACATTACGTTTACATCGCGCTCACTATCTTCTAGCGGGTACCCCCATACTGGCACGAATCGCTGCTGCATGGATTCGCCAATTGAACTTAACCTGTACAAATGCATATACCTTGCTTGTCCTTAATTGAGGAAGAAGGATGAGAACCTAACCAGTGAACGGAGAAGCATTATTGATGACGATACGTACCTGTAGAGTTTTTCGCATCACGCGCCAATCTCTTTCTCCGGCACGGCGTTCGGGATCGCTGTTAGGGGTACCTATACCCGCTAGAAGTTTCTTTCACGTTCGGAGGTCATAGTTTTCATACGACATTCGAATTTTGGCAGAAAATTCACTTCTTTTTGTTTCAGTATCCAATCTACATAGAACAAAATAGGTGTTGATGAAATCCACTCTAGAAGAAGCAAATGTTAGTAGCATTTTTACATTATATTTTTGTGTTGTTTGTTACATATTGCAGGTTGAAAAATGAATGGTTTTTATTTGAACAAATGTAAATTTTATTTGCCTTCTTCCAAGAACAGTTAACTACCTTCCAATGAGAAAGAGAAAAATGAGTTCCACTGAATTCCGTTTATATTAGGTACAGTTAACAAAAAAATTGGCACGTCCCTTGCTCTCCCCTACATAATTCAGTTGAAAATGTAAGTATAGTCCCAGTCACACCGTTTCCTTGATGCAGTGAGTACAATACGTTAAGACCATAGACATCAGTAATTGAGTTGAAAAATGTGTTTGTTATATCAGATGGTGATTACTAATACCATAATATACAGGCTGCCCTAGCTGAAATTTCCCACCCATGTTATCTCTGAAATTATCAGAAAAACTGAAAATCGCCGTGACACGTCGTTTTGCATTTCGAGAGGGAACCTTCCCCCGAATTCGTCATCATTGTGTTATCAACCCTCTCATCTCCAGCAGCCCCTACTCCAGAATCTTAAAAGAGACCACGATACTTATGATATATCATTTTGAAGGGAATTCAAATTGATTTATGACAAGTATGGTAGTCTCATTTAAGCTTTTGAAGTAGGGGCTGCTAGGTATGAGGACGTTGACAGCACAGTGTTTACGTGTTCGATGGAAAAAATCCCCCTTGAATACAAATCGACGTGTCACGACGATTTTCAGTTTTTATGATAATTTCAGAGATAAGATGGGTGGGAAATTTTAGTTGGGACACACTGTATATTTATTATATCAATAAACTTGATTTGTTTGAATTCGCCAACAGTGTTTATAAAATACATAACTATTCTTTGTGAATACAGTTAATCGCATTATTGATACAATATGCGGAATACGCTAGGACCATAAAGATTGGTAATTGATTTAATAAATGCGTTTGTGTGCATAGTAAGCAATAATCACTGAAATCATAACATATATTTATTATATCAATAAACTTACTTTGTGTCATTCACAAACGGTGTTTATGATATTCAGAAACTATTATTTGTGAATACAATTACTGAGACACATCTCTCAACAATTCATAAACGCTCGTTTATTGGATACAATTACTGAGACACATCTCTCAACAATTCATAAACGCTCGTTTATTGGATACATAAAACCGTTGGTTTATTGTTAGCACAAACTTTTTTATTATAATTACGTAACCTTTTTGGTTGAGTGTTGATCTCCATAACAGCAATGGAGGATATTGCACAACTCGGTTGGCAAACAACACTATTATAAATATATACAGAAATCTGTGTCTCACGTAATCCACCCATAACCACTAGCAATCACTAAAGTTCGCCGTATTCCAGATAATCAAGGTTTATTCTCTTTTGCTTCCCATCTCTATCTGCATATTTACTTTAAAAATGCATCTACAACTTTTACAGTATACAACCGTGTGATTTACCTGTGAGTTTTGATAATCGTGAATTTAACCTTATAATGAAAAGGTTTAGAAAAAAAAGAGATGTAATCGCCCACACACACCGCTGCAGAGACTTTTAGTTTACGTCATAAATAAAAATCTAGATAAGGGGCTTACAGAGATTGATGGTGGCGATTTTAAAGCGTGCCGCATGAAACAGCGGTAAAAATGGCGTCATTAAGCTTGATGCAGGGATTTGTTAGCATAAGCCTGGGGGCTTGCTCTCATTCTACTTCCCCCAGATAAGAGGAACGTGCGGAAAGTTCCACGTCTTACAAAATACCTGCTAAATCAGGTAAGTTAGAAGATTGAGATTTTGGAACAACTCACTACATCATGCAATGCATTAAAACTACGTGATTTTACTAATCATGCTGTTATTATTGTATCAATAATGACTGTAGGTTCAAAGCATATTGAACTCAATTACTTGGGAAGCACAGAAAACTTTCAGATGAGGCTTTTGGTATTCAGACCACTTGGAAAGGAGAAGCTGGGAAGAGGTGTGGTATGTTGAGTTTATCAAACATTTCTTGATATCCACCGGTTTCTTACGCATCCATACAAAAGAAGGTCACGCAGACAGAGCCTAAATAAAGTACCGAGACTGCTATAAAGACGTCAACTTTTTTTGTAGTGATGTGGTGTGGGGATCAGTTGCCCTAATGCTTGCCGCACAGCCTTAAGCATTGGATTATGCTCCTCTGTCTTCCCTTCTAACCTGCATTTAGGTAGGAGTTCCTGCTTTCACTCAAGACAGGACATTCGAAGATAACATGCTTAGCTGTTTCCTCTGCCTCACCACAGTTCCTGCATTATGGGTTTGCCACTTCATTCCCCAGCTTTTGCAGGTATGCACTGAATGTCCAATGGCCAGTTATAAATCTAACCACCTTTCGTAGTTTCTTCCTGCTTAGCCTGAGAGCGTCTGCGGTATTAGAACATGAGGGTCGCCTCACCATCCTCTTAGACTGAACAATCCCCACGATTCTGTCCCAGCGCTTCTGTTCATTTGACACCCAACTGGTAACAAAGACATGAAGTTAGAGGAAATCTGCAAACCAGAGAATTGAGCAGACCAACATTTGCAGGCGTGTTAAAGGCCTTGGACACCTGATACAAATAGCAGTTGCCTTATCAGTTGGTTTTCGATGCATGGAAGACAGCTCAGAAGCGCAGGCTCTGTTCGAATATAGGCAAAAAAAGGAAACGTCAGACAAATTTTAAGATGCTCTGAAGATAAAAAGATGAGATGGTTAGAGGCAATAGGTACCAAAAAGAACCGGTCCCTTCTTGAGCTTCAGCTGTCTGTATCACACATTTTCATAATATGCCAGAATATCTCACAACTGCAACGTCAACGTCACTGCAAGTGACGTATCCCAAAAAATAGGTTTTTCAGTTAAGATCAAAAATAGACTACCTATAGGATGAACTTCCATCCCAGAAACCAACACAATTGAGAGTGGTCCAGTTTTCTAGAACTGAGACCACGATATAACATGGTATCTCATAATGTGTAAGATTTTGTTCACACAAAGAGACGTAAGTCGAGATATGACATTTTGTGAGAAGACATTCGAAACAATCGCGAGTATATGAGCGACGTATCTCATTTTATGTCTGTTCGGTTCTGCATATTTTCTATTATACATTCATTGTAAACACTTGTCTCGCCAGCAGTTAATCGTTAGTGCTAGCGCGCACGGGTGACTTTTGTCACCCTGAATATTTCGTCGCTTAAATAACTGTTTTGTCACCAGTGCGTGTGCGGCTGTGGAAGCATGTTAGCCTGGTGATAGTTTCGTCATCGGCAAATATCTCACTCGATTTTCTCAATGTTACATGTCACATCTCCATACAACATATCCCCAGACTTGATAAGAGTGCCTTGGACGAAACTGTCACGGTGACAGAAATCACACATTCGCGCTAGTATTTTATACCATAATAATTTTTTTCGCTATTATGGATGTGCTTGTTTTGTGGAAAGATGGCACAAAAAATGTTGCTTCAACAAGTTTTCTTCGTAGACGAAGCAGAAAATGTT
This sequence comes from Callosobruchus maculatus, assembly GCA_951848785.1. Lineage (NCBI taxonomy): Eukaryota > Metazoa > Arthropoda > Insecta > Coleoptera > Chrysomelidae > Callosobruchus > Callosobruchus maculatus. The sequence continues at coordinate 291,633 of CATOUR010000057.1, forward strand.
AAGAAAAGAGTGGCGTTACTTTTGAATATTTAATCAAATAAAAAAGAGTTTTTTACAATATTTCCACGTGTACAATACAGTACTAGAATTGGGTGCATTCTTTTTGACAGGGTATTTACACTCGCTACTGCCCAAACTAGCAAAGGGGCACTATAAGTCACAATTTCAAAGACTTTTCAGTTGTGAAGCTGCTATGCTGTCGTTTCCTAAACACTAAACTAAACCCTGCAGCATATGTGTTGTGTAACGAAGTATCTATAACGTTCTTGTAGCAAGTTTATACTATTTTTATGCTACGTAGAGCTCTGTAAGAATGACTTTCACATATGTTCAGTCCCTCTTGTAATATTACAAACAAGGAACCGGCATCGTATTGATTAATATACGAAATGTGCTGTCGGATTTGTTAAGGATCTTATTTAAGATTACCAATGGCCAATATATCTACAAACAAGATGAATTCATAAGATATGGCATGACATAAGCAGCTAGAATAATTTGATTGCATAGAATATGTCTACTTGATTTATGCAGTATCTAGAGAACCACTCAGTTGCACATTCATGCGACAAAACAATCGTATATATTTTAAAGAAGCGAGTTTGCTGTGGCATTATTGATGTACCCAGGACATTTACACAAGCACTATACAGGTCTTAAGGACCTGTCATATAGTGATGATGTCAGGACTCTTTAGCAGCTGCAAAAACGTTTATGCAACTGTTGTTCGACAGTTGTTGCGTGTAATTTTTAGAGAAAATCTTAAATGATTGAACTGATCTATAAAGTTATGTCCTTTTTGCCTGTATAACTTTTGTGAGAACGTTTCTCAAACGTTCTTACAGCTCTAAAAGTACTGAGAGTAATTGTTAGTTGGGTGCTCTAATGAGGAACATTTTGTGCTGTCCTGCATGATGTGCTGCATCATTTTATCTAGCATAACACGAGCCTTCTCGTGTCACACATTACACATTTTTTATTCCATCGTTTATTTATCGATCGTAGCTCCAAACCACCATGAACATATTTTAATTGGGACACCTCCGCATTATTAATGGCGGATCGAGGATTTAATTTGCGAGGCTCAGGGCGACCATCTGTGCCTTGTTGGCCACCACTTCGATACGTGCGATATTACCGAATAAATCAAAAATAAAGCAGACTCCAGGTTGGTCAGCCCGCCATGTCGACAGTAATTCATCATGTTGGGTGACTTTGCTGATACTCCAGCTTAGACCACAGAGTCAGAGCAAGATTAATTTCAGTCAAAGCTTGTTTAGCCGACGCTACGTTGCTGATCTATAGCGGTGTTTCCTTTTATGGCAACTAAAGGCTTTGAATATTTATTTTGGACAAATGGTACAAAGTAGAGACGGAAAAGTATGAGAATATTAAATCTGCTGTAATTGCAATAAATGCTACATAGAACAAACTAAGCGAACTATGAGGATTAGTTTTCTGTCACATCAAACATGGTAGAACAGATAAGTATAGAATAGCAAATCACGTTTTCTGCAGCATATAGTGGATTTAAGAATTTTGTTATCGGTTATACTTTAAAGAACATCTTTTAAAGCTTATTTTGTTCTTTCATTTGCATTACTATTAGGCATTATTACTGTGTTTAGTCCAACGGATAGCAGGCAGTGGTTGATATAATATAATAATAATAATAATAATAATATTTATTCACCATAAGTATCTTCAAACAGTGATTGTGGAGTAGTAAATAACCTAATATCTTTAAGATCATGGTTCAGTCTCAATGCTTGTGCAAATAACGTTATTAACATTATCGGCGTTATATTGATCGTGCAAGCTTGTGTATCCGTTTCGTTAATTGACATTTTTGGTGGATGTGCGGTGTATTTCTTATAAAGAAACATGATATAGGGTACTTGCAGAGGTCGTGAAATCGTCTCGAGAGTATACGTAGCGGAGAGAAAACCATATCAAGAAGCAGTAGGAAACAAAAAACATGATTTTACTGACGGCCAAAAAAAGATATTTGCGAAATAAAATAAGGATGTATTCAAATTTTTCCACGTGACTTAAAACAAGGGCTGACGTCACAGGGATCCTGTCGATATCCACAATCGATACTGCTACAGCGCAGGTCAGTGAGATTCAACTGCAAACTAGAGATGATCTGAATTCTTTAACAATGCGACTCAATTTATTGATACTTAAACATATTTGAAAGAGACAATTAACCCACTAGAGTTTTCGTTGCAATACATTTTTATATCTGATAGGTATCACAGTTCATCCTCTCTGTGACCGAGATTCGTAACTAATCGAAGCCATCATTTTATTTCGGCGCATCCCATTATGAATGAATCCAAAGATAGAATCTAATTCAAGCCCATCATTACAAAGTGAATTAGTAATCTAGCCTATCATTTATTCTTTTAACCTTTGTATATACTTTTGTGTGTGACTGTGTTTTGTGGTTATAATGATCAATGTCAAAGTGTTAGGTTAGCACTGGCCATCGATATCGAATATCAATACTTTACATCACATCACTATAGGATATCACTGACGTCAGAGGTCGTTCGCGCGGCATTTTCCGGCATTTGAAATAATTTTTGGAATATCTCTCACAGCCGATTCCAAAAGACCAAACAAGTGATTTTGTCATGTTTACTAGGCTTTAAGGAACGCGTAAACGATATAATATTTTTTTCTGCAAGTACCCTATTGTGTATTATATATTGGGAAAGGTACATGTAAATACACAAGTAGTAGTAGAATTATTAAAAGCAACATTATTAAAACACATTTACATTTTTAAAATTCTGATATGGTGCATGACGTCGTCCATAGAAAAGAATGTATCAGATAAAAAATGGATAATAATATGTAACATAAAAATAACAAATAAAACTCAAGAAAAATTACAAATTTCAAAGACTGGAAAGCATTAGTTACAGCCACTTCTGCCACTTATTTGCAAAACATTAAGTCCCCGCTGTGCAACTTTCAGCAAGCTGGAGCAAACGCGGTCTATACAAATAATAAATGTCTCGTTGAAAGCCTTTCTGAATAGCTGAAATAATCAGCATCGAATAACAGAAGCATTGATGTATTGTCCCCTCGCAACATAATTATCTTGTTTCTAGCATTTCCAAAACTGTTATCCGCCAACTGATAACCTGTCATGTATAGCTTAACTATTGTTTGACGTGATAACAATAGGCTTCAACGAGTTGTTAGTTAGTTGAATAGATGTACGTAGCTCACAAAGGCTGATACTCAATCGAAGCTGTTGTTCCAGAACCTGCACACAATGCGTTAATCAAATATATACCAAAGCACGTGTTTCTATTGTAAACTTCGCATATTATGAGGTGGTAAGGTAATATATCTCATTTTTCTATAGCTACAAAACTCTATTCCGAGTCTCTGTGAATTGACGTAACACGTAATAGGTCAAGGTGCTTCCAGAATATCCCGGTATAAGCACCGACTGCCAGTGGGATTCGAACCTGGGGCTTCGAAATTCTAGTCAAGCGCTTTTACCAGCTGAGCCATGGGGGTCATGACAATACAGCCGGCGAAGCAATCCCAAGCCGGCTGGACTGCCATGACCGCCATGGCTTAGCTGGTAAGAGCGCCGGACTAGAATTTCGGAGGCGCGGGCTCGAATCCCGCTGGCGGTTGTTTTCTCCGGGCAATAGCATAACACACTGAAAAAAACGTGGGTATTTTTTCAAAACAATTACAAGCATTATTGGAGTGATTTTACTTTGTCATGTTGTAAAACCACAGTAAAGTTTAACAAAAATACAATAGTTTTGTAGATTTGCTAAATTTTGTAAAAATGGTTGAGCATTTTACAGAAAAAATACAAATAATTCATTTTTTCACAAAATATTAGTAAAATTACAAAACTGTGTTGCATTTTTGTAAGACAAAATTACAAGATAGTTGCCGTTATACAAAATGTTTATTTTTTTACAATCCTCTTTTGTCAATTTAAAATTATTTTAGAAATATACTTCAATAATGTTAGTAAAATAATTGATTTCTTAGGTTGGTATCAATGGTTATTTGAATGAAACGCTTTGTATGGCCACTTGCCCTCAGTACAGATTACGCGTTGCCGATGAAAGGTAGCACTGGCGGGCGAAAAGAATCAGCTTGTATGAATAGAGAAACAGCAGACGGGTCGTTATTTTATGGATTTTGTTTTGGAAGCACCGGTACATAACGCGTAGTGGTGCTATTTGTGTTTGAAGTTTGAAGATTCATTGGATAAAATGAATACAAAGTGCATTTATACAAGGTAGGCCGCCATATTGGAAATATGGCCATCCTGTACACCAAATTTATTTAGGGATACATTCATTTTTATTTTTCTTCGATATGATATGGTTAATTAATGAAAAAGTTTTCGAATCATAATATTTACTTTACTTTAAGAACAATATTTTCTTTAATTTCAGATGAAGAAGGAAAAAGAAAATTTCCATTTACAATGAAAAGATCCAGCTCATCAATGCAAGTTCCTTTGGAGAAGCAATAAAATTACTATTTGTCATATATTTCAATTCTAACTGGATTAATCCAAAAAATATTTCGGTAACTTTGGAAATGACTCAAACATATTTTATTAAAGTACATCTTGACTTTGACTTTGGGTCACACTTGCAGTAGGAAAACAGTGATTTCTTTTATTAATAAATTGGCACGTTAACTAGTTGTTTGCTTGGCCAACAAGCTGATATAATATGCCTTTTTGTCAGCCGATAAGACTGAAACAGTTGATTTTCTATTTTGTGTTTGTGTAGAATTTTAATGTTGTGTACGTTATTTTCATACATAAAATAAAAATATGTTTATAATGACAGCCTTTTTTTAAAACCTATTATAATAGGTTTTTTGTAAGACTACAAAGTCATTTTATAAAATTGGGTAAAATTACAAAATAAATCATTAAAAAATTTGTAATAAAACGTATAATGGTTTTACCATATAATCTAGTGATATTACAAGTAAATTATGTGAAATTACGTATCTTGCAAAATAGTTTTACAAAACATATATATAAAAAACCAATATAATATCCCTAAAATTGTGTAAAATCGCATTTTACAAATTATCATGTTAAATCACAGACAAGTGTTGTGATATTACAAAAATGCGTTTTTGCAAATTTTCAATATTAGAAAATTGCTAAATGAAATTACAAATCAGATTTGTAATATTACTAACAAAATCGGTGGCACTAAATAACCTACGATTTTGTTAGTAATTTTACAAAGCAATTTTTAGAGTGCACGTGGTATAACGTAATATGTCATTTTTTTATTTAAAACTGTGTTAAATAAAGACATGGAGTGACCTAATTCAATACTTCACACACATTATTTATAATAACAATATATATTAGGGATGGTGTAGGTATTTTGCTAATTACGCCGCCGCCAATAAAATGTTTTTTTCATATTGAAGCATAACCTACTATGCTTCCGCGTTATGTAATATCCAAAATTTCATCAAAATCGGTCTAGTATAGTTACAGATATTCTGCGATTACAAGAACACAGGATAGTCCCCTGATCTTTGGCATGAGAAGAAATTATTACATAGATATGTCTTCAAAGGCAATAGCTCCCTAGGTCTGTAAAGTATAAAATGTCATCATGGTCATTTTACTTCCCACGCCAATAGGTGATGGGAGCATTGTGATCGCGAAAATTTTCGATTTTGAGATAATACGGCTTTTGGGTCTTCTATGATATCTACATAGCGAAAATCGATGTCCCTCATTACCGTCGGTTTGTCAGTCTGTCAGTCTGTTTTGCGTTCTTCTAGCCTCGTAATCTTAGTAACCGCTGCATGAAGTGTAATGAAATTTATACAGCGTAGGCTGTGGTGTCGTAGTAGATAATGCTGCTATCATTTTGGAAATCGGTGCATGGGCGGAGAAGTAACAAGCAAGAACCACAAAAATTAAATATTCCTCAAACTCTGTTAGGCTATTTAGGGGTTACCGGCCATTTCCTATTCTTTTGGGTGAGGGTGAATTTGGGGTGGTTGGGAGGTGGGGGTTGTAAACTGAAAATTTGTTGTATTCTCCTGAATGTAGGTTTCCACAATTCGACATTTATGCCTTTTTGAGAAGCTGAGATTATGATAAAGTTTTTCCATTGGTTTGTACGCGCAGTGTCATGGCAATATTTTGAGCTAAATATGATTCTGTTGAAGCGATTTGATACGGCTTGTTCTTGACTACTTTGAAGATTTGATACGGATGCCATAGCTCTGGTTACTGGTATTAACTGACGCTGTACTAACTTCTTGTTTCCTTTTCCTGGCTTGATTCGATGGACAGTCCCACACTTCTGATGCCAATTGTCACTACGGCCACTTTTTCTTGCTCCATGGAATCGAACAGGATGAACTTTTTAGGTTTTTGCTACACAACTAAATACATAATCACTTAACCTTACCTCAACTCAGCTCAATTTATTTGTATTAAAGAATTACAAATGTTTCCAACTGAACTCATCTCAACCCGTAACCGGTGACGTCCGGTTATCAATTCCATAGATTATTATCAGGATTTGAGTATGTTTCTCTCAATTTCTAAGCTATTTTGTCGAATCTGATGCAAAAATACTTACATACTCTTCGCTGCCAAGCATCACTATAAAGGAAACTACTAAAAGGACAGTTTGAATAATAAAAATGTATTAAAAATCTCTAACCCTGTTGAACATTACACTCTCTACATATCTTCTGAGAACGGCATAAAGAAGTAGGTTTTCTGCAACACGCGCGTAGATAAACTGTCTTTCTGTGTAACTTTGAGGGCATAGATAACCATATTTCCTAGTTTGAGCCGGTCTTGCTGATCAGATGAGGAATCTAAGTGCAAAATGGTTTGTTGAGCTTGGTTCCTCATCACGGAGGACTGGAAGTTTTTAGTTTTCTGGCACATAATTTCTTTTCGTCTGGGCTAGGTTCACTTTCGGACTGCTCGGGTATTGAATTATAATCCATTTCTTCAGTCAGGATCAATATCACCAATGTCGCTATTATTCGAGTCCAAGCCGTTATACCACTCTAAAAAGGTCTCTTCAATGTTAGGATCAATTGCGCGAATACTCCGTGACGTACTTGGACGATTAACCATTACAGTGTTGTAAAGGACACAAGCAAAATCCTGAACACATGATATAGTACAACAGGCGCACTAATGGTGACACAACAACGGCTTCCTGTTAACTGACGTCACAAGCGATGCTGCCTCGGACGGTAGTTGTAGAAAGCTACCTGACGTTGCGTTTGTCAAGGTCGTCTGGTTTCGAAATTATAGCTGTATTTAACTTTGAAGGAGTCTCCCAGACTCCATGTCACCGTTAACGTTAAGTTAACGTGGATTGTCAGTGATCTTAACCACAACTACTGCCACGGTACGCGTGGTGCTTTATACTCGTATTATACTTCATCGAACCATCTAGAGAATTTGAGATATTGTAGAATGTTGTAGAACGCCCATCTGTCAGTCCAGAAAATTCCAGCTGATTAGATGACGTTTGCACATCAAAAATCTGACCTATTTTGAAAGAGACATCAACAACACAGATCACAGAGTTCTGTGTTCTCCATATTTTTGTATGCCTCGGAAACTTGGACTGTTAAAAAGGCAGATCGAGTTCGCATAGATGCTTTTGAAATGTGGACGTGAAGGAGAATGCTGGAAGTTCCTTATACCGCCCACAGAGTTCTGTGATCTGTGGTCAACAAAAATACAAATGAGCAATACTGTATACAGGACGTTACAATGTATTAAGCAAAATTTGTTGCTCTTCTATCATGCCCCGACAGGAATACTTTGAATTACATTAAACCCTGTATATTATTATTATTTTCAATATCTATTCTGTTTGAGTACACTACTCCCTTATGTGTCATTTTAATACATGCAGTTTGTAGATTGACATTCCAACCATATTTTAAAGTTTGGTTGTGTCTTTTGAGATATCCACCTTTCAACGTTTCAAGCTCAGGTTGTACTTATTTATAAGACATTGCTTTCTTGGGTTAGGTGGAGAAGTAGCATGAGCTAAACAGGGGCGCATCCAGACCACAGTCTTGGGAAGGGTAGCGGGACATAAAGGTGTGCAAGAGAAAAGGCAAATGTTAATAGTATGAAAATAAAAAAGAAGATATAAACAGCAAGTGAAACAGTGGAGTATCAGGTATTTTAGGGAGATGAAATAAAAAATCTATTGATGCATTAATTAATTTAAATTTTACGGAATACAAATAATATGTAAGACGTATCATCCGTCAACATTTTATTGGCACAGCATACAAAATTAAACGATCATGAACACTCAACAGTCAGGTACCCTAGTAGCCACAACACGTACTCCATTTTTTTTAAATAGTGTTTTAACTTTCGGTGCAATTTTCAAAACAGGTAGGTAATTAATGAGGTAAGTTTTTGTGACAAGCTACCACGTTGTATAGGACATTCAACTGATTATGTAACAATGGGAATATATTAGATATGCATCACTGTAATAATGCAAAACAAACCCTTTTGTAATTTAGCTGCTGCAAAAAAGATTTTTTTCAGGGCGACAATTGCTTAAATAAATAAGTCAAATAAAATATGTCAAAACTGGATCGATTTTTTTCCAAAATCTTGGGAGGGGTAATTACCTCTGTTACTCCTCCCTTGTATAAGCCTGTGGAGCTAAACCTCGCTTCAAAGAAGCATTTATTATTTGCATATTCTAAATTTGAATAAGTACGTGGCAGTCTGCTATAGACTAATAATTACATAAAATCGAAAATAACGTTCAATTACCTATTGTCACTGTACCACTAACACTTCAGCAAAGAATCATAGTTATCCAACGTGGTATACTTTGATTGACAAAATTCAGATACGAATGAAGGACTAGATAAAGGGAAAAATATCTATCAATTTTTTTCCACATCATTATTTACTGAGATACATACTATATTCCATACATAGTGTATTATTTACAAGATTATAGTTTATTCCAAACCTCATTGAGTATTTGTCGTTACAAGTTTAGGACGTTGTAGGTATTTGCTTCGTAGAAAACCTATGGCGACACTAGGACTGGACTATATGTTGATGCTTTGACTGAAATTCCCTATATTCCCTCGTCGAAACTGGCAACTAAACGAAGAAATAAATACGAACCAAAGTACTATTATAAAAAACGTTTTTCCCAAGTTTTCCGGCGCTTGCAAAGATTTTCAATTTACCAAGACGTTTAGGACATTCACGAACCCCTTTTGTACAATACCTTCAGGTCCCATACCGTTTCCATAAAGACCGAAATGGGGAGTCGCTTTTATTTCACATTATAAATTTCTCGCCGAGCCTTTACCCGGGTACTTTGAAATTTTTCATTTTCAGCATAGTTAAATCGTAACGAGTGAAAATTTCGCTGAAAGATATTGTGATTGGGTCTGGAAAAGTTGTCGTTCGCTAGAATTCCAAACTTTAAAATTGTAGCACAGCAGCAGGGAGTTTTCCCAGTATTCTTTGTGAAGGAAAAACAACCGAACGTTCGTTATCGGCTCGTAGTTAGATGTACACTAAGGGCACAAAGTAGAATTATGCCGTAGCCGGTGCCATGCTGCCGTGCTAATGCTAATGAGCGTATCTGGAAAAGTGTTGCATTGGGATAATAGAAGTTTTATGTTATGTTAGTTGCCAACCGCTTCCGCAACTGATACCCTAAAACCCGATTTTATTAACACAGGCATTTTAAGAAAGACTTTGACCAATCAGAGCAGCCCATTCAAGAACATGCATCTGTCAAAGCGCTCTGAAAATTATTGATTTCTCTTGAAATTTACTTCAAAAATGTGAAAAAAGACATGCTTTATATATAATCGACCATTATCAACTCGCTAGTATCTTTCCAACTCTGATTTTCCATCCTAATTGGGTGAAAACTTGCATTTTCCTGTTTAACAAAGAGTTTAGAAATTGCTAGACCGATACATTTGATCACTGGAGGATCAAATGTACTGTTAATGTAATGGTAATGATGAGAAGAAATTCAAATTACTGAATTATTTTGATAAAACAATAATTTACAATCGTTAATAATCATAAATGCCTGCAATATACCTTTTTATTATAGTAAAAAGGGGTAAAAATAACATTTTATTGCATTTCGCAAATCCAGACAGACGATTTAACAAGTGTGCATTGCTGGTTGTCCATCCTTCTTAATAGCAAAGCTTGCGGTCTGGCAAAAGTATAACGTATAACCTTATTTTTCCTATACTATAAACTTTTCCTATAGTCAGAAAGTGAATAAGGTGCTTTATGTAAATGTCTTTCTGTGCTACGGTGCCGATTACGCTGTGCCTTCACAATCTTCTCTGTGAATATTTCTCTAATAAGATTTATAATTAACATGCATGCGGTCTATAAATAATCAATCTGACTACAATTGCAATTGGTAATTATACAATAATTATAAGGTAAACATTAAAAATCTAGCATTAATTTGCAAATCAATCGCTTTGTTCTGATTGTCTGCTATGATTTTGATCCATGAATTCTAAAATATTTTTGATAAAAGTGTCATCCGGCTTTGACGTTTTGTTTTCAATATTGATAAAATACTATTGGATAATACTCATTAACACAGCCTTCAAGATCCAATAGAAAACTTCTGCTAAACAACATCCAATAGAAAAGCTTTGTCGATGTCTTTATTGTTAAATATGCATGTTGATAAAATCGGGCCTAAGAGCCCCATAAGCTTTTCTACCTTGAAGCGACCGACATTTTTGAACTCACGTAATCGATTTGTCATGAAAAGACGTTTGCAAAATGATAACAGTGCCTGTTTCAATATTGTCAGGAGGCTGCCGCTCAGGGGTTGAGGGGTGAAAACTCTGCTTTGCGACGATTTTCGAAAAGTAGCATCGTTTTGATAAGCGATATCAAAAAAGCTTCAAATGATTTACAGAGAGAACAAAATTCTGCATAATTTTGGTTTATAGATTTTTTTTATGTGCGACTAACAGTTTCCATCTTACAGTGCTCCAAAGTTAGGGATTGATTTGCGATTTTCACGGAAATCAGAATTTCATCGCGGATTAAAAAGAAGTCGTGTAGCATTTTTGTTTCGCTAAAAGAATGACACCTTCATCTCATTATTATCTGCAGCTACCTTAACTCAGGAATTTGGTTTAAAAAGAGTTACTTTTAGGAACACACCGCTACCTATACTACCGATATGTGCTGTTGTGAAAAATATCTTTTTCGTGCATGCTTTTGATTGGAATGATATTGCCTCGCCGTTGTTTAATTAATATGATATTCAATTTGCGACCTCTGGTGGTTTCCGTTCGAGGGTGGGGTGGAGTTGGTGGAAAACTGTTTTGTGACGCTTTTCGACAAATAGCGCCTTTGTAGTAACTGCTACCGAAAAAAAGTTGAAATGATGTATGGAGACTACAAAATTTTTCACAATTCACACTTCTCATGAGCGACCAATAGTTTCCATTTTACAGCGCTCTAAAGTTGGATAGTGGTTTGTGTTTTTTACCAAAAACCAGAACTTTATCGCGTATTAGGTCGAAGAACGCTATCAGAAGGTTCTGTAGCACATTTTCTCCTAAGAGAATAACATTTCCCGTATCTACAACTGCCCTAATAACAAAATTGGGCATATAAAAGTAGGACATTAGGAACACATCACTATGTACTAGTAGCCAATCGTTAAGTCCTACAAAAGATTTTTTGAGTGCAAAAGGTCGGAAAGAAATAAAATTTGGTGGGATGGTAGAATTGATGCTCTGAATGTACACCTAAGTTTGCGACCTCAGAGGGTTGCAGCTTCAGGCGTGGGAGGTGAAAACTGCTGATGATATTCGAAAAATAGAGTCGTATTGGTAAGCGCTATCGGAAAAAGGTTCAATTGATTTATAGAGAGAAAAAAATTCACCCCTTCCCCCAGTCTCGAACAACGATAACCCACATAGGTCGCAAATTGAATCTTATCTTAATTGAAAAACGCAGAATGAAGGCAATCATATATTCATGTTTATTTATTGATTGAAAAATTGTGTACCTATTATTATAGCTCTTCTGAATCTCTACATGTCTATTTTCTCTAACGGTCCTTCCCTTTAAATTTTTTACTCCATAAACTATGCATTTTTATGCGAGAAAACATTATTATCATTATTATATATTATGTATGTAAGGCCCGATTTTATCAACATGCATATTCTGACGAAGGGTTTAACCAATCAGAGCAGCCCATTCAAAAACATGCATCTGTCAAAGTTCTCTGAAAATTATTGATTTCTCTTGAAATTTACCGCAAAAAGGTGAAAAAAAAACGTGCTTTATATGCAATCGACCATTATGAATCATCTAGTATCTTTTCCAGTCTGATTTGCCATCCTAAATGGGTGAAAAATTGCATATAGGTGTTTGACAGTCTCTATGACGATTCGTTTAGCACAGCGAATCAGAAGCCAGAAAACCAGAACTTTTGATCACTGGTTTGATGAACAATTAATAATGAAGAGAAGGCATTCAAATACTGCATTATTTTGAAAAAAAAATGTTACTAACTATAATAATTTATAAATGCATACAATACACCCTTGTATTATAGTAATAAGGGGTAAAAAGAACATTTTGTTGCACTTCACAAAGCTAAACACACGATTTAACTATTTGCCGGCCCAGAAAAATAGTACAATTTGATATAACTTTCATATGAACAATAATTACTGCACCATCCTGACAAAAACAAGACTGTTACTATCTATAAGAATTATAAAAATAATTATAAATACCTGTGAGATACAATACCTTTGTATTATAATAAAAAAGGATATATGGAGGTAGTTCACCAATCCCCGTTTTTCGTATTATATCTAACAGCCTACTTTTGTACCATAAATGTAGATTTTTCTTGGCTTACCCTTATGTTAAGAGGGTGTTGACATCTCAATAGGCAATCCGTGGGTATGCAAAGCACTGCTGAAAACTTATACATATACGAGTAGCTGTTTTTAATTTGAAAAAATAACTACCTAAATAAAAAGAATATAGATCAATGTAAATTGTAAGTGTAAACAAATGAAGATGAAGACGCGAATGCCACCTTGACCTTGCCACCACAAAACACATCTTGAAACCACAAAATAGGTAGGAAGGTAGGGGTAGGCACTTGTCTCAGACTCGGACCGCAAAACTAGAGATGGGATGTAGAATCAGAGCGACAAGAATTGAACTAAATACTCGTATAGTCATGTAGTTAAATCATGACGCTATAATATGTCATAAACAACAAATTCATATATCACAAAGTTGGTAATGAATATTCCAAAGAGAACTAAAGAATATATATATATATACTGGTACTGAAGATCCCGTTACTTATTTACAGCTCCCACTTGGATAAAAAAATGTAACTTGTAGTTATGAGCGTATGAACTAAATAGCCCGATGTCGATGCTTTACAGATCAATTTTCCTTATCCGTAAAAAATAAGACTTGCTCAAGATACTACAGCTTATAACAAATATGATAGAAACTAGTAAAACAAAATATATGTGGGACAAATAAAGCGATTTCATATTTTAATCTTATATAACAATCCATAAAATTCAATTACATAAAAAAGTAGTTACAATATAGTATTATAGAGTAGGTGAGTAGGGCATAAATAGCTACTAATAAAAATAATATAATTATTCTAAGGCAAGTAAATAATGAAACGTGAAGAATAAAATTTACAAAAACATCTCCATAATAATATTACTGAAGCAGCCATGCTTCCGCTATAGATATGGCATGACAAGTATATATTGGTTTCAAACACTTCACCTAACTAGATCGTTGCACAATAAAAAATACGAAAGAATAATCACGCTACCAATTAGGAACTTATTTCTCAAACCCATCACTACTGGTATCAGCTGTTTCTCGGTGATCGGGTAGTGTACCAGCATCACCACAGAACTACTAACACCGGCTCATAACGTTTTGTGCCGGCTCAGTGCTGGCAGTTGTGGCTCCCAGCGTTGCCTGATCTGCCATTTAAAGGGGTATCTGCTATTTTTAGCACCCAGCTTTTTGCACTGAATTTTTTTGTCGCAACTACCTACCTATTAAATATTGTTTTCACACCTTTCACCTTTTTGAAACCAGCAAGTCTCATATGATCCCAAATTTGTCTGATTTTTTATTACACACTTGCTTCATTCGTTTGCTAACATTGAATATTTTCTCAAATGAAGTTGCTGTAAATGCACCAGCGGTATTGCTTAACACGTTTTGCAGTACTGCATTGTTGCTTTGCTTCATAGTAAGGCTTTTGTTTGCGCCCGAAAGAAAAATTACGTAGGTATGCCATTCTTTCGATTCCACAAAGTTGATGAAGCTACATAATTCAAAAATGTACTAGAAAAATTCAGACCTAACGGATTCAGAATCGAAATAATAAAGTTCGTATATAGCTTTATTACCACAGTTGATTTGATTTGTATATAGCCGCAAGCGCACTTGTTTTAATGGTAATATTTTATGTGATTATTGTTGTGTTATACTTTGTCTGCATCTTGAATAAACACATTCAATAAAAACTGCTGTTGAGATGGTTGAGATCAAAAAATCCCTTGTTTTTATCTGCTCTGCACTGCTGCCGTTTTAGTTCATTTGTACTATTTCCAATTTCTAGTACATATTCGACGTCAAAAGTGCAGTACATGAAGGCCGAATTCTAGTTCATTTTCTTCATTTCATACGTTGTAGCTTCTCAAATGTATGTATAATGCAAGAATGCAGAGGTGAGAGTTTTTTTGTTTTTTTGCTCTTCACAAAAGTATACAGCGTCCATGTGGTGTCAATTGCCAGCTCATAATGAAATTCACGGGTCACAGGTTTTAGTACAATAATTCAGTACAATCTTGTACATTCCATTACTTTCATCCAGTACATTTCAGAAACTCACCAGGGCAGAACTACTCCTCTGTCCTACGAGTAAAATATTCCTCTGGCAACACGGCAGTCAGGGTACCGCCCCAGTGCCCCACCGCCAACTTGATAGTTGCTTTTAACTACCTATTCTGTGCTTTTAACTAGACAAAAATAGTGATGGGGAAAACCAACCAATTTCTATAATCACTCGAGTTAAATTTCACTCAAAATGACCTGAATGAACTTGTCAGTAAATATTTATGCGTGCCAAGTACGTCGTCGTTGGTAGCATCGAAAAGAGTTTCCTCTGGAGCAGCTCAACTCTCTAATTTATGAAGTAAGCAGATTATCACAAAAAAATCTGGATATTATTATTTTTTCAAATTCTCTTCTGCTAGTTTCTATTATTGTCATTGTTCAATGTTACCTGGTGCCTTAGAATGAAAGTTTTAATTTTTCTTAAAAAAGTAATTTTTTGAATCCCTCTTTCTGTGAGTTCCTCTATAATTCATTTTTATTCCAAGTTACCTAGTTTGTAGAATGAGTTTTAATTTTTTATCATTATAGTACTTTATTTTGTTCAATGCGAAAATATAATATCTTATTGATATTATTTTGAAATGTTCAGTTTGTGGTAAGTTTTTAATTATTCTATTTATGTTTACTATTTTACCCTATCAATTATTGTTAATTTGATGTTACTTGTGTCCAGTTTGTCGAAGTTTTTTTGTTAAATTAAAAAAAAATATGGTTACTTTTTTCTCGACAACTTACAACTAAATTAAATAAAATTACATTATATAGAATATTTATATTTAGTTTGCTTCTTTGTTAATTCATATTTGCCAAGTACGATTCCTACATCACTGTCTAGCAGATTCTGTTTAATTAGAGTGTTGCTCGATCCGGCGGTGACGGAGCGACACTTGCCGTTGGTTCAGTTTAGCTCAGAATGAATAAAAATGTGTTACGTTTTAAGGCCTGGTCAAACAGAGAACGCGGCGGTCCGGCGTTCTCTAACAATACAATGGAACGCCGAACGCCGCGTTCTAGACCGCCGCGTTACAGCGTTCCATTGTATTGTTAGAGAACGCCGGACCGCCGCGTTCTCTGTTTGACCGGGCCTTTAGTTGCTGCTTTCACTTGTAACTCGCCATACTCGCATCGTTCACTCGTAATCGAGTGACGTCGGTTAGATCAATAATCTAGTACTCGAGTACATTTTCATTCGAGTTATCCCATCACTATAAAAAATGAAAAAATAACCGTACCTGTTTTGTGTGAAAAAAGAAACGTATCTCCGTACCTGTTCTGTGAATAGAAATGTCTAAATAAAAGAATAACAATGTGAATTTATTATTGGAATTGGTATTAACTATTAATTTCATTAAGCTTTCTAGGCAAAAGTGTGGAATGTGGATAAAGCCAAAAACCATTCCTGGTTTTGAAGGGAACAGATAATTAACAGAAAATACAGATGCAATTGAATTATTTATTAATTATTAGACCTTACATGGAGGAAGGAATAATTTCATATAAACCTGAAGTATAGGATGAATGATATCAGCAGCACCTGTGCCTACTTTGTGACTATATTTATAAGAAGTTCTATGACAAGCATGCATCATAGTTGGAAGTTTCAAGTATGTATGTGTCTATAATCAATTTCTGGCTGACTGAAGTAGTAACTAGTGAGGTGGTTGATTATTAATTAAGGTGGCTGTGATGATACCACTTTTATGATTGTGTTACAAACCAGCGCAGTTCGCAATTAGTAATTATACAATAATTATAAAAGTAAACATGGAAAATCTGGCATTAATTTGCAAATCAATCGCTTTGTTCTGATTTTGTGGTATGATTTTGAATTTTGATACATGAATTCTAAAATATTTTTGACAAAAGTGTCATCCAGCTTTGACGTTTTGTTTCCAATATTGATAAAATACTATTGGATGATACTTATTATCTATAGACCTCAATGTCCAATAGAAAGTCTTCGTTAAACCTCCACCAATAGAATGCATTCGTTAGACTGTTCGTCAGAATATGTATATTGATAAAATCGGGCCTAAATATCATATTTTAACTCACACATTCCACATTTACTTTATGAAACATCATATAAATTGACTGTCAGAGAACAAGGGCTCACGAACATGCTCAAAAACTCTCGCTTACTGCAAGAATTCTTATTATATCATTGTCTACTCTCTGCATTTACACAACATAACGAAAGCAAACTTAAAATAGAGCGAAACGGCCTTTGCGTCTGTAAAGCAGAGCATAACTTTGCCAATTACGACAAGATACCAGTTCGTCAAATGTATGTTGGTGTTGTTCCGTATATACACTCGAAATTGAAGTTCGTGCTTTGAAGAGAAATGTCTATAAAGACAAGCTTGAAATTAGTTTATGTTTGTCTTGTTGGTAGACCCAGATCCAAGGGAACTTGGTCATAGCTATGCCTAGGGTTTCTATGATTCGATAAAATACTTGTTTAATTTAATATAACTTAGTATGAAATGAGAAACAAATTTGAAATTGAAAATCATGGCGAATCCCGTGTTGTTGCACTTGACATATCGAAAGCCTTGGATAGAGTATGGCTTGAGGGGTTTCTGGTCAAGCTTGTTGCTTATGGACTACCACCTGGTTTGCCAGTGGCTGAATAGTTTTTTGAACGACCGATCTCTATTTTTTGTATCCGAGGGCTGTTCATCAGACGTATTTTCAATGAACACTGGTGTTCCTCAGGGATCTGTCCTATCCCCTACACTGTTATAAAGAGCTGCTGGAAATAACATCCAATCCAATCTACTCTCCGCAGACGACAGTACATTAATATCGTGCATGGAACCAGGCAAGCCACTATCATCCTAGGAGAAGGTACGTCGACGACAGCAACAGATCAACTACTGCTACTCTACAAGGCACAGATCCGACCATCATTGGAGTAATGCTCCCATGTGTGGGGATGCGCTCCGATGCACTCTCTAAAGCTTATGGATAATATCCAGAAAAGAGCAATTATACTAATAGATACGCCTAACCTCACAAAGGACTTTCGAAGAAGGGACGCTGACCTGACCCTGTTTTACAGATTCTATCACGAAAGATGTTCGAGTGAGCTCTCCCAGATTATAACACCGATAGCTGTCTGAACGAAGAACAACAGAGAGGATCTGCGAGCTCATCCTTACCAGGCCGAGGTGCCTACTCCCCGAACCAGTCTCCTCCAGCATTCCTTTTTTTGGAGAACTTCGACGCTGTGGAATGAGCTGCCGGGAGATTTGTTTCCAGACGGCTACAACCTGTCGTGTTTCAAATATAACGTGCACAGACACTTATGCTCTCGCAGCTCAAACTTTGCGGGAGGCTGACCTTAAAAAAAGTCATCAAAAGAGTGAAAGTGTCGCTGAAGTGATATATAGTTGAATTCCATATTCATTAAAGAAATATATAATAGCACCTTATCCACGTAAAATAATTCAGTGTTCGATGGCTATTTCTAAAGCATATTGATTGCATCCTTTCATGTGAGTATATCCCCATACGTAATGAACTTCATTGGAGGATAAATAGAGTTTGATGTATCAGGCTGCATCGATAAGCACTTTCAGCTTTAATTATGTGGTGAAGCTCTAATCGTTGATGTGGTTTAATTATAAAGTGTATCGCAACCCAGTTTACACTAATTGTGTCCCTTCATTAACAGCCAGACAGACATCAGTTTTTTGTCTTTTAGCAGTTTTTTCGAGCGGTATGTTAACGATCGTTTTATTTTCTCTATTTTTATGCTTTGTTGGCCTGAAGCTAAGCGCGCACTGGGTCAGACGGAACGGTACGAACGGTACGCACCTTCGGCACTTTTTTTAGGTGACTACGCTCACTGGGTCGGTCGGTACGGACAGAACGGACGGACGGACGAAACGGACGGATGGACGGACGGAAGGTCGGACAATGGAGACAAGCGGTCTCGTAATAGGTTTTGTGCTGTTATGTATTGTGAAGACCAAAACGATTTGTTTAGTGAAGAAGAAATAATTGTAAGTCTAATGTTGGTAGCAGTTGGCAGTTATCCCGTCGTACGTTGTTGAAGTACTCAGGGTGCGCATATCGAAGAGCTCGGGTGCTCTGGGTAGTTTTCCACCACTGTAATGAATTTGGGAACATCCATGCTCGCTTTGCAACCGGATTGCTCAACTGAAACGTCTGTACCGAAGCGCGTGCAGGCACGCGCCGAAGGCCTGATGAGTCATCGGTATGGCCGGTTGGGACGGTCGGGATGCCTAGAAATCTTTCTTTCCGGAATTTATCGGACGGCGGGCAGTGTGGATGGTCCTGTTCTGACAGTAACGACCCAGTGCGCGCACCCATAGGCAAATCAATGCTAAAAATTTTTGAAAAACCCCGTGCGTACCGTTCGTACCGTACCGTCCGACCCAGTGCGTTCAAGGCTTAAATCCTGTTCCCATTTAATATGCAGGATTATTTAAGATAGGTATTTTCAATATTCTGTTCGTACAAGAGGTCTCTCAGAAAAGTTGGACATTGAATGCTTAGCTTCAACCTTCCCATGTACCAACATGTCCAAAACCAATACAAATTTTGTTTTAACAAATGTTGGGGTGCTGAGATGCGGATCTCTTTAGAGTCATTATTGTCTGTAAATTACATGAGCTCTCAATTTTCTAAGGAATATTGATGTTTTCGAAAAAAAAAATGTTTAAATAAAGCTTTCTAACATATGAAAAAAAGACCTGAATATGTCATAAAATTCGACCCAGCTATCGCCTGAAGGTCAGTTTTCACAACGAAAGAGGGTTAAATTTGAAGTAACCCTTAGGTTACTTATTTTATTCAAAAAAACTTTTGTCGTCATCCAATTTATGGTTGCGATCGCCCACAAAAAGTGTCTACTTTCTGATGTGAAGTTTGTTACTTTATAATCCTCAACAAAAATCAAGGCTTTTCTTTAGAATGATCATAGTTTACCTAATGCCTACCACTAAGGTCAACTCCAGCTCAACAAGACCAATTTTCAATTTTCCAAAGCATCTATAATAAGCTTTTTCCTAAATAGGGATGTCTTGATGAAAATGAGCGTTTCGTATATATACATACCTAAATTTCATACCAGGGTATCTAAATAATGAAAAAAATATCAAAATCTAGGCAAACAGTTAAACATTTTGATATAGTGGAGAATACGAACGTATTAATGATAATAAATAGTAATAATAATTTATTAACCATTGGATGTACAGACATCGTTGGCACGTCACTGTAAATTTACAATAACGAGTATACATAGTTTACAGAAAAACAAGCATGAGTATATGACAAATACATGAGGCAATCACATATATTAGATCCTTTTGCCTCCATTTACTAACTTTATTCCCTATTTTTAACTAAACAACAGTCATAAATGAAGGTATCTGGAATAACTTTTACTTAAACAATAGTTCATGAGTTATAGGATGAGTCTATGATTACACGCAGGAACAGTAATTATGTAGTGCATCTTCGAAAAAATTAAAAAATTTGCGTTCTACGTTTTGTTTTTTGAGGAAGCCTTATACATTATTGTGTATTTGGATTTTATGAAAACACATTTTGATTTAAATGTTTTATTTTACCCATCTAATTACATTCCATATTTTTTAGTTAACGTTAACAGGTCAAACACAACTAGCATTTTTTTAGGTAATGAAGCATTGATTACTTAACTGTGGTTGGTTTCTTTGTGGAAGGAGAGTTACGTAACTAAACTTTATCCATATTTTTCTAATAAATTACACAGTGATTCAAAATAACAAAATCTTAGATACAACAATATTACGAATGTTAACACATTATTTTTATGGTATTATCTATTTAGCATAAAATACGGCCAACTTTGTTCAAGGAATTTATATAAAGAAAAACAATTTAATTTCATAGATTAAGTGAGAATCAGAGCCTAACAAACTCCTTATGCATATTCGTACCTCAAAAATGTTACGTGAGCGTATTCTTAATTTCTCTTGTAGCTTTGTACCTACTCAAACGCACTAAAAAGCACCACTTGCGTAAAGTATTTATGTCCGTTTCAGTAACAAGACATTTTTGTTCCAGAAAACGCAGGACCAGGGCCGGCATGTTAAGGGTCGTGGGGACCAGGCTTTTCACCCGTCTTTTGTTATTAGTCTGCTCCCTAAGTCTGCTCAGCCTGCTGTTTCTCAGTCGCTGTGGTCTTGACACCAGTGTCGTCAGCTCTGAAGAAGTAGAAGCACAGCAATCACTACTATCTGGTAAGCAGTGTTATACTTTCTATCAAGGTCTCTTGGTAGACTATCCTTCAAAATAGATGCTCTCCTTGCATTAAATACCAACAAGGTTGTTTTGCATACGTATATTGAACTCTGACACAAAGGAAAGCTCGCACAAAAGAATGTAATGTACACATATGTACCGTAATAAGAAGTGCAAAAGATTTAGCTTGTAGAATAAAACACATGCTAGAGGTAACACCATTTTTCATGCTATTAGAATAATAAGAAATGGTCCGGTGAGGTATTAAGTTTGAGACACATGCCCGCATAAAACGGAAAACATTTAATAGATAAATAATTAAGTATTCTGTCTTTACGCAACTCTATTACATCTATTGATAGTAAATTGAGTTACCTATTTCAACGTACTCGAAAGGAAAATATAATACAACGTTGAAGTATAAAAAAATTTGGATTAATCACAATAACCTCACAACAATTAAAAGACTTTTTTCACTTCTGTGTTAACAGCATTGGCTGGTCATGTCATTAGCTTCGTGTTGTGTGTCGGGTTTGTTACGGTTTCCCGGTGCCACTCTAGGAACAGTATTGTCAATTAGAAACCAACAAGGAAGGCTCAGGTGGGGATTATCGCTGAGTTACTTTAATGAAAATTTATTTCTGAAATAACCAGATACCAAGCCAGATACAAATTTCCGCCTCTGACGGAAACCGAACCCGGGACCTTCCAATCACAAGCCCTCGGCTCTACCCACTGGCCAACTCTCCCCCTACAAGCGACTTTAATATGGATTAAATCGCATCCCCAATACTTTCCTTACAACCGAGGTTGGATTTTTTTGACATTTACTTATAACAAGAATAGTGATTTTTACCTAAACTGATATTTACTTATAACAAAAATGGTGATTTACACCTAAAGAGTCGTTTTAAGTCACATATGTGATATAAAAGTTACCCTAGGATTCACCAAGGAATCTAAATGCGTAATCATATACAGGATACTCCATAACTTTGATATGTTATGTTGTTATTAGACAGCATGTATAAAACTCACTATTTTTAAAATGTAGTCCATTTCGATCTACATACACTGGCATAGTCATTTTCCTGACTTTTCAAATATGGCTTGGCCACAAAAGTCCAAAGTATTAAGAGTGACTGTTGTCCCTGTATATAATATGATTTTAGACAATATATTCCTCCACCAACAACGTTCGATGTGCTTCTAAGTTTCTGCCTTTAATGGCTTCATTGACATCGTCTTTATAGCAATTCTTGGGTTGTCCTATCTTCCTTCTTTTGGCTGGTGTTCATTTTGATATTCGCTTAGGCCATATTTCGTCTGTCGTCTCATTAACATGACTAACCATATGTTAGGTTGAAGGTGAGCGGAGCAATTATCCCTCCTTCCACCGTGTATTGTGACTCACACCTATTCAGAGTTCACAGTACAATCCACACGTCATGATGAATGCAAGGGTCGTGTTGGGCGGAACTTCCGTGAAGTCAGTTGGTTTCAGTTGGGTGAATCCTAATGTCTTAAACCTAGATATTTCCAGTACTGGACTGGAGTACAATATATGCTCCGGTGTTTCATCCTCCACATAGCAGAAACGACAGTCCGTTGTTTGCTCTAAACCTAGCTTCCGCAGGTAGTTCCTAGGACGACAACGTTTCGTCTACAGACCAACCAGAATACGCAGGTTATTCCTGTTGCAATCTATGATCCTCGTGAGGGGGGGGGCTGAATAAAGGGGTATGGTATGAACACCTTCGAGTCTAGTCGCATTGGCGTATGTCGCCTGTGCAGGAAGGAGTGCTTTTATTTCTGCCCAAACTGACACGGTTTTCTTGGCAGTGCTTTTCGCAATGTCCGCGAATGATTCTGGTCCTGTGTACACAGATTCAGTTACTCCTCTTGCGTGTATATCGTCCAATAATTGCCTTGCACTTCGCCATGACCTGGAACCCAAACCTAAGTTACTTTATTCCTGGTTCCAAGTTCGTTGAGGAAATGTATGCAGTTCCGTACGAGTCGTGAGTTAACCCATTAGGAGCTGGGTGCTTTCAGGCAGCCTGGCTAACTGGAAACATTTTCATAGATTTCATAGATTTTTTTGTCAGGGGTCTTTTGCTCCATGACTCCCAACCCTATCTATCATTTCAGTTAGGACGATTGTGGTATGTCGCCCAAGGTTTACGGTAATCAATTCTTAGATTAGTACCAGCTACTTCCGCAAACCATAACGTACTAATTGTCCTTTTGAGTTTCGTCTTTTATCTCGTTTCTATTATTTCAGAGTTCAAATTTGGAGCAATGTGTTGTCTGTCCGGTAGAAGTAGACCATATAGTCTCTCAAAAAAATTAGAACCGCTCCAGTTCACTGTTTGCTTTCGTGAGACATTTCAACCTCTAAACATTGCTGATTTTTGCACTACCAAATAAAATACATCGGCTTTGTATAGCGAGACTTTAAATGCATACAATTATTGGTCATTTGCCAGTCCGTTGCAGTAAAACTACGAAGTCCCCTTTGATGCTATACTATTATAAGGGCAGTGTGTACCATAACAACGTAGATACATTTAAGGAAAGTTAATAACTTAGTGTAAAAGTATGTAGCCTTACATTTTAGGAAACTTGAGAATATATGAGTATGCAAATCGTCCATAGTTCATTCCGAGCGCTTAAATTATACTCTCATCCACCGAAATGTTAATACCTCCTTTGCAATTGAAATTTCTTTTAAATGGTAATTTTGGGAACGGGAACAGATATAAAGCATCTTAGACTTGCTTAATGGTTTGTGAGTATCTTTATACTTTGCAATTGAATCAAAAGTCCGAAATAAAGGGATGTGCAGTCAGAGAGTAATAGTATATTGTTCAACAAGCGGTAATGACTGTAGTAACTCACGCAGTTTCCAGCACGAGCCGTAATTGAGTGCTGTAAGTCAACAAATGAATTATTAGCATTACCGCAAGTTCAATACTATACTTTATCTAGGACCGAACCAACTGATAGTTGGAGTTAAATACATAATAATTTTGAACTACTGACAACTTAACCTCACTTCTGTCACTGAAATAAATACTGTACACCGTTCGAATTATCATAGTCGCCTTTGCAGTTATTATAGCGTGTATTTGATCATATGCATTTCAAAGAGGCCGAAACTGGGGTCAAGTAGGCTTTGTTCATAACCCACGGCTGGAGCATGCGTTATGAAAAATAATTCACTCTGTTTATGTTTATCTATTACCTGTTCAAAAGTAGTTTGGTAATCGCTATATAACTTAAGGACAGTAGATAAAGTATTTTAACTTTCGATAGCATTGCCTCTACTGCGGCGTCAAAGCCGAGTACTACCAAATGCTTGAAGCAAGGATCAGATGAATGAATACTATATTTGGCATCTTTAAATCTATGAAAAGATAAATCTCCTTTTGGGTGGTGGGAGATAGAAAACAAGAGATTTCCCAGTTTGCAAATCGCAGCTTCAGTCTACCTTTTAAATCCCGCTGCTGGAGTGTCAGGTGTACAACTTTTTATTAGGCGAATTAGATATTATTTACTAAATGCAGATAGGGCTGAAATGTCGATGCTTTTTCATCAAAGAGAGAAATTAAATTTCAAATGTGTTATTTGTAGGGTTAGGCTTTAGTATAGCTTTTCAGTAAAAATTTTACTTTTACAATAAACGATGTATTTTGTTTAATGAAGTATTGCATTTAAGCACTGAAAAGGGTGTATAACAATAATTGCCAATATGCTGATACATGTTATTAATATCGATATAGTTCGATCCCTAGTAGAAGGCGCAGAGAAATCCCGCCCAGGGCTCTGGTAGTGCTAAAACCGGCACAGTTCAGACATCTTGAATATAAGCTCGGCAATATGCACACAAAAAAAGCTGTGGCGTTCACATTACGGAACCTGTTCATACTAATGGAGAACCCAAAAATATCAAAAAACATAGTCAAACTACATATATGGTTTTTATTATTTTAAGAATACATTTATTACAAATCCCTTACAGAGAAATACGAATTGATTTTGAATCATCTTTGTTTAATAGATAGATTTGCTAAAACAGCTTCTTTATGAATTTCTTTTAGAATAATGATTTCGCTCAGATTTGACGCGTTCTGTTGAGCCCAATTTATTGCAACATCAAGAGCCTTAACTACTTCACAATGTGCTACTCTAGTCCTTGAGTTTGGGAGGATTTTGTTATTCAATAAGCTAACTCCGTGACGTTGTATGAAACGCTTACTATTACTAGGTTTAAAACCACCAACATTTAAACTCCTATTCAAACATAAGGCTTTTTGCTTGACCATGTCACCTGAAACTGGCATATTCCTCTCAAGTTGACCGAGAAATCGCCTATAAAATTGCATCTCAAATTCTATGCATTTTAATGTATTGCCATCCCTTTCAAAAATCTGATCTCTTTCTTTTAATAAGACAAGCTGTGGACATAGCAATGCCATTTCTATTCGCTACTACGATAACGTTTAACCCTGTGTCAGCGCCTTGTAGAATTCGTGCTTTTTCCGACAGAGACAGGTAATTCGGTTTTCCTTTTACTTTAACCATTTCAGGTTCAATGTTTCTCAACCTCACCCGAACAGAACAATAACTACATACATACACCAAAGTAAAAATTGGCTGGAATGAAATGCATATCTACTATGTAATATACAATCCAGACAGGTTCAAACAAATGTATTTGTACCCTGCATATTACTGAGATTATACGATGTTCATAAAATATGGTAGCCCTAATAAAAAAATACTGTGTTCATATAAGGCTTTCGACACAACGGGGACCATTGACTCTCGACCATCGACCATTGGCCCTCGACCATCGACCGTTGACCCTCGACCATAGCATCCATTGTGTCCACCCTTCTTCCTCTTAGGGTGCCATCTTCTTACGAAGGTTGGCGACCATCATGACAGTTTTCAATTTATTAACTGCGGCTCTGAATAATTGTGTTGTGGAGCAGTTATACCACTCCCTCAAGTTACGAAGCGACGAGATGCGTCTTCTTCCTACATTGCGTTTGCCATCAATTTTTCCTTGCATAATGACATGGAGAATTTGATATCTTCCACATCCCATTATATGGCCCAGGTATTGTAATTTTCTTATTTTAATTTCTGTGACCAGTTCCTTTCGTCTTGGAGAGCTGTCTTAAAACTTCCTCGTTGGTAACATGATCTATGTACGATATTCTCCTATAAAGCCACATTTCAAAAGTTTCTATTCGTTTCGTCATGGTTTCTGTTAGTGTGGCTGCATCTATACCATATAACATGATGGACTGTTTCATTTTTATGAAGGCATTCCGGGCGATTTCTATCCTTGTTTTTATTTCTACATATGAGTCATTATTACAGTTGATAATTATTCCGAAGATATTTGTATTCATATATTCTCACTATTACTTGCTTAGATACCCTCAAGTCAGGATGAATATCATTTTTCTTGGCAAAAACTAGAATTTTTTTTATTTATGATCATGTTCAGCCCATATCGCAAGCAGACGTCATGTACTTTCTGTGTGATTCTTTGTAGGTCTAGTATGTTTTCTGCCAACAACACTGTATCGTCTGCGTATCTTAGGTCATTGATAGGGACTCCACCGACAGTTATCCCAGCTGACTCATCTTGTAACACTTCCTTCATGATAGTCTCCGAGTACAAATTGAAATGCAACGGAGAGAGTATGCAGGCTTGTCGTACTCCCCATTTGATTTTGATGTCTTCTGATTGTGTGGTCTCTATTTTAATATGCGCTGTTAGCTTGTAATACAAGTTTTCAACCATCCACTCCACTCAACCAGTCCACCCACTAAGCTCGAACTTACCCTGGCACGATGGGCGCTCCGTTGTGACTACACAGATCTAGACTGTGTGTTTGTTTTTTGGTGAGCGGACCTATGGTACCTTGCTATGGTCAGAGGTCGAGGTTCGGCGCTTCGTTGTGTTCGCCCATTTACTGGGCGGTTCATAACAACGCGTGTTCATAATTTGAAAAAAATCTGTCTAATTTCTATACAGTCGCGCTGCTCGTACTTGAATATGCTGTTACATTTTTGATATCCTTTTTAAGAAGTGAGGTAGAATTATGCTTAATAGAGACTGCATAACAATTGTGTTTGACGAAACAGATCTAAATGCCAGGTCCCGGCACGGACATCAAACACCCAGACGTGCCTGTTGTCAGTTCCCTGCCATTAGGCAGTCCTGCTCCTTCCGTGCAATTTCCTGCGCTCAGACCGAGATGACGGTGGATGTCGCCAGCGCCCTCTATAATTAACTGCTGCGCTAATAATGTGTGTGCGTTTTCTCCTTGGTTGAGCTTGCTGACACCCGAATTCTATAGTATAGTCATAATATAGCTGGAAAGGGAAACATAGCATAATTTTCACGCAGAAGACTGACGGAATTTAGACTGAATGGTGTTATGATTATAGCACATCATGAAGATCTATCGCTGACAGCTCTCAGTAGACTGATAATACGTACTTGTATTTACCAGGAGGTTTGGTAGGTTTGACAAGAGGTAGTTCTCCAGGAGGCCATGCAGATTTTTATTGGTGGCTCAGTGGGGTCGGCAAAAACGATGACATACTTCCTGTGGCAGCCTTCAGGTCATAACTGCTACTATCGTTGATGGTTCACAATAATAACAAATGAGATGAGATGTAGCAGAGTGAAAACAAAATTTACCGGTCTATGTCATGTGTACACGGTATATTGAAATGCCAACAGGCAGTGGACGGAAGATTGTGGGCTTAAAACATATTTTAAAAATATGTCACTTGATCAGCGTAGATAGTCTTGAGGGCTGTTATGATAAAATTTATTCAGTTTAATTTTTACGTTTATACAGGGTGATTTATATCAAACTTACATTTTTTTGCATTGAGCCCCCTGTATATTTTTATGCATATATGACACTTTAAGCGAACCGTTTAAGTGCAAATCACTATTTTTGATATGAGCAGATAACAGAATAAAATTGAACATCGCAGCATTTATAAAAATAGAACGCTGTGAGTTTGCGGCGCGACAAAGCATAAAGTGCGTTCGATTTGACCGAAAATTTGAAATAAAATGAAAACTACCAGTAATTTATCAATTCTGCATTGTTGAAAAGGTTGTTAGATCTCACATTTGATAAAACAAGCATTCTCATTTGGAAAAATCAAGTTACCTGTGAATGAAGTTTCCTCAATTAGTCTACAAATTCCTCAAAGTACAAAAACAAACAAAGGACAAAACGAATTCAAATTTGATCGTCTAATCTGAGCTGACACATTTCATGCTTAGTCATGCCGCAAAGTGACAACCTTCTAAGTTTTATAACCGCTGCGATGTTCAATTAATTTCTGATATCTACTTACTATACCAAAAACGGTAATTTACGACTAAACGACTTCTTTAAAGCCCCATGTGTGATACATAAGGTTACATTAGAATTCGCCAATAAATCAAAATATGCAATAGCATATAGGTTTTTCTACTGAAAAAATGTAATTTTGATATTAATCACCGTGTATAAACGTTAAAAAAGGAGAACATTTTTAACGCTATAGTTCTCAAGGCCAGCTACCATGATCAAGTAACAGATTTTTGAAATATATCTTGAACTGAGCACATAATCTTCCGTCCACTCACTGTTGGACCACCCTGCCTGTAACCAAATTGACTTATCATCATCATCATCATCGTCGTCATCATTATCATCATCATAATTTTTATTATCCAACTGACATTAAAAAAATGTATAAGATTCGTCAAGAGTGATATGTCCATATACACCTATATGCCTAACATATATACAAGTACACAAAATATACAAATATTGTATGGAAAAAAAAACAAGAGACAGAGGGGAAAAATAACCAAAACAAACAGTATAAGGTCAAACACTTAAATTCAAATATACTCGTTGATGGAGTAAAAACTGTGATGGATAAGATAGCTTTTCAACTCAGTTTTGAATACACTTAAGCTGGTCATACCTTTATTATATTGTCTGATAACTTGTTGAACACTTTTGGACCAAGAATATTTGATGATCTGCTACCAAGCTTCTATTTTGTAAAGGGTACGTGAATATCAAGTTTTTGTCTTGTATCGAAGTCATGAATATGTTTATTTAATTTATATTTTCCTTGGTTTTAAAGGTATATACATCCATTTCGTAGAGAAACAGAGTCGGTAACGTTAATGCATTTAATTTTCTGAATAGTTCTCTGCAGCTATGGGTGCTGTCAACTCCAACTATACATCTAATTGCTCTTTTTCTTTGGCTCAAGAATACTTTTTGAGCATAACCGAACGAGCCCCAGATACAAAGCGCATATCGCAAACGAGACTCAAACTGTGTAATAACTGGCTTTCATTAAAAATTTATCTTAAATTTTTAATCATATACGATTGTGAACTTACTTTAGCCGATATGAAGTCACAATGTTGTTTAAAGTTGAGGAAATCGTCAAGGTACAGTCTCAAAAACTTGGTCTCCACATCAGTCTGTAAAACCAAGTTATCCAACACGATACCCAACGGTTCCATCGACCTTTGGGCATTGTGAAATCTAACTACTGCAGTTTTTTCACTGTTCACATGGAGCTGATTATTTTTGAACCAGTTACTGATGTTGTCTAGTAAGCTATTACAGCTATTTTTTGAAGTTACATGTTCTTGTTGTTCACTCATTCCTCAAGTGATGTAGTGAGAGCTGTAAATGTTTACCCTAACTATTAGTTTCATATTTATTGTTGCGAAACTTAAATATAATTAGTTTTTACATTGGTGGTGGTAAATGGTGTACCAGTATGCAATAAGTCTATCATTATTATTAACTGGACCTCAAGAAAAGTCACATTGTACGAGGGTTGCTCTATATCTCCATCAATCCACCAGTTTGCAGACAGCTGTTTCACGCTTATTATATAGATATAGAGCAACCCTCGTATATCGACTTTCATATGCAGCAGCATATAGAACCCGTGCTCCTCTGGTGGCCAAGTGGACGCGCCGTGGCGTTCCACCAAGAAGTGCTGCTGTTCAGCAGCGATTTCTTTGGTTTGCCGTTACCTTCAGATACCAGATGGGGCACCGGCAGATCTTTTATGTCGCCTGCTCTCAGAGTTACATTGGTTATTTATTTGTCATGGAACTTTATATTTTCAAAAATGGTATAGAGGTAGCGAAAAAGTTAAAACAGTTTTCACTCCAATTTCTAAAGGAATAATTTTATTATTAAATATTGAAACATGTCTACATTAGAAATAAAAGCAGGTTTTAGATAGTTAGTAATGTTAACATACATTCAAACCAAACGCGTACCACCGCGCCGAGCAGCGCAGTATGTTTGATCGTCCTGCGCACATTATTTGACCAAATAGGCTGCTCTGCACTGCAACAGGTACTTGTTTTTCACTGCTCCACTACGTAGCGCGAGACTGATCGTTGTCAAGGAAAATACAGACGTTGCTATTGCCGCGACTGAATTTATTTTAGTAAATCATGCAATGGGGAAACCGAGGATCCCATAATTCAGGCTTCGATTTATATACATTTATCAATCGAATAATTGTCTCATGACTGTAATTGTCTATCATTTTCTCGCTCATTTTAATACTTTCAAAGTTTCAAAACACACTACGTCCAAACTGGTCGCGCCAAAACTCACACGAACCTCGAGTCCTTTTGATGCACCGACAGTTGGTGGAATGCACAAAAAAGTTTTGCGCGTTGCAGCGCGTTTGGTGTGGATGCACCTTTAGGTAAAAGGCATGAAATATGATATTATCCGGTAATTGTTTGAACATCTACTTTTTATCCTACAAGTTACATAAGGAACATTCCGGTCGCTCACAATATTTGCTCGTTTATTTAGTACGAAGCCGAAACAAATAAACCCTTCAAACAAGTCACTTTACTGTACTATAAAAGGTCGCCCTGGAGGATAATGCAAGGGTCTCCAATTGAACAAAGCCACCCATGATAAATGGTTCAATTTAGAACAATAACCATGTAACGGGAGCACGTTTGGTCGTATAATTAGTTTTAATTAGTAGCAAAAAACCGGCCCTAGAAGAGAATGGATGGGACCGGAGGGAGGATACAGTTGCTAAGAACCGCATCAGGTGTAATGGAAGGATAACGTTCCTGAAAGCACCTACGTACGGCACAAAACTGTGGACTCTTCTTTTACGAAACTACTTAACAAGAGCCTCAATTTATCATCGTAACAGTCTAGGAAGCTGATGGGCTTAGCGTAGAAATAACTGAATTTTTTGCTCATTAGTTTCGCTGGTAGAATGCCAAATTTCAAATAGGTATTCATTTTACGTGTTCATATGAGTTACAAAGAATTAGTAGTAGGTTGTTCAACGAGCGGTAATGACGGCAATAACTCACGCACACACAAAGAAAGTCAACTTTAAGCTAATAATACTATTTTGACATTATGTATACAACAATCTATAACACGGTAGAGTTGCGATGAGTATACTTTAGTTTAAAAATGTATGTTTGTATTAATTAAAATGAAACTACCGAGTCTTGTGGCACGCATAAGGATATAGTTATACTGATACCATTGGTGCATCTTAATAAAATGTTGCGGTGACTATACTCGAGTTTTAATACATACAGGGTGTTTCCTAATTTGGGGCTTTTCTTCATAGTGCATATAGTATTCACCAAAATGAGTGATTTCTCCCAGTAGCATATAACCGAAATGTTTAGAAATATCAAGATATTGACCGATAATAAAAATTATCCATCTCTGTGTGATTAGATCAAAACAGATACAAAAAATGAAAAAGAACCCAGACCACGGCGGAGCATGGAGGTACATAGCAGCGCGCGTTTGACGTCTCTCGAATTGTTGACGTGCTACACCGGAATTGGAGACACAACGCATTTGTATTCACATCTTAGTGGACATGCTGGATAACCTAGACAACCTCAAATGGTCCAAATTAAAGAAGAAATGCTTGGCTTTTCAGTCTTTTGGCACGAACTTCGAACCATATCAATAACACTCATGTGACAGGACCGCAATTAAAACTTCACAGCAGACAAATAGTAAGTAGTTTCTTACCATTTTTATTATTCCTCTACTGCTGATTTACCGTGCGTTAGCGTTGTTATTTCAAAGCCAGTTTTTTCTGAAAACGAATGTCCCAACTTTTAAAACACCCTGTATATTTTGTACTAAGTATAAAAGCATCATTGTAAAATGGCTATGAAGGTGAAACTACAAAGCCGTATTGCAAGTATAAGGATCTGGTTGAAATTGAAACCACCAACGCATCTAAATAATGATGAAGCTATGCTATAGATGATAGTAGTATTAAATCTCTGCCAAGTAATTTGATCGGTTTGGTCTTGCCTGTTGTTAATTCATCACAATAATGTCATTACGAGAGTTTTGCAATACAGATTTAATTATTTTATTTTTTTAAGTACATTATACATCTACATTCAATAAATACGCCTATGACCTCTCCACTCTCCGAAATCACGAGTTAAACTGGTTCTGCCAAGTGTCGTTCAGGAATTAGAGCACAGCCGCACATTTTTGCATGCAGAGGCTAAGCATAGTCGCATATCGAAAAAATTTTATGCTAGTCTACAAAAAACATCCAGGTCCTTATTGGCGTTATAGTGAAGTACTCGAAAATGGTCATTTTTTTAGTGCGCTAGATCTTTTAATAAATATGTAAGCATGCGGGTATGCAGAACAAGCCTTTTATCGTCTAAACTTGTAAATTTAAGGATCCGCCTGCCCTTGAAGTGTTTGCTCAGTGTTGAAGCTAAGCAATTAATAGTCTATTATCATCCAACCGAACTTGAACTACAACTTTTCTCCGTATTATCTTTAGTTTTGTTTCTTTGTCCCTATAGCACTTACGAAGCTATACTTATGTATCATGCTTTGATTTTAGAACTTACAAAAATTGCAATCCATTCCAGTCAGTGACAATCTAATAACGGCTGAGATAGCTATCCGTGATTGGAATGGAAGGCTAATAATAGCTTTCTATCGAGAAATGATCGAATTGTAACTGTGTTACTTTCTTCCCCTCAAAACATAAAATGGATTTAGGCGAACCCCTGGGCATTCACTATCACAAGAAAATAAACTGTCTTATAAAATTATCCTTAAACAGTTCAATTTAAGGAACTTGCAGTAAATACAGCAGGTATTAAAAAAAGCATCTGCATCTATACACGTTACATAAATGTCTGCTGGCCTTGACATATCTGAAGCCTAGCAAATCCTAGACAAGCGAAAATATTCGTTTGGAATGAAACACATGAATTTTATATGTGATCTAGGTGACCCCATGATGGCATAGTTTCATTTAAATTGTTACAGAATAGAATTGTCTGGTGTCTTTCATCATAACTATAAACTTCAACGTTAATTATAACATCTATTCACCGACACCACCCAACTTTCTTACACTGTATACAGCCTTAATAAGACATGCCCTATAGTGTTACCTACATATCTGGGCAGCTACTGCCCCTACTAGCCTGTCTATGCTTGATGCAGTCCAGACAGAAATCATTGCACTAAGCAATGTTCGGATTTCAACGCGGCACATCAGAAAATTCTGTGGTTTCTGTGATGTTCGGATGGACCTATGTCGCTAGGTCTTTCTTTCATAGGTCACCTTATCATGAATACAACATATTTTTCAGTTTCACTTTCATCCCACTCAACCACCCCAATTTCACCACCACCCAAAAAGAAGTAGAAAGTTTTGAACCTCTAGAATGCCTTAAAACGAAGTTTGAGAAATATTTAAATGTTAGCCCATGCACCGATTTTGAAAATTATAACAGCATTTCCTACTGCGACTTCACAGCATATGTGTAGCCAAACTACTGATATTACGAGGCTGGAAGAACGCCAACACTATCAAAAGACAGACAGACAGATCAATGAAAATGAGCGAAGTGGATTTTCGTTATGCAGATATCATAAAGAATCCAAAAATCGTATTACCTCACATATAGGTGTGGGAAGAAAAAGTGCTTATCTACGCCCATTAAGTTATACAGCGATTACCAAACTACTTTTGAACAGGTGATACTACCTATAAACAAACAGCGTGAACTATTTTTCATTAATCACGTTCCAGCGTGGGTTATGAGCAATGCCTACTATCATTGATTAACGTATTTAGCTACTATACCAGGTGGGCCAATAGTGAGTGGACGGAAGATTGTAGGATTACTAAAATATATTTCAAAAGCCTGTCACTTGGTCATAGTAGGAACCCTCGAGGGCTATAACGTAAAAATAGTTTCACTTAAATTTTTACGTTTATACGGGGTGATTCATATCAAATTTACATTTACTTTTTTTTTTAATGGAACGCCCTACATATTATTGCATATTTGGATTCCTTGGTGAATTATCAGATTTTACATTTTTGATGGAATAAAAAAATGAGGCATTCCCATTTTGAAATAATCAGGTTACCTGTGACTGAAATTTCCTTAGTTAATCTACTGATTTCTCCAAGTACAAAAAGAATCCAATTTTGACCGTCTAATGTAAGATGACGCATTTCATGCTTAGTAGCACCGCAAAGTCACGGCCTTCTAAATTTCGTAATCGCTGCGATATTCAATTTTTTACTGATACCTACTTATACCAGAAATTGTGATTTGCGCCTAAACTGTCCGTTTAAAGTTCTATGGATGACGCACAAAGTCACAATAGAATTCACCAAGAAATCCAAATATGCAATAATATATAAGGGCTTATATTTCAAGAAATATAGGTTTGATATGAATCGCCCTGTATAAATGTCAAAATTTAAGCGAAAATATTTTAAGATTATAGCCTTCAAGGCCCCCTGCCACGATCAGGTGACAGATTTTTGAAACTCGTTTTAGTAAGCCCACAATCTTCCGTCCACTCAGTATTGGCCCACCCTGTATACCAGTACCAATCTTGAATACGCATATATGATTAAATACATTTCTTGAGTCGTCAAACACTATTCGACAGAAGTGAGGTTAAGTTGTCGATTATAATTCGTAATTATTATTTATTTAAGTCGTACTATTGACTGATTCGGTAGTAGATAACGTATAGTATTCAACTTGAAGTAATGTTAATAACTCACTTGTTGATTTACAGCTTTCGCCTACGGTTCGTGCTGCAAACTTCAACTCGTGAGTTATTACCGTCATTACCGCACCGCTGAACAATATACTATTAATTTAAAACAAGGTTTGGAAAGACCTAGCCATTTTTCAACAAAAGACGTGGGTTCTACGTTACACAGTCAGATAAATTGATTTTTTAGGTATCCTATATGGTGCTTAATGCCCAAATAGGTGATTCAGCAATGACATTCATAGAAAGCGACTCGTGCTTTTACAAAGTGTTGTTACTATAATTTACGCGTGCCAAATCATAGCTATGGCTATATCGAGTTGATCCTGTTAACGTTATTGGAAATCGGGTTGTTATTGTTACGGCTATGGCCTTAAACGCCTTGTCCAGTAACGGCAATACAAATGGACGTGGGTAATTGGAATCCAGAAGGGCTGCATTGCTATGATGCCCGCCTTCCGCCTGGGCTTTTAAAAACATACCATCGAATAATGATGCCAAGAGCAGCATCTGGCATACGTGAATGGTGAATACTGTCCCTTTGTACAGACAGCGGATCGCCGGCAGAATCCTGGAATATCCCCT
Organism: Callosobruchus maculatus; assembly: GCA_951848785.1. Taxonomy (NCBI): domain Eukaryota; kingdom Metazoa; phylum Arthropoda; class Insecta; order Coleoptera; family Chrysomelidae; genus Callosobruchus; species Callosobruchus maculatus. Next base: position 327,654 of record CATOUR010000057.1, read on the forward strand.
TTTGCGCGGATTAAATGACATACGCGGTACGGTCAATTGCAGCTCATTGAATCACTAATGCTGAGTTTACAGGAACATCCAAATATTGTTTTACTGCATCCGTAGCTCTCCGTCAATCTGTCGGTTTGCATGTATGTCGCCCAATCCGTTTTTTATGAATGTTTGTAGTTTACCATCGAAATTTTAGTGAAATTAGAACGCACACAAAAAAAGACTGGCACACAGCGATCGGTATTGTCTTGTTATGTCATAGAAACCTCTAAATATTGAATTTGACGCTGGATTGAGGAAAGCCCTATCTAGTCCAGAATGGATAAGTATTGTCTAATTGCCATCAATACTTAGTGTATCCATACCATGAGCGCACTATTTTTTAGAACTAAGAATGTCAGGAAGGTACTTGATTCGTTTGTTAAGTGTACACTGGAGCTTCTCACAAATTTCTGTTCGTCTGTCGGTCTGTCGGTCTGTCGGTCTGTCGTTATATCGTTATGTCGTTACGTCGTTATGTCGGTCTGTCTGCCTGTCGGTTTGTCGGTCTGTTGCTCTGTTGGCGTTTGTCTAGCCTCATAATTTCAGTTACCATTATATGGATTGTGATGAAATTTGGGTAGCGATATGCTGTGGGGTCGTAGCGCATCCCAGTAAACAATGGACATAAAAGTTACATAACTTTTACGTGCCCCTCGGCCATTGTTACGTCACAAATGAAGTCACATTCAATCTCTTTGTTACGGCGTTGTTACCGCATAATGTCCGCCTCATTGTTGTGTAACTTTTACCTACCCTGGTTGACGTGTAAGTTACGTAACAGGTTACAACAGGTATACCTCATAGTATCCGCCTCATTGATGCATAACTTTTACCTAGATATATAGTAGATACAAATAAATGAAACAAAAGTACTGCACCTGAACTTGTCTATTTGTAAGTAAAAAATGATAAATAAATTCATTGGTTCATTAATTCATTTATATTTAAGGCACCTTTGCTTTTCTACTGAGCCTTTGGCGGCTTAGTCGAAACCATTCTATGCAATGTCTCTCTACATACTTTCAGTTGTTCTATGAGCTGAAACCAAGCTGATACCATTGAGTCTGAAAACAACAAAATTTTATAATAACAAAAAGGAATACCAGATCAATGAAATTTAAGGCAATATAAGGCTGTAGGTATAGTAATATTCAATATAAATATTCAGTTACACAACCGATTTATTTATACAATAAATTTAATGAGCTCCATCTTGTAATATTATGTATAGTTTTCTGCTTTTTCATGCTTCAATAATTTTCCATTTCCTCAGTGAGAGCAGATAGAAAGCACAAACCTCATCACCTCATATTAAACATTAAAAATTGAAAAGTTATAGTTATAATTTATGACCATGTCATTACTACACAACCTTAAGGCTTGAATACGTTATTGTCCACAGATTTCTTTCGAAATTATTTGGCAGTTTTGCCTATGAGCCTTGTTCATTTTGAACGGAAAATACAATAGATTAGAGTAAGTCAAAATAATACTTGCCTATTGCTTGCTGCGTAAATTCCTTTACGATGTGACCACTATAAATAATATAAGGCATTATGAAATTACACACAAATTCACAATGCCACACTCGGTAATAAAACTACGGACTGAAATACACGAACACGACTGACTGAAATGCAATTGTACAAATTTCAAAATGGCGGAACAGTGGTGGGGTAGCGTCGGAGACATGTGACAACTATCACGGGATGTCATTGGTTGGTACGAGTTCGCTCAGAGTAAGCAATGTTACCTCGCAGATACATAACCTTAAGAGAAAGACGTCGAGGTACCTCTAAAGTCAAAGGTGTGCTAATTAGTTACGTAACTCTGAGATAACAAAGTGGATGTACATTTTAAAGATGTCTGGTTACGTAAATATTACGTTCAACTGATGCAGCACTGAGAACGTTGTTATATTACATAACAATGACGTGAAATATAAGGAATTTACTGAACGTAGAATCCGTTCTTTAAAAATTACCTGTAGCTTACGTAAATTCAAGAGAACGTAACAAAATTGTTTACTGGGATGGGTGGCAGAGAAATTGGTAAAAAAACTAAAAAGCAAATATTCCTAAAACTTCGTTTTTAGGCATTTTAGGGGTTCCTGATCATTTTCTACTTTTTCTGGATGGGAGTGAAATTGGGGTATTTGAGATTGTAAAATTGAAAAGTTAGTTGTACTTATGATAGGCTTGTACCTGACCTGTGAAAAAAAGACCTACCGGTATAACACACTTTTTTGCGGGGGGGATGTCAGACTATAGCTTCATGCTATCACTTCATTTTTTGCTCTACATTAGGAAACTAACAAAAGTTTGTTAACCTATCTTAAACTGCTTTGCAGGTATTAAATAAATATCTATTTCCGTGTACGTGGATGATTACAAGCCGGAGATTCGGCGACTACCGTTAGCGTTTTTCGCGCTATTCGAAAAACGTCCCATGAAATAATCATGACGAGGGTAGCAGATGGTATGCAGTGCCAGAGCATACGTGCATATTGTCCCTTTGTAGCGACAGCGAATCGCTGCTTTTGCAGAATTCTGGGATTATTGTTTTTTAGAACGCTTGACTGACATACAAGGTACAGCTAATTGCAGCTGATTGGATTTGTATCGGCGGGACTATACGACCGTGCAGCGTACTAACGCTGGTGTGCTGGCGCTAAATAGTTTCGGGGTTCTATGTTCTGCATATATTCAAAGTTTGCCTTAATAATAGCAAAGCGGAACCAGTGGCGGCTGTTAGCACAAATGAACAAAGGTGCTATTTTACACCCCCCTTCCAATCTTTGATTGTACAGAGTCCGACATAAAGGATGCATCTTTTTAAAATGCTCAGTACTCTCCCCCCCCCCCCCCGCATCAGAGCGAGAGAGGTGGTGAGGGTACCGTTCAACTTACGAGCTTCTAGCATTTAGTTACCAGTTAATATTATGGAGCCGCGGACTGTTAAATACTTCATTCTAACGTACGGTAGCATTGTATGAAATAATGAGACTATCACGGCTATGCAGCGGAGGTTCGTGGACACTTTAAGATTCATTGGAGTCGAGCTATTCCTACTCGAAAAACCATCCTTCATTGAGTTGAAGCACTTTGCACCCGTGGCGTACTGAACCAACGAAAGACTATCAAGAAGCTCCACGGACTGTTCGAAGTCCTGAGAATGTGAATCACGTTCGACAAGCCCTTCGTCGCAGTACGACTCGATCTGCTAGGGAACATGCTGCTAAACTTCGCCTCAGTGAGATGGAAGCAGTTATCCAGCGAAATAAGAAGACCGCAGATCGCCACGAACGAATTCTTGAGACAAAACATTGACATTCATCTAGAGGAATCACCTAAGACTTCTACCGCAACCTTAGCAGTAAACCATGGCATAAGTCGTCGTTCCGTGGGGAAAATATTGAAAAGAGGAAAGTACCATCCATATAAGGTACAATTGATTCAAGAATTGTCAGATGATGATTTTGACCGACGGCTAGAGTTGTGTGAAACAATGATGGAAATTTGTAGCGATGACGAAAATTTTGTAACTAATGTGGTATTTTCTGACGAGGCAACTTTCTGTTTAAATGGAACAGATAATCGGCATAATTCGAGGTATTGGTATGGTTGAAGCCCATAGCCAGCACCCACAAAACTTGAGTGTTTGGATGGGAATTGCAGGAAACAGACTGGTAGGCCCAATTTCCCAATTTTCATAGTCGGAAACTTGTACGGGGACAAATACTGGGACCTACTAAATAATTACATCATTCCAGCACTCCAAAACAATAGGCAGTTACCTCATAATTTATGGTTTCAGCAAGATGGTGCGCCTCCCCACTATGATAGTCGAGTTAGGGGTCTGTTGGATGCTACTTTTCATAATCGATGGATTGGACGTAGAGGATTAATAGAGTGGCTTGCCCGTTCTCCCGACCTGAGTCCCTTAGACTTTCTCCTTTGGGGCTACATCAAATCACGTGCTTACGTTTGCCGCTCAACTACTGTGCAGGAGCTGAGACAAAGAATAATAACTGAGTGTGCACAGATCACAGAAACACTTATAGATATGAAACTGATATAGCCAATTGTCAAAAACTGTTCGTATCACACCGCCTGGCGTTTGCGATTGTAACTAAAGCTTTTACAGGGTGTTACCTTCAAAGGTGGCATTTGTTTATACTTGTATGAATGAATAATAATAGATGTTTACGCGGATCACGCCTCGGACTGGTTCGGGACTGATTCGAATGAAAAGCGCATCCGCATTATGATTAAGGACGTTCGTAGTATATAAATATTGCACGTAAGCTGACTCGATTTACATCACAGAATCAGTTTACATGAATTTACATACCGCGAACGCCCGTAGTCTTACTGCCCATGCGCTATTCACATTTCACCCGAATCAATCAGTTTGGCACGTGATCCGTGAAAACCTGTAATAATAATAATTAGTAATAGTGTCTTTATTCTTCCAAAAGCAACATAATAGTAAACTTTAATGATAACATAAAAAATGAATATGCAGTCAGAACAACCTCAAGGAGGAGTTCACTTTGATGGTGTTCTTCCACTCAGCCCTTGCCAATATTAATACAATGAAAAATTATAAATAATTACTTATCCTAACTTAAAAACAAAACTATGTACAACATTGTAAAATTGCATAACGCACAAACAAAATAAATGTGAGCTGTATGTAGAAATTATTGTTTTAACGTCCTTGGTGGAAATAATGTGCAAAAGTGATCTTTTTGAGTCTAACAGTATATTTATGACTTTTTATTTCTATTCAATTCATAAGCCGTCATTCAATATTCCTCACGTATAAACAATACATCGTGTGCTATTGTACAATAAGATAAATACTATGATCCTTCTCTCAAATTAGTGAAAAAAACCAAAAACATATAAGTATCTACTTTCTGAGACAAATTCTAGGAGATAAAAGCCAAATAATTACTTGTATCCATATATTTATGTAGATTTATAATATAAATCAAAAGATATAAATGGTCCACTATTTACTTTTAAGATTAAGTTAATTCATAATGTTGTAACAAGAAGACTTTACAAATACTAAGAAACAAATAAATTTCAAATATTTTCTTTTACGCTACAAAAAAATTGTTGGGCAAAGAGTGATAATATTTTTTCAGCAACTTTGAAGCGCTCTTTATACTTGGATCATGTTTTTCTGCATCTTTTCCATCTTTACACTCCATTTTCTAATAGTTGTGTAAAACTGTTTAGCTTGTGGACTGAGTTGACTACTTCGATTGACATTGGCCAACCCCAAAACAGAATTCCGCCTAGAGACACCTACAAAAAAATATAAACTAATTAGAAAAAGACATGGGTTGCCACCAAAAATATATATTTTTGAGGATAACAGCAGTAAAAATCATTATAATTAATCTAAATATTCTGACTGATACATACATTTTGTGCTAACATTAGCACAAAAGAAAATTTGAAACATAATGGATCCATCAGTGGCAGTGGCAAGAAATTTTGCGTGGTCTCTTTTTTTTAATAATATTTTACGTTGTATATACAGGGTGAATCCTAAGTTGATCTTTCTTTAAACTGTGTATAGAATTAATTAAAATAAACTACGTTTTCAAATAACTTTTATCCAAAAACTGCCAAATAAGCGAGATACAGAAAAAAAGTAAGTCTAAACCCTGATCTGGACTTATGTATTAAGACGCACCTAGTCTCTATATGTTTAGTCTTTTTCTGGAATTTTTGTCTTATCGCCAGGCATTGTATCTGTCAATAATAACTAGTCACTTTCAGTTTATCGTAGTTAGTTTTAAACTGGAAAAACTTAATTTTGCGTCTATAAGAATGCGTCACTTTTAGGAATTACCAATTTAAAATTAACAAATTTAAACAGAAAGTGACTATTGCACTACCTGACAGGTGCAGTGCCTAATAGATAAGGCAAAAATCCGAACAAAAAACTGAACAGATTAGGGTAGGTCCGTCTTGATACACAAGCCGAGATTTACATTTTTTATTTTGGAGCTCGCATATTTTTCACTTTTTCTAAATAAAACTACATGAAGAGCTAGCTTATTTCAACGACTTCAGTACACAGTTAAGAAAAGTGTCATCTGTTGTGGCCAAAATTTTGATTAGAAACACAGGTCACTGCATAAAGGAAACTGCCAAGCTTTCGGCAATGATTATTGTCATCTTCGGGGCTTTAGCATTGAGGTTTACTCGCTACTGTCTCACTTTTTCAATGATAGGTATGAATCATGGGGTTAGTAGGTATTTTTTGTAAAGAATATTAATAACTAGGAAACAGACCTTTTAACTTAGTATACTTTCTTGTTGCACAAAGGCGGGTCCTTAGTTACGCCACTGGTATCCACACCATACATGCAACAATATTTACCTCTATTAAGTCTTGCAACTGTAGGTACAGTGTGTGGTGGTCGCTTGAGTGTAGCGTCTTCACTAGACATAGGCTGGAGTACAGAATTATCACCTGAAAGATATGTAAATATAGTTAATTTTTTATGACTGTAATATACACCGTATGTCAGGACGAAAACCAAAAAAGAAATCGTACTTAGGTTTCGGAAGGTGAAGGCGATATCAAAAGGAATTATTCTGAAATTCGCATTTGTTACAGAGAAATCAACGTTTGAAGTTTGGTTTTAAAGATAACTGAAACGTGTCTGGCCCACCTTATCTCACTTCCACTTTCGAGATTTTCTTATCTATTTTACAGCAAAAATCGGAGATCATTTAGAAGGATTACAGTAATGTTCTTGTCGATTGTTCACCTCAATGATCAGATTTTTGTAGTTTTCGTACCGTACAAACGTGCACATATACAGGATTTGGTTTTGGGGGGGGGGGTCCAGATTATGGGTGTCACTTAGTTGACCTTTCGGGGGGGTCCAGATTAGAGTTGCCACCTTAAATCCTTAAATTTGCGGGGGGGGGGGGGGAATTTGTGGATTCCGTTTTTTAGGCGGCATTTTATAACGTTTCGGAGGGGGGTCCGGACTCCCTGGACCCCCCCCTAAATACGTGCCTGCGTACAAATGTGATACGAGCAGCCACATGCTAATCATTTCGCGATCTAATTAAGGGCAACTGAACTTTTTAGGTTTTAAGAATAAATGAATCGCTTTATGCAGAAAAGAATTAAGTCAATTTTTGGTTAAACTGCGTTCTTGAAGAAAACGTATCATATATTTATATCAAATAACATCTTTTCATGCAGAAAGGACATCAGTATCATTTACCGTTGTATGAGATTTTACTGGCAATTTTACATGTTTTATGCAGAAGCGACGTAAGTCAGAGACTTATGCCGTTTCTGCATAAAACTTTTGTGATCGGAGTATGCGCAGATTCTTCTGAAGGCTATCTAGTCGTCTGGTCAGTAAAGGTAAACAAAGCCGATGTTTTGGTTACTTGCTGTTATCTCTAAATAAAAATGGGTGACGCATCAAGAAAAAAGAGGGCAAAACCTGAAAACTATCAACGGACTAAGATCAAAGAAGCAAGAACAAGTGGTACAGAGTACGTAGATTACAAAGGTCGTTTGGTTGCTGCGAAAAGACCAGAAGAGCCTTGCAGGTAAGATTTGAGGTTATAATTTCTAGCATCCGGTTTTTAAAGGCTAACTTTTTTAGGTGCAAAAGAAACTGTTTTAGTAAAGTATCCGAAGTTGAACGGCTGGACATGTTCACTCGCTTTTACAATTTAAAAACTAAAGATGAACAAGACATTTTCGTCCAAGGGCTCATCGAGATTACTGATGTACAGAAACGTCGACCGAGAAAAGACAATCCGAAAAACAGGCCTCACTCTTACAAATATTTCGTGAAGAGAAAGGGAGATGTTAGGTGTGAAGTTTGTTTGAAAGCATTTTTGAGCATTTTATCTGTTACGGAAAAGCGACTATTGAGAATTAAGAGATTAGCTGTACTAGGAATGAGTCCAAGAGACATGAGGGGCAAAAATACTAGCGGTAATGCTTTACCTGAAGCAGCCAGATTAAGCATGAGAGAACATATCGAATCCTTCCTCAAAAAAGAGAGCCATTACTCTGGTCGAGAGGTCTATTATTTAGACAGCAATCTTAACATAGAAAAGATGCATAATCTGTTTAAAATTCGATACCCCATGTATCAGCATATATCTTACGCATCATACTACAAGTTTTTTGTGGAAAATTTCAAGCTCTCCTTTGGAAGACCACAAGTGGATGTTTGTGGTACTTGTGAAACGTAGAAGATTAAAATAAAAGATGACTATTTAAACGAAACAGCAAAACGAGTGGCTGTTGCTGAGTATCTAGTACATAAAAGAAGAACCAAAAAATTTTATTCTGAATTAAAAAGCGAAACAGAAAAAGTGAACGAGCCCCACGTTCTTGCATTGTGGTTTGATTTTATGCAGAATATTCAACTTCCGGTTACACCAGTAGGGGACGTTTTTTATTACAACGAGCTGACCACCAACGTATTTTGCATCCACAATATAAAGAAAAATAAGGCTACCTTATACATATACCATGAAGGTGTAGCAAAAAAGTCACCAAATGAAGTTTGTTCGTTGTTATTAGATTACATTTCCAACAATTCTGAAGGTGCTTCTGAGCTCCATCTCTATAGTGACAATTGTTGGGGACAAAACAAAAATCATGCTCTAATAAGAATGCTTCTTACGCTGACTGACACTAAGAAATTTGACAAAATACTACAATATTTCCCTGTAAGAGGGCATTCTTTGCTGCCTTGTGATAGAGACTTTTCTATAATCAAGAGGGCTCTAAAGAAACGTGATCGAATTTACAATGTTCACGATCTTACAGAAATTATTGCAAACGCTTCCAGAACGCAAAAGTTTGAAGTAAGGGAGGTTAACACTCTTGAAATAACAAACTTGGTGGCTTGGTGGCCTCGATTTTATAAGAAGAACGCTGTGTCACTGGAAACTCGAAATCTTGAAAGAACACAAAAGGTGCACTTCAATATTAGCAAGTTTCATTATTTTGTGTATGACTCTGAGCATTCTGGAACTGTTAAAGCTGCGGAGTTCATCAAAAGTGTGGTGGAACATACCTTTGATCTTAATCAGAGTGGAAATAATATCTTACTTTTACCGACATCACCATGTTATCCTGTGGGGAAAGTACCAATTAAACAGAAAAAGATAGATGGGATCAGACAGTGTATAAAATATGTTGAAGACCCTTACAAGGAATTTTATAATGAAATCGTTTCGACTTGGCCCACGATATCCACATCAAATGATGATGAATAGAGTTTTTATGTTATTTACTGAATGTTTATGTACCAAATAAGCATTATTGTTATTAATAGTATTAGTTTTCATATGAAACTGAGTTGTAAAGAACTTTTTTTTGTAGAAATAAAATAATTTCTCGGAGTAACTGCTTTTTTATGCAAAAACGTCTTAAGTCACGTTTTTCTTTAATTTTTTTGACAACACGAAAAATTACGGAAAACTCACAATGTAATTTTTTCAACTCACTCGAATAGATACATCAGCTAGCACCTGCAAAATAACTAAATTAAACATAATATAAACTTTAGAAAGTTTTTTCCTTTTTTCTCAAAACTAAGTTTTACGACTTATGACCTTTCTGCATAAAGCGATTCAAATATAAAACCCAAACATATTAATACATAAGCCGGTGCCGGAAATCATCCTTAAAGTTTTCGGGATTCGTCCTGGGACACGGTATACAGAAAAATGTTTGCACAATGTTACAACTTGCAGTTATGATGTAATGTCACAAACAATTGATGACAGGATTTTTTAATTTTTGCCCAAACAAAAATCACAGCGAAATCTATATGTATTTCAAAATTGCTTACAAAATTTAATGTCATGTACAGCTGATTTTAACAAAACTGATACAACTCATAAAGCACTTTTCTCAGATATTAGTATTATTGTAGATTCCTAAAGCATTAATAATGATTATGATTTCATTTACATGCAAAGCTCATCATTTCCATATCTTACTCTTACTGTTAAGATAAAAAAAAACACACTTTGTCAAATATATCCGCCTGATGCTGATATACTCTGTTAATAAAAATTTAATTTTACAAGAACTGTTTTTTTTTCAGTTTTGTTTCAGTTTCTTTTTAAATCAGAAGTACTTTAATGTGAGGCATCTTTGTCAGGTTGGATATAAAATTCACAATTTTCACCTTACCTTTTGATGTTCCTGGTAGAACTGGGAACCCATGAGAATGACTATCTTGTAATTCTAAAAATGAAAAGAAATATAACTACATATAACTATATACGTGGTATAATAAAATTATATTATGATAAGTTGGAAAGAGGATATTTAGTAGGATATCATAAAATTTTAATTACAGGCTATAACATACAATATGTAATTCATGGTATTGTGGGTTGCAGTTTTAGGGGTTCGTTATACAATTTGGCACTACGGTTGAAACTTTATCTTAAATAAGCATCTGATAAAACGCGGTTTTCTGCACTATCCACATAGGTAGGGCATTGCCTCTTAAACTACATATATGCCCCATCCTAGCTAGTGCCACTCATTTGCACGTGCTATATGCATATTATACATATATGTAGAGTAGGTCATCAAACATTGCAGAAAAGAACACGAAGAATAATGTGAAATTCTTAAACAAAAATTACACTTACTTGGAATCAGCAGCGATGGCACAGCATTCTACATCAGCTCTTTACGGCTTCCAGGTAAAAAGCAATTAGGGGTAAAATGTTGGTCGCACACATAAAGCCTATTATAAATTTGTTCCTTGAGGGTTTTGGAAGCCGATCTCGTTGACCCCGGCTTTCAATACAACCCGGCACACAACACTTCTTCAACGTTTCAAAATTTTCCATCAGGAATGATCAATGTAATAGATAGGTACTATCGATATCAAGAATATAAAAATATCACCATTCATATACGTTTCACACTTTCAAATTCAAACGCACCGTTCAAAAAATTTTAAATCTGTCAAAGTAATGTCAAAGCCCAAGCTACAAGCTTGTGACTTAAGACAGAGGCAGACTTGATTAGTAGATATAAAATATGGTGACGCGCCGCGCGCGCCGTCTGGTGTTTGCGATTGAATACAGAACAATTTTCGGCGGGAACGGCAAAGTGACAAATCTAAACTTTGTTTCTGTGATCTGTGCTGAGTGTGACTTTATTCGTAGAGACATCCTGGAAAAGGTAACCTCAGCAATTTGTCAACAGACTTGCAAGTTGTCAGGAAGTAAACGGCGGGCATTTTGAACATCTGAGATAATTCATTTTCAATTTTCTTATTTTCTTATTGTAACACATCAAATAAAATGAACGTTTCAGTAAATAAAAAAAAGCCATTTCTACAGAAACAAATACTATAAGCCCACTGTGGACGTATTCGGAAAAAAGGTTGTATTAAAATCTGCAAAAATATACAGGGTGTCCCATTTAAATTAAAAAGTTGACGGTACTTCCGGTTAGACCGCAAGTACATTAATAGCTAACATAATGTCTTCGGATGTATTAAGCGTCACTACATTTACCTGCAAATTTTCAGCCATATCACCCTTTCCATTTCAAAGATATTTGCTTGGTTCCATACTTTATTCCAACCCTGTCTACAGCTAAATTTAGGTGCAAAAGAACCATTCACATGAGTAACTTGTACGATAATAAAAAACTGCACAATACACCATGTGTAGTGTTTAGTGATCAAACACTCTACGTCATTGTCACCAAACGTAGACAAGGCAGGGTTATCACTCTAGGCTCTATCTTGGATGTTGCCGTAATTGGTCCCTCTTTCATCTGTTGGTACCCTTTCCCAGAAAATTTTGGCGAAATTCAGTGCGCGATTCATATCAAGTATTGTGTGCGAACTTTGTATATAACATATGTTGTTTGATATTGATTTTTATTAATCTTCATACAAAAGTGAAGCAAATGTCGCTAACACTGCATAAAGGATGATCCCGTGAATATAAACAAAACCGCAAAACTAACTGACAAGTCTAAGCGTTTTTGTCGGTATTTGGAAAACGAGGTGTACTCTGTGTGGTGGAACATGCAGGAAAATGGGCCGAGTACTTCAACTTCAATCATGCAGATGTATAGATATAAGGAAAAAGAGCCTTTACCCTCATTCAAAGGACCCTGTACGTAAGTGCGCCATGAGGTACTCTGTTAAATGTGGTGTAGCGTGTGAAGCACTCAGTATTGATACTAGATGATAGATAATATCGGTATTGGGATTCTGGTACTCATTGAACCTATCATTGTTTAACAAGGAACTTCGAGTTTGTAGAATAAGGTTGCTGTAATAAAATGAGAATTTAGATTAAGAAAAGCTGACAGGTCAGATACACCATATTACCTGTGTGGGTATTTAACTATTGAACAATCTACTGGGTGTTAGGTAAACTGCAACAGCAGGTGCCTTTCTTTGCTGGTAGCTTCATAAATTATTCATGTAGAGATAAAACAGGAGTATATAGAACTGCGCTCTCACGCGCCAGCTTGAAATTTCAAAGACTGTACTCATTCGACAGCAGACAAAATTGAGATGGCATGTTCTTGTATAAATTGTATAAACCGGTATGTACTAAAGCAGCTTACCTAGATAAAATTTTCACCGTCATGTAGAGTGGCGGCAGGGTTAAAACAAAAAATTAGAGTAATTAGTCTTTATGTAGCTCTGGCGGTATGCAATAGTCTCTACCAGTAGTTCTAGATTCCATTTTTTCAGAAAATCTGAAAGAATAGTTTTCAATAGCTAATTTGGGTATAACAAAATATTGTGGCTATTGTGGCAAAGCCGCGGTGCAATCATAAAAAAATAACAACTAAAAACTAAAGGAACTACTCAGACTTCGCTCTTGAACGTTTTCGTGGTCTCCGGCTGAACTAGTTTTCAAATCAGTACAGCTTGTGTGCTGTACATTTTTTATCGATATACTGACTTACCTTTCTTCTTAATTTTATGGTTTTGCAGAACGGCTACTGTTTCTAGGGTATATGTGATTCATAGCAATCTAGGTAACGTGTTGCTTATTGTCATAAAATATGTCTATAGTGCGATAGGCTTATGGCGTTTTGGGGAGCTCTCATGAAAAAGGGATGCCCATCCAGATTCTACAAATGTCAGTTTCTCAAAAACCAGATCCAAAAATCAATTTGATTATACGTGGTTTATTTTTATGCAACAACTTCAAAAACGGAGAAGTTCGCAGTAATATAAACTACCCGCAAGTGAAATCTGCATACTGAGAAAAAAGGGATGCGGTTTATAAAATACGGCAGAACTAAAGACAAGAATAAACGAACCCATTTTTGTCATAATTAGTTTATAAAAAAATACAACAGGTCAATATTGGGTGGCCCCTCCATGTTGACGAATGCACTCCTCTAGCCTAGGCTTAATGCTCGTAATCTGGTTGTTAACGTGTTACAAGTTTTCAGAAAGACAATTCTAGACATATGCGAAGCGGTTCTTACTAGCTCATAGCCCCTATTCTACCCTTATTTTTTCTGTCCACATAGGCATAGTCTTGTTTACTGTGTTTCTGTTTTTGTTTTTAAATTATAACTGCTGTAATTTGTCCTTGTGATTACGATTTTATTGACTGCAAATGTACCTTTCTGAATAAAGCTGGTGAATAAATGATAAGTGAGTAATAAACTCTAGAAGTACAGCCTCCCAAGCTCCCCAGTTCATCCAGCGTGATAGAGAGATTGGGTGAATCACAAATGTAGACACCCATCCAATCTCACACATTTTCAATTGGCGATAAAGCAGCTGACCGTGAAGGCCAGGGGAGCACCCACACCTCAGCCTCCTGTAGGAATCTCATCGACAGCCTTACAATATATGGACAAGTAAAGGGGACATGCTGACCAATGGGACTGTATACATGACGTCCAACTGCAAATCGGATATCACGTCGTTCACCCCGTCGTCGTGTACTGCGTTAACCTCCATCGAGTGCCCCCAATCAAAACCTGGACTTGTCGGAGCAGCCCACCTGATACCACTCAGAATGACACTGTCGGTGTTCTTGGCACCGATCTAACCGTTGGCGATAATTATCTGCAATGAGTGGTAACATAATGTAACATCATGTAGCATCGACGACAAAGATTTACCTCTATCAACAACAAAAAGCTAAAATCAGAATAAAAAGTGAATTGTCTGAAAAGATTGATATCGAGAAAGGAGTAAGGCAGAGATGTGTCTTTTCACCCCTATTATTTAACGTCTACTCGGAGGATATATTCAGGAGAGCTTTAACAGACACCACAGATGGTATAATTATAAATGGGCAATGCAACAACAACCTGCGTTACGCTGACGACACGGCTATTCTAGCAGATAGTGCTGAAGCACTGCAACGACTGATGAATAGAGTAACAACAGCATGTGAAGAGTTTGGGATGGAACTAAACACAAAGGTAACAAAAACGATGGTCATCAGCAAGCATCAGAATAAGAAAGTAAAAATTAATGTCAACGGAACAGAGCTGGAAAGAGTAAGAGGAACAAATTGCCTTGGAGGTAATCTTGACGAAGCTTGGGACCATTCACTAGAGATAAGAACACACATAGAAAAAGCACGTAACGTCCAACTTAATATCCCATTAAGAGCTCGGATACTGAATTGCTATGTTTTCTCCACTGTACGGTGTTGAGGCTTGGACAATGACAGAAGCAACACAAAAAAGAATACAATCATTCGAACTCTGGTGTTACCGTAAGATGCTTAGAATATCTTACGTGAGTTATACCACAAATGAAGAAGTCTTGCGTAGAATGAACAAGACAACAGAGCTGATGAACCTCATAAAAGAAAGAAAAACACAATATTTTGGCCACATTATGGGAAACGAGAAATACGAGTTGTTCCGTCTAATCATCGAAGGCAAAATCAATAGTAAGAGGGGACCAGGAAGAAGACGCAACTCCTGGCTCAAAAACTTGCGACAGTGGTCAAATATGATCTCCATAGAATTATTTAGAGCTGCCATAAATAAGATTAAATGGGAAAATGTAATCGCCAACGTCCTCAAGGATAAGGCATCTTAAGAAGAAGAAGTGAGTGGAAGGACTAGATGCGGACCATATGATCCGAAGTTGATTTCACGCAATCTGTTGTACACCACGCAAATTCATCTCCCTAGAGCTGCATACCAAGCGTCAGCAACTCTCGAGTGGATTGGAGTGTGTCTCGGAGGGCCAGTAGTTGTAGATGACGGTCTTGCTAGTCTGTAGTACTCCAACGTGCTCCAGAACCTGTAGCTTGTTGCATTTGCCCAACCCGATGCTGCTCCAACTGTAGCCACGCTACGCCCCATGGTTACAGCAATTGCTTTGAAAGAAGCTTCTCGTTAGGCTACAATCCGACCCCGTTTAAAGGGTGTGAACTGCGTAAACTGGGGCTGCTGTTTGTAGCAGGCATCTTTGCACAACCAGATAGTCTATCGCAACATTTGCAACAGATATTATAGTTTTTGGAGCGACAAAATGTCATGCTTTGTTTTTACACGTATAGAGCATTTTGTAGGTGCCATGTAGGTAAATAGCGTCTAAGTGAATCACAAGCGTTAGAATGTCGCTTTTCTTCTATAGGTGTTCGGATTTCACTCGCCAGTAGTTTGTATGTATCAAACACAAAGTATATTTTTGAGTGGTTTCTATGATACAGAGCTTATTTTTGTCAGATACTGTACTGATGAAATAAAGCAAAGACAAAATTAATTAAGTAGCTAGTCAGTTAGCTTCGCCTTCCGTTCAATAACCCATACCTAGAGCCGTTAGGAAAGGTGATCCATCAATATCCGATCCATCACCTCCATAGCTGTAATCGAGAACCATTTTCCAAGCTATATATTTGTAAAGTATCGCCGGAAGATAGAAAAAAATGAAGTCAAGTTGATTGACTCAGTACTTCCCACACATTAACGTGATACCAGTTTATTATTTTCCCATAGCATGAGGCTTCAGTCTGAGATCCCCTTGCAACCAAATCATCGGCAGCCCCCCCCCCCCCTAAAATTGTTTTATGCTTTATGTCTCAGGTCCCATCCCAATTTCCCCACCCAAAAAAAAAAGGTGAAAGAAAGAAGAAAATGAGCAGGAACCCCTAATACATCTAAAAACGAAGTTTGAGCTGTTTTCGTATTTTTAGTTTTTTGATTATTATACTACGCTGCCACTGACATGATTTCTAAGAATCATACACGCTTTCCATCCTCACCACGGTATTAATACTGTGCCAAAATTTCATTAGAATCAATTTAAAAGTTTCCACGTTACAAAATACAAAACGATCTATTATAGCAATAAATACGTATGTATACATAAAATTCCCTTAGTTTCGGTAATAGGCTAGGCAATGTTCGCCAGGACGTAAAAAGTTGATTTATGTCGCTAGGTCTTTCTTCACAGGTTAGTGGACAGCCTATTATGAATACAACAAATTTTTCAGTTTTTCAACCACCCACCCCCCCCCCCCCACCCTAATTTCACCCCCACCCGAAGAAACGCAGAAAATGATCAGGAACCTGTAAAACGCTAAATAACGAAGTTTGAGCTGTTGTTATATTTCTGGTCTTTTTTATTATTTCTGCGCCGCCACTGGCACAATTTATAAAAATCAATCGTATTTTCCATCCTCGCTACGGTGGTAATACGGTGTCCAAATTCCATTAAAATTTGCTCGTTACACAATATAGAACGATCTAAAGCAATACTCGTATGTTTACAGCAGAAAAAAATTCCTTTGGTTTCTACTAGGAAGGCAATGTTCGGATGGACCTAAAAAAGTTATTAATGTCACTAGGTCTTTTTTCACAGGTCAGTGGACGTCTATTATGAAAGCAACAAATTTTCCAGTTTTACAACCCCCCACCCCCCAATTTCACCCCCACCCAAAAAAAGTAGAAAATGATCAGGAACTCCTAAAGCGCCTAAAAGCGAAGTTTGAGGCATATTTGGAATTTTTCGTTTTTTGCTAATTACTCCGCCGCCCATGCACCGATTTTCAAAGTTGTAGCAACATTATCTACGACGACCCTACACCATATCGCGGCCCAAATTACATCAAAATCTATGCAGCAGTTACTGAGATTAGGAGGCTAGAAGAACGCCAACAGACAGACAGACCGACAGACCGACAGACCGACAGACCGACAGACCGACAGACCGACAGACCGACAGACCGACAGACCGACAGACCGACAGACCGACAGACCGACAGACCGACAGACCGACAGACCGACAGACCGACAGACCGACAGACCGACAAACCGACAGACCGACAGACCGACAGACTGACGGAAATGAGTGACGTGGATTTTCGTTATGTAGACATCATAAAACGCCTAAAAAGTATATTATCTCAAAATCGAAAATTTTCGCGATCACAATATTCCCATCACCTATCGGTGTAGGAGGTAGAATGAATGTACATTATATCCCAGAATATTAGAAGGGGCACACATGTGTATCTAGTTAACCAAGCAGATACCTACTATTACTAGGTTCCAAAGATAATCATATCCAAATAGTTTAACCTACGCTTTTGATAAAAGTTCCTGCTTCAGCACACCTTTTTGTTGTAGTACATCAAAAATTAGGGAATCTCCTTCGAAATAGAGAACGAGAATCGGAAATATACTTAATAGTTCACGGGCCTCTGCTCCAAACAATGAAATAAACTTTAAAGTAAGGGTTGAATGATTTAAGAAGTAATTGAATTCGGTGAATTTGGTGGCATAATCATAGACCACATGCTGGGCTTCTGTGTACTTCTGACCACAGTAGACCCACCTTTACAGTAAAAGCTAGTACGGCATTGTGTCCTACATCCCTTACATCGCCGTCGTTTGATTTTGAACTTTTAGATCTCAATACAATTGTGTGCGCAGCACTCTTCCTGTGCACAGCATCATGTGCATGTGAAGTCACAACAACCACTACATACAACCATCGAGGTCACCTTTTAGGATAACTCATCAACCTTTATAAGGAGCCCCACCCATACCTTCCCCTAACTCACCACCACAATTTTACCCACTCCTGGGAAAAAGGGCGAAAAGTTATCAGGAAGCCTTAACACTCCGAAAAATGAATTTTGGGAATATTCTGAAATTTTTATGTTTTGCTAATTACTCCAATGATACTATACCGTTTTTTCAAAATATCGCAGTATCACCCACTAATTTGATCGAACTCTGTCTAGCGTTTACTGAGATAGACAGGTGCGCAGACCGATAGACAAACCGAGGGACGAAAATCAGTGACATAAATTGTGCGGGTATATTATATTGAATTTCGTTCGCAAACATGTATCAACTTCAATAGCCATGAAAATGATACAAGAACCAGGAATAGGACTTACTACCCGATTCAGCAAAAATCATCAAGTCTCATTTGTCAAACAAAAAAAGGTCAAACAATTGATATCAGGCAGATTGCGAGATACATTTTCAAATTACTTGAAAAAGCGTTACAAAAAAATGAATTTGTCTGAAAAAGTCACTCAATAATTAACTGTGCACTTTACGGTAAAAATATGCCCATCTTTCTAGTTATCCATTGGTATCATAAACTTGTTGTAAATGTCGTAAACACAGGCAATAAGACTGCATTTAAACTCTAAAAGTATAATGAATCTCCGAGAGTGCAAAGTTTCAACAGACCGTTTGGTAAAAACTTGTCATCGGATTTCTAGTTACCACTTTAGGGGACTTGAATGTTGTGGCTATAGCAACATGATTACTCACACAGTGATCAGTTAACCAAAACTGTGGTGTAGGGTCTCAAAGCTGTATAATTTTAAAAGAAATATTCAAGTTGTAAGTTAAAATGGATTCGTCTTAAAAAGTCGCTAGTTAATCCCTTAAAAGTTGCTGGGTAGTCAAGCAGAACATGCAAGCCACGTTATAAAGTATGGCGTATCCAGAGGTTTACACTAATGTACAAATGAGCGGTCACAGATAATCCACAACGAAGTAGGCTAAGACAAAGGGTGATATCTGTTACGAACACACGATGGATCAGTCATAAACGTACGTACGCTGAAGCTCAAACTGTAGATGTTGTGCTGTAGATCGACAATAACGAACGTACGCTTGCGCAAGTTAATATAGTATATGTAATTTATAACGTGGCCTGCATGATTTGCTTGCTTGCCTCGTAATTTTTTAAGAAGACTCCATTTCATGGCCATGTCCATGTCCATCCTGAAGTACCCATAACAAAAACTAGAAATCCTATGAGAAGTTTTTGACAAACGGTCTACTTAAACTTCGTACTCTCGGAAATCCATTATGCTTTTAGAGCTTAAATGCATCTTATTGCCTGTGTTTACCACATTTACAACAAGTTTATGATACCAGTGGATAACAAGAAAGATGGGCATGTTTTTACCGTAAAGTGTACAGTTAATTATTGAGTGACTTTTTCAGATAAATTCATTTTTGTAACGCTTTTCCAAGTAATTTGAAAATGTATCTCGCAATCTGCCTGATATCAATTGTATGACTTTTTTTGTTTGACAAATGAGACTTGATGATTTTTGCTGAATCGGGTAGTAAGTCTTTAAGTGCACCATTAATTGTTAGGTGACTTTTTAAGATAAACTCTTTTTTTTTTTGTAACGCTTCTTCAAGTCACTTTTCAACACATGCTGATTTTGACACCATCTCGCGAAGTGTTTGATACTTGATCACTTTCTTTTAGTCGATAATGACGTAACTGTATATTTGCTAAGGAGTAATACCAAAAATTCTAAAATTCAACTATAAATTTTGTTTTATTATGTTTTCATTTGGAGGTCTGCATTTTAATGGAAATCTGGAGGGAGGGACAGGTACTGCGATTCAAAGTAGATTCTTATATACTATCAGAAATGATTTGGGTCTTATTTTTTTAAAATACATTCACTCGGTTTAACACTAAACCTTCTCATATGCTGTCGACGCTCATCTCATCAACTTGCATAACTTCTACCTGAGTGAATTTAATTAAAACACCCATCCCTCAGACGTCAAGATTCGCGACATCTAGTTATATTTACATTCGGATTCGTTGAATTTATGTGACAGCCCTCGACAGTATTTCATTCCGAACTTGAGCAAAAACGGTTCGTGAAGCTGGTCATTATGATGTCGCTCAGAATACTACCATTTCTGTCGAATGTTTCCATATATTGAGATATTTATCTTTAATGCCTATATACCTGTATAACTTATGGCGCTGTATTGACACATAAGGAAGGTCTTCAATAGTTTGAGATTGGAGAAAAGTATCTACTAATCAAACCGAAGGCAAGGTTGATGAACTTAATAGGTGCGTGATGTATAAAATTAGTGTAGAGATTACGATAAATGTTATGTATGGCAAAGTAGGAGACCTATTATTACTACATTTAAATGACATACGGTAAATTCTTTATATGGTAGAATAAATAAATCTAGTGTTGATCAGTGAATATGGTATATCTAGGTATCTTAAAATTGGTTTTTAGCTCCCAGTAGACTTTAGCTGGGCGCACGTGAAAGCTTGGATAGCACAAGAGCTAAGACATAATATTCTGACCTAAAATTTTTGCGGAACATAGGTCAGTTTATAACTGGTAGACATTTTTGTGAGGTACAAGCACTACTTCTCGAATCAGAGCAGATCCGTAGAGCCAACCAGGTCAAATGGGTACTACGATAGTTCATCTGGGTTTTCAACAAAAACCCATGTGTTGTTGAAATACAGATTAAGGCCAGCCATGGTATTGGAAACCCCAGTGCACAGCATCATCATTAAGATCATATAACGGCTAACCCAGTATCTTGTGCTTTGCAAATAAGACGATATATCTGTCGTAAATAAAAAGTGACAACTGGAGCTCACATAAGAAAAGCAAGATATATGGCAACAATAACTTTTGTGCTCTTAAAATGCAAAAATCTTCTTCTTATATCATTCCACAAGTTATAATAGGGACTGTCTATCTGGCTCCAGAATATTTGAAGCAAATTTAATTTAACATAAATATCAACACTATACTGAGAAGTATTGGACAGTATTTAAATAACATACCCTTTATTGATGTAGAGATTACAAAACATTGCTTGTTGATCGAGGAAAGAATAAGGTTTCTTGTTTTCGCATCCAGTTTGTCACCTTTGAAACCCAAGCTTCGCCTTCAAGCGCTGTCAAAATGCCTTGCTATGTTTTGATTTCTTAAGATATCCGCGTTCTTTAAGAGAGGCTTGAACGCTAAAACCGTAAGACATACCGGGTGGAGTGGTAGGTCAAAAGCTTTTGTTACATTATATACAGACCCATATATCTGACGACTTATATTTTGCAAGATCGCTGATAAAAAAATGAATTGTTATTTCTACTAAACTAAACTTTTAAGCCTTGAACGCACTGGGTCGGACGGTACGGTATGAACGGTACGCACGGCATTTTTCAAAAATGTTTAGAATTGATTTGCCTACAGGTGGGCGCACTGGGTCGTCACTGTCGGAACAGGACCATCCGTACCTTCCGCCGTCCGACAAAATCCCGAAAGAAAGATTTCTAGGCATCCCGACCGTCCCGACCGGCCGTACCGATGACTCATCAGCCCTTCGGTGCGTGCATGCACGTGCTTCGGTACAGACGTTCCGCCGTTTCAGTTGAGCAATACTGGTTGCAAAGCGAGCATGGATGTTCCCAAATTAATTACGGTGGTGCTCAAATCTCTTGCGATTTATTCTATGAATCCAAAATCTGGATTTTCCTCGAGTTCTTGACCTTTCTTCTTCTTCTGCTACCAACATTAGACTTATTTCTTCTTAACTCAACATATCGTTTTGGTTTTCACAATACATAACAGCACAAAACCTACTACGAGACTGCTTGTCTCTATTGTCCGACCTTCCGCCCGTCCGTCCATCCGTACCGACCGACCCAGTGAGCGCAGTCACCTAAAAAAAGTGCCGAAGGTGCGTACCGTTCGTGCCGTTCCGTCCGACCCAGTGCGCGCTTTTACAGGTTACATACGTATACATTGATAAAAAATTAAAATAAAAAAGTATTGAATTTTAAATAAAAAACTGCAGGGTTGAACAAAGTCCAGACCTGTTTTTCCTCTTTCATAGTTAAGTCTCTCCATTATAGTCAGATCGCTCAGATTGTGAAACCATCACGCATCTCGAGGACAGGGCTCTCAAACGATAATTAAAGGTTAAACGACTCACCTATAAGGAAGTTCAATCCTCAATTATACGAGAGAGTCCTGTCCGAAGAGATCATACCCACCCCAAGCCCAAAGTACACGGTCTGAGTAGAAACATGACGAGTAGGCCAGCGGGACGCAGGGGATGGCGGAGAGTTGAATCACTTTTTCTCTTAACAATACGCTGCAAACGAGAACTGAAGCTTATGCTGCAGGGTCACCTCTTCGGACGGGGCTCTCTCGTATAACTGAGGATTGAACTTCCTGTCAGGTAAGTCGTTTAACCCCCTGAAGATGTTAACATAACAACATAGCGAAAGAGCTGTCGGGTTTGACCAAAATTTAGTTTGGCAAGTGGTTAGATTTGTAGTGTTTGTTAGTGCTACGTCAAAGGCTTGAGTGTCGCTTCAAAGTAAACTTTTCATCAACAGTTCGTGACCATTAATTTGTAGAAGGTGCTAAAAAAATTTTGTTTATGTTGCCTTCAAAACAAAGGAACATCGTATTCGTCGCGTACCGCCAGATCTTTCGGTGAATATTTTTTTCATAACAGGAAGTTTACTTTCTACAAAAAAAATCATACACGACCAAGAACTTCAGTATTAAAGTATTAGAAGTAAGTGTGGCAACTTTGTGTTATAATCTAAGGCTACGTTTCAACAAAGAGACAATACCTAGTGTATTTTGAATGTCAGTCCATCCTTACGTAGTTGAATCAGGAGTGAACTCTACTACTTGACACTATTCATAAATTGTATTCAAATTAATAAACAAAAGATTGACGCCATTTGCCTGAACGACGCAAAAGCTCATGGATCTGGCAGCTTCAGGCAAAATCGACATAATCCCGAAAGTCAAGCGGAAAACCTTAATTAATAAAAGTCAGTTTAATTATGACGTTGCGAAGTTTGTTCATTATTCCGCTAATATAGCTGCTCGCATATTATACAAATAGGTCATGGATCGTCCGTTTTACTGGATCCAGTTTTAATGACTACATAGAAAGTTGCGAGTTAAAAATACTAAATATTTTGAAATATAATGATATAATCCAATGAGTGTAATGCTGAACGCCATACACACATATTTAGATTTAGTGGATGAAGGACATTGAAATTGCATAATATTGGTTATTCGAAAGGCACATGTTTCCATATTTTGTCACTCTATCCACTATAAAATGTACTAGTTCAACATAAAAACGTTGTACTTATTGAAATTTGTTTTGCTTATAACGTCAATAGGCGGAGGAGGTTTTGTGATAGCAAAAATTAGTTTTTGTCAAACCATCCCAATCATTTCTGTCGGTCTGTCTTTCTGTCATCTGTCCGACAATACATGCATCTCTTTAACTCGGAAAGTACTGCAATATTGTTGACGAGTTTCCACAGTCGATTATCACTTCAAGGACAAGCCTTATAGTTTCCAAAATTCTACCTAGAAGCAGTAGAATAACAACATACAAAACTGGTATTTAATTAATATGTTGATATTAAATTTTTACTGCTTTTAGAAATCATTCGAGTCGCGGTGAAGAAATATCAAAATGCATATTTTAATGCTCATGCTTTGTCCATAGGCTTTCTAGAGATGAATGATGCAGTGTCGTAAAACCGGATTGGAGTGTCCGCGTAAAAATGTTAAATCAAAAATCGCTATTACTGCTCTATTGGTATTCAGAAAACTAGCTAGTCATGTTCTAACTTGCCTCAAATAACAAAAGCTTATAGAATAATGGAAAGTAATAAGTAGATGGGGACTTTATTTGGAACAATATCGCGACATTCGTGGTACCTGAAAGAACTCCCAATTTGATTGCAAAGAAACGTTGCTTGCATTTGCTTTGGACATACGTGGTCTTCGGCTCGTCCACTTGCAAGCATGCAGACAAAAACTGTGGCGTCATACTTCCTAAGGAGGGAGACGCAAAAAACTATTTGAGAGAGTTTTTGTGTTGGATGTTTTTTTGCAATGGGAAAATAATAAAATGGTATCATCATTATATGTGGAAAGTACTGAGTCAAACAACTTGACTCCATTTTTTTCATTGGCGAACCTAATAAACGTTGCCGAAAGCGTGGCAGTCGACACCAGTCTCCTTTATACAGTGACCCCTAGTTTGTTTTCAAAAGTTTGGCCACAACCCCAAGATATTCTTATCTAAAGATTTAGTCAATATACCAGAATGACCCTGGATACTTTTAAATACATTTTGGGCAATGTGGAATATCGTTTAACAAGAAAATGGTGCAATCTACACAAACAGCCTATTTTTCCAGAAGAAAGGTTTGTTATAACTTTGAAGTAAGCAATTTGGTAACTATTTTTTTAATATTACTAATATTTATTATTTATCAAGTATACAGGGTGAGTCAAGCTCAACGCCTCGGACGCTTGTGACCAAACGATACCACTTTTCAAAAAATCGACTTTGCCAGTGTATGTAGGTGGAGTTGCACTACATTTTAAAAATAATGACTTTTATACAGGGTGTCTAATAAAAGTGTGACATATCAAAGTTATGTTTTTTTTAACGGAATACCCTATATATTATTACATATTTAGATTCCCGGGTGCATATTAGTGTGACTTTATGTATCACACATGGGACTTTAAGCGAACCGTTTAGGTTCAAATCACAATTTTGGGTATAGGTAGATGTCAGAAAAAAATTGAATATCGCAGCTATTATAAATCTTAGAGGGCTGTGACTTTGCCGTGTTACTAAGCATGAAATGTGTCAGCTTACGTTAGACGGTCGGGTTCGAATTACATTTGTACTTGGAGAAATCGGTAGATCAATTAAGGAAACTTCAACCAAAGGTAACTTGATTTTTTCAAATGGGAATGCATAATTTTTTTATACGATCGAATGTGCAATTTGATAAGCTTTCTAACGATATGCGGTTGTAAATATCAATCTCTGGTAGTTTTGATTTAATTTCAAATTTTCAGTAAAACCGACGTTTGTCACTTTTCCTACCTATAAGGAACTTAGCAGGCCATGAAATATAAACAAAAAACTGTTCGGATGGAACAAAACAACTAACTTAGCAGATAGTTACGGACGAACTAGAGTAAAGGGACAAAGTTATAAAAGTGAACAAATCAATTCTAACCAGAAATAGCAGACATAACACATCTAACGTCAAAAAGCAGCTGGACTACGACAGAAATGGGTATTTTTCACAGCAATCCGGCTACTACAATATTCTAAAGATTGACGATTCACAAAACCATTGTGAATTTTGAAATGAAAGGAAATCTACCACGTAATGTTGCTGGCAGTTTAATAGTTTCAGAATAAAATTTAACATTTCATGATTTAAAAAAATAGTAACCGATACCTCTGACTGGAGTTCTGCAAATTCCGCAATACTTACCTATAAGCAAGATCGCCGAAAATGAAGAATAAATTAAAAATCTGCTCAAATTATTAAACATAATTTACCTGGCAGAAAATTAAAATATGATTTGTCAGTATTCCTTTTTTACCAACCTCAGTAATAAATACTGAAAAATTTAAAGGACGACAGTGAGAGATATCATTACTTTTGACTTTGACGGAAATGACTACTGTTTTATACCATTAAATGTGAAATTGCATTCTGAAGATATTAGACTGACGGCAACGATCGCTGAAAGATTTGCTTTCATTTCAAAGTGTTTAGTGATTTTGGAAGTTTTTAATCTCTAGTACATTGCAGTCGCTAGTAGGCTGTAAAAATTATCCATTTCTGTCGTACTCCAGCTTCTCTTTAACCTTAGACATGTTACCGCCGTTGTTTCTGGTTAGAGTTGATTTGTTGTGGGGAATTTTTATAAACTTGTTCTTTTACTCTAGTTCTGCTGGATCTTTTTGCTAAGTTAGTTATTTTCTTCCATCTGAATACGATTTTGTTTATATTTCATGGCCTGCTAGTTTGTTTATGGTTAGGGAAATTTAAAAACACTGATTTCACTGAAATCTCGAAATTTAATAAAAACTACCATAGATTGATATTCAAAACCTGATACAATTAGAAAGCCTATCAAATTGCACATTTGATCGTATAAAAAAAATTATACATTCCCTTTTGAAAAAATCAAGTTACCTTTGATTGAAGTTTCCCTAATTGATCTACCGATTTCTCCAAGTACAAATGTAATTCGAACTCGACCGTCTAACGTAAGCTGACACATTTCATGATTAGTAACACGGAAAAGTCACAGCCCTCTATGGTTTATAATAGCTGCGATATTCAATTTTTTTCTGACATCTACCTATACCCAAAATTGTGATTTGCACCTAAGCGGTTCACCTAAAGTCCCATCTGTGATACATAAAGTCACACTAAAATGCATCCAGGAATCTAAATATGCAATAATATACAGGGTGTTCCATTTAAAAAAAACATAACTTTGATATGTCACGCTTTTATTAGACACCCTGTATAAAAGTCATTATTTTTAAAATGTAGCCCAACTCGACCTACATACACCTGCAAAGACGATTTTTCGAAAAATGGTATCGTTTGGTAACAAGAGTCCGAGGCGTTGAGCTTGACTCACCCTGTATGTTATATAACAATTTATAATAATTTATTTACTCGTGAGATACAAAATTACTAAAAAAGTAAATAAATGTGCAAATTGCCAGAGAAGGCCTATGCCTGTACATGGATCAATTGAGTGTTTAACATATACCTACAGTGCTTTTCTTTAACATCCCTTCCCTTTTATTTTTGAACGGGTCAACTCAAAAAATTGAAACTTGGGCTAATGAAATTAATGCATTAATACTATATTCTGGAGTAAAATTGACAGATGAACTTGCAGGAAGGCGGCTCGGCGCCATCTTGAAAAAAATATAATTGTCTTATGACATATTTTTGAAGCTCCTGACGAATTCTCCAGCCTAGAGTTTGAAGCCAATATCTTCATCTCCTACAAAATGATGGAACATGTGTCTCAGGTAATTATTAAATGTTCCGCCATTTTGTAGGAGACGAGGATATTGACTTCGTATTTCAAGGTTATGAAGGATTTGTCAGGGGCTTCAGAAAAATGTGTCACAAGACCCCTCTTTCAATTTGTTTTTTTTTTTCAGGATGGCGCCGAGCAGTCCTGAAGATTTCATCTGTCAATTTTACTTCAAATATAGCACTCATGCATCAATTTCATGATCCCAAATTTCAGTTTTTCGAGTTGATCCGTTCAAAAAATGAAAGGGGGGATTAAATAAAAGCACTGTATATACATACGCAGCGTGTTCATTTGAAAAATTCCCACCACGTGTTTATCGAAAACCACTGAGTAAAAGAAAAAACGCCGGCGCCCACACACGTCAAAAGGTTTGTCAAGGGGGACAACTTTTTAACCAAAAATAACTTCACCCTCTTGTACCTCTTCCCCAGGGTCACCCCTTAGAAATCTTAAATGGCAAGGGTTATCGGGTAATGTTTCATTTTAAAGGTATGTGGAAGTCCTTTATTCTGACGTTTGATTCTTTTAAATCGATCGATTTTGTTTTCGAGAACAATACAAAAGTCTTTAGGTATCTTCATTTGGTCAAATAGAACAAAAACACATGAAAATATTACTTTTTATTGCAATAACTGTGCAAAATGTTGCCCATTATTGGCAAAGCAATGGTATTTGAGAAACTGTTTCCTACGTTACTATAAAACAGGTAAATAATGCAAATTTTTTTAATAATAACGTTTTCTGCTTTGTCTCTACAAAGCAGTGCAATAGGAATAACTGCATATTATAGGTCTCCAAGTACAAATATTTCTAACTACATAAGAGATCTTGAACATTATTTAAATACTTAAGAAACGCAAAACATTGAAGGTACTATAGGGTCTATGATTTCATGCTTTTAGACCATTTTTTTGTACTTCAACCTCTAGAACTCTCACTCAACTTGTGTTTTTCAAATAGCACTAAATAGTTTTTTCTACCCAAATTTAGTTCCTATATAATTTAAACTCTTGCGGTACATGTGATTTTATACGCAAACTTATTTGTTTGCGTAATTCATAAGCATCACATAAATAAAATAAGAATTTGCTTGACGCAGAAAACGAATAAAAATGAAACTGGTTGGGTTTTTAAGGGCACCGAATGACCTATAAAAATGCTTTCGAACACAAATTTCTTTTTGTGGTTTTTTATTACGAAAACATTACGCCTCAAACAAATGCTCATTTTATTTATCTTATGTTAATGACTTCACGAAAAAAAATGGTTGTGTATGACGTCGAAGGTACTACAAGATATTAAATAAGATATTGACCTCATTAATGTAGGAAAAGCTGCGGGGTGCTATTTGGCAACAAAAGTAGGGAGCAAGTCATAGGGGTTGATTAAAAAAATGTTTTGAAAGCATGGTATGATAGGACATTCGGTACCCTTGAAAGGCCCACTAGTATTTTTTTATCTATTTTTCTTACGCAAATATTACGTCGCAAACAAATCCTTATTTTATTTAATTTATGCTTATGACTTTACTAAAAAAATTGGTTTTTGAGTAAAGTCCAACGTACTACAAAATTTTAAATAAGATAAGGACTTAATTTGTGCAGGACAAACTATTAGGTGCTATTTGAAAAAACAAAGATGGGGTGAGTTTTAAGGGTTGAAGTACAAAGAAATGCTTTGAATCCATGGTATGATAGACCCTGTAGTACATTCAAATATTCCGCCTCCTTATATATTGAAAATAATTAAACAAACGATTATTTAAATATTCTCAGTGGGAATGGTTTTTACTCATATATAAATAAACCAACTAAGGATATTGAATCAATTATAGACCACATATTTATTAGAAAAAAGAACACTAAAAAATAAACTTTTAATTTCTTCCATTATTTTTACAACAATCATAAGTATCTTCTACTCAAATCCAATAAGACATATTCAATTAATCAGAAAAGTTGACAACAAATTAGACTAATTACTTGTTACTGAAAAGTGGAAAAATGTCTTTACACAAACAAACACTCAGCAATCTTATAACAATTTTATTGACAAACCTAATGACTACATTTCTAGCTCCACCAAAACAATAACATATAAACAAAACAAAAAACTAGTTAAAATTAAACCCTGGATCACGAATGGTCTCATAAACTGAATAATAATGCGAGATAATCTAAAAAGAGCACTTGTGAAAAACGTTTCACCCGAATTGGACTACGAATATAAAACTTATATGAATGAACTTTACACATTTTTGAGAAAAACTAAAAATGACTATTATAAAACTAAAATTGATGAGGCGGGAACAAATTATAGCAAAGTATGCACCATTATACATGACATTACTGCAGAGAAAGCTAAAAAATCCATTGAAAATACAAATATTAAAATTGATAACGGCATTACAATTACAGATAACACTATGAAAGCTAACGAGTTTAATAAATACTTCATAAATATTGGAAAAGAAATGGATGAAAAAATTCCAAATAAACAATTGCCAAAAAACTTTTAATCAGATAAGTCTATCAACAACTCAATATTTCTTGGGCCAGCTACCGAACATGAACTGGTAAATATTATATCCTCATTGAGAAATAATTGCTCACCAGAGCCAAATAACACAAGTGTAAAAACATTAAAACAAATTCATTGTTACATAACCAAACCATTTTCTTATATAATTAATCAGTGTTTTTTAACTGGACAAATTCCTCAACAATAGAAATGTTTAGTATCACACTAAATTGCAAAGCTGGTAAATTTTCTAAACCAAATAATTATAGTAGAACTCAATCTATCAAGATAAGATTAACAGAGCTTCTAGATAAGAATAACGTAATAAGTGAAAGATAGTTTGGGTTTATGAAACAATAAAATACTGACAATGCCATAATGAACTTTATAAATACTACGGTGGACACTTTGGATAAATAAGAAAAAGCGCTTAGCCATCTTTTATGATCTGGCTAAGGCCTTCGACACGGTTGACCACAAGAAAAAATTTATTAATTCTGTATACATCCCTTGTTGAATCTATTATCAGATACTGCATTCCTGTTTGGGGTGCAGCCTTCAAATCCACAATTTCATAGCTACAAGCTGCTCAAAATATTATACTAAAGATAATCTTGAAAAAAATAAACTTTACCCAACTAAAGAACTGTTCCAAGAATCTAAATTACTAAATGTACCTTTGTTATATGTTTACAGCTGTTTAAATAGAATGTTTAATGATCAAAATAAATTTACCGTCAGTTATATGAAAGATACCCGGTCAAAATTCAACCTTGATTTTAACACACAACTTACTCATTAAACAGTTACACAACACTTCTTCAGATATTACGGGCCCAAATTATTCAATAAGCTTCCAAAAAATTTAAAATTCATATCAAAATTTCGCTTATTTAAAAAAGAAATTAAAACATGTATCCAAAACAATGGCGAAAAATTCAACAGTTAACTTCATACCAATTTCTGTACATTTTCTGAAACACTACTCTTTGGCCGTCTCGTTCACTACTTCCTTAGTATATATTATTAATTCTGTTTTTGTATTTTAATTTAAGCTATATACTTAATTGATATTCTATACATGATATATGGGATTGAGCAATACACTATTACGAAACAGACTTCCAAGCCTAATGCGATAGCTGTATTAGTTCGATCCCCCCTTTTATAGGAATATTATTCTAAATTGTAAATGTAATGTAGTGAACAATAAAACAATAAAAATAATCTCAAATAGCGAAGCAGCTATAGCCCACCCACACATCGTTGATACGTACTTCAAAGGTATTGTTCTGTTAATTTACTTGCTAGATATTTGACCATATCATATAAAATTAGTCTAATTTTCTCTAAACAATCACTATGAATGTTACAAAGTAAGTGAAGATCTAAATAAACACCTAAATAATATATATTACTTTGTTTATGAATGTTCTTTGGTTATTTATAATAAATGATCCATCTGTGTAAGTTGGCAAATGGATGGAATAAGATACGAATGGTAGTAAATTATTTTTGAAGAAATTTATTGTCAATTTTTTATTGTAGTAAACCATTTAATAATTTTACGGAAATATGTAGTAATGAAGGGACGTTTGGGCAATGTTGCAACCAGGAGGCGCAGCAGAACGAGAAGAAGGAGACTATGTTGGGGTAGAAGAAGCAAGGTTTTGGTATGAAAATTCATCTACCAATTCCTGTACCCGACAACGGAAAGACAGGATTTTGTTTTCGGGTATTTTCCTTACGTGAGGTAATAGACTTTTGAAGAACGAAAAATGCTCATCTTCCTCATCAGTAGCGGCATGTCTTTTCAATTTTTTACGGCTCTTTGTTTCTAAAATCGAATCCTCGTAGGATCCCTCTTTGCCACGCCTTTTTTTTGTTGCCTTGGGAGAAAGTGTCGAGTTTGAACTGGAACTTGCATATGTAATATCTTCTATATTTGCTATACATTCCGGCTCAATAGTTTCATAGGCGTCTTTTGCGCTGCCTTCAGAATCACCAGAATCCTGAGCACTGTCGTCGCGGTATGTCGCATAGCTGGACTGAGTGCGTCTTCCAGTCGTAGGCCTCGGTTTCACAACTTCCCTGAGAAAAAGTAGCTGCGTAAAATATGGCCATTTGGGGGTAATCTTAATGTCCGCAGAATCCCCAGAGCTTAGAGACAATACTTTCCCTGATTCAACGGCGAACTGGTCCCGCAAATATTTCCACATCTTTTTCAGCTTCGCCTCTGGAAAAAAAAGGGTTTGTCATAATTTTGTTAACCATAGTATTTTATGAAGTTGTGCCATTGATAAAGCATTTCTTTTAGGTTTTCTTGGTCTAGCAATATTTTCGTTGCCTTCCTTACAGAAGGGTTTATTTCATTTTTAGTGATTTTTCAGCAGTTTCTTTACAAGTGGCCTATCTTGAGATGGGCCGCTTCGTGGGATTCTTTACCTGTCAAAATTGAGAAAGACACGTCATAAGTTCGCGACTTGAATGATGTTCAGGTTCACCTAAAATTTTAATTCATAAATCTAAACCTCAAAAAAGTTAGGTTCAATACTACGTGGTTTGAAGCACACGGTTAAATTACACAACTAGCGTCCTCTATGAGAGTCAGGTATTAAAACCAATTCCTAGGATGTACTAGCTTCCAAAACATATTCTTCTGAAATTGCATTACAATGTTGCCAGCAGTTTCGGAAAAATCGTGAAAAATATGTATATTTTTTTTTATTCAACGCCCTGTATTTTGTATACGGATAGCGTTACGAATTTTTTTTTACTGAGCAAACCCCAATATTTTTTCAGTTTTCTACCTATCCTAGGGACGGGGTCACTTTTTTTTGAACACTCTGTATATACCGGCTCGGTCGAGAACTCCACTACTGCAGAAGATAGCGCAAAAAGTTGTATATAAAAGTTGTAGCCACGGATATGTTCCTTGCTCAGAAAATATTTAGATTTATACAGGGTGTTTCGTAACTACGTGGTGATGCAAACATGCAATCTTTTAAATGAGACACCCTATATACTATTCCTTATTCAAATGCTACTAATGATTTCCGTTCGTCCAATATAGGGTATTGTTACATTACACAGAGTATTTCAAAAGTTATGAGCATTTTTATATCCAAATCGCTGTCAAATGAACCGTATATCAAGTGATAAATCAAAAATATTTTTTTTAAACACGGATGGATCAACAATATCCTCTAGTTTTAGAATCGGCTATAAAAAAGCCCGCGACGCATATTCGTATACATGGTGATGTAGGATGCAAAATCCAGATTTTCTCTTTTTTTAAGTGTAACCCCCAATATTTTATTATACCAAAGAATTGCCTTTAATATGCTCTTTCATCTTTGTATGGTACTTGTTGTACCTACGTCCATCAGTTTCCTAGATATTTCGATTTTTCGGTAAATTTAAAATATAGCTTCTATTTCTGTACCGAAATTTATTCATTTTGAAAAAGTACTATCCAATTTGTTTTTTATTTAACGAACAAGTAAATTATAAGGTCATGATAGTATTTGATGGAGTCAAAAGCCTAAATCATCGAGATAATAGAGTCAAGTAAGCTGGGGAAACAATTTTGAAGGCGTGATGTATAACTATCAAGCAGATTTATCAGGCAGGCTTTGAAAAATTGACAGTTTTCATAACCTGCTCAATAATTCCGCACTGTGTGAGAAACCAGCTTTAAAAATTCATTTTTCCATTGAGGGTGTTTAGGAGAATCTTTGAGAAATTGCCTACTTGCCTCTAGAATATATCAACTATGAACAGCAATATCCAGAACGGAGGCACTCGAAAACTAATATGCGTTTGAAGGATTGAAGAATCGTTTTATTTGGACTGTGTCGTTTAATATTTCATAGCCTACCCTGATACAGAAAACTTGAGCAAACCCAGAAACCTTTTGACAGCTAGACGCCAACAATAATAGCAACATCACATGACCGGTACCGACGACTATGATTGGCTTATACGCCGGCTACGGCTGCTATTCATAAACTCGATGTCGTGCCGTTAACCTAGCTTTCCCATCGTGTTTGTCAATATGTTATATCGCGATTTATCATCAGTGTTTTTGGCTTTGTGAAAGATCTTTGAATTTTCCTGGTGAAAATGGAATACCTATCCAATACAGAAAACTTGAGAAAACCCAGAAACCTTTTGACAGCTAGACGTCAACAATAACAACAATGATTGCATTCAGCAGAAAGATCGGGAGCCGCTACTTTTATAGCCGCTACATCTCAACAGTTGGCATTCTGCTGAAAAGCATTATTTGTGCGCTCTGATAGCGTTTTTCACTGGTTGCACTCGAGCTGCACTGGATTTCTGTTTTACATTTCACTGGCAGTTCCAGAGCAAAATTTTTTAAGAGCACGCATTTCATTGGTATTTCTGCACTCGGAGCGGTCGAACTGAGTGCAATAATTTCGCACCGATTTCAAAGTGAGTGTCGTGGAAGTGAACCAAGAAAATGATAGTAGGTTTGAGCGGGAAACTTCAAATCATTCAATTGTGCTTCAGCTGTTTAAACTTTCGATCTTTTAATACAGTAATACCTAGTTGATTTTCACTATTTTCAGTCAGAATGAGTAGAGAGTCACTGGAGTAGAGTGAACGAAAAAATCAATCTTTTAAATTTCCTTGTTTGAATTGGCAGAATCCAGCTCATCTTCTGAGGATGAACAGATTGTATTTAAGAACAAATTCCGGAGAAAAAATTCCGAGAATTAGCAATTACATGGAAACTATTGAACAGTTTTCAGACAAACGAGTAAGTAGTATGGTATAGCAGTAGTAATATATGCAAAGATTGTTGTCAAAACAAGTTGATGTTTCTTGATGTGTATTCCACTGGAAGAGAACCCAGTGCAAAAGTGTTACCCTAGATGAACTTTTTCAGTATTCCGCACTCGCACGGAGTGGACTAAAATGTGCCCAGTGAAAAACGCTATGAGATATCACAATAAGTAGTTTGTGACGCATGTCAGTTTTCAGTGAAATGTCAAATGAGTGGTCACATTTGAGGTTATTAAAAAAAAGATATGTCAGATTGTATCAAAGTTTTGGATGTGTAAAGTAAGTGTGAACCTTTTCTTTTAAATATGACAACATAACGTATAACAAGTGTCATAACATGTGAAACTCACAAGGTTAAAAGTAGCTTATTCCGCTCCGCTCCAAGTGAGCGTACTTTTCTATCGCTACAAAAAATGGCGACCGCTGGAACGGTAGCTGCTAGGTAGCGCACGCGTTCAGCAGAAAATTTGGTAGCTGCTCCGCAACTGTTGAGACTGCTGAATGCGCTGAATGCACCCATTATCACACGACCGGTACCGACGCGCGACGACTATGATTTTCTTATACGCCGGCTGCGACTGTTGCTACCGTTGCTAGGAACAGCGGACGGCAAAAGTTGAAAGATAGTTAGGTACGTCGATTGGCGCGCCCAACGGCAGACCCGACGACGGCGGACGCGACGGTGAATAATTTCCATGTATTTATGTTGCAACGGCAACGTCGAGTTTATGAATCGCCCTTTACGAACAATATATCCAAATAACTATTGTATATAAACTTACCGTCTACTTTCATAAGCGCACTTATTTCCTCCCAATAGTTTTGTATAACAGGGCGATTATAGTGCAGCTTGTGTCTTTTATCCCAAATAGGGGTTCTCTCAAACACTGAAGCTATAAGTAAGTCTTTATCGATATTCATCGTCGACCGGCACAGACAAAAGCAGGTAGAAAACTAAGCGAGTAAGCGTTCACGCGAGGTCGCGGGCTTCCGGCGCTGGTGCCTGCGTGCTGTTTCCCTGCTTGCAGGCGGCGTCATGGCAGCGTTGCCAATGCTCGCTCTTTCCTTGTCTGATGCGCTCCCTCGCTCCTCTTCCACAAATCTCGCTCCAGTGGCGTAACTAAGTGCCCGCAGCCGCGGGGGGCCCCGTAGTCTTTGAGGCCCAGCGTTCTCAAGCGCCATCGTTTGTGCAACAGAAGAGTACTAAATTAAAAGATTACTTTCCTTGTATGATAGAATGTGTTACAAATAATACTTCAACCTGTGAACCCCATGATACATACTTAAAATTAAAAAAGTGGGACAGTATTGTATTTTAAGCTAAACCCTAAAAATCGTCACAGTATCTGCAGTAAATGGAGAAATACGGCAAGACAGAATACGTCAAAAACTCTTTTGGCTAATTTAACTCGGTGTCTTCCACAACACAGGTCACACAAATAACCAACATAAACTTGTAAAATATAAACTAAACAACGACCTTCTAAAAAATATAAATCGAGTGAACTTCAAAGATAAAGCTCTAAAGATGGCAATAAACATTGCCGAAAGCTTGGCAGTCTTAACACCATATTATGCAGTGACCCGTGCTCCTTTTCAAATTTTTTTCCACAACCGCAAGATTTTCTTTTTAATATATATAGGGTGAGTTCTAAATTGGTACTCGTTTTTTTTAACGGTGTCGTTGAAATAAACTACTTTTTCAAATAACTGTTTTCAGAAAATCAGTTAGATACTTACAGAGTATCAAGACGTACCCGCTTTGTTTATGTTTATTTTTTTGCTCAGATTTTTGTATTATTGATTACGCATTGCCCCTGTCAGATAGTGCAGTAGCCAATTTTGTTTATCTTTTTTAATTTTAAATTGGCAAATCCTAAAAGCGGCACATTATTATGAACGAATCTTTTAGGATTTACATATTTACTATAAACTGATTAGAGAACTAATTGACTGGTACAAATTCCAGATGAAAAGACAAAAATTCGAGCAAAAACTACCTAAACATAAATCAGTAGGTGCCTCTTAATACAAAAGTCCAATCATTTTTCATTCTGTATCTCGCTTATTTTTCAGTTTTCGGAAAAAGTTATTGGAAAAAGTTGTTTGTTTCAACGACTTCTATACAGAGTTAAAAAAATCAACTCAGGGCTCACCCTGTATATATAGGTACATAATATGATAAGAGAGGCCTCAGAAGAAAATTTCCTGAGGGGTGCGCCGAGAAGTGTTTTGCGGGGGGGGGGGGGGGGGCGAATTTGAAGTTACGCCACTGTTTCGCTCTTTTTCATCAGTCCAAATATTTCACTAAAATATATTGATTGTAACCTGAGGGTTTGTTTATGTATCTACGTGTGAAGGTGTGCGTATCTAATAATGGAGGTTGTAAGTTCATCTAATTGATTAGAGTTAGAAGTGTTAGCACCAGTCTTGGCTGCACCACCATGGTTGCCTATATACAGTACACAATGCTATGTTATAAATATAAACTTTCTGGCTCAACTGGATACTTACAACTCACATCACGATATCTTCTATGGAAGAACGAAGAAACAGGTATTTTGCCAATTTTGAAATTACACAATAACCGTTATTCATTGCACTATTCAATGATTGTGCTCAGGTATTTTTGAAATCTCGCTCTTCCGACCGCGATCTCGTTCTTTTCTAATACGATTTCACCCTCCCAAAACAAGTCGGCTGTGGCAACACTGCTTGCAGTTACAGGCAAACCTGCTCCGCTGTCAGAGGCGGCTCGTCCATGAGAGCCCATGAGCACGTGCACGCCCAAAAAAATTTTAAAAATAAAAAACAATATTTTTATCATGCCTGAACCTCCCTAATATTTTTTTGTACGCTAATGGCAATTAGGGTTTTCCGGTGTGACCCGACTAGAGTCGAATATACAG
Source organism: Callosobruchus maculatus (assembly GCA_951848785.1). Classification (NCBI taxonomy): domain Eukaryota; kingdom Metazoa; phylum Arthropoda; class Insecta; order Coleoptera; family Chrysomelidae; genus Callosobruchus; species Callosobruchus maculatus. Next base: position 365,143 of record CATOUR010000057.1, read on the forward strand.
CTGACGCGACGGCTGTTCGGCAATCGCTCCTGCAGTGAAGGCGGGGCTTACCCATCCATTCGCATTTCACTTGCGCCGCGTCAAAACACAGCATTCCGAACGCCAAAATTGTCTAGGGCCGCACTGCCTTTAATTACCTAGTGTTAAAAATAAAAAAATGTATGCCTTCTGACTTTATTAATTGAAAAATACATACATACTTTTGCGGATTCAAGTTAAAACTGCGGCACATGCTGTAAGTAGTATTTGAACGTGTATTCAGTTATATCATCAGACATCGCACATATTTACATACAAAGTTTTAACTCCCTGAAATATCTAAGTAATTAACAAAAATATGAAAACGTGTTGTTTATTAAAAACTTATAAAACATATAATTATTAATTACTTTAGTTATCTTAATATGCACATATATAAATAATGCATGTAAAATACCTTATAAATAACAGGAAGCTTAAGATTAAACCAAAAAACTCGAGGAGCTGTCTTCGTCCAGATTAATGATAAATTGGTCCATTTGTCTGTCATCTATGTTGCCTATCATCTCCCACATATTTTTTTCCACCTTTTGGCGGACATGTCACACCGCTGTCATTTTTCAGCGGTTATCAATGATACACTTTTGTGAAAAAGAGTTTTCATGTCCTGAAATTTAAAAGTGGTGTTCTTGGTGCAACGTATTGCTTAATTTCTGCCCAAATCAATTCAATTGGATTCAGCTCGCAGTGGTATGGAGGAAGGCGAAGAATTATTTTATTTTGATGTTTAGCCATCTCGTCTATGATAAACTTATCATACTGCTCTCTGTGTCGTTTGCCAATTTGCAGAAGTTCTACTTTCAGCATTGTTTCATCGAATGCTATATTTTTCGATCTCAGCCATCCCTGTATCTCAGACTTTCTGAAAGCTGTTTATGGCATTTTTTCCTCGAGTGATATGGGGCATTACCTAATACAATAAAACAGTTATCCTAGCATTTTGGCAGTGTATTCGAGAACCAGTTCTCCGGTCATCCCTTATCCATGACCACCTGATTTTTTAGAATTGAAGGCCCACAAAGCATTTGATACACAGCCGTCTTTGCTTCCAATATGGCATATGATAAGCCATTTGCCTTTCCCTGAAAAATTGAATCTAATTATTATTAGATGGAGTTTGCAGTTACAAATGCATACAATTTATGGTTGGAATAAGTAATAATATATGCAAAAATCGCGGTAGGCCAACGAAGGTAAGTTATAAGGAGAACGATACGGGGATTACCGAAAAGTTTTGGCTACGAACTACCTGAGTAAGTGTATAAGGGCTTGATTTAATTCGATACAGTTATTAGTAGTGTATAATAGATCATGCACCCAGGTGTAAAATTATGAATAAATACTAAGAACTATAGGTACATTTTGGATCAAGTTGAAAGTAATTCTTATCCCAGTTTTTTCAGTAGAAGCGGTTTCTTCGGCTTGTGAGATAAACTGATGCAAGAGGTTTTTAACTCAAAGAGCCGACGTTTCGTTTATTTTATAGCCGATAGCCCTGAAGAAGGCGTAAAATAAACGCCGAAACGTCGGCTCTTTGAGTTAAAGACCTCTTGCATTAATTTATCCCAAAATCCGAAGAAACCTCTTCTACATTTTGGATCAGGTATTTCCTTTCCTAGGCCAATTGGTTTGAAATTCCCTTAGTTCTAATAATCACTTCCTCATTATCTCTGTTACTCTCTTTGAACCTACCCTGTGTTATCAATAAACAAGGGTTCAGCGCGCTTTTTGAAGATTGATACTTGATTTATTATGGAGAGAAGTATGCCCTGGGAAAGTAAGGTTTTGCCTTTAGGCATAGATAAAAAATGAATTGATCCGGTATTGACTTCATGTAAATTTTATATGAAAATAAGTTTGTTTTTGGAACACGGTGGTACAGACATATTAATTATTTTTTGGATGAAAACAGAAAGATTATATGGAGATTAGACATGTTCAACCAATTAATTTGATGTAATTTATGTGAAACCTCATAATTTTTTAAATTAAACACAATTTTTTTAATAAAAAAGGTTGTACATACCTGACGGATTTCTTTTCCAATGGAAAGTCCGTGGAAAAAAGCTTTATGAAAATTGGCTTTCTTTGCAAAGTTTCCGAAAATTATGAAGTATTTACAATACTTTGTGCCGATGCGACCTGTGCATATCATAGCATGCCAGCCTCGAGGGACTTATGGGCAATAGAAAACTAGCAGGGCTGCGATTTGAACATCCCAGACCCCGGGTTTGTTTTGACGCGGCGCAAGTGAAACGTGAATATGTTTATGCATTCCTACTAGCGAGGAAAGTGGGTATCGCAAATTTTAATAGGACGAGGCGCACACTTTTCTTGTGCTTTTTTGTCTGCTTTTCAAGTAACCTCAGTGCCGTCTGCAGGGTTTTATGTTGTAATATTTATTCGAATTAGTATATTGTGGAATATGAACCTTTTTTACGGTGGAGTATCTACGAAACAATTTTAGCTCTATAAGTTATTACAGCAAAAAAAATGGAAAAAATTTAGATGGAATTTAAAACTTTAATGAAGCTCTTATTGACAAATTTCCTTCACATACGAAGTGAATGATGGACTTAAGCAATGTTTAAACCGTAAAACGTTTAAACAATATACGCAGTAATAAAACATTGTAAAAGCTTTTATTTCAGACCTAAATATGTTTTAAATATTTTTATCATATTCTCTTTCGCGTTTATATCTACCTTTTTAAATCCAAAAGATATTTTGATGTTCCACGAGCCGCCACTGTTCGCTGTGTGTACGCCCTAAGTAAAATTATTTCCTTTTTACAAGTATCCTACCTGCACGTCTTTGGTACAGCATTTTCAGTATTATAGATAACAATAGCCAAAACCCATTAATTGTCCCAAACTCGGGTTGCGCTACCTGCAATTGATAAAAAGGAAAGAATTTTGTAATGAAACCAACGGAGAACAATGAAAAATGGTCGATGGAGTTGGCCGTTACCAAAGATTACAGAATAAAATATAATTTATTCTGTAATCTTTGCCGTTACTGGATGGAGATCCATACTAATACAAAAAAGTATTTTCAATGAATGATCACCACTTTTATTTAAAAAACTTGCGACAATTGTTTCGACACACAGTGTCTTTATCAAACATGATAAAGACACGATAAAGACACTGTGTGTCGAAACAATTGTCGCAAGTTTTTTAAATAAAAGTGGTGATCATTCATCGGGAAAACTTTTTTGTACTAATGAAAAATGGCTTAAGTATTGGCTGGGTCACTCTATGGCCATAGGACACTAGCGCGCCGCGGTCAGATTGGTCCTAATCCCACCGGTCAGAAGCGCGCAAAATATTTCGATCACCAGATACGCCATAGGACACTAGCGCGCCGCGGTCAGATTTGTCCTAATCCCACTGGTCAGAAACCTCCAAAATATTTTGGATAATAGGCAGGTATGTGGACACAAGCGCGCGGGGCGGTTCTCGTTTACTTATGTCGTAATATTGTTGACTGAAATAAATTGTAATGCGTAATATAGATTAGCAGCATCTTCTGTCAGCTTTATTTGCATCACGTGGTTCTTTTCTAACTTGTCGAATACTGGTAATATTCATTTAGAATTAAGTGAAAAGTTAATTTAAACTTATATTCCTTGAAACGTTGAAAATTTAATTAAACTCGATGTATTTAAATAAAACATAGATGTTTTGAATCCAGCGAATTGATTGATTCACTTGTTATTAAAAAAAGTAGAAAATTATCAGGAACCCCTAAAACGCCTAAAAGCAAAGTTTGAGGCGTTTTTATTTTTTTTATTTTTGCAGCGCCGCCACTGACACGATTTTTCCAAAACATACGCGTTTTCTATCCTCGCCGCGGTAGTAATACTGTGACAAAGTTTCATTAAAATTCATTCCATAACTTTTACGTTCCTCAATACAGAACGATCTAAAGCAATATTTCTATGTATTTATCAGAAAATTCTAAGTCCCTTGGTTTCTGGAATAGGCAAGGCAATGTTCGGATGGGCCTAAAAAAGGGTATTATGCCGCTGGGTCTTTCTTTTACAGGTCAATGGATAGCCTATTATTAGTACAACACATTTTTGAGATTTACAACCCCCCACCCCCCAACCACCCCAATTTAACCCCCACCCAAAAAAAAGTAGAAAATGACCAGGAACCCCTAAAATGCCTAAAAACGAAGTTTGAGGCATATTTGATTTTTTTTGTTTTTTGCTAATTACTCCGCCCCTCGTACAACGATTTCCAAAATTATATGAACATTACCTACTACGGACCCACAGCATATCGCTGCCCAAATTTCATCACAATCCATGCAGCGGTTATTGAGATTACGTGGCTAGAAGAACGCGTACAGACCGACAGACAGACAGACAGTCCGACGGAAATGAGTGACGTGGATTTTCGTTATGTAGACATCATAAAACGTCCAAAACACGTATTATCTCAAAATCAAAAATTTTCGCGATCACAATACTTCCCTCACCTATCGGTGTGGGAAGTAAAATCAAGTAATCTATAGATTAAAGAATTTATTTCTTATAATAATTACAGCTTACAATTCTATCAAGCTCATATCAGGCAAGAGCTCCATTTTTATACATCTCAATCAAATATGTATGTTGCCAACATACTTCATGCGCTTAGATGACTCGCAATTGGTAAATTTACGTTGAATATTTATGCTGTTGAAATATATGTTCACAATTGTCAGGGTGACAAAATTTTATAATTCGAAAATACTATTATCCAGGAGTATAGTTAAAAGTACAACGTAAAAACGATGCCTTAAAATGCTAGGAAGACGGAATTTCAATCCTATGTAAGATAAACAACTAAACATCTGGCCCTTATTATTTTCTAAACAGTTTGAAGAGCGTCACAGTAATTTAGGCGGTTCGTCACGTTAGAATAAAGTCCAAAGTTGGATAATGTTTACTTGATACCTGCATGCAAATTTGTCCGTCCCTTCAGACTAGTCGATCGCAAAAATTATTTCATTTAGTACCTAGTTATACTTCGTACAATAAAGTGTTCTTGTGAATTGTTGGTGATTGAGCAACAGCTTGGGTGAGTTTATCTCACAGAGTACCCAATTCTACTAATTGTCTGTTTGTTTATTGATATATTGAGTTATTACATTAATTCATTTGAGAACTTGTTATTAGACAATCGATAAACTTTGATTCACACATTTCTATCATTAATGGTTCTATAATTCAACTACTGAATGTCTGCGATATGAAAACAGATAACAATCTCGAAGCACGTCGCGAGTGGACCCTTCGTGCTGAACTAGTACAAAGGAGTGGATACTTTGCGAGTGGACCCCTAGTATCTTAGTGAGTTGGCCTCTCACAGTTATCATGATAATTCTCCGCCCTAGTTATTGGAGCTCTTGGAGAGGTTTTCGCGTGTTGACCCTTAATACCATAGACCCAAGTGCTGCTCTCGAGTTTTGTTATATGATGTGTGTATGGTTATAAAGTATATTAGTTCATCTATTCTCTTGGAGAGGTGTTTCGCGAGTTGACTCTTAACACCTATGTCTCAAGAGATGTTTGATTCATGTTCCGTGTAATTTGTATGACCACATAATATGTGGATATGATTTTATCCGTTTGGGGTTCAAAGATATATTTGCTGTGTTACCTACTTATATTTGTGTGTTTATTTATTCTACTTGCTTTACCAACCACCCCAGTATAAAATAACGACATGTTCTTTAATTTAACGTATGTTAACCCATTTCTTTTTATTTATCATTTTTCAATGAATTGGTTACTCAGGTATCTTTTAATTTAATTTGCAGATGTGTCGTCTCGAGCGCTTTTCCTGATACAGGCCCAACCTCTTATCGATGTTGAATTAGGTAGTTCTAGTAAGTTATTGTTTAAAGAATTAATTGTGATCTTACTTAATTTATTTTGATCATTTGTTTATTGACTGAATTACTACCTTATTAAATGTTTGTTTTAAAAACACGCTCAGAATGATCATTTAATCATTAATTCGTTTTTATCTCCTACACAATTGCATATCTTTTAACACAGAAAGAAATTTGTATATATCTGGATGAGAATGGTAGAAACTTGAACTGAAATGGCTATGAAAAGCCTCACAACAGTTGGTCGTTTGATCCACCGTAGCTGTACAAGATGCCAACAAATGTGGTGGAATGGTGGAAATAACGGGTCGTCATTTAAATAATCTAAGAAGTAACTGTAAGCTACCGCAAGTCGTAAAAAAACAGATGAAGGTTCGCAAGAATAAAAGGGTTGTGGTCATTAGGAATATCCAAGCTTAATTTTCTTCCGGAGCGCAAGTGACCGGTGCCGATGAAGGCACCCTTTTTGTAAACAGGTAAAAATCAAACCGCGCGCTCTCGTGACCGATCACCCACTCTATAGTCGCTGTGCATTCGTAATGAGCTTTTATTGCTCCATACCTTTCTGAAATGCACAAATTACCTACCTTTTTAAGGAAGGTAGTTGTAGTAATCATACTCCCCTACTTTTCTCAAGCAATTTACTCAGACCTGATCATCATATGAATTATTGTAATGCAGGTCATACGCTTAATAAAATAAATATAAATTGGGAGAGTTCAAGTGTTCATAGGATTACAGAGTCATCATCATAGTCACAATGTCTTAACAGACATGTTGTGAATCGTAAAATGCATTTACTCATTTTACGAGTTTCTCTTGGGATATCTTTAAGATCTTTAATGCAGTAGTTTCCCATTTGCTTTCTGCATCCTCATGCTGCCGACCAGATGGTATCTACTGGTTCATCCGCCTTTAGGGGCAATTTCTCACCCCAAGGACAAGAAGGTGTCCTGACTCCTCTCAACTCGTCCACTCAAAGCTGTTGGTTGAGAAGACGTTACTGGTTGGCTTATACCGACAGTAGTTCGGTTCCTTTTAGTCGACTTTTACGACACGCAGGATATACGATGGGAGATATTCTAACCCGCCCCCACACGGGGTGGATTACAGAGTACCGAGTTAATATTCTTGATTTTTGAACTGTTGTTTTGAACAACGGGTAAAAACGGATTGACTAGTCGTAGGTCAAGGCAAAACCACGTGGCTTTCCGAATCCTACGCACAGACATATATAAGTCTCGTATTACAAACTCGGTCAAGAACAAATAGAGTTCTTTTCAATATCCTTTGTGGAGCTGTTTCCGATGAACAGGGGGATGATAGAGGCTGTTCTAAAATTGAAATATTCGAAATGTTTTGCAGAGCGTGGCAGCTTACGTCTTCGCCTCTGCCGCCACGAATTCTGACGCGGCAGGCCGGATTGCAGTTTTAATTGAAATTTCAGTTCGTATCGAAAACGGAGCAGGTGGAGGAGTGAGCGTTCTGCACACAAAAGGAAATTGAGTCGTTTTTAAACACCATGGGCGGCGAACGGGCTGTGATGGATGTGCTGGAAAAATTTAACGATATTCAGTGGCGGCTTGTGGTCACTGAAGTCGGGGATCACTAGCTACCCCCTTTCCTGAACCACGATGAATTTTTCTTTGGAGATCAAAATATCTTTTGGATTTAAAAGGGTAGATTACAAATGAGAAAGGAAATATGATAAAAATATTCATTCAAAACATATTTAGATCTGAAATGAAAGCTTTTACGATGTTAGACGTTTAGTCTAACGGTTTAAACATTGTTTAAGTTCGTATTCGAAGCAAATTTGTCAATAACAGCTTCATTAAAGTTTCAAATTCCATCTGTTTTCCAATCTTTCGCTCTAATAAATTTATAGCTAAAATTGATTCGTAAATACTCCACCGTAAAACAGTTCATATTCAACAGTATACTAATTCGAACAGTTATTACAACATAAAACCTTGCTAACGGCACTGAGATTACTTGGAAAGCAGACAAAGGAGCACAAGAAAAATGTGCAAATGTGCGCTTCATCCTATTAAAATTTGCGATACCCCCTTTCCCATCTAGTAGGAATACATACCTATACTGTATTCACAGCCAAGCTAGACCAAATGAAAACAAACCCGCGTGCGTGATCGGCTCGTGTCGGTGGGGTCCCGAATAGTCCAGTACATTATGTGTAAACTGTGTGCTACAATCTGGCAAGTCAAAACCTCCAAGGCTGACTGGAAAGTATACCCAAATATGCAAGTGTTCATTGCTTAATGATCATTTCAAACTGGCAACTGGCTACTTTTGAGTTGCAATGGGCTCATAGGGCAACTCTTTTAAATAGTCATATAAGATTTCATAATTGCACTGGATTATAGCTGGCGCAGTCGCAGAGGTTAACGACAGTAACCACGCGAATGTTGCATGCGACTGTTTATTTAGAGTCTATCTTGTGATTGAATATACTGTAGAATCATAGGTGTGCTCACGCGCATGCAGCCGTCCGAGCGCCGGCACTCTGTGACGTCAGCAACGAGTATTTCTGTCGGCGAACTGGCGGGAATACCACATGGTGGATTATATTTTATTTTCAAAGTAATACATTAAAGCCAATTATTTGACAATTATGTTATATAGGAGTGTAAGATAGGTAATTTAACGACTTTTTCTACCAAAATGTATTATTTATTGGTAAATTTGGACATTTTTTCACGTTTACGCCTACAATTTTTCGAAACCAATCCTTTTGTTTAAATGCCTGAGGCTGACGTATATTCTCGTTCGTATTAGATGCAATATTATTTTGTCTGGAAATTGTTTGATGGTTTCCACTGGGGTAGCTCTATCTCTAATAATTTTTTAAATATGTTTGATTGTTTAGAAACCGACTGTCCATGGACTTTATCGAACTCTGTTCCAACCAAAGGGGCAACTTTAATCATCTCCTCACTTGGATATACAAGACTGACTCTAGATAGAAATTCAATCCAGTTTGGGACCCGATTAGAGGAATGAAATTTGGTTTGCGCCGCCAAAGCTAGATTAGGATATTCGTTTTGAATCTGAAGGCCACGTATCTGGTAATAAATTTCAGTCACTCGTTGGAAATCGTATCTGGCATTTTATTTTTTCCAATTGACACAAAAGGTCATGGTCTTCAGAAATAAAGTTATCTAGGTCACAATTTGTACTCGGAAAGGGAAAGATGGAAAAATGAATATAATTTGAATCATTCTCTGTCCCGACAATATCGCTGTCAACAGGAACGTTCTTGAAAAACTCCTGAGTAAAGCACACGTCATCAGCTTCGATGTTAGAATTACTCGAAACTAAGTTTTTTGACTTGTTCAAGTAGGCACGATTCATTGCTTTCTTCTGCATATTTATTCACTGAAAATACGGCAGGTGAATATTTTTCGAGGATGTACCATAAAAATTTCAGTTTTAATAAACGTTTAATGCCAATTTATGAAATGATTACCATTTTTCATATTAATTTTGTCCTTTTGGCGGCAAGCATTGCTCCATTGCATTCCGAAATTTTAATTTTTCGGGAACTTATGGAATTTTACATTTGGCTCTTTCACCCTACTATGGTTTTTACAACCGACAGCTGCACAATTTGGCATTATGTATACAAATTTCAGTCTTCTATAACTCAAAATAAGGAATACAAAGTAAATTAAACAAAAATCGTTAGCGATTCTATCTAAAACGCGATTAGACAGGCTGTGGTATCACGACGTCTAATAATTCTCCGCGCGAAAAATCTCCGTTGCTGACGCAATGCGCAGAGCGATCGCAGTTTCGTACGGCTGGCGAGCACACCATGTATACTCACACCACGCCTAGAATATGGGTAAGCCCCGCCTTCACTACCGTACGTGCGATTGCCGAACGGCAGTCGCGTCAGCTGAATAGTCGGCTCTAGTCGGGTCGCACCAGAAAACCCTAATTGCCATTTGCGTACAAAAAATATTAGGGTGATAAAAAATAAATAGTTTTTTTATTTTTAAAAATTTTTGGAGGTGCACGTGCTCATGTGCTCTTACGGACGAGCCGCCTCTGCCGATCTTCGCTCCTCTCACCAGTGTCAGGCATGGGCGCCAGCAGAGGGGTGCAGGGGGGCTTCCCTCCCCCCCCCCCCGGAGCAGCGAATATAAGAAAGTTGTATAAGCAAACATCAAATTCGTCCCCACTGCACCTTATTTGAGCACTCAATTTAAGTAAGTCGCCTCCCCTGTACAATTTTCTGGTGGCGCCCCTACTGTCAGGTATTATACACAAGGGTCGCTGTGGCGAGGAGTAGGAATCCTCCGCACACGTTCTACGTTGCTGCGAAGCCCTTGGGTATCACAGGCAGTTCAAGGTTTTTGAACCCGAGGATATAAGGTGGGCGTGACCCAAGGCCACCCGCCACTCATAGGCCTGTGTACTGGTGGTTCTTGTATCGAGAAAGTGTTTAATTCACAGTATATCATTAGACTATATCACGAATGTATAACTGAAAATAGTTATGGTAAACACTTATTACCAACACAATATCCAGAAGAGAGCAACTAGATTAATCGGTTTGCCTAACCTCACAAAGGACCTCCACAACCGGGAACATCGGAGAAGGGTGGCTGACCTATCCCTGTTCCACAGATTCTATCAAGGAAGATGTTTGAGTGAGCTCTCCCAGATAATAAAACTCTCCGAATGAGGAACACTAGAGAGACTTTGCGAGCTCATCGTTACCAGGTCGAGGTCCCTACTCCCTGAACCGGTCTCCTCTAGCATTCCTTCTTTTGGAGAACTTCGACGCTGTGGAATGAGCTACCGGGGAATTTGTTTCCAGACGGCTACAACCTGCAGCGTTTCAAATCTAACATGCATCGACACTTATCCTCTCGCAGCGCTTCTACAGCGCCATAGGATTTCAGCCTTTGCGGGAGGCTGATTATAAAAAAGAAACACAATGGGTTAGTCCATGCAGTTCTAGAACTACAGAATATGGAGGGAAAGCTCCGTTGAACATACTTTCAGAAGTACGCCTGAAAGAGTTATAAACTAGAACATGTCGTTTACATTGTGAGGATTTAAGAATACTAAAGTAGATCAATTCTTTCCATTAAGTCATTGCTAGTCTGAGATAAGTCTTCTAAGTATTCAAATATTGTTAACATCAAAAAAATTCTCAAAATATAAGCTCCGATTTCGGTGCGATCAATCAGATACGAGGTACAACAGATATTCCAGGAAATCTATTTGATCTTAACTAACTGAATAATTAATTTGAATTATTTATAAAATTGATGAAACTAGCCACAAGACATAAATACAAAATTCAAGTGTCTAGTGAAATTTGCATGCGACTTTGCATGCAAATTATTTGATTATTTGACCACGTAGTTCGCCTTGTCGTACTACCAGCCACAATGCTTTAAAGCCAAAGCCCCTCCCGCGCCACGTCTATGTTCCTGTATAACCTAGTAACCAACCGACCCTACCGTCTTATGGTAGGTGTCCACTCGAGAGTTACTCACGAGAGCTACTCTCGATAGCTGATCTCAGTTGCTTGTACATTTGAGAGTACTTTAACGACTTTTTACTCTCAGAAAGCTCCACGAGAGGGACTCGCTGAGAGTTATAGCAACAGTGCTCTCAAAACCGTGTCCACGTGTTAGGTGCATGCTCTACACTCGCAAGTCGCAAGGGAGTTGCAAATCGAGGATGCACTACAATTTCGCAATCTCGTCCGTATGAATGCACTGCAGGTTCAGTATTTAATAGACCAAGTTGGACTATCAATAGCGAAAAGAGATAGGTACGAAAATGCGAGAAGCTATTTCCGTCTACGAACGCATAATGGTCACATTATGATTTTTAGCGTCAGGTATTATAAAAAAATAGGTGCCTTGTGTGAATATACTTTACAAATGCTTATATTTTGCAGAAGATTCCTATAGCAGTTTGCAATATTTATTTCGGATACCTGTTTGTACCATAGGCAGAATAGGCCATTCTTTCTTTCCTTCCATCTTGCGAGCACTCTCACAATACGAATTTCATTCAAATTATGATAGTTGCTCTCAGATTACAGAGAATCACGCCGTCCCCTTGCGTCACTTGCGAGCAGGTCTCAACTTGTCCGCTGTCTGAGAGTGCATCAGTGCTGTCGAAAAGTAGCTCGCGAAACTGTGTCCATCTGCGAGAATTACTCTCGAGAGTTTTTCTCTCAAATGGACTACCTTTACGTCATGGTCTTACCGTGGTGCGAGTATACATGGTGTGCTCGCCAGCCGAATGAAATTGCGATCGCTCTGCGCATTGCGTCAGCAACGGAGATTTTTCGCGGGGAGAATTATTAGACGTCATGATACCACGGCCTATTTAATCGCGTTTTAGATAGAATCGCTAACGATTTTTGTTTAATTTACTTTGTATTCCTTATTTTGAGTTATAGAAGACTGAAATTTGTATACATAATGCCAAATTGTGCAGTTGTCGGTTTTAAAAACCATAGTAAGATGAAAGAGCCAAATGTAAAGTTCTGTAAGTTCCCGAAAAATTAAAATCTCGCAATGCAATAGAGTAATGCTTGCCACCGAAAGGACGAAATTAATATGAAAAATGGAAATCATTTCACAAATTAGCATTAAACATTTATTAAAACTGAAATTTTTATGGTACATCCTCGGCACATTCACCTGCCGTATTTTCAATGAATAAATATGCAGAAAAAAGCAATGAATCGTGCCTACTTGAACCATTACAAGTCAAAAACTTAGTTTCGAGTAATTCTAACATCGAAGCTGATGACGTGTGCTTTACTCAGGAGTTTTTCAAGAACGTTCTTGTTGACAGCGATATTGTTTGGACAGAGAATAATTCAAATGACATTCATTTTTCCAACTTTACCTTTCAGAATCCAGATTATGACCCAGATAACTTTATTTCTGAAGAACATGACCTTTTGTGTCAATTGGAAAAAAATAAAATGCCAGACACGATTTCCAACGAGGGACTGAAATTTATTGCCGGATATGTGGCCTACAGATTCAAAAACGAATATCCTTGGTGGCGCAAACCAAATTTCATTCTTCTAATCGGGCCCCAGACTGGACTGAGTTTCTATCTAGAGTCACAGTCTTGTATATCCAAGTGAGGAGATGATTAAAGTAGCTCGTTTTGGTTGAGATAGAGTTCAATAAATTCTAAGGACAGTCGTCTTCTGAACAATCAAACATATTAAAAAAAATTATAGACCCCAGTGGAAACCATCAAACAATTTCCTGGCAAAATAATATTACCTATATCTAATACGAACGAGAATATACGTCAGACTCAGACATTTAAACAAAAGGATTAGTTTCGAAAATTGTAGGCGTAAACTTAGGAAAAAAATGACCAAATTTACCAATAAATAATACATTTTTGTAAAAAAAATCGTTAAATTACCTATTTTACACTTCTCTATAACATAATTGTCAAATAATTGGCTATTGATCTCCTTTAATCTATCACTTTGAAATTAAAATATAATCCATCATGTGGTATTCCCGCCAGTTCGCCGACAGAAATACTCGTTGCTGACGTCACAGCGTGCCGGCGCTCGGACGGCTGCATGCCCGTGAGCACACCATGTTTATTTACACTATGGGTCTTACCACTCTTACCCCGCCTACGGCGCCGGCGCCTACGGTCATTCCGGTCGTTCGCCTTTTTGTGCTTGACCAGCGCACATCGACCGTCGCCGTCGTTCGTCGCTACGACTTCAAGGTACGACGCGACGTCGGTAAGGTATCGACATCAAAACTAACAATCCTACCATTTCTTGTCATTGCCATATGGAAAGCATAGGAAGCGTACACGCAGTTCTTCCAGCAGCGATGGAGGTAGCTCATATGGGGAAAACCGAAAACGCTTAAAGAAACTGGTGAGGTTTTACCGAACATATAAGCGAGATCATGTACGCCAGAGATCGCGTATCGCGTTGCCGTGTGGAACGCATGCATGGCAAGGCAAGCGATCACGTCGGCACGTCGCGATCTTCCGTCTCCCTCACTCTCTCCAGCGCCTTCACAGACATCACAGCTGCAGGCGCACGATGCTTCGCCTCGGCGGCGTTGCCGCTCACGCTGTTTGCTCCCAACTGGGGAATAGTGTCGCGCGAGAATAGATACACAGGACCAGGACGTTGTGGTCCTGGACGACGACGTTGAGCAACTGGAGGAAGTACTATGTATATTGGGAGATGACTAACAAAACAAGGAGACTGACGGCGTTAAGATTCACATCGCCTTGGCATCGCGGTGGTCTAAGCTCGTTACACATGGGCTGACAGACACGGAGTAGGAACTCTGTAGCACAGAAGTACAAAATTCCGTCCAACTTCCAATTATTAGCTCCATCAACTCTAAACCCAGAAGCTAGGAACATTATTCCTTTAAATATTCAAAAGAAGGATAGTGCTTATGTCCAATTCCAAACTAAGCTTGGATTGGGCATAACAGCACTGGGTAGAGGACTGGATAGCATTTTGTCATCCACAGAAGCGATGCCAACTTTCTATAAGGAATCCCTCCTATACCAACCTTATCTGACGCTGGGCGTTTATTATCCAGTTTATTTTATGACTTCACTATGGCACGACGTATTTTCATATATCCTTATATGTACAAAAATACCAAATAATTGGTAGAAAAATGTCCTCCAACGGACTTTCTGTTTGGGTCCGATCTTAGTGATCTGGTGACGGTGGATAAAAATATCTAGTCAACTAGTAAGGATACAAAATCAGTCCAGCATTCTTCTGGTTATCAAACGGCTGCAGCACCTCTGAGATATCAAAGGCCTGGAAAAAAGGGGGGAGGGCCAGAACGAACCCACTCTCACTATCTACCGTTAAACCGGAGTCGCCCAGCCAGTCGACCGAGTGAGATATGTCAACAGAAGAGCCGAACCTCGCGAGACATGGACCCCAAGGAGAAGTACAAAAGGAAGAAGTGAACCCTTGTTCACAATCACATATTTTCGGGATGACTGTCACAGTTTTATGCAAAATGGACAATCATCACACAAAATGAAACAATCTTACATAGGTCGCGGGGTACAAAATACCACTGACTAACGTTCGTACACAGAGGAAACTTCCAACCTCTTCTTTTTACCCTGCTGAGCGAAAACTGATTGCCGCTGAGATAGCAAACTTACAGCGAATAGGGGCTATCGTAGGCTGTCAACCAGTAAACGATCAATTTCTGTTCAATATTTTTCTGACTGATAAAGCTAATGGTAAGAAACGTTTCATCCTCAGCCTAAAAATTTTTAATAACTATATATATACATTTCAAAATGGAAGACACTCGCACTGTGCTGCGACTAACCCAAAGGGGCCATTTTTTGACATAGATTGATTTAAAGGATGCTTACTTTTTAATATCCGTAGCACCGGAATTTCGCAAATATTTGCGATTCACCTTTGATAACCTATTTGAGTTTACGTGTATTCCTTTTGGTCTCAGATCGGCCCCCCATGCATTTACCAAAATTCTGAAACCAGTGGTTGAAAAACTTCGGCCAAAAGGAATTTCTTGTGTCAATTATTTAGATGATTTTCTCATCCTTGGCGAAACACGGGAGAAATGTAAACTGAATACAGACCACGCGGACAAGTTACTAGAATCTCTTGGGTTTTTCAACAACCAAGAGAAAAGTTCCCTTGTTCCAGCACAGACATGCAAATTCTTGGGTTTCCTTAGAGACAATGAAAATTGAGTTAACCAGGGAAAAGTGGCAAAGAATTTTTAAATGGATTACAATTTTACAGAGAAAAAAGCAATTCATCACTCGACAGTTTGCATAACTTGTTTGTCTCCTAGTTTCAGCATGCCCAGCCATCAAATATGGACAGTTATACACGAAATCATTTGAGAGAGACAAACTAATGGCTCTTCGGGCCAACCTGATGCAGTACAATGCGAAAATGTCCCTGCCAACTCAGTCAAAAGCTGTTCTTATGTGATGGCTGAATAAAATAAATTCAGCAGACAATGGCATCAAGCAAGCTTCGTTCCAGTTAGAGATCTTCACTGACTCATCTCTCAGGTTGAGGGCATGTTGTAACGGGGAGACCACGCATGGATGGCGGGCAACACGGGACAAACAAGAACACATCAACTTCTTGGAACTGCAAGCTATATACAGGGTGTCCCACGACGATTAAGGCAGGCAATATATAGGAACTGGGCAGTAGTAGAGAAGTATAATTTTGGGGGTGTAAATTAGAGCAAATGTTGAATCTTTTCTTATTATTGTGTTACCCAATGAGATATTTGTTTTGGTCACGTGACGTCTGATTCAAAGTTATTAATGGGACACCCTGTATATTTGTGTCTTTCTGTGTTCCTCCCGATAAAAGAATTCCAACCAACTGGCACACTTGGGATCTAAAGTGATTAATCCAGGAGCTACAGGTACTTAAAGGACTGTACCATTACCATTATGAAACACTAACAAAAGAATTTAACTGTAGGTGTGCAACAACTGTACATGTTATAATCAACGGTAGTGGTACTTTAAGTACCTGTAGCTCTTGAATTAATCACTTTAGACCCCAAGTGTGCTAGTTCTTTGGAATTGTTTTATCGGGAGCAACACGGAGGGGCACAAATATGCCGGGTGTCCCATTAATAATTATGAATCGAACGTCACGCGACCAAAAACAAATACCTCACTGGGTAACACAATGACAAGAAAAGGCACATCATTTGCTCTAATTTACATCCCCAAAACTACAATTCTCTGCTACTGCCCAGTTCCGGTATATTGCTTGTTTTAATCGTCGTGGGTATTTGGGGCTTAAATGTTTCGCTAAGGACTTGAGGAACTGCAACATTTTGATCAGGAGCGATAACACCACTGCTGTTGCATATGCTAACCGTATGGGGAGCGTGCAGCTCAACACACTGACCAAACAACTGTGGCAGTGGTGTGAGAAACGAGGGATATGGAATGGATATAAATGCTTCGTACGTTAATACAAAGGATAACTGGATGGCAGATATAGAATCCAGAGCTCTGCAACCAGAGACCGAATGGGCATTGGCTGAATATGCATATGGTAGGATCATAACAACGTTCGGTTGCCCTGATGTGGATTTGTTCGCATCTCGATCAAACTACAAATGTAAACAATATGTACCTTGGTTGGAGGATATGGGAGCGTTTGCTTGTGATGCCTTCACTCTCTCATGGAACACAATGAATTTCTACGCCTCTCCGCCATTTTCCATGATTTTGAGAGTAATACAGAAAATAATAACGGATGAGGCGGTAGGGGTAGTGGTGGTCCCGCTTTGGCCTTCTCAGGCGTGGTATCCACTTTTCGTCAAACTGTGTAAAGGGAAACCCCTTTACTTCGAACCACACCCTGAACTTTTGTACTCACGGTGCAGCCACCAATGGCACCCCCTATCCAAGAGCCTTACCCTGGTAGCAGCGGAACTATTCGGCAAGCCTTGATGGTACACGGCATACCCGAGTGTGCTGTGGAAACAACACTACAATCCCTGTCAGGAGCGACAATCAAGCAATATGGTATTACTTACTATTTGGGTTCTTTAATTCCCACAGAGCAGCTCTATCCATGATCTCACCAGGCAACATAGGTGACAACCCTCTTTTGAAGAGATTTATGAGAGGTATATCAAAGATACGGCCTCAAAGGCCTGGGTATAACCATTGATTAAGGTATTAACGGGAAGATGGGCCACCAGATGCTAAGATCTCGCGCCTAATTTTTGTTTCTCCTGGACTGTCGCCACCTATATGAGCACAAATGTACCTCTACTGATACAACTTTGATAGTATACCAGAACCATCGACTTTTAAGTCTACAGTACCCTACTTGCTACTAATTAATCCACCATCTATAAACGCTAATTACTAAAATTCACTACAGGTGTCGCCATCGTTGGTGACCATTTCGTGTCTCGTGGTTTTGACAGATCGGCTGTTTAGCCGTACCTGTTTTGTGGCCTGATGGGCAAACAAGCTTTTGTTTATTACCCGTTTTGCATACGATTTCGTTGCACGTTGTACTTGTAAAGTGATTTTTGAGCTATTTTCTTTTAATTTCTGGTGATAATGTCTCGTAGTGAGTATTATTCATCGCTTAGTGGCGACACCAAACTTCGTTATGATGAAAAAATGAAATTAACGATGGTGTTGATCCCTATGCTCTGAGGATTGATGAACTTTCGGAAGATGTTAGCGTTTTACCAGCAGTGAAAATCGTGGATCTGATGAATTACTTGGTGCTAACGCATAGTTTTTATACTGGATAGCAGATGAAGGCATACAAATATTTGCAGGCTTTCAAATATTATGAAGCAGGGTATCTCCAACAAACGATGGCAAAAATGATGAACACAAACTGCTATGTTGTCATGGGCAAGGTAAGCTAGTTTGCATATTTAACTGTTTCTTTCACGTGTACTGCTGTAAAATTCACTGTAGATTCTAGTGTATGTGAGATGATTAGCATGTTGATGATTTTTTTATATACCTACCTGCTGAAATACATGTTCACAAGACTTGGTTTCATCATCACTATGTTGAGGAGAGTTGAAAGCTATCATATACAGAATATTGCTTAAAATATTTTAATCTATCAAAAAAAATTGTTTTAGAGATTAGAAAGAACCATCCATCCTGTTTTCGCCCATAAAAGCAAACTATACCTACTAAAACAGCCCTTATTTTGTTATAGGTTATGCACTCACAAAGAAGAAATGATAAACCACTACAGGTATGGATTATCATACTGTCAGATGGTGCTATATCATGTGCTCATTGCACTTGTATGGCAGGATTAAGTGAAGTTTGCAGCCCCATAGCAGCAGTTCTTTTCTTCCTTAAAGCACGTCCTAAAAGTGTCGGCCAACAAGAAAGCTATATATACATATTCTAAAAAAAAAGTTGGCATACACAGAGTTGAAGTATCATATTGTTATACATAACAAAATGACAAGAATTTCTGTGACATTAAAAACATTGTTATAGTTTATAGCTACTTCTAATATAATTAGGGACGCTATTGTATGATTTAGCTACATTATATGAGAATCATCTATCAAAAACTGCATTTTTTGTTTAGGCATTGTTAGTGTCACAGAATTCCTAGTAATTGTGAGGATATAATTTACATATATCTAGTATAAACTTATGTGAACAATATAAATGCATTTGGATATGATGTACAGTTGTGTAAAAAATATTGAGACTAATCAAGTGGAATTTGAGATGGACTAACTCTAGCAATACTACGAGTGGTTTCTATCTCTACTGGGTGATGTTGCGTCTTACCTTTTGTAAATGCTGGAATATGTAAGTGACCGCCTAGAACTTCAACTGAGTCTCTAATTAAAAAACCTCTATCTGCTAATATTATGTCACCAGGTATAATTAAATTTAAAAAGCCACAATTTTCTGTTAGATGCTTGTCACTTGTCCTTCCACCATAACCATCGAAAATGTAATTCCCCCACTTCTCCATGAAATACCTTACAATGGGCTAACATTCACTGTATGTCCCTCAGGTACAAATATTATTTAAAGAAGATTCTACAACTTTTTCAAAATATTGTGGATGTCTTATTAAATATTAACCTATTTGTTTGTTAATTATAGTAGGATATTCCAATTTGCAATTTTTTAGTTTATCAATGTAACATGAAATCTCACGTTTTTTAAGTAAATAAGTGTAAATTTTAATAAATAGCTCAAAATTGTACATGGTGAGTAAACAAATTTTTCGAATTTGAGTTTTTTTTCAGTTTTTTGCATTTTCTGAGAAGATTTTCTATAGTAATGTATATTTTTTTTACACCACCAGAAAATAGAGATTTCAACGAACGAAAGGCTCCCAAACTTTTTGAAAAAAGCTGATATTTTGACGCGAGAATTTTTGATTGAAAAATGGGGTGCATTTTTGATCTTAAGGTCAAATAAGGCGAAAAAAATAAATATTTTAAATCAAATAAATTACAGTGTATTTGGGACATAATAGGTAAGTATTCACCAAATTTCGTAAAAAAAATATTTTTTTTGAAAAAGATAAAAATTAAGGACCAAAAACTTGGTTTTTTGAATTTTTCACCAAAATTTTGAGGTTATGTGAAAAAATTGATAATACAAGAGTTGTAGATCTTTTTATTACCTACATCTTTGCCATTCAACTTTTTTCCATAGACTTGTAGTTTTGCCAGAAATCAAGATAAACCATTTTCTACCCTTAAAAGCTCACCCCCTCCCACTTCCCGATCTCGAATCGACCGTAATTTATTTTTCCTTTTATTCTTATCATATTCTCCTCCTTTTCTAATGAGTTTCATCCTACTGTAATTTTTTTTCACTTTTTATTATTTTTGAAGGCTTCGGCACTGGTCTAAGACAGCTTTTAAAGCAAATGTTGAACTCAGCATGTCAGTCCCGAGATGTATTATCTGTGGTTGTTAAAAATGAAACAAAAATTGTAAAGAAAGATTCAACTGTTTATCATTTAGAATAATAAAATTTTTGAAATGTATCCTGTTTCATTACCTTATCGATACGTTTATGGTTAATTATAATAATAACGTTTAAAATTATGAAGTAATGTGATTATTAAGAACATCATTTAAAATCAAATTTGTTAGCAACATCAGACATGAAATTTGTTTTGAATAAACATAACTATAATATGTGCACAGACAATTACTCTTATGTAAATTATATAGGGATTTTGACATCACTGAATGGTGTTTCACTCATTGCCCTTCGATACACTGAATTATATACTGTTCGGAACAAGCCTTAATACATCGAAGAAAAATATATATAATAAATACATAGGAAAATATAACTAATAGTTTTTCATTCAATAATCCTTTAGCTTCTGGTGTGTGCAACAATCAATGGTGCAACTTAACAATCATCCAATGAGTGTTTTTGAGATAGTCACCCTGTTTGATAAGATACAAATTAATCACACTATGTTAAGCAAAGTGCCATTTGAAATACATATTTTCACCTCTCTGTAGCTAGACACCATTTCATGTTACATATTTGGAAAAAAAGTATGAATGTGGGTATAAGCTAATGATATGAAATATTTTCATTTTGATTATGTGAGAAGCATACCCTATAATAATAAATAATTCATTTTAACTCCACCATTTACTAAAAAATATATGGATAGATAACATGAGCATTTATTGGTGCTGTTAGTATACACAGTATGTGGAATAAAGTCAGCACACTCTTCGCCTCCTGGTATCGGTCTGCCTCTTCTGTCTCGAATGCTTGGGAAGCTGGAGAATTTTTTCCACACCTTTAATGACAAAAAGGAAGCATTTTGAAATAGTGCGCAAATTATTCGAATAGAGAAGTGAATAGTCATAATGTACCTATTCCAGAAACTCAACTTTTAGGTTATGTCAAAAGATGAATGTATTAAATGATCCATTTTTTGAACTTGCCTATATGTACATAGGTATATAACTAGCAATTATTACCTACGGATGGATGTTTTTGCTACTTTAACATAATCTACCAAAGGTTGGCCACTACAACTTCATTACTTCTATATACTTCACAGATAAAACTTCAAGTAAGAAATGCATTATTTTGGAGTATCAAGTGACAAAAATGCAGTATGACTATAACAACTATCGCTCTAGTGAATGTGATAACTCATGGGATAACTGTAATTGGCGAATAAACGTTTTTTTTTTCTTTGCTGTTTTCAATATGCATTCAAGTTTTCATCATGCATTATCTCATGAATTACATCATTTTAATTGACAGATGTGCTTACCTGACAAAAAAGGTTCCTTAAAAAACACATCACAACAACAATTATGGTGAAAATGTCCAAGAAATTGTAAAAAACAAATAAAATACGGACAACAAGGTCAACAACCGCTGCCAGCTGATCGATGCTCGGCTGATCATTCCCAAATCCGAAGTTCCGAACACAAAACATATTTCGAAGGTTAGGTCCACCGACGAACCGATTTTTATTGTCGGTGGATAGGTCATTGGCACTTCAAGGTCGTATTTTTATAGCTGGATGCTCCTTTGCTCCATCTATTGGGCATATTTATTATAAAGGATTCAGGAATTTTTGAAGCTTCTGAGATTGGCCCAGAGGGCGCCAGGTGACGGTGTCGGTGGTTTCTATGAGAGTGAGTGAGATAGACTAGATTGAATGAGATAGACTGCGAGCGCGCGATTTTACTGTGTGGTTGTTCATCTTCCCCTAAATACTTTAATCAATGGTATAACCAAAGTTTACGGAATACATATAAGTTGGATCACTCTCCGTCGGCACTTTGAAGAACTCACATGAAAGCGATGCCGCGGCCGCACGCGCCAGTTAGTTTTTGCGTTGGTTTTTGCTCAAGTACGAGGGTCTTTTAGCGGGGACTTGCTATCGCCTGGGTTGTACGTATATACGAGGGTCATTGAAAAACTATGTATTGGCGGCCGATTTAGACATACAAATACAAATATAACGTTTACTTTGCTAATGCACTAAGTTACATAAATGCATATCAAAAATAAAGCCTAGTAAAACTATTACTAATGAATCTCAAATGATTTCACATATTGTAGCTATTTTGTAGATAAGTAAAAGCTGATGGTTCAAAAGCGCTGTAGTATTTTTACATTAATATTTTGTTTATTTGGCTTATTTTTGAGATCATAGTTTATAAATTTTATGGTATAGTATATGCGAACTCGTATGTACAATTTTAAAAGATAATCATGTGGAAATGCTTCACATGGATGTGAATAAATTATCTTTGACATTCTGCTTTTTACTGTCATTCCAGTTGCTACTGTAGAAACTAAATTGTTAAAGTTGTACCTAAATAAAAATATTTTCGAGCTCTAAAATATTGTCACGACGGCCTCTTTTTCTTCACCCAGGGAATCAAACTCGACGTAACTTTCACCGTTTTACTTCACAACTGGATACAATATCTCTTAACCTTATCTCAAGTACAACTCAACTCAACTGAATCCTACGGTACCCGTAGCACCTTATATATACTTCATCGAACCATCTAGAGCATTCGATGACATTTCTAGAATCCATCCGTCATTCTCGAAAACTCTAGACGATTCGATGACGTTTACACTTCAAAAGATCTAACCTAACACTTTGACTTTACATCATGTATGACAACCAATGACAACTAATACAAATACAGAATACCATAATATACAGCATGTTACATTCTTCCCCCCTTAGCGTTCGGCGTCCTCGACGAACAACTTCGATTCTTGTATCACCACAGACATCAGCATAGTCAACCTTCGGTTTTCCACTTTCCGTACATAACCTGTAGACTACGTCGTTGAGGCGCTTCATCACCACGTAGGGTTCCTCCCCATGACGCTGTAGCTTCGGACATCTACCCTTCCTTCCGTCGTCTGTTGCAAGACCATACCAGATCACCTCGTAACTGCGATATTCTTTGCCCAACTTGCGATTCTCATTTTCAGCTCCAGCAGGATTCTCTTTTCCTAGCTCTGTTATCATTCTCTTCAGTTGCACCTTTTCGTCTTGCCGGTTGTCCACTCTCGACACTCCCTTCTCGTCACTCAGGTTGCTCTCCAGTTCCTTAGTGAGTCTGCTGAGTTTGTCTTCCAGTTGCGTAATCCTGATCTTCTGCTTACCATTCTCGCTCCTGAGTTGCGCGGCTTGATCAGAGCCCCATGACACGTCCTTGAGCGCAACGTTAAGCTTGGTCCCTACCTTCGCGTTTTCTCTCTCCAGCTGCGCCGGTATCTGCTTCAAATCTACATCGTCGTCTTGCATCGCTGATATTTCGTATACACCTTTGTTTGCATTTTCAATGACTTTGTTCGGATTCTTCTTTAGCCTATCACTATCGACCTCGCTTTCCATCTGCGCAATCTTCTGCTTTATCTTATTATGTCCGTACTTCAATTGTTTCATCCCAGAACTATCAGACTTTGCTGCAGCCAAAGCGTCTTCCAGCTCCTTTTCCATTCGAACGTTCTCATCTTCCAAATTCGCCAGTTGCTCTCTCATCTTATTGTCAACATCTCTTGCCTTATACAAGCCTTCCATGACCTTTCTCACACTATCAAGCATATCTGTCATATCTGATTTCATCTTCTTGATTTCTGCTTCATGATGCGCGGTCTTTCTGGCCTGCACAATCGCGTGGTCTAGGTATTCCTTTAACGATGCGTTCTCAGCCTCCAGCTGGGTAATCTTCTGTTTCAGCCTTGCATTTTCGTCCTTAACTTGGTCACGTCTATCCTCCGCTTTCTTCAGCTGATCCAAATTCTTCAATCTCTTGATTTCATTTTTCAAAGCAGAAATTTCTCTGTCGTGTTTTACGTTGAGCTTTCTCAAGGCTGCCTCGTGTTGGTCACTCTTCTTCAACAGATTATTTTTTTCCTTTTCAAACTTGCTCCTAATACCCATACATTCTCGTTTCTGAGAGTCAAGCAACTGCTTTAGCCTATCCCGGTCTGCTGTAAGTTCCCTCATGGCTACTCTGTGTTGTCCTTGAAGCTTAGCGATAGTTTCCTCGTTCTTCTTCAGCAAATTCTTCATGTCTCTATCAAGCTGCTCCTTCATTGAGTTTATCGTGCCTTGCATAGAATTCATTTTGCTTGCATATTCATCTGCTTTTTCTACATTCACCTGCATCTTATCGACCTGTATCCGGCAGCCTACTCTAAGGTGCCCCTTCTGCCCACATCTCCAGCACGTGAACTTCTCAGGTCCTTCAAGATTTCTGCCAGCTGGGTTTCTTTGGAAGGTACCACCTCTTCTTCTTGGAACGGATGCTGTCGCCCTGACTTCTGCTTCATCATCTTGTTCTACAGAGCGCACCCTCCGTGTCATTCGCGTGGCTTTCGTGGCAGCTTCAATTTCAAGAGCCTTGACCAAAGCATCTTGTAAGGTTCTGGGACTGGATAGCCTTACGATTCGCTGAACGTCCAGGTCCGCAATGCCTTCGACAAACTGACGAGCAGCAACGTATTCCTGTGTCTCGATGGGACTGCTGACGAATGCTCGTTTAGCTAAGCTTTGGACTTCGTATGCAAACGTGGTCAAATCCTCCTTGGCTTGCTGTGTGCGGTTGTGTAGTTGACCATGTAACAGCTCTGTTAAGTGCGCATCTCCGAAGCGTAACTTTAGTGCAGATGTTATCTTATCATAGTCACGTAGATCTGATGAGCAGAGATTTTCCAAGATAGCTGCGGCAGAGTCTCTTAGCATGGATGTAAGCACACAAGCCTTTTCCTCATTCGACCAGTTATTCATGCGTGCGATGTTTTCAAATTGCATATGATAAAAATATCCCATGACGTTTTTCCATTGTATGGATAGGGTTTTGCTACTACGCCACTGTGTCTATCAGGAAAAAGGGGTGCTGTAGCAGTTAGACTACGCTCACCTGCACTAAGTTCTAGCAGCTCCTCTCTCACGATTTCCTTGACTTGATCTTTCACTTGCTGCAGCTGTTCCTCAACGTTTTTTTGTGATGTCGCTAACTGTTCCTCGATGTGCTTTTGTGATGTCTCTATAGCACTAATACGCTGATCTTGATTTTCTAATGCCTGACTTACGGCCTGTCTCTGCTCCTCCAATCTAGTCATTACCAGCTCCTGTCCACTTTTCAAGTCACTCTTCAAACCTGCGACTGCCTCATCTTGATGTCGCTTCAACTTTTGCTCAAGGTCCTCTTGGTGGTGCTTTAGCTTCTCGTCTAGGTTCACAACTGCCTCGTCCTGGTGCTGCTTTAGTTTTTCCTCAAGGTTAACGACGGTTGCTTGCGTAACGGCTGCCTGGTTATCTAAGCTGATTCTCATTTCTGCCCTTGTTTCGGCTGCACTTTTTTCAAACCTGTCTCCCATTTCTTGTAGCATAGTCATCAATGCACTCATCTCGGACGCCATAGCTCTGGTTACAGGCATTGACTGACGCTGTACTCACTTCTTGACTCCTTTTTCTGGTTTGATTCGATGGATAATCCCACACTTCCGACACCAATTGTCACGACGGCCTCTTTTTCTTCACCCAGGGAATCAAACTCGACGTAACTTTCACCGTTTTACTTCACAACTGGATACAATATCTCTTAACCTTATCTCAAGTACAACCTGTGAACTCAACTCAACTGAATCCTACGGTACCCGTAGCACCTTATATATACTTCATCGAACCATCTAGAGCATTCGATGACATTTCTAGAATCCATCCGTCATTCTCGAAAACTCTAGACGATTCGATGACGTTTACACTTCAAAAGATCTAACCTAACACTTTGACTTTACATCATGTATGACAACCAATGACAACTAATACAAATACAGAATACCATAATATACAGCATGTTCCAATATAATTTACAATGTCCCTAGGTGGTATGGTAAGACCACCGAATGAATATTTTGTCTCACTATACGCTTTTAGCGTGATACAATCCTTTTAGTACCTGTAGCTCTTGAACTTGAGACCCCAAGTGTGCTAGTTTGTTGGAATTGTTTTATCGGGAGGTACACAGGCACAAATATTCAGGGTGTCCCATTGATAATTTGTCGAATGTCACTTGACCAAAAACAAATACCTCATTGGGTAGTACAATGACAAAAAAAGACACAACATCTGCTCTAATTTACATGCCCAAAATTATAATTCTCTACTACTGCCCAGTTTCGACATATTTCTTGACTTAATCGTCGTCGGGATACCCTGTATTTATATTCCTTACATTTCAAGGTTTACCACAAAATAAGAATGGATCTAATTGTCATTCTCCATCCGTTAATAAATTTAAATTGATTGGTAATATCTTTTCTCGCGAAATTGATTACTCTCAAACTTCTAAAAATATTATCCATTTCGTGCAAACAAATCCAATATAACAAATCCGATATTTTTGAGACACTGTATAGACTTCGCGTTAAGCACGTTCAACCTCTACTTTGCGCCGTCCCGTATCTCCCGGCTGACGTCGGTACACTGGTACCGGTGTACCGGGGTGATGGGGCAAGGGGCAGGCCGTTTTGATATTTTTGCGGAGTGATCCAACTTATATGTATTCCGTAAACTTTGGTATAACGCGATCTGGGATCCAAAACAGGTTTTGGATCTTTTTGATTCACGCCCGGCAACATCTCTGAAATTGCTCTCAATGAAGGTGGTCACCCTCTTAGTATTGGCAACTGGCGAACGGTTGCAAACCATATTCAAAATTAAGCTTGGCAATATCAGGACACACGAAGGTGATATGCAAATCTTAATTGATGACATGATCAAAACTTCACGGTTAAGATCACAACAACCCTGCCTAATTCTCCCTAAGTTTCGCGATAAGCCTAATTTATGTGTGGTGAGCTTTTTTATAGCCTACATGGGCGAAACTGCATCATTAAGGGACCCTAAGAACAAATATTTTTTCATTACATTTCAGAAACCACATCAGATGGCTACCAAAGCGACACTGAGTGGGGTAAGAAACGTTTAAGATGGCAGAAGCGGATACAAATATTTTCAAGCCGCACTCCAGTCGTCACGCCTCAACTTCTGGAGCTAGCAGAGCGGGTGTTTCCTTGGATCTGAGCAGGTTGGAGCAGAAATTCGGCAACATTTACCAAATTTTATAATCGACCAATCGTAGATAGATATCAACTTCCCTTGATATGTATTAAACTCATCGAAAGAATATTTCTGTTTCGTTTACTTATATGGTTAATCACAGGACTGTGACCTTGGTTTGCGTTATGCAATATATATTATAGGCCTAGCAGTCACTTGACCAAAAACAAATACCTCATTGGGTAGTACAATGACAAAAAAAGACACAACATCTGCTCTAATTTACATGCCCAAAATTATAATTCTCTACTACTGCCCAGTTTCGACATATTTCTTGACTTAATCGTCGTCGGGATACCCTGTATTTATATTCCTTACATTTCAAGGTTTACCACAAAATAAGAATGGATCTAATTGTCATTCTCCATCCGTTAATAAATTTAAATTGATTGGTAATATCTTTTCTCGCGAAATTGATTACTCTCAAACTTCTAAAAATATTATCCATTTCGTGCAAACAAATCCAATATAACAAATCCGATATTTTTGAGACACTGTATAGACTTCGCGTTAAGCACGTTCAACCTCTACTTTGCGCCGTCCCGTATCTCCCGGCTGACGTCGGTACACTGGTACCGGTGTACCGGGGTGATGGGGCAAGGGGCAGGCCGTTTTGATATTTTTGCGGAGTGATCCAACTTATATGTATTCCGTAAACTTTGGTATAACGCGATCTGGGATCCAAAACAGGTTTTGGATCTTTTTGATTCACGCCCGGCAACATCTCTGAAATTGCTCTCAATGAAGGTGGTCACCCTCTTAGTATTGGCAACTGGCGAACGGTTGCAAACCATATCCAAAATTAAGCTTGGCAATATCAGGACACACGAAGGTGATATGCAAATCTTAATTGATGACATGATCAAAACTTCACGGTTAAGATCACAACAACCCTGCCTAATTCTCCCTAAGTTTCGCGATAAGCCTAATTTATGTGTGGTGAGCTTTTTTATAGCCTACATGGGCGAAACTGCATCATTAAGGGACCCTAAGAACAAATATTTGTTCATTACATTTCAGAAACCACATCAGATGGCTACCAAAGCGACACTGAGTGGGGTAAGAAACGTTTAAGATGGCAGAAGCGGATACAAATATTTTCAAGCCGCACTCCAGTCGTCACGCCTCAACTTCTGGAGCTAGCAGAGCGGGTGTTTCCTTGGATCTGAGCAGGTTGGAGCAGAAATTCGGCAACATTTACCAAATTTTATAATCGACCAATCGTAGATAGATATCAACTTCCCTTGATATGTATTAAACTCATCGAAAGAATATTTCTGTTTCGTTTACTTATATGGTTAATCACAGGACTGTGACCTTGGTTTGCGTTATGCAATATATATTATAGGCCTAGCAGTTATTTCAATAAACACGGTATTACTGAAATGTATCATTTTTTGACATTTAGTTCATAACCCAAATCTTTAAACATCTACGTGGTGAAATAATGAACATCTTTGGACTGGACGCTTAAGTATAATTTAAAGATCAAATGAACTTACCTGTAGGAAGTTCGATCGTAATAATTATACAATGCTACTACTCCAAAGATGTGTGATCCCTCCCAGATCCCACCCTGATGGATTATGAACAAAACGCTTTCGACTAAATGTCCGTAGGCAGGGTAAGACGGTAGGTAAGTTATACAGGAACATAGACGTGGCGCGGGAGGGGATCTTTGGCTTTAAAACACTGTGGCTGGTAGTACGACAAGGCGGACTACGTAGTGAAATAATCAACATCTAGTAGAAAAAGTTCCTTCGGACATTGGGATAAATTAATGCAAGAGGTTTTTTACTCAAAGA
This sequence comes from Callosobruchus maculatus, assembly GCA_951848785.1. Lineage (NCBI taxonomy): Eukaryota > Metazoa > Arthropoda > Insecta > Coleoptera > Chrysomelidae > Callosobruchus > Callosobruchus maculatus. Next base: position 394,564 of record CATOUR010000057.1, read on the forward strand.
GCCGACGTTTCGGCGTTTATTTTACGCCTTCTTCAGGGCTATCGACCACACCCCTATAGCAACAAGGAATAACATATCCCTTTGTGTCAGCAAACAACAAAAAACATACCAGAAGATTGATAAAAGAATTGTAGATGCCGTTCGTCAATACACCTTTTACTGATACATGCTGCTGTACACTGTAGAGTATTGTTCCTCCTCTTCCATTAATTTATCCCAAAATCCAAAGAAACCTTTTCCACTAAAAAACTGGGATGAGAATTACTTTCAACTGGATAATCAACATCTTTGGACTGGACGCATCCTGTAATTGCGATCGAACTTCCTACAGGTACCTAAGTTCATTTGATCGTTAAATTAGTTCCTCTTTCTCTTATACATGAATAAGTTAGCTCTGTCAGACAAAGTAATATATTCGTAGAAAGTGTGTTGATGTGATCCTACAGATTTAGTAATAAAGAACCGAATAGATGAAATGATGAAATGAAAATATTTGGTATCCTCTTTGATAGCGGTGTTCACATGAAAAGAACAACATCATCTGTGAATAGAATATTAAGCTTTATGATACGAAACGGTAGATAATTCTCCCTCTTACAGTTCTTGAATCTTCTATACTATTCAGATGTTTGATCCAAACTAGAAAGCTGTTCGTTAACATAGCATCCCATGTACGCAACGCATATAGGCAGCATTAAATTTAATGAATGCAATGGAGACTTCTTAGATTTTTATTGTTCAAACTACCAGGGGAATATGTGGAAAGAGTATTTGACTACTCGGTATTCCTAAGGAGATTTAACCTAATGTGTAAACTAGGGTAATTCTAGCCAGCTTTAACTTTTTCTATGATTTTACTTCCCACACCGATAGGTGAGGGGAGTATTGTGATCGCGAGAATTTTCGATCTTGATGTAATACACTTTTTGGGCGTTTTATTATATCCAGATAACGCAGATCCATGCTACTCATTTGCGTCGGTTTGTCTGTCTGTTTGTCAGTCTGTCTGTTGGCATCTTTCTGCCTTCGTAATCTCAGTAACCGCTTCATGTATTGTGATGAAATTTGGGTCGCGACATCTTGTAGGGTTGGTAGCTAATGCTGCTTTAATTTTGAAAATCGGTGCAAGTGCGGCGGACTAACTAGCAAAATATAAAGGATTTCAAATATTCCTCAAACTTCGTTTCTAGGCATTTAAGTAGTTTCTAATCATTTTTTACTTTTTTTGTGGGGCTGAAATTGGGGTGGTTGAGGATTGTAAAACTTAAAATTATGAAATTTTATTCTATTTATAATAAGCGGTCCATTGATCTGTGAAAGAAATACGTTCGGCATAATACACTTTTTTAGGTCCATCCGAACATTGCCTTGCCTAATACAGAAAAAAAATGAAAATATAAAAAAACAGCTTAAGTTTCGTTTTTAAGCGATTTGGGGGTTTCTGATCGTTTCGTTTCGTCCAGTTGAAGCTTGCAGAATAAAAACTGTCATCCTAGTTCCTATGGAGAAAGAATCTATAAACTGTCCACTGCCTTAGATGTTTTTTGCCGATGGACAAGCGATGATTTGGTTGCAAAGGGATCTCAGACTACAGCTTCATACGATGGGAAAATAATAAATTGGTATCGATATTATGTATGGGAAGAACCGAGTCGTTCAGCTTCACTCCTTTTTTTTCAGAACAGCGAAAAGCTCCCTTTTTACGCGTTTTAGTAGTTATTGATCATTTGCCATTTTTCTCGGGAAGGGCTGAAATTGGGTTGGCAGGCAGGATCACAGATAGAGAAACTTAAACCTTTTATATGTCTGGAAATAAGTACTAATGCAAGCCAATTGCATGCTCTCTTTATGATACAAACGTTTCTGTCCGAATGCCAAGGTTCTTTTCTATCTAATTGGGGGTAGTAGAACTGAGAGGTTCCATAAATAGGCTATTATGCCTTTCAGACCCCTTGCTTTGTCGCTCAGAATAAATTGCCACTTGGTGCTAAGTATATGGTGTGTATTTTCGTATAGCACTCCGTACTCACCAAACCAAAATAAGATCCAAATGCCTACGACCTATCTAATTGTTATTTCTCTTCATGCTTTGCTACCTAACCTAACCTGAATTAAATTATAGTTTATTTACTTACTTATCGGCACCATGAATTAGAGCTCATGCTGTCTGAAGACTGCAATTAAACGCGCAACGCAAAATGACTTGAAAGGCTGAAAGCACTTATCGAACTAACAAAGTCAAATACAACGAAATGCTCTAATGAGTTCCACCACAGAGAGCATGTGCTACAATACATCTAATGGGAGTCATAGTAACTTTGAGACGTGTACCCTCTTAACCTAATCTATATATCTGTGCTGAACGACTGCTAAGAGCATTAAGCACACCGCGTTGAGGATTCTCGTCTTTGTTACCAATAGTTTAGTCAAAGTAGGGAGTTAGACAAATAGAGTTTCAAAAATTACAAAACTCTGCCAAAAATCAACTCTGCTAAAATTTCATCAACATTTCTTTACCTTCTTTTACTTTGCAAATATCTTTTACACAAGACTAAATTGCTAAAAAGACAACTGTACGAAGCAGGTAGCCTGCTTTGTCCAGTGCCGAACCGCTCGCAGGTAGAAGCAGGCAAAGCGGGGAACCTCAAAATAAAATTAGTACAAGCCACTTTCAGTGCCGGTCGGCGCGGGTTCCCTGCTTTCGCACAGGGAGTGAAAGCAGTCTGCCTGCTTGCGGGGTACCTGCTCCACTGTATCTACGCCCAAAGGGCCAGTTGACCATCCAAGATAAAGTAACTCCGACCCGAAACTACACAAATTATATGTAATAAAAGATCCATTTGTAACAGATGCCAACTGCAGTAAATGCCAACAAAAAACTTAAGGGTCTAGGGTATAGCGCGCGAAACTGAGAACCAAGAAAAGACGTATTCCCGTGTTAGCGAGGAGGCTTGGCCGCCTGTTCCCTTTCTCCAGTGTGTGTGTCTAAGATGAGGGGAGATAAGTCCAAAAATCCAAAGGCAAGGCGAAGAGGTCCAAAGGTAAGGTCCAAAGGTCACCATAAAAATGAATTTTGCATTTCCAAGCTCCTGACGTTACCTTTTAACTTACAGTAATGACCCAAAGAGCAAATTGAAGAAAAAAGCTTGCGCTTGTGCAACTAGTTAGCCTTTTTTTGATATCGTGTTTCGTTCTTGAATTACAGGCATTTATAGAATGTATGATTTTGCATTGCGAGTTTATTTGCACATTAAAAAACTTTTTTGAGAACATCGAAAATAGTTGTCATTCATTAAGGTCTTAACTATCGTCTTCTGAAATATTATATAATATGTAGTTTGAAAATAGAATAAGTTATGCGAGAAATTGTGAGTCCGTGTTTTACATGGCAAATACGTATGTATGAATGTGTGTATCCAGGCCCCTTAACAATAGAATTTAAATTTGTGCCAGAAAATTCCGGCGGTCGGCGGGACTCGACGCGCGACCTTCAGATTGAGAGATTCAGAAAGCCGCATGCGAAAGTAAGCATGAAAATAAAAACAAACAATAGAATGTTGTGCAAATACGTGCAAATCATAGCAGAAACTGAATATTCACCTAGATATAAAGGCCGGCTCCCATTGAGCAGCATCAAGCATCGTGTCGCAGCGCGGCGCGTCACAGCAAAATGCTGCTTCCAGTTGCATATTTCCTAATAATTGACAGCGTTTCTACTTAAGTAATCGCTAAACTGCACAAGCGAAATTTCCGCGGTATATTTCACGCGGCGGGATTTCCGTAGGAATTGGCAGCAAACAGAAAGCGTGTTTTCCATTGGGTAGGTACATTCAGTTACAAAATGGACGAAAATATGTTAGGTTCAATTTCAACATCGAGATGTAAAAAGCATCCTCCAAACACTGAACACCAATAAAGCTACTGGTCCTGACCAAATTCCAGCCATTGTCCTTAAACGCTGTGCCGCTGAGCTTGCACCTATTCTTTGCAAGCTCTTCAAACTTTCGTATCAACGAGGCGTGTTTCCCGCTTCGTGGAAGATTGGCTGCGTACAACCCATCCCTAAGAAAGGCAAAAAAACTGAACTGAAACTTGCTGCTTATGGACTACCACCTGGCCTGCGCCAGTGGCTGAATAGCTTTTTGAACGGCCGATCTCTGTTTGTTGTAGTCGAGGGCTGTTCATCAGATCAATAAACGCCGGTGTTCCTCAGGGATCTGTCCTATCCCCTACACTGTTTCTGCCTTGCATCAACGAGCTGCTGGAAATAACATCCAATCCAATCTACAGCTTCGCAGATGACAGTACATTAGTGTCGTGCATGGAACCAGGCAAGCCACTATCATCCCAGGAGACGGTACGTCAGCGACAGCAGCATGCCTCACAGATCAACGCTGATATCAAAAAATTGTCGAGTGGGGATTAGCAAATAAAGTACAGTTCAACGTACAAAAAACTCAGGCAACAGCACTTACAAAGAAGTCTCACGATGGCTTCCCCACCGTGGAAATGGAGGGTCACCCCATCGTCGAATCACCTTCCGTCAAGCTTTTGGGAATCAATATCAACAATAACATGTCCTGGCACGACCACGTCGTCAGTATTGCTAAAACGGCATCCCAGAAGCTTGGAGTTTTGTTCCGCTGGAGGAAGTTGTATACACCAGAGCAACTGCTGCTGCTCTACAAGGTACAGATCCGACCATCGCTGGAGTATTGCTCCCATGTGTGGGGATGCGGTCCGAAGCACTTTCTAAAGTTTCTGGACACTATCCAGAAAAGAGCGATTAGACTAATCGATACGCCAAACCTCACGAAGGACCTCCACAGCCTGGAACATCGAGGGAGGGTGTTTTATAGATTCTATCACGGAAGATGTTCGAGTGAGCTCTCTCAGATAATAACACCACAGGCCGTCCGAACCAGGAAAACTAGAGAAGCTCTGTGAGCTCATCCTTACCAGGTCGAGGTCCTTACTCCCCGACTTGTCTCCTCCAGCATTCCTTCTTTTGGAGAACTTCGACGCTGTGGAATCAGCTGCCGGGGAATTTGTTTCCCGACGGCTACAACCTGCAGCATTTCAAATCTAACGTGAACCGATACTTACCCTTTTGCAGCGCGTCTACAGCGCCATAGGCTTTCAGCCTTTGCGGGAGGCCGACCATAAAAAAAAAGGTTAGCTGGTGTTGTATGTACAAGTTTATATTAAAAAAAAGAAGAATAAACGATGTTGGTGGGTTCATCTAATATTAGAGAGAGATTATCAAAAGGATATTTTCAGCAAATTTTTCCAGAAAAATCCTACTCATATTATGAAATGTCCATAAAAAGTTCTCCTGGACCGATAACTCCTTCCAGTTTTCATACATAACCATGGCCACTTCTTCCCACATTTCTGCTTTAAATCCCTATTGCTGTAGTCTTTACTCTTTATATCGTAAATTGCAGGCCATTTTTAAATTTCAGAAATAAAAACCTCCGTATCAAACATTATTTTTTCAACTGTTGCGGTGTGACAGCGACAACCTTAAGAGCCAAACTACACGAGTGGAATTTCCGCGCCGTATTTCACGCAGCGGGATTTCCTTTGGCACTGCCAGCAAACAGAAAGTGTGTTTTCCGTTGAGTAGGTACATTCAGTTACAAAATGGATGGCAATGTGCTAGGTTGCGCTGCTGTTGTACGTGCAAGTTTGTATTTAAACAAAGTGAGGAAGAAATGACGTTGGTGGATCCATCCATAAAAATAATAAAATATACCGATAGTTTTTACCAGCTTGTCTTATTTCTTTCACAGACCGGTAACTCCTTCCAACTTTCCTACGTAACCATGGTCACTTTTTCCCATAGTTTTGCCTTAACATCCCTATTGCTATAGCCTATTACTTTTTATGTCATGTCAAACATTCTTTTTGCGACTGTACCCTTAGCGAATGCGTCGCGTTGCTACCTCATATAGTTTAATCCATACTGGACATACTGATTGCGTTGTAGTGGCGACGATCTTAAGGCAGTCCAGAGCGTTCTGTACGCTCACCGCCGATGGAAAGAAAAACAACGCGACGGGTTTTCCGTTCGTCTGCGCTCGTTTGATGGCACGGTTCTGATTACGGCATGAAAATCGCCGCGTAAAATACGCTGCGGAAATTCCGCTCGTATAGTTTGGCTCTTAGCTGACGGACAAGTGTGAATAACGCAAAATACAATCTTTGTGCGTGCCGTGTCAAAGGCAAAATCTGCTATTCAAAAAGTGTGACGGTTCATTACCATGTTGTGATAAAAATGCTTAGAGGATGCTTTGATCTAAATTTTATAGTCATGTTTCAATATTTTGAGTTTTCATCTTTAATGATTGGGGTGTTTGATATGTAAGGTTTTGTTCCGATTTCTTATGAAGCGAAGAAAATATATATTTTTTTAATTTTCTTCATATTTTAAAAATAGCTGCACTAATCTGTTATATCAACTTTGTCCGTGCATTGATGGTCGATGTCGTGAATGGCCGGAAAAAGATGCAAAAACTAAATTGTTGTTCAACCTTGCTACGACTGACGGTTGTTCTCGTTAGAACCTGGGCAATACCGATATTGACCTACATATTTGGCCCGTCCAATGTCGTCAATATCCAATTTACACCATATTTAGTTTCGAACGTAGCACGTTACGAATAGACAGCGAACAAATTGAAAGACTCATTTTACTGGTGAGTATACTGAATTATATGATAGTAATAAAAGCTATAGTAATCAGATGAAAAGACAAAACATGATGATGAGGTGGTAGATGTTTCCTCCTTCTCTACTTTCAACATCGTTACAAATTATACCAACACACAAGTCTAATTATTTTTGCCGCTTACTAACCCATTTTTCTGCCAAATGCTGCTCACCTGGGAATAGTGTCTCAAAAACGCTGCTGTTTTATTAGGAATCGGCCTTATCTGCAGTGACGCATTAATAATTATGTAATTAGGTACAATAAACAAACTATAAAAATCAAGGCTTTTGAATATTGCTACTGTACGAATGAGTTAACTTACTACCACGCGCAAGTTCTGCTTTTTGTGGCTTCGATTCCATACCTCTCTTTATGAGTAATAATGCTATATTGGTAGAATTGCAAACACGAAAACTTATGCTACAACCTGACACATTCACTTTGATAGGTTAAGCGAAATGTCATAATGTCGTTCAAACAGCACAAAATGTGGCATAAAACCTTCTTTCAGGTGTACCAACCACATCACATTTTATTGCCTGTTAATTAATTGACGTTTCCAAATACATTATGAAACGCGCATCACTTTAATGGAATGATTAAGTTAATAGATACATTTACCAATCAACGCATTAGTGAATCATGAAACTGGGCCTTACTATACCAGTCTGGGGACTAAATGAAGTTACACCAATCACTCCAAAATGTTATAACTCCAAAGACTTGTTGTATAGGCATCATCTTCCCAGTCGACACTCACACGTACATAAGTTGAACGTTGTTTCTATCTACGACACCTTTTCATTTTTGCTTTACTTCTTTACGTACAATCAACTTTAGAATACGTTATGCGAGCTACGTATAAATATACGCTTTATTTCAGTTCATTATACATTCATAAATGTTCAAGTTTTAACATTTTTGGAAAACGTTTAAGATTCGTGTATTTGAAACTTGAATATAGTATTACTTTTGCCTTAATTAAAACGATATTTCTTTTATTATGGGATTGCTGTTATAGGATGTGATAAATAAAACACAACAAACGTTTGTTTTTTTAACGTATTTATTGAACTCTCATTAATCCTGAATAAGTGAATGAAAACATCAAGTCAGAAGAATAATATTACAAAATTGAAATAAATTGTATACATAATCTTAAATGCGCTTGCTTGTCTCTTTAGATGAATGCAAAGGCAAGTATACTCACTATGAAAATTTTTGTGCTACCAAAGTAACTCGTTTTTTTTTTAAATTTTATTTGTACTTGACCTTTTGAGAGAATATTAAAACAAATAATAATCAGGAAGGCGAAAATCTGATCAGCGTGATATTTACATTGCTACTATTTTGAAATAGCTACATAGCCCATTGAGAAAAAAAATCAGATTCGCGTAAACAAACGCACACCGCCAAGCGACAGGACGTTTTCATCTCTGACGTTCACAGCAGAATTTTAATAATATGTACATTTGCATTTGCATATCAGCAAATTAGTTAGTCTTGTACATAGATATATGTAGGTACCTACCAAATGCTAGACCTATGTAAAGAGCTGAAAACTCAGGAGACGGATAAAACTTGTTGACTCTACAACAAAACGGCCGCCGGCAGTGCTGATGGCATGACATACACGTGGCTCGTTCGGACCAATCAAATTGCTCCGTTCAGGGAGTACGTTAATATAACGTAAAATATGAACGAGCAATGTACGTTACCTTCATCTGTTATCATAACGGTTTGTATAGTTTTAAGAGTGCTAGCAAAATAATGTAGTTTTCTTGTTGCCTAGACGCTTGACTAGATTTTACTCCTAATCAAAGAATTGAACAATATACCACGTTTTGAGTTACTCATATGGTAAATAAAATGATTTAGCCAAACGTCGCTTGAACGTCGAAACTTTGTGAATTACAGGTGTTACAGATTTAAAAATCGTAATCCAAAATAGGAAAGTATCTCCCTTTTCAACTGCAACTTATTGCCAATTTGTTATTTACAACGAGTCTATTTACATTTTACTTATAGATATAGAATTAGCTGCTCATCTGTTAAATAGACTTTCAGGTACCTATTTTGAGCCTGCTAGTTGATTTAGATCTAGGGTTCAGAGATCTCTCATAGCACAATAGCACAACTGTAACTAAATCTTGAGGCTGAAATGGAAAGTATATTACTTCACCTCATGCAAGAAAATACAACAGTCGTACTTACCAACCCTTGAAACGTTGCTTAGGTCCTTCTAACTGTCCCAGCATCGAGAGTTCGATTGTTTTGTTTTGGGTTTCTTAACTCCAGTTTTCGTCAGCTGTTCTGTCAGGTACGCCGCCATCTAATTTCATCTCGAACCATTGCTTCATGAACCGGTGACTGTCATTTTTCTATAACACGGTGACTTGCAAGGTTCCTTCCCCCGGATAGCTGCTAGTCTTGTTCCTTTCCGGTTGCTATCCTTGGAGGGAATACGTTGTTGTGACGGATTTTTACCGAAAGCAGAGGCCACCAAATTCATGAGTTTGCGACTTACTCATATTGAGGATTTTGAGTTTGGTAATAGCATCAGAAATCAGATACCGTCTGTGGTATATTCACTTTAGGCCGCCCTCGATCGCAAGTTTTTTTAGGACCACCTTTTAGCATCCCTTTTAATTGCATCTCATAGATCTCACCTTAAACTTTGTCTACGTTAAGGGTTGGGTCTATCTACCCTACCCTAAATTTCACTTGGAGCTAAGGGTTAGCCATTTTTGGTACCTACCAAGTTCGTCAACACTCTGTTGTTTGAACCTGTTTGGGATATTCTGAGACCGCTGAGTACCTCAACGTATCTACCGAATGACTGCTGAAGGACTACCGAAGGACGTATCCCGGCATAGATATAGACCAGAGAACAACTCCCCCATTTTATATTTTTCAAATAACTAGAAGTTGATCTGTAACCCGAAGGTATGCATACCCCCGGTAATAGATGGTAAGTGGAAGTATTTTGAGCCATTTTTGGTTGGTTTTTCTTAATTATTGAATTGTTTACTTAAATAAATCACTGTTGTTTCTGAAATCCCGTCTACAACGCAACATAACCCACACCCTGGCAAACTATCACCACCGGCCACAAACTGGCCTACAACCCTCACACAGGATAATTATAAATCAGATTATTTCAACGTCTCAATACATTTTTTACATTTTTGCACACTTAGTTATGGAGTACAAAACTTTATCTTAACGTAGAAATGATCCATTGTAAAATTGTGTAATTAGTTAAAAGTTATTATGACGCTTTAATAAATATGATTGTTTTCACAAAAACCAAACCGTTGAGACTCTAACTTGAGTTCAGGAAAGTCATATGTTCTTTTCTAAATGAACTGTGCCATATAGGAAGCATCAGTCAGAAACGTGAAGGATTTCTTGTTGGTTGTAAGGGAGACAGCGCCAACGCGATTTTGACTAATTGCGGGAAATTCGTCAGACGAGCTGCTCGGCTCTGCGACGGCACGTAATTGGAGGATTCCCGCTGGGACACGTCGTGATGCAAGCCTGTTTATCCCACTCTTAGATCCAGAGGCTCTACTGTCAGTTGTCAAGGCGGTCGACGCACACTGGGAAATAAATATATGATTTTGCTCAAGAATGGTTGAAGAACTCTGATACTTTCAGAAATGGACAGTTTTTGGTTCGATTCAGTGTCAACGGAAATGCCAACAAAACGTGATGTTCCGACCCTAGCGGCAAATGGACGTCATTTTAAGGTGCGTATACGTTGTAACATGCCAACAGTAAAATATATGCATATTTTTATGTTTTTTTTCTCTGGGAATTCATATCTCTCGCTATTAACGCAGTGCACGCTGCGACCTTTGCCTAATTTCAGAATTGGGTTTCAGGTCTTCCAGGTTACCGTTATGCCTGTATACAAAAGGCATTGTCCTTATCAAATAATGTTATACTAGTCAATACTAGTTCATCAATTCTGATATTGTTATGGTAACGCATCAAATAGTTGTAGATATATTATTTTCGTTGGTCAATATTTTTTTCTTCTTTTTCTCAATGTCACGCGTTGGCCATTTTGTCTTGACCGGGCAATTTACCCTTATTATTTCCAACATTTTCTCCCCTATAATTATAGATTAGTTGTTGCTTCCACTATATGCTGGGTGAGAATGAAACTGTGGCCATGAAATTAACTGGGCTTCCTAGGGTACCATTGTGCTCCAGTATGTGAACAACCCTCCACCGCTGCCGCTGGTTACCTTGGATAGAACCTGGTAGTTTTCTTTACCATTTTTATATTCTTTTTTTTATAATTTCACCTCTAACTTATGTATTCACATACATATACTTTTTTTGCAGGTAATAGTAAGCAGCTTTTTTTGTATAAAACCATTCTAATATTTATGAAATTTTGTAACACACTATGGCCCAGTTTTACAATCGTTAGTTAACTAGTGGTCAAAAGAAAACTAGTGGTTAACGAGAATATTCCATTTCATATTCGACAGCTTACGTCAAAGGCTCTGGTCAAGCAGTAGTTATGTTAACCCAAGGACAAGATATGGGTTATCGTTACGTTTATTGCAGTCAACCGATGACAGCTTTATGGGTTATAAAAGCTTGGATTTTGACACTGACGTCTAAGACGTCGATGGATTTTGATTATACTCTGTAATGAGACAAATGAAAAATATGAAAAGAAAGGTTAGGTTTCTTTGTCAAAGGTTTAGGTTGTATTCACGGAACACCATTATGGCTGTGCTCTGAGACCAATACGTGGTGCCAACATAAAGATAAATAAGCTTTACCATTGGTTTTCTTTGTGAAACAGAGCTCCCCGATAACTACTGGTTAACTTCCATCTGTCGGTTGAGTGTCTACCAGAGGTTACCAATGATTATGAAACTGGGCCTTAAGGGGCTTGGATACACACATTTATACATACGTATTTCCCATGTAAAACTCGTACTCACAATTTATCACATAACACCCTCTATTTTCAAACTACATATATAATATTTCAGAAGGCGATAGTTAAGACCTTAGTGAATGACAACTATTTTCGATTTTCAAGAAAGCCTTTTAATGTGCAAAAAAACTCGCAATGCAAAATCATACATTCTATAAATGCCAGTAATAATTTAACAACCAAACACGATATCAAAAAAGGCTACAGAGTTGCACAAGCGGAAGCTTTCTTCTTCAATTTGCTCTTTGAGTCATTGCTGTAAGTTTAAAGGTAACTTCAGGAGCTTGAAAATGCGAAATTCATTTTTATAGCTACCTTTAGACCTTACCTTTGGACCTTTTGACCTTACCTCTGGATTTTTGTACTTATCTGCCCTCATCTTAGACACACACACTGAAGAAAGGGAACAGGTGGTCATGCCTCTTCGCTAACACGGGAATACGTCTTTTCTTGGATTCTCAATTTCGCGCGATATACCCTAGACCCTAAGGGCACCCCAGCACATTTTACACTTTTCGCGTTTTCTTTACATTAATTTCTTTAATCTTGGATACATTACGCCATATTATATAATGACGTTGTTTCCGTTCCAACCTTACTTTAAGATGGCAGGTACAGTTTTGCTAGTATGCTCAGAAATGTTTAGTTAGCCAATGCCTGTTCATAGTGTCAAATAAAACCAAAAATTGTTACTTAGCCCGTCCCCAAGCACTAAGCCAATCTAGTTTAGTAATACTGAGGTAACTCTTACTTTTCGACTGTAGCACAGCATAAAGAGTAAACACTGTAGCTTAGCACCTACATGGGGAATACAGATTCAGGTTGTCTCGACATCGCGATCTAGTTATTACTTACCAATTTCCTACGTCGTTTTTGCGTTGGATTTCCTACACCTGGAATTAGTGGTTAGATACGCACCTCATCCTTGGCTACGTTGTTCTAAACGAATTGGCCTGAGTTATGCCACCGTACATTAACAAAGACCAGTAGGGTCACTCGGCGTGCCGACTTTGATGTGCGTCTCACAAACGCGAGCCGCCTCGATTTCAGAGGGGTGCCGTTCGAGCGGTCTCGTTTACTTACAGGGAATCCGAGGCTGTGCGTTGGGCTGTGCAGTATTTTCGACGTTCACTTAACTTCTTATACGGGGGTCTATAGAAATGAATTCTATAGTATACATAGAACATAATTTATTATTCAACAAACCCTTCAACTGAATTGACAATACATACCATTAGTTCGTTGAAATATAAATGATAAGATAATGAAAGGGAACAGTACTCTAACAACATATTTTGTCAATCCTGGTCCTGATCCTGGTCATTGAAGTACAGAAGACCTTGTTACTGGCCAACGCCATTATTAATTTATGAATGATTTCTATACACTGGAGTTACAAACCCTAAAAATATGTGTGTGTCTGGTTTCTTTGAATACCAATAAGTTATATCGTGTGATTGCTGTAATTTTGCTATGAACATGTCATATTTGTACAGCAAGCTTCCATATTTTTTATAACGTCTTCAGAACAGAAAAGATGTCTCACCTTATAATATACGTATATGTATTTTAAGGTAAGGTTGTCTTATTTATGGCTACCCACGAACCCTAATGCCCGTTTCCAATTTTCACATCTAGAAACAATATTTATTTTTTAAATTTAATTGAGACAAATCTGCCAGTATAAGTTAATAAACTAGCTTACCCAGTTTCCTCTTACGGACATCGAATAAACGATTTTCCCATTCCTTGTTTGCTGTTGCAGCTATATATAGAACGCCGGCATTTATTTGTGAAATACGCAGATACGCGCAATACGCTCATTATACACACTAACACTACTTATTTAGGCACCCCGGTAGATCCGGCCGATTGTGTTGCGTGTTAGGTGAAATGACCCTGTAAACCACAGCTGTTAGCGTTTGGCTACTGCTCGAGATCACCGGGCGCCAGAATTCGCCAGCTTGCGTAGTATCCGAGAGCAGAGCGGGAAAGACAACATTGGAGGCGGAGCTTAGAGTGGCCCTACTTGTCTGTGTTAATGTACGGTGATTATACTTAATCATAAATGGTATATTAGGTAGCCTACATACAGATTTCATAATAAACGTCAGGCGGTTTCACTGACAAATCTTGTTGATATTTATCGAAATAATATAAGGTAGCGGAAACTGAACCGAAAAATATATTTTATATAATTGCTTTTATTATAAAGATGTCTTGTCACTGTCCTTCAAGCTAACATCAGTAGTTTCTTTACGTAGCATTCTTTATCTTTAGGTGAGATTCTAAAATCTAATATTGATTCTATGTAACGGTGGACATACGATTTGTTGTTAAATATCAGCCGTCTAAATGTAAAACCAGACATGTCACATATTTTTCAAAATAGAGTTTTGTTCGTTATCTAAAGCGCTACCATTGTCTCTACTATATCTGTTGAAGAAAACTAGGCTTAGTCGCAGACAGCAGCTAGTCCAAACGGTGTTTAGTTTAAAACATCAACATGTCCACAGGATCCAATAGCAGAGCAAAGGGAGACAAATGTATAAGGTACATATAAGCAACGCATTCGTCATCTTGTAAGCACAACGAAGAAGCTGTAGTGGTACAAAAATCAACTGCAGAAATTATTCTAAAAAAATACAATTACCATCCATACAAGTTTAAGATACTTCAACATTTGCACAGGATCCAATTTTGGGAATTTTTAATCGCCATAACACGAAGGAGACTAATAGTTCTTTAAAGTGGCATTGAAAGAATGAGAAATTGTGCCAGATTTGCATTCGAGAAAATAGTCTCCAACTTCAACCAACATCTCTAGAAGCTCCTTGATGTTTTTAGTTTTTATTTTGATCCAAACACAAATTTAATAGTGTCTTGATATTATTCAGATATAATGTTTGGTTTTAAGTAATGTAATACAATAATATTACTGAACATTATAACAAATAGTAGTTAATGGCGTATAAACCACAATTAAATAATTGAAATTAAAAGTATTGAGTATCTTGTATCTTAATAATTGTTTACTTGGATATTGTTTTTAATAGATTAGTCACGGCCTACTGCTATAAATAAAGAAAAAAATGAAATTTTGAGCTTACTAATTCATACTAATAATATTTTTGAAAAGCTTGAATTATTATTTCCGATTGACGTAAAAATAATATACAGGGTGTTCCATTTAAAAAAATATATGTTTGCTTTATAACTGGAAAATGGTTAGAGTAAGAAAACATCACACTACACCTCTGGAATCTACAGAAAAAATTCTATAAGACCCGTTTTTGAACTTTCCGCTAAGGTAAAAGACAACCGAGGTACGAGGGTGGTCTCAAAATCGATAGCTTTCGATTTCGCCCTGTATCTCAAAAATCAAGAGGGCCAGGATAATTTTGTTGACGGCATATTTAGTTTCACAAAAAAGTAGCACACTGTCGCTAAAACCGCAACTCTCTATCTCCAAATATAACCAAGATACCCCGTAAAGGTGCCCAAAATGGGACACACTGTACAACTACTAAAAAGTGGACCACCCTATGTAGGCCTCCGTGTCCGAGTACTCTACTGTATACCATTCCAACGTACCTACCCACCGTCATAGCTTGAAAGCTACGTATTGGACTGTCAATAATCCCGTACACAAATTGATGCAGATGAAGGGGTAAAGGTCCCTCTGTCATCTTCGTTCAGGATGCCTCGAATGCTATATGCGACCCTGTCCCCGGTTATCCCGAATAGTAATAATTCTGGCTATCGGGTATCTCGTAAGATAATGAGGAAGTTGGGCGGCGGAACCGGCCAACATCAACAATGCTGTAATTTATCGTTACGTGTGTACAGAATGTACATAGGAGATGCTTATATAGCTATTATCCAATGTTTGCTTGTAGACTTGGATATGGCGCTTTAGGTGGCTCTATAACGCAAACAATCAGAGTATCAGACCTGTATACTGTTTGTCTTTAACATACACAAAAAAAGAAACTACGGGTGCTAAAACAAATTTCACCAACAGGGGATGCAAGTTACGGAAAACAACAATAAATAAACAATAAACTCAAAATAAATAGAAACAACATGGATAGGATATGTACAAGAACTTTTTAATGAGAAGAGAGTAGAACCAATACCAAGACAAGAAGACCAACCAAAGACAATTCTACTATCAGGATAAGAAAAAATGCAATAAATTTATCATAGACACGAGAAGTACGAGGAGAAGGTAATATTTACACAGGGATGCTCAAACTGCTAGACGATAATATATTCAGTCTTGTAACAACCTTCTTAAGTAAGAGATGGTTGCTCAAAAATCCTACCACATGATTGGCTTCAATCTACATACATTCCAATACCTATAAAGATCTCAGCAAATAAGTGTTCAAAATATTGACTGATTAGTCTAATGAGCCATGTACTGAAAATTGTTCTAAGAATTGTACATCAAGCATATATACTAAGTGCGAACAATATGTAGGGGAGGAACAATTTGGCTTTCGAAGAAGGCCTCTTCGGACTTAGTGGATTGTTTTAGAAAGGTAGAGGTAAACAATGGCGGACTGGTGGACGTAACTTATTCTTCTAGTTCAGAAGTACAGGTACATATTCTTGTGGCTGTCGGCATTTTGAACACGAATTTTAAAAAAGTATTGTATAACATAAAATGCCTAATGCTTATATGCCCTTATAGATGCTTGTTCGAAGAAGCTCAAAATCTTGTGCTGTTTACGCCAAGATTATGAAAAGCTTCAGTCAATATAGGTATATTAATTGAATTGAAGATATAAAACTACTTATACTGTGATCAAAAATATCACCATTCTCGGTTTAAGATTATATCGCAGCTTTGATGCGCATCTTGGATCTATTTTATACTTGAATGAAAGTATATATTCTTCGTCCACTAATTTATGTTTATGTATCTAGTAACTTGGATACCACATCCCGTCATACTACATAGATGGTAAATATAAGTAACTGTTCGTGATGTTTGGAAATTATGCTGGTATATTCTTTTTGTGTAAGCTTGTGGTTTACACCGGTTTCACGGCAGTAGGTTAGGTCGGGAGCATGTGCCATGTTGTAACTTGAAACTGGTTGAGAAACTGATTGGAAATGATCCTATTGTATTAATTTTGTATAAGCTTGTGATTTACCTCAGTTTTACGGAGAGATATTAGAGATGTATTGACTTCCGCCAAACATATCCTTCCTTCTGAGGCCGAACATTTTGGCATTATACAGGGTATTTCCTAGGTTGGGACTTTGTTTATAGTACTCAGTAACATATAACAGAAATGTTTAGGGATATAAAGAAACATCTTGACCGACCAATGAAATCCTCATTTCTCTGTTTGCAGAGGCAAAAAGTGAAAAAAACCAGTTTACTATAGAGTATAGATGTAGATGCAGCGCGCAATTGACCTGTCTTGGGTTGTTGATGTGCTAAACCAAACTTTAAAAACAAAAAAAATGTTTCAACTGGTGGATATGAGCTTAGTGTATGGTGAATGTGGTCAAATGTCTCTCGAACTTCGAGAGATAGCTCATCATTTCCATATTCACCCTGCACCCCGTCGATTTGTCTATCTCGTGCAAAGAGCTAGAGTTAGAGACGATATCTGTATTCACGACATACGACCTAGACAACCTCGTATAGTCCAAATTGAAGAAGAAATACTTGGCTTTTCAGCCTTGCAGCGCGAACTTCGAATTATATCCCTAAGACTCATGTGACAGGACCGCACTTAAAACTTCGCAGCGAACAAATATCATTTTTTCTCATCTTTTCTCTATTCTTCTGCTGCTGATTCACGGTACATTATATTTGTCATTTAAAAGGCAGTTGTTTCTGAAAAGGAACGTCCTAACTTTGAAAATACCCTGCATACTCTACATTTCACAAAATAACTATATGAGCAGTTGCAATGTGCTACTATGAGTCGCATTAAGACTCTGGGCGACCTACACAACCTTCAGTGCCGCTAGCTCACTTCTTAAACCAATTATTTTCAGTCCTCGCTAACTGACAAGTGACAAGTGCTCACACTTTTCTTATCATGAGTGCATATGTTGCGTAGTCAAGTGTGACAAAGTAAAGGCTACACCTAGAACTGTAACCCACCGAGACTATAAAAAATTCAATGATGAAGAATTTATTAATGATCTTGTTCACTCAGACCTAGATAAAATACTTTTTATTAATGATATAGATGACAAAGTTGAACTGTTCAATAAAACCCTTCTAGATGTATTTAACAAACATGCTCCCCTCAAAACAGTTAAGGTATCAAGGAATAAAGCACCTTGGGTGAATAGCGAAGTGAAGCAGATGATGGCTGATAGAGACAGGATCAAGGCAAAGCTCAGGAAAAACCGTTCTACTCAAAACTGGCAGGAATATAAACGCATCAAGAATTCAATAAATCATAAGATTTCGCAGCTGAAACAGCTATATTTTGATAGATTATCTAATGGTAAAAATAACAAAGAATTGTGGAGGGAATTGAAATCACTAAATATTAAGAATAAAACAAACAGTAGCATTGTTTCCTTGTTTAGTGACCCGGATTCGATAAACAACTACTTCGTAGACAGTGTCCCACAGCAAAACTGTATAAATACTGTTGATGATTATTATAATACTAACAGAATATGTGATAATGAGTTTCGTTTTGATCTTGTATCTACAATAACAATATTTAATGTCCTTTGCACTATGAGAAATACCTCTCCAGGTGCTGATGGATTAATCATCTCTATGATCAAGCTGTGTTGTCCCTACATACTACCCTTTTTGCAAAATATCATTAACAGTATAATTGTCACTGAAACTTTTCCCTCTATATGGAAAGTTTCTCATGTTACGCCCGTTCCCAAAACTAGTAGCCCAAAGGATTACTCAGATTTAAGGCCTATAAGTATTTTATGTGCACTGTCTAAGTTGACTGAAAAAATTTTGTGGAAGCAACTATCTGATTATCTAGAGAGTAACAATATTTTGCCACCTGTACAATCGGGCTTTCGGGCTGGACACAGCTGAACTTCTGCTTTGCTTTGTGGATGATACCCAAATGTATCATTCGTTTGCAGCAGATGCAGCCAAAAGAGCAGTCGAAGAAATCAATTATGACATAAAACAAATATCTACACAATCTGAGATGCATTCACTGGTATTAAATCCGAAAAAGACTACTATTTTGCTTTTTTCGAAGAAATCCCTGAAACCTGGTTTACAATCCCAGCTTCAAATTAAAGTCAAAGATGATAGCATAGGTACTGTTGATAAGGCAAAAAATTTAGGTTTGATCATAGATGACGGCTTGAGATTCCGTGACCATATTTCTGTCAGTATTCAGAGAGCATATGCAGCCCTTAGGTTACTCTATCCCCATAGAGAATATTTATCTATACCAACAAAGAAATCCTTATGTCAGTCGTTGGTTTTATCACAGTTCAACTTTTGTTCTACTCTATATGCACCATGTTTAGATAGGGAATGCTTGGACCGCATACAACGTGTTCAAAATTCTTGTATTCGTTTTATATATGGGATCAGGAAGTATGACCACGTTTCTCATAAGTTAAGAGAATTAAGATGGTTGTCAATGGCAAATAGATTTAAGTATTTCTCACTGTGCATGTTCCATAAAATCCTGTTATCGAAGACCCCCCACTATCTGTATAACAAAATATCTTTCCATTCCAATGTACACTGCCTCAATACCAGGAACAAAGATTTAATTGCAGCTCCTCGCCACAAAACAGCGTTGTTCGAAAGATGTTTTACTTTTTGCATATATTCCCTTTATAATTCTGTCCCTCCTAGATTTAAGAGCTATAGTGTACCGAGATTTAAGAAATATGTATTTGATTATCTTCTGACCCTACAACCTTAGAATGATTTGTGCAGTAATTAGCAATAGTTAGCAATAGTTAGCAGTAGTTAGCAATAGTTATTCGGTGACCCACCGTCTCGTCTTTAGTCTGTAGGTTAGGTTAAGTGATAATGTCATGCTCTTTGTTTACTTTTTAATGTTTAGCAAGGGTGAGTGGAAGAGCACCTCGTTGTGAACTCACCCTTGAGGTTTTTCCTGTACTTCTTTTAAGCCATCTTAAATTGTATTACTTGTTCTTTGCAGGAAAAATAAAAGCATTATTATTTTGCCGGTCGAGAAATGAGTCCTTCCCAAGTAGCAATTTAACGTTGTGACGACGTGTTTGAAAAAGTTGCGCAACTACACACAAGTTGTGTGGCCGACTCCAACACAACGTTGTAGCAACCCCATTTTGCACCAATTTGGTCAATCATTTTTGGGTTGTCACGACGTTTAACTTTTAACTGGAGGCTGAAGTTTCTCGTTTCCTAAACGTTGCTGATTTTACTTTCAAACGCCTACACACGTGCGCCCTCTAGTGTGAAGATAACAGTTGCAATATTGTTAAAAAGATAGTAAATCTTTTGACCAAATAATACTGCTGGTCAGAATGGGGACTAGACAAACCTTTCTGACAACTGTGACTACCATCTTGATATTGAAATCTGTTGTTCCTTTGATCAGGCTATATCCTATAAATAAAGTGGCTACAAAATAACGATTTGTATACTTAATTCAACAACGCATCCCAGTTTACTGTCAAATATAGTATTACTTCATGCTAAAAAACTCGCGCGCTTTCAATTCGATGCGAATTTCTCAGAATTTAAAAATAAATGGATTTAAAAAAAATAATTTGGATAAAAAATATCTAACGTTTACATTGAATGAAAATCAAACTAAACGGAATATTTATGAACTGTTTCCAAAAAAACTAACATAAAACTTATAATCATTAGTATAACGTTCGTTCATATGCTCTTTGTCTTAATGGCCGACCATGTTTTGAAGGAGAATTGCATTCAAACATGGCGTAAATATATAATCGGCGTATAACCACATAAACCCGACTATGAACGACAAGTAACCAAAAATCGACTATCTTTCAACGATAGTCCTCTAGACAACCAGGTATATACCCAAAATTCGACTGAGGTTGTTTGTCCGACCAAGGTTCAACTAAAAACTGACTATGTTAACTGACGAACGCACCTCCCTTTCCAAACGCACCCTCTGTCGCAGCTGTCAATTGTCATATGTCAGCTTTGTCTTTTGGCATTTGTAATGTGCCCCTAGTGTCCCTATAGGGCTTTGGTGAAACTGTACCTATTTTGTTTTTGTGGCTTTGGTCTCGTTCTCGTACTCATAGGTTTTTATTGTTTTTTCTTACTGTACTTTCTGAGACAGTATATTTTTCCACTTCAGTAGTATCTGCTGCCTCCAGATTGACTCCCCTTTCATTATTGGGATCTTCTTTAGGTTCTTTCCCAGAATTTGAGCTCCAATTTGATTGTTGGTTGAAGGAGTTTAAAATGAAGCTTTCAGAACCGTCCATAGAAGCTTGCGTCGGTAAAGTTTGTTCACGACACAAGATACAATCGTTTTTTATACCTGTAATAGGAAGCAGTATACTTGAAGGCTCGTATCACTTATAATCTCTATACTAATGCCCTTGTTGTCATAATAATGTTAAAATAGGTTAGTTGCAAAAAAGACTACGCGACAACGTTCTTAGTTCAACTGAAAAATTAGCCACGGCTCAGTTATATCGTATAACGTAGACTCTCCGTCGGCAAAACGTTTCATGTTACTAAAGTTGTCACTAGTTGCCACTAAAACGTTGTTAAAACCTTATTGCAATTACCAAATTATTAACTACATTTAGTTGGTTGGGTAAACGTCGTAACAACCCATGGTATAGCTAAAGTTATGCTTAACGTTGATACGATGTTGTCCGGTGGTCTAGAGTGTGACGTTCCATAAATAACCAATTTCTACACTAACTTTAACGTTAATTTTGGTGTATCATGTGGTTGTGGTTGCCAAAATGCTACTTGGGTTTCATGAGAAGGTGGTTGTAATTAAAAGTTCCTGTCAGGTAGTTTATTGCTGTAAATATACGTAGATTACTTGAAGTGTAACGAAGTAAATGAAGAGGTGGGCACGACAATCTATCACAAGCTATCATAAAAGCCATCCCAAGCTTCATAAATGAACAAAAGCTTATGGTCGTATAGTTTTACTTCCCACACCGATAGGTGTGATCGCGAAAATTTTAGATTTGGAGATAACACTCTTTTTGGGCCTTTTACAATACCTATATAACGAAAACCCACGTCACTCATTTTCACCGGTCTGTCTGTCGGTCTGTCTCTCTGTTGGTCTGTTGGCGTTATTCTAGCCTCGTAATCTCATTAAGCGCTGCATGGATTGTGATAAAATTTGGGGAGCATTAAGCTGTGGGAACGTAGTAGGTAATCCTGCTATGATTTTGAAGATCGAGGCATGGGGGGCTGAAAAACCAAAAGATTTGTTATATGCATAATAGACTATCCGTCGCCTGTAAAAGAAAGGCCTAGCAGCATAAAACACTGTTTAAGTCGTTCCCAACGTTTCCTTGCCTATTACAGAAACCAAGGGACTTAGAATTGTCTGATGTACATACATACGTGTATTTTTTTATATCGTTTTGTATGGTGTAACCTGGATATGACCGACTTGAGTTTAATGACATTTCGACACAGTACCTTGACGAGGTTGGAAAACCCGTATGGTTACTTGAATATTAAGTGGATATTATTTTGGATGTTACCAGCAATTTGTATCTAAAGGGTGTTTTTGACAGAATTTTAAATTACGGCAATTTGAAGGTCATTTTACTTTGTTTTTTTAAATGTAACACCCTGTATGTTTTATTTCAAATCGAAATATCTACTAATACCCTATCTCGCCTTGTAATTTTTGCCAAGTTATAAATTATTTTTCCAAATTTTTAAACAGATATCCCCGATTTTAATTTATTTTAAATAAAATCCCCTACTTATTTTTATTGCAATGAATTGCACATGTCGAACTTAGTAAGATCTCACAATTTCAAAATTTTGTTTCTAATAATTACCGAGATACGGCAACACCGCTTTTTCAGTAAACGGTACCGGAACGCTTAAATATTATTAAATATTATTATAAAATACAATATGAGTAAAAAGAGTCGTTTATAAGTGCAACTGAGTTGTCACACAAAAAATGAATTTATCGTATGTACAAGAGCGAAAATAAGACGGAAAATAAGGTGAAAATATGAAAAATCACCAAGAAGTACTAATGGCAATATTATGCATGTATATGTCATTTGTAAAGCAGCTAAATTCAGTGAAGTTCACTGTATATTGAGCAGTTCTTTAGACATGCCAATGCCGTTGGAAAACTGAATGATATAAACGTATTACAGAATTGGCGTAAAGGGCGTAGGGGGAGTCCAACTGTCCACCTCTTGGAACTATAAATTAAAAAAAACTATCATCTCTCATACTTTTTGCCTATAAACCCCCAGAAGGCGCCAGGAAAATTAGTGTTGCATTCACAACAAACTTCGAGAAAAATAAACCAAATTATGCCTGCCCCCTTCCGCCACCGGTAGGCCTCCAAAAATATATCCCCCCATAGTGTAGTAGTAGAAGATCATGTCAGTGGTGGCGCTGTAATGATCAAAAAACTAAAAATATAAAGGCAGATCAAACATCGTTTCTGGCGTTTTAGGGGCTCCGGATCATTTTCTACTTTTTTTGGATGGAGATGAAACTGGATGGAGGTGAAGTTGGTGGTTGGTGGGGGTGGGGTTCTGAAACTGAAAAATTTGTGGTATTGATAACAGGCTGTCCATTGACCTGTGAAGTAAAGACCTAGCCGCGTAACACAATTTTTTTGAGGCAGGGCCGGGGGGAGGGGGATAATAAACTGGTGTAAGCGTAATATGTGGGAAGTACCTAGTCAAGCAACTTGACTTCATTTTTTTTCAAAGTACAGTTTACAGTTAGTTTGCCACCGTTTCAAAACATTTTTTTTTTGATCCACGGCACAATTTGGAATCAGGCTAGAGTATTGTGAGCTGATGTATTGAAGGAATAACTTGAATAACTTTATTCGTTGCTCAGGATTCTTCCTAAATCACAAATCACTTTGTAATAGTTTCCATTAGTAGGTAATTACATAATTTCATAATCTGGTCGTCATTCCCAAATTTGACTGCCCTGTCTATGCCACTTCCAGCAGTAGTTTTGATAGGAGCAAGTTACATTTCTGAAGCACCAATTGTAGATTCAAACTGCCAGATGTAATTAACACCCTAACTTGACAATTGACACATTAGAAATCTAATTTGATCGTTTTCGAGCTACTGCTTTTTTTCGCTGCCTAAGCATAAAAAAATTATTCTTACGCACAGATTGACTTTATTTTGCTAACAACTAGACTACATTTTTAGTTTCCGATTTATCGACTGTTACTTGCTTTTAGCTAATATACGAATTCCTAAATGAAATAGGATTGATCAAGCTTTGTCTGATTACTACTTGTTAGTACCTGCATATAGAGTTTGTGTTAATTGACTAAAGCTTCTACTAAAAGCTTAGTTTCATTTTCAGTCGCCTCCAAGAGATAATTCAGTAACAAGAGAGTACTGCTGTACAACCAATAGCATTTGAAATAGGAAATTTGTAGATATCTCATTTCTACCAATTTGGAATGGCTATCAGTTTCCTAGAGTGGCCTCATCTCAAACAGTAACTATTGCTGAACGTTCAGTGACAAATTATTGAGTCACTAGCTCTCGCATAATATTACCGTCTATTGATTTTAATAGTGGTTATTGTTTTACATACAATGCAGCGTAGTCAGTTACTTAATCTTTTCTTTGCAGGGACTTTTCACACATATTTGGCTACTGAGTAACTCATCTCTATACTTCAATACTGGCTTAATCTGAACAAGGAGGATATTTGGAGATTTGTGTAGTAGGACGTTTAATTTCCGACGAGAGTAGGTGGAGTTAGTGTAGAAATCACGAGAAAGTTCGAATTTGTAATAATATTCTTTTAGACGTTTTATAATATCTGAAGTTGTATGAGGAGTTGCTTTTTAGATCCCAAAAGACGGTATTTTTGTTACAGAGAATGTGCAGGAAGACAGGCCTTTGAGATATTTAGAGAAAAAGAGTAAACATTAATTAGTACCAAAAATGAAAACCTGTATATTCTATTACTGAAATAACTATTTACAGAATGTTACTGGTCGGCTATGCGATCCAGCTACATAATTTAATATTACTTTGTAGCACATGTAGCAAGGTTGTTAAAAGCTTCTAATACTTCTTTCCTCGTCTGCTCCCTCTGTTGCTTCACACATGCAGCGGTTTGCTTCACCAGATACTCCTCAGCTGCCTGGTTTATATCATTAATTCCCTTATTTATAATTCCAATTACCGGTTTGACATCAGTCGAAACTTGAGCACCCACCTGGAAATAAAATATACGTTCAGTTTGTGTGATTGTGTTGACAGTATTATTCATAAGCCCATGAAGAACTATAGTGTAGTCGCTGATACCCATAACTGTTCTTAATTGCAACATTTTGCGTGAGGGTGGAGTACTTGCCCCAGTGAATTAGTTTAAGTATAAAAGCCAAAGCGCATATTTTGTTGAAGTGCATTGGGCACACTTGCTGAACTAACGTTTAAATGATCCACGGAGTGAAGCTCCTCACCAACCTATTTTTTTGTGAGATAGGTCAAAGTATCAGCTTATATATGTACATACTGCAATGCAAGGTTGAATGGGTCTTTTAGTATATTTACTACTCGCAAATTGAAATTCGAACACTGAGGAAAAAAAGGGATACGGTTCATGAAATGCGGCAGGACTAAAGATGGCAATGAATGAACCCATTTGCTATAATTAGTTTATAAATAATACAATAAGTCAGCAATGGGTGGGTTCTCCATGTTTACGAATGCACTCCTCTAAATGATCATCATCTAAGCGATGCTCGAAGCATGTTGCTGTTTGTTCAGCGCTTACGGAAGATTGGGTAAATCGCGAGTCTACCAACTAAACCAATCCCATACTTTTTCATTTGGCGATAAATAGAGTGATCAAGGTGGCCAGGCGAGTACCCTGACCCTAGCTTTCCGTAGCAACGTAATGACACTCCTGTAATATGAAGACGTGCATTATCTATTGGAGGGAACCCTCTTCGAGGCTACAGATATAATATTATGGAACAGAAACCGGTTCTAACGCCTTATACACATACTAGTAGTAGTAGTAATGTTGGGCCGTCGTTGTGCTACTAGTCCCAAGTTAAAAGTGACCTGCTATCAAATGCAATAGTACCCCAAACCATCTATTCAGTAGGACGGTGTATATACATGGCGCTCAACAGCAAACTGGAAATTACGTCGTTCACCCTAACGTCGTCTAAAGGGCTCTGTCGTTCCAAAAAATCTTTCCGAGCTTGATTTTACCCGTCGGTTTCGAACGCCATCGTGCAATTCGGTACATGTGTGGCCGTACATCGTGCAATCATGACGGTATTTTGCAGTGTCGTTCTGGTTGCCTTCGAGTAAACGTATCTAGGGTTAGCGACACCCGAGGCGACACCTATCAAAAATGTGCGACACACGGCAAAATAGCAAACAATTTATGATAGAATTCTTACACATGTATAGGAGTTTTCCGTGTCTCTGGAAAGTCAAATCCGCTGAGTATGCAGACAGAGACAAGAAACATAAGGCTTACGGAGAACTGTTGAAAAAATGGAGAGATATAGATCCCTCTGCAAATACAGATTCAGTGAAAAGGAGGATTGACTCCATTCGCGGATCGTTCAGGAAGGAGTTAAAGAAACATTTTTTCTTGCTGTATTTCACTTTAATTGCTAAAGCCACCGCCAATGCTTAAGTATTATCCATGTTAACGGACCAAAAATTTGCGAGAAACTGAAAGAAAGCCGAACAGTGTGTGGAGGTATCGTTTCATCGGTTTAACCGACATCGGTTGGCACATCGTGCAAACTTGATGAAAAAGAACGATGTCTGTGGGGCCCTTAACACGTTGGCATCCGTCGTGCGCCCCTAGAGACAATCTGGATTCGTGGGAAAAAAGCGACACCAATCTAACCATTGGCGATGACGATTTGTAGTGAGTATAGAGATCCGGAGTTCATTTCACGCAATCTGTGGTACTTCGTCCGATTTCGAAGGGGCGTCCCTATAGCATAGTTGCATATCAAGCATCAGTAACAGCTCGAGTGGATCGCATTCTGTCTCGAAGGGCCAGTAGTCGTGACGACGATCTTACCAGTCTATGGTTTTCTTACGTACTCCAGAACCTCTAGCTCGCTGCATTAGCTTTTCTTCGATCCATGGGCGCTGTGCTGCTACAACTGTAGCCACGCTACGCCCCATGGCTACAGCGATTTCTCCGAAGGAAGCAGCACGTTTTAGTTGGCCTATAAGCCGACCGCATTCAAAGAGAAAACTGCGTAGGTCGTATTCATCTTGAGACACCCAACTAGTCTGGTGTCACATTTGCAACACATATCATAGATTTTGGATCGACAAAAGACCAAGCTTTGTTTTTACACGTACAGAGTCTTTTTGGAAGTGCCATCTGAGTGAATAACTTCTCCTGAAGAATAAGTATAAAATGTGTTCTAGAGAGGGCCAAGCTGTGCACACATTTTTACTGCGAATATGTCTTTTTTTCCTATGTGTTCAGATTTGACTTGCAAGTAGTTTCGTTACCCGATCACCACAATTTTGTCCCATGGCAGACAATTGAAATATAATATTAGGTACCTCAAAATATTCTAAAAGTAAAGTTTAAACATATTTTTTGTTTTACTTGTTTTTGTGATTTATTACGTACCAACCGTTGGTAAGGGAAAAAATGTTCATTACTCATATTAGAATATCCTTAATGTAGTACAGTAGGACATCACTATCGGTTATAAAATGAGATAAAGGAATGTTTTCTAGACTACAAACTACCTACCACAAACAATCTCAAATCCATAGGATTAATCAATAGATTTAAAAATGAATGCAATGGCCTTCTAAGTGATGTTATCCCAGTATGCGGTTGATGACCATAAGCAATTGAGAAAACTTGATGCTTAACTAGAGAGAAAAAAATAAGCATAGCAAACCAACAGTCGAACAGAAATAACTAAAAGGATTCTTATTGATGTAAATACCAATAAATATTTAAAGAGTCTGTTATCCAAAATTAGATTTTTCAACGGCTGTTCGAGTGGCAAGCAAAAGTTACGAATATATGTAATTGAATTTGTCATTAAACCCTCTCTGTCTCCGTCTTTCAAGTTCTCTTTACAATGTCAATAGCCGTTTGTCATAACACTCCTGCTAGTTATTTTTTTTACTTGTTTTTGCCACTCTTAAACAATTCAGAAAGTGATAGGAGATCAAAATAATCGAAAATACCAATTTTCAACAGAATAAAACAAAATGAATCGATCTATTTATTATATATTAACATCTGATTATACACAGACATATACAATTTTGACTACACTAACGACGGTGCCACCTTTATCGCCAGAGCAATAAAACATGCCGGAAGGGATAACGGTCACCCCACTCGCCGGGCTTCTTTTGAAGGATTGAGGCATCCTTTGTAGTGTCGGCACTCGGTAGGAGGACAAAAAATGTAAACAGCTCTTTTATTTCTGACGCGTACTATACTGGAATCCTTAAATGATTTCAATATAAACATGCTTTTTTGACGCGTCGTAATCCCTACTTGGTCACCAGCAGGCGATCGCGCGCCGCTTTGCTTGACGCCGCTTAGGTGAGAATTGGCCTTTATGGTCTAACTTGTTCTTCTCAGATACAATATATTTTAGGCCATCAACTATGACTCATTATATTCCGTTGATAAGTCCGTTCCAGTTGTGCATTTTCCAATATTTCCTCGTTTTCGTCCTCTCCGTTCGTCTTTATTTCAGCGGTTGTTGCATCTTTTCTGTGTGCATGTGTAGTCTGTAATTCCTATTCGTGTATAAATTTCCTCTTTTTCCTTCTACAGCCTAACTTTTTTTGAGGCATTCAACATTCCTCGTTTTCGTCCTCTCCGTTCGTCTTTATTTCAGCGATTGTTGCATCTTTTCTGTGTGTATGTGTAGTCTGTAATTCCTATTCGTGTATAAATTTCCCCTTTTTCCTTCTACAGCCTAACTTTTTTTGAGGCATTCAACATCGCTCATTATGGTGACATATATACCACTTGAGCTGGCAATTTTGATTTATTTTCTGTCCTATTTATTCATTTCTGGAGTTCTGTAGCTTTGACCCTCATTTCTGTTCTGTCTCTCTCTGCTTTTTCATGCACTTCTGACTCATATAACATTATACTCGAAAAAATATATACATTGTCAGAACATCCTTTCTACCAATAGGTGTAAGGATAAGACACTAAAATTATTCAACTTTTAACAAATTTACGCCACTGTTTTCTATCTTGTGTTAGCCCTCTAGCTTCTTGCGGAGTTACTCTTCTGGCTTCCAGCAACCTTCCTATCTCGTCATCCCATGTCAGTCTGGGTCTGCCACTTCCTCTGTTAGGTACTGTGTGCCTGCCATACTTTCTTTACTTGCCTTTCTTCATTTGTTAAGGTCCAAGTTTCTGAACCCCATAAAAGAACTGGTAGAAAGACTGATTTATAGACCTTAATTTTGGTATCTCTAGTTGTTCCTGTTTACTGATGAAACTGCTGCTCAGCGCGTGATATAGATTTACTGCAGACTTAATTGGTCCCTTAGGAAAACCTCTATCTTTTGTGTATCTTCGTGTTCTTCTCTCGTCTCTAATTGTAACCCAGAAACTAATATATTGTTCTTTATAGCCTTTCTGTCTAATTTTTCCAATTTATCTTCCAGTGCATCCAGATAATCAACTCTGCTTCTGAAACTTTTGAGTTCCTGTTTTAATTCATCATTTTGACGTTTCATCTGCATGATTTCTTCCTTAAATTCTTTATTTTCTTTTCTGATCTCCCTCAGCTCACTCATTATCCCTGCCATCATCTCTTTGAGTTCATCCATCTCAGATATAGACTTTTTTACTGCTTTGGCAGGTGACCTATAGATCTTCTTGCACTTCTTGAAGATGTCTGCCTCGTCTTCCCTCTTCCTTTTCGCCTCGTCCGTAGAGTAACTAGATCCCTCCTCACTATCCTGATTAGTTGACTGGAACATGTAGAGACGTTTCTCGTTACCCAAGTGCTACGGCTATGTTTATTTATCTCGTAACTGCGACGGAATTGTTCTTGCACCGAAACTGCCTCTGGATACTTTAAATAAATCGCACAGTATTGCTAACACTCACACGCATACACTAAACTGTTTGTTAACGTATTTTAGCACAATTGAACTTTTTAGCTCGATATTTTCCGTGAAATCGAAATTAATATCGGAGCGCCTTGACCACAATGTTAACAACCTCAGCGGCGCGCGTAGAATGACTCGAAAAAATATTGTTTTATAATCTTATTGGACAGGAAGGAGGAGTTATGTATCCGGACCTAGTATCCGGAAGTAACGGCAAACCAAAGGAACTCACTGCTAAAAAGCAGCAAACCTCTTGGTGGAATGCAAAGGTGCGTTCGCTTCACCTGACCAGATACGCGTGCTTCTACGCCAACTGCATATGAGAGTCGTTATACGATATAGAGCAAGTCGTTTGCCGACTTTGTTAGGAAACAAAATTAGCTATGGCTGGGAAGCGGCAAAAGATATATTAAAGCGAAGTGTACTCTTTAACTCCGAAAGCTTGGAATTCAGTTTAAAGAGTACACTTCGCTTTAATATATCTTTTGCCGCTTCCCAGCTATAGCTAACTTTGTAACCCTCGTATATTCCTAAGATACTTGCCTGTTTGACGCAGTTGATCAACTTAAGCAAATGCAGTTTGTTGCACTCTTCTAGTCCGTTGGTGGTGTTCTGGACAGTCCTGACTACAGCTTCGATCTGGTCGATCCACGGTGGGATGATTTGTGCCACATGACCAAAGTTGCTGTTAACGCAGCCAAGACTGTTGTTCACAAATCGCACAGCAATGTCGACAGTTGCATTTCCTTCAGATTGTAAGCAGCCGATAAGCTTCTTTCCTGCTGGGCTTGTTTCTGAAATAATAAATTATATTAAGAAGTCCCTTATTGGAAAAGGCAATAGGTTATACAGAAAACTTTATACTATTAACACAATTGAGGTTTTGAATAAAACTTTTTTTTGTTATAAATGGAAAGATCATACATAAGTTTTATAACAAAACTGTTTTTGTTTTCTTTTTTTTCGCAATAATTCAAAAGTTATATCAAAATAAAAATGGGTTTTTGAATCGAGTACCGAACACACGCCGACAGCTCCCGAACCCGTGTGACGTCACTATGGCGGTAAGGATGCTCCTTTGACCAACGACGTCCTACTCCGATACTAGATTCTAGATTCCCAGCGTAAGTAATATGTCTAACAAAATTTGACTCAAACACAGATTTATGTTAATCGTAGAAAAAATGTGCGTAACAAGTGCAAAAAGCACATCAATAAAATTTTTGATAAAAAAAATAAAAAAAAAAGTTGGAAGGCCTGGGTTTCGATCCAAAGATCTGAGATCCACTAGCGGACTCTCTAACCACTGGGCCATCCTTCGATTGAGGAGATCTTTTAAAAGAAACATATTTGATTAGGTACTTACTGGAATCTGTAATCTGACTTCAACTTCAAACATTCAAAAACATATTTATTTCGATCGTAGACTTCGTCTCGAGCTGCAAACTTAATTCATCGACTGTGTTGCAATAAATATACACTACATACCAGTTTAGCAGTACGTATTTTCGCGAATGGCTGGGAATCTAGGACCTAGTATCGGAGTAGGACGTCGTTGGTCAAAGGAGCATCCTTACCGCCATGGTGACGTCACACGGGTTCGGGAGCTGTCGGCGTGTTTTCGGTACTCAATTCAAAAACCCATTTTACTTCCCACACCGATAGGTGAGGGGAGTATTGTGATCGCGAAAATTTTCGATTTTGAGATAATACACTTTTTGGGCGTTTCATGATGTCGACATAACGAAAATCCACGTCACTCATTTCCGTCGGTCTGTCTGTCTGTCGGTCTGTCTGTCGGTCTGTCTGTCTGTCGGTCTGTCTGTCTGTCGGTCTGTCTGTACGCGTTTTTGTGTCCTCGTAATCTCAGTAACCGCTGCATGGATTGTGATGAAATTTGGGCAGCGATATGCTGGGGGGTCGTAGGTAATGTTCTTATAATTTTGAAAATCGGTGCAGGGGCGGCGGAGTAATTAGCAAAAAACAAAAAAAATTAAATATTCCTCAAACTTCGTTTTTAGGCGTTTTAGAGGTTCCTGATCATTTTTTATTTTTTTTGGGTGGGGGTGAAATTGGGGTGGTTGGGGGGTGGGGGGTTGTAAAATTGAAAAATTTGTTGCTTTCATAATAGACTGTCCACTGACCCATGCAGGAAGACCTAGCAACATAAATAACTTTTTCAGGTCCATCCAACATTGCCTTGCCTATTACAGAAACCAAAGGACTTAGAATTTTTTCTGGTGTAAACATACGAGAGTATTGCTTTAGATCCTTCTATATTGTGTTACAAGGAAACTGTTGAATTGATGTTAATGAAATTTTGACACAGTATTACTACCATGACAAGGATGGAAAACGCGTATGGTTTTTATAAATCGTGCCAATGGCGGCGCAGAAATAATAAAAAAAGTAAAAATCTAAAAACAGCTCAAACTTCGTTTTTAAGCGTTTTAGAGGTTCCTGATCATTTTCTGCGTTTTTTTTGGGTGGGGTGAAATTGGGGTGGGTAGGGGGTGGGAAGTTGAAAAACTGAGAAATTTCTTGTATTCATAATAGGCTGTCCACTAACCTGTGAAGGAAGACCTAGCGACGTAAATCAACTTTTTAGTTCCATCCGAACATTGCCTAGCGTATTACGGAAACTAAGGGACTTAGGATTTTCTGTATACATACATACGAGTATTTATTGCTTTAGATCTTTTTGTGTTTTGTAACGTGGACACTATTAAATTGATTCTAATTAAATTTTGACACAGTATTATTACCGTGGTGAGGATGCAAAACGCGTATGTTTGTTAAATATCGTGTAAGTGGCAGCGTATATAGCAATAATCAAAAAACTAAAAGTATGAAAACAACCCAAACTTCGCTTTTAGATGTTTTAGCCTGTCCATTGACCTCTGAAGGAAAGACTTAGCGGCATAAGACAATTTTAGGGGAGGGAAGGCTGCCGATGATTTGGTTGCAAGGGATCTCAGACTAAAGCTTCATGCTATGGGAAAATAATAAACTGATATCACAGTAATGTGTGGGAAGTACTGAGTCAATCAACTTGACTCCATTTTTTATTTTGATATAACTTTTGAATTATTGCGAAAAGAAAGACAACAAAAACAGTTTTGTTATAAAACTTATATATGATCTTTCCATTTATCACAAAAAAGTACTTTTTTCTTAATTCAAAACCTCAATTGTTGGATGAGCTAATAAAATAGTATGTAATTATATCAGCTTGAAAATGTTGCTATAGATATTGCCAAGATGTGGATCTTACGGTTTTTCAGTTTATCCAAATCCTGGTCTAGATCAGCCTTCAAATTGGTAAGTACGGTCCTTGTTCCACTGGTTATCACATTTCTGACATGTTCAAGAGCCCCTTCTGAATCACTTGCTGATAACTTTACGGCCTCCAGGTAATCTAAAATAACGGTTTCTGCGGCATTTACAATTTCTATCAGGCCATCTAACAGGCCTGTTAGTTGTTGTTGCTCAGAGAAAGCGACATTAGCCTGAGCCTGAAACAAGGGTTAGTCAAGTTTATCGATGCATACACTGAGAGAAAACTTTAACCGCTACGATTAAAATTTTAATCACCGCAATTAAATTTTGCATCAAAATACGTGACAATTAAACTGTTTAATTGCTGCAATTGAATAGTGAATTCTGTTTAGAATTAACTGTGGTAGTGAGCAATATCAAATCAGTCTACAAGGTTATTCACTTGTTTAGTACCCTCAATTAAGCAAGATTATTTACTACGGTTATTTATTTGTAACATTCTTTTTGTCATTGTACTACAGATAATGAATTAAACTGTTATAATTAAAAACTTTAATACCAATACCGATTTTTTCTTAATTTAATACATATAATTCCTATACCCAATTAGAGCAAGAAAAGCAAACAGATTCAAAATAATCTTTATTCCTGGTAAAATAATTGATTAAAGATCATGATAACAAAAATTAAAATCTTTAGGTTAACAACTCAAAGGTTAACAAAAAAGTTATTATTGCACATAAAACGTCTATTACACCTACGAACACATAATGTCATTGGAAAATTGTTACATATTTTGATCTTACTGCAAAGTTAGCCGAAATGTGTACTGATAGTAAAACCGAACAGCGAATGCACCTCACACCTGTTACCGTGCTGTAACCACTAACGACTAACTGAAATGTAAAACAGCAGTGAACAGCATATCTCTACCGCACTCGCTTGCCCTCTACAAAAAAGAAAAGAGATGGAGCATGGTAAACATCTCCCCCACCTAGGGAACGACCGTTCTACGTATTTCGTGACTTATCACAGCTGTAACATCCTTTAGCTCTTGCCATTAAATTCTTTAATTGGAAATTGCAGTACTTCAACCAGTTTAATTGTCATTATAACCTGAAGTGTCTACGATAGGAATACTCATAACGACAGTTACTGATTTATTTTTATAGTAACTCTCCTTGACCATTACTTTTAAAATGTTTAATTGAAAGTAGTAGTACTTAAACCAGTTTAATTGTTACAATAATATGCGTTTTCTGTGACAAGATCGAAATGTTAGAATTCAGTTTTTACGACTGACTATGAAGCTACATTTCAGAAACGGCACGCAACTTTAATATAGGCTATTAAAAATGTACCAGTTATACGCTTTAACAGTGCTGGTTTTCTCAGTGTATTCTGTTACTTTTTGTTTATTTATATCCATAATTTTATTCAGGCGTGATCTAATGTACCTTTATATTGTACATAATTGAGTGAAAAATTTATCGGATTGAATTTAATATACAATCCCGTCATCAGTGTCGCGGGCCTTTAGGGGGATAAAATAAGTTAATTTTTATCGACAAATGACCCATCAAAAGTGGTTTTTCTCCCATCATAATAAAATGGCAAACATTTTGATTTTTGTTTGATTGATGTACGAGTGTTGTGCTAATTTAGGCGTAGCTTCCTAAGTAGAGACCCTACAAACACAAAATAAGTCTATCTACAAACACAAAATAAGTCTAATTCGATAGCGAAGACCGTGGAATAATGGCAAACATTTTCCAAATTTCATTTCATATCAGGGCAAAAAAATTGTAAAAAGGAAATAACTGTGTAATTTTTTGCATTTTTTTACAATTTCAGTTTTTCCAAAAAATCTAAGCTGTTAACCTAAATTTTTGATATTTCTAAGACATAGTATGTTTCCTAAAAAATATGGTCAAACATCTTAGCCTTTAGTAGTTTAGACGGTATGATGTTTTGAATAAATGATCCTTTATTGTGAAATACGACATTTGAGAGGGCAATTAAACAAAACATTGTGTGGTCACGACATTTATTTTGGGAAAAAAGAGACAAATGTTACAACCATTGTTTGAAATGTCCTCCTTGGTACTGCAGACATGCTGTTGGACTGACACAGGTTGCGTAGAGCGGCTGATCATCGCTTTGTCATCCAGTAGTTCATTTCCGACTTGAATAATTTTGCTAATAAGCTTCTGGCGTGTATTTAGCACGTCAACATAAACTTTTTGTTTCATTGTACCCCCCAAGAAAAAAATCAAGTAGGGTCAAGTCCGGTGAACGCGGTTGCCAAGCGACTGTTCCACCGCGTACAATTGAATATCGTTCATTTAAATGGCGTTCACCGGACTTGATTTTTGCTTGTGGGGTACAATGAAACAGAAATTTTATGTTGGCGTGCCAAATACTTGCGAGGAGCTAATAAGCAAAATTATTGAAGTCGGAAAACCACGGAATGACAAAGCGATGATCAGCCGCTCTACGCAACATGTGTCAGTAAGAGTAACAGCATATCTGCATTACCAAGGAACACACTTCGAACAATGGTTGTAACGTTTGTTTCTTTTATTCCCAAAACAAATGTCGTGACCACTATTTTATTTTGCCTTCTCTACTGCCGGACTAGACAATAAAGGGTCATATTCTAACCATGATAACTTCTGAACTACTTTACGTAGGGCCAAGATGTATAGTTATATTTTTTAGAAAATATACCACGTGCTATCGTTTAGAAATAAAAAAATGGAGTCAAGTTGATTGACTCAGTACTTCCCACACATAACAGTGATATCGTTTTATTATATTCCCTTTGCATGAAGCTATATTTTGAAATCCCTTGCAACCAAATCATCGCCCAGCCGCCCGCAAAAAACATCCAACACAAAAACCTCTCGTAAATAGTTTCTTGCGTCTCCCTCCTTAGACGCTAGGACGCCACATTTTTTTTCTGCATGCTTCAACTAAACGATGCGAAATGATCAGGAGCCTCCAAACCATCTAGAAACAAAGTTTGAGCTGTTTTTATATTTTTAGTTTTTTTATTATTGCTGCGCCGCCACTGACGATTTTTCAAAGACAGCCGCGTTTTCCATTCTCGCCGCGACACTAAATTCGGTGTCAAAATTTCATTAAAATCAATTCAATAATTTCCGCTTTACGCAAAACACATAGAACGAAATAAAGCAAAACTCGTATGTATACATCACAAAATTGGTTTCTGTAATAGGCAAGCCAATATTCAGATGGACCTAAAAAAGTGTTATATGCCGCTACGTATTTTTTCAACAGGTCAATGGACAAACTATTATGAGTACAACAAATTTTTTCAGTTTTGCGACCCCCCACCCCCCAACCGCCCCAATTTTACCCTCACCCAAAAAAGTAGAAAATGATCAGGAACCCCTAAAACGCCTCAAAACAAATTTTGAGATGTTTTTATATTTTTAGTTTTTTTATTATTGCTGCGCCGCCACTGACATGATTTTTTCCAAAACATACGCGTTTTCTATCATCGCCGCGGTAGTAATACTGTGTCAAAATTTCATTAAAATCAATTCAATAATTTTTGCGATACGCAATATAATAACATATCGATCTAAAACAACACTCGTATGTATACACCACAAATTCTAAGTCCCTTGGTTTCTGTAATCGGCAAGGCAATGTTCGGATGGACCTAAAAAAGTGTATTATGCTGCTAGTTCTTTCTCTCTCAGCTCAGTAGACAGCCCATTATGAGTACAACAAATTTTTCAGATTTACAACCCCCACCCCCCAACCACCCGAATTTCACCCCCACCCCAAAAAAAGTAGAAAATGATCAGGAACCCCTAAAACGCCTAAAAACGAAGTTTCAGCTGTTTTCATATTTTTAGTTTTTTTAATATTGCTGCGCCGCCACTGAGACGATTTCTAAAAATCAGACGCTTTTCCCTTCCTCGCCAAAGTAGTAATACTGTGCCGAAATTTCATTAACATCACTTCAGTAATTTCAACATTATAAAATACAGAACGATTTAAAGCAATACTCGTATGTATACATCGGAAAATTCTCCAAGTCCCTTGGTTCCTGTAATACAAAAGGCAATGTTCCGATGGACCTAAAACAGTGTACTATACCGCTAGGTCTTTCTCTCTCAGGTCAGTAGACAGCCTATTGTGAGTACAACAAATTTTTCAGCTTTACAACCCCCTACCCCCCAACCACCCAAATTTCACCCCCACCCAAATTTCACCCCCACCCAAAAAAAAGTAGAAAATGATCAGGAACCCCTAAAACGCCTAAAAACGAAGTTTGAGGCATATTTGAAATTTTTCGTTTTTTGCTAATTACTCCACCGCCCATGGACCGATCTTCAAAATTGTAGCAACATTACCTACTACGACCCTACACCATATCACTACCCAAATTTCATCAAAATCTATGCAGCGGTTACTGAGATTAGGAGGCTAGAAAAACGCCAACAGACAGACAGACAGACCGACAGATCGACAGATCGACAGACCGACAGACCGACAGACCGACAGGCCGACAGACCGACAGACCGACAGACCGACAGACCGACAGACCGACAGACCGACAGACCGACAGACCGACAGACCGACAGACCGACAGACCGACAGACCGACAGACCGACAGACCGACAGACCGACAGACCGACAGACCGACAGACCGACAGACCGACAGACCGACAGACCGACAGACCGACAGACCGACAGACCGACAGACCGACAGACCGACAGACCGACAGACCGACAGACCGACAGACCGACAGACCGACAGACCGACAGACCGACAGACCGACAGACCGACAGACCGACAGACCGACAGACCGACAGACCGACAGACCGACAGACCGACAGACCGACAGACCGACAGACCGACAGACCGACAGACCGACAGACCGACAGACCGACAGACCGACAGACCGACAGACCGACAGACCGACAGACCGACAGACCGACAGACCGACAGACCGACAGACCGACAGACCGACAGACCGACAGACCGACAGACCGACAGACCGACAGACCGACAGACCGACAGACCGACAGACCGACAGACCGACAGACCGACAGACCGACAGACCGACAGACCGACAGACCGACAGACCGACAGACCGACAGACCGACAGACCGACAGACCGACAGACCGACAGACCGACAGACCGACAGACCGACAGACCGACAGACCGACAGACCGACAGACCGACAGACCGACAGACCGACAGACCGACAGACCGACAGACCGACAGACCGACAGACCGACAGACCGACAGACCGACAGACCGACAGACCGACAGACCGACAGACCGACAGACCGACAGACCGACAGACCGACAGACCGACAGACCGACAGACCGACAGACCGACAGACCGACAGACCGACAGACCGACAGACCGACAGACCGACAGACCGACAGACCGACAGACCGACAGACCGACAGACCGACAGACCGACAGACCGACAGACCGACAGACCGACAGACCGACAGACCGACAGACCGACAGACCGACAGACCGACAGACCGACAGACCGACAGACCGACAGACCGACAGACCGACAGACCGACAGACCGACAGACCGACAGACCGACAGACCGACAGACCGACAGACCGACAGACCGACAGACCGACAGACCGACAGACCGACAGACCGACAGACCGACAGACCGACAGACCGACAGACCGACAGACCGACAGACCGACAGACCGACAGACCGACAGACCGACAGACCGACAGACCGACAGACCGACAGACCGACAGACCGACAGACCGACAGACCGACAGACCGACAGACCGACAGACCGACAGACCGACAGACCGACAGACCGACAGACCGACAGACCGACAGACCGACAGACCGACAGACCGACAGACCGACAGACCGACAGACCGACAGACCGACAGACCGACAGACCGACAGACCGACAGACCGACAGACCGACAGACCGACAGACCGACAGACCGACAGACCGACAGACCGACAGACCGACAGACCGACAGACCGACAGACCGACAGACAGACCGACAGACAGACCGACGGAAATGAGTGACGTGGATTTTCGTGATGTAGGCATCATAAAACACCCAAAAAGTGTATTATCTCAAAATCGAAAATTTTCGCGATCACAATACTCCCCTCACCTATCGGTGTGGTAAGTAAAAATTACATAATTATTTTCTTTTGAGATTTTTTTGCCGTGGTATGGAATGAAATTTGGAAAATGTTTATGGCCTACATGTTTCGCATCACATCGAATGAGACTTATTTTGTGTTTGTAGAACCTCTACATAGGTAGCTATAGCGAAATTAGTACAACACTGGTGCATCAATTAAATAAAAAACAAAATGGCTGCTATTTTGTTATGACGGGAGAAAAACTACTTTTGAGGGGTGATTTGTCGAAAAAGTTTACGTATTTTATTCCACTAAAGGCTCCGCCACTGATGACCGGACACATTGTATATAGTGTAGCAGCGCAAGGCTGAAAATACATCACGTTAAATGCAGTGCAGTAACGTATATCGACTTTGAATTTGCCATAATATAAATGATGTTAGTTCGTTAGCTATGCCCAAATATGGAAGTCCGTTGCTAATAGAGACTAAAATTAGAATACTATAAAGAGCTATATATGTACCCATCCAAAAAGAAGTAATACCATAAAACGTGGTTTCCTCAGTAACCTGAAAAGGTAGAGAACTAACATTTCTATCTAGCCATAGTTATCTACGTGGGGATCCGATAAATGTAGATAGCAATGGAATATTCTGGACAAGTTCGCAATTAAGAAAAAGAGAGGGCAGAAGAATTTAGAGAAGAATGGCAAACCGAGCAATATGTACTAACTTTATCAAAATGGGCACATATACAGGGTGTCCCAAGATGATTAAGACAAGCAATATATCGGAGATGGGCAGTAGGAGGGAATTATAATTTTGGGAATGCAAAATTAAAGCAATGTTGTGTCTCTTCTTATTATTGTGTTATCCAGTGAGGTAATTGTTTCTGGTCACGTGACGTCCGATTCAAAACTATTAATGGGAGACACTGTAGATTTGTGCCTTCCTGTGTTCCTCCCGATAAAGCTGTTCCAACAAACTACAACACTTGGGGTCTAAAGTGATTAATTCAAGAGCTACAGGTACTCAAATGATTGTACCACTACATTATGACACTAGCAAAATTATTTAATTGTAGGGGTACATGTTATAATCTATCGTAGTGGTACAATCCTTTAAGTACCTGTAGCTCTTGAACGGATCACTTAAGACCCCAAGTGTGACAGATTGTTGGAATTGTTTTATCGGGAGGAACACAGAAAGGCATTAATATATAGGGTATCCCATTAATAATTATGATTCGGACGTCACGTGACCAGAAACAAATACCCCATTGGGTAACGCAATAACCAGAGAAGACACAACATTTGCTCTAATTTTCATCCCCAAAATTAATTATGATTAATAATTATAATTCTCTACTACTGCCCAGTCCATATAATTATATTGCTTATGTTATTCATCGTGGGACATCCTGTAAAATTCATTTGAGCCAGATACTCTGTACTCCAAGAAATACTACCACAGTGGCAGAATCGCGGTTTAAATTATTGTTGGCCGGCAAATCGCGATGAATGTATGTACAGGGTGGTGGTCCGATAAGCGCGCTCTCTAGCGGCCTCATCGTTTAAGTTAGAAGAGGATGTTTTGAATAAAAAGGCTTAGTTTCAAATGGTCTACTTGCAGAAAATAATTTCGAAGGTGACAGACA
This sequence comes from Callosobruchus maculatus, assembly GCA_951848785.1. Taxonomy (NCBI): domain Eukaryota; kingdom Metazoa; phylum Arthropoda; class Insecta; order Coleoptera; family Chrysomelidae; genus Callosobruchus; species Callosobruchus maculatus. The sequence continues at coordinate 435,608 of CATOUR010000057.1, forward strand.
TCCGGATATACCGGACGTAGGCATCATACTTCTTTAATTTAAATAGAAGACCTTGTATTAAGTTTTTGAATTCAGCATCGATTTTTAGCTCCAGTTTGTTAACCAGAGTTTATATCTACAAAGCCTATTTTCAGAGTTATTCGGCAATCTTTACAAAATTTGACTTCTGTAAGTAATACTTCACAAAACATGTTAGTATCTCGGAAATGAAGCACGAATAAGATGGTTGTCAGTTATAAGCCGAGCGAGTAAGATCACTGTTTCAAAAGCATTTTAAATAAATAGACTGGCGATTTTCAAATATGAAAAATTTAAAACGTTGAAGACTTTTTATTTCAAATGGAATATATTTTCAAGATACTTACAACTTTGTAATTATTCCGTGGGCGGAGGAATTGGAAAAATTGTGGGTGGTGTGGCTGATGCATGATTAACAGACGAAACAATTGCTAACTTACACAAAATTATTTATACCTGATTTATTGAGACATATTGCGTGTAATTAAATGGTTGACATAATTTGTACCCTTGAAGAATGTTTGAAAATAGTTTGCTCACACCAGGAGTGTACAAAAAGAGATTTTCGGATAGAAGGCCCGAGATCCAAGGTCTTTTGGTAAACTGATGGACATTTGACAACAGCGGAATAATCAAGTACGAAAAAGATGAGAGAAGGAAATATGTAGCTAATGAAGATAATGAGTTTAAGGTTCTTGCCACTGTAGCTGAAGATCCGCATAGCAGTACAGCAAAAATTAGTCGCAATTTGGGAATTGGTCAAACATCTGCGAAAAGGTTCTTAACGAAGGACAAATTAATATCCTCATCACGTGCACCTAAGTCAAGCACCTGAAAGACAAGATTTTGAAAACAGAATGAATTTCTGCAATTGGGGTCCCGCTCGGGTCCAAGAAGATGCACCCAATTTTAACAGTGCGTTATTTACCGATGAAGCAACAATTCATAATAACGGCGATGGAAACCGGCATTATTTACATTTTTTCGCTGACGTTAATCCAATTTTGAGAGGTTTGTTCACAACCATCATGGAGTAGAAACGTCTGGGGTGGTATTATTGGAAACCACATGATAACATGATGAGATAATGCTTTCCAAATATTTTGAATGATAATCTGGAAGACCTGCTGAAAAATTTACCACTGGAGCTAAGAGTAGTGTGGTTACAGTTAGATCACAGCATAAAGAGTAAAGTACTCTTAATGCTGCAGTTAGATGGAGCACCCCCACATTTTAGTATTAGAGTCCGAAACACATTGGATGAAATATTTTTGGCCAATAATTTTATCGTCTGCGAGCCACGCCACATACGATTTTTCCAATTCCTACGCGCTATTATGGAATAATTACAAAATCTTGATATCTTGAAAACGTATAATGTGCCTGAATAAAAGTGAAAGAGAATTTAATTTCACATGCACTGATGTAAAACTTGTCACACCATCCTATTGGAAAAAAGCTTTCGACGTTTCAAACTTTTCAAATTTGATAATTGCTAGTCTCTTGATTTAACTGCTTTTGAAACAAACACTGAGACACAAGTGCATGTCTTGCTTGTTTCAAGACCCAAAACCGCATCCTTTTGTCGTGTTTAGTTTCCGAGATATCTGCATTTACAAGTACTACAAATGTCAAATTTTCTAAAGATTGTTGAATAACTCCGAAAATAAGCTTCTTAGAAATAGATTATGGTTAACGAATGGGACCTAAAAATCGATGCTCAATTCTAAAATGTAATAATATTAAAATACGGAAGTTGACGCCTACTTCCGATATATCCGAATGTCCGAAATTTTCTACAATTAGGCCGTTTGAAAAGAAACGTTTTTTATTCAAAATATTTTCTTCTAATTAAAAAGGTAAGACCACTAGAGAGCTCAGTGTGCGTAGTGGACCACCCTGCATATACCTATGCATTTTTCCAATTTCGAAGTAAAGATTGAATATTGCTTTAGGGTACTGTCTTGAAGGTAGAATGTATTTTGTAGGATGTTAACAATAGTTTTTTCTTTTTCAGGTAAGTTCTGCTATGTATTCAGCTATCACTGGTAAGTCATTTATATATTGTGTTTTGCTTACAAGTTTATATTACCACAATCAGCTAACTATTTTATCATGGAAGTTACGAGGAAGAGAACTAGCTGACGCACCATTAATATGAGAAGATCCAGACGCTCCGCTACCGAGGATATAAATATTCATTTAATGTAAAATTTATTCATTCTTGTCTTGTTGTTGCTACTGTACATTTCAATAAAACTCTTTTTAAAAAAGCTTTTCCGTGTTCGGGAATCGTAACTGGCGCAGCGATCAGTAGGATCAGTACCGTTCACCCGAAAATTCGCGGCATCGTGACCGGTTTCGGGCGCCGAACGTGGGTGTCATCCCTTAAGTACTGGAACCACGACCAAAAATGTACAGTAGCAACAACAAGACAAGAATGAATAAATTTTACATTAAATGAATATTTATATCCTCGGTAGCGGAGCGTCTGGATCTTCTCATATTAATGGTGCGTCAGCTAGTTCTCTTCCTCGTAACTTGGAAGTATATGTAGGTATCCAGTTTGCGACGACCAAAGGTGCTATTAGCATGCTTATTCGAAAGTTTAGTTTTAGGTCCATTTTGAAAAATAGCTTCCCAGGAAGGTGCGACCTAACGCTCTCAGGATTTAAGATAGAGCGAGGTGAGGTCTTCAGATTTTACATAATAATTTATTAGTTAGCGATCTAAAAGAATAGCCTTTAATTACTCTTATCATTTGTACTTTGATAGAAAATAGGTACATCTAGAAGTGAGCAAAATTTCCAAAAAAATGTCACCTAAAAAAATATGAATGTCGTGTCATGATGTTTCAAAGATATCGAATGCAAATCCCTTACCAATGCGATTGGTACTAACTGAAATAATGTCTATAATTATGTTATAAAAGATATATATTGTATTCTGAAATCTTCATCATTCTGTATCCCAAAAGATTATAGGTCAAAGATATATACAAGGAGCAAAATAGAGTCCCCTAGTTATTTTTTTGTATAAAAGTAAGATTAGTTCAGAAGCATCCATATTATTTTTTTATTATGTTGTTGTCTCTGGTCTGAGATCCACTGGCCAGTTGTACATTAGTATCATAAAATGACAAATAGTATTTATTTAAACTCTAAAAATCATGTATATCAACCAAATGGCTATCATCAGAATTAATGCAATGGCGAACTCTTTTTAAATCATTTACCATAACTTTTTCCAACATTTTAGGTGGTACTCTGTCAATTTCTTCCCGGATGTTGTCTTTTAATACTAGTGTTCAAGGATTATTAACAATTACCCTATCTTTGAGATAACCCCATAACTTCTGGTCTGGAGCAGCTAAATAGGGCGACTTTCGTGGATGTGCAATATCCGCTCTTTCGAGATAAGGCGTCCAGGAAAAGTTCTGTTCAAAATGGCTGTTGTCTCACGGACCGTGTGTGCTTTGATACCATCTTGTTGATACCAAACATTTTTCTTATTATTCATCCATTTTCGAAATTAAAAAGAATCCAACAGCATGCTTCTGTAGCGATATATGTACGTTTACTATGTTAAAATTTTTCTACCACTAAGGCCACACCGCACGGCTAATTTTGGCTTGTGTAATGGTTGCCGGTGGATAACTTGTAGATTCTTACTACCCCAGTAGTGACGGTTCTTATTCACAGCTATAATTCACAGCTCCTTACAATAGCATTATACTGTTGAAGACGTTTTTCAAGGCTAAAGGCAGAATTTTATGGGTTACCTGTATTTTTTAGGGGAGCAAGTGCAAATATTTCACCAAAATTCGTTTCAATGAACGTCGCAAATGTTTAATTATGAAGATCGTTTTATTGCTGATGTACTAGGCCCTTCCATCATGTCACTACGTACAAGTTCTATATTATCTCTTGAATGAGCTAAGCGAGGTCTGCCAATATGCGGTTTATCAGATGTAAGTATATTCATTTTGTTAAAAATTTGTCGCCAATCACCGAAATGTCTTTGTTGGAATACTTCGTCTTCCATATTTTTTACGGATTGATTTTGCGCTACGTTGTACTAACGTGTGAAGTTTTTTTCAAATTTTTATTAAAGTATTGTAGCCTATCCAGATTATTCGGAAAACATTCGACGATAACCTTGTCTATACCTTAATTTTAAAATCACGAATTTATGAGATATTATTTTTCTCAGAAATGACAAAGCATGCTTCAGAAGTGTTTGATCGGCAGCGTTATTACGTATCTTGCGGACGGCAAACGATAAGAGGAAATCACTGACAAAATTACTGACAGCAACTTAGCCTACATGTGTCAGAGCTGTCAGCGATTGAAACAAAGCGTTAATTCTGTCATCTGCTACCCAACTGCTAGTGGCTCTAATCTCATTGGGAAACGTGCATTTTTTTACAGCGGATGACTAATGAATGACAGCGTTGGGTAATACGGAATTTTTTGACAGTCTGATTGCTGTCGCATCGCTGATGCTCGGCATTTGCTCCGCGACCGCTGTCGCAAATTTTTACATGATAAGGCTGCGGGTGGTTGATAGAGTAAAATAGCTTTTATCCACGACGCCCATGGGATATCATTGTGCCTATAGCTATCCTATAAGACTGTACAGAACTCGGACATTGATGCGCCACTGGTTGCGGTGCCCGGTGCGCGTGCGCTGGAATTCACCGCCATATTGTAAATTGTTTTACCCCACTACTATGTCAAGACTTGTAACCTCGAAGTTGAAGCAATAAACGTTGTAAGAATCACGTCTCGAAAATTCAATCAAATTACACGAAACCACGCAAGAAAAAACAAAATACAGTCCACCCCAACATTTGGTCACTTCGCCCGGATCGAAGCAGTACAGGTAGAAGTGGAGAAGAGTCACGAAAAGACGGAAAATAGGGAAAATCATCGTCTCGTCCAAGAAGAAAGAAGCAGCCATTGTTGGAATCGAAAATCATCGCAACAGGTTGCCACGTTGCCAAGTTGAAGGACAGAATCGGCAGACCAAGGAAATCCAGCAACTGAGTGAGATCCTAGCTATCCGCTTCCTTCTTTCCTTGATTTAATGCATGGTTCAATCTGTAGCCATTAGGTATATTTCTCGCTCGTAGTTAGGTAGATAGATTACCTGTTCAGCCACGTTTATAATATTCACGAACACGAACTCACGATAATTACTCCACGAATTTTATCACGTTTCGATAATTGTATTCGATTGCTTCGCTTAGTTAAAACTTTGTTAGAACATTTGAACAAAATAACGAAAAATGTCAGTCATAGACCAGGAAGAAGGGAATTACAGTCTTGAGTCAGAAATCGCGGAATTAAGACATTCACGAGGGGTCATAAGACGAAAGCTTACACGGTTTGAAAATTTCCTGAAGGATCCAGTTAATCATAACAATATTGTACAGATCGAGGTGAGATTGAGAGCCCTTGAAGAACAGTTTATTGATTTTGATAGGTATCAAACACGATTAGAGTTTCTAGATGAGAATGAAGTTGCCCAGCGAGATATTACCGAAAATACTTTTTTCAATACCATTAGTTTTGCAAAGAGTTTGTTGAACACGCAAGTACAGAGAAGTAATACTCCGAGCATGCATAGCGAAAACGTGACAACAACGCAAAACCAACCTGTTCTCAGTAATAACAGTGTTGCGCGATTGCCCGATATAAATTTACCGAAATTCCACGGAACTTACGACACATGGTTTAGCTTTCACGATATATTTAAATCATTGGTACACGATCGATCAGACTTATCTGATATACAAAAATTTCTTTATTTGAAGTCATGCTGCAAAGACGATGCTTTACGACTCATAGATTCTTTAGAGGTAACAACGTTAAATTATCAGGTAGCGTTTTCATTATTAAAAAAAAGATACGAAAATCGCAGGGCTATAATAAATCATCACATAAACGGGTTATTATTTAATCTACCAGACATTACCAGAGAAAATCATACAACACTCAGAAAACTGGTAGATGCGGTATATCAACATATTAATGCCTTGAAAAAATTACAGTTACCTACAGATCAGTGGGATGCTTTGCTCGTACCTCTTATCATTAAACGCGTAGATGATAGAACCAAACGCGAATGGGAATCTAAACAGAATGATAACCAGTTACCGTCATTAGATGAGCTTCTTGAATATATAACAAAAAAGTGCTTCACCTTAGAATCTATTTATTCTGAAAGTAAAAACACTGAACAAGGCAAACGGAACTTTCATGATAAAGGAAAGGTATATCAACCTCATAACACGCCACAGCAGAATTACGCGGTAATTCAAAGAGAACATCAAGAAAATCAGTGCCATATTTGCTCCGGTTCACACTTTATTTATCACTGTAAAAGATTCGCGGAATTATCAATATCTGATAAATACAAAGAAATTTATAAGAACAAGCTATGTAGTAATTGTTTGCGTACCGGTCACAAAAAGTATGAGTGCAGATCAAGCCCATGTAAGAAATGCAATTTAAAACACAATACTCTCTTGCATGAGAATAGAAGTGCACGAAATAATAATGAGAATCAGTCGGCAAATAATCATAGCGGCAACGTCGCAGGAAACTCATATGGAACGGTTCCAAGCACGGCTGCGACACACGAACGACAGGATGCCACGCAGACGCAGGTAACCGAAGCAGCGATCGATATTCAGAATTCTAATACTCGACCTACGTCAACGATAAATAGGCGCGACAGCCACAATAACGAAAATACTGTTTTTGCGAACTTCTCTAATGAAACGGATTTATCAGAAACAGTATGTACTACTGTTAATACCAATCAAATATTATTGTCAACGGCTACAATATTAATTGCAAATCGCAAAGGAGAATTTCACGAGTGTACATGCTTATTAGACTCTGGAAGTCAATCGAATTTGCTCTCGAAATCTTTATGCGAAAAACTAGGTTTAAATTTGCAAAAAACATCTGTACCACTAACCTCAATTAATCAGAATGTTACAAATATTGAATATAAAACTCGAACAGTTATAAAATCTAGAGTTACATCGTTTGAAACTGAACTATTATTTTTAGTCGTACCGGTGATTACAGAACGATTACCTTTGGTATCATTTAATAAACAAAGCATTAACTATCCAAAAAATATAAGGCTAGCTGATGAAAACTTTCATTTGTCAAAGACTATTGATGTTTTATTAGGAGCTGGTGTATTTTTCGAGCTTTTGGGTGCTGGAAAAATAAGGTTAGGAAAGCATATGCCAATGTTCATAGAGACTAGTTTAGGATGGATATGCTCAGGTAATATTAACTTAGGAAAAGTGGATCAAACTAAAACTGTTTGTAATCTCAGCACAATAGATGATCATTTAAATGAGGTATTAGTTAAATTTTGGAAACTCGAAGATATCGAAGAAGGTAAAATATTATCTCGTGAAGAAAATCAATGCGAAGAATATTTTAAAACGACGACAATGCGAAATCACGATGGTAGATATGTAGTTAGGTTACCATTTAACGAGAATAAGGATATAGTGTTAGGAGACTCAAAAAATATGTGTTACCAAAGATTTCAGTACTTAGAGAATAGATTTTCACGTGATGTTCAATTGAAAGACGAGTATGATAGGTTCATGAGAGAATATGAAGAATTGGAGCATATGTCAATTAAATGTTCATTCCACGAAGATGACTCAAAGGCAGAAGTTTCATATTTTATGCCACATCATGCAGTCGTCAAACCATCAAGTACAACGACTAAAACTCGCGTAGTCTTTGATGCTAGTGCTAAGACTAGTAGTAATTTTGCATTAAATGATAAGTTACTAATTGGTCCATTGGTGCAAAATGATTTGTTTTCAATTACATTGCGATTGAGACTCCGGAAAGTTGTACTCAGTGCAGACATCAAGATGATGTACAGACAAATACTCATTCATCCTGATGATCAACCTTATCAGCAAATAATTTGGAGGTATGACAAGGAGGAAGAACCTAAGGTTTATACACTAAAAACGGTCACATATGGTACAGCCAGTGCACCATATCTCGCAACTCGATGTTTAGAACAGCTCGCTCAAGACAATGCACAAGTTTATCCACAGACGTCAAATGTCCTTAAAAACAGTTTTTATATGGATGATTTGTTAGTCAGTTTTGATACCATTGAACAGGCTATTGAGTGTTACAGGGAGCTAACACAAATCTTAGCAAGCGCAGGATTTGAATTGAGAAAATTTTCCTCAAATGAAAGGGATATATTAAATTATATAATGAACAACAGTAACTCAAATGATGAAAATTTAGTATTACATCACGAAAAGGAGTTAAAAACGTTAGGCATTGTTTGGAATGCAAATAAAGATTGTCTCACATACAATATTGAAGTAAATAATTTTAATAAATTTAAAATAACAAAACGTACCGTATTATCTGTTATAGCTCAGATATATGATCCTTTTGGTTTAATAGGACCAGTAGTAGTGAAAGCTAAATGTATTTTGCAGGAACTCTTTAAACTTCAATCAGATTGGGACAGTCCGATTCCAGACAGTTTGAAAGAATCCTTTCTTGATTTCGTATCTCACATTCCTAATCTAAGAAATATAAGTGTGAACAGGAAGGTTCTTGTTGATAATCCCAATCGTATTGAAATGATAGGTTTTTGTGACGCCTCTGAAAGAGCATACGGTTGTGTGATTTATTTATACTCAGAAAATGAGCTAGGAGAAAATGATTGCAAGTTGTTATGCGCAAAATCTCGAGTCGCACCCTTGCATAAAATAACGTTACCAAGGCTAGAGTTGTTAGCAGCACATCTACTAGCAAAGTTAAGTAAAATTGTCCGTTCAGCGTTAGATATAAGAATTAACGAGATAAAGCTATATACAGATTCCACAATAGTATTATCTTGGTTAAAGATAGAGCCTAGTCAACTCAAAACATTTGTCGGAAATAGAGTGGCTCAAATTTTAGACAAAACAGATATCAGACAGTGGAATCACATAAAGGGTACATTGAATCCAGCAGATATAATTTCTCGAGGCGCTAACCCCCAAGAACTGCTTGATATGCATAGTTGGTGGAATGGTGTTTGTATGGACAAATTAAATAGGTTAAATGACAATTTTGAACTCGTTTCCATTGAAAACTTACCTGAAGTTAAAAAATCCAGTATATCACTATTAGTTAAAGTTAAATGTGATGAGAAAAGGGATATAGATTTAATAGTTGACAATTACTCCTCATTAAATAAAATCATAAGGATAGTGGCTTACATGCTCCGATTTATAAATAGAACAAGATTAAAAATTATGCCTGCAAGTCATTGTTTAAATGATAGTGAGCTGAATGAAGCACTTACGATTTTGATCAAACGTTCACAGGAAGTTACTTTTGCAGATGAAATTAATTGTATAAAGAATTCTAAAAATGTCGACAAAAACAGCAAAATCACGAATTTGCATCCTTTCATTGATAATAAAGGTGTTTTGAGAGTTGGTGGAAGATTATCAGCTTCTGACTTAGATTTTGAACAACGACACCCAATTATTTTGTCAGATAAACATCGATTAACTGAATTAATTATTCGATATGAGCATAATAAAAATCTGCATGTAGGAATTCAAAATTTATTATCAATAATTCGATTACAATACTGGCCGATACATGGAAAGACACTTGTTAAAAGAATAATCGGATCTTGCATTAGGTGTTATCGTATGAATCCTAAGCCTCAAGAATATCTTATGGGAGACTTACCTAGTAGTAGAGCTTCTCGTCCTCTTCGTGCATTTTCCCAATGTGGTTGCGATTATGCCGGACCTATATATGTTAAAGAAAATACTTCCCGAAAAGGCAGGTTAGTTAAGACATATTTTTGTATTTTTATTTGCTTCGCTGTACGAGCAGTTCATATTGAATTAGTTCACGATCTCTCAACTGAAAGTTTTCTTAATGCATTGAAGCGGTTTATATCTCGCCGAGGTAAGCCTAAAGATATATACTCTGATAATGGAACAAACTTTGTCGGGGCTAACAATCATTTCATTGAATTGTACAATTTGTTATCAGATCAAACACATCATGACAAAATTTCAAATTTTTTAGTCAAGGATCAAATCACTTGGCACTTTAACCCACCTCAAGCGCCACATACTGGAGGTTACTGGGAAGCAGCTGTAAAGTCTGTAAAATTTCATTTAAGGAGAGTTCTCGGTAATACGGCTATAACTTATGAAGAGATGTATACTCTTTTGGTTCAGATTGAAGCTTGCTTAAATTCTCGTCCCCTTACCCCTTTATCCAATGACCCAAGTGACTACTTACCTTTGACACCCGCACATTTTCTTATTGGAGATTCACTCGCCAGTATTCCACAAGCTGATGTTCGAAATGAGAACCCGAATCGACTATCCAGATATATGCGACTACAACAATTGGCCCAGCAATTCTGGAATCGCTGGTCTAAGGAGTATTTAACCCAACTTCAGACCCGCTCCAAATGGAAGCAGCATTTGCAGTCAACTCTACAAGTTGGATCTCTCGTCGTTTTAATGGAAGACAATTCGCCCCCGTTCAACTGGCCCATGGCTCGAGTTATGGAGTTGTATCCAGGTTCGAACAATGTGGTGAGAGTGGTGACAGTTCGCCTTCCAAATGGACGTACGCTAAAACGCTCTGTGAAACGGCTATGTGTATTACCCATTTCATGAATTGTTAGACATCATTGTATTGTTTTGAAAGATAGCCTTTCAACGCGGGCGGTGTACAGAACTCGGACATTGATGCGCCACTGGTTGCGGTGCCCGGTGCGCGTGCGCTGGAATTCACCGCCATATTGTAAATTGTTTTACCCCACTACTATGTCAAGACTTGTAACCTCGAAGTTGAAGCAATAAACGTTGTAAGAATCACGTCTCGAAAATTCAATCAAATTACACGAAACCACGCAAGAAAAAACAAAATACAGTCCACCCCAACAAAGACAAATTACCCATAGATTAACAATCCATTGCGCAATAGTATTTAATATAAGCACCTAGTCTCACAACAACGTTTAGCTAGTCTAAAGGGCGCTGAATAATAATAATTGTAGATATGCTTTGCCTTGTCTTTTTACTACCCAAGAATTGAGAAAGATAGTATTTTTTAGGATACATTATTTCACTTCTCGCAACAAAGTACAACTTTTAATCATAGTAGCATTGTAGTTCCAAGGCTGTCAAAAATAACTAGATGTAATAATTTTACCTGTACTGCAAGAAGAGCACAAAGAACAACTACGACCTTAGCCTCCGTCATTATTGTTCAAACTGTTCGGTCTCAGCTACAATGCTCCAAGTTGCGTCAACGATATTTATAAGAACAATGGTCTTTCCCAGTAATTGTATCATATTATCAATCAATGGATACAAACACTCCATATCCCAAAAAAATATATAGGCAGATGTGATTCAACGATAATATGTACCACTTAAGAATCACTAATCTTTTGTGTAATTTATCAAACTCAATACAATGTATATTCGGTGATGCAACAAATATATGTTTCTATGAATTGTGGTCTATTTCAAATACTCATCCAGGTAAGGAGATGTTAACCTTCCTCGGAGTATTCTCCATATTGAAAATATACTTAAAATGAGTCTCAATACGACAAGATTAATTACAATGAAGAACATTTTTTGACCTGGGATAGTGTACCACGCCTGATAATAATTATTTGTTCGACTATGGTTTCGCTGGTTGTAACAGTTCATTAGTTACTACAGAAATGCCCACATTAATAATAAAGGAGGTTACAGGGCTGATATTTGGTGGCAGCCTGAGGTAAAGGAGCAAAACTGAGGCAGGAGGGATAACATTAGCTTTATTCCAGAAAAAGTCCTGATAATAATTATCTGTTCAACTATGGTTTCGTTGTTTGTAACATTTCATTAGTTTTTACAGAAATGCCCATATTAATAATAAAGCAGGTTACAGGGCTGATATTTGGTGGCAGCGAAAGGTAAGGGAGCAAAACTGAGGCAGTCATTGGTAACCTGTGGTGGAAGTTAACTAATAGATAGTTCTCTATTTCAGAAAGAAAACCAGTGGTTAAGATTATTTATCTTCAAGATAACCCTTTGACGAATAAACCTAACCTTTGTATTCATATTTTTGACTTGTGTCACAACAGACTGATTATCCATTGATGTCTTAGACGTCAATGTCTAAATGCATGTTTTTATAACCTTCAACGAACGTCAGAGATAACCCATAGTTATCCCTGGATTAGCTTAGCTACTGGATAACTAGAGCTTTTGACGTAAACCGCCGATTATGAAACGTATTGTGTTCGCTAACCACTAGTTTTCTTGTAACCTCTAGTTAACTGCAGATTGTGAAACCGGGCCTAAGTATGACATGTAATAGCTTAAGTTAGACAGCCAACTTTGAATTATTTTTGTCAATTAAAGAAATCAGCAGTTTAATTTTAGAAATCACAGGTAACATATGAGTTCTTTAGAAGTGCTTAGCTTCTGTTATACGATAAAATGTAATATTCGATAACCTTTCTCATAATATTAGAGTGTCAATTTCAATTTTTTGTAGTTTCCATTTCATTTCAAATTTACAGACAAATCGGTGTTTCTCATTTCTCCTTCCTATAAGCAACAGCAGTTGCTTCCGGTTAAAGGTGATGTGTCGTAAGGAATCCTATATCGTTAGAAAGGTTATTAATTTTTACATTTGAACATATAAAGAGATAAGGTATTCCCTTTTGAAAAACTGGAGTTACCTATGGGAGAAAAAAAGTACAAAAATGATTCAAATTTGACCGTCTAGGTCACGTTATCTGTGATACCAAAAATGGTGATTTGCGCCTAAACGGTTCCGTTCCGAGTGTATGATACATGAAGTCAAACTAGAATTCACCAACGAATCTAAATATGTAATAATATACAGGAGGTTCTATTTATAGTATGAATCATCCTGTATAAACGTAAAAATTTAGGTGAAAATATGTTAACGTCGTATCCCTCAAGGGGCTCTACCATGACCAAGTGAGAGATTTCTGAAATATGTATTAGTAAGCCCACTATCTTCCGTCCAGGCTCTATTGGCCCACTTTGTGTAATAACTGTGACCCATCTTCATTCCTCACGTAACGACATGGCCTGATACCAAACTGTAAATTTGCATGTGCTTTGTGTCACTAGGTGTAAAACGGTCTCTATTCGCACCAGTGGACCTCTGAATTATCAAGTGGCCGCTAGGACAGAGAACCAAAGTCCGAGAGGTATAATCAGATGTAACTCGAACGGATTAACGCTTATCATCCTTATCAACAATTGCATGAAACGTGGCTTGATAAATTGGTTCCACGAATCTGAGAGACGAGTACGTTAGGTCATGCGACTATCAATATTCATGATTCAAATAAATGTATTTATCAGTTTAGATAACAAGACTTGGCATACCTTATATTCTTCTAAATGTGGTGCGATAATCCAGTTAACAGCATTTATCATGCCAAATGTGCAAAGTATCGACATAGCATAGCTGTAGTCTAGTTAGTTAGTAAGTGGATGTTTTTCGAAAATATTTTTAATGCATCACCTGAGGAGAATGAGAGGTCTCTTTCTATTGTACATAAATAAAGACAGGCTAGTCCACGAGAGGGTAACACTTTTTAAAATTTTGCAATGTTTAGCAAGGTATCTAATGAACACTATCCGAAGTTTCATTAGACTATTACATCCAAATAATAAATAAAACATACTGATTTGGTTCTTTGACGGTTGTCGTTTTGGTAGCACGTACCGCAATGTTCCAGAATATTTTGACGGACACTAGACATAAATATGTTTCAGTTATAGATTTCTCTGCGATAAAAGTGCGACGCAATTACCCACCTCATGAAATTGCAATATTTCGAAAAAGAACCTTAACTTATCTACAATCGTTGATCCTGATATCTGTTATATTTTCACACTTTTCATTTCAAATGTTTAGTGTAAATATTTATATATTTCCTAGCTTTTGATCCTCCCTTTTCTGAAGAATAACCCATACCATTTGCGTTCGTTTGAGGTTTGTTTCGGGAACCCCTCTCAGATTTAAAGGTAAGTAAAGGTCATGATTCTATAGCAATACCTATGAATGTAGAGGGGGCGTCCAAACTTAGCGACACAAAGAAAGGCAGAATTCTTATTCTTATCTATTAATTTATTTTTTTGGTCATGGAATTATACAGGGTTATTGGTAATTTGATACAGAAAATTTGGGGAGGTGATAGTGGAGGTGGTAGGCTATAAAATTGACCATATTGCACCAGATCCAATTCCTAATAGATTCCGAGAAAAATTTAAATTCACAGATAATAATTAAAATGCAGTCCTCCAAACGAAAACCCTAATAAAACAAATACTCTATTATCGGATTTTGGAATTTTTGGTATAACCTCTTAGCAAATGTGCTGTTATGTCATTATCAAAAAACCAAATGCACAAAAATTTCTATTTAGTATTTGAAACAGTTGTATGGAAGGTTGCTGATACTTCAGGAGTGAGTTGGTCAAGTGTATACAAGATTATTTGGGGATATAAAAGTAATAAATCACTGCCAGGGCTAGAATCTTATCCCAAAAGAAAAAAATGACCGAAGCAGTTGATGATTTCGACAGTACTGGGATCACAAGGAAAGTACACAGTTATTTCTTCAACCATCGACAAAATACTGAAAGAAGTGAATGATAATACAGACATACCGAATTTTAAGAGAAAGACGTTTTAACAATTACTTAAAGAACTGTATTTTCGGTTCTTAAAATAGCCGAGAAACAGTTTATTGCTTGAATGAGATGCTTCAAATACTCCTAACCTTGACGTATTTATCCTTTGTCGAATACTGTGGAAAATGTTATAAGTGTGTACTTTTTTCTGAACGTAGTCCCGTCGACATTATCGACTGCTTCGGTCATTTTTTTGGGATAATATTTTGGCTCTCATAGTGAATGATTTCATTTATACTCCTTAATGATCCTGTATGCACTTGATCGACTCACACCCGAAATCTCAGCTACCTTCAATACAACTCCTTCAATCGCTAAATCGCCGTTTTGTTGCATTTGGTTTTTATAAATATTAAAAATGATTTGCTTCTCCGCAGCACTGAGATGCAGTCTTTTGACCCTTTTTTGAGCGATGTAAAGCTGATATCATGGATTTCTCCAGCTGTCTCCGTGTCATTTCAGGATATAACAAATTCAAATATTTACGCTAATAATATATGTATCTTGATGCACAAACGATATCGCTGTATGGAAAACATTAAACAAGTCCATTCCTGTTCAAGCGGCGGCGGCGCTGCCTCACTCACACTTGCATGCAATTTTATTGGCTGTGTAGAGAGGCTCGACCAATTAAGCCCAATAGGGTTACCGGTTATCATTCAACCAGTATGGATACGGCATGACGACATACCTATCACGCATTGATCATTGTTTATAGTAACTTTCCTTTTTGGGCGAATCTAGTATAGTTATTCATTGGTATCATAAACTGGTTAATGTGGTGGATTCAGTGGGCTGTGACAGCTGCGCCTCCGGTGTTCGTGCATGCACGGAAATCTACAGTTTCAGCATAACTGTACGTACGGTCATGATCGATCTACAGTGCGGTCATTATGTTTACAAATGAAGAATATGCGGACATTGTGTTCATATACGGTTTATGCTGTGGAAGTGCGGCGGCTGCTCACGCAGAATAGAGACGGCGATACACTAATCGCTGTCAGTTCTACTAAAGTGCTCTTACTCACACTTTTCGACGGCTACGCGAAACAGGAACCTTTAGACGATGCCCCGTGATGCCGGTAGGATTCGGCTATATGATCCCGGAGATGGAGGCCAAATTCTTCGGAATGGTGAACAAAATCCTACAGCAACCACCTACAGTGTTGCAAATTGCCTAAATGGTGGAAGGTGTGGTTCGCTGCGCACACGACTAGTCTGTATCTGTACCATTATATGCCAGTACACATTTTGAAAAAAGACGGTCCTGCCAAACGGATGGATTTTTCTTGATTTATACTTCATGTGGATGCCGAAGATGCAACTTATTTAAGTAGGAATCTTAAAGCAAAGGAGTCCATACATAATGAAAATTTATGGATACAAGATACTTTATAACGTGACCTGCATGTTTTGCTTGCTTGCCTAGCATCTTTTTAAGACAAATCCATTCAATTACAACTTGATGTTTGCTTCTAAAATTATACAATTTTGAGACCCTATACCGAAGTTTTGGTTAACCTATCACTTTTAATGACCAATCGTGATGGAAAAGTACAATACTCAAGTACCCATAACAAAAATTAGAAATGTGATGACAAGTTTGCGCCAAACGGCGGTTCTGTATTCTCGGAGATCCGTTATGCTTTTAGAGCTTAAGTGCAACCTCACTGCCTGCCCTAACATCACATTTCGAACAAATTTGTGGTACAAATGGATAACTAGAACTGGAAAGTGCACGGTTAATTATTTGGCTACATTTTAAGATAAATTCATTTCTTTGCAACGCTTCTTCAAGTCACTTTGCAACACAGCTGATTTTGACACCATTTCGCGAACTGTTTGATATATGATCACTTTCTTTCAGTCGATAAAGACGTAATTGCATACTTTTTAATAAGTGGTATCAAAAATTCCAAAATCCGAAAAATAATTTTGGTTTTATTAGGACTTTCGATTAGAGGTTTGCATTTTAACGAAAATCTCTAAAATTCAATTTATCCCGGAAACTATCAGGAATTGATCGTGGTGTTATATGGTCAATTTTATAGCTTACCACCTCTACTATCACCTTCTCAAATATCTGTGTCGAATTACCATAACACTGTATAATAATTCCTATTAAAAGGTGATAGGTTAAAATATGAAGGATACAAACTATACCGTCGCCGCATACTTAAAGACCAGTTTTCAATAAATAATGTAGAGGAAGCTATAAAATTTATCGTAGGTATCGCCATCTCTAAGAGTGGAACTTTAGATATGAGATTCATTGACTTTCAGTATAACCATAGGATAGAGCAAAGCAACATAATGAATATGCCATGAGTATTAACGGAGTCTCTTAACCTTCCACGGATCGCGCTCTATTATTGGTATAGAACGCTCACTCGCGGACACACACTCCGCAGTCATAAAAATGGTTTCTTAACGACTATGTGTAAATAAATAGTAACAAAAGGTTGATTTAATTTATTTTAGGATTATATTCATAAAATAAATTAAATTTGATATGTCAACATTCCCGTGGTTCATCCTCTGACGCCGTGACGCCTCGTCGTCTTCCATTAGTTTTCGCAGTCGGGCTTGTTCTTTCTCCCAGGAATACGCGGAGTACGCCATCTGTCAAAAGTGTATTTTATTATCGTAAATTATCATAATACAAGCTAAAACTTACCTTTTTGCAAAGCAAATACAGAAAAAATGCACAAAAAATTTATACCGAACGCTCGCGTGCGGACTCGCGCTCCGCAAACGCTATAATTAGAGCTCGAATGCATCCAACTACGAACGAATTAACACTGATCGTCACTGAAGTAGCGATTGAAAGATATGCAACTGTGCAGCGCCGCGAGTGAGCGTTCTTCGAAACTATCTGTAAAAATTATTAGATGCGGACTCACAGTCCGCGCGCGATCTCCGGAAGGTTAATTTGCTCCGTCTCTAACAAATATACTAGGCACCCTACGTCAAACAATATCAAAGGTAACCTCCCTCGGCGATTGCAAATTGCAGCGATGGTCAAGTAATCTTAATCCGGGATATGAAAATTGCAGCGGCTGGTTATTTTTCCATTTCAGGTAAACATGGAAATTGCAGCGGACGACACTCTGTTAGGGATTGATGAGATAGTAATTACTTATTTGTTGTAAAAATAGTTTGAATTTAGAACCAACAACTGTAGCTGTAGTCATAGATTTTGAAAAAGTAATACACACTGCAGTAAAAAATGTTTGGGCCGAAGTTCAGATTGTTGGATGTAAATTTCACATAGGTCAAGCGTGGTGGCGTAAAATTCAAAGTATAGGTTTAGCGAGTGAATACAAAAATTTGACCGATATTGGTAAATGGTTAAAATATACATTTGGCTTACAATTTCTGAATCCTAACGAAGTAGGTGACGCTTATGCTTTCGACTTGGCAGGAATTCAGCCTGCTGATGCAAGGGTGTCTTTATATGCAGACTATTTAGTATCAAGAAATTAACATTTCTAGTTAGGTTCTTGTTAGTTAAGTAGATAATTGCAAAATCTCTATAACAATAAGTGCGAATAAAATTTTGAGATTGTAATTTAAAAAAATATTATGTCATATAGTTTTCAAGATCACTAACAGAAGTAAATGCCACCAAATTTTATTGCTGCAGATAAAAATTAATTTGACCTGTCACATAATATTATTTTTATATAATATTCTGCTATACAAATCCAAATTAATTTTTAGAATACCTCCAAATAGATAGACTAACCGCAATCCACCCCCTGCGGCTACGCCGATAAGCTGATAAGGGATCCTCGCTGCAACTTTCAACATCTTTTATGGTCACATTTGAGATTTATAATATAATACCCTAACCGCGGCTGCAATTTGCATCCGCCCATCTCCCTGTATAGGGCATTCTGGGTAAACGTCACTAATTTGCGCTCCAGAAAGTTTTTACAATAGTATCGAGAAAACTTATTTGAATGCAGATCGACTGTGATGGGAATACCACCATCCATCCAAGTATAGAACACCCGACGAACATTCAAATAAACAAGAAAATCGAACCAAATTTACCTATTGTCAGAACCGATGATGAGAAGCCAACGCTATACAAAGTTATCCAGGACCAGGCGAAGCAGATTGCTGAACAAACCACTCAAATTACTAATTTTCAAAGACAGATTGAGAAACTGACCACCCAGGTGAGCCCTCTTACTTCCCAATTAAATCCACTGATAATATTAAATCCTTTCCACTTGACAGCTCTAAAAGGGGTGACACACGTACGAGCAAGTACGCGTAGCTGTGGCTCGACGACCTTTTTCGCCTGAGTGTCACCGTAAGTACGCGTACTTTAAAACCATCGCGCAAACCGCCGGCGATCCAACTGGTTTGAAATCTTGCTCGTAGCTTGTCTCGGCTCGTACTGCGAGCCGCGAGCCACCACTTTGTTTCGGCAGGCCATCGATGCGCAACGCTTGTTGTGTTTGGCGTTTGTTAAAAGTTTTGTTTATTCAATTATCAAAATGAGTGATTTCAGCTTCACGTGTGTCACCGACGAAAAACCGCGTACTTAAAGTTCGTCGGTGTTTCCACGATATGATCTAATTTTTATTCGTGCTGCGCATGCGTGTCGCTTCATTAATCGCTATGGCTATGGTCCGTACAATACCGGCATTTAGCGGTTGCGACATACGTAAAACGGAATGCAAATGCCAAGTTGTCAAATAGCGTTAAACGGAACATCACTTTGTAAGTAATGAAAATTGCCTGCGCTGCCCGCCCAACGGCAGACCCGGACGGCGGACGGCAACTACCAATGGTCTTACGCGTTTGAATGTATTTATTTTGCAACGGCCAACGGTGACGGCAACGTCGAGTTTATGAATCGGCCTTAAATCTTTAGTTTCGAATTTTGAATAATGTTCGGTAAACTAACAATAGTGGAAATAAACAGCAACGCTCGGCGCTTGGTTCATTTCACAACGTTTTGAAAGTGACAGCTGGTGTTTCCACGACATTTGGATCTCGATACGATCCCAAAAACTAGTGAATCGACCTTGAACACGAAACGTTTTGAAAACGCATCCAAATGACGTTTCCACGATATATTTCAAAACTCAAAACGTTTCGAAAACGTTTCAAAAACAAGTGGAAACGTAGTAAGTAAAAGAAAACTTGACAGCCAAATGCCGAAAAATAACTCTACTGCTACAGAGGGCGAAATCAGCACTCCACATGACTGACCTGCCCCCGTCCGGCGTCATAAACAACGAACAGTACGACGACTATCCGCCTCATCCAAAAGCTGCTACCTCTTCTGATTCCCGATATTCTAGATCACAATTCCCTCTATAGCAACTTCTGATTCCAACAAAGTATATCAATATTACCCTAGTTACTTCAACCATGGCTATTTTAACAGTTGAACTTCTCTCTTGCTGTTCTTTCTTCCTCTCTTTCTCCTTCTCTTTTTTCTCTAGAACATTGTCTGGTTTCTGGGTGATCAAGCCGATAGAATGACAAACTGACTGACGAACTATGACATAAACACAATGGTCCTCCAGACCGCCTGGACAGCTAACGGCGAGTAGTAGTACACTATCAAAGACATCCTACATAGTCTGTGAGAACAAAATACTGACGTGACCTTCTCGTGGCCACCTTTACCAATGGAAATGAAAAAGCCGGCGGAAAGACCAAACTGGCTGCAAGCAATGGTATCCCAGAAAATGTCAAACTACCCATCTCCGATGTCATAACTAATATCTTTAAAGGAGCTAAAAGGAAGTAGAGCATTAAATGGCAAAACAAGACTTCTGCAACTAAAGTCTTCCCTAGGACCGTGGCAACCAGTAGAAGGCAACAGCAGAGCGCAAACTTTAGCGACCCGTCTCCGTCTAGAACTCTAGGCCATACAAAACTAATCCATGGATACCTGATTAATCGCGAACCGCCGCCGAATTGTGGTGCTTGTGATGAAAGACTATAAGGCCCGGTTTCATAATCAAACTTAATTCCCCATTATGCTTAATCCGAGCATTAGAAAATAAATGGTTTTTATAATCGCTAAGTGACAGACTAAAATGACATAATTGTCCAATAAGTTAATGGCTCGCTTTCGGCCAGTTAAAGCGGATGAATTGAAAAATCAACCCATAAATCTGACGTGTCGTTTATATGACGTTTAAGAGTTGACACACATATCAGAATTTCATCAGGTTAACGTTGAGTTGCCAGTGGATGTTCACTTCTATCAGTGTTTATAAAATAAAACAATTACATCGATTCATAGCTGCTTTTGAGCACAATTAAGCAAGTATTCATCTAATTGCATAACATTCTCTCTATTCATCTCTATATCTATTTGTAGACGACTGTATTATACAGGGTGGCCAATCGGGTGACGATAATAATTTTTTTTTAGATAGCCCGTACCGAGGCCTATCCAAAACACCCCCATGTATATGTGCCGATTGTTGATAGTTTTCGAGTTATGATTTTCTTTTTGAAAACTTAGAGATTTTCCAGTTTTTCCAAGAAATCGCCAAAAACAAAAACAAGAATGCTTTTTGGCTTATATTTTTTTCTGCGATTATACTCAGTATTAAGCCTATTTTAATATCCAATAAGGAGAACCTGCACATCCGAACAATAATTAAGTACAATTTGGGCCCAAAGTTTGAAATCTCTGTTTTTAGTCAGGAGACCAAAACCTTCAAAATAAAATTAAAAATACTTATGCCTGGTTCTGGAGCCCCAGTCTAATCCTAAAAACTCTGCAAGACATTGCACTTTCGAAATAATAATGAAAAAATATCACTTATGGGGGCATATCGCGCCGTAAGTGACTGTTAAAGGTAAAAAGGTGATAATTCACGAATTTCCAAAATGATTTAAAAAACTATTATTTTACTTTATTATGACAAATTAAAGAAAAAAAACTCATAACAACTAATAAACACGATAATCATTGATGTTTTAATCACTTTTAATAAAAA
Organism: Callosobruchus maculatus; assembly: GCA_951848785.1. Lineage (NCBI taxonomy): Eukaryota > Metazoa > Arthropoda > Insecta > Coleoptera > Chrysomelidae > Callosobruchus > Callosobruchus maculatus. The sequence goes on from CATOUR010000057.1 coordinate 457,399, forward strand.
AAATTAATACCTGTGCTTTTTGCTGTGTATACTATTGAACTTCTGCTAAATTAAGTTGTATGGAAAGCTGGCAAAGGAAAGGAATGATAAAACAACAATCTGACTTTTAATCCATGGCGGAATTACCTGGGAAACGTTATCGTAGCATGCGCCATCCTTTTACTTCCCACACCAATAGGTGAGGGGAGGATTGTGATCGTGAAAATTTTCGATTTTGAGATAATAGGTTTTTTGGGCGTTTTATAATGTCTACATAAAGAAAATCCGCGTCATTCATTTCCGTCGTTCTGTCTGTCGGTCTGCCTGTCGGTCTGTCTGTCTGTACGCGTTCTTCTAGCCTCGTAATCTCAGTAACCGCTGCATGGACTGTGATGAAATTTGGGCAGAAATATGCTGTGGGGTCTTAGTAGGTAATGCTGCTATAATTTTGGAAATCGGTACATGGGCGGCGGAGTAATTAAAACAAAAATTTCAAATATTCCTCAAACTTCGTTTTTAGGCGTTGTAGAGGTTTTTGATCATTTTCTGCTTTTTTTTGGGTGGGGGTGGAATTTGGGTGTTTGGGGGGTGGGGGGTTGAAAAACTGAAAAACTTGTTGTATGCATGATAGGCGGTCTACTGACCTGTCAAGGAAGACCTAGCGATATAAATCACCTTTTTAGGTCCACCCGAACATTGCCTTCCCTATTACCGAAAATTAATTAACACAACTGCGCTTCGCCGTCATGAGCTCACCAAAAGCTACTCTGAAAGAAAGGGATGGCGTATGCTACGACATCGCTTCCCAGGTAATTCTGACATGAAATTGGAAGTCAGATTATTGTTTTATCATTCTTTTCCTTTGTTAACTTTCCATACAACTTGATTTAGCAGAAGTTCAATAGTACACCGCAAAAATACTTCAAAAATCACAATTTGGGTATTAGTTTTTTTATTAAAAGTCATCAAAACATCAATGATTATCGGGTTTATTAGTTGTTACGAGTTTGTTTTCTTCGATTTGTCATAATAAAGCAAAATAATAGTTTTTTAAATCATTTTGGAAATTCGTGAATTATCACCTTTTTACATTTAACACACGTACGGCGCAAATGTCCCCATAAGTGCTACTTTTTCATTATTATTTCGAAAGTGCAATGTCTTGCACAGTTTTTAAGATTAGTTTGAAGCTCCAGAACCAGGCGTAAGTATTTTTAATTTTATTTTGAAGGTTTTGGTCTCCTTACTAGAAACAGAGATTTCAAACTTTGGGCCCAAAATGTACCTAATTATTGTTCGGATGTACAGGTTCTCTTTATTGGATATTAAAGTAGGCTTAATGCTGAGTATAATTGCAGGAAAAAATAAAAGCCAAACACCATTCTTGTTTTTGTTTTTGACGATTTCTTGGAAAAACTTGAAAATCTCTAAGTTTTCAAAAAAAAATCATAACTCGAAAACTATGAATAATCGGTACACATACATGGGGGTGTTTTGGATAGGTCTCGGTACGGGCTAGCTAAAAAAAAATTATTATCGTCACCCGATTGGCCACCCTGTATACTAACAGGTACCTACCTTCTCCTGATTGTTCACTTGATCTGTAAATTTGCATTCTATAACGCTTTTGAATATTGCTGTACTGTACGAATGAGTAGCAGCTCCTCTTCTTTAGTAAAGTTACTATCACGCGCACGTTTTGCTTTTTTGGCTTTGATTCCATACCTTTCTAATTAGAGTAATAATGCTTTAATAGAATTGCAAACACGAAAACTTATGTCACAACAATCTGACACATTCACCTTTACAGGTTAAGCGAAATGTCATAATGTAGTTTAAACGGCATGTTTATAAACATGAAAAAAACTGAATACTTAATAGTAGGTGATGGAAATGACAGAAGCGACATGCAAATAGATAACGAAATGATAAAACTATGCTCATCTTTCAAATACCTAGGCGTCACTATCTCCTCTACAGGAAGAAGTACTGAGGATATACGCAACAAAATTGGACAAGGGAGAAATGCCATCCGTTAACTAAACTCGGTACTTTGGAGCAAAAATATAAGTGCCAAGACAAAAGCTATGATCTATAAAACAATAGTCCAGAGTATACTGTGTAAGGCTTTCGCGGCCATCGTCCAATGAATTTGTGGTTCTTGGGTTTTTAGGCCGGCGTCGTTTAGCGTTAAAGCTTGACGTTTCGCCACCACGAGTGGATGGCATCTTCAGAAGCTATTTCACTTCGGCGACTTCCAAAATACTGCTACTACTACTTCATTCAATAGTCCAGAGCATATGCACCTACGGCTCCGAAACATGGGAATTAAATAAAAAAGATCGGCACAAACTCCTATCCCTTGAAATGGATTTCTGGCGAAGAGGTGCAAGAATATCTAGGCTAGATCGTATCAGAAACGATAGGATACGAGAAATCATGAAAGTGGAGCAAACTATTATTGACACTGTTGAACAAAAACAACTAATATGGTATGGCCATCTTCAAAGGATGGATCAAGATAGGTGGCCCAAGATAGTATGGCACTGGACACCCCAAGAAAGACGGAAAAGGGGAAGGCCACCTCGAAGCTGGAAAACTGGCATACAAGAGTCCATGGCAGCCAGAGGACTCCAAGAAGGAGACTGGCACGATAGAAAGTATTGGAAGTTGAGATGCGAGAAACGGCAGCGGCCGTAACCAACTCGCGTGTATATATATATAGTTTAAACGGCACAAAATGTGGCATAAAACCTTATTTCAGCTATACCAACCACATTTTATTGCATGTTAATTAATTGGCGTTTCCAAATGCATTATGAAACGCGCATCACTTTAATGGAATGATTAAGTTTATAGGTACATTTGCTAATCAACGCATTAGTGAATGATTATGAAACCGAGTCTAAGTATGTAAAAATCAGACTTGTACATAATTTTAGACAATTTAATATCGGCTATTCTTGGTTGTCGTTGTAAGATGAATAACCTTATGCAATACTTGCAATCAATTAATGTACTCCGCCAACTTTAGCTTAGATGAACTATGTCCGCCGCGAATCACCCATGTAGTCGGTGCGGCTTTTTTGTAAATAGGAAAAATATTATGATTAACTTGAAGTTTTTCAAATTTGGCGGCATCAACTCCATTGTTTAAAATCATGTATGAACTTAGCGCTTTATTTTTCGGGTATATCCTAATCGACACATTTTAAAGTCCAGTTGTTGAAATATTGCCATGCCAGTAACACTGGTCTACAGTGGTTTGGCTACGCTAGGTATGAGAATGATTCCGTGCATATTTATGCACACTATTCATGAAACTATTAATGATTTTGCTAGTGAGGTTATTTTGTTTGAAAGTTTAAGAATTTTTAGTTTGACATTGTTGACCTAATAAATGAGAGGTTGGCAGCACTATGACTATTTTCAATCAGATGATTTAAACCGGTTCGGAATTATTGACGTGCAAACCCTTAAGTAATGCGGTTTTAGTTGAGCTGTTTCAAAATAAAAACGGTTCAAGGAGACGTGTAAACGTAGTCTATAGAAAATGCTGGTTAAACTGATTTAAGTTAAAGCGGCTTAACTCAAAGAGTGTTAAAAATGAGGTTAACGTGGCTTAAACAGGGATATGCAAGCCGTATAAACAGAGAAAACGGTTGAACTTGTTTTAGATGTAGACCGCTTACAATTTCAAAGTCCCTTTTGCGACACTCAAGGTTGTCGTTTCTGATAGCTCTTAGTTCTAACGTCATTTACAATGACAGCTTTGATATACTACGATGAGAACAAATTGTAGCACTTCGAGAATCGAATTTTACATCACAAAACAGACGTGGTTATTTACGCTTTACGGATAGCGCATTTGCTAAAAAGTGAGGTTTTTTTGTTAAAGCATTCCCACTTTGACCTTTTTGGACCAATAAGTAATAGGTTGGCAGCACTATTACGGTTCGCAAAATTGACGTGTGAACCCCTAAGTAGTGCAGTTTTAGTTGAACCGATTCCAAATAAAAACGGTTTAAGGAGCCGTATCAACATGGTAACTGACAAATGGTGGCCTGAGCTACGCACTTATCTATAGCTTTAGCATCTTCGCTTTGATATTATCAGCACCAAAAGCATTTGACTGCTGCAAGCTGAATAGGAATGTATGCGGCTCATCGGTTTTTATCATCGTAAACTGAAACACAAAATTTGCCTCAGGTATAATATTTGAAAAAGATCAATTTTTGCTTTTTGTTGGTACAGATAGAATTGACCTATTGTGCATATGAAGTAAGCTAGTTATCAATAGGGTCAGGCTTACAAAGGCGATCTGGAATTATTGTTTTACGTCTCGAATAGGCACTCAGCTGCATCAACGCGTTCTGCGTATTTTTAATGGCACAGTTATCAGGATTAATCAAGAAACTTTCTTTTTCATGCCTAGTACAGCTGAAGTGAAGTTCCGTTATTCTTTCTACCTCCCATAGTCTACCTCTATATTAAAATTAAAAAAAAACATGCAAGTGAATTATTGTTATGAAATATTTATTCTGCAAACTCCACAATTACATACACATACAATCAGATGGTTATTTGCGGCTGCAGGTGCCGAATTTGTTGAGGTCTTTCACAGCGTCCTTCATAATCTTATCCAAGACTCCGTGCAGACACTTTTTGTTGTTTGTGTACAAATCTTTGAGGGCAGCCTTAATGTTGCGATAAGTATCGATAACCAATTTGGGCAAACCTTTAGCTGCATTCAAGCTCTTGTTGGCGATCTGTAAAGTACCAAAATTAGTAAATTTGTCGATCGTTCACAAAGATCTGAATTCAGTCAATTTCTTCAGAGATCGGGTTATTAGCGTCGTCGAAATAGACAACCTTGTTGCAGACTTACGATGATAAGACTGACTGAAAAAGGTTACGTTTGTGAAGTCTTGTGATAAATTCATAAGGTCACTGTCGATAAAGGAAAATAATTTTCTTTCTGGCGAGAACTTTTCGTATGTACGTAGTGCTTTTAAAAAGCCTCCCCTCTGCCACAAAATTTTGGAATCACAATTTGATACCAGTTAGTATTTTTCTTTCTAATTTCATTTTTTGACGCGGCACGCAACTATCTGGCCAAAGCTGGATAGTTGTTCTTGAAATTTCTTTAACCGGTCAGCTTTAAGGAAGCATGTCCTAGCAACCCTAATCGCTCCTGAAGTACGTTGAGCATGATTGTGTAAATTCATCATTAAATGATAACCCTCAATTAATTACCGCACTGGGATCTGTGAAACCCTGGCATCAATTTTAAACCTGCACTGCTTTTTTATTTTGGATAGTATATCTTGGCGGACCCACCTAAATTTTGTTTACTTTGATATGCATGCCGTCCTATATGTTAGTTTGTCCAGAGCTGTGGAGTCATTAGCGTGTGAAGTTAGCTTTGGGTCTAATTGACTCCAGCGTGTGTTGTTTCAATGAATATTTCCAAAATTAAAAATATCCAATAACGATTTTTTACGACCTCTGACCTAGAGAGAACGAGAGTTGGAAATTCAGAATATTTTCGTTGAAGATGCATATGAGGGCCCTGTTGGAGACCCCGTGTGCAAAACCCATTTGTGACTAACATAATAACTCAATTTATGTGAACGAAATGTAAAGATTAAATTATTTATTTACAAAAAGATACTTTAGAGACATTTCTAGAGATTTGTTATTTTCGCTTAATCTTTTGTTTTCAGTGTGTGCCTTAGTTTTCGGATGAGAATTTCAGTTTTCTTACATTTATGTAAATAGTGCATCATGCATTTTGCTTGCTTTTATTTTTTCTTGAAATCTTATGTCAATAAGGTATATTTGAGTAATGAATTAACTGAATGAGATTGTCTAGTTAGTTATATGTTACATTTAAAAATTTGGAAAAATTATTTTGGGGTCAGTCAGACCCCAATGTGTGATAATTGTACCATAAGGAATAAGTGTGTATATTAAGGGTTAAAATACAAGGCGCTGCAACAAGGGGTTTATTAAGGAAAGCAAAAGAATACTACCGACAGTAAAGGACCAAATTGCATTTCTAAAACGTCAATGGAGAAGTTCACTAAATTTCAAGAGAAAATATAAGAAAAATAAAAGAAAAGCGTGAAAGAAATATGAATATATCTCTAAAGACAAAAAAGTTATAATGTTTCAAAGTCGCGCTCCGCAGAAATATTTTTGGCACAACTGACCGAGTGGTATGACGTCATGTCTCCGTAGCCAGTGCGGGCTGCTGCTGCCGCTGAGCCACACGACGCCAACGCGATGCACGTATCAGACGATGCACACAGGCACAGCGTGGTGGTGGATGAGTGACATTAAAAAAGGATATTATAAAAAATATTGCATTGTTCCAAAGTGTGTGAGCACAACGATTAAAACACCTAATAAAGTTTTTTCCCACGTACCTCTGCATGCAAAAGAAGTGGTGCAAAGTGATGAAACGGGATTTAATAATACCAGAAAGTATAAAATATGTTTGTGAGGATCATTTTGATGCGAGTATACTATTGTATTTATCTTCTATTGATAAGTATTAATTATCAACTATACAGGGTTGGGATAAAGTATGGAACCAAGCAAATAACTTTAGAACGGAAAGAGTGATATTGCTGAAAATTTGCAGGCAAGTGTAGTGACGTCTAATGCATCCGAAGACTTTATGTTAGCTATTAATGTACTTCCGGTTTAACCGGAAGTCCCGTCAACTTTTTTAATTTAAATGGGACACCCTGTATATCTTTGCAGATTTTAATTCATCTTTTTTTTCCGAATACGTCCATAGTGGGTTTAGCATTAGTTGCTGTAAAAGTAAGTATTTCAGTTTTATTAAAATATTGTTCCCTCCGTTTCATAATCTTATGTTTAGCTATACTACCTTTCCACGCTTATTGTAGCTTTTACTATTATTTATCATTGGTTTTGAGCTACAGACGAGCTTTGGTCCGTCAAATTTCAACCTTTTATGTAGAAAAAATCCGTTACTTACGTCAGCAATGCAGGCGAGTTCCTTCAGGGGAAGACCATCACATTTTTTCAGGCCAACTGTGACTCCTTCAACTTTCTTAAGAACGGCGTTCAGTTGCTTCAATACAGGCGGGAGGATAACCAAAACCTTTTTCAGGTCGGGCTGGACACATGTCAAAGTGGCTTGGACGTCGTCAGCAGAATTTGAGAAAGCTACCTTCAATGATGTTTCTGCGCATTGTAGCACGGTAGAGGCGTCCTTGTTTACAACTGCATAAATTTATATGGGTTAGATAGGCACAAGAATAAGAACGAAAAGGAAAGAGGCATATTTCATTACACTTATTTCTCTATCGTTTTCGATGCGCTGAATCGGTATTTTTCAATCATAGATCCCAAAATTTAGAGGACAATACAGAAAATTCGTAAAATGGCAAGAAACTGGCGACTTTGGTGCTATACATTTCAATCTAGTTAAAAATTGTTTAGATTTGAGAAATTCTACTTATTTTGGGTTTTCAGTACGTTGAATCCTTATTCCATACACGCTCAAAATTTAGAGATAATTGCCCACAATTGGAGTTTCGAATAAAAAAGAATTTAATTCTTTTTTGTGATAAATGGACAGATCATATACAGGGTGTCCCAGAAGTCAACGTCAAGCCGCAACGGGATGACAGGATTGGTTGTAACTATCATGAGAAAAATCAGAAAAAAAATCTATCCCATGTAGTTTGAAAATTATGAGCATTTTAAAAAAACCTAGAAATTTGGTCAAATTATAACAATTTTTTGGTTATTGTGGTTAACTTTTATTATTTTTGTTCATTTAAACTTTGGAACCGTAACCCTAAATAACATGTCTAGAAGCATAGTCAAAAACAATGACACAATTGCCCCAAGTTTTCTAGAATGAACACTATTTATTAAACTATGAATTTAAAATTTTTAAAGTTTGCAGACTTTGAAAGGCCTTCCTTTAAAAAAAATGTACTAAAATGCCTTGGCAAGTGCCACTAAAAGTTGGCGCATTTAACCAGGATTGTAAAATGGTACAATGCTTGTTAGTTTCATACTAAAAAAACGAGTAAAAAAAGGAAAACCTCAAGTAACCCGATTTTTGCTAACCCATTTCACTTAGGTCAGATGTTCTTTATTCGCACAAGCTTCTGGTAGGTTCTTCATTTTACGGCAAAATGATGAGAGAGATGGATAATGAACATATCTACTATGAGTGAGCGAAACAGATAGTGACGCCAGTTTTAGTAAAGTCAACAAAAATAAGTAAAATTAATAAAATAATGAAAAATTTTGACCTAGTTTAGTTTAGGTTTATTGGAATAAAGGTCACGCAATAAATATTCAAATTGTTTACCATCAGCCCCAATACATGCTCTTCTTAAAAAAGATCTACTTATTAGCCAGGCATATCCTCGAGAGTTCATGTCCTCAGCAGCTTGAGAAATTCGTTTACGCAGCTCGGCTTCGCTCTCAATGGGCTTTGAATAAACTTTTTCTTTGAGAACATCCCGATAACAAAATTCCAGGGGATTTAAATCTGGGGAACGGGCTGGCCACGAGATAGTGCCTGAACGTCCACCTCCACCTCCCGAATATTTTTGGTCAAAGAAACCTCTTACTTGCACTGCGTAATGCGCTGGGCAGCCATCTTGTTGATACCTCATGTGGCGACGATCCGTTAAGCAGTCTACAGACGTTGATGCATGCTGCGATTCAGGTATCGACTTCTACGTTTCATAACGCAAGTAGCAGCGTGTATGGTACTGAATCACGAATTTGGTATCAGTTGCGGCTTGCAGCGATGCAGATTCTGGAATCCTATTATGGATGGTGAGCCATGTCGCCGAGCCGGTGACGCTGATGCAGTGATGCAGGTTTCAACGTGTATAGTATTGCGTCGATACAAAGAAATAAGCCCACTATACCATTCTTGTGTTGCGTGGAATGTGCATGAAATATCAAGTCGATTCAGGCATTGCAACAGGTTTCGATTTGAGTAAGAACTTATGCAACTGATGCAAGTTTCATGAAACCTTGAGTCGGTTGAGGAATCGCAGCTTACACCAACGTCTGTAGGCCGCTTACTTGTAGTTGGTAAATTTTATGGTAAAAAATGTAGGTAATTCGTGCCATTTAAGTTCTCAGGCAGCTCAAAAGGCCGTTTAAAATTCCGGTCCACAGGCTTACTTTAAAATGATACTGGGATCCGTCTTCTTGCATTAAATGTGCCTGGCTAATAGGTAGATCTTTCTTAAGAAAATGCAGGACGTGTATTGAGGCTGATGGTACACAATTTGAACTTTTATTGTAATAAAAAATTTTATTTTCCTATCTGACTTCTAATCCAATAAACTTAAACTAAGTTAGGTCAAGATTTTTCATTATTTTATTAATTTTACTTATTTTTGTTGACTTTGCTAAAAGTGGCGTCACTATCTGCCTTGCTCACTCATGGCAAACATGTCCGCTATCCACCTCTCTCATCATTTTGCCGTAAAATTAAGAACCTACCAGAAGCTTGTGCGAAAAAGAACATCTGGCCTGAGTGAAATGGTTTAGTAAAAATCGGCTTACTTGAGGTTTTCCTTTTTTTACTCGTTTTTTTACTACGAAACTAACAAGTACTGTACCATTTTACAATCTTGGTTAAATGCGCCAACTTTTAATGGCACTTGCCAAGGCACTTTAGTACATTTTTTTTTGAAGGAGGGCCTTTCAAAGTCGGAAAACTTTGAAAATTTTAAATTCATAGTTTAATAAATAGTCTTCATTCTAGAAAACTTGGGGCAATTGTGTCATTATTTTTGATTGTGCTTCTAGAAATGCTATTTAGGGTTACGGTTCCAAAGCTTAAATGAACAGAAATAATAAAAGTTAACCACAATAATCGAAAAATTGTTATAATTTGACCAAATTTCTAGGTTTTCTTTAAATGGCCATAATTTTCAAACTGCATGGGATAGATTTTTTTTCTGATTTTTCTCATGATAGTTACAACCAATCCTGTCACCCCGTTGCGGCTTGACGTTGACTTCTGGGACACCCTGTATATTTTTTATAAAAGTAATAGTTGTATCCCTCTTTTTTCGCAATAATTCAAAAGTTATATTAAAATAGATATTGATTTCTGAACAAAACCAAGCGCGTTTGAGTAATAGTTCAAACGCTCCTGTCTCACACACTTATCAAAACAGCCCCAGTGTTGTAACTTATTCAAAAATACGTCAAGGGACTTTTGGAGAGAACTAGACGTCATTTTGCTGATGATACATAAGACAGTTTTTTACCACAAAAAAACAGTATTATCACTTCTCAAAAACATTAACTGGATATCAGATATAAATCTAACGTAGTCTATAAAATGCGATGAATGTGATGTTGTATATATAGGGCAAACCAAACAAAACTTAAAGAACTTTTGAGTTCAGCATATTCCAAAACTCGTAGGCATTGAATTTTATCATTCCGGCTGTGCTAGTTTTGAAGATATTTAAGCGTTCTTGTACCCTTTACTATCCCGGTATTTGAAATAGATAGCATAATTATGAGCATGGAAGACATTTTATTGTTATAGAGACACCAGATAAAACTTGTTGACGCCGTAGGCCATTACTAGGGAGTACTTCTATGTTAAATAAAATATATAGTGCGTTATGTTAATGAAAATCGGGGATATGTTCGTTCGAAATTTTGGAAAAATAATTTATAACTTGGCAACGTCTCAAACACGAAAAAAAAATTACAAGGCAAGGCAAGGGTATTAGTACGTATATCGACTGAAAATAAAACATGCAGGGAGTTATACCTAAAAAAATAAAGTAAAAGACTTTCAAACTGCCATAATTTAAAATTGTCCCAACGAAAACACTCTGTAGATGCAAATGGTTAGTAACATCCAATCCAATCAAGCAAATCCAGAAATTAATAGAAAATATATTATAACTTGGCTACGTCGCAACCGATCCCAGAAATATCTCAAGGTTAAATGATGACAACTAAAAGAATTAAACAGTTATGGTTGGTCAGTATGCTGCTTTTCTGCAACATTCTGTATATTTCAAAATATTTTTAGGATATGCATCTTAAGCCACCAAATAACTTTTGTATTTGACATCTTCTTCTACCAGGTATACCTTGAGAGATATCGAAGAATTACATACTAAACGGACCCTGTATATTACTAGGAATATTATGCAGTTTTTCCAAATACTGTGGAAGGTTGGTAAACTAGTCAAAACTCCAGGTTAATTCGTGGAACTCTTTTGTGGTTTGAACTTTAGCTACAATTCTTCGCTGGTTCACAAACGATCTAGATAATACATACTAACTAACGTTCTTTGGTATTTTAGTTGAAAGATGACTTTCCACTGAACTAACCAAGCGTTGGATAGTTTGTATACTATCCAGTCAGTGTTTGGTTATAGCGTAGATGGCACGGATAAATTTTTATCTTGGTGAGTTACTAACAACATTAAACAGGAATACGTAGCAATAATTATTAAAAATAGCTGAAGTACAATTCCTCATTTTTAAAGCTGGATAAGGATTTGTCTCTTAGCTGTACTACCAAAAGTATAGTTTGCACGTAGTTATGCATTTAGAGAATGTATTACCTTTCCTGACCTTGTCAACGTATACTACGATATGGTCTGCTATTTTCTGCAGAACTGCATTAATATGTTTGCCAATCCGATTTGGAAGATCGTCATAATTTTTTATATTGTAATCCACGAGCTTTGAAGCAATATCAATAGCTTTATCGCCAAGTTTTTCCAGAAGATCTACGATTTTGACGAGAGCATCAATTTCCTTGCCTTCTACTGCAGTAGATGATTGGATGGTGCTGGCCAAACTCTGCGAAACAGAAAAAAAGAAATGGAGTGAACTGTCCAACGAAAATGTTTGTTACTAACCGTCGTCATAATTTGCACCGGTACTATGTATCTTATAGCGTTTTCGACTTACTGCACTGATTTCAACCACGATTGCACTACAGTGCACATTGGAAACTCGTCTGGTGCCCAGAAGTGCAATAAATCTGAACTAGTAAGTCGAACATACACCAAATTTCAGTGCAATTGAAGTAACTGTTCTGTTCAGTCAGCTGATGACACTTTGATGTCATTTTGCATCTCGAGAGCTCAATTTCATTCTGTGGTGGTTTTGGAATTTGAATAGTTTGAATTCGCCTTATTCGACCATTTATTCTATTTATCGATATAAAAACTAACAGCGTTTTGTGCAATATGGCTTTTGCACTAAAAATTAATATCTATCTATATCGGTAAGTACTTATGTGTATCTTGTTGTATCTCTTCTTCCGTCAGTTTGTGAACAACATCTTCAACAAATATTCGTATTTTTGGGACACCCGCAGCCGTTGTTTGCAGTCTAACTAGATATGCTTCAATTTCCTCATCATCCGAAGATGGCGATATTCGCAATTCTTCCAACTACACTTTCCGCACCTTCCGTAACCTATCGTAGCATCCATGCTACTATGTATACTACCCCGCTACCCAGTTCTTAATTCAAAAATTATTTTCTCTGACAAATAAAATAGGTTATACTTAGCATTTTATAGACGTCAAAAATGCACTGAAATCTCCACGAGCTCAAGAGTCCGTGGCGATAATTTGCACTCAAGTGCAATTAAGCGGATAAGTCGAAAACAAAAAACCACACTAGTTTTGCACTCAAATCTAAGACGAACATAATTTTGACACTCAGTTCCTATGAGTGCAGTGATAGGGCAATAAGTCGAAAACGCTATTAGAAACATGTCTTTATGCACTATGTACTATGGGATCGGGTGGCTTCGTAAATATGTTAGCATAGTAGGCACCACAGCATAGTAAACAATCAGCACAAGCACAATATCTCAGGTTGGCGGCAGTCACACGCGCATCCCGCCGTTTTGGGTGATTATCTGTCAAAAGAGGCATATGCGTCGATGGACACCATTGACGTAAGGTCGAAGCTCGTATTTGCTCATTGCTAAAACAAAATGCATAGGCGTACGCTGAGATACGCGGTGCTGATACGTTTCCACGGGCTTTCAAAACGTTTTCATAACGTTTTAAGTTTTTAAATAATATTATATCGTAGAAACGTCAATTGGATACGTTTTCAAAACTGGGCCGTATCGAGATCCAAATGTCGTGAAAATACCAGCTGTCAATTTCAAAACGTTTTGAAATGATCTATGCGTAGTGGGTTGCTGTTTGGTGCGTTGCTGTCTAATACCACTATTGTCATAAATAACAAAATGTTACTTAAAAGTTCACATTAATGTATTAAGCACTTTTGTCGTCGATACTTTTTGAAGCATTCCTAGCTCATATCGATACTTTTGTAGGGGTATCGGTATCGAAAATAATTATATAATTATTGAGGGGTGTAATCAATAGAGTGCTTGCACCTAAGAAAATATTGCTCTAAAGCATTCATTTTAACGTACTAAACATCATAAGATAGACGTTTTAGATTTTTTAAGTTGCTTGTGAGACTTATTCCAACTCTGAATTTGAACTAGAGAAAACGACGCGCAAACAACCTCTGACGTCACAAGACATTATAGTGATGGGATTTGAGATATCATACACACTTTTTGCTTGATAATTTTGGTTACGACGCTTGACGTCTTAATGCGCGTCATTAGTCATATTTTAATTGAGGTTAGCGTTAGAAATCAGGCCTTAGACAAGGAAAGAGGGCATCAGGCGTCAACAAGCAACAAGTCCAAATCACAAAATCACGAGTCTAAATGGAAGATTAACATAAAATTGACGTAAGCAAAACCTACTTTGTGTTTCTGTGTGACAGAACATTTTGTTTTGTGCTTTTTGGAAATTGTCATTTATAGTTAAAAATGGGTTTAATACTGTCGATTATCTTGTGACGTCAGCACCCGTTTTCAGCCACGTGAAAAAATTTGAAAAAACCGTAAATTATAATTACAAATTTCTTCATCTGAACAGCATCAAGAGTGGAGGTTTTATTATAGACAGCCTTTGAATACGTTTTTCTTACCTCTAAACATACTCTTTATCCAAAATTACGACCACTGCAAGTACCCTATTGCACAAAATTCTCTGTACGAACCAAATCCGCCTTGGCGTATGCTTGGCCAAAAAATATCTAATTGGTACCGGTATCAACAGTTTCTATTTTGGCATCTCTACCTAGACTTCACACCCCTAATCACCCATAATGACGCCGTCAATGTCAAATTCTGTAGGAACCATTTTTATATAGGAAATCCTCAGAGATGTTCTGCTGGTTGCTTAGTATGCTGTGGTAGGCACCTTATTGTAGTCACCCGAAACTGCCCGATCGTCATGGTCGTCATGGTGATAGAACCACGTTTCTATCCCTTAGGCCCAGTTTCACAATCATTGGTAACCTCTGGTAGTCGCTTAACCGACAGATGGAAGTTGACCAGTAGTTATCGGAGAGCTCTGTTTCACAAAGAAAACTAATGGTTGAACTTATTCATTTTTAAGTTGGCTCCACGGATTGATCTCAGAGTACTGCCATAATGGTGTTCCGTGAATAAAAGCTAACCCTTTGACCTTAGACAAGGAAAGAGAGAGGACGGAACCCGCGACTGACATTTCTGATACCAAATGGCACCAAAGCGCTATTCCCAGTGGCGTAACTAATGGGATTAACGTTCTGGTTGAGCTATTTGTAGAAATAATCTTTTTCAAATAAAATTTAATGAAATATTGTTATTCAGGGTTTCTATATGGCCAATTTCGCCATCCACAATTAAAACTTAAGTGACTAACATTACCGTAACCGTGATTTTCATTCGACTGCTGTTTTGTGGCCAATAATATATAAAAATTGATAATGTATATATTTTATTCAGTCATGAACATGTTATGTTCATTTGCAGTATATGACTGATGGAAGACACGATTATACTTCTACCCAGAAAGAAAAAAACTGCTTGTAGTTTGTAGTAAATCAATTTTTTATTATTAAAGAACACATAATACCTATAGTATATTTATATTTATTGACATTATGTTTATATATAAAATACTGTCTATTACATACTGTAAACAGAAGCAGCAATAAAACATTTTTGTTATTATAGATTAGCTTACGAGATTGAGGAATTTGATGCCTTCAATCTCGGAGTCCCCATATGCAGTAAAAAAATCTACTTGCTGTTACGCTGTTACTTGCTGTTTGTAGTGTGTAATGAAGAGCAGTATTTTTAATTACTCCAACGAGGCTTTTTTATACATAACTTCTTTTTGCGACGGTGGCAATAATTAATGAAAAAGCTGGGGGGTTAAACATAAAAATTATCTCAGACATGAAATAAAGTAAGTTTTGGGCTAGAAATACAAAGGTCCTTTAATCTTATCCAAAATCAAAACATTTACAAAATTAGAAAATGACTCCTAGATTAGCTAGTAGTAAATAAAAACGAACAATTCATTCAATATAGGTGAGGTCCTATAACTTACATAGAAATTACAACTCTATTTTATCACTTAACCCCTTGCTTCCAGTAAGTTCTAATTTATTGCAGTTATGTATTTACTTATGGGGAAGTTTGGGTGAAACTCAGTATTGTGTGCTTCAACAAAAATAATTTTTTTGTAGGAACGTGGCATTTCGCTTGCTCCTACAATTGATGGCAGTCAATATTACAGTCACGAAGGTCAAAAACTACCAATATTTTACTGCCCTTTAAACAGAATCATTTTTGTTAATTGGCTCCGAACTGGATTGTCCTGTTGTGATCGAGATTTTACAATAAAATGGATTCTGATATTTAAGTATTTTGTGCATACAGCTTTTATTAAAAAATATATAATTATGATTTACATCATTTTCTAATACGTGACGTTCTAAGCAGCTGAAAATAGGGGTGCCTAGAAAACTTGATATTATTTTGCTTATCAGCAAAGGTACAAAATGTTTGGTGTGAATACAATTTTCATTAACTCTCAGAAAATGTTCCGATTTCAAACATATCTTGATAACATCATTTGATGGGTAAGTCAGACCGCCGTGGCTTTTAAATTCAATTAGGAAATTGAGAAACCGATCT
This sequence comes from Callosobruchus maculatus, assembly GCA_951848785.1. Taxonomy (NCBI): domain Eukaryota; kingdom Metazoa; phylum Arthropoda; class Insecta; order Coleoptera; family Chrysomelidae; genus Callosobruchus; species Callosobruchus maculatus. The sequence continues at coordinate 473,465 of CATOUR010000057.1, forward strand.
CTAGTACCAATCAATGCTGTGACACATGTTTCACATTTTATTGTTTTTTGTAATTGGTGCGAAACATAACCAGCAATATATTGCACAATTTGGGATGAACATTCACTTATCACAGGTGCATTCATGATGTAGTCATGATCCTTCCAAATAGTTTCTAGATCATCAGAAGGCTCATTTATGTCTATTAAACTATGGTTAGATAAACTACTATTAATTACATCTTCAGACCTTACATTTTTTGTAGAACTACTTAGAATAGGGATTTGATCTAATGGAATACAGTTACCCATACCGCCCTCTCTAATTTCTGCTCGAACCAGAAGCCTTTTGTAAGCAGCTAGAAACTGTCGAGCGGTTGGGTTATTATTCCAGCCACCTCTTGATCTAATTGACGAAAAGAATAATTCTAAATGATCTTGACTAATCTTATACAACGGAAGGTACAGTAATGTTTTTCTCTCAGAAACAAGTTCTTTGTACAATCCTAAAGAACTTGATAATGAAATTATTAATCCAATAAACCCAGTTTTTCTGTTAGACATGATTACTTGCTCATTATTAGATAATTTCAACTTTGAAAGATAAAAAATTGCACTATTGATAAATTCCGCAGATCGATCTATATTTTTTTGACATAATGCTTTTTTATAACCTGGTGCTACTAGGGTTCTGCTGTTTAAAATATCGAAAATGCTATTTACAATTCTAATAAATTTAACTGTTGCCTGACTACCTTTAAAATCCTCAAGATTCAGCTTTTTTTCGCAATACTCAATAGCATCGGCTACTGATGCACTAAGTAACTGAACTGCAAGCCGAACCTTCATTTTTTGTTTCAAAAAAATAATATGAGCGCGACGTAACTTATTCCCTAAATGTAAGCCCTCGCTAGTTTGCAGCTTCTCTAGAAGCGCTATGTATTTCCATTGAATAAAATTGTTATCACAATCAATTAGGATTTTCTTTTCACCAAATGCATTGCGAACAAGTTTTATCATATGACATGGATCATAAAAAATATATACATTGTGATCTGTAACTCTGAAACTTGTCTGTATATTTGAAATGTTAAATAAGAATCCAAAGTTATGAGACATAGCGGTATTAGATGGAGCACCATCGAATGTGATTGACATAACTTTGGCTCCCGTATCTTCAATCAGATGGATGCATTGAGATACAATTGAATGTTTTTGACTGCCATTCAAAGAATCTGTAAGAAAGTAACCGACAGGTAATTTCCAAGTTCCATTGATGCAAACCAACATTATAACAAAAGCTTCGTTGGCTAAAGCATTAGAGTCATCGTTTAAATTTGTACCACAGTTCACATAACCATGGAATTTTTTTCCATCCCATTCTAAATGTTTCCGTATGGCTATTTCATCGATAATTAATGAACAAATTATTGGTCTGTCAGATGATTGAACCTTATTTCTTAAGGTATTTATTGATTCCTTGGTAAAACCAGGCTCAGCATCCACATTCTGAAACCATTTAGCAATAGTTTTGCTATGCGGGAGACAAGTGTCAAAAACATCTCTCACATAGTTGTATGCCTTTGGTGAAAAAAAATTTAATGTCAGGGCAAATTTCCTAAGTTCAGGTGAATATTGAACATTTCTCCCCATTTTTCTGTTCAATATTTCTATGTTAACCTTGCTCATATTTTGAACTAAAACTAAATTTTCTTGAGATAGTAAATTTTGTCGCTCTAATTCCTCAGCAATTATTTTTAAAGAGGCTACTTTTTTGTGTGCTCTTTTCAGTGATTGACCAAGGGCACGGATTTTTTTCGTTTTTTCCTTATTCTTATCTTTTTGCAGCAGCAGTTCTCTTTTAAGTTTCTTTTTCCGGGGAGAGTCGTCCTGTGCAGCCAGAGCTGAGGTTGATGGCGATGGTTCTGGATGAACATCACGTTCACGGGGTCTTTTTCTTTCTTTTGCCTAAAATAACAGAGCTGTATATTAGACAATGTTTGAAACATTATTTCCGAAAGAAAGACAGAACAAATTAATTTATGATTTAAGTAGATGTGAATGAGTGACTGAATCTTATAGGAAAAGTGACAGTAACATTTTGTTTTGATTTCGTATCGAGTAAACACACCTAAATATAGTTGTTTAATAATGTAACTGTAACACAAGAAATTATTACATTTTTGAGGTTAGCTGCCTTTTGATTTTCATAGTTATCAATTTTTAAATGGTTATTCAGCCATTCGTAATCGTATTTCTCCTTACTTTATTGCACTGTTTATTTTGGAAACGTCATCACTAATACTCAAATATAAAACCAAATTTGAGACCATAAATATAGAATATAGGCATAAGGCATAAGAATGATTTTAAATTAATATCACACCCAAATCATAACTCATTAATGATCCAATTATATACAATGGAGTGAAGATTTATAACAAACTTCCTCCTCACAGGTTTTAGTGAATATCCCAAAAGTTTTGTTTGTTATTATATAGCTTTGTCAATAAGAATCTTGTAAATTCTTAGACTATAAAGTATATCGATCTATCTATCTATCCATCTATCCATCTATCCAACTATCCATCTATCCATCTATCCATCTATCCATCTATCCATCTATCCATCTATCCATCTATCCATCTATCCATCTATCCATCTATCCATCTATCCATCTATCCATCTATCCATCTATCCATCTATCCATCTATCCATCTATCCATCTATCCATCTATCCATCTATCCATCTATCCATCTATCATAATCCTAGAATGTTTATTATTTTAATATTGATTAAGCGTAGACAATGTAAGCTAGGAATTATAACTTACAATTTTTGGACGTAAGTATTCCGGAAGCTCGTCAAATATGGTGGGGACTGCTCCTTTCAGAAGATATACTTTTTGATTTGTTTGATGAAGGAAATTCTGTTCAAAATGCTTAGAACAAAGCCTATCGTTGCTTGTAGGCTTCCAACCTTCGATCCTCATATTTTTGATCCATAAATCATGTCTAGGAAGATCTTTAGGAAACCTGTCGAGGAAGAAAGAAAATTAATTTTATTATTCATACAACTACAAATAAAGGCCACCCTTGAAATGCACACCTTGTATAAGGGTATTGGTATATTATATATTACAATGCAAAGTCATAATATTTCTATTCAAAATGTAAGCTATAATAGATACGCCACTGGAAAACTGATTGTATTTGAACCAAAAAATCCCTTAAAAACATAATTTTTAGACTTTACGTGCTCAAAAACATTATGATTCGCATGTTAGTGGTACATTCCAAATTATATTTCGGATACACATATATCTTTGAACTAGATATCGAGATATTTGCATGAATTTCGGATACACCAAAAAAATAAGATCATAAATTTACCTGTGAAAAGTGATTCCTGGCTCCTTCCTGCTGCTGTGGCTTTTACAACGGTATGCTGCACACCCCACCATTACGCTCACCACAATATTTCACAATTATTGGTCTTAAAAACGTTAAATATCGCAAAAAACACCACCTTGACACTACCGTCAGTTTTCCACCAGCATTTTGACAGCTATTCATTTTCGGTATCAGCTAATCCATATAGCATCAAATGGGCGTGCGGTATCCCCTCTCTTTCCTTATCTAAGCCTTTGACAAAGAAACCTAACCTTTCTTTTAATATTTTTGATTTATGCCATTACAGAGTATAATCAAAATCCATCGACGTCTCAGACGTCAGTATCAAAATCCATGTTTTTATAACCTCCAAAGCTGTCATCGATTGACCACAATAAACACCAAGATAACCCATACCGCATCCTTGGGTTAACATAACTACTGGTTGACCAGAGCTTTTGACGTATACCGTCGATTATGAAATGGATTATTTTCGCTGACCACTAGTTTTCTTCTGACCACTAGTTAACTAACGACTGTCAAACTGGGCCTAAGTTATAGTTACTGGTTGGCATGAGCTTCGTATGTTAGATAATAATGTGTATGTGTTTGAATACTTGTTGACATGCTAATACTGAAAATATTAAAAGAACTTCATATGAAGGTGAGTCAATAGGACCACATCAGTCTTCAATATTAAGATTAAATGTAGAAATAAATAAGTGGCTTAGTGTATTTTACCTCATATCGGTTTGAAAATAAATACAAAAAATGAAAAGGATAGATAGATATGTTGAGCTGGTACTTAGTAACCAATGTAACTAGTTGCTAATTTTTTTCTTCGAATGCTTTGTAGTCAACTGCTTTGTATTGTGTTTCAGGAATGTTTTGCATCATAATGTAGTTGTATCGATTTCAGTCTAGTTGCTGGAGGAAGTAACTCAGACTTAGATTAAAAGCATATTTGACTATTAGAACAAACAAGTCCTGGATTTAACACAAGCTCATGACCAGTCACTCTTTTTGAAGACACAATACATTTTATTGATCTCAAAAGTAGTTATAGAATAAATGGTTCAAATACCTGAGAAAGATATTTACAACTTTGATAAAATATTGTATCTTTGATATTTCTTTGCATACATTTGATTGGTGTTGTTTCAGAACTGCAAAACAGTGTTAATGCCAAGTTTCTGTGACACACCTAGGCATGTATCCTATTTTTTAGTCTAATCATTTTCTAAAAATGTGTAAATATCATCAAAAACATTCATATTAAGTGATATGATAGCTATCAATTTATTCAAAGACTTTGTGAAATATTATTCTGTTTATTAAACACAATATAGTTTGCCATACAAATCAATTATTTTTCCTCTAAATGTATAACGCCGTGAGAACAACTTTCTGACAAACAAACTTGAGTACACTTACCTGACCAAAGACAAGAGCGCAGAGAACGAGGGTTAGCCTGAAGGAAATCATGTTGGTTGGTGCTGCCTAACTACTGAAACCGTTTTAGGTGTTCTTTTATATTGCAAAATATAAATGCAGATAACATTTTCAAATACTCTTCTCAAGTACCTGAGATAAAAAATCTACTTATACCTAATTGAGTTCTTTACCGAATTGCGTCACCATATCGCTTATTTGAAGAGGTTTGATGAATCTTACGACCTGCTTTTTACGTAATATAAGTTTTTCATATGTACCGTGTATTGCCAGATATATCCAGATCGCATCTGGACTTCATTATGCCATTTTTTAATAGGAAAATCTAGAAACGTTGGAAGTTATTTAGAATATTCATTAGTTAGTAACCAAAGATCAGTTAGTTACTAATGCTTTCTAGAGAAATCTGGTATCTGGTTAATTATAATTCTAACTCTGAATACAGGTTGAATCTTAAGCCGGCGCCACATGTGCGGGTATTTGCCGGATATCAATATTCGCCGTTTTTTCAGCCTTGGTCGCCGAATAGCGAGTACGTATCGCCCTTTAGCCGAATAGCATATACCCGAGGTTCGTTGCTCGCCGAATAGATAGATAGATAGATAGATAGTTTATTGACCGTCTTATACAATATTAGCATTTGCAGTCACAATTTCATAAGTCAGGTACGTGCAGCAGTTAGAAAATTGATATATTCTTGTACAATATAAAAGCTATGAGTTAGCAAGAACTGTTTTATCAACTTTTTGAAGGAGTAGATAGACATAGATTGAAATGAAATATCATTGAAGTGATTAATCAAATAATTATACAAACTAACATCCAATTTATTGATTTGAGTCATTCGAAGTCGAGACCATGGAGCAACAATATTGTTAGAAAATCTAGTATCATACGAATGGACCTGAGAATACCGAGTAAACATATCTGCGTTACGATGGACTTGTATCAGTGTCTCCATAATATATAAACAAGCTAAAGGGAGTATTCCTAAGTCTTTAAAGTGCCCTCTACATGAAGTTCCATAAGGCGCATCGACTAAAATTCGAATTGCATACTTTTGCATTACAAATACTTTATTACTCGAAGATGAGTTGCCCCAAAGTACGATTCCATATGAAATATTACTATGTATTAAGGAGTAGTAAACAGTTTTCAACGTAATATTATCGACACAAGATTTAAGTTGCCTCAGTGCAAATATTTGTGATGACAGCTTAGCACAGAGGTAGTCAGCATGAGATGACCAAGTTAATGAACCGTCTAAAATAATTCCCAGTAATTTGACTGGATCACATTCATCTGACCGTTTATTTGAGCTGAATTTAATTTTTTGAGTTTTCCTCTCATTTAGTTTAAGATGGTTTGCATCGAACCATTTTTTCACTTGTGCTAAGCTTTCCTCGCCGACTGTGTTGCCCCTAGATAAAACTGTCGTATCATCGGCAAACAGAAAGCATTTATCTGAAATAGATGATGGAAGATCATTCACATAAACTAAAAATAGAAGTGGTCCCAGCACCGACCCTTGCGGTACGCCACTGGTCACTGGCAACAGTGGTGAGTCTTCATTATTACAACATACATATTGTTTTCTGTCTCTCAAATACGACTGAAGTAACTGCAATTGGTTACCTCTAACCCCGTAAAATTCAAGTTTTGCTAATAATATATCTATGTCGACGAAATCAAAAGCCTTGGTGAGGTCACATGCATATGCTGTGGCATCAGATCCCTCATCAAGGCTCCAGACTACGTCATATATCAGAGCTACCAAAGCTGAGATTGTATTTTTATTTTTCCGAAATCCGAACTGACTGGGTGATAGTATAGATGTTTTTTCAAAATAATTAGTGAGCTGATCATTTAATATTATCTCAAGAATTTTACTAATTAAAGGCACTATTGCAACTGGTCTGAAATTGTCGATATCGTTTACGTCACCCTTTTTGTGTATTGGCACAACTTTGGTAACTTTGAATACATCTGGCCAGCAACCTTCCTCGAGACAGTTATTATAAAGTGTAGTCAGTGGCGGAATCAAATAATTCAATGATGATTTAAGCATTTCAGTGTTAAGACCATAAGCGTCAGCACAGTGAGAGTTTTTAAGACGTAAAATTGCTAGCCTGACGTCATCGTCTAATATAGGGGCCATAAAGAAGGATGATGATGGTTTTGGTAGATGGTTAAGATAAAATAGGGGATCTATAGTTTGAGTGAACATATGTGATATTCTGTCTGCAAAAGAAGTAAAAAAATTATTAAATTCCACTGGAGTCAAAGAATACCCTGTGTGACAAGTTTTTTTAGAGTTACGCTCTATGTTAACGATGTTCCAGGCAACTTTGTTTTTATTTTCAGCATTTTGGATTTCATGAATGTACCTATCACGTTTTTCCTTCTTCAAGGCCTGTCGATATATCCTACGCTTCTCCTGATAATTTTGCCAGTCGTACTCAGATTGTGTCATATTATAACATCTCCAGCTTGCACGGAGTTGGTCACGTAAGCCACGTAAAGTGTCGTTGAACCATTTGTACCCAACATTACGTTTCTTGTTTGCAATTTTACGAATAGGAAAACAGGCATCTGCCAGAGAAGCCAGCTCATTTAAAATTTTGTTAGCTAGTACATTACTATTTAGATTACCGTCATTAACAATTTTCCAGTCTATCTCTGATACTTTGTTACAAAACATAGCTTTTCTTTCTCTGTTAATAAGGCGACATTGTGCATATGTGGCGCCGGCTTTATTAGCCGAATAGCAAATAATCGGGGTTCGTTGCTCGCCGAATTACTTTTTCCATAAAGCTGAAAACTAAGCGAGATACAGAATAAAAAATTATATCTGGGCTTGTGCACCAAGACGTAACTGGTATGTTTGTTTATGTTTAGTTTTTGCTCGGATTTTTTTTAAACCGATTAGGCATTGCCTCTGTTAAAAAGTGCAGTACTCAGTTTTGTAATCACAAGTAGCGAATATGAAAGATTTTATATACAGGGTGTTAATTTGAAAACCTCCCACCCTGCATCTCTCGAAAATCGCTGATTAAAGGAAAAAATGTCGAGACACGTCAACAGATTTCTCAAGGGGGACACGTTTTTAACCAAAAACTACTTCACCCCCTTTACCCTCTGTCCCAAGAATCATTCCCTTACTTTAAATGACAAGGGGGTTCGAATAATATCCTTTTCCAAAGGAATGTCGAAAGCCTTTATTTGGACGTTTAATTTTTTTTAAATGGGTCGGTTTGTTTTCGAGAAAATTATAACTTTTATGCATACTAACTTCAATATATTTATTTGTTAGGTATATAAATAAATATTAGTACTAATTCACAAAAAGCTAGGCTTTGTGGGCGAACACTGACTAGTATAATATAGAAATATAATATATAATAATAGATCGAATAATAATAGAGTAGACAAACATGACAAAATGTTACTTATTATTGCAGTTAGTATTCAAATGTTGTCCGCTATTGAAAAAACAATGATATAGGCAATTTTCAAATTTGCGGCGGGCACTTTAGATGACCTTCGTTAACGCATTATTGAAAGCTGCCATCATATCCCACAACTTGATTTTGAAACTCCCCTCGTATAACAAAAATTGGGCATTCCCATTTGAAAAAATCAAGTTATCTCTGGTTAAAGTTCCCTCTACCAATTTCCCCAGGTACAAAGGTATCTCAAATTTGACCGCCCATCCTAAGCTGACACCCAGACTGACACATTTCATGCTTAGTAACACGGAAAAGTCACGGCCCTCTAAGTTTTATAATCGCTGTGATATTCAATTTTCTTCTGATATCTACTTATACCAAAAATTGTGTTTTGCACCTAAACGGTTCATTTCAAGTCCCATGTATGATACATAAACTCACACTAGAATTGACCAAGGAATTTAAATATGCAATAGTATACAGGATATTCTGTTCAAAAACATAGCTTTGATACGTCACGTTTTTATTAGGCACCCTGTATAAAAGTTATTATTTTCAAAATGTAGTCCAACTCGACCTACATACACCCGCTTAGATTTTTTTTATGAAAAAAAGTTTCTTGCCCTAGCATCAGTATTATATGATAAATATTACCTATGACAAATATCTAGCAGGGAGTTTTGAGCCTGTAAGCTGTTTCGTTAATAATTGTTATCTGTGAATCAGTAGTAACTACAGGAAAAAACTACACCTATCATCAAGTTTCCCGGCGGTGACAAGGTGTTTTACCTTATGACCGGCTTTCAAATTTTATAAATTTGAACTCTATATTTAACTCAGATCAGTGATCCATAATAAGTGTATTACGTTATCTTTCTGATCACTATATCGCTGATAGCGACCTTGTACCATAAATATTTGTTATATCAAAGTATCTTATCAGCTTTGCAACACCTTAAGTCGAAGTACTTGCAGCTGTTGTTCTCTGCACCGTCATGCTGATTAAGTAATACTGAACTTTTGATTATACCCATGATGAGTTTCGCGATATTAATTATGACTAGTGAAAAATATATAAGAATTCTTTGAAGGTTCCGATTTAGACTAGATTAGATTTATTGGAGTGGGGCGGACTCGGGTCCCGAACCGAAGTCCTGTGCGCCAAGTGCCTATTAATTTCTTTGCCCTTAACCAGGTCAAAGAGCTTTTTCTCCATATTACAGTTACACTCTAAAAAGTGATTTGTAAAATTATTAACAAAATCGTTGGTTATTTAATACACCAATTTTGCTAGTAATATTACAAATCAGATTGATTCATAATTTCATTTAGCTATCTTCTAATACTGTAAATTCGCAAAAATACATTTTTGTAGTATCACAACATTTGTCTGTGACATAACATGACAATTTATAAATTGAAGACACAAGTGGATAAAGGTGTCATGTCACAAAATAATTATTCCAAGAAAAACCGATTTAAAGATTTTCGATCGGAACTTTTTTATGCACCACATTTGGGGCATATAGTTCAAGTACTTCTAAAGCATTTTTACGTATTTTTTTCGTCTGTTTTTTACTTTGAAGACACTTTTATATTTCACGGGAAAATGGACTTTGAATGTACATGACACCTTTATACATGAAAAATTGGCATGGCCTGTATTAAAATGATATGAGAAAAAGAGCTACGTATACAAACATAGGTGTTTTTTATTGCAAAAGTAACACAAAGCTTTGAAATAATCTAATCATTAATTGGTTTTTCTTTTTTCTTTGGATGCCCTTTGTTGTCTTCGAAAATTAATTCATAGAACCATTTTATACTCTTTCTTTCCTTGACTCCTTTATCCACTGTGAAAAGTAAAAAGTATTGTACATAACACCTTTATCACCTAAATATCGATGTTATTTATGAAAGTAACATAACAAAGGGACTTAGGGACAGTAATAACAGTGTCATGTTACTTTGACTCCTTTATCCACTGTGAAAAGTGAAAAGTATTGTACATAACACCTTTATTACCTAAATATCAATGTTATTTATGAAGATAACATAACAAAGGGACTTAAGAATGAAATAGAAGCACATTTTAAGCTTATTGAATGAAAAAGACAAATTTTTGAAAAAATGTTACATGACACCTTTATCCACTTCAATTATTATGTGATTTTACACAATTCTAAGGATATCACATTGGTTTTTCACATATATATTTTGTAAAATTGTCTTGTGGATACGTAATTTCACATAATTTTCTTTTAATATTACTAGATTATATTGTAAAACCATTATACGCTTTTTTACAAATTTTTAAATAATTTATTTTGTAATTTTACCTCATTTTATGAAACTACTTTGTAGTCTTAAAAGGCTGTTATTATAAACATATTGCCTTATTTGCATACATTTTATGTATTCAAATAAGGTAACATAATAAAATTATGTATAAGTACAAAATAAAAAACGTGCCAGTTTATTAATAAAAGAAATTACTATTTTCTTACTGGGAGTGTGACTTGACTTTGTACCAGAGTCGGGATGCACTTTGATAAAAAATGTTTGAGTCATTTCCAAAGTTACTGAAACATTTGTTGGAGAAATTCGGTCAAACTTAAAATATATGACAAATAATAATTTTGTTGCACCTTCAAAGGAACTTCTGTTGATAAGCTGGGCTTTTTCATTGTAAATGTAAATTTTGTTTTTACCTTGTATTATTACTAAAAAAAATTTTTTATTAATTAATCACATCGTATCGAAGGAAAATAAAAATGAGTGAATCCCTAAATAGATTTTGTGTTCAGGATGGCCCACGATCGATGTCGATCAACGTGATCTATTTCTAGGGAAATAGGTTTCAGAAATTTCCAATTTAGTACTTTGTAAAAGTCAATGGAGCCATTCAGGCAAAAATATTTCCAAGATAGAGGCTTATCTTCCTTAAATGCACTTTGTATTCATTTTATCATTGTATCCAATGAAACAAACAAAAATATCACCACTACACGTTATATACCAGCACTCCCAAAACAAGACCCATAAAATAACGATCCGTCCGATGTTTCTCTATTCACACAAGCTGATTCTTGCTGCCCGCCAGTGCTACCTTTCATCGGCAACACGCAGTCTTTACTAAGGGCAAATAAATGGCCATATAAGCGTTTTAGTCAAATTATCATTGACACCTTCCGAAGAAATCAATTAACTATTTAAGTTTTTTTTTCTAAAATAACTATAAATTTAGAAAAGAAAACTGTAAAAAACAAACATTTTGTAAAATGACAATTATCTTGTAATATGGTCTTACAAGAATGTAACACACCTTTGTAATTTTACAAATATTTTGTGAAAAATTGAAATATTTGTATATTTGTCCGTAAAATGCTGAAGCATTTTTACAGAGCTTAGTAAATCTACGAAACTATAGTATCTTTGTTAAACTTAACTGAGGTTTAACAATATGACATCGGAAAATCTCTCCAATAGTGCTTGTAATTTTTCTTCTTCTTCAGGTACCATACGCTCTGCAGCGTGTAGGTGTTCAAATGTTCATTACTTCTAATTAACTATATGGAGAGAACCTTCCTCTGCACGTCGAAAAATGGTAGCCGCACTGTAAATGTCACACCAATCTCTTATGTTCCTCAGCCAGGAATGTTGATTGCGCCCTGCGCCTCTCCGTCCTTCGATCTTTCCTGTCAGCACAAGTTTAAGTAATGAATATTTCGATCCTCGCAGATAAGATAATTTCCGGTGTTTAATATTATTGATCAGTTCTCTTTCCATGCCTGCTCTTCTCAGTACTTCTTCATTTGTAACATGCTACACCCACGAGATTCGCAGGAGCCTTCGCAACAGCCACATCGCCATCGCTTCAATTCTGTTCATGGATGTTACTTTCAAGGACCACGTTTCTACACCATATAGAAGAATTGGCCATATATAGCATTTTACCACCCTCAATCTAAGGCTCAAAGGACTTCACGACGAATTAGGAACTTAATGAATTTTGTAAAAGCTGTTTTTGCCATAGCCACCCGGATTTTTACTTCCTCGTCACAATCCCACTTTGCGTTTAGTGTACATCCAAGGTATTAAAATTTATTGACTCTCTCTATGTTGCTTCTGTTGAGCTTCGCCATGCTGTAATCTACTTATGACCATAAATTTAGTTGTATCCGTATTTATTGTAAGTCCGTATTCTATACCAACATCGCTTATAAGATTGAGTAGTGGTTGTAGGTCTTCTGCGTTTTCTGCTACGATCGCAGTATCGTCTGAGTATCTGATATTATTTATAAGAATTCCGTTGACCTTGTGCTTGTAATTGTTTTGTAGAAATACCCACGTTGTTTCAATGTAGTTTTGTCATCTGGAGGCGTCACACACAGAGCCCTTAGCCTCGCTTCGCTCCTGTTCTCTATTGGCAATTCCAAATGTACCAGCAAACCTACCTAACATCATTCCTACTCACGAGGCAGCTAGTAGTGAAGCGCTCATATGGGCCTCCAAGCAGCTTTTTGCCTGTGCAAGGCAGGCTTGCTATCGCTGACGATATTCCTCGTTAGACTATTGGTTGACAATTTTATGGGCGGTAGCCTTGCTTATGCGACAGCTTGGTTCTGGATCGAAGAATGGCATGCTGGTGCATCTTGCAAGCTCCTGCTTGCATTTATCGGAAATAGAGTAACCTTTTTACCAGCTTGCATTAAACCTACTAGGGCCTGATGGCACATCTGAACAAGTGGGTCTGGCGAATACCTGTTACTAAGTGTTCTTAACGCAGACAGGGAGGCAGTTATTGTAACTATGACTGAGTGCTGCTATTTGAGCAAACTCTAGTCCTTGCCAAACAGCATATTGCTCTGTTGCAGATACAGGTGTAAGTGGAGATAAAGTCCATCACCACTAAACATCTCATACCTGTAGCTGTTTTGGAGACATCCGTGTTTAATATACTCGTATTATGTGCTTCGGAGTACCTTCGAATTATTTCTCCGTGTTTATCTCGAAGCCTGGCATATTCCATGGATGTGTTTCTGAATAAGTTATGGGGTATAGGGGACTTTCTATTTTATTCCCGTCTTGAGCACCTTCTCGAACTCTTGCCCCAAGATATCTTATGATGGTTGTTGTTCTCAGGTTGTCATCACTTTTCGCAGCTAAAATAGCTGCGTTACGACTTTTGCATTGTGCAATAATGCGAGTTTTATATGCTAGCCCCAATTATCACAATTGATAGCATCAAACGAGTGTGTGATCACGCGTCCTCTTAACAAATCTACTACTAATTCACAAAATGTCTCCAAGGTCTTTAGAGCAGCCTGGGGGTCTGTGAGGATCAAGCCTTGACTCAGAGACTCCCTCAAAAAGGCCTCTCTTTCAGTCTGATAGTTGTATATTTCTACTTACGCCCCTAAATAATAAAGCGCTAACAATCTTTTTGAACAGTTTATTGTGAAAAAAGATATACAACCATAAAAATATAAGGTACAAGAAGTGGCAATTAAGAGAGGTGCAATATTTAAATGTTTTTACATCCTAATGAATAAATGTTTTTTATTCTTGTGAAACTCAACAAAAACAAATTCTTGGTGCTAAACTAAAACTACAGGATTCTAAGGTTTAAAATTAAAAAGCCTACAAGCCATGTTCTGGAGGCTCATTTCAGCAGGATTAACCCTTGCCTCAGAGACTCCCTCAAAAAGGCCTCTTCCAGTTTGATACTTTTATATTTCTACTTACGCCCCCAAATAATCAACTTATAAGTCACTAACAGACTTTCTAAACAGTTTATTGTAAAAAAAGACATTTAACCATAAAAATGTAAGGTACAAAAAGTGATAATTAAGAAAAGTGCAATATTTAAAAGTTTTTTACATCCTTATGAATAATGTCGTTCTTTATTCTTATAAAACTCAACAAAAACAAATTCTTGGCACCAAACTAAAACTACAGAGGTAAAATGTATGGGAATCGAACAAGGTTCTAATGTTCAAAGTTCCAAAGCCTACAAGCCATGTTCTGAAGCCTAATTTTAGCAACTATGCTCGTCTATCGCAACACCGTATGCAACATTTTCTAGAACGTTGTGGGCAAATGGGACTTCTGCACCCTATGCAAATAGATATAGTCTTTCTTTTCAAGCTAGAAGGACATATGTAAAAATATTCGAGAATCTGAAGGCGATCTTCATTATTTCGTTCCAGTGGCGGCATCATCATCATAGTCACAATATCTTAACAGACATGTTGTGAACTCGTAAAATGCATTTACACATTTTACGAGTTTCTCTTGGGATATCTTTAAGATCTTTAATGCAGTAGTTTCCCATTTGCTTTCTGCATCCTCGTGCCGCTGACCAGATGGTATCTACTGGTTCATCCGCCTTTAGGTGCAATTTCTCACCCCAAGGACAAGAAGGTGTCCTGACTCTTCTCAACTCATCCACCTGAAGCTGTTGGTTGAGAAGAGGTTACTGCTTATACCGACAGTAGTTCGGTGTTCCTTTTAGTCGCCTCTTACGACACGCAGGATATACGATGGGAGATATTCTAACCCACCCGCGGCATGGGTATATGCAAAATCTGAGAAATTAGGGTGTTCTTCGTTTTCATGATCACTGCAGCCACTATCTATCTCGTTATAGCATTTCAACATCTTTTCCTCTTGGGGACGTAGTAAACCACTGAAGGTCAGAAAGGTACACTAACTGATAATCGTAAAAAACAACTGTGGTGGCAGTATCAGCTGACCAATATGCAAGCCGTAGAGTCTATCGTAACACCGTATTATGCAACATTTTCTGTTGAACCTTAGAACTTTGTTCAATTCCCATATACTTTACCTCTGTAGTTTTAATTTAGCACCAAGGTTTTGTTTTTGTTGAGTTTTATAAGATTAAAAAACCAATTTTTCATTAGGATGTATTTAAGGGTTAAAAAAGTCTATTGCCTATCAAGGCCACACCTTTTAGCCTGGAAGACTATATCGTCCGAGCCTAGCCCAGAGTTCTCTCCGGGGGAATTTGTACACTGTACACCCCGGAGCCAGATAAACCTTTTGCAAGAGAGCCATGCATCTGTGTATTAGATAAGGCATCCTTTACCTGAGAAGGGAAGGTCAGAATTTACGTGACGTGCATGCAAATGATTCCAATTTTGTTTTTTGATCCTTACTAGCCTCTATCATGCAACTTTTAGTTAATACCGTATAGTCTGACCAAAGTATATAATCTCTGGTAAAGATTAATTATTGGAAATAATCTTTGTCAAGTATTTTGTACTTTGACAAAGGCTATAAATACATTATAGGTGACCAAAAACGCTAGTAAAATTCATATTTCAAAAAGTTTATCTTCACTTTTCATCGTAAGCCAGTGAATCGACATGAGTAAAGTAAACAGTATTACATTGAAGGCCCTATATAGTAAGTTGTCACTAGTATATCCCCCAATAGGTTCCTTCATATTGAATTGATTCCACAAACTGTGTGTACTATGCGGTTATAAAGTAACCGATAACCATGGTTTTATCCACTTCAAGGTTAGTCATTGAAATTTGAAAATAGTGTCTGTTTCAACCGTCATCCAGATTTAACTGGAACTTAAGTAGTAGTTTATGAAATTATTCCTATATAGGAGATGCAAAAACTGACTGAGAGCAATTAAATATAAAACAAACTCACAAGCAAAGAAAAGTAGCTCCTTTTATATTCAAGATATAAAGAATTAACCACTTGCAAGTTCAAACACCACCTTTATTCATACTTATACGGGAAGAAGAATGTATATGGTATACATTCTTTAATCAGATTTAAAATCAATGCTTACATCTTACATAGGAATGCAATGTTTTCAACCATTGCATTCGATGTGTAATATCAGCTTCTGTTCTCTATTTGAGGGAACCATGGTACACTTGAAATATCCATGCCTATAACCGGTGCATTTTATAGCCCTCCATAAGTTTAGTTTTTCTTCTTACCGGAAGTTATATCTGCTTTCTAGTTTATACTTCTGTTTACTACACCTGCAATCCAGCAAATTCTAATATTCCAGCACTCTTAGAAATTTAAAACCGGGTTTAAAACGGTAACGGTTGTACTGCTTTTCGCATTTGGAATTTTGACGACAGTAATAAACTATATTTCCCCTGATCTGCTACAGGATAACACTATAACATTAGATATGTAAAGTCATACTTACACCTATTGAATTGTAGACTGCTATGCAGATATTTGCGCGACTCATATTTTATACTATTATACTTTATAGAAGAAGAAGTGTTGTACTCTGATGGAGTAACTGCTATGTTTGGCGCATGCTGTAAAAAAAATCGCTACATTTTATGTAGAGCGACTGCCGACTGCTATAAGAAAGCAAATTCGCCAGCAAGTAAGAAGAGACTGGAAAAACGGATGGGACCGAGGCGAACATGTACCTCAATGGACCAAGCAGCTAATACCTAACCTGGATATCTGGCTAAACTGTACACACCGACATGGTAGCTTTAGCTCATACCTCAAGAGAATCGGCAAAAAGCAGAGCGACCAGTGTGTTTACTGTGATAAAGCGGATGATGCGCATCATACTGTTACAAGTCTTTAGTCCGATTGGGCAAGGAAACACTTGGTATGGATTTCACTATTTATTTTCACTATGTACACTACTCCTAGCCTAATACTTCACAGTCTAATTTATCTACAGTCACTACACTAATTTATATTGGTCCTACACTTCACTAATTTATGTCACAGTTCATTTATTCCGCGCGCGCCACTGGAATGTCGCGTATTAAATACTACCGAACACTGACTGCTGCAATGCATTGACTCTAACTCTAACTGTCCCCGCCTCTCGAGCAACGGCGCTTTTATATCAGGCGGCGCCATCTCTGGAACATTCGCGACGGCTCGCGATCATAGCAGAAGGAACTTTTCTAGACTTCACGTAGATACGTATACTCGGCCGTCCAGGGTCGGACTGGCAGAATACCTTATTTTGTTGCCCACGATGGAACGAAGTGAGAAATCAGGCAGCAAAACGCATCCGGCGGCAGATAACAGCAGAGAATATAGTGCAATTGCTGACAGAGTAGTGTGGATTACAGTTAGGTGGTTGGCCAAGGAAATCATGGGTACAAAAGGGAAAGATGAGCGCAGCAACACCAGAACAGCAATCTAGAAAGGAGGTGAACAACAAGAAGGTATAGAGACAACCTGAGCTCCTAATCCTTTCGAGGGGATGGAGACGTAGGGTCTGGAGATGCAGAACAAACACAATGTTACTCGAGAAGATATGTCCTAGCCACCGTACCAGGGTAACCACGGTGTCAGAGGAGCCACTTACTCTGGTTAGCTAAGGCGCCGGTAACGCTAAAAACGGATATTTGCGCAGAAATTCATATTTTATGCTACGTTGCATAAGAAGTGTTGCAGTCTGATGGAGTAATTGCTATATTTGGCGCATGCTGTAGAAGATACCACTACGTTTTATGTTTGTTTAGCTGTCACGTTTTCTATGGAAAAGCTGTTTAATGAGAGCTCAAAGATAACTGACGTATTTGTCTGCTTACGTTAAGCGAGACAAAAATTCCTTGAGCTCGGAGGCATTGAAATTATTATTAGGTCTCGAGTTATTGATTATTATCAAGAAGCGGGCTCGAGGAGTTAGAATTTTTGTCAATTATAGTCGGTCCTTCGTGTGAAACGATTGCCTGGTGTGTGTATTATGTAACAGCAGTTCACTTATTATTAATGGTAGACAATATTTTTGAGATAGTTTCTACTCAATCTTGCTGCATTAGTACACTTATCGCCATCAATTGCTTTTTGCTCAAATCAGAGCTAAGCCGATTTCTGAGTTCATTTTACCGTTGCTTGAATTCCCTCTCTTTTAGTACAACCACTTTTCGAAATTATTAATGCAACAGTTTTTTTTAGTTGTAAGGTAAATATTTTTTTATTATTGAACATGAATATAATTTCAACAACAAAAGCTACCAATTGCAAATTGTACGCGTATATGCACTAATTGCAGAGAAAATAGTATCATCAAACTGCCCGATGTGGCGTGCTTTTTGCTTACTGGGAAACGAAGTCAATTAATTACTCGTCATAGGCGCAGCTATAATTTTTACAAAATATGTTAATTTTGTTTTATCCTTGTATGCAATACAGTATAGTTGTTTCACAAAGAATGTGTGTCACTTTAATCTGTGAAAGTCCGATGTCTATTGATTCCCAATTATCTTGTTCACAAGGGTATACAATGAAAGGTATACAGTAAAGGTAGTGTATTGCAACAAATTCTAATAGCAACATTTTTTCTAAATGTAGAAATTATATTAGTACCAATCATTGTATAAATAGGGAACTTTTAGTTCAAAATGATAAGAGCTAACTGTAGTGATAATAATATTGTTTAGTTACATCTGGTACAATACCGCGCAGGACTACTCGTACGTTGTAAACCACACAGCATACAAGGTGTACCAGGCCTTGCAAGAGATTAACGACTGGATAGGTGATCATCACCTTGATTTTGCTCCAGAAAAGTCTGAGGTAGTCATGCTACGAGGATACAAGTCAACCCAGAAGGCAGAAGCTAGAATAGCAATGCTCTCTAGACAGATGCCAAATATTGGGGGCCAGCAGTAGAAAAAAGAACACTCCTAAGCGGAATCGTCCATTCGATTGTCCTTTACTGGCACAGTATCCAGTGAGGCCCTGCATCTGCTAGCTCAAGAGAGAAGAGACATCAACGTCTCATAAGGGGATACAGAGACGAGGAGCAGTGGTCAAAAAGACTGATACCATCAGTAGAAAAGCGGATAAACTACGAGCACAGGACTATCTGCTATTTCCTGACGCAGGCTCTAACGGTACATGGCCCGTTCCGCGTATATCGGAAAGTAGAAAGAGCCTTTGACGACCAGTGGAATATACACTCTTCGAACGTGAGAAGTGGCCGGCAGACAGACAAGAAGCCTGTGCGAACCTACCTGAAGATCTGAAGTCAGATAATGTGTTGAGACTGATAATCTTCCATAAAGTATATTGAAAGACCAACCACTGCATGGTGAGGAAAATTCTGAGCGCCAAAGAGAGCGAAGAACGTGGAAACGATAATGAAACCACAAGATCAACGCGCTTAGTCCAGCCCTACAATCATGTTCTTATGTCATTCGACGAAGGTTCCGTGAGTGGTAAGAGGGCCATAAGAAAAGAGAGAAAGGGTTTTAGCCGGTTGGGCCGTGGTGGCATGTCGGATGAACGCGTTTGCGTCCATTGGACGTGTGATCAGACGACTTGAGCTGATTCAGCGTCGGGCGGGCAGACTCTTTCTCTCTCACACTTCCGGGTGTGTGAGTGCTTCTGTCCTTGCGGTCAAGCATATTTTCCTAAACCCTCTATAATAAAAAAAATAAAAAACATATCTATACAATACTGTTTGTCCACAGTAAGGATTGAAAGTGGTCTGATAAGTTATCTAGCTGGGTGTATAGGGCTTATTATAATACTGTAAAGCCCATTGTAAATTATATCTTTATAACCTTGTTATTGAAAATTTCGCATTATTAGTAAATCATTAATTGGTATTAATGACTATCGAGAAAATCTGCGAAAATGGAAAAATCTGGAACTTTACTGAAAAGTTTGAGATTGTAGATTGAAATAGTGCGTTACTACTTTTTGATATATGCAATACATCGATATTTCCTTTATATCAGTTACACCTATATGACTCATGCTACCACAATAATATTAAGTAATTTATTGTCATAAGCAGATATCAGCTTTGACAACGGACAATAAAATTTATTTCTAAAAAAGTGTGTATTTACCTTTGCTTATCATTTATATTGCCATGAGAACTTAAAAATACAACCATCCTACATAATGTATATAATACTGTCTATTACAAATTTCCTTCATTCTCTACAAGCATTGTTAGCTGAAAATGACTCCGTTTTTGCTATTCGGAATTATTTGCACAGTAAGTAGATTTCTCATTTGAGTGTTCGGTTCATATACTAAGTGATATGTTATTAATAGTTATATATATCCTTTACTATTCACGTATGGTATAACGAGAAAATAATGTTTAATAATGTCTTATGTTTTTAATTCATTTCTACTTGCTGCCTAGGTAGCGGCTTGCCAGTATGTGTCCTTTTGCCATATTTTACGTGCACGACGGACGTCGTTTGTTTATTGACATTAATTACATTTAAAGTTAGATAACAAAGCCTATTGTCAACTTCCTTGACTATTTTTCTCGTCGAATATTTCATCTTTTACCATAATCACTTTTCTGTTGAGAGAGCGCACTCAGAATGACTTTAAGCCGCACAGGTGACATTCAACTAGTAAAGAGCTTCTCAGCTACCCCAGTTGAGACGTAGCTCCGAATTGTGACTGGTGCTTTTACTGGACACTGTCTGCTAAGAAAATACCATTACAGTATGAGGTTAAGTGTTACAACCCTGAGCAGGGGATGTAAACAGGAAGATGAGACTATTGATCACCTGTTGTGTGATTTTGCCGAGCTGTTCTGGGGGAAACACTAGCCTTTCATGGCAAGGTTAAGAAAAGTGCAGCTCAGATGCAGCACCACTATTCTTGCTAAGTTGGGATGACTAAACACTCAGTTTTGAGGGATACTTGGGCGGCTGTACAAGTAGCCTAATGGGGCCCAAGCACTGTGACCTTGGCGGGTCACCCTCCTTCCAATACCAGTACAAATCATGATAATTTGTGATTCAAAGCTCTTCATTTCTGGATAGAATCTTCATTGGATTTTAATTACACACATTGGTCCACGACTGCACGGGACGTTTGAGATTATCTTATGCACTTACCTAACCTGTATACAGTGGTAAAAATATTGAGACTTAACTACACTTACCTCAGTGTAAGAGTTGATAAAAACCGAAATACCGGGTGTCAAAGCTTTGACTATCGTTTCGTTTAATAATTATTCATCAACAGGATCGCGTAACGGTACCTAAATAATTAAGTACTTGAGGGTCTTTTGAGGCAAGAAATTCGAATCCGTTCTTAGTTCGGGTGCCACTTGTAGAAGCCCCTTTAAAGTGATGTAACTTTTTCATGTCCGTACGTTAATGTAAGTGTTGAAGTCTTTGTTTTTTCAATCATTATTACGTGAAAAGTGTTACAAATGTCGCTCTGAGTAACCGTTTTTAAGATATCTGCTTCAATTAGTCAGTGCAAAAATTTCAAAATTTAAATTTTTTATCGAAGTTGGTTGTGATCAAATCATATGTCAGTTGCAACAACTACATACTTAATTACTATCAAAATTTGCTAATACTTGTTGACATTTTGGGTGCTACTCATGGTTCCTTTGTTTCTGTATATTAAAAAATCTTTCAAGAACCATGAGTAACATGCAAAATGTCAACAAGCACTAGCAAATTTTGACAGTAACTGTGTAGCGTTTGTTGTTGCAACTGCCATCTGATTCAATCACACCCTCTACTTCGATAAAAAAAAAACTACATTTGAAATTTGGCTATGTACTGACTAATTTTTAAGCAGATACATGAAAAACGGTTAATACAAGCAACGTTCACAAAGCATACGTTTTTCAATAGTAATGATGCTTGAAAAACATTATCCTCAACACTAACACTAATATACCAGTTATTATCAACATTTTCAATTCTCAATATGTCTGCCAAAAGAATATGCAGTTTTGCTGTGTACCATTCGCTAGGGCACACCATATGTGTATCTGCCTAGGGTCTTTCAATAATTATAGGACAGGTATTGTCAACCGCCCCGTGTGGGGGCGGGTTAGAGTATCTCCCATCGTATATCCTGCGTGTCGTAAAAGGCGACTAAAAGGAACCGAACTACTGTCGGTATAAGCAGTAACCTCTTCTCAACCAACAGCTTCGGGTGGACGAGTTAAGAAGAGTCAGGACACCTCCTTGTCCTTGGGGTGAGAAATTGCCCCTAAAGGCGGATGAACCAGTAGATACCATCTGGTCAAGGGCATGAGGATGCAGAAAGCAAATGGGAAACTACTGCATTAAAGATCTTACAGATATAAAGAGAAACTTGTAAAATGAGTAAACGCATTTTACGAGTTCACAACATGCCTGTTAAGATATTGTGACTATGATGATGATGATTGTCAACCGAAGTCAGTCATTTTTTGTTAAAGTGGATAATCGTCGAAAAGCTGGGCCATCCAGGTATCGTGGTGGTAACCGTGGTGATTCCGATTCAAGTTATTAGATTTTATCAGTTTCAGTGGCTTCTAGAACATTTGATCGATAAGCATAAAGGCCTTAGCATATAAGAGTCAGTTGGATTTCTGTGTCTGAAAGGTTATCTATGTTTCTTTATATGGATTGCTGCAGTTTTATCTGTCTCACCAATACCGAATTTATCGATGAATATTGATTTTATGAGACAGGTTACAACCACGACCACTTTCTTAAAAGAACGCTGAGAAATCTGACAGACTGCCATTCTTTGGCACCGTATTTATTATCACAATGCCAAGATGATTGCGAAAGCTTTTTGTACTTTGAAATTCTAAATCAAAGCAACCTAAGTTGGGATGGTGGTATCTACCCTGGCAGTATGTCTAAGTTACAAACAAGTAATGTCTGTCCATATCAATTAGACGCCTAGGTATCTTAATGGATTTTTATGCGACTCACTTTTCACCTTTGCCTGTTCTTCTCAGATAGTTTTCAGAGCACACATATCATATAGATTTAGAAATCCACCTACTCAGTATTAGTTTTCTTCTCTACGTTACAGATCCATCTGTACAATGTTATAATGATTCTCATGGAATGAAGGTAGCAACTACTGTATTGACACTGTTGAAGTTCAGGAAGGTTAGCAGTGCTCCCAACGCACTAATATTGAGTAAAGATATATTGACCAATGAACATACAGCCAAAAAAATTGTTGCATAATTCATTTTCCATCGTCGCATATTTTAGGCCATTCTAGGCATAATTTTGCTCTAACTAGAGGAATGACCTGATAAAATCTTTCCGCCAGGAAAAAATTTGAAGGATTTTTCTGTTAGGGTGAATATAACGAATTTTTCAGGCCAAGCCTGAATGCTGTTTTAACGATTTCAAATGTGCAGACCCACATAGTTTTGAACCTCGAATTTATAGAATTTTTCCATAACGCAAGCTGGGTAAGCACTGCTTTTTGTAAACAGTACGTCTATCAATCTTCTAGGTGTCGGCTGTCCCGGTTGATCAATCTGAGACTTATGCTCAGCTGTTTCAGGAGAGCGAGAATGTTCAGAAACAGATGGACGAGTCTACGTCCGCAGTATTGCAGGTAATTTGGATTTCAAAATAGACAAACATAGTAGGTGGAAAATTTTCAAAATCTAACATATACCCAGATGTTCATAGGTAACATTTACTCCATCAAATATCACCGACACAGAGGATATTATATTTTGGCTTTAGTTCGTGCATTTAAAATAAATATCTCATATTCGAGCTTAGTACATCATACCGTGGCAGGTGCTAAATTTGATGACCATTGCAGACCTCTATTCAAAATGCTAAAAATACTGCCGTTGTCTTGGAGTTTTGTTTTTTATACGCTTCTACATATTCACGAAAACTCCAATACGAATACTTGCCACTCAGATATACACAAGTGTTCAACAAGAGGAGCATCTGCTATAAGACCACCACGATTTAGATGAGCAGCCTCTGCACGCAATTCATTAAACTTACTAAACTTACTAAACCACAACACACTTCCTAGAACAATTAGACAACTAAACTATATAAAATTTAAACAGCACATTAAGAACTTCCTGCTCGACCGTTGTTTTTACGACACAGTCGAATTTTTAAATTTCAAGTTTTAATACTTTGTGTATGCTTATGTCCTCGTTCTATACACATGTATGTAGCTATTGTTTATTTATATTTATCTAACTTGTACCTATGTACTATTTTTATTTAATCGTTCTTCTGTCCAGTTTTGTTTGACTTGTCATAAGTATTTATTAATGTACAGTATGACCAATAAATTACTCTACTCTACCAAACTTACTTACCAGATCGAGCTCGCATAGATGCTTTTGAAATGTGGACGTGGAGGAGAATGCTGAGAATTCTTTATACCGCCCATCGAACTAATGTTTCCAAATTGGATGAGCTCGGTAATCCAAAGAGACTACCCTCCATTGTGTCGATGAGAATGCTTACATTCTTCGGACATATTCACAGAAGCGATAATGTGGAGAAACTTGTAGTTCAGGGTCACGCCCCGAGTGGGCGGCGCCGTGGCCGTTCCCCTGGGTGAATACGACGAAACAGTTGCTAGATATGAGTATCAAGAGCGCCACTGAACTGACAGTAAATCGCGAACGATGGCGAGCTACAGTTCTCAAAACTATCGATAATATTCGTGTCGGCAATACTCTAGCTCCGACTTAATGCATTTTACGAGTTCACAACATGTCTGTTAAGACATTGTGACTACGATGATGACCAAACTGACATGACCTTAACTCTTTCTTACTAGAAACTGATAAATCATGTGGTCTTAATATATCTCTCTCACGACTAAATAATAGTCATCCAATTTCTATTTCTAGAATTTATCCACCTACGACACGTACATAAAAAATATGTCGGACTCCATCCTGGCTGAACAACTGCAGATGATACATGAAAGAATCGCAGGAATGAAAGCTACCCTGGGCAAAAGGATCCAAAAGAGAGATACGGAAAGTTCTGTGGATCCACAGAATGCTTTGATGAATTGCGTGATCAGTGAAGACGCACTGAATCGGTTATCTGAGGAAGTTAACGAGCAAATCAAAACATGTGCCACTGTAGCCATGGCGGAAATGTCGAACGTGATTGGTAGCAGCATGACGGATGCGCAGGCGTTCATGACCTTGCCGAAGGTCATAGGCAGTGACGTCCAACGATGCGGATTGAGCAATGAATGCAGATGGGATATCGCACAACATAGCATTTTGGAAGCATTGCAGGTAAGGTTTGAGATTAATATATGATAATGTGCACTTGGCGCAATACCAGTCATCTTTGGGTCCCTTCGTCTACTTATGGCGCACGATTCGTGAACCCAGTGATTGCTCGCTCCTCCCGTGATGTGAGGAGTAGTCACTGGGGTAATGAAGTCAGTGATTCGCAGACTTGCGGGATTTTAACAAACTTCATATTAATGCTATGTACACTATTACACATGCCGTAGGTGAAATGGGGATTCACTATCCCCGACGACTGTTTCCTTGGGCGTGGGCGGGACTCCAAAGGCGCAAAAAAGTTGGTTCTAAAACGTTATTTTACCAAGTTTGCCGTTTTAACATATTGCAGTGCATACCTTTCCTTATACAAAAACCAACTGGAAAGCACCTAGTCCGGTTCCTAATGTGTTTTATAAAATTTGAGAAGTTTAAAATTTTGTGGAAACTTTCGTTATTTTAGCAAGGATGGAAGTGGCATATGTTTTCACAGTATTATTATAAATGTAGTTTTTGCGTGGCAGACACCTAGGTGGGTTCCAACAAGCTGGCAGATGCTATAATGTCTCTTTATCGGCATAAAATTTTTAACTTTTGAAATTTATAAAACGCTTGGAAACCAGAGTTAGGGTACAAACATAGTGGAGCGACGAGGCTAGAGGTACAGCGACGAGGTGAGCGACGCGACTTCAATTTAACCGTGCATTGGAATTGAGTCAAACATAGTAGAGATGTTACCGCAGCGTTAAGCGACGAGACAAGCGACACGACTTGTGCCGGGATAAAATTTGGCATTAACTGTCGCGTTGACTGTTTAGTTTTGACAAACAGCGGTATAGGGCACGAGTATAGATAGTCGATAGTCGCAACTTTTGTCTAGGTAAGGTATGTGTTTCATCCATCGAGGTAGAATCCCAAGGAGACACTATAAGGTTCAATTTCGCATAACAAAAACGGTAGCAGGAGGCGTGGCTAAGTGTGGTACCAATATGGACGACCCGCCAGAGCCGGATTACTTTCTTATGTAAATAATTTTAAAAATTCATTACAATGATGATTTAAATATGAAGTATTGGGTTGATTTTTCAATCTAATGCGAAATTCATAGTTAAGTATATGAAAAAACACGCTTTGTAGAGACGACATTCATCATCAATTGAATAATA
Organism: Callosobruchus maculatus; assembly: GCA_951848785.1. Taxonomy (NCBI): domain Eukaryota; kingdom Metazoa; phylum Arthropoda; class Insecta; order Coleoptera; family Chrysomelidae; genus Callosobruchus; species Callosobruchus maculatus. Next base: position 499,929 of record CATOUR010000057.1, read on the forward strand.
CGACTGTATTATTGCTGCGATACGTTACACTTCATTGAGATAAAGATTACAAATGCGGTCCTGTACATTGTTATTTTTTTGCATACATACCTATGAAATGTAATTCCTGTCGATTTCTTCTTATCCATGCCATCTCTGCTAGAGCAACTACGATAAGCACATGAAACCATTATTTCCTTTATGAATTCACTAGAACATCACTTAAAAATAACTAAAAATCTCGGTAAAAACGCTCAAAAAAAGCAAACACAAAATTGTCAAAGAAACGTCAGCTGTTTGACATAAGTGTCGAATCAATATGGCCAACCTGCACCTGCTTTCAGCCACGTTATAACGCCTCCATGGGATTCTACCTCGATGGTTTCATCGCGTCTTTCATCTCGTCGCTAGCCTCGCCGCTAGTCTCTAGCCTCGTCGCTCCACTATGTTTGTACCCTAACTGTTTTGTCATTGAGTTTTTTTAATAAAAAAGGTACATACTTTGTTCAGAATACTAAAACGGTAGATCTGCTAATAGTGCTAAAATCACGTTTTAGAAGCCAGTTTTGACGCTGTTTAATTAGCACGATAGAGAGACATTATAGCGTCTGCCAGTACGTTGGAACCCACCTAGGTGCCTGCTATTCCAAAATTACATTTATGATAATAATATGAATAACATAATTATATCAGTGTCATTCTTTTCATAAAATTTTCGACTTTTTGAATTTTATGAAACACATTAGGAACCAGACTAGATGTTTGCCATTGGGTTATTGTACAAGAGAAGGCATATACGTTTCAAAACCCACATTTTTGCGCTTTTGTACTCCCGCCTAAAAAGGAACTGAGGCCAGGGATAGTGAATCCCCATTTCACCCACGGCATGTGTAATAGTATATCTAGTATCAATATGAGGTTTGCTAAAAGATCGTAAGTGATGTGTTGATCAATGGCTCTTAGACTATAATGCAACAGCAGCTCGGTGTGTCAAAGCCCGGGCAGCACGTTTTTGCTTTATAATAATAAAGGCTTTATTGGCACTACTAGGTATACTAGGTATAAAGATAAATTGAGCTGCTGAAAAGCAGAGTTTGGCAAACCGCATTCTACCACTTGACCTTACAAGATAAATAACATGAAAAAAACATAGAAATGGAAATAACATATTATTAACGATCTAGGGCCTATATACGTATTCCCGTGTAAGCGGGGAGGCGTGGCCGCCTGTTCCCTTTCTCCAGTATGTGTATCTAAGATGAGGGGAGGTACATCCAAAAGTCCGAAGGTCTAAAGGTAAGGTCCAAAGGTCGCCATAAACATGAATTTCGCATTTCGGAGCTCCTGATGTTACCTTTAAACTTACATTTATTTAGTAAAACAATCCTGGGATAAGGTCACTTATTATATTTCCAAAATATAAAATTTTACGACGTTTCGACGCTTCTATTAGGCGTCATCTTCAGGTATTAAAACTAAAATAAAATATCAGAATTGTCAAACAGATACAAAATGACTAACATTTACAATTAATTTTTTTTATAAACAATTAAATATCGAGGGAGGAAGGTAAATATTGATAAGATGGAAGAAAGTATAGGCTATGTTCCATTTATTAAATTTGTATATATGCATGAAAGATTGCTTGTATCTGTCCTGAAATTCATGAGGGTTAGAACTTTTTACTTCCCACACCGATAGGTGAGGGGAGTATTGTGATCACGAAAATTTTCGATTTCGAGATAATACGCTTTTTGGGCATGTTCTGATGTCTACATAACGAAAATCCACGTCACTCATTTCCGTCGGTCTGTCTGTCGGTCTGTCTGTCGGTCTGTCTGTCTGTCTGTTGGCGTTTTTCTAACGTCGTAATCTCAGTAACCGCTGCATGGATTGTGATGAAATTTGGGCAGCGATATGCTGTGGGGTCGTAGTAGGTAATGTTCGTATAATTTTGAAAATCGGTGCATAGGCGGCGGAGTAATTAGCAAAAAACAAAAAAAAATTAAATATTGCTGAAACTTCGTTTTTAGGCGTTTTAGGGGTCCCTGATCATTTTCTACTTTTTCTTTGGTGGGGGTGAAATTGGGGTGGTTGGGGGTTGGGGGGTTGTAAAATTGAAAAATTTGTTGTATTCATAATAGACTACCCACTGACCTATGAAGGAAGACCTAGCGACATAAATAACTTTTTTAGGTCTATCCGAACATTGCCTTATGCCTATTACAGAAGCTAAAGGACTTCCGATGTATACAGGCTGTCCATTTAGTGTGTAATTCTTCGATATCTCGCAAGGTGTAGCTGATAGAAGAAAATCTCAAATACAAAAGTTATTTGGTTACTTGAGATGCATATCCTAAAAATATTTTGAAATATACAGGGTGTTGCGGGAAAGTAGGATAGAGATCAACTTGATTTTTTTATATGGAACTATAACTTTCTCTCAAGTTCTTCTAGTGTCCATCATTGATCTCTATTTGACCCTAAAATACTTTTGGAATCGGTTGCGACGTTGCCAAGTAATAATTCTATTAATTTCCGCATTAGCAAGGTAGCAAGTAATACGTTCAAATTGATATATTCCTTTAACTTTTCTCAATAATATTACACAGCGAGTTACTTGAATATTAAGCTATTAAGCGGATATTATTCTGGATGCTACCAGCAATTTGTATCTACAGGGTGTTTTTGGCAGAATTTTAAATTCCGGCAACTTAAAGGTCGTTTTACTTTGTTTTTTTAAACGTAACACCCTGTCTTTTTTATTTTAAATCGAAATATCTACAAATACTCTATCTCGCCTTGTAATATTTTTTTTCGCGTTTTCGACGTTGCCAAGTTATAAATTATTTTCCCAAATTTTTAAACAAGTATCCCGGATTTTAATTTATTTTAAATAGAATCCTCTACTTGTTTTTATTGCAATGAATTGCGCATGTCGAATTTAGTAAGATCTCACAATTTCAAAATTTTGTTTGTATTAATTAATGAGATACGGCAACACCGCTTTTTCAGTAAACGGTACCGGAACGCTTAAATTTTTCCAAAACTGCCACAGCTGGAGAGGTGAAATTCAATACAAAAGTTTGTATTATTGATAATAGGCTGTTCGTGGACCTGTGCAAGAAAGACCTAGCGGCATATGACAATAATTTGGGGGGGGGGGGTACTGGCGATGATTTTGTTGGAAGGGGATCTCAGACTAAATCTTTATGCTATGGGAAAATAATAAACTGGTATCACCGTAATGTGTGGGAAGTACTGAGTCAATCAACTTGACTCCATTTTTTTTATATGTATCATCTCTAAGATGTTTCTTTTTTTTTCGAAAAGCAAAAAAATTTAAACTTACAGTAATGGTTCAAAAAGTAGATTGAAGACGAAAGCTTGCGCTAGGTCACTTTGGTGGCCTTGTTTCGATCTCGTGTTGGTTGTTAAATTACAGACGTTTGAAAAATGTATGATTTTGCATTGCATTGCATTTTGTATGAGTTTTCTTGCACACTAAACGACTTTTTTGGAAAAATTACTCTGAGATGCCATTCATTAAGATCTTGAGTATCAATTTCTGAGATACTATGTATGTAGTTTGAAAAACAAGTGAGTTCTGTTTGAAATGGGAATCCGTGTTTTACGTGGCAAATACAATTATATGTATAAACGTGTGCACCCAGGCCCTTTAAAGACGGTTAGCAGGACTAAGCTGTGACCTATGGACCAACCGACCAACCGACCGACAGAGCAATGAACCAGCTCGTACTATGTTTAACCTACACGTGCAAATAGTACAAAAATTTAGTTGCTAATGCATGTCATGTTAACAAATAGCAGTAGAAGGTGAAACTTGTTATACAAAACCTATGGTAAGATGACATCACTTTTTGAAGGACATGTCTCGCAAGCGTGAATGTCATTGCCGTCATTATCTAAATACAACAGAGTCAAAACAACAGAGGTATTTGGACTTTAAACATGAAGATGAAGCACGTAACGCAACTATAACAGATAATGCTCTCAGAGATTACAGAATGCTGCCTGGAGTATACGGAAATCTACTGATTACGTGATCACCACAATTGAATGATGGAAATTTTTGCACGCCTCTCTGAAATGTTTTTTAGTATCTTTCATGTGATAAGATTGTATTTTGCGTCAAGAGAACCTACCATAATGATATTTCCAGCGCTCACACTTGTCGAAATAATCTTCAAAATGACACCTTCCTTAAAAATCTCATAAAAATCTAAAATTTATTTATTTAACGGAAACTCCATTTTTACAATTATTGAAGTCAAGTTTAATACAGTGGCAAAGAAACTAAAGGTATACCCATGACACACAGTACTTACTTAAGCTAAGCAAATTATGGAGTAAGTAAGGAGAACGGTATATCAGAGAAACTTGGTTTGTTTCCACAGGCATTCAAGAACTCTAAATTAATATGTGGTAATGACTATAAAAAATATATTTGTTGACGATATTTAAATATACCTACATAGTATTGAATTACAAAATTAGAAATTGCATTAGAACCCCTAAATGATGATACGAAGAAAATTATCAATTGGTTAAATGTTAAATAAACTTAAAGTGATTACTAATAAAACAAAAATGTATGATAATAGACAAACATTTTAACAGAACACCAACTACTCTCTTGATTGATAATGACAAAATTGAAGTAGCTACATCGATCAAATTATCTGGGCATATATGTGGATTGTAAATTAAAATTTGAGGACTACTTTGATTATCATTTCAAAAATATCCTGAAAGATAAATTATCTTTATAGAATTTCTCAAAGTTTCAGTGTTTATTCTAATAGAATTGTGTACAACTCTATAATTCATTGAAATTTCGAAAACTCGACCGAAAAGGTCTTTTACTTGTCACCTCACCACGGCAACAACTATCGCTCTGAATGTATTGAAATTTGTATGGTTGTACATCAGTTAAGTTCACTGTATAACGCTTATTTGCTTCTCTTTGTATCATTTTATGTTACTGTTAGCAATAGTTTTTCGTTTGGAACTATCCTTTCCTTTCATGAATTAACATACTTATAATGCTTCTATATTTGTTTCTGTCCAGAGCAATACTTCCGCATTTCTTAAGTAAAAGCATGTTTCCCTCCTTGATACATAAACGGCTATAAGCTTAAGATTGTAAATAACTTGACACACTCACCTGTATAGAGGCAGTGTTATGTATATATCTAGAAAAGGTATGCAAACAGAGGAAGCAGTTTACCAAAAGATTACTTGTTGTATTTGTATCAGATCCGCTTTTGTTTTAAACAATGGTATTTGCAAGTTTCTTACTTAGGTTTTTTGTAGCGATTAGTATGGTCTAATAGTTGTTCGTAGAAAAATGTACAAAACTCCATGAAAGGTATGACTAATCTCTTATAACCACAGTTATCATCATCATAGTCACAATGTCTTAACAGACATGTTGTGAACTCGTAAAATGCATTAAGTCGGAGCTAGAGTATTGCCAACACGAATATTATCAATAGTTTTGAGAACTGTAGCTCGCCATCGTTCGCGATTTACTGTCAGTTCAGTGGCTGGCCACAGTTATACGTGTTTATAAATTAAACCTAGAAGTAAGACATATGATTTCCGTACAACGCCAAATTGTCTAAATGCTTACATGTTTACTTGTACTGTTGTCGGAGTGTACCAAATGTAATTTTCTTAAAACGGTGGACTACCGTATCGTCGTATTCAGGTAGAAAATCAACATGTTTAATGGTTTAATCTGCTAGTAATTGGTGCTTTGAGAAATAGAAATACTGGGGGACCTGACAGAGTAGCGTGTTGGGCCATTTAATACATTTGCTCTACATTAACAATCTACCTGCTCATTTACCTCATGGTACGCTGTTTCTAATGCTGACGATAGTAACATAGTAATATCCGACAAGTCAGAAGTAACTCTTATAGAGAAATATTGAATCTAGTAATTAGTGAGTTTGAAGAATGGTATTCAGTAAACCGATTGATGATTAATCCAAGCTAAACAGTTCTCTACATTTTTTTCTACACCCTAGAACGCCCTTGAAAATAAATGTAACTGTGAACAAAAATGTCAATGAGATGTTAAACAATGCCTTTCTGTAGGGATCGACCGGAATATTAAAATTTCTATCTAAATGTTCAAGCTGTCTGCAAGAAGCTTCATAAATGCTATTATATTCTGAGAAACTTATAATAGATTGAATATAGAGTCGCTGTTTAGTGTATAACTACGCCTCCACACGTTCTTCAATTTCATATTGTATTATTGTTTGGGGACAGGCTGATGACATTCAAAGAGCATCCGTTTTACAAAACATCATAAGACTGATTCTTAGGCTTCCTTATAGAAGTTCATGTCATGCAAATTTTATTTCGAAACGAATCATGACTATAACATGTATTTATCTATAAAAGTTCCAAGTATGCACTTTTGAACATGCAAATGCCTAATTTTGAAAAGCATAATTGATGGGCACTCATACAACACCAGAAATAAGAACACCCTGAAAATATATAAGTACCATCACACCTACTACAAAAGGACAATATTGTACGCTGGCTGTCACTATTTTAATTTATTACCGGCAACTTTGAGGAATGCCTCTTCTCTCAATGTTTTTAAAAGGAATTTGAAATCTACTGCAAATGAAAATAACCTAAATAACGGCTACGTGTGATAATCTGTAATTAATTGAATATTTATTACATTATATAAGTATAACACATTTGTTGTAGACAGTTTGGTCGACTGCCTTTATAATATATTTCTATGAGCTAAGGATAATTTATGTACTTATATTTATACACATATGATATATGCAATCCATTGTGTTAAATGGTAAACGGAGGAAATTAAATGTTTATGTTTGTCGATGAATAAAAATATAAATATAAATTGGAAATTATTGGATAAAACACCTAACACTTCGTTTAAATAAGTTGAGATTATTGAATTTCTAACAATACAAAATATCACAATTTGTTTGACCAGAAATTAAAGCAAATGGTTAGAATTATTGAAAAGTTACAACTTTGATCAAAAGTATACCGTTGATGAACTGGCGTGTAGTAGTGAGTGTGGAGTTTTAAGGCTTCCGTCCTATTTTTAATCCAATTGTATTAATATGTAGCGGTTTAAAAAGAAAGATGCACAATAATCACCCCGACAGCTCATCAGCAGTTATAAATGCTATTAAAGATCAGCTACATTTAATAACTCAAAGAAATGGCGAAACTGAATTAAACATGCAATAAAAATAGTCATCATTCTTAAGTGCTCCTGTATAAAATTATTATCAATTTGACTGGTAGCGACTCATCTGAATATAATTTTAACTTTTTCTTTATTTCTGATCTGGATTCTTCAATAATATTGCTAGAATATAAGTTTGAATGGTTATATTGTACATTTTATAATGTTAATGCCTATTAAAAATCTGATGGACGTCCACGATGGGTTTTCTTCTTATGTTAGTGCGGTCCTGGATGGTTCTGTCGTCAACATCCGGCACGCGATACTGTGGGTTGTATAATACATATTTCTGACCTTTAAAGAAAATTAACTTTTTGAGAAATTAGGGCCATAATATTACTGTTGGGTATATCTCGAAGGTTTTTACCATAATTGGTACCCCAAATCCCATAACAATAAGTTGAAGAACTGTTGCAATAGAGAAGTGTACTGTTTTATTTATATCGAAAACTACTTTCTTTAGGTGTAGGCTTTATAAAGCATAAGACGCGATGATTATCCCAAGATTTCCAAGATAGAAAATTTCAGCGTACTCCCCACGCCTAAGACATAGACGTAGATACTTTTAACACGCTTTTGTTAGCTTCACCTGTATGTGGGTTTGTGAGCCTGTAAAAATTCTTTACTCTTTTGGCTTACTGCGCTGTCTCCATTCACCAGCAAGACTGCCAACACCAGATTAAGTGTCCTTTCCTATGCTCCTGGAAATATAGTGGTTGATTTTGTGAGGCGTGCGATAGTAACTGCAAACTAGCGCCATTTGTCGTCTTAAACTGTATATAGCTAATCAGCTGGCTTTGTATTATAGCCATCTACAAATAACGGTGCGGAACTTTGTCGCCACCTTTCGCTTGAGTTGGTGTTTGCATTAGCAATTCACAATGTCTTGTAAATGACATAACAGACTATTTTGTGCTATCGCCAGTGGTAATGGAATTACGAGTACCAAAATGAACATTTTGCACGATGTGTAGCTTAAATTTAAATGAAAGTACACAAAGAATAGTTAAAATGAAAATGGCAGTTCTATGGTTTACAGTTAAGCATTGGTAGTGTTCAACGGGACTTAGCGGACGTAAGCGCTTGTGGGCGCTTTGCGCTAACTAAACGATGAACGACAAGCTGTCAAAAAAGCGCCAGTCAGCCTGGTTAGCACTTTTAAAAAGCGCTGTTTGATTAGCGAAGCGGCACAAAACTAGAAAAAGGTTATTTGTGGATCTGAGAGAAGCAATTACCTTTGTGTAGTGTCAATTTAATATCAGGTTTTGTGATTTTATAACCTAGGTTTTTGACAATACAAATAATAAATATTGAAATATGGAGATGGATATGACAGCTTTATCACGCCGAGGAACGTCGTTCAACGGTCACATCTAGCGCTTGTAGGCGCTTTCATGCTAGCGCTTTTATGCTAGGTCCCGTTGAACACACCCATTGTGTCAAATGGCCGAATCGGTTTATCAGTTAGAGATGAACCTCGTGCCGAGATGATCTGCGCGACCTGCCAGAAGAATTACAGAAATTAGCTACTTGGTAGAAAATGATCACCGGACTGACATGCAGAGTAGGATTAAGGGGCCTGGGTATACACAGTTATACATACAGGGTTGGGATAAAGTATGGAACCAAGCAAATAACTTTGGAACGGAAAGAGTGATATTGCTGAAAATTTGCAGGCAAGTGTAGTGACGTCTAATGCATTATGACAGCTATTAATGTACTTCCGGTTTAACCGGAAGTACCGTCAACTTTTTTAATTTAAATGGGACACCTTGTATATTTTTGCAGAATTTAATTCATCTTTTTCTTCCGAATACGTCCATAGTGGGTTTAGTATTTGTTTCTTAAAAAATTTCTCTCACAAATTCGTCCGTGGCGGTCTGCGGTCTTCCCGTTTCAGGTAATTTTTTTGTATTTTTTTTAGTCACCGTCAAACGTGTTATAGGACCCCTGTCGGGACGTAAATTATTAAAAGTTGACACACTTCTTTGTGAGTTCTCACGCGATCGCCAAAACCGACTTTGAATGACCGGCATTTTAAACACCTGAAATGATAAAGAAGCTTTATCTTTCCTGTTTTTACAGAAACTAATGCTAAACCCACTATGAAAGTATTCGGAAAAAAAAGATGAATCCAAATCTGCAAAAATATACAGGGTGTCCCGTTTAAATTAAAAAAGTTGACGGTACTTCCTGTTAAACCGGAAGCACATTAATAGCTAGCATAATAATAATAATAAACCGTCTTTTATTCAAGAAAAAAAAAATACATAAATATTTCGCTGACACTGAAGGCGAAGTCTAGCTCCTGGCTATTCAACTTAACCTTCAGAGGGGCTAACCCCAAAGAATACATGTACAGAACAAAAAACAATATTAATACTTAAGTAAAAAGATTTTTTTTTAAGTTTGCATAGTGGCTGACACTGATACATATAATATTAAAAGAATACATACACATGAAGTGAGGTAAAAATGTTTACGACTAACTTACAAGGTGTGGACGAGCATATGGGACTGTGCGCATTACTAGTCTCCCAACAGTAACAGAGCTTATTGTACAAAAATGTACCTATATCAATGTAGAGACAAAAAAATGATGGTTTGATATGATAACCGTTTTACCTTTCTTCAAAATAATATATTAAAAATTACTGAACATCTACTGTAGTACTAATTTACTGTTTCGCAAGAAAATATGCCTTGACTTTATATTTAAATTTGTTTATATTATAAGCTCTGAATTCTGCTGGAAGTGAATTGTAGAGGCGGATCGCATTATAAATGAATGATCTTTGAAACATGGCCGTTTTATATTGAGGCATGGTCAAAGTACATTTGAATCGAACATTTTTTGAGTGGACGTTAGAACGAGGAACTAGTTTCTGTCTGAGAGCTGATGTATCTAGTTTGTTCAAGAGCTTGTGTGTATATGTGCCTAGATGTAGTAATCTGCGATTTTCCATATTCAACCATTTACATTCCGTGATTTTATGTGAGATATGTTCTGATTTTCTTATCCCATAAATCAACCTACAGCAGCTGTTTTGGACTTTCTGTATTCTGTATTTATCCAACTTGGTGAGGCAACAGCCATAAATGAAATCACAATAATTAAAGTGACTAAGTACCAGCGAATCACACAATAGTCGTTTAGTTTTGAGATCAAGAATTTGTCTGTTGGTCCAAATTAGCTTCAAGGAGCAAAATGCTTTGCTAATTAAATTGTTAACATGTGCAGAGAAACGCAACGTGGAGTCAAATATTAGCCCCAAATTGCGAGCAGCATCACAGACCTGAATAATAGTGGTGTCTAAGCTAAGCGTGAACTGTTGTTTTAAAACGCTAATGGTATTCTTAGTTCCAAAATAAATAAGCTTACACTTGTCTGCGTTCAATTTTAAATTATGCTGCTCAGACATCTCCTTAACTCTTTGAAGTTCGCTGTTTATCTTAACCTTAGCCATTTCAATATTGCTAGCAGGAAAACTGAAATATAGCTGTGTATCATCAGCGTATGCCTGTATCTGGCAATTAGTTATACTGTTCAGTATGTCGGAGGTATAAATTATGAACAGTAAGGGACCAAGAATAGATCCTTGTGGAATACCAGATAATATATCGGTGGGAGTTGAAAACTTGCCATTGACAGATACAGTCATCGTTCGACCTAATAGGTAACTCCACATTAATAATACTGCTGGATTCGTAAAATTATAATACTTTAACTTTTGACAAAGTAGCTCATGAGATATAGTGTCAAAGGCTTTAGAAAAATCCAAAAGCACTAAAGAAGTAGACAAACCATTGTCATACGCCGTGAAAATATCGTTCGTGACAGTCACTAGAGAATCAGTTGTAGATCTTCCCGGACGAAATCCATTTTGGCAATTAGGTAAAAAGTTGTTTCTTGAAAAATATTCGTATATTTGATTGAACATAAATTTTTCAAATATTTTAGATACAGCTGGTAAAATACTTATGATGCGTAAATCTGAGAAATCTGTAGGATTCGACTTTTTGGGTATAGGAATACCTATAGCTTCCTTCCATAGTCTAGGAAAATATGAATTCAAAATACAACAGTTAATGATATGTGCTATGTATTTGTCAATGAAAGGGCTACAGTATGTTAGCATGACACGATTGATATTGTCTACCCCGAAAGCATCAGATTTTATAGTACCAATCATTGAGTGGACTTCCTCGACAGTAATTAATTGAAATGAAAATGTTTCATGTGCACCGCATGAAGATTTACTATAAAAATCGATTTTTTCATCGCAGTTATTCGTTACACACTGAAAAAAAGTTGAAAAATATTGATTTATCATAATTAGGATTTGCTAGTCCGGCAGGTAAAACAGTGGTTCGATTGGATTTAACTCCCAAGTCTTTTAAGGCTTTCCAGTAGTTTTTCACTTCTTTATTTTGAACTACCTGCTTCAGGTAAGACTTTTTTTCATTCCTCGTGACAGTCAATGTATAATTCCGCAATTCTTTATACCTCTGGTAGTCCAAAGGGTTTCGAGATCTTTTAAATTTAGATAATGCTTTGTTCCTCTCTTTTTTCAAAATTTCTAGGTTCGGGGTTAACCATGGTGAAGGATTTTTCGTAACTCTCTTGCAGACTAGTGGGGCAAATTTATCAAACGCATCTAAAATGTATAAGTTTAATAGATCCAATTTGTTATCAATATTATCTTCTAAAATAATTGTCTGCCATGGTAAACTAGAAAAGTACTCTAAAAAAGATTCTAAATTAAAATTACGGAATGAACGATACTCAACGAATTTCGGGGAGTTATCAATCACAGGTTGCTCTATAAACACAAATGTTAATTCGTGATCAGTGATAGAATGAGCTGATAGGGTTCCTGTCTTAGACACTAAGTCTCTATTAGAGATTAAAATAGGGTCTATCAGAGTACTAGAGGTACTAGTGATTCGAGTTGGGACATCTAAAATTTGCGAAAAGCCGAAGGACTGAAAGCATTGCAAGAGGGGATTGTTTAAATTAAAAAAATTTACGTTAAAGTCTCCAAGACATGCAAACCAATCAACTGTATAGTATGTATGAGACAAGATGTTATCTATATCAGTTACAAGATCATTGATAGCTGAATTTGGAGGATAGTAGAAAACAGAAACAATGGAGTTAAAATGTTTAGATTTAAATTTGAGCATCAAGTATTCCAGATTACTCGTAATATCTACATCTAGGCTCAGAACCTCACATATTAGTGATACCTTGACATAAGCTCCCACACCTCCGCCTCTGCCAATACGATCTTTTCGGAATAAATTATAACCTGCAATGGCTACCATAGAATCCATATGTTCGTCCAACCAAGTCTCTGAAAGAAGCATGATATCAAAATCGTTAGCTAAAACAGTCTCTTTGAAATCAATGAAATTAGTAAATATCGACCTCACATTCAAATGAGCAATTTTCATCTTCTGTATAAGTTAATTAAACGCTTCAAGATTATATAATAGTACAGGTGTTATTAGTAAATAACCTAGAAAAAATATCTTAAGAAATACAACAGCGTATGTATTCAATAGAAAATTCTTGTAACAAAATGTAACAATGCAAAGAAGACACGGTGAAATCAAACTAAAAAATAAGAGATCCAAAAAACAAAAATAATTGATGAGCCACCACTTTTTATTGCACTACAGCATCTTAAAAACCCAACCCAAATTAAGAAATAAATATACCAACAACGTAATGTACATATTTTCGGCGAAACACGACACCTACAATTTTTCCAAGGCAGCCTTAGAGTCAATAAGATATCGTATGTTATTTTTCATAGCATAGACACTGCCCATACTTGACCACACATTCCTTAAAGAAGTCTTTTCTATTGCGGCTTCCATGAGTTTGGCCCGATTTTCTGTTAGGTCCTCTTTTATGACGATGCCTGAACCTTTAAACAATTTTTTATTGGCGTAGATCTTCTGCTTGACCGTAATACTGGACAGCTTCAATAATATCCCTCTTATTTTACCTTCTCACTTCTTTCCAATCCTTTTACAAAATATTATATCCTCCATGGTGATTTTGATTTTCAGATGAGAATCGAATAATCTGATAATTTCAGCATTCAGGTTTTCTTCGGCCTGCTCCTTCAACTGGAATATTCTAACATTGTTTAGTCTAGATTCTTGGTCCAATTTATCTAGTTTATTAGTGAGATATTCGTTTTCGCTTTTCAACATTGTCATCTCTTCCTTAATATCTGCTATGACTGTACTATTGTTGGATTCGTATTCCTGGAGTTTTTGTTCCAATTCAGTTATTTTCACACAGAGATTTTTTGTCACATTCTCAGCAACTTTTTCTATCAACTGTTTCATGAAATCTCCTTCTTTTAGCAAGGAATTGATGCCATTACTTATAGAATTTTTAATTTCCTCTCTTAATTCTCTTGTGAGTACCATTATGGAAATTCTGATTTACTCACTTGATGTACTGGTGTAAGATGCAGCTGCTGTAGAAGTTTCACTATTTTTACACACGATTAAACCACTACTTTACATGTATGAAAGCGGAGCTCATAAAACCATGTCTACTCTGTGTCAACCATAGGCGCGTAATCAAATGTCTTCGGATGCACTAGACGTCACTAGACTTGCCTGCAAATTTTCAGCAATATCACTCTTTCCGTTCCAAAGTTATTTGCTTGGTTCCATACTTTATCCCAACCCTGTATGTATTTGCCAAGTTAAAACACGGATTCCCATTTCGAACAGAACATACTTGTTTTTCAAACTACATACACAGTATTTCAGAAGGTGATAGTTAAAGACCTTAATGAATGACAAATATTTGCGATTTTCTCAAAAAAGTTTTTTAGTGTGCAAAAAAACTCGCAATGCAGTCATACATTCTTCAAATATCTGTAACTTAACAACTAATTGTCAAAAAACAACAATTTTCAGGAGGCACAAAAACATTTATAGCTATTGCTCTGTGACATTGGTTGTTTTCACACATCATTGCAATTAATGTAGGTATAGGAAAATGATTTAATTTCAAATTCAATAACAATGATCAAATACAATGCATTTTACTCCACTGTTGTAGAAGAGGTTCTTCGAATTCGAAACTGACTAGAGTTTATTGGCATAAACTACCAATGTCTAATGATTTTGGCTGTTCTTGATATAAGCGACAGTGAAAATGGATGTTTCTTTTAAAACACTGTAACTTTGGGCTCGCTTTATCCATGGACGTTGGTAGTTTATGCCGTAATAATATTTTCGGCTGATACATATGACGTTTATATTAACAGTGACGCCAATATGTGAAATTTGTTAAAATATGATATTGGTTGTTTTTGATAAAAACCCTTCAAATGCGATATCATAAAAAGGCAAAATGGATGACAAAGCGCAAGCTTCCTTCTTCAATCTGCTTTTTGAATCATTACTGTAAGTTTAAAGGTAACGTCAGAAGCTTGGAAATGCGAAACTCATTTTTATGGTGACCTTTCGACCTTACCTTTGGACCTTTTGACCTTACCTTTAAATGTTTGGACTTATCTCCCCTCATCTTGGATACACACATAGAGGAGAAAGGGAACAGGCAGCCACGCCTCCTCGCTAACACTGGAATACGTCTTTTCTTGGATTCTCAATTTCGCGCTATACCCTAGACCCCTAAATATCGGACAGAGTCACCTATTTTATTAGGTAGTTGTGCCACTCCGGCTACTTGTTTAGGTGACCGCTTGTAAACACTGCGTGTCGTTAACATTTTTCTAATGTTATTATACAGCTGTTGGTTTTTATAATCCTAAATGTCTCTTTAATTAAATTTAAAATTAATGAGTTGTTGATCGGGGTGTGTTTTACATAAGGTGTGGCAGATATAAGCGCTATAATCATAACAACGTCTGTCGAGACTTCTAGTTTATAATTGCAAAGTTAATGTTATAAACACAGTTTAAAAAAACTAAATAACGCTTTTAAATATATCGAAAAGGTTAAAAATAATTTTTAAAATAAGCTAAAACAACAATGAATGAAAAATACTAGCATTATTGTAAAAAAAGCGTCGGGCGCTCCATTTACGAATAATATGGCACAACGTTTTTTTTTAAACTATATTTATTTCTTCTGAAGAGGATAAGAGATGTCTTGTAGACCCAAGTTGTTGCTATCATTGACTTATGGGGTCAACTTCTCCTTCTTGCAGGTTCCACCAAAGGTATACTCGCTAACAGCCAAAATACAATCACTTGTGCTCCAGACAGTGATATCTATAGATTCGTGCGGTCTTAAAGGACTACGAAGTATTGGAGAAGTTGGTGTGCAGTTGATGCAGGATGTCTTCAACTGTATCATAGACGAGGCCGTGCTAGCGAACTAAAACGATAAAGACGACATTGTAACGACCACGAAAAATAAATCCACATGAACAAATATTTATATTTAGGAATTATTTATTAAATTTATATTCCATCACATTGATTGTGGTGCAATTGGAAAACATGACGAAATTTCTGTTACCGTACGCAGTATTACCTTTTGTTATTGTTATTTTTATAGCAAATATTCAATAAATATGTATATTTAGGATGTAAACCTTTATTACTTTCCCAATACCGGTTGAATTATATTGAATAAATTGAATACCGTTTTATTTAGAAACTACTTTTCAAGCACAAAAAATGCAACTGAAGTTTGTTTCTTTCTAGTGACGTAGCAGTAAATAATCAATATTAGCGTCGGATTTGGACCTCTTAATTTCTTAAATGTTATCCAAGCAAAATATGTTTTTCTTGTTGTTGTGAAGTAATACAAACAAAATGTTGCGCTGGTATCGGACTTTCATTATACTACAGATAAGAAGTGAAAAATGTTATCAAATGAAAAAAATATTTTTTTGGTGACAAATGGAAAGATTATGATTATATAATTTGTATACCAAAGCTGTTTTTTCTTTTTTTCACAATGATTTAAAATATACATCAAAATTAAAATTGATTTTTAAATCCAGTACTGAAGACACGCCGGCAGCTCTTGAACAAGACCAAGGGCTCTGATGTCAGAATGCTAGTTTTGACCAGAGACGTCCTACTCCAATACCTATTACCGTTATTCTTCCCTATATTCCCAACTAATCGTGAAAATAGTTAACTGTGTAACTAGTATATATTATGCACGACAGATGATGAATGAAGATGAAGCTCGAGACAAAGTGTAGGATCGATATAAATATGCTTCTAAATTTTTGAAGATAGATCACAAATTCTAGTAATAAAGTACCAAGTCGAATATGTTTTGTTGAAGCAACTTTTTCGGCGCCATGATAACTCAACGACTAAGCGCTCAGTCTTCCATTCTATGATGTCCGGGTTCGGTACAGGGCTTTACAACTTATTTTTAATTAATTTTAACCTAAAAATTTATTGATATGCCACACATACCTTTTTTCTATGATCGAAATAAATACAGGGTGAGTTTTTAGTAACGGCTCGGTCGATAACTCCACTAATGTAGAAGATAGCGAAAAAAATTGTACATAAAAGTTGATGCCACGGATATGCTCCTTGCTCATAAAATATTTAGATTTATACAGGGTGATCCATAACTACGTGGTGATGCAAACATGCATTTTTTTAAATGAGACACCCTATATATTATTCCATATTATTCAAATCCTACTAATGATTTCCGTTCTTCCAATATAGGGTATTGTTACATTATACAGGGTATTTTAAAAGTTATGACCATTTTTATATCCAAATAGCGGTCAAATGAACGTACTGTATATCAAAAAGTAATGAATCAAACATTTTTTTTTCACACAAGAAGATTAAAGATATCGTCTAGTTTTAAAATCAGCTATAAAAAAGCCCGTGACGCATATTCGTATACAGGGTGATGTAGAATGCAAAATCTAGATTTACTGGCTTTTTTTAAATGTAACCCCCAATATTTTATTATACCAAAGAATTGCTTTTAATATGCTCTTTCATCTTTGGATAGCACTTGTTATGGCTGCATTCATTAGTTTCTGAGATATTTCGATTTTTCTACAAATTTCAAATACACCTATTTTTTGCTGAAATTGATTTATTTTGAGAAAATACTATCGAATTTTAGTTTTTCCTAACCAAAAACTAAAATATAAGGCCTCAATAGCACTTGACCAAGTCAAAACTCTGAATTAACGAGATAATATAGGTCAAGTGTGCTGAGGAAACAACTTTATAGACGTCATGCATAATTATCAAGCAGATGTATCAGGTAGGCTATGAAATACCAAACGACGCAGTCCAAATAAAACGATTCTTCAATGTTTCAAACCCATTACCTTTAGAGTGTCTCCGTTCTGGATATTGCTGTTCATAGTTGATATATTCTAGAGGCAAGAGGCAAGTAGACAATTTCTCAAAGATTCTTCTAAATGCCCTTAGTGGAAAAATTAATTTTCCAAGCTGGTTTTTCACACAGTACGGAATTATTGAGCAGGTTATGAAAACTGTCGATTTTTGAAAGCCTACCTGATAAATCTGCTTGATAATTATGCATTACGTCTACAAAATTGTTTCCTCAGCATACTTGACTCTATTATCTCGATAATTTAGGGTTTGACTTCATCAAATGGTATCATGACCTTATAATTTAGTTGTTCGTTAAATAAGAAACATTAGATAGTACTTTCTCAAAATAAATAAATTCCAGTACAATAGATAAATTTACCGAAAAATTGAAATATCTCGGAAACTGATGGACGTAGGTACAAGTGCTATACAAAGATGAAAGAGCATATTAAAAGCAACTTTTTGGGATAATAAAATATTGGGGGTTACATTTAAAAAAAAAAGATAAAATCTGGATTTTGCATACGAATATGCGTCACAGGCTTTTTTATAGCCGATTTTAGAATTAGAGGATATTTTTAGTCTTCTCATGGAGAAAAATGATTTTTGATTCATTACTTTTTGATATACAGTACGTTCATTTGACCGCGATTTGGATATCAAAATGGTCATAACTTTGGAAATATCTGTATAATGTAACAATACCCTATATTGGAAGAACGCAAATGTTTAGTAGAATTTGATTAAGTAATAATATATAGGGTGTCTCAGTTAAAAAAATGCATGTTTGCATCTCCACGTAGTTATGGATCACCGTGTATAAATCTGAATATTTTCTGAGCCAGCAGCATATCCGTGGCTACAACTTTTACATACAACTTTTTTCCCTGTCTTCTACAGTAGTGGAGTTATCGACCCAGCCGGTACTAAAAACTCACCCTGTATATTATTGTATCAAATTTTATTAGACATTTGTTATGTTGCTATCTAGATATTTATTCTGTTAAACAATATTTAATTTTGAACAGTACATTGGCGTACATATTTTTGCTAATATTACTCTTGAAACTGCCCCCGAGATGCCACTGGAAATGTCTCGTTGCAGTGAACCATACTGCCAAATTACCAAAAAAATGGTTCAATGTCGTCAATCTATTCAAGAAATTACTAGAAAATTATTTTTTCGAAACTCTGACATCCTCTGAAGGTTTACTTAATTTATCTTGGTCATTTGTTCAATCGCGAGAACTACAACATTGTTGAATGTTTAAAAGACATGCCCAGAATGATTGTTTTTTTATCCCCTATAATGATTATATGAACTTGCAGCCTATCGTTAAGTAACATCCTGTATATCTATAAAATCTTCTCCCATTCAGCATCGGCGAACGAAACCTGGGATAGAAGGAAGGATTCGGTAGTCGGGGCACGCAAGCAAGCGCTGTAATTAAATTGTTTTCTGGTCTGCGGGGCTGCCGAGCGGTCGCAGAATAATAATCATCCGGCCAATCACAATAATATCATCCGAGGATTCCGCGCCAATGAAATACTTAATTACGTTCCAGTTTTCCCGCCGCGATTCCTACCATTAATCCCTCCTACGGGGATTTCGATCTCGATCTCAACGGGTGGATTTTCTGATGGGATTAAAAATGCGCCAGTCTAGATGGGAAATGCTGCTATGTGTGTATGGTGAACTTTGACCTACATTTTACAGGTCACTCTTTCCTATTAGTCCAATATACGTTTATCTATTATTTATTAGTGATAAGAGAAATATCTAACGTATTACACCCGTAGACGAAATAATCCACGTAATAGAAACCCAGAAGGATGGAAATCAATCGGCTCAGATAATATTCACGTCGAAGTTATAAAACTCGTATCCCAAGAAGAAGAAAAGGGTCTGCATCAGCTGTTAACCTCAATATTCAATGCCATCTACCATACAGGAAATATCCCAAGAGATTGTATGAGAGCAACATTTATTACCCTGCCAAAGAAAACCCATGCTTAAAATTGTGACGATTATCGCATGATAAGCCTGATGTCCCATGTCCTCAAGATATTCCTCTGAATGATACACACCAGAATATACAAGAAGTGTGAATACCAACTGGATGAAACACAATTAAACGTTCTCACACAGAGGTAGAGACATGAACGTCAATGTAGACGCTTGTTTCATAGACTAAAAAAGAGCTTTGATTGCGTCAAACATGAAAAACTTATAGAAGTCCTGACAACAACTGATGGAATAGAGAGAAAAAATTTAACTAATCGCAAATCTCTATTGGTAGCAACACGTTAGGTAAAGTTGAGGGTATAAAATCAGAAGCGGCCATGATTAAAAGAGGTGTAAGGTATGCTGACGTGCAATCGAATAACCTAGTAACTCGAGTTACTAGGTTTTTGCTTTGTTTGCATATATCGGAACCCCAGCTCGAGCTCGGACTGCTAGTTTCGGAGATATTGAGACGTCAGTTTTAGTAGAGACACATACTTAAAATATATATTTTCATATATAGAGATACTTGAATCCATTGGAATACTTGAATGAACGGAATCATAAGTGCTATCGTAAAACCTAGTACAACCTGACAAATGTAAAAAGAGCCGTGAGAAATATGAAATAGACAAGGTAGCAAGAGACGAGAGGATATGAAATAACGTGTGCGTGTGAGACAGCGGCGAAATTCCAAGTCTCTTGCTACACTTGTCAGGCTGTAAGTCGAGTTACTTAAAACCCTTACTTGTATAAAAGATAATAAACTGATCTGTTGATTATTTAAATTCTTAGTTACAAACGAAAAACATAGCAATTTACCCATTTATATAAGGTATAATGCAACATTGCTATACCTGCAAGGGATTGGGAGGTAACAGGACTATTAGTGAAATGTTTGTTATAAATGAAAAAGTGTTGCAAGCCAGCGTGAGGCTAAAAATCGCGATTGATGCAATCAAAGTGGGTTCTAAAAAGGTAAAAGGAAAAATGAATGAGTTGTTACCCCATTGTGAAATAAGCTGCAAAAAATTATCGTGAAAACTCCTTCATAAGTATCGCCAAACAATATTCCAGTATTTTGCTGAATCCCATGGAATTGGTGAACTTCATCTCCATAATACCCACAAAAGCTTTTGTGGCACCCTATCAGTTTGTAAGAAGACGTTTATTCATTTTTTTGGTTGCAAAACTGATGAAACAACATGTTTGATCAGACAAAAGACCAATGACTTGCCACGTTTAAGGGAGATTAGAGGAAATAACATGCCGATGCAAGCAAATACTTTGGGCCAGCTGGCCACGTTGAGATGAGGTGAAAGATTCAGTTAAAATAGCAGCCACCACTCAACTCTGTTGTTTGCCAAATGGAAATATGCAATTTTGTTAGCTTTTACGGTTTCCTTTAGGTTATTACATACTTGGTTTAGGAGTGCTTTTATGTTTATACAGTTATATCGAGTTTTAGTTGATTAACGGTTTTCAAGTGTATCAAGGCATACGTTTTTACCCTATTTAGGACTATTTTGATCACTTTTTATTGATAAATCCTACAAAAATTCAATGAAAATATAGTGGCAAGGTTTACCTTATACACATAGTCATGCTAACAAGAAAAAAAATGAGAAAATTATCAGGACAACTCAATTTAGAACAGTTTTACTATGCTGATGACATAAAAACTAAACTACTTGATGGACAAAGTATAAATGATATTATATAGGACCAGGGTTACTGTCTGTCTTAGGCTTGTTTTCGGTGAGGTACACCCAAGACACTTACTATGTTTTTGAGTTGATACCGTCCAAGTAATATACAGTGAGTAATTAAAAACGTGAAAATAACTTTTCTGTGGACAGCATATCAAACAAGTCTTTTCATTAGGCTGGAAGAGAAGAAGAAAATCTATACTAAGTGTACATCCGATTACCAAAAAAACTATGTTATATGCAAAAAATGAAAAAAAGCTTCAAAACGATTTTCCCGGAATTGTCGTTTCTTGAGTTACTAGGTTTTTCGATTGCACTGCAGCATGGGTTCGTGTTATGGCCCCTATTATTTAATGTATATTATACAGGGTGCCAATTTAGTGTGTAATTCTTCGATATCTCGCAAAGTATACCCGATAGAAGAAAATGTCAAATACACAAGTTATTTGGTTACTAAAGATGCATATTCTAAAAAAAATTGAAATATACAGGGTATTGCGAGAAAGTAGGATCAACTTAATTTTGTTATATACTTTTTTTTAAATTCATCTAGTTTCCGTCATTCATTCCATAGTGCAACTATGCGAATTGAACTAAACTATATACTTACACAGGATGTTTTCTTGACATGTTACACACACTAGAAAAGTAAAAAAAGCTCTCACCGTTAACTGTCACGTTATTCTTGCATTTGCATCTTTTAGAAGGAAGTGTCTTCGTATTCCTGAAGTGCAAAAATTTTTCTACTCACATACATAATTTTATATTAGCTGCTAACATGTCTTATGAGTTCCCTTTTTCCCAAGTTTCGCAACTTTGCATACCTTATTACTTGAGCTTGTTCTGAATCCCCAGTGTGACATCACTACCTCCCTGTACAAAATATTTTTTCAAAACTTGTTAACACGGCTGAAATTATATTAGCGCCATTTCCATAAAAATTACAAAACAAACTCCCACTACCTGTGGTTTCAGTTAAATTTTGTAATAGTTTGCAGGCTCGTACAAGCCGCTCATGCATAGGTATGTTAAATTTTGAAAGGTTTGTTATTAACAATGAAATATTAACTCTGCTCTTGTTTGGATTCCCATACCGACTATTCGATGTTTTTTTTTTTATTTTTGCGACCCACATTTTGCACGTACGGTACGTGGCCGTTGGGAAAATTTATAATAAAACTCTCACAAAACACGAACGCGCTAACAGCTGAATGGAAAAAGCTACGTTCCCGACACCTACGCTCATATTATTCATCTGCCAATTATTGTGGTAGCTGGGACATATTTTTTATCATATTTGTAATAATAAAAAATGGAGAACTGTGAACCATTTCCCACTCTCGTTCAAGCACGCAGCAGAAACGTTCCAATATGTGCAATCTCTGCTCCATGGAAAACATAGATGTCATGCGGCACAAGAAGACATCAATAAAAAATAGTCTTACGCTGACTAGTGACTGAATAGTCAACCCTTTCAAGAAACGGAGAGGCCGATTCAAAATCTGTGACCTAAGAGAAAGCAGCTGCAACTCTAAACTACAAAAATCGTTCAACAAGGAGCTATCTATAATAAATGACAGTTGAAGCAGAGCACGACAACAATATAATATATTACAACTGCTTGCAAGACTCCGCATACAACCAAAACATCCAAGCCAGGATGCAACGGCTGCACTCTAAAAAATGTTTTTTAAAATTACTAACAAAGTCGTAGGTTATTCAGTGCCAGCGATTTTGTTAGTAATACTACAAATCAGATTTGTAACTTCATTTAGCAACTTTCTAATATTGTAAATTCCCAAAAACGCATTTTTGTAATATCACAACATTTGTCTGTGATATGACATGACAATTTGTATAATTATTATGCGATTTTAGACAATTTTAAGGATATCTTATTGGTTTTTTACATATATATTTTGTAAACCTATTTTGTAAGATATGTAATTTCACATAATTTACCTGTAATATCACTAGATTGTATTTTAAAATCATTATACGTTTTATTACAAATATTTTAATGATTCATTTTGTAATTTTACGTCACTTTATAAAATTACTTTGTAGTCTTACAAAAAACCTATTATATTAGGTTTTAAAAAAAGTCTGTCATTATAAACATATTTTCATTTTAAGTATGAAAATAAGGTAACACAACATGAAAATTCTATACATACACAAAATAGAAAATCAACTGTTTCAGTCCTATCGGCTGACAAAAAATCATATTATATCAGCTTGTTGGCCAGGCAAACAGTTAGTTAACGTGCCAGTTTATTAATAAAAGAAATTACTGTTTCCTACTGGGAGTGTGACTCGATTTTCTCCCAAAGTCAAGATGCACTTTAATAAAATATGTTTGAGTCATTTCCAAAGTTACCGAAAAATTTTTTTGATTAATCCGGTTAGAATTAGACTATATGACAAATAGTAATTTTATTGCTTCTTGAACTTGCATTGATGAACTGAATTCTTTCATTGTAAATGGAAATTTTCTTTCTTCCTTCTTCATCTGAAATTAAAGAAAATATTTTTCTCAAAGTATTACGACTCGGAAACTTTTTCACTAATTAACCATATCATATCGAAGAAAAATAAAGACGAATGCATCCCTAAATAAATTTGGTATACAGGATGGCCATATTTCCAAGATGGCGGCTTACCTTGGTTAAATGCACCTTGTGTTCCTTTTACCCAATGAATCCTCAAACTTCAAACACAAGTAGCACCACTAAATGTTATATACCGGCACTTCCAAAACAAAATCCATAAAATAACGACCCTTCCGCTGTTTCTCCATTCACACAAGCCGATTCTTCTCGCCCGCCGGTGCTACCTTTCATCGGCAACGCGTAATCTGTACTGAGGGCA
This sequence comes from Callosobruchus maculatus, assembly GCA_951848785.1. Taxonomy (NCBI): domain Eukaryota; kingdom Metazoa; phylum Arthropoda; class Insecta; order Coleoptera; family Chrysomelidae; genus Callosobruchus; species Callosobruchus maculatus. The sequence continues at coordinate 524,112 of CATOUR010000057.1, forward strand.
AGTGGCCATATAAGGCGTTTCAGTCAAATTACCATTGATACCAACCGAAGAAAACAATTATTTTACTAACATTATTGAAGTATTTTTCTAAAATAATTATAAAGTTACACAAGAAGATTATAAAAAAAACAAACATTTTGTATAATGGCAATTATCTTGTGATTTTGTCTTACAAAAATGCAACACAGTTTTGTAATTTTACAAATATTTTGTGAAAAAATGAATTATTTGTATTTTTTCTGTAAATCTACAAAAATATTGTCTTTTTGTTAAACTTTACTGTGGTTTTACAACATGCCATAGTAAAATCGTTCCAATAATGCTTGTAATTGTTTTGTAAAAACACCCACGTTTTTTTCAGTGTGGTTTGACAGGTCCTGCGATACAGCTTGTCGGCAAAAGGCTCTATTTCAGTGAGCACAGAACCCCACAGTCGAGAACAGACAGGCTGATATTGAGTTCATGAACAAATACAACAAAATCAACATGATGCCAAAATAAAACACAAGGTTATGTCCGGGATTGTGTCGCATCCCAGTGATAGCGGAACCTCCTTTACTCTGGCCAAACAGATAGAGACAAACCTCTCGAGAAGTAGCTTTCCTCCTATCACATGTGCGGATGGTCGGAACTGCAAGGACAAGGCCGAAGTATCTGTTAAGACATTTACAGTAAATTTCAACGTAAGTGTATCCTAAACTATGAACGAGATAACGTTCAAATCAAAAACAGTCCGGAAGTTGCTACAATGACTTGACATCAATAAGGGGACTGGGCCCGACATGATTCCCGCTGTTGTGAAGAGGTGTGTACCGGGGCTCGCTCCCGTACACCTTCCCAAAATACTGGAAGTGCAAAGAAGGAATCCAGAACTGATCCAACTAACTACAGTCCTATAGCTTTACTTTCTTAATCGACATAGTGATGGAGAGATGCGTAAATCAGGAGCTCATAAAATACCTTAAGCTCCATCACTAACACCCGTATGCACCGCAAGTCAATTGCGCGATTAGTAACGTAAACCTGGATTAGATTACTTGCTTACTATGCACCTCAAACTGACAATTTTGACACTGTCACTGTCAAAACAATCTTGCGAACACAACCTTGCTGTATCTCCAATCTGGATTAGTTAATCTCTTGACGGTGCATGGCTAGATGCCAAAGATTAGCAAAACGCGATTAGCGAACTAGGATAAGAATCGCCAAACGGTGCATACGGGTGTTAAATTAACCGGACTATCTACATCTACATCTGGGGATCTCCTGTATTGCGCCACACATGTGTGGAGCAAACTCGTCCATTCGTTTGGCGAGTCTCACGTTATTTTTCTCGATATTTCAAAAGCAATCGATCAATGGTGGCATGCTGCTCTCCTAAACAAGCTTCCAAAGCTCGGTCTTTCCGCTAAACTGTGCGGATAGTTAGCAGACTTCCTCTCTGGTCACAAAACCTCCGCCATGGTGTACGGCTTCTCCTCTACCTTCCACAACATCAACGTTGGGATACCGCAGGCATCGTTATTGACTCCACATCAATGATCTGCTCCTTAGCACTATAAAACCAATTCACAGTTTTGTGACTGACAAACTGTTCTAAATTATGAAGCCCTATAGTGTTGTGAGATACTTTTTTAAGACAGATGAGGAATCTCTAGTACAGTATCACGCAATGTATACTTACTATTTAGCTGAATTTGGTATTATCAAAAAAGTAGCTTCAATGGGCTTAAACTCCAACATGCAGATGTGCAAACCTTTTCTGTAAGGACGTCAAATATGACCGTTCCAGTATTAATATGAATTCTATAATTAAACTCCCTACTACATTACAAGAGGGTATGTTCTGGGGGCCACGACGGAGGTCAGGGGGATTTGCTGTATGCAACTCTTGTGGACATTGATTATTATGTACATAGGTTGGGTTTCTGCTTATTTGTTCACTATCACACGAATAAATAATAAACATCGTAATAAAGTTGAAAAAACGAGAAATTGGGAAAGTAGCCATGTGTAAGCACAACACGCATATGTTTTAAATCAAAATAAATATGATGTTAACTCAAACAAACTTAGCAAACTGAAAATTCATACGCTTTTTTTTGCTTAAGGGGCCTGGATACACACATCACACATCATATGTATTTTCCATATAAAACACGGATTCGTAAGTAAATGGTCAACTCACTTGATTTTCAAGCTATATACATAAATTTTCAGAAGGCAATAGCTAAGACCGAAACAAAAAAGTTTTTTAGTGTGCAAAACATCACAAGGAAAAATCATAATTATTAAAATTTTTGTAATTTTACAACCAAACACGATATCAAAACATGGCCCACGAATTGACATAGCGCAAGCTTTCTTCTTCAATTTGCTTTTTGAATAATTACTGTAAGTTCAAAGGTAAATACGAAATTCATTTTTATGGCGACCTTTTTGGCCTTACCTTTGCACCTCTGAACCTTAGCTTTAGACCTTTCGACTTGCTTCCCCTCGTTTTAGAGACACACATATTAGAGATAGGGAACAGGCAGCCACGCCTCCTCGCTAACACGGAAATACGTATTTTCTTGGATTCTCAAGTTCGCGCGTTATACCCTAGCCCCCTATTGGGACTCCAAATATTCCTATCTAGTTTCTGTCAATACACGTTGAATAACATTGCGTACTGTATTATAGCTCGATTGTACCTCCTTTCATGTTTCTTCGCGTTTAATAAGAAAGTCTTGAAGACACAGAAGGTTACGAGCAAAAGAGCTACAGTTTCGTACCCAACGTCATAAACATAAACTTTTGTGTCACTAAAAACAAATGTCGTAGATTTTGTAGCTACAATAAAACGCTGGAGGGAAACCATCTGTATATTTATCAGTAAAATAATAACCTTTGGTGTCTTTTATATCAGGAGTATACGCTCCAGAGGAAAACTCGTTGGGTTCGAAGGATGGTTGTGTTTATTTAGTTGACCCAGTATGAGCCTACGTAAATTAATTTTTCCACATCCCTAAAATTGGCCATAATGAATTATTCCCGTAAATTTCCACATTTTTTATGCAACCGTGTGAGAACTCAAATTTTGACAGGTTATTAGACCTCTAAACTACACTCTTAGTCTGGTGTTCTGGATAGTTGGATGAAACACGTAATGCGCTGCTCCCTGTACTATACGCACAATGCCGATATGCCGTCTGGTGGCGCACATCTTAGCCGCCAGAATGCAGAAGGCAGTCATCCTTGGGTGCCTTCGTCTACTTACCTCTCAGTAATAGTCTCTGGGTAATGAAACAGCAGCAAGGTGTGTCAAAGCATTTTGTGTTTTCTAAGCTTAACTTCACTGATAGTCTAGATTAGGGAAGAAAGGCCACGAAACTTCCTAGAGAACCATAGAATGAATGTTTATCTAGCTATTTTGATAGCATATCCAAACAAGTACGTTTATAATGCTGAGAGCGAAGCTGTGGGCTTCTAGTGGCTGGATGAACTTGCTGTTGAGGCACGTGACGAATGACAGATATTCGCTCTAATCGAAATGTGACGGCCAAATGCAGCACATAGTTACAATTCTAGTTACAATTCCAGTGGATTACAACTTGTCCCGTGAAAGTAAGCTAGTAGTAGTAGTAAGTTCCTTACACTGAATCACTCGACAATCAGGTGGTGTGCAATTTCTGAGCTCATTAGTTAGTTTGAATATTTCTGTGGGCTAATAAAGACGCAAGTTTTTCAAATAAAAGTGGTGGTCATTCATCGGAAATACTTTTTTGTATTAGTATGGATCTCCATCAAATAACGGCCAACTCCATCGACTAAGTGATGCATAACTCATAATCTAGTTCGGTTTATTCACTAGGGCCGGCATTTTTTTATTCGTATATATAAAATTTATTACAATAATAATTCTCGCTGTTAAAATATGCAGACATCTTCATTCTCTGAATAAAGCTTTAGCGTATTTTTACCCAGTTTTATCTGCAGAATAGCAATTCGTCAAATACTATTAAGCCATCTTACAAACCTTCAGCTTAACTTTTAATTAAAAAAATGTGCGTCCTCTGATCACGTCATTTCCATGATTGTAATATGTAAGGATCGTTTATTAGTTTGAATTTTACACCACCGTATGGTTATTTGTATGGCCTCTGTTGTGGAAGAGACCGATTTAAGATTAAACACTTTATCAATGTTTTTTTTAAGTTTTTTTCAGAAATTAGACGCTTAAAGTCATTATTCTTTGCACATTGCTGCTTTTGCTATCAAATATCAATGTTGTGAGTATTATTGATCTCTTATTATTGATCTCAGTTTAAACTTCTGCTTTTTCCTCTAACTAGTGTAAAAAGCATGGCAGTTAACACCAGACTCATGTCTCCTTTATGCAGTGACTCTTTTAAAAATTCTAGTCGCAACCATACAATTTCTCACCTGTATACTAGTATCTTGGCCATAAGCATTTCGAGATTTCTTCCGATTCTGATTTGTGTGAGCTTAACAGTTTCTTTTGAAAGTCGAAATCTGTCGAAAAACTCCTGATCATTGCTGTGGTTCATGTGATCAGTCCTTGGTTTTATAGCATAAGTCTGATCAGGATTGATATGACCTATTATATCCATCAGTTCCATACCAAGATCTTTTAGGAGCTCTATATTGTCCCAAAAATTCATACTACAAAACCAAAAATATGTAAACAATAATCAACCGTTATACGGTAACTGCATACCTGCAGAAACAACAGAGCATTTTGTCAATTACGATATCGGTAAAATCAATGTGAAGTACGAGTATATTTACAGACAACAGAGGCACAAAGTCATACAAAATCACCTGATTCAATTCCGAACAGATAATCTTTCCGATAAGGCAAACTACCTTAGGAATGTCATCTTTATGGAGTGAAAATACACCCTATTATTTGTATTTCTCATGTGAGAATTAGCGCAGAATCGATTCGTGGACATGCAAACTAAAGGTATCAATTAAAGGTATCAATTAGAAGAAAATCAGAGGCAGGATCAATTTTCACATATAAATTTTGTCTGACAGCTTTATCCTCCAAATAAACACGTATTTCTATATTCAAGTTCCGAATAGGTACTCCTTTAGATAAGGCGAATTACTGTTCCGAATTGCACAGACACCCTACTTGCTAACTACTAAGATAAAATTTTACAACCGTTTAAACCATTTCTGCATAAAGGCGGGTTCTCACGATTCAGTTTCGCTGAATCAGTTTGACTGATTCGGTGATACTGAACAGATAATGAACGTGTGAACACCTTTTCAGTGAAACTGATCAGTGGGTTTGTGCTTTCAGTCAAACTGAAAGCCAGTCCTACTTTTCATTCAGTTTGACTGAATCAGTATTGAAAAATGAATACAAACGTTACTTTTATCAATGCTAAATAGATTAAAATTATTCATTAAAACTGAACAGTGTAAACGACCATCACTTTCAGTATCACTGAATCAGTCAAACTGATTCAGCGAAACTGAACCGTGAGAACCCGTCTTAAGAGTGTCGGTAGTATTTTGTCTACACGGTAGTAGGTTGCATGGATAAATAATTATGTTCTTTTTATTCAATATGGTAACATTCAGAATAAGACTCTCTTCTGTATGGGGTGGCCTATTAAGAATGGACGCCGGTAGTATCTTGGTGACCGTTAATCATATAACATCGGGCCAAAAATAAACTACCCTCAAGTGAAATCCGAACACCTAGGAAAAAGAGATATTTGCACTGAAACTTTGTACACAGCTTGGCAGTACCATTTCTAGTACACATCTAATACTTTTTGTTCATTCAGATGCCGTGGTACCTCTAAAAAACTCGAGACACAAAAACAAAGCATGGCTTTTGTGGATTCAAAAACATAATATTGGTTGCAAATGTGGCGAGAGGCCAGCTGGTTGTGTAAAAAAGATGAATTGGTTGTGTAAACATGCCCCCTAGAAGACTACAGCCCCAGTTTACGCAGTTAAGCCCCTATAAACGGGGTCGGATTGTAGGCCAACGAAAACGTGGTGCCCCTTTCACAGCAATTGCTCTAACCATGGCAGCATAGCGTGGTTGCAGTTGTAGCAGCATGGGGCGCATGGATTGCAGAAGGGCGAATGCTGTGGCCTAGACGTTCTGGAGCACGTAGAAGAACTACAGACCGGCATGATCGTCATCTACGACTACTGGCCATTCGAGACAGAATTCGATCCACTCGAGCTGTTGCTGACGCTTGGTATGCAGCTATGCAGCTATAGGGAGGTCCATTCGAATCCACACGGTGTACCACAGATTGAGTAAAATGGGCTTAGGATTATATCGTCAGCAACTAATGCTTCCACTCACTGCAAGTCATCGTCGCCAACGGCTAGATTGGTGCCAAGAACACCGACAATGACATGCTGAGTGGTACTAGACAGCCTTCTCCGATGAGTCCAGGTTCTGTTTGGAGGCACATGACAGACGCCAACGCGTAAGACGACGACGCCGATGGGGTGAACGGCGTGATCTCCAGTTTGCTGTTGAGCGCGATGTACGCCGTCCTATTGGCTTGATGGTTTTGGGTGTCATTGCATTCAACAGCAAGTCACCTTTACTTGTGATTCGTGGCCCAATGACTGCGCAACGTTATGTGAATGAGGGGTTCGAAACAATTGCCGTTCCAAAATTTATGTCCTAGGCGTCGAAGAGGGTTTCTGCCAGCAAAATAATGCACGTCCTCATATTGCAAGGGTATCGATGAGATTCCTTCAGGAAGTCAAGGTCAGGGTATTCCCGTGACCTCCATGAACACCCGATTTATCGCCAATTGAAAAAGTATGGGATTGGTTGGGTCGGTACATAGGCGATTTACCCAATCCTCCGACTGATATGCTTTTTGTCAAATTTGTATGCAGCATAGTAGCTAATACTTACGGTACCAGACTTATAAAACATTGATTAGGGTCTCAATATCTACAAGTAACTGAAAAATATATTTTGAGCAATAAACGTGTCAAAAAAGAATTAATTTCTGTTTTTTCGTAGTCCATGAACGAGATCTCCAGAACAGGCTGCATCACTAGGACACGAATTTTATATTCAAACCCCTTAGCGTAGCAGGCATTCCATTTATTTCGATAGTGCATCGACTAATTTAAAATAATGAGCCCTTCTCCGTTACATTTTACACACATATATTCGAACAGTCCAACGAACACTCACCTAACTATGATTCATTTTGAAAAGTTTGAGATGTTAACCTGTTTTATTTCCGGACTCTCTCGCTACTCATTATATGTTTTTACGAGCTTCATTATGAATGTTTCACTGAAAACCTGAATAGAGTAATTTTATTATGAATTACATTTTGTAAAGCACTGACGCTCAGGAAGCATAGACAGGACTCTGCTACAAAAAAGTATATTAATTATCACATATACAATGTGTTCCAGTTCCAATGTCAGAGCCTTCAATGGTATGAAATATGGCATCATTTATCGGCAAATTGCCATTCAAATTGGTTTTCTCTCTCACGGTTTTAAAATAGCAGCAATTTTTTGGTAACCAGGACCCGGGCTCTCGTACTAGTTCGACCACCACTACTCATTTAAATGTCCTATGAACATAAAAAAGGTCTCATTTGATAGCCAAATATGTAGACAATAATCACGCAGTATATCTCAACTTCCATAGAATAAAAAATAAAAAAAATAATTAAAAAAAGAACATAATTCTTTTTTGTATTTTTGAATTGTTGCCTTTTTGTGAAAAATGTAGTGCATTAAACTGCTTAATTTTTATCTTAGAACGACTGAGGAGGATAATTTCCAGAATAAAATCCAAAAATTCTTTGCTCTCAGTGAGTATTTAGAAGTTATAACAATTTGAATGAGACCCTTTTCATTGCTTATGAAACGACGATCTACAAATCATGTCTCATTAACACCAATGGTTGTAATTTGTCATTGCACTTTATATTATTAAATTACCTTTGTAATTAATTTTGAATTTTATTTTCAACTACCCCTGTCGATAAGCAAAGAAATGGGTCTTATCCAAATTGTTATAACTTCTAAACTATCTCACTGAGAGCACAGAAGTTTAGGATTTTATTTTAGCAAGTACCTTGTTCTATCGTTTTGAAATAAGAAATAAGCAGCTTAATGTACTAGAATTTTCACAAAAAGCTAGTAGTTAAAAAATACAAAAAATTAATCTTTTTTAATTAATTTTTTTTCACTTTTTATTCCATGAAAATTAAGACATACTGGATGTGCGATTATTGTCTACATAATAGGCTAACAAATGAGACCTTTTTTTACGTTGATAGGACATTTACATGAGTAGTGGTGGTCGAATTAGTACGAGAGGCCGGGCCTCGGTTACAAAAAAAATAAAAATGGCTGCCATTGTACAACCGTGAGAGAAAAAACCAATTTGAATGGCAATATGTCGATAAATAATGCCATGTTTCATACCATTAAAGGCTCCGACACTGTAACTGCAATACATTGTACTATATTTAAAGATGTAGCTCAAATGAAACAAAATATTTATAGGTTTCGCATCCGTTTATGTGCACCCCACAGTAGACGAATTGTTTTAATATCTGAACTCCATATCTCTTTATTAGACACTCAGATGCTTGAAATTCAGGCAAAGCACTTCTGGATACTGCCCAATAATTATATCCCTAAAGTATTTCTGAAAAAATATATGCTAAAAAAATGGCTGCCATTGTACAACCGTGACAGAAAACACCAATTTGAATAAGAATTTGTCGATAAATAATGCCTTGTTTCATACCATTAAAGGCTCCGGCACAGGAATTGGAATACATTGTACTATATTTAAAAATGTAGCTCAAATGAAATAAAATAGTTATAGGTTTCACATCCGTTTGTGTGCACTCCACATTGGACGAATTGTTTTAATATTTGAACTCCACATCTCTTTAATACACACTTAGATGTTTGATAATTAGGCAAAGCACTTCTGGATACTGCCCAAGAATTATACCCTTAGAGTATTTCTAAAAACAGATATGCTAAAAAAATGGCCACCACTGTACAACCGTGAGAGAAAAAACCTATTTGAATGGCAATTTGTCGATAAATAATGCCATGTTTCATACCATTAAAAGCTCCGACACTGGAACTGGAATACATTGTACTATATTTAAAAATGTAACTCAAATGAAATAAAATAGTTGTAGGTTTCACATCCGTTTATGTGCACTCCACATTAGACGAATTGTTTTAATATCTGAACTCCACATCTATTCAATAGGCACTCAGATGTTTGAGAATCAGGCAAAGCAGTTCTGGATACTGCCCAAGGATTATATCCCTAAAGTATTTCTAAAAACAGATATGCTAATGAGACTAGAATTAAAAGCCTCTGCGTTGGTCTTCAGCCTCGTGCCCTGTATATGCTTTGTTACCGTTTTCCGGCGCCACTCTAGGAACAGCACTGTTAATTAGCAGCAGACAGTAATTAGCTGGCAATTCTTGCTGAGTTTTTTTATGGAAATTTACTTTTGATTGGAAAAAAATAAATGTTCGCCTCTGGCGCCAATCGAACGCGGAACCTTCCGATCATGAAGCCAACCCATCCCCAATAGTCTTATTATGTCCATAAAAAAAGTTTTGTTATAACTTTTAATTAAATAATTTTCATTGACCTAAGAGTACAGGTATATTTGGTAGAAAATTTCATTTACCAGTATCCATATGAGAACTTGTCACTGATGAGAGATCATTGAAAATGATGGTTTGTGGTCATATTTACAAGTGAACAAAGGACGACAGTTAAAGCAAAATCAAAATCTGACAAAGCATGATGACTAACATATCTGTAACAATTTCATTGTTTCGCGCCGTTCATTAATTTATTTGCTGATACGTAGCTCCAGTAACACATTTTGGCTACGCCACTGTTACGTACATATATTTTTAGCTTTATCGATATCACGTCGGTCCCTTTATGTCAATAGTTGGGTTTTTACTAGTGTATAATAGATGGCGCTTATCCTATGGTCCATGATTTTTTGGAAATGTTAAGGGTGCATTTATAGTGCTGTAACGTAAGAGGTAAGGTAAGAGGTATGAAAATAAACCTGTGGAATCAGATGAGAGTGGTTATAGTCGTAACGTAAGAAGTAACGCAAGACGTAAGAAATTCATTTCTAAAAGTGACGGGACATGAAATGAGAAGCGATTTCGGGTGGAAATCGGCCAGGATCGCTAGGCATCGTGCATAAAACACGCGGGAATTTAGAAATATGGTTGTGAAATACTGCTTACCTCGGAAATAAACCAGATTCATTTTTCTTACGGCATCGGGTGAATTCCGGTGAATTCGGCCATGGTCGCCAAAATGAATGCAATCGCCATAGGCTGGTGTTGGACATGTGATCAAAGATTTGAATCACCGACGGGTGATTTGAACCGACTTTTGCAAAATACGTTTGCACACCAAGGCGTGCAGGTCCGGACAAGTCGTGCAGGACCGGCCTATACATTTTTATATGAACAAGGAAAGGAATGGGTACACCAGGCAGACTATGCACTAGAGAGGTTGTTTCACGGCTAGAACATGATTTGCAGTATTAGAAAATATTTTCCCTAAAAAATACATGGAACCAACGTAGTCCCACAATATTGTAGTCATGATTTTGCTGAGGTTTTTTATATTCTGTGTACATGAAGAGGATTGTGAGGAGTTCCTCCTTCCCTAATGATGTAGAGCTATAAGTACTCCATTGATATGAGTATATAATGTAGATATAAAAGCTCATTCCGCCTAACAAAATGCAGAGCCCTTAGTACAGTTTTAGTATGATGCTATACTTTTCACTATGCAACCGTTAACTGATTATGTATAATGGAATCATATACAATTTTCTAAAGTGTGAAAATATTGCAGTCAGCCCAACTTAATAGTGAACTAATAAGTTAGTTGTTGCCGAATAGCACGTATTATCAAAAGTATAAGTATTATGTATCAGAAATCGATTTTTTGTCAATAACTCACCTGCACTGCATGCTTGTTCACATTCAATTTTGCCAGAGCAACTTATATTTGAATCAACCCAACAACTACACAGTTTGCTTTTGGGTTTATGGTGTAGTGAACATATTTTGGGCATATCTCTTGCACAATAATATGGTAAAGTGTCAAAACATCATTGCAGTCAAGTAAGCATGTTCAAGATTGTAAGAATATCGTATATGAACAATGCTATAACTTCATAGGTATGACTTCAAAGTGACTGTTCAGGAAGGTCTGAAAACCTTACTCAGGCCATCGCAAAAGTTTTATAGACACAAACGTTTTTAGGATTCTCCCATATGTTAATGTTTTCCTACAAGTTGTAACATATATAACAGGCCACTTGTTTCCAATTCAGCTGTTCAAGAATAACTTGCCAGCTGCACCTCACACTTTAAAGTTTGACATACTCTATAAAAGTAGTATGCTCTGTTACAATTAATAATGTAATGTGTATGCTGTTATGAATATGGAATATGTGTTCATTTGGGAGCATTATGGGGTTCTAAAGCTGACAAACAGGGATATGTATTTTACTGAATCTCTTCAGAGATAATCCAGGGTGTATCAATAAATCATCAGCTACACTGTACACTTGTTCAGATTCAATATTGCCACAACAAAATACTTAAACCAACTCAACAACTACACAATTTTGTTTTGAGTGTTAGTTATCATCTTTGTAATTTGAAAACTATCATATAGCTAAGCAATATGCTTACCTCAAAGCGAGTGTTCTGAATGGGTTGAAAACCTTACTCAGGCCACAGCAAAACTTTTATGGACACAAACATTTTAGGATTCCCCCATATGTTACTTTCACTTGTTTCTGATTCAGCTTTTCAAGAATAGCTTTACAAAATTGCCAGCTGCATCTCACAGTTCAAAATTTAGACATACCTTTTGTATCTGTAAAAGCTGTGTGCTATTACAGTTAAATGAGTATTTCTTCATTTAAAAGTTGTATGGTGTTATGAATATGGAATATTTGATCATTTGAGAGCATTATGTGGTTCTAAATTTGACAAACAGGGATATGTATGTAATTGCATCTGTTCAAAGATAAATGAATCTCAAAGTTGGCTCTGTAGCGACAGCAACCAACTAGTTATTTTATTGTAAATGTTAAGAAATAGATAAGTAAATTTTAGGCTCTGTAGCAACCGCAACCAAGTGTTTTGGTCAACATTCACTCATTCACTAGCACATCACAGCCTTGTGAAGGAATTCCAAGCTGCCCCAGGCCAACCTATAATAATACCCAGGTTTGACTAGAATATTTTCAATAGTTTTCTATTGCCTCTGTTCTGAGTCACAATATTTTAATATTTTCATGACATGGCAAAAACAATAGTATTAGAAATGGTAGTTTTGACCTGTTTATTATAAAACTAAAAAGTTTGTCATACAGAGAAGGATACATACTTGGTTTACAAACAAATACATTTGGGCCAAATACTCTTAAAAAATCACATCACCATGTGTACAAAGTCCTTTATAAACAGTCACAACTCGAATTGTATATTCTATTTCTATTTGTTTTACGTCACTGTCCTCAAATTTTACACTGATGGACAGCAATAGATATGTAGACTCTCTACTTGAGAAGAAATATATATCCACAATTGCCTATTTTGTAATTTTATTGGAAAACTGCCCCACTAATTTCACATATATCTTCGTCACACAACGACAACCTGCTTTAACATTCCAGGTATGTGTATGCGTCAATTTCTTCTATGGAGTACACTTGATTAAACAAAGTACATCACTACATCCTATAAACAGCTGCACTGTCCACTAAATATACAGGGCACGCCTCACGAGGGACAGTCATTCAAAATTGTTGGACTAGATATTGCAGCCCTATGACTCCGATGAGACATGTATAGCTCTTCGAAATATACACTAGTCAGCACCCATTGCCACCTGTAAAAAGCGGTTTTCTTTAGAATCCAGAAATCCATTGTACTTCAGTCTATAGCGCCTTACCTCTATCCAAAACCCCTATGCACTGGTACCTTATTGATCGTCAGACCTTCAACAAAGTTCCAGTAGTAAACAAGTTACAATAAACAATCAGAGATAACTTTAAACAATTAACAATATTGCCCTAGGGTCATTGACATTCGACATAACCATAAAAATAAAAAAAAACCAAACAACAATCATAAAACATCTCTCTAAGAAGAAGCTTAAAACATATGGCCCCATCTATTAGTCACATACCAAACTTGGCTACCCTTGTTATCTGTCTGTCACTTAAGCCGCAAGCCGCTTACGGCACTATAGCATACCCACTTTTTTCTTATTCTTACGTCTTACGTTACCTCTTACCTTACCGCACTATAAATGCTACTTAATTAACGTAGATTTTTATTTAGTTCTAGTATGTGGCACAAATTATTCCATAAGTTGTACATTTAAACCATTCATTACGCAAAATTATACATATTCAAGTTTCACTGTTGACAGTTTTCCCGCTTGTTATTTTTTATGGTTGGCAACACTTACCTTTCAGATTTCACTTTCGGTCTACCGTCTGTCACCGAAAATAAAAATGTAGTCAAGTTGATTGACTGAGTACTTCCCACACATAACGGTGATTTAATTCCATGATTTTCCCATAGTATGAAGCTATAGTTTGAGATCCCCTTGTAACCAAATCATCAACCGCCCTATCAAAAAAAGTGTATTATGCCGCTAGGTCTTTCTTTCACAGGTCAATGGATAGCCTATTATCAGTACAAAAAGAGTTGAGTTTTATGACCATCCACCCCCCAACTACCCCAATTTCACCCCCATCCAAAAAAAGTAGAAAATGATCACTAAAACGCCTAGAAACGAAGTTTGAGCTGATTCTGTGCTCTTAGTTTTTTTTATTATTGCTGCGCCGCCACTGGCACGATTTCTAAAATCTATAAACGTTTTCAATCGTCGCCACGGTAACAATACCACAGATTTATTCCATTTCATTAAAATCAATCCAACAGTTACCACGTTACACAATACAGAACGAGCTAAACAATATTCGTATGTATGCATAAGAAAATGTTAAGTCACATGGTTTCTGTAATAGGCAAGACAATATTCGGGTGGACCTAAAAAAGTCGCTGGGTCTTTCTTTCCCAGGTCAATGGATAGCCTATTATGAATACAACAAATTTTTGAATTTTACGACTCCCCACACTCTAGCTACCCCAATTTTATCCCACCCAAAAAAGTAGAAAATGATCAGGAACCTTTAAAGCGCCAAAAAGAAAACGAACTTTCAGCTGTTTTTATATTTTTACTTTTTTTATTATTGCTGCGCCGCCACTGCACAATACATCTCCATTGGGTACAATTTCTAAAAATCGTAAACATCTTCCATTCTCACAGCGGTAGTAATGCTGTGTAAAAATTTCATTAAAATCAATTCAATAGTTTCCTAGTTACACAATACAGAACGATCAGAAGCAATACTCTCATGTAGGTATACATCAAAAAATTCTAATTCCCTTGGTTTCTGTAATAGGCAAGGTAACTTTCGGATGGACCTAAAAAAGTGTATTATGACGTTAGATCTTTCTTTTACAGGTTAGTAGACAGTCTATTATGAATAAAACAAATTTTTCAGTTTCACAACCCCCCCACTCCACAACCCCAAGAACGAAGTTTGGGGAATATTTGAAATTTTTTTTTGCTAATTACCCCGCCGCTCATGAACCGATTTTCAAAATTACAGAAACATTACCTACTACGACCCAACAGCATGTTGCTGCCCAAATTTCATCACAATCCATGCAGCGGTTACTGAGATTACGTGGCTAGAAGAACGCGTACAGACAGACAGACCTACAGAGAGACAGACAGACCGACAGATAGACCAACGGAAATGAGTGACGTGGATTTTCGTTATGTAGACATCATAAAATGCCCAAAAAGCGTATTATCTCAAAATCGAAAATTTTTGCGATCACAATACTCCCCTTACCTATCGGTGTGGGAAGTAAAAAGTATTGGTGGTGGCGGATTTTACGCCATGATCATCTAGGTGTTTATTAAAAAGCCGACAGCAACCATCCAGTGATATGGGCACCATTTTGTTTTTCCCTGTTCAATGATTTTTTGGGGTCGAACCCTACTTGAGCAACACTAAGTCAAGTTTGGCTGTTCCCCTGAGGGCTGGCGTCTACCATAGCGGCCCCTGATGAGACCGTCGGGGCCAGATGAGACGGTTCATCAACTGCTAGCAACCTAGTGGTGGAGCCTGGTGGCCTCCTTGATGGCTACAGGAGCTGCGTGCCTGCTCTTACATCACAGGTTTGGTGAACCTAGGTGTAAGTCGCCAGCTCTTGAATCACACTGCAGATGTATTGAACATTTAGCAGTTGTTTATATAGTAAATCCTAACAGCTTCACTGTTACGCGATTTTTTTAACTTTGTACACTCCTTCCATCAGTTTTTATACATATATCTTTTATACTGCCTTTAAATTTAGTTTTTCAGTTTTTACATTAGCAATTAAATGTTTATATTAATATTATTCAGATATTTTCATTAACCTCACCCTCTACAATTTAGTAACTGTTTATTAGATATATCTCACCTGTGTATGTATACACTCATGCCCTTTTGTTACACAACTCATTGCTCCACCGCTATAGGTTAGTTGGCTGCGTTGTTGCCCCCTGGTCTGCCCTTCAGGTGATGCCAGGGTGGTTACATATCGCCATCGAAAAATTTGAAAGAAGATGCAACAGAAGAACGTCATTATTTAGAAATGTGATGTACTATTCGGCAAGTACCATATTTTCGTGTGAAATATCCCATCATCAGTAAAAAAATATTAACTCCATCCCTGTTTCAGTTCCCAGACGGCCTACCCCCTTTTGCCCTTCACGTTTTCCATGTTCGCTGGGAAAATATGGTACAGTTTATAAACAAAATTTCACAAAACACGGCAGACAGAGGCCCGCATGAAAACATAGGAACAAAAAGGTGATATTCCGACCTCGATATAGGTCAGTATCTTTTTGTTTTTGAAATGACATATACAGACCAGATTATCGCTACAGGAAAAGTATAGATGGAAAGACGACTATCACAAGGCTTCCACATTATCAAATGAGCTGCGCTAGTGTTGAATAGTATTATGGTTGTGTTTGAATCATGTTCCAAATGCAACACCCAAAGCAGGTACGAAATGCGATATGTACAACCTGACAAGTGTAACAAGAGCCGTGAGAAATATGAAATAGACATAGCTAGCAAGAGACGAGAGGATATGAAATAACGTGTGCGTGTGAGACAGCGGCGAAATTCTCAAGTTTCTTGCTATACTTGTCAGGCTGTATAACGTTTTTGGTCCCATAAGAGACTTCAAATATTGAGCTTCGTCAAACTGTTATGCAATGCTTAAAACAGAATGATACAATGGTGCTGTGGTGCGGGTTGCACATGGATAGTTATGTTGAATTGAAAAATCCACAGTGAGGCAACCATATTGAAAATGTAAGTACGCTTAAGATAATGGTCGCTCAGTACATGTTTTCTAGTTTATCTATTAAACTGTTAAAAAGGTTTGTTTATTAGGGTAAGATTAAAGCAAGAATCATACTATATTATTCAAGGAGGGTCGAGGACCTCCAGAGCCTGGAATATCTAAGAAGGGTGGCTGACCTCTCCCGGTTTAACAGATTCTATCACGGAAGATATTTGAGTGAACTCTCCCAGATAATAACACCAAAGGCCGTCCGAACGAGGAACACTAGAGAGGCTCACTGACTCATCCTCACCAGGTCCCTGCTCCCCAAACCAATCTCCTTCAGTATTCCTTCTTTTGGATCTTGTGGTATTTAGGCTCTGCCTACGCGGTCTGTTCAGTTATTTCAGCTTATTTTCATGACAAACTTTGTAACGACGGCTAATCCTAAAAGCGCTTTACCCTTTTACAAATGGTGTAGATAACCTGGATATTACGGTACGGCGCGACATCACGCGAAAAAGTTCCGTACTTTTCTAGTTAAAATGAAAGTTTAATTGACTTCAAATTGAATGTTATCTGTCGTAATCAATCGAAGAACTAATTTGCAAATCAGCCAAGTAATCTGGAATCATAGGTGCTCCAGCAAATAAATTTTGTTAAGTTGGGATCATAACACGCACCCTCTGGCCTGACTATTGCGAGATTGATTATACAAAAAATGGAGTCAAGTTGATTGACCCAGTACTGCCCCTGCAATCAAATCATCACTCGCCTGACCGCAAAAAAAGTGTTTTATTCTACTAGGTGATTCTTTCACAGGTCAATGGACAATATATCATGAATACAACGCATTTTTGAGTTTTACAAACCCCCACCCCCGAACCACCCCAATTTCACCCCCAACCAAAGACATTTTTAAAATGGTCAGGAACCCCTTAAACGTCTGAAACGAAGTTTGAGCTGGTTTTTATATTATATTTTTAGTTTTTTATTATTGCCGTGCCGCCACTGAAATGATTTCTAAAAACCATACGCGGTTTCCATACTCGTCGTGGTAATAAATCTGTGGCAAAGTGTCATTAAAGTCAATTCAGAAGTTTCCACGTAACACAATACAAAACGATCCAAAGTAATACTCGTATGTATTTTGTATGCATCAGAAATTTCCAGTCCCTTGGTTCCTGTAATACACAAGGCAATGTTCGGATGGACCTAAAAAGGTGTATTATACCGCTCGGTCTTTCTCTCTCAGGTCAGTAGACAGCCTATTATGAGTACAACAAATTTTTCAACTTTACAACCCCCCACCCCCCAACCACCCCAATTTCACCCCCACAAAAAAAAAGTAGAAAATGATCAGGAACCCCTAAAACACCTAAAAAGAAAGTTTGAGGCATATTTGAAATTTTTCGTTTTTTGATAATTACTCCGCCGCCCATGCACCGATTTTCAAAATTGTAGCAACATTACCTACTACGACCCTACGCCATATCACTACCCAAATTTCATAAAAATCTATGCAGCGGTTACTGAAATTAGGAGGCTAGAAAAACGCCAACAGACAGACAGACCGACGGAAATGAGTGACGTGGATTTTCGTTATGTAGGCATCATAAAACGCCCAGAAAGTATATTATCTCAAAATTGAAAATTTTCGCGATCATAATACTCCCCTCACTTATCGGTGTGGGAAGTAAAAAGACACTTGATGGATTCATTCCACATCTATTCCACTTGAAAGTCTGTCGCATTTGACCTACTTTTTTGACACATAGTGGGATTAGTTCTTAGCGGACGACTGCCAGGTCTGGTAAAAGGTTCTGAATGTAGAAAAACAGGATCATATCGGTCGAAACAAGAAAACAAAAAAAGACTAACTAAATTAATAGTAGTAAGAACAACGTCAACAAAGCTACTTACCCAAACGATTCTTTATCATCCCCACTATGAGATGTCGTGTTAGATCTACTTTTTGTGCAAATCGTGAGAAGAAAAATAGATTTATTTTCATGCTAAACCTTGTAACTACGGCGACGCCTACAGATGATGGAGATAACCTCGATATTAGTTTGGGATTGAGCGTCCCTCTGCCATAGCGATACCTTCTCAGGGCCCGCTATTAATGCTTGCCTGTGGTTGTCTTTCTCTATCCAGGCTTTCGCAGGTTTCTTGTAGGCCCAATCGTCCAGATCTTGACTCATTTGAGCATGATCCACACTAGACTATGGGGCGCGAAAATTTGACTTTTACACTCGTCCAATCATCCCTTTCCGGGATGATTAGTGAGCATCTATATCTAGATTTAAGGTATCTTTAGTTTTTTCCACCCTGAATGACGATCTCGGATATTATTATCTACAAATTGCTCTATTCTGGTGTGACCAACTAGTAGTTCTCGTGCTGTTTACGTTCTCAGGCAGGCTGCCACCGCCTCTCTCTTTATCCAAAGGTTTAAAGGCGCAGAGTAGCTGTGGGTGTTGCCTTCATCGCGCCCGTTATGCTCATTGCTGCAAGCTTCTGAATCTCAGCGAGCTTGAGCATAACAGAGTCCTTCTCTACGCTCGGCTACCAGACCGAGCAGCCACACTGGATCTTAGTTCTGACTACTGCCGTGTACCCGCTCAGGACTTTGAGCTTGGTGCCCCAGGACCTACCAACCACCCGACGTAGCTGCCCCAGCTATAGACTTTTCATATACATTGTCTATATGCTGTGTCCATGTGTGTCTACTATATCAATTTACACCACCAGGTAATTGGCTCCTGTGTTAGGGTGAGTGGATAATACTGGCTTAAGAATTAATCACTTTCTTTCTGCCAGTGAAAAGGTACTCATCGAAACCACTATAAAACCACTTTTAATCACAGCCTAATAATGGAAATAGATTCACCTTCATGATGAAATTTGTAACTGCGGCTAAGCCTAAAGGCGCTGTACCCTTCTAAAGATAATGGAGATAACCTGGGCATTATGATAACCTCCGAAATTGCGCGAAAAAGTTCCACCCTTTCCTAATTAAAAGCACTCATATCATGTGACAGCCTGAAATCAAGTTTTACATGGGTGTGAGGTAAAAGTTCCTAAAGTCATGACAAAACATAATCGCAAAAACACATTTTAGCTACCACAAGTGGCCTACTCTTTATATTTTCTGTACGACACTTTCCAGTTGACGATATTGCTTTGTAACATAAGTACATCTAAATTAAGCTTTTCATTTTATTCCATTCTAAATTAGTTAATTCACAGGAATTTACAGCACAGGAAAATATTCCACGTGAAACATAATACTTTAATTCAATATGGACACCTTCTTTGATGTGATTTCGAATTTTATATTTACTTTCAAAGCCGATATGGATGGTGAGTGACCGCCAGCACTACAATTCAATTAAAGAGAATAAAGATAAAAACAACAGGGTACATCAAACAGCAGAGTATACGCTCAAGTTAAACAACGGTAACCAGATGGCGCTGTTGATCAACATCATCGCTCTAGTGTGGTTGATAATTGCAAATACGACTAACAATCCCTTTGTCAAACACCGTCTCACACAGATTGGTAAATTAACTGTGCAGTGGAACACCAGTCATGTTATTTCAAGCTAAAATCACACACTAAAGGGTGACTGGCACTGATCATCGCAATTGTTTTACATTTTGAGGAACATTGGTCATTCGTACCCTTGCAGCGTCAACAGTTTCTAATAATTCGAAAACTCTATTCATACTACCTTAATGAACTAAAGTGAAGACCAGTGTTTTTACCTAAGTTTATAGTCGGTGGTTTTTACACATTTTCTGTACCGTTCCCTATTTTAGAAGGAAATCGGATTTCGCCCCACTAACATGGATGTTGCTTGTTTTTAGGCGGACAACTGCCAATTTTGGAAAAGGATTCTGAATATATGAAAACAGGATATTATCAGCAGAAATGCAAAAACGAAGAAGAAGAAAGTCACTTAATGAATGATTTGTTTGCCTACTCCACTCTAAAATTTGTCGCATTTGATCTATTTTTCTAACACAAAGTAGTTTGTCTAGGAAGACAAATGCCAGTTTTGATAAAAGACTTTGACTATACAAAAGCAGAGGATACACAAAATTTCATCTACTTTTCTGTAGCCTAGGCAGACAGCTCACAGTTTCAGTAAAACATCTGAATATAGGAAAACAGGATATTATGAGTCGAAATGCGGAAACAAGTAAAGGATGACTAAATAAATAGTAGCAAGAATAATGTGTGCCAACAAAGTCTTTTACCCAAATGATTCTATATCGACCCATCTATAAGAAACGTCGTGTTTAGCCCACTTCTTGATCAAAGCGTAAGAAGGGAAATAGATTTATTTTCATGCTAAACTTTGTAACTACGCCCACGCCTAAAAGCGTTTTACCCTCCTACAGATGATGGCGATAACCTAGATATTGCGATAACCTGAGAAATCACGCGAAAAAGTTTTACCCTTTCCTAATTGAAACGAAAGTTTAATTGGCTTCAAATTGAATCTTATCTGTCATAATTATCCGACGAACTAATTTGCAAATCAGCCACGCAATCTGGAACCATAGGCGCTCCAGCAAACCAATTTTGTGAAGTTAGGATCATAACACGCACTTTCTGGAAATAATTTCGTTATATTTTCCAAAGCTTGAAGATCTGAGAAATCTGAAAAGATATCTCAGGAAGGGTAAAAGAACAACGGTCTGACTACTGCTAGATTAATCCTTTCAAGATGGCCAATTTTTTCTTGCCTGTACAAATGCACGAAGAATGCACCGGCGCAGGACGACTGCCGTACTTGTACGGCGGCAGTCATGTATTGTTGACGTACACTCACAGCGCTTGGCTATTTCTAATGCTAGCTACACACGTTCCGGTTGCAAGTCTGTCAGTTCGAACTGAACAGTCCGCCTAAAGGCCTGTTGCCTGATGGACTGCCTACCATCCATACGTTCAGGCGAATCTGACAGTCTTACATGACAAATCGACCGGAATATACACATGCTCAGGCGACCGGACCCCAGGCGGACTGTTCAGTTCGAACTGACAGGCCTGCCCGATCGTGTGTAGCCGGCATAAAGGAGAGGCTGCCGTACTGATACGGCTACAGGTTTGTAAAAAAAGTATGATGCGTATGACAGCCTTCTGAAGCCATTGCACCAGAAGTCGAACAAATAATATGCAACCGGCCTTCAATGTACTCCTTGCGTGCGGTACAAGTACAGCGACCATCGTGAAAGGGTTTTGATTATGGATAAGTTAAAACAAAAGAAAGCTTTTATTTAAATCGTCTAAAAAAAAGAAGAATATTCACTATCAAGTTACAGCCTCCTTACACACAGCTCATATGATCGTAAAAGCTTGTCGCGAGGTTTACGTAAGTACCTATAAGTAGTCGATGGAGTTGGCCGTTACTTGATGGAGATCCATTGATACACAAAGTATTCCAGATGAATAATCACCACTTTTATTTAAACTTGCGACGATCGTTTCGACACACAGTGTCTTTTTCAAACACTGACTCTAAACTTACAATACTAGGCTATTTATATAAAATATACATGCTTAATGGTATAACTATTATGGCTAATCGTTTGTTCTCCGAAAACCATGGGACAGATTCAGTAGGGGTGAATTATTTAAATCCGTTTGGTCGTTAAGTAGGTTACCTGAACATTTGAGCTTGTTGATTTCTAATGCTTCTAAAAAATTTAATTTGCGTCCTTTTTGTTCTACGTGTAATATTTGAAAATCTTCGTTAAAATGATGGTTTTCGGAGATCAAATGATTGGCGTAATTTGAATTACAAAGTTCGTTAACAAATGATTTCTTGTGTTCATTAATGCGGCTATTGAAAGCTCTCCCACTTTGTCCAATATATACTTTAGGACAATCCACACATTCTAATTTGTAAACACCAGACTTTTCGTTTTTATTTGATTTCGTTTTGTTGTTTTTAATTAAGTTGCCTAGTGTCTCTTTGCATCTGAATGATATATTGCGGTCCAGTTTCTTGAGTTTAAGAGCAATGTTTTCCGATAGTTGTCCTGTGTATGTAATTGAGCTATATGCTTTATTAGATAGATTGTCGGTGATCTTAGGGTAAACTAAATTAACTGCTTTTTTGAATTGCTTCTTGCTTACTATAGAATCAATTAGAGAAGGGTTATAACCGTTGTTGGAGGCAATTTGTTTTATTATATTTAGTTCTTTATTATAATTTTCGTCATTCATGGGCACGTTAATTAGTCTATTGACATGACTGTGATATGCTGCAATTTTATGTGAGTATGGGTGGTTGGAACTGCTGTGTGTTGTGGTATCTGTGTGTGAGGGTTTATGATAAATCGAATATGTATGTTTGTTTTGTTGTAATTTAATTGTTAAATCTAAGAAGTTAATGGCATGATCTATTTCTTTTGCAAGTGTAAATTTGATTGCAGGATGTAATTTGTTAATTTCGTTCAGGAGATTATGTAGTTGTCTGTCAGTTCCGGTAAAACAGATTATTATGTCTTCTACATAACGATACCAATATATACATTTATTGAAATATGGTAATAGTTGAATCTTTTGTTCAAGGCTGTCCATAAACATTTCCGCGAGCAAAGAACTTAGTGGGTTGCCCATTATTAGTCCTTCTTTGGATATGTAGATTTTTCGTTACATTCGCAATAATTTTGATCCAAGCAAACTATTAGTGTATCGAGGATGTCCTGTTCTATTATGGAGTTTGTGTTGTTATTTTTGATAAATGCTCGTCGACTATATTTATTACGTCTATTGGTGGTATACTGGGATAAAGGTTTTGTACATCAAATGAGGCTAGGATAGCTTTATTAGGAGTTATAATATCTTTTGTTCTCTTTATAAGTTCTTGGGAGTTGTTTATGCTAAATTTTGGTGTGAATTTGCAGTGCTGTAGTAATAGACTATTTAGTTTCTTTGATAGTCTGTATGCTGGTGCTGTAACGTATGATACTACAGGTCTTATAGGGCGATCAGGTTTGTGCAATTTGATAAGCGAATATAACTTTGGCGTTTGAGGATTCATACTGATAAGGTAGTTGTTATATGTATCTTTGAAAAGGCTATTGTCTCTTACTATTTCTTTGATTTGTTTTTGGAATATGTTTGTTGGGTTTCTGTTGATGATTTTAAATTTGTCGGTGTTTAAGAATTGTGTTGTTTTCTCTATATGTTCGGTTGTGTTCATCGCAATCACGGTTTTCCCTTTATCTGCTCGTGTAAATGTTATGTTGTTTGTAGTTGCTTTGTTTTTTATTGATTTAACTAACTTAGCTTCGGTGTCTAGTCGTGATGGATTATTGTGGGAATTTGATTTCATGTATTTTGCAAGAATGTGCTTTTCGGAAATATTATTGTCTACGTTAGTTAGAGCCATTTCGAATTCGACGCACTAGCTTAGATTTAGAATGACTTCACACTATTTTTCGAGCTACTTTCAACAAGCCCTTTCATCGGATACCCATATTGTAGAGGTGCATTAAAGATAACTTTTGCACCATCCTGGATGGTCCGCCATATTGGATGCAGAACGACGCCGCACAACCTATCGTGCATTGTTATCCAAACTAAGCGTGTCTACAAAATTTCAGCTCAATCGGTTGAAGATATCTTTTTCAAAATTGAGTAGCAGGATTCCATCCGAACAAACATACATACATACACACATACACTGCAGATTAAATAAAAGCTTTTAAAAAACTGCAATTCCCAAAAGCCTCACTATTAGACTAATTACTGAATTCAGTGGAGTTACTGTCCAGGTAAATATGACTAATTCCAAAACATTAAGATATTAATTTAAGATCTCTATCAATGCTCAGTCCCTTGGAAAAGCTCTTAGAATGACTTACAAAAAAAATGAACAGACTATTTGGGAGAAACAGGGGCTCTGAATAAATATCGATGTGGACAGGCAGTGTGCAGCAGTGTGTATAAACTTATCTGATAACTAACATAGAGCTACATAGATCGCTCTAAAACCTAACTAAGAACTGGAGTTAGAGAATTGAGTATGAGAGAATTGAAAATTAAAAATCAAGAATAGGGTCAGTTCGGATACAACATTTTTGCATTTTTTGGGTAAAACACTGTGCTGTAGAATTTTGTATCACAATCATTGCAAAAAACAACTAAACCGCAAAGATACAAATAAAAGCACTTGAATTCACTAATTGGGCTTTTTAAAAAAATGTCCTTGTGATAAATGGAAAGATCATCTGTCAATTACTACTGCAAAAAGTAGGTACTGAAGACACATCACACAGGTACTAGAACACAAAAAATCTGGAAATGAAGTTTGTCTGTCAATTTCAACCGCGAGTTGCTTTGATTGCTTTGATTATCAAATTTGAAAAAATAAAGTTATTAGCATTTTTGTTGTACTTGTAAAATATCGAACAAAATTTAATCCAAAAACATATTTATTACAACATACAAAAAATAAATGCAGCATGTGCTAAAAGCATGTCAATAAATTTTTTGATACAAAAAAATTAAAAAGAAGTTGTCAAGTCCTGGGCTCGAACCCAGACATTGCAGAGTAGAAGTCTGAGCACCTAGTCGCTGAGGTACCATGGTGGCGAAAAGGATGTTTCAACAAACCATATTTGATTTGGTACTTTATCACTGGAATTTGTGATCAAACATTCAAAAACATATTTATTCCGATCGTAGACCTTGTTTCGCTCTACAAACTTCATTTATTGCCTATCATGCAACAAAAATACACTATAGTTATACAAGTAACTATTTTTACGATTAGCTTGGATTCTGGAAAAAATAATGGTTATAGATATCGGAGTAGGACGTCGTTGGTGAAAACTAACCTTTAGACATCACACGCGGTTGATTTTCTTTGGAAGCTGTCGGCGAGCTTCGCTACTGGATTCAAAAATTAATTTTTGTTTGGAAATAACTTCTAAATTATAGTGAAAAAAAAAACAGATTTGTTATAAAGCTTTCTATTTATCACAATTTTTTTCTCAAAACCCCAATTGTGCATCCCAAGCGGTACGTCATCGTGAAAAATGACACAAAAAATCAAATCCGTGCCTACCCAACTCTCCGAATACTCATCATTAATATGGAACTGATTAAGTCAGTTGTCATTCCTAGGTACTGTTTCTAACCTATAAAGACGATCAGCTGTCATATGAATATAAGAAGTTCAAAAGACCTAAATAGGTTGGGTTACTTGCCAACAAAAACTGTCAAAAAATGCTTAAAATGCTCAATATGGTCTCTGTAGAAGCTCGTGACTTTTATGAAGGAGCAATCAGTAAAACAGAAAGCATACGACTGAATAGTTTTGGTGAATAGTCTACTACTGCAGAATCGCACACGTCAAATGCAAGGCTGTAAAAAGTTTCCTCGACGATCTAAACGTAACCCACTAGAATCAACTAACCTTGCGTATAACTAATATAGTACGAAATTGTAACGGGGCTTATGAATGAACGAATGGACGAATGAAAGAGAGAGGCTTTCTGCTGACCAGAACCACCAATACACCTCTCCTTACCCTAGCTCCAAATCCAGCCAAGGTGAGGATGGCCTTGGGTCCTGCCCATCTTTTTCATCAGGATCATGAACCCTTAAGCCTACTATAGTTTGCCTGTAATACCCAAGGACTTGACTGTGTCAAAAGGGCTTTTATTGGCATTAGTAATGAAAACATAATAGTTTGAAAGTTAAATAGACTGAATCAATTTTTATTCCTAGATATTTATAAGTTTATTGCGGAAGTCGATCAAAAAAATAACAATTTTAATTATTGACTAACATGTATAATAATTAGCAGTAATTGTAATCTTTCAATAGAAAAATATCTTTAAGGTATCCACTAGCTGTAACCGATCAAAAATAAATTTAAAAAGGTAAGGATGCATTTAAGATATTAATATAGCGTTATCAGGTTTTTGCTCATGGCTTTGTAGATAATCAGTCAAGTTCCCAACCAAGCTCATGCTCTGTAAAGAAGTAACTATCAAGAGATAAATATGCATATAACGCATCCGTTTGGTATATCGAAGTACTTAAGAAAAGTTCTATCATTCGAGAGCTTAGTTTTCTATATGCGTTAGTTAAAGTGAATTGCTAGCATTTTATAACAATTTATCTAGGAATTGTTTTTAGAGCTAGGACACGCTGCATAACTTGTACTTCATTAATGCTACCTCCGTCCGTTCTGAAAATGATGGATGATGATTATGGAAGTGCTAACAGTAGCACCATGGTTTCAGTCATCAGTATGAATTTCAGAAAATGGGTTTGGTCTGGTGTATAGAAACTATAACTGAGAACTTTCTGAAGAAGGGACCTAGCCTGTTGAAACGTAAAAGGATGTTTTCGTATGTATATACCTCGCAACCGGTATCTATATTTCAATAGTACCCACAATCAAAAATAGTGTATACTGTGCTGTGAATGCTTATAAAACTGTTTGTCAAATAACTCATTCATTGACATCGAAGAAACATATTGTTAGTATTACAAGTAGGCTAAGATCTGTGTGCTTTACATTGAGACAACTCCATGGGAAAGTAGTTGTTGCTCATAGGTGTGTCATTAGTCTGTAACTCAACCGATAAGGCACAGTGACTTTCACAATTATAATACCCGTGATCAAAATAATATAACCCAGCAACTGTCCAGATTATCTCTAGTGCATAAATGTCATACATACCAGCAAGTTAAATGTATATTACAATAGATATATTAAATATATTAAACTATTTGGAGAGCCTTGTGATATGAATGCATTTAAAAAGACCTTGTTTGAATATCTGGTAGAGAAAGTTTTTTATTCTACGAGATTTCATTTTAAGATGCTTTTGATGTGTTAGTGTTTTGGTTTTTGACTAGTCTGATAGGTCGCTACATTTGCTGTACCTGAAAGATGAATCAAAATACTTTTATTCTTCACGAGAGTTGTTGGAAGATGAAATAATTCTTTCCAAACTTCTTATCGATCATTTAAAAACTTATTAACAGATAGAAGTCAGAATTTTAACAGGGGCCCTTTACGACAGATTATAGTTTTTTCAATTTAAACTTTACACATATTTAAATAATAGATACAAATATAAGTAATGTTTAAAAACATTCTCTGGAATATGTATATGGTTTTGTTTGTGTGTTATCTTTTGATCTACCTGAGAACCATTGACACTTAAGATGTCAATGCTGAGAAACGCGCTGTTCACAGATTGATTAAATAATTATAATATGGTCAAAATAGTAACGAAGCCAGATGAACTGATCATTTAAAATGGAGAACTGATAAATATAATAATAAACGTCTTTATTCGTCATCCATATAAATTATAAACAAGAGCGAAAAATTCAAATAAAAATAATGAAGATAACGAATGACGAACTAAATTATAAATAATTGCAGGATTACTATTATACTATGAACTGCTTTAAAAACCCAAACAGATTTCACAGAAAGTTAGTACTTATTTGACTACTCAGAACGAACGTCCTTAACTAGAACTTTTTTGCCCTGGGATATGACAACTTGGCATCAACGTGTTCTATTTCGTCTCTGCATTCCCTGTTATCGTCCCGATGAATTGAAATGGACGTGAGGATATTAATTTCCGCTTTTTAGCAGAGCTAATGCTTGAGCACTAGACAAAAACCCTGTCTCTGGATTTCTGTGTAGATTTTATTTCAGGATAAATGTATAAAGCTAAAATCCCCTGAAGGTATACGTTCGTATATTTAGAAATTACGACCGTATTCAAAAATTACCTTTCCGAGCGAAATTAAAAGTAATTTAAATGTTAATCCGAAAGTTTTTACACCGCTGATTTTTAATTGTTAAAAATTCAG
This sequence comes from Callosobruchus maculatus, assembly GCA_951848785.1. Classification (NCBI taxonomy): domain Eukaryota; kingdom Metazoa; phylum Arthropoda; class Insecta; order Coleoptera; family Chrysomelidae; genus Callosobruchus; species Callosobruchus maculatus. The sequence continues at coordinate 552,487 of CATOUR010000057.1, forward strand.
ACGGGATTTGAACAGTGACGTAGAAGAAGATAACTCCAAAGTTCGAGCTTTTTTATCAAGCTCCATAGAATACGTACTTTGAAAATTTCATGAACTTATTTTGTGATTGCCTCTCAGTCTTATCGCGTTTTATTTTCTTATCAATTGAGGCGTTTATCGGAAAAACGTCATTAGTCCAAAATTAACATATTTGGGAAAATGAAAAAACTTCCCAGCATGTAAGACTTTGACTAGATTCATTTATTGCCAGATCTGGTAGAAGTAAAGGTATATAAGACACATCGGCCACAAGCAGTAATTATTTTATTGTGAAACAGATATGAAAAAAAACACAAGAAATGCATGGACATATGAGGTTTTTGAGAGAAAAGGTTAACAAATTAGTGTCCTTAATACAAACAGCATGAAAATAAAATAAATTCCGATATAGAAAACAAAGAAGTGAACAACTATACCTAATACAAAAACCGAATAACTGAAACAATCAACTCTGGCTAACCAAAAAGCCCGATATCTACCACTCAGTCTTCGCAACCACTACACTACTATATTATCATCGTTGTCGATGACAAAGTTACCAGCAGTGTCAGGTGTTGTGATGTACTGTTTTGTTATGAAGTTTGCATGACAATTTTAAGGCAACCAATCATGCACACAATGCACAAGTGACTTCCTTAGGTGATAGAATATGGACTTATGATGTTTTTAGAAGAACAAGTCAATTTTCCTCTGTAAATAACATTTATGCAAGAAATAATTATTTTGATCCATGTATATGGATGTTGGAAATGCGATGATGCCATTATCTAAATTTTGGAAAAACTGACTTATGAGGTTTTTCCGAGAAACGTCTCAATTAAAACCACATATCACTGAAGATAGAGTTTTCATTGATGTCTGAGCCACTTCTGTAGCCTTTATCAGAGTGACAAACAATTAACTTTGCATAATTAACATTGTTTAACAGCTACGCAGGGAAGGTAATGGCTAATGTATATTATGAGAGGGCATATTTTCGTATTTCCTTTAGATCTCAGATAAATTGCTCAGTCTGTCTAACTGAGCAATTTATTCTGAGATCTAAAGGAAATACGAGAATATGCCCTCTCATAATATACATTAAGTTTGGAAATCCGACCACAGCGTAAAGTGGGAGCATGTATCTATATTGCACAAGTTTTGTGATAGTTATAAGAGAACTGTAAAGGAAGAACTATATAAACTGGAGTTTGGATGGCAATCCTGGCTAATAACTTGGTATGGATATAGCGCAAGAAAAAATCTGATCAATGTTCTCGGAATCAAAGAGTTGCGGATCGGCTTTGTTGGGTAAGTGTGTACGTGTGGTTCGGCATGATCCCAAAGCCGATCAGCAAGGGATTGCGAATCCGATTCTTGGCGGTCTCGATCAAAGGTAGCCGATTGGCATTTGTATGTGGACGGTAGTAGTGCTAACTGCTGTATGTTATTAAAAATGGACTGGAATGGTACTGCAGTTTTAAAATCAATTGAACTCTATCGTGAACGTCAAGTATTGTGGAACTGCAAGCTAAAGAACTATAAAAATGTCAAATGATGCTCTTCTGGACATTGCAATTTTATTTGGAGTAAGCAAAGCTGCCGCAATATCTACTTCGACTCGAAGGCTTGAACGAACCCAAAAAATCTTTTTTGTACGTTTTGGAATCATTGCATCAATTGCATTGCAGCAGCAACTGCCAAAATCTCATCATCATCCTCATCGCTCATTCTTCACTCAGGGATCACGTTCACCGGTTTTTGCGTCTGTGCGCCAACTGCAATGAGGACGCGAAGCCGTGCGGCCCTTGCCGATTGGCAAAGCCGCACAATTTTGCCGATCGGCATAGTGCGGATGCACCTAGATCCCGAATGAGATGAAGTTTGTTCTCATTTTGGGATCACAGTGTTGTGTGTTACACTACTTGCTCATGAGACAAACAGCATCGTGGAGATACAATATTCGTGATGTTGATTATATGTTAGGTGTTTGTGTCTCTACATATATATTTTTAGTTTTATTCCAATTTGTTATCTAAAGATGTATTTCCCTGAACTCAACGGCCTACTGCAAGCCAGATACCTTTTCCACCAATTTAGTTTAATTTAATTTAATATATTGAGTTGCATAAAAGTGCTCTGTGATTGAATTGTTATCAATTTATGAATGTATGTGCCAGCATTAATTACTTATTTTTTTTTGTGTATTTATAACTTGGGGTGTGTGATGCCCTGGTGGTTGAGTAGAGTAGCCGCTGAGCTAGACTTCGCCACCAGTATAGCATATTATTATTGGCATTTTTTTTTAATAAAAGACGGTTATTATTATTATTCTGATTTGCTAAGTTCATCTCGCATGATAGCGGTAGCAACAGGTGGTGACGGGCTGTGCCAAGTCAACACCTGAACTATTACTGGTCTGAATTTAGGAAGGATCTCACAATACTACAGGTCTTCAGGATGACAGATTTTTGGAATATTTTGTGTAACTTTTCGTCCAGGCCTAGCTGGTGCAGGTGTGGTGTGAATGTGTTAGGTGTAAGGCCTGAGACCGACATAATTAGGGAGACAATAACAACTTTGTTTTGTATCCAGAGTCGTTTTACTTCTATGGCTAGGTCTGTGTATTTAGATATCTTCCCAGCGTATGTGGTTTGAATATTCGTATAATTAGGGATAGCAATATCTATTAAATAGGTAACTTTGTCTGCCTTCGACTGAAACACTATATCTGGTCTATTGGTTGTGATAGCTTTGTCTGTGTGTATTTCGACGTCCCAGTATAGTTTGTATTGATTGCTGTCGAGTACTGATGTCGGTGTATAATTATAATATGGATCTGTGTTTTCGATTAGTTTGTTAGTTGTGGCTAGGGCTTGGTGTATGATTTTGGCTGCAGAGTTATGTCTGGCCGTGTCCTCGGTTCCAGCGAGGGTTTTGCATGCACTTGTTATATGATCTATTGTTTCCTTTTGTTGGTGGCATTTTCTGCAATTATCGTTGGTTACGGATGGATCTTTAATTATGTATTTTTTGTTTTGTTGTATTATTATTATCCTGACTCTTCAAGTTTCTCTCGCATGACTGCGGTAGCAACAGATGTTGACGGGCTGTGCCAAGTCAACACCTGAACTATTACGGATCGGAATTTAGGAAAGATCGTACAATATTGCAGGTCTTCAGGATTACAGACTTCTGAAATATTTTGTGTAACCTTTCGTCCAGGCCTAACTGTTTTAGGTGTGGTGTAAATGTGTTTGGTGTGAGGCCTGAGACAGACATAATTAGGGGGACAATGGTAACTTTGTTTTGCTTCCAGAGTCGTTTTATTTCTATCGCAAGGTCAGTGTATTTAGATATCTTGCCAGCGTAGGCGTTTTGGATATTCGTATCGTTGGGAGTAGCAATATCTATCAAATAGGTAACTTTGTCCGCCTTCGACTGGAAAACTATATCTGGCCGATTTGCTGGGATAGTCTTATCTGTATGTATTTCAACGTCCCAGTATAGTTTGTATTCATTGTTTTTGAGTACTGATGTCGGTGTGTAATTGTAATACGGATCTGTGTTTTCTATTAGCTTGTTTGTTGTGGCTAGCGCTTGGTGAATGACTTTGGCTGCAGAGTTATGTCTAGCGGTGTATTCGGTCCCAGCGAGAGTTTTGCATGCGCTTGTTATGTGGTCTATTGTTTCTTTTTGTTGGTGGCACTTTCTGCAATTATCGTCGGTTATGGATGTATCTTTAATTATGTATTTCATGTAGTTCCTTGTCGCAATCACTTGGTCCTGGATAGCAAGCATAAAACCCTCAGTTTCCGGAAAGAGTTGGCCGTCCTGCAGCCAGGTGTATGATTGTCTTTCGTTAATGTGGTCTTGTGTAACGCGGTATCTGTGCTTGCCATGGAGTGCTTTTTGTGACCAGGTGTTTATTTTTTCTTGTTGTAATTCTATGTGATTGTGTGCGTCTGCTGAGTGATCTGGGCGGGATAGGGTGAGTGTAGTATAGTTTTTGTCTGCTTTTACTATTGATCTATGTAAGTTTGTCTCTTTGCTTTGGAAAAAGTCTCTGAGTGTTTTTATTTGTCTTGTGTGAAGTGACTGTATGTCTATAATTCCTCTGCCCCCATGTTTCCTGTCTATGGTAAGCCTTTCCTTGCACGCTTTCGGATGTGACATTCTGTGCTTTATGAGTTCCGTTCGTATGGGTATGTTGATGTTTTCAATATCAGTGTGCGACCACTTGATGATACCAAAGGAGTATGTGAGGACCGGTATCGCAAATGTGTTAATTGCTTTCGTAAGATTTTTGGAGTTCAATTTTGTTTTCAGAAGTATAATAAGACGGTCTCTAAACTCTTGTGTTAGTTGTGCCTTGACCTCTGAGTGGTCAATCTTAATGTTCTGATTGAAGCCTAGGTACTTGTACGTTTCGTCCTACTCCATGTTGTCCAGAGTTTGGCCAGTTAATATTTCCTGTTCGGAATGGTTCTTCCATTGGCCTTTATGGATGTGGAGCACCTTGCATTTGCTCATTCCGAATTCCATCCGGACGTCTGTCGTACAAACTTCTGTTATTTTGTTCTTGGTTGCACTTCAGTGGCTGCATACAGTTTTACATCATCCATGTAGAGAAGTTTATTATTATTATTATTATCATCTGTAATAATTAGTTCTTTGAGGTTGCGAGCATAGCTGTTGAGCACTGTTAATTATTACAAACTATGTTTTTTCTGATATGTTGTAATTGGATAAAGATATTAGTGGAGGCGGGAAGTTCAGTAAATAACGTGTCTTTCGGTTTCATTCATAGTGATAATTTCTTCACATTTAACTTGTTGATAAACGAAATGACGCTCTTTATTTCTAGAGCCTTGACTTCCTCAATCTGCAATAATAGTCATCGACAGAAACTAATTTGAAACAAAAGTAAAGTACCATCAAGCAAAAAAAGGGGCAAATAAATACAGCGTGAGTTTCAGAAGTTTCGTTAGTTGTATTTAGATTAAAAAATCCTATTAATTGTATACAAGTAACACAACGAATAAAGATACTTCTAGTGATTGAAAAGAGGTTAAGCAATTACAGGTACAGGACAGGTGATAGACCTCAGTTTTCTAAAAATTGAGATAAGAACATCAAGCCTTAAAATGCTTAATTTTTAAGATACAGCGTGTCAATTGTTCCGCAACAAAATAGGTCTAAAATTATGTATCGGGGGTTTTCTAAAGCGAGAAATCCAAATTCAACAACGGTTTTGCTATCATGAACAGAAGGCGCCACCTACGGCACATTGAACTCAATTATGAAAACTTTTTTCTGGTTGGTTGTATGAATGTGAGTACCAAAAAAATTGTTCCTCAATATGTTTTACGTGAAAAATGTGTACTACTGTAAAATGTGTTTATGTCACTAGAGGTAACCGTTTTAGAGATAACCTTCATTGAAGTTTCCAATGCGACTGAATTATCGGTATTTTCGCACAAATGAATATTGGGCTCTTACTCTTACATATCATTAATGAAGCATTCTTAAACTTCAATACCACCTATTTTGAAATTTGATATGTTTGAAACATGTTTTTTGATCTAATATTAATTCATTCGAGAATACCGATAGTTCTTTCGATAACATTTTACAACTGGTTGGGGTGCCTTGGAAATTTTATTAAAGGTTATTTCGAAAACCTCTAGGGACTTAAACAAAGTATACCTTTTTTACGTAAAACATATTGAGGAAACGTTTTTTTTAATATTCAGATTGCTGTACCAAATCCGTAAAAAGTTTTGTTAAATTAAAGAGTTTGATATGCCTATTCATGACGCAAAACCGTGGGTGAATTTGGATTTTTTGCCTTAAAAAACCACTCAATACGTAATTTTAGATCTTTGTGTCATTGTATTGTGGAATAATTGAGAAGAAACGAAAATCAAAGTGAAACTTTGAAACCCTGTAACTTAAAAATTAAGTATTTGAAGGCTTCATGTTGTTATCTCAATGTTCATAAAAATGTGAGGTCTATTACCTGTCAAAAGTTGTGGCTCGAATATCTGGACAACCTGTATTGCAAATGTAGCTTCTACGTGGCATGTATTGAACTGTAGTTTTATTATAAGTCTTTCATCTACAAACCCATTTCTCAATAGTTACGACGAAACGATTTACAAGTAACAGTAGTTACAGCCTTCAAGTATGTACCTTGAAGAAGTTACCTGTATATTTTGAGAAGTTTTGTCGATGGTGGTAGGGATGCTGTATGAATTTCCCTCATGTAAAGGCACATATCAACAAAAAATTAACAAAAACTACCCTCTGTTCTTAAAGGAAAGGAAAGGAAGAAAGGAAAGAAGCTTGTTTTGCTACTAATTAGGAATAAAATACCCGCCCCTTGCCTGGCACCCAAATTGTGGTTAGTTAAGTGCTTTTCTCTACGACTGTCAATCATTTTTTGTATTCATGTATAAAAAATGTAACACACACAATAAAATTACCATGGCCTGTGAGCGTAATCCTAATAAATTAATGTACATCTCTTTTTCTTTTCTCTTTTGCTATAAATACATATACAGGGTGTCCCACGACGACTAAGACAAGCAATATATTGGAACTGGGCAGTAATAGCGAATTATAATTTTGGGGATGTAAACGAGAGCAAATATAGTATCTTTTGCTGTTATTGTGTCACTCAATGAGGTATTTGTTTTTGATCACGTGACGTCCGATTCAAAACTTTTAATGGAACACCCTCTCGATAAAGCAATTCCAACAAACTAGCACACTTGGGGTCTAAAGTACTTAATTCAAGAGATACAGGTATCTAAAGATTGTACCACTACCATTGATTATAACATGTATACCTAGAGTTAAATTACTTTGGTAGTGTTTCATAATGGTAGTGACAGTCCATTAAAAATTTTGAATCGGACGTCACGTGACCAAAAGCAGTTACCTCATTGGGTGAGACAATTATAACAAAAGATATTTGCTCTCATTTACACCCGTAAAATTATAATTCGCTACTGCTGCACAGTTCCGAGATATTCTTTGTCTTAGTCCTCGTGGGACACCCTGTATAACACATTCAAATTCAGTAAGGTGCTCCACACAAATTTCTGTTATCTCTACAACGAAACCCCAAAATTTGATTTCTCTGTAACAAACACAAATTAATGTAAGAATAATTCCTTTCGATAGTATTGACGTCAGATTCCGAAGCTCAAGTACGATTCTTTTTTCGGGGTTCGTCCTGGAACACGGTGCGTAAAATTATAGCAGTATAGTCTCCGTAACTACGCCACTGAACTCCTAATTCTAGCTGTGCGAAATTTGTTCTGACGTTACTTATTTTGACTCGTTTTAATGGATACATGTTCCACATTTATCACTAATTGAATTGCTTGGTATGCATGGCGAAATTACGCAGACTATTTGCTGAAAAAACCGGAATCATAGTCAGGCTTTTAATTATGTAGAGATATTCTGGGAAGTGCAGCCAGTCTCAGCGACAGTGGAAAAACAGCCTGTCTCGGCTAATTTCAATTAGGGAGTTCTAATTAAACGGATGCGATGTTTTCCTCTTAGCGCACAAACTCGGTGTAGTTCGATGCAACTCAGACACATTGTTGGAGCAGGTTCAGCAAACAAATTAGCATGAAATCAAACACGTTTGAAACTATAGTTTAAGCATTACAGGTGCCCAAACTTACGGGAACTAGGAATGAGCAAGAATCATTGATTATTTGCAATAAACTAAAGGCCAACGTGTTAGATGCGCGGACTCCTTTTTAGTTCTCACTGACTCACTGAAGTCACTGAAATGAGCATATATGCAGAACCTCTGTCTGTTCGTATACAAAAGATAGCCAAAACTACAGGTGCTAGAGAAAAACTAGGTACAGATTCGGAATCGGCATGAAAAAACTAGTTCGGGAAAGATCTGGTTTTGTCAATGTCTGACGACATATTATGTACGGTGTATTGATATTCCTGAAGCACAGGTAACGGCCGAGCGGCTAAGATACTAGGTACCAGTCCGAAAGAGTGTGGGTTCGAATCTCACTGCGGTCAACAACTTTTTTCTTTTTTTTTCAAGATTAAATGTTAGACATGTTGATTACTAGTCCGGTTTTGTCAATAAAAAAAAAATAGATTTTTATACCAACAAATTGCGAGAGACAGAACACATAATATACAGGGTTAATAATTTTGAATTGGACGTCACGTGACCAAAAACAAATACCTCATTGGGTAACACACTAATAAGAAAAGATACAGCATTTGCTCCAATTTACACCCCCAAATTTATAATTCTCTACTACTGCCCTGTTCCGACATATTGCCTGTCTTAATCGTCTATTGCCTGTATAGATATCAAAATGTAAGTGAAAATATTTTAAAATGATAGCTCTCAAGGCCCTTACTATGAACAGGTTACATATTTTTGAAATTCAGTTTAGTAAGCCCACAATCCGCCGTCCACTCACTATTGGCCCGCACCCTGTGTATCGAAAGTTAAACGGAAGCTGGTCGAAGCGACCCTCGAAATCCCAATCAGTTAGGCGCCTGTTAGTATGAGTTCCATTGAAATATTGAAATCATCCCCATTTGCGTGAAAAACAGCACACGAAGTGCGATTGCATTTTTAACCGAGAGTCCGACGAATTGCGCCACATTCTAGTGTAAATAACAGTTAGCGGTCTGTATTATCGTGACAAAAACTTTATAAAAGCTTCCATCGTTTCGAGGATAACTAGAGCGTGGTAAAACGGCCGAACGAGAATGGAAGAATTTGTTTTTTGAAATGTAAATCGGTCTCCGCACAACACAAAGCCGCTCATGAATTGCTTGTCACTACCGAGGCGCACTTCTTTCTCTTTGGTCCTAGGACCGTCGCAGGAATTCTTAATAACTGAATATAGAGTTGTTTTTACGGTCAGTCTCCCGCAAAGGCTGAAAGCCTATGGCGCTGTAAAAGCACTGAGCGAGGATAAGTGTTGGTGCACGCTAGGTTTGAAACGCCGCAGGTTGTAGTCGCCAGAAAAAAATCGTCGGCAGCTCATTCCACAAAGTCGAGGTTTTCAAAAAGAAGGAATGCCGGAGGAAACTGGCTAGGGAGTAGGGACCTTCACCTGGTAAGGATGAACTCGCAGAGCCTCTCTAGTGTTCCCCGTTCGGACAGCCTTTGGTGTTATTATCTGGGAGAGCTCGCTGGAACATCTTCCGTGATAGAATCTCTAAAACAGGGACAGGTCAACCACCCTTCTTCGATATTGCAGGCTGTGGAGGTCCTTTGTGAGGTTAGGATTATCAATTAGTCTAATTGCTCTCTTCTGGATAGAACCCAGATTTAAGGAATGAGCGCATATCCCCACACATGGGAGCAATACTCCAACGGTGGTCGGATCTGTGCCTTGTAGAGTAGCTGTAGTTGCTTTGCTGTATATAGCTTCCTACAGCGGAACAATACTCCAAGCTTCTGGGATACAGTTTTAGTAATACTGATGACGTGGACGAGCCAGGACATGTTATTGTTGATGTTGATCCCCAAAAGCTTGATGGAAGGTGACTCGACTATTGGGTCACCCACCATTTCCATAGTTGGCAAACCAACGTGAGTCTTCTTTGTCCGTGTTGATACCTGAGTTTTCTGTACGTTAAGCAGTACTTTACTTACAAATCCCCACTCACCGCCGCGGTCGTACCGTCTCCTGGGATGATAGTGGCTTGCCTGGTTCCATGCACGATATTAATGTACTGTGGTCTACGAAACTGTAGATTAGATTGGATGTTATCTCCAGCAGCCCGTTGATGCACAGCAGATAGAGTGGTGGGAATAGGACAGATCACTGAGGAACGCCAAAGTTTACTGAAAACACTCTGATAACGGCCTTCAACTACGACAAGCAGAGATCGGTCGTTCAAAAAGCAGTTCAGCCACTGGCGCAGGCCAGATGGTAGTCCATAAACAGCAAGCTTCACCAGAAGTCCCACATGCCAGACTCTGTCGAAGGCTTTCGATATATGAAGTGCAACAACACGAAATTCGCCATGATTTTTAATTGTTCTGTTCCACAAGTGAGTGACGTAGTCCAGGAGGTCACCCGTAGACTCATGTTTACGAAGGCATACTGGCGATCATTTGTGACAGTCTCCATAAACTTAGGCATGATGCTGAGAAGAGCCACAGGTCTATAATTGATGGAATCGGTTTTTCTGCCTTCCTCAGGGATGGGTTTTATGCAGCAAATCTAGCATGCAGCGAGAAACACGCCTCGCTGATACGACAGAGCTTGCAAAGAATAGGTGCAGCCGCAGCGTTTAAGGACAATGGCTAGAATTTGGTCGGGACCAGTAGCTTTCTTCGCGTTTGGTTTTTGAAGGATGCTTTTTACATCATGATATTGAAATTGGACCTCTTCCAATCTCGAGTTCAAGTTTATGTTGGTGGTGGGAGTACTTCATTGGAAGTCTACAGTAGAATTAAGTAAGAAGAGCCTCCCTCAGATGTCTGCTTTCTGTTTTGGAGCAGAAGCGATGGTATTGTCCTCTCTCGTCAAGGGCGGTATTGAAGGGTGGGTTTAGAGAACAAGAAGCATTTGGTCTGAGTAACAGGAACAAAAGTGAGAACTTTTCCCAAAAACTACAGTCTATTTGTGAAACTGATTCGTTCAAGCCCGACACGTGTTTCGCTAGAAATGTCAGCATTTTCAAATGAAGAGTTAGACTAATATCTACGTAGCGTCGCTCCGTACCCACGTTTTCATCTTTTGAGCTTGGTGCACGCTTGTTTGAAGCTTGCTTTTGAACATTTTAAGCAGTTCTGTCCACGAAGTGTATCGTCTCATTTGTGTAAGGCCGGCTCCACACATTGGGGCCAACGTTGGGACCAACAGCGTTTGTCATATATGTAGATGAACGAAATACCGCTGGAGCCAATAATGGACGACGTTGGCGCTCGTGAAATGATATGAAAATATAGTTGTTGTCATTCATCACGGCTAATGCACACAACAAAACTTCTTTTTCGCTCCCAGACATATTTACGTTGGTCCGCTGCGCAACAGAATAAGCTTCTTGCTAATGTGTAAACACTCCTTATAAACACACTACTGACGTAGTCAAATTGGTTCCAACGTTGGCCCCAATATGTGGAGCCGATGTAAGCGTCAACATGTCACTCACCAATCATATTTCAAGCTGCATAGTCGCTTCCTAAAATGGCAGGTTCGGTAAAAATTGCATTCAGCCTCCTTACCTTATGTAATAACAAAATGTCAGACTACTCAAGAAAAGATACTACAGACAAAGGTTGATGTGAGGCGGCATACACAGTACTTCAGTAAGGAGAGGTTTAGTGAAATAGATTCCTTCTAAAACCTTGTAACGATGTTAATTGACCAAACTCAGATAGATGCGTATATCTGATAATCCAGTTTCATTTAATCTTCTCCCCAATTTAGCTACGTCAGTCGGCTTATAAGATAAAATCTGTCAAAGCACCCAATCTCGAGCTGCGACTAAAATGCTTTATGGATTGTGATAATACCGGCATGGACAAGACAGCCTTGAAGAGGGATTTAGATACTACCCCTGGAAATGTCAGGGAAGGTGCGTTACAGCACTAAATATATTGCTGCGATATTGTAGTTTAAATAGGAGTTAAACCATTGGACAGAAGATGTTGGAGAAGTGTGTTTTAATATTACTGTTTATATTGTTATCGGATCTACTTCCGTAATATAAAATTACCAAATGTTCTAAAACATATTAACATTAGTAATATATGATTATGTACGATCCTTTGTTTAAGTTTTTTCTGATGTTCACTGTAGTAATATGGAATGAATCACTGTAGAAATATGAAATCAAAAGTGTGTGCCCTATGTTCGTGCTACTGTCCTGTGTCAAATATCACTGGAAGGACAGAGACGGAAGTATTTCGTGGGTACTTATGTTTTATGATTTATTATCCTGATGGTTATAATGTTATGAAAAGTGAAAATAAAGCGTGGAAAATCCAGAGCCACCCTTTTAGTCAAAGAAGTTTTACTACTTTAGTTACAGTACCTAGAAAGTATTGATATGATGAAAGGTTTGTGCTCGGGTAGTAGGTACTATGCAAAAAAAAGTTTCATATTATTTGATCACTGGTCTGCTGGCAGTTCAGTACCGCAATGCGTGACTGAATATGTCATGACGAAAACAAGGCGTTTTACTCTCCACACCGATAGGTGGTGGAGGTGGGGGGAGTATTGTGATCGCGAAAGTTTTCGATTTTGAGATAGTGCGTTTTTTGGGAATTTTCCCGTCGGTCTATCTGTCGATCTATTGGCATTTTGCAGCTCCTGTGATCTCAGTAACAGCAGCATGGATTGTGATGAAATTTCGGCGCCAATATGCTGTGGTATCGTATTAGGCAATGTTGCTGTAATTCTACGCTTTTAGACGTTTTAGGGGTTCCTGATCATTTGCTACTTTTTTGGGGAGGGGGTGTGAAATTGGGGTGGTTGGGAATGGGAGGTTGTAAAAATAAAAATTTGTTTTATTTTTAATAGGCTGTCCATGTCCATAATACACTTTTCCAGGTCCATCCAGACATTGCCTTACCTATTGCAGGAACCAAGAGACACAATTTTCTGATGTATACTTACGAGAATTACTTTAGATCGTTCTGTATTGTGTAAGGTGGAAATTGAATTGATTTTCATGAAATTTGGCCACAGTATTATTACCTTGGCGAGGATGGAAAACGCGTATGGTTTTTATAAATCATGTCAGCGGCGACGAAGCAATAATCAAAAACCAAAAATATGAAAACAGCAGATCACTGGTCCTTTCCTACTTTTTTTGGTTGAGTAATTGGGGTGGATAGAGGGTGGCAGGTTATGAAACTGAGAAACTTGTTGTATTTATAATAGAGAAAGGAATAACATACTTTTTACGTGCGGTGATTTGATTGCAGGGCTAGTTTCATGCTATGGGAAAATAATATACTGGTATCACCCCAATGTGTGGGAAGTATAGAGTCAAACAGGTTGACTTCATTTTTTGTGAATCCTATCCCTCTGTCCAGCGTACTTAACTAAATTAGATTTACCATAGTAATTAGTAGCGATCGATCACATAGTACGCATAATTTCCACATTATTCATTTTAGTTTAGATTTAGATCTCATTGTAGTTTTACATAATTATTGAGGGTATATGCATATCATGATAAAAAAATTATAAAGCACCATGCTTCACATCTCATGCTCTTGAAGTTTAGAGGACATTCAAAAAGCACTTGTGCGTTCAAATACTGGTGAAAAACTAGAACGTTACCAACAGCACGTCGGTGCGAAAGTGGCCGGAGCTGGCGCGTCAAGGCAGCGTCACCGATTTGTCGAATTGCTTTCCTCTGAACTGTGTTGAGCGCGGACATTGATCAGGGTAGTAGGAGCCCCTTGAACTGTATGTGTTTCGCTGCACTTATCCTAATGTAATCTCAATAGCTGCTGTAATATACAGTTGGCTCGTAGTAGGTTAAAGTCGGCACATTGATAAAAAAATGAAGGCCGACCTGCTGAACTATTGTTTTAAATGACTAGTACATGACAGTTGATTTAGGAGTCAACAAAATAACACGTATTATCACTATTGTAGTTTTAAGCTAGAAGAAGCTGAAACTCCTTGTCCCTGAACTAATGAGCCATCACGTCTTCCCACTTTATCGAGATACTCCTGCAAACGGCATTGGCATACCTTCCCAAAAGCATTATCCCCAACCGATAACATCTTAATCCTTTCTAAGGACAATTCCCTTGTTTATAGCCCCTTTGTCACGATATATGTCACTCTTTATCAGCGCTCCGCGAAGCACGGTCCGTGCCAGCGTATCAGGTGCGTATACAGACCTTTATACTGAAAGGGATGGTTAGAATGAATTTTGAAAGCTTTTATTTAGCTTGCAATGTATATAGATATGTACATACACTATGTATGTATGTGTGTGTCTACGTACGCATGTTTGTTCGGGTGGTTATCTTCAACCGATTCCGCTTAAATTTTGTATATACGTTTAGTTTGGATGACAATACACGATGAGCAGTGCTGTCATTCTAAATCCAATATGGAGAAACATCCAAAATGGCGGAATAATTTTTCAAAGCACTTCTACAATGTGGGTATCAAATGAAAGGGCTTGTTGAGGGTCACTGGAAAAATAATGTGGTGTCATTCTGAACCCAATATGGCGGACTATCCGAGATATCGGAATAGTTATTTTTCATGCACTTCTGAAATATGGGTATTAAATCAAATGGGCTTGCCGAAAATAATTAAATCAAATATTTTGAAATCACCCCTAGTCCAATATGGCGGAATTTTGCAGTCGACCACGCCAGTGTTTACTTATAGGCTTGAAGCTCGCCGCTCCTAGTCAAGCATACGTGGCCACAAGTAGTGTGAAATCAGTAGAAGGTCTCCTAGCTCATTGAAGAGCTAGACTGTGTAACGACATTAAACGGCAAACGATCTTGCAACAGTGATGCGTTGAATGAGATGAGCAGACTTCTGATGAAATCTAGCTAGCTATAACTAAAAAGTAAAAAATAGATAAAAAACGCTTAAAACATCATTTATTTAGGTGCTGTAAAGAGAAGAAAATAAACTGGTTTTTAAAATTTTAACTATCAACTTATAGCCTCATTATACACAATTTGTATGAACATAAAATTTGTCGTGTGGTACTAGCTCATTTACACAAGTAAATCATGCGACAAGCTTTTACGATCATATAAAATGTGCATAATGAGGCTATAAGTTAAGGGTTAAAATTTTAAATGGAAATTTTGTTTTCTTCTTTTCAGAGCATTTATAAGTAGCTTCTTATTTTTTAAAGGTTCTGCTTTTAATTTATTGACTAGTAGGGTAAGAGGTACAGCTGTTGGCACTCTAATAGTGGTTGCCACATTTGTCATAAATATAATATTATTAAGCAACCTAAGGGGTTACCCTTGGTATTATTTCCAAAAATCTGCCATTATTATTATTATGAACTTTCGGCCACCTTACTGAGAAGCTATGCTGAATCCTGGTTGTGACGACTTCCGTATAGAGCCAGCTCAGGACCTTGGGTTTGAGCTCTCAGGTTCTACTTACTACATGACGTAGCTGTAAGGTGGTAATTGTTGAATTTTTGTAAACATGGACAATATGCTGCGCTCATGTGACTCTACTATCAATCACCACTCCCAGATATTTGACCTCTTGTGTTAGGGTCAGTGGTAAGCTGAGAAGGGTCATAATGTTAATTGACTGCCATTTTTTTAAAATTTTCTAGAAAAAAATAACCATTTTGAATTTTCCACCACATGATAGTCCGTTGTTTTGTCACCATGACTATACATCTTGAGAGAAACTTGCAGTTCAGCACAATTCACAATAGTGGCAACATAACGGTGTAAATTCAAACCATCTACGTAAAATAGCCTATTACATTCCTGTTCAGCAATCAAACGATTTGTAAGTGAATTAAACAATAAACAAATAGTTTCGTTGCCTCCCTCCAGCTACAAGTATGCTTGATAACAATATTTGTACAAGAAACGAAATACTACTAGTTGAACACAGACAAAAACATTATTGTATCATGATTCTAGCTTGGATTAGCTTATTATCTTTACGTTAATTTATTAATAGTTTTACTATTATAGTTGGCGTTGTTAAGGTCTGCATCAGATGCAAGTCTAAGGTCGGAGTAATCGTTTTAGTTGGCTGTCCAAAATATGACTGAGAATTTATGGGATAATCCAAATATAGCTAGACACCAAATTGATCCTAACCTAGCAGTTGGTAATTCATCTTCAACGGTTGGGTTTTGTAATAAATACATCCGAAACGTCTAGCTGTGCACAACGTCTTAATCTGGTAAAGGTAAATTCATATAATGCTTAACAAATTTGCTATAGAAAGACTATCAAACAAATATACATTTAAATACATCATCTGAACAATAGGATGTCAAAAACCTAACATAAAACCTAGTTAAAGTCAATTGCAAACATGAGGCTTAACATTCCATTGGAATTTTGAGAAGCAGTTCTGAGGTATGATCTAACGATACTATTTCGTCACCCAAACTGTTTAGTAGCTATGCCAATTCAATTGTTTGATGTTTTTATAAAGCCTGCAACTTGATACAAAAATGCCGGTGACGTAAAATATACAGAACATTAGGTGATATGATTATTGCAAACTTTACAATAAACAGATGAATATCGTAGTGTTATAAATGTTCTCAACTTAGAGACCGGCTTGACAATGCTGCATTTTACCCTAGACACGGTATGACGATTACTGTTAATTGGGTTTTTGAAAAAAAACATCCAAACCTATACAATGTGGGATGAAAGGCTAAGCGCTTAGCCGTTGAGCTACCATGGCGGCGAAAAAATTGTTTCAACAAAACATATTTGATTAGGTATTGATAGTATTTGTGTTCTAATTTCAAACATCCACAAACATAGTTATTTCGACCATAGACTTCGTCTCGAGCTGCAAACTTCACTCGTCGTCTATCGTGCATCCAATATACACCAGTTACACAAGAAATTATTTTTACGAATAGCTGGGATTCTAGAGAAAAAAAATGAGGGTAATGGGTGTCGAAATAGGACATGGCGTCGTTGGTGAAAACTAACATTCTGACGTCCTGGACGCTTGGTGTTGGTATATATTTTGATATAACATATGAATTATTACAAAAAAAAGAAAAAAGTTTTTTTTGATCCAATTGACACGACACGGGCAATGCAGAGTTCGCTATATTAATATTTGTTTACCAACTTGACGTGATCTGTATCGTCAACTTGTCAGTTTGTATATAATTCCCACACATTACGGTGATACCAGTTCATTAATTTTCCCACAGCAAGAAGCTATAGTCTGAGATCCCCTTGCAACCAAGTCATCGCCAGCCCCCCCCCCCCAAAATTGTGTTTTGCCGCTAGTTCTTTCCTTCACAGGTCAATGGACAGCCTATTATCAATACTACAAACTTGTCAGTGTTACAACCCCCGCCCCTAAACCACCCCAATTTCACCCCCACCACGGTAATAATACGGTGTCAAAATTTTATTAGAATCAATTTAATAGTTTCCACGTTACAAAATACAAAACGACCTAAAGCAATAAATACCCGTGTGTATACGGAAAGGTAATGTTCAGATGGACCTAAAAAGGTGATTTATGTCGCTAGATCTTCCTTCACAGGTCAGTGGACAGCCTATTATGAATACAACAAATTTTTCAGTTTTTCAACCCCCCATCCTCCAACCACCCCAATTTCACCCCCACCCAAAAAAACGCCGAAAATGACCAGGAACCTCTACAACGCTTAAAAACGAAGTTTGAGCTTTTTTTATGTTTAGTTTTTTTATTATTCCTGCGCCGCCACTGACACGATTTATAAAAATCATACGCCTCCATCCATCCTTGCCACGGTAGTAGTACTGTGTCAAAATTTCATTAAAATCAATTCAATAGTTTCCTCGTTACACAATACAGAACGTTCTAAAGCAATATTCGTATGTTTACACCAGAAAAATTATAAGTCATTTGGTTTCAATATTAGGCAAGGCAATGTTCGGATGGACCTAAAAACGATATTTATGTCGCTAGGTCCTCCTTCACAGGTCAGCGGACAATCTATTACGAAAGCAACAAATCTTTCAATTTTACAATCCCCCACCCCCCGACCACCCCAAATTTCACCCCACCCAAAAAAAAATTGAAAATGTTCAGGGACACCTGAAACGCCTAAAAACGAGGTTTGAGGAGCATTTGAAATTTTTTGTTTTTTGCTAATTACTCTGCATAAAACTACAGCAGGATTACCTACTACGACCCCACAGTATATTGCTGCCCAAATTTCATTACAATCCATGCAGCGGTTACTGAGATTACGTGGCTAGAAAGACGCATACAGACAAACCGACAGTCCGACAGACAGACCGACGGAAATGAGTGACGCGGATTTTCGTTATGTAGACATCATAAAACGTCCAAAAAATGTGTTGTCTCAAAATCGAAAATTTTCGCGAACACAATACTCCCCTCACCTATCGGTGTGGGAAGTGAAAGGAATGTGGCCTTAATTTCAATTTGTGAATTTCCTTGATTACTGGTAGCGATAACCCTAATTGGACTAAGGTATTAATAGATAAAGAGGACCTAGGCAGCAGGCTCCGTCCTATAGACCAGGATCTCAGTAAAGGGGAGGGCTTGGAGGCGGCAGTTGATTCCCTGTGTAGGGACCTCCGAGCCTCCTTTGAGGATAACTGTCCCCTACGCAAAGTGGGCGTGGCGGGCAATGCCACCTTCTGGACTAAGAAATTAGAAACCAGGAAAAAGTCCCTGCACAAACCACTCACAAGAGTTAGGTACAGGAAAGGTACTCCTGAATGGGGGGAGTATAGGATAAAGCTGCAGGAATATAAGAGGGAAGTCAGGAGGGCCTCCAGGGAATCTTGGAGGAACTTCTGTAGGTCCATCAATGATATTCCTGCGACGGCAAGGATGCATAGGATCCTTAACAAGGACACCAAGTCCAAGTTGGGGACCTTGACGGACTCCAATGGCCATAGAACCAATAACGAGGAGGAAACGCTTGAATTGCTGATGAGTGTGCACTTTCCGGGATCGGTTGCTGCTCAATAGACAGGTGTACATAGGCCACTCTGCCGTCCTCATAGAGAGGAATGGCAATGGCAATAAATACTTTTGCTACATACAAAAGTCCAGGCAAGGATGGCGTCATTCCAGCCATGCTACAACATGGACAGGATCTGGTACTACCATACCTAGTTAGGATATTTCGCGCCTGCGTGGCTACTGGCTTCACACCGAAGAGCTGGTTGCATTCAAGGTTCGTTTTTATTCCTAAGCCGGGCAGAGGTAGCTATACTCGTCCGAAGGACTTTAGACCGATTACCCTTTCGTGGTTTTTACTAAAAACACTGGAGAGGTTGGTTGATAGATATATCAGGGATGGGCCCTTACAAAGGGTTGAAATCCATGCCTATCAGTTCGCATACCAGGCGGGAAAATTAGCTGAGCGGGCACTTCATCATTTGGTCAGCAGGCTGGAGAAAACGTTAGATCAACGGGAAGTGGCTATGGTAGCATTTCTTGATATCGAGGGTACGTTCAACTGTACCACTACCAATTCGATAAGAGGCGCCCTAGAGAGACATGGAATTGCTCCAATCCTAGTGGGGTGGATTCTTACTACTCTAGAGTGCCGAGTGGCTTCTGCAACGCTTAATGACATAAACTATAGCGTTGCAGTGGCGCGAGGCTGCCCACAAGGCGGTGTTCTATCACCTCTATTATGGTGCTTAGTGGTGAATGACCTACTCGTGAGACTAAGTAACACAGGGCTCTACGTACTGGCCTATGCCGACGATTTGAGCATAGCGGTCAGGGGTAGATTCATTAATACAGTCTCCGAGGTAATGCAAGGCGCGCTGCGTGTTGCGGAAACGTGGTGTAATGAGGTAGATCTGTCAGTGAACGCTGAAAAGACGGAGCTCGTTATGTCCACTAGGAGAAGGAAGATGGAAGGCCTCGTGAGGCCTACCTTTTTCAGGATGACACTTGAACTGTCTCAGTAAGTAAAGTATCTAGGAGTCATACTGGATCACAAGCTGACTTGGAGGCAGCACGTGGATTATAAGGTAAGCAAGGCTCGAAACTCATTATGGGCCTGCAGAAGAGTTGTCGGTAGTAGCTGGGGCCTGAGCCCAAAAGTGGTGCACTGGCTCTACACTAGAATAGTCAGACCGTCATTAATATATGGCTCCATAGTGTGGTGGACCTGTATAAAGACGGAAGCAATAAGAGCCAAACTTAATAAGGTTCAACGTTTGGCATGTCCTAGTAAAACCAGTGCAGTGCGCACAACACCTTTGAGTGCCATTGAAACACTATTGAATCTTCCTCTTCTGGATCTGGTAATTCAAGGAGAAGCTAGAAAAGCTGGGTTCCGCCTCTGGAGTCAGGGTAGCTGGACTTTAATGAATCCAGGCAAAGGACATTCGACAATTCTAGCAGAGTTGCAGGAGGATAGTCCTATTTTGTTGGCGAGGAGCGATATAGTTTCTCCTAAGCATCGCTTCAATCGCAAATTCACGGTGGTGTTCCCGTTAAGGGAAGAGTGGGAGTCTAGGGAAAGACAGCTATCGAAGGAGGACAGGTCTGGTACACAGACGGTTCACTCGCTAGAGAGGGCTCGGGCTCGGGAGTCTACGGACCCCATACAAGACTTTCATTCCCTCTAGGGGGCACACCACAGTATTCCAGGCTGAGGTCTATGCGATACTTGCCTATGTAAATCATATTCGGGAAATTGACGGGTCTGGGAGGCGGATTACGATCTGCTCTGACAGTCAGGCAGCCATCAAAGCACTGAGTGCTTGGAAAATAACGCCGGGACTGGTCCTGGAGTGCGGGAGGGCTCTTGACGACATCTCAGCTAAACACAAGGTATCACTGATGTGGGTACCTGGGCACGCTGGGGTAAAGGGTAATGAAATGGCGGATGATCTGGCTAGGATGGGATCCGGAAACAGTTTTGTGGGCCCGGAACCAGCCTTAGGACTGTCTGCAAACTTGATTAGGAAAACAACTGGAGAGTGGATCCAGAGTCAACACTCTCTGAGATGGAACAACATCTCTGGTCATCTCCGTCAGGCTCGGGAGCTATTAGCAGGGCCTGCAGAGAGAATAGGACGATTTTGTCTCTCTCTGGATAGGAGTAACTTGAGATTGCTAGTAGGCCTATTAACGGGTCACAACACCTTCAGGCGTCACTTGTTTGTGATGAGGGTGGTCAACGACCCAACGTCCACGTGGTGTGGTGAAGAGGAAGAATCCTCGGCACACATCTTGTGTCGCTGTGAAACCCTGGGTTATCACAGGCAGACTATGCTGGGCTCAAGAACCTTGGAACCAATAGAGATAAAACGGATAGGACCTAAGAATGTACTTGCCTTTGCCAAAAGGGCGGGTCTTAGGAACTAGTGCGGATAGAGGCACAAAAGGGCCCATCGTGTGGCCTATGCACCAGCCACATTCCGTGCTGGATAGCCTCTGGTCCTTATTCATTCAAGGTATTAATAAGGTTATACAAAAGGTCAATCAGTCACCCGATACTGTTGCTCAGTGGTTTATAGGTACGTAATAATATGTATACCCTGCACAATATAGCACCACAACATTGAACCTCATTTATTACGAGCCACTCCCAACGAGGTAGTGGCATTGTAATAATGAGCAACTGAGTCGTTAGCGCTAAATGGAAGTCCATCAGAACAGAAAGCTAGGATGAAATTTTTGAAGTCGGGTTGTATTTTTTGAAGGTTTTCCTTTCCTCCTCAGATAAAAGTGCTTACTTAAAATATAATTAATCAAAGAGCTAGAGCTGGAGCCCCAACACTGTGTCTTAAAAAAACTACAAAACGTTAATTACGATACTAGAGTAAAAATGTATTATTTGTAACATGTCTTTTTTCTTTATGCACTACGTTGCACGCCTGTTTTAGTATTTCTAAGCTCTCATACATATATATTCGGGTGCTCGGCCTTACTGCACTGTGAAATAATTTTACATTACTCAAGTTCAGGTTACGTTAACTGTTCTTCTGTGTAACTTATCTATTACACTTTATCATGTAGCATGAATTTTTGAAATCTAATCCTCAGTTTGCTCGGCATGTATCGCATTTGTGAACTTGTCATTGAAATTATTCAGTTCTCAACCTCGAAGTTTTGAAGACCCTTCCAAGACGAGCCTCAATTCAAAGAGTTGTGTATTTTGGGTCAAAAGGGGAAGATTTAGTTCACTTTGATTCTCTGAAAAAATCAAGTAATCTAATGAATACACAATTCATCGAATAATCTAAATAGGAATTTCGCGATCCGCTAATTATCTTTACATGTTCCGAGGTTGTGTATATATATGTACAGACTTAGTGCTGAGGGTAGTCTCAGTTGTCATAGTGTCCTGAGGATATCATGTGCAATCGTCGACGAAAGCTCAGCGCCGGGTAACGCTAATCATCAGATGCCGGTTCCATCAAGAGATGAAGAATTTTGTGTCAACGGCTGTGTGAATTTCCAAGCCAAGATATTACAAATTTACAACAGAAGTTTTTGGGATCTTAACTTAGTGTCTGAGAAACGGTCAAAAAAATATTGTACAGGGCTGTCATAAGCACCAAAGTTGCATTTTCTTTAATGAAACATCCTCTATACCATTGTATTATTCAATGCTTCTTATTACTATGCAAAGTAAAAACTATACACAGTCGTCAATAGCAAATTCTTCACCTTGGGTTGAAACCAGCATCTGGTTTGCGCTAAACACCCAGCTCCCACCCACTATTGCACGGGACATACTCAGGGCACTGATGCTACCCTTAGCGCTTACCTAACCTATGTATATACCTCAGAGTAACAACTGAACATAAAGGTAGTAAACAAACCACGTCAGCATGGCGTGCTCAAAGCCATCATCTTTGACACTTCAGCCTCCAGACATTGATCAGCTATGACCTCGCAGTGATAGTTCAAATTGTAAACAAAGCTGTATAATTCCAACTAACCTGAAAATTGTTCCAATGCAACCCATGTTACAAACACTGCATTTTCTGAGTTCTATCTCGAAAAACTGTTACTACTACACTCGAATATAGCACAGCAAGTCCGTAAGGCTTCATTACAGTTACCAACAGATAGCAAATTCGATTTTGCTGATCAAGCATAAAAGACGCACAGAAATCAAAACAAACGTTTGACTTCTACCGTAAATAAGTCGATGAAAATTATGTCGGCGTTCTGGTCAATATGACAACGTAAAAAAGATGTCAGCCTATTAGAATTGGTTGTTTACTACCTCTATGTTCAGTTGTTACTCTGAGGTATATATTGTAGAGGTTAGATATATATGAGTAATTGGTCTCAATCAGTGTCGGCACTTCTATAGTGCAGTTACGTTATTATGTAGACCTGAATAATGATAAAACCGTAATAATTATCTATACAAAATATATATAACCGTTTAACAGCGCAGCAAAAAATACCGAAAGGAAAAATGGTCATTAGACCCGTCGGGTGTCTTGTGAAGGTTTAGGGGGTCCTTTGTAGTGTCGGCACTCGATAGGAGCACAAAAAATGTAAACAGGAAAAAATAAAAAATAATTACATAGCTTAACGTTGGTAATTTGTAACCAACGTTAAGTTATGTAATTTCACAGTCGTTCTGATGTGAAGACATTTTACATAATCTGTAATGTATTTTTTTCACATAATGTATTCTGTGATTCTCCAGTACTTGTTCTGTGGAGGAATACATAACAAGTTATGGGAAAACTATGCATTCTTTGTCTTTTCCATAACATATTATGTGGTTGTTGTTACATAATATGTTGTGTTTTGTGCATAATTTTTATTGCTATTGTACATAGTTTATTATGGAATTTATTATACAGGATGTTTCACTTACGTATGAATGCGGGTTCATATTTCGGACATTGCTGAAGGGATTTTTCCATACTTTTGTTCTAAATTAAATACAATATTGAAAAATCATATCAGACATGCTCGGGATATGAACCCACATTTATACGCAAGTGGGATACTCTGAATAAAAAATTCCATAATAAACTACATACAATAACAATAAAAAATATGCAAGGCAACATCATATAATAACGATGACTCAAATGGTGTGTGGTTAATAATTGTAGGTCGTCATGCAGTAATTAAAATATGTTTCTTATATGAAAGTTATTCTTCAAAAAACGTAATTTAGGCGACAATTCAATTAATTGGTGGATATCATAAGTATTTAATGATTATGAGTCAAGAGATATCTTGAAATGGTCTTGAAAACTTTAAATTCAAATACAACTTTAAGGGGTGCTTATAGCCTTCAACGAAATGAATATTTAAACAATTAAGATTTACACCTTTGAGTTACAAAAAATATAGATATACACCTAAATAACATATTATAATTGCATAACTCTGTACAACAATAATACCTTCAAATAGACTTTGCTGGCATGCTTCTTAAATGGGGCATTCTTCATACATAGATTGTTACTGGATGTGCGATGTATTGACGGTGATATAAATACAAATTAATACATGGTAAGATACTCTGATACTGCTTTATTTATAGGTACAGTTTCAAAAACCAAAAATTATAATTTCTATAAAAAAATCTTACTTTAGGTACCCACATTTTGATGAACCAAAAATTAAAATTTATATAAAACTTCATATGATACGATGGATATGTATTACCGAAAATTCACTGTTTGAAATTGCTGACTAAGTCCAACACTTTCCTTTTTCATGCAGCCACTTTTTTGTTTTTCAGCCAGCGTCAGCAAGCTTAAATACTTCAATAAATGATTCGTAGAGGTCAATCAAATGTCTTTCCACAAAAAGATAGAATCTTGTTTTGCCATTTGTTTCTGTTAAATCTGTAAAATAAAGCACTTTGTAAGAGTAATGTAAATAAACATGTAAAAGAAGTGCGATAAGATATAACAGAATCGCACTATTATACAACATAATTATAAAATGGGACAGATTACTTTTCGCGCTATTAAAAATAAGGATTTGGACTGTATATATTGCATTCAGTCAAAACATCTCTGTAAATTCTCTACATTTGAACGTTTACGTAGGGCACTTATCCTAACCTTAGCGCCAATAGCAAGCAGCATTATGCTGCGTTCGTTTTACAAGTGGCACATTCCAAACTGAGGTGATATTTTTACATCAGTAAATTATTTAAACGGCATTCTGTTACATTTCATTGCAGTTTCTATGAACGTACTGGTGGCTGTTATATTTCGTCAGTGTATGGCATTTGAACTGGCAAGTACAGCAAATAAACATGATGCTAATAAGCTTACCTTCAGAAACACAACCTTCGTCCTCACAAAATACGTTAAATACACAATTACACTCCTATAAATCACCAAAACAGGTTGCAATTCGCAAAAGGTGGGTGGCGTCTATTGTACGTTCTTTACGCGAAACATGAGGTTTTAGGTTTTAGGTTATGTGTTCATAACTTATGAATAGATGGCGCGCTTAGACGGCACGAAGGCGCTTCCTTAATATGTTATGTGATTTCACATAATCTATTATGAGATTCACAGTGCTTGTGTGAATTTAAAGTGGACAGTTAATAATACATTGTAACTTTATCTTTATTACATGTTTTCTGATGTAAAAATAGTTGTTTACATATTAAAAGTACATGATATCTGTGATAACACAGTATTATGTAAAAGCACATGATAAATAGTGTAATGTCATGAAAAACATGATATATTACGCAAAGCTTACATAATACAGAATGTGATTTTACCCCCATTTTTTGCAGTGTATTTCTGACTTGTACAATACTCAATCAATTGTTATTAGTACCTATGTAGATGACGTAGATTATTACCAATAAATCAAGATTTTAAGGTACTATGCAGGTGAACACCGCAATCCCGATTTAGTTTATTTGAATTTTTCGGAATTTCAATGGCTTCTTTCGATAGCTTCCCTTTGAGAAGTATACGGGGCTTTGTACTTTTGGCTTTGTACTATTTTGTGGCATGTGTTAAGATGATACCTTGGAAGAGCAAATTCTGTCGGGTTTAGTATGCCTTTATTTTCCTTTAAACATGTTGCTACGGTCCTACCTGTCTCAATATTATACCAGTACAGTACAGTCCTACAAGAACAGAGTATTCTGAAAATCTAGTGAAGAAGTTATGTTTTCTAAGAATTCCTGATATCTTGCCTGTCATACGTACGGTAAGAAAGCAGATTTTGACGATGAATTACTGTCAGAGTGGAGATACAGTTCGGGGAAGAAAACTTGTTCATTGTTCCTTGAATATCACTGTATGGGTATTTTTTTCGAAAAAGGATATGCTTAGCTTTGGTGCTTAGAAAATTAGCAACAGATTGCGCGATCGCACTATGCTCAGGCGAGTTTATTACTGATTGCTTCTGTGCTGGATAATTATGTGTCAAACCACTTAAATACATATCCTTTTGTGTGGGACTTCTAAAACCGAATCTCCTAATCGCCATTCTGGTTCAAAAAAGGAAGACATCTATATTTTTCCAGATTTGGGGTAAACGTTACCTTGACGTCAATTGAGTTTAAATAACTGAAGAAAGTATTGGAGGAAGCAAAGTTACAAGGTGTTATCAACCAGCATTTCAGCATTTAGGTCTTTTTTATTATTTAGAATGACTTTGAGTACTACTACTAGTATTCAGCCAAACCGAAACAAATAGAATTCTAATCTAACCTATGTTCAAGAATACCACACATCAACAAAGAAAGGGACAAACGCTTCGCGCCTAGGGGTCTGACAAGGTAACTTCCTATAGACAAACAAAGACGATCGATCGGTATAGCTAGGGTTTGGTAAGAAAATTAAGAAATTTGTGGATAAATCGTACACTTGTATTCAATAAAGAAGAAACGGTAACACTGTTGGCAGCGAGTATAAACCTAGATTTCTAAGAACGCAAATAAGATAGGTAACTAACAGCATCGGTACCTAAGCGGCAAGAGAAAAGATGATGATTCAGGTCACCATACGAACCATCACATTTGCAAAGGGGATCTGGTGCGAAGTTGCCAAGTTCGTTTTGTGCAATAGAGATTTATAGTTACCGATACCAAAACGATATCTCGTTGGTTTAAGGATGTTTAGACTTTTTTCTATACCACGTCAATTTGTGGTCTAGCGTGACTTCTAGGTGCTTGTGTTCTTTCTTCTAGGGTAGCTGAGCATTTCCTATAGTGATATGGTCCTGTGGGGAGATACAGTGGCGGGTGTATGTTACAAAGGCTGACTCGATATGGGGCAGGGCAAGATCGTGTTTAACAAGGTATTTGTTAACCTCTCTCATTGAATAATTATTAAGCTCAGAGAGTGGTATGTCATTACTATAAATGTAGAAAAGCAGAGGGCTCAAAATCGAACCTTGGATTTAGCTTTTAAAATGCTGTTATTCAATTGATTCTGCTGCTACAGCCGACAGAGGTGCACCCACTGCTACTCCATCATGTTTGATCAAAAACTGGTCCATTGTAGCAAAAAAGGTAGTTTAAAGTCAAAACTATACGTTTTATCTGTCAACTCATAAATTACGGTATGTTGGAATCTGTTGAAGTTGCTCACATTATTATGTGCCGCTTTGCATAAAATTTTAGGCAGAATTGAAATACTTAGTGATATTAAAGAAATACAACGTTGGTGTATCTCGTCTCAACGACCAATCCTGCGTTATATGAATTTCCAATGCTCAGTAGACGTTTAGATACTAAAATACTCTTATTTAGTACTTTTTTGATACTTTGAGTATTTTGCCTGCTAATAGAGAATTTGAAAACCCTGTAACAGTTTAAAGTTCTCTAGCGAATCTCAAACATCTAGATAAAGGTTATCCGTCAAATTAACAAGAAGTCGTCTTAAATGCCTCTTTAAAACATTGTACAAAGAGGAGCAAGGCATGTTCGAAACCTCACAGACTCCGCACCTGCACAACAACACGTCGCGTCGCCGTCGGTGTCGTCTCACCATTCCGGTTATCTCCAGGTTCATTTCTCACCCACTATCTGAGGATTTTCGCTTTCTGGAGTCCGATTTGCATTTTAAAAAACAGATTCAGACAGCATGGCGTTCGACCGTCCCGAGCGCTTCAGTTAACCGTGAAACGATAAAAGCTTCTGCGGGCTTTTCAGATGCCAATGGTAGTAGCGGTTTGCTAGAACGTATTCGTGATGATATCAGCTCGCTCGTAAAATAAGTTATAGTTTTTGTTTCCATGAGAGCATGTATTTTCGGAATGCAATAACAATAATAATAATACTGCCCTCATAAGCTAAAGAGGCGTGTCTCAATTTATTTTCTATTTCAGTTTATTGCTTGTAATGTTTGTGGGCTACCACGCATTATTCCTAAGCAAAAAAGTCGCCCGTCGTTTAAGAGTTCATAACAAGTTGCTTATTTCATGAGCTAAAAGGTTAGAACTCAGAGTTGCGCCTTTTTTGTTTAGTATGTATGTATGTAATATTAAAACCTTAGCGGAATTTATTTATCTATTTAGCATGTGGTTGCAGTATACATGAAAAGTAGTCACAGAAAAGTAAAACAGATGACACAAACCACAGAAAATAAAAAGAATGCAATTTAAATAGCAACTACGTTATAAATTATTATCGAGCCTGGAAATATATCCCATGGTTGATGGCTTGGCTTGGAAGAAGTCCTTGTTGTTGCCTGGATATACTCTAAGGCTACATTCTTGTACTATTCGTCTAACAATTTGGCCTTTCGCCCAAGACTTGCATTGTGGAGATTCGCGCTTGTTCCATTTAAACAACGAACCAGAAAAAAATAGAAGACCCTTAGTTTCTGTAATAAGCAAGGCAATGTTCCGATGGACCTAAAAAGGTGTATTATGTCGCTCGGTCCTTTTTTCGTAGGTCAATGGAGAGCCTATTATGCATACAAAAACTTTTTCAGTTTTGCAACTTTCCACCCCTTAAACAACCTGATTCCACCCCACCCAAAAAAAAAACAGAAAACGATCAGGAACCCTCAAAATGCCTAAAAAGGAAGTCAAGTTATTAGGTCTGTTTTTGCAGCAATCACAAACTAGTCAGCGTCAATTTGATTGGCCAGTACTAGTCAGAAATAGTTTGACAACTGCAATAGGGAATACTGATTCCCTCTGACTGGTCTGTGATTTTCTGTAAAAACAGACCTATTATATTTTTAGTATTTTAATGTTACTGCGCCGCCACTGACACGATTTCTAAAAACCATACGCATTTTCCATCCTTGGCATGTTAATGATACTGTGGAAAAGTTTCATTAAAATCAATTCCATAATTTCGATGTTACTCAATACAGAACGATATGAAGCAATATTCATATGTATTGATAATATGTATAAGAGAATTCTGTCTCTTGGTTTCTGTAGTAGGCAAGACAATGATTGGATGGACATAAAAAAGGGTATTATGCCGCTAGGACTCTCTTTCACAGGTCAATGAACAGTCTATTATGAATAAAACAAATTTTTGTGTTTTACAATCCCCCACCCCCCAACCTCCCCAATTTCACACCCACAAAAAAAAGTAGAAAATGATCAGGAACTAGTAAAACGCCTAATTATTTTTCCGCCGCCAATGCACCGATTTTCAAAATTTTTAGAGCAGTACCTACTAGGGCCCTACAGCATATCGGTACCCGAATTTCATCACAATCCATGCACCGGTTACTGAGATTACGGGGGTAGAAGAAACGCAACCGACAGGAAATCCGACGAAAATATGTGACGTGGATTTTCGTTATGTAGACATCATAAAACGCCCAAAAAGCGTATTATCTCAAAATCGAAAATTTTCGCGACCACAATACTCCTCTCACCCATCGGTGTGGGAAGTAAAATGTATATTCACAAAATATGGAGAAATGATCAACGCGCGACATATCACTAAATCCAAAACTGGCTTATGACACTAAAATTAGTATTACAAATATGTACATGTATGTACAGGGTGTTTACGATCTTAATGCCGTTATGTAAAGTACGAATATTACACATCGTTGTAATGCTTGTACCACAAATTTAATACGAATATCCCAAATTTGAAGTTTCAAAAAAATCGCAACATTTTCTGATAACACAGAATATGCGGCAACAAGTCTAGACATAGAAGCATTTGTTTACGTGAATACCTCCAAAAACACCTGACAGAAACTAGGGCGAATACTGGGCAATGTTGTCGGATTGTAATTTTGCAGTCATACTTTTTTAATTTTTTTCTGTCTAACTATGCGTTAACTAGTGAAATGGTACTGGGGTTTCAGGTTCGAAATATCATGATCTATCGTTCCTCCAAATTAATGCACTAAGATCGTAAACACCCTGTATATGTTACAAGAATAGGGGCGCTGTTAATCTCTATCTAATCAGTCTATTGCATATCGAAAAGATAACGCTTGAACGCAGCTATGAGTGCTGTTTGCGACCTGGACCTCTCCTTTCCTCAATTTTACCCATTGAAATTTCTTTCATCAGTAGCTTATATATGGGGCCGCTAAACATGTGACCCAAGTACGCCACTTTACGTCTTTGTATCATCTCCAATAACTCTCTTTGGGTGGAGGCCCTATTCAATACATCGCGACTATCAGTTGAAGCAAATTTTTCCCTCGTAGCTGCAGTTTTTGAAATACCTGAATATCACGCTATAGTGATTCATATTCTATAATATATTTGATCCCAACCCTTGACTGAATACGATTTTTGCTATCTCGCGATCGTGATAGTCATTCTAGCATAACTATATAGAAAATATATTTTATGCGAAGTAGTCAACCAATGGTTCGCTTTGTAGAGAAGGTGAAGGGCAAATTCATTTTTATAATGACGCTTCATACACAATTTCAACCATTTAGAGATGTGGACAATTTATGGTGCCGATTGTATCAAACGCCTTCTATAATATCTGTTAATGTGCTGCATCAAGGGCAGATTCATTATGAGACAAACCCGCACTTGTTTCCACGAAAATAAACATGGTTCTGTTTGGTTGCAGGATCTACAATCATTGGCAGTCAGCAGGACAGCAGCAGTCAAACACAGCAGGATGGTTTCTCCCTGCAGCAGTTGTTACAACAACGGGAAGAGGAAAACAGGCAGGAAGTTGAAAGACTAACTGCTGAAATACGTGCGTTGAAACTGCAACTTCTCCAGTTCACGAATGGTAAGTAACAGGTTTACAATGCGAGTCTAATCCCGTCCATAAAGTAGATATGTTACGCCCAATAGCCGAATTCGGACAATGCCCGAAAAAAATACGCAGAACTAGTTTTGAGCAAGGAATATTTCCCAAACCCGAAATATGAATTTTATACGGTTATCGAGCATTACCAAACAGGCAGAACTAGTTTTGCACATCTTAAAATACACAGAACTAGTTTTGCGCAACTTGAAATGCACAGGACTAGTTCTGTATATTTTCTGAATGACAAGCACAAATTCTGCTTCCTCCATTTAATCAGCGCTAGCGACGGACTCAAATAAATATAAAGCTGGAAAAGTTAAATATATTTTAATGATTACCAATAAATAATAAATCGCCAACTGGGGCTGGTTTAAACGTTTATTTGATTGTGTGAGCATCAAATTGGCTTGTGCTTTCAAACCTCTTTTTGCGTTTTCACGATTCGTACTTATATTGCAGGAACGTTGGCAAAGAAACCTAACCTAACCTAAACGATAGGTTTTTGCTGGTTTTTGACACACAATGCATAACGAATGTTCACTTTGGTTGTCATTCCGTACCACACAACTAGTTCTGTGCATTTCAAATTGCGCAAAACCAGTTCTGTGTATTTCAAGATGCGCAAAACTAGTTCTGACTATTTGGTAATGCTCAATAGCCGTATAAAATTCATATTTCGGGTTTGGGAAATATTCCTTGCTCAAAACTAGTTCTGCGTATTTTTTTCGGGCATTGCCCGAATTCGGCTATTGAGTGTAACAGATATACCAAATCCTATGTAGAGCCAAACTATTTAAAACTATGATAAATATAATTCTTGGGGTCAAAAGACAAATGTTTGACCTTGTTGAGGACCCGATTCTTCAGTACGGCAAAAAGGATTGAGAACTTAACAACAAATTTTGAATATGTAACGGGTCTCCTTTAGTTCTTTGACTACTTCATAAAATTAAAGTAACAGTTATAGTATTCGCAAGTGAAATCAGAACACTGAGGAAGAAAGAAATGCGATTCATAAAATGCGAAATGCGAAATGTATGTACAATGATAAACGTACCCATCTTCCAGACATAATTAGTCTATAAAAAAGTAGAACAGGTCAATAATTGTAGAGCTTTCCATATTGACGAATGCACTCCTTTAGCTTACCTTAGCTGTCCTCACAGCATGTTCCAGTTAGTCCATCCAATCTCATACTTTTTCAATTGGCGATAAGTTAGGCGATCGCAGTTGTCAGGGGAGCACTTCGATCTCAGCTTCCAGTAGGAAAAGAGCCTCGGACATGTGGAGCTGCAACTGGTTCTAACTGCTCTTTCACATAACATTGGTCCGTCATTGTGCTACGAACCACAGGTGAATGTGATTTGCTGTTAAATGCAATGGCACCCTAAGCCTCCAAACCAATAGGACCTCAAATAGGACGGGCTACATGGAGCTCAACAGCAAACTAGAGATTAGTCGTTCACCCCCTCGTCATCTGATGCGTTGCCATCCCTCGTCTTCAGGTAAAACCTGGATTCATCGGAGAAGGTCATCTGATATCACTTAGTATGGCATTTTCGGTGTTCCTGGCACCAGTCTAACCGTTGACGACGATGATTTGCAGTGAGTGGAAGCACTCGCTGCGGAAAGTATGATCTCAAGCCCATTTCATGCAAACGCTGGTACACCACGCAGATTTGAGGGGGCCTCCTTTTAGCTGCATATCAAGCGTCAACAACAGCTTGAGTGAATCGCATTTTGCCTCGAAGGGCCACTAGCTGGAAAAGACGATCTTGCCAGTCGCTAGTTCTTCTACGTGCTCCAGAACACCTAGTTTACTGCATTTGCCCTACTTCGGTCTCTCCGACCCTGTTCAATGGAGGTTAACTGCGTAAACTAGGGCTGTCTCTAGGGGAAATTCTTAGACAATCAACTATATCATAGTCTGTCGCCATATTTGCAACAGATACCACAGTTTTTAGATCGACAAAAAGCCACGCTTTGTTCTTACATGTACATAATTTTTTTAAAGTACCATGTAGGTCTGAATGCACAATGAGTGCTAGAGGTGTTTTCTCATTGTACATACTGTATCGTAAAAGAATCAACACTTGACTGTAATGGATCTATTTTCCAAGAAAGTATAATATAGGTTTGTGTAACGATTTTGACCTGCTGGGACAATCTTAGTCTTTATTTTTTAGGGTTAGGTCAGCAGTAAAACAAAAACTTCTTTTTATTCTTTATCCATGCGACGTTTCGACTATACAGGGTTATTCACGTTATTCGACACGGAGCATTATGGCTAGAGTATTTGATAAAAAATAAAATAATAATTTCGGATGGATAGAGACCCATCAAAGCTACATTTAAAAACTATTTTCATGTTATACAGGGTGTCCCAAAAACACGAAATGTATCAAAGTTGTGTTTTTTTAAATGGAAGACTGAGATTACTGAGAGATTGCATATTGAGATTTCTTGGTGAATCCTAGTGTGACTTTATGCATCATACATGGGACTTAAAGCGAACCGTTTAGGTGTAAATCACCATTTTCGGTATAAGTAGATATCAGGAAAAAATTGAATATCGCAGAGATTATAAAATTTGGAAGGCTGTGACTTTGTCGTATTGCTAAGCATAAAATGCGTCAGCTCTGGTGAGACTATCAAATTTGAATTACGTTTATGCTTGGAGAAATCTGTCGATTAATTAAGGAAACTTCGATCAGCGATAACTTGATTTTTTCAAATGGGAATGCCTATTTTTTATAGCGTTAAACGGAGAATTTGATAACCTTTCTAACTATATAGGGTTGTGAATATCAATCTCTGGCTGTTTTCATTTAATTTCAAATTTTCGAACAAATCGGAGTTTTGCAATTTTCCGACCTACAAGCAATATAGCAGGCCATGAAATATAAACAAAAACCTGTTCAGGTAGAAGAAAATAACTAACTTAGCGGAAAAATACACACTAACTAGACTGAAGGAACAGGATTATAAAAATTCCTTACAACAAATCAACTCTCCCAGAAACAACTGCGATAACACCGCTAAGGTCAAAGAGAAGCTGGGGTATGGCAGCAATATATATCTTTTAAAGTCTACTGGCTACCGCAATTTACTAGAGATTACAAATTTTCAAGACAGTTAAAAACCCTGATATGAAACAAAAACAACAAGCGACTGTTGCTCCAGCACGTAATTATCAATCATATGTAATGGTGTAAAAAAGTAGTAATTTGCGTCGAAGTCGATACCTCTGACTGGAGCCCCTCTATTTTTCAATATCTATCAGCAATATTGCAAAAAAGGAATACTGAAAAATCAGATTTAAATTTCCTGCCATTTAAGTTATGTTTTATAATTTGAACAAATTTTAATTCATTCTTTATTTTCTGCGATCTTGCTGATAGGTACTGAAAAATTTTCAGAACTCCAGTCAGAGGTACTTATGACTTGAATTTTGACAGAATTGCATACTTTTTTATATCATTAAATGTGAAATTGTATTATGAAAATAATAAACTGCCTACAACATTGTCTAGGTGTTTTCGTTTCATTTTAAAAATTTTAATGGTTTTGGGGATTGCCAATCTCTAGTACATTGCAGTAGCTAGTAGGCCGTGAAAAAATCCTTTTCTGCCATACTCCAGCTTCTCTTTGACGAAAGATATGTTACCGCCGTTGTTTCTGGTTAGACTTTGTTTGTTGTGAGTAATTTTTATTATCTTGTCCCTTCCCATTCCCATTTGAAAAACTCAAGTTATCGCTGATCGAAGTTTCCTTAATTAATCGACCGATTTCTCCAAGCATAAAAGTAATTTAAATTTGGCAGCCAACTGACGCATTTTATGCTTAGTAATACAGCAAAGTCGCAGCTTTTCAAATTTTATAATCTCTGG
Organism: Callosobruchus maculatus; assembly: GCA_951848785.1. NCBI lineage: Eukaryota > Metazoa > Arthropoda > Insecta > Coleoptera > Chrysomelidae > Callosobruchus > Callosobruchus maculatus. The sequence goes on from CATOUR010000057.1 coordinate 587,271, forward strand.
ATCTCTATCCATCCGAAATTATAATTATAATGCTGCGTGTCAAATAACGTGAATAACCCTGTATACATATGATGACTATATATTAGTCGAAACGTCGCATGAATAAAGAATAATAAGAAGTTTCTCTTTTATTGCTGACTTAACCCTAAAAAATATCAACTAAGTATAATATAGGGTACGCGCAGTGTTGCGAGTTCAAATAAATTCGAACTTTACTGCAACAAGCAATCTTAAGACCGTCAATTTCATACCACTTCAATCGAAACTTCTGAAACGATTTGGAGCTGGCCTTTCCTTGGAAGCCGAAAATATCCCATTTTACCAGTCAGCGCCCTTATTTGCTTTGTGGATTTCACTTTGTGCCTGATAATAGGAATACTATTAAATTTTCTTAAAACGTTTCGCGTATTAAATCAAATACTACTTTCAGCCCAATGCATTATTATGGTTATGGTTTTGCAAAACTAAGAGACCACTTTACGCAATCATATTTAACAGTGTACTCATGAGATGCTAGAATTAATCACGGAATATCAAAGTCGAGTCGCGTGAAGCCATGAAAGTTTCTGGTATTGACATGATCCATATAGCTGTTGTGAGGAAGTACAAACCACAGCTGCTGCCATAATACCCGGTATTTTCGTCGGCATCGTTTTTCTTGTTCCTATCAACAGAGAGCTGTGATAGTCAAGATGGCCACTTTCACGTGATATCTCTTACAAGGTACAAACAATCAAGTCAAGTTGATCACTTTCACCTTCTACTTTATAATTTCTTTGGACTTCTTCAAAACAAGTTGTTAAAACTGATACAGATATTTGAGTATTGAATTTCGAGATTGGAATTTTTCCTGAAGGATACAAAATCATTTGTAGTCGCTGACCAAAAAGGTCAAATCATCGGTTTTTGACATGGTCCCTTCTTGCAGTATACCGACGACATGATGATTATTACTGAATCATTATTTATTCCTATTGTTTGAACATATTTGCGTAATTCCATCTAACATAATGCCCTGTGTAGTGCCATACAAGTTAACGACAATGTAATCGAAATTTTCCGTGATGTGCCCTGTACACCAACTTGGTACGTGCAGGTACATTAAGCATTAATTACACGATACAATATGGTATGTTAATTATGTCCACAGCAGGAGTACTGTAATTACGGTTCAGGACTGAGGTTCCTAATTATATGCACGCCTATATGCAGAAGAATTGTTCACTTTGATAGGAGAGCAATTATCGCCTTTTCAACGCAGTTTCTGTGTGGAACTATAGGGATATTAAAGTTAATTTTCTACTTGTCGGTTGCAAAGCGGTGGTATAATTTTTGCTTAAAGGTGAGCGTATAGACCAGTCACTCTCCGTCGTCGTTAGCTGTCAAGGCGATCTAGAGGACTTCGAGTGAATGAAAGAGGGAGAAAGGCCCATGCCCATCTTATATCCTCAGGTATAAGAACCCTTGAACCCAGCGTGTTTTAAGGATTCCTCCTCGCCATAGCGTGTACACGTCGGATCACTTGCCACCCCCATCACATATAAGTGATGCTTGAAGGTGTTATGGCCGGATAGCAGGCCGACAAGTAACCTTGTCCGGCTTCTGTCCAGTGAGAGACGGAACTACCCTACCTTGACCAGAGGTCCTAGAATAAGTTCTCTAGCTTGAAGAAGATATCCAGACATTCCTTTCCACCTCATAAAAGATGCTTGTTTTGCAACCACACCTCTGTTTCCCTTTCCTATGATACCTGCTGTCAGCCTGTCAGCCGGTTCAGCACTCAGGAAATTATTCCTTGATCCTCGCCATGTGAACGCGTCCGTCATTTTATTGCCACCAACTCCAGCATGATTCGGCACCCACATAAGTGACTCCTAATGTCTTGTCGTATTGTCAGCCAAGAGCCTTTTACATTTCAGAACGAGCTGTGATGTAAATCTAGAAGCACTTAATGCTTTTCATGCTGTCTGCCTGTCAGAGCAGATGGTGATCCATCAACAACAAGCTAAATGGCATATATCTCTGCCCCAAGGGAGAGGGATTTGTTTCGGGCTCATAGATCCCAGCGACGTAGCCTACGTTGGTTAGTGAGCCGTCCATGAACCAGATTGGCCCTCTTCCCTCAAAAGGCCGCCTAACGCTTGGCCCCCACTCTTCTCTTCTAGGATACTTCACCGTAAATTTGCGGTCAAAGCAATATATAGGAGAAATGCGCTTCTAGATAGAGCGCTCACTCAAAGGAGTCGTGCGTACTGCGCTTGTTGTACTAACATAAGCCAAGCTTTTAGTTTTATTTAGCTTTTCTTTGATCGTTTCAATCCTAACACGTGCCCATCGCTTCAGTCATCCATACAAGAAGGACAGCTTTAACATTGTATTATGGAGCCAGAACATCACCTTGGGAATCAAGCTCTAATTCGCTCCTACAGCCCTTCAGCATGTCCATAACGTTACATACCTTATTGAATTTTCGTTCAACATGTTATCTCCAATTCAGGTTCGAGTCTAGAATTACGCCTAGATATTTTGCTGGCTGAGAAAGTTCAAATTACAAGTGACGAGTTGGAAAATTAACTTGACCGTTTTGAATTACCACTTGACGTTTTAGAAGCTACAGCTGGGAACGGTGTTGACCGTGACTCGGCCATCAGTTTTCAGATGTATTTTTGAAGTTTTATTAAACTTCTCACACTTCGTGGGCCTAGCGTGCTGATTAAAAACAACTTATGATTTGATCGAATTCTTGTTGGACATTTGAATGTAAGTGCACAGGGTCAGTTTTTAGTTTAGAGGTAAGGAAGATTTGATTTTATGTATCGCACCAGAGATATAATTTTAAATTATTGGTTGAATATACTAGAAATCAGATGGCGTAAGATATTTTTAGCATTCACTAAGTAAGCCTAAATCCGAATAATTAATACATACGAACATATTCCATATTATAAAAACTGGAAAAGGGACATAATTAATAGGAATTAATTTCTTATGCATTTTAAAGAATAAGTAAACCACTTATTCAAAACTACAGAAAATATATATTTCATTTGAAAGTAAATATCATTCCTTTTCTATCCGGCGCGTATCAAATTCTGCAGTAAACCCTAAACTACTTTTTCCTTTGTTTATATTGCTACTAGATACTTAACCTTACATTTATCTATGTGCATTATCTATTTTCGAGCGTTGTCCTCTCAGCAGTAATGAGTGTCTCCTAGTATAAAAATGAAGCATGCATGCCTACTGACTACCGTTGTCAGAACCAAAGGCTTCAACAATTATCTTCTTTATGACGTTCCCGTAGCTTATTACAAATTTAGTCTCTCAGTCACACGTTTCTTTTATGGTCAGCCTCCCGCAAAGGCTGAAAGCCTATGGCGCTGTAGAAGCACTGCGAGAGGTTAGGTATGCGCTGTGATAGGTTCCAGGCTGTGGAGGTCCTTTGTGAGGTTAGGCGTATCGATTAGTATAATCGTTCTCTTCCGGATAGAGTCCAGAAGCTTTAGAGAATGCTTCGGAGCGCATCCCCACACATGGCATGGTCGGATCTGTGCCTTGTAGAGCACTAATAGTTGCTTTGGTGTAGACAGCTTCCTACAGCGGAACAAAACGCCAAGCTTCTGGGATGCCATTTTAGCAACGACGTGGTCGTGCATGGACATGTTATTGTTGATGGTGATCTCCTATAGGTTGACGGAAGGTGACTCGACTATTGGGTGACCCTCTATTTCCACAGTTGGTAAGCCAACGTGAGACGTCTTTGTCAGTGTTGTGCCTGAGTTTTCTGTACGTTGAACTGCACTTTATTTACTAATCCCCACTCGACAATTGTTTTCATATCTACGTTGATCTGTAAGACATATTGCTGTCGCCGACCTACCGTCTGCTGGGATGATAGTGGCTTGCCCGATTCGATGCACGATATTAATATACTGTCGTCTGCGAAGCTGTAGACTGGATTGGATGTTATTTCCAGCAATTGTTTGATTTGATGTACACCAGAAACAGTTTAGGAGATAGCAACACTGGCGTTTATTGAAAATATGTCTGATGAACGGCCTTCGACTACGACAGACAGAGATCGCTCGATCAAAAAGTTATTCAGTCACTGGCGCAGGCCAGCTGGTAGTCCATAAGCAGCAAGCTTGACCTGAAGTCCCTCATGCCACACTCTGTCGATGGCTTTCAATATGTCAAGTGCAACAAAACGGGATTCGCCATGATTTTCAATTGCTCTGCTCCACAGGTGAGTGACGTAGGCAAAGATGTCACCCGTAGACCTATGCTTACGGAAGCCGTACTGGCGATCATTTATGATGCTATTGTTGTCCATTTATTGCGGGAGATGTTTGTTAATCCCAGTCTACATAACCTTAGACATCATGCTGAGAAGAGCGAGCCACACGTCTATAGTTGTTGAGATCTTTTCTTGCCTTTCTCAGGAATGGGTTGTACGCAGCTAATCTTCCATGCAGCAGGAAACAACGCCTCGCATTTACGGTATCTTTGACCGTAAGAATGACCCTTGAATCCTTTTTACGTACGTAACCTGAAAATTCATGGGAAGTGCCTAGTCAACCTTTTCAATGCGTTTTCATTGATCGAGAAACTTGTTTGAAAAATGGGGAAAGAGCGGATGTCAGTATATGATAACGCATGCTGATTGCACTCAAATTATTCGAATATTGTATTGCATTGTCATTCAGGTTGCTTGTTACCGTACAGATTGGCACAAATGAACAACCAGGTAGGTAAGATGACGATTTATAGTAGTTATTCTTGCACCTGAATAATTAAGTCCAGGGATTGAGGAAAATCAATGCACACCCAAAATCAAGTGTTGGGACAATAATTTAATTTATGAAATATGTTTACGACAAATATATGAATTATTCTCGTGATTACTTACTATGTTTCCATGAGCTTTGAAGTTTTTATTGGTAATATGCCGTGCAAGTCTAAGTTGGATTCGTTTTCAATACAAGTTTGGATAAAAAAATATATTATACAAATTTGATTTTTAGAAGCTTACAAGACCCCACATACGTTATTTATGTGTCATTATTCATTTGAGATAGGGAGTATATACTTAAAATTAAATAGGTACTACATGAAAGAAACCATATCCTTACATTGAGAAACCTGTAGTGAGTAACTGTAGTTGTGTTCAAGACATCCTTGGCCTTCAAATCTTATTGTGGAAAGGCTAGAAATCAATATCCTTTTAGGATGAATTTTCTTATTTATTACTACGCTACTTGATTCATGCTTTTCCAAATTTCTTCTAAGGATCTACCATTACCTTTTCTTTCTATCAACTTATACTCCGTATGTTCCTCCACAGTCAGACTTTATTTTTCGTAACCTCTTATTGTACAAATTTCACAGCAGTATGTAGGTTTTAAATAATTTCCTTAGGTTTGTTGTCTGAAGTTTGTTCCAAAAGCTGTGTTTCGTACATTATTTGTACAATTTTTGAGTACAACGTTTTGAGATGTAAATTCTGTGGTTTTGATTGATCATGATTAATCATTTTCAGGTGAACTGACGAACATATTCCTTTAGTTGCCATTTATTCTTCCGAGCTGACGTTTTTCGTGATCGCTGTTGTGTTTTAGTTCAGTGGCATCGATATTTAATATCAGAGAGGCCTGCACAATCATTCGTTTAGCCCAAGACAGAGGAGAATTCCAAGTGGTGGTCACCAACCTCCGCTGAGGTGATGGTACTGAAAGAAAAGAAGAAGGCATCGATTCCCACTGACGATGACGTGGCCGTTCGATAGTCACTGAGTCCCACTTTTGTCCCACTTGTTGCGGGTGATATAGGCTGTTTCACTGAATGTTCTTTAATATCATTGGGGTTCTTTGTAAATAACCTGAGCGTCTTTTCAAATAATTTTGTGGGGCTCGGTCCAAGCGTGACATGCTACTCCGAACCTTTCTGTCCCTGCCCTCTGAGTGTTGCGTCAGTGGTCCTTAATTCTCGCTCCTAGAGGTCTTTTCGTTTCTCCTATGTACACTTTGCCACATTCACGTGGCGCTTCGCAGATGCAGTTTTTATTTTCTTGGTGCTCACTTTTGACCCTTTCGACCAAGTTTCGAATGATTCCTTTCTTCGTTGATGTTGGATAGTTTAAGGTATAATACAGGTACTGTTCTGTATGATGGTGCTCTGTATACTTTGGTTTCTATTTGAGTATTTCTTCTCATTACCAAGACACCAAAAAAAGGCTGTTGTTGTTGTCTACTTTTTTTGTGAGCTTTATGAATGGTCTTATGTCGTTGAGATGCGAAAAGAACATTTCCAGTTGTTCATCTCCAGACTATAAAAGTGCTATCAACATACAACTTTGGTTTAGCGTTAGAGCTTTCAATGATAGCTGATTCGAAGCATTCCATGTAAGGTTGGCCACTACTAGAGATAGAGATGATCGCATGGTTAACCCTTTTTTCCCATGTGAAAGTTTCCTTTTATTGACAATAGTTGCTCTTCAGACAACATTTTAATAGCTCCATTACTCTACTTATTGGAAGATCCATTCTATCTTTCATTATTGGGGTCCTCTTCTAACCTCTTCTCGATTATCCCCAGCGCCTCTTCAATCAGCACATATATGTACAGGCTATCGATATTCAAACCTATTAAGCGACCTTCTGCATCTAGTTTTGTTTGTGCAAGTGTCTCAACGAAGTGTTTGGTGTCCTCTACAAATGATTATGTCTTACTCTCTCGTAGTTGTATGATCTCAGTAGATGTGTCGCAAGATTGTGCATGGGAGAGCCTCTTGAAGTTATTATCAACCGCAGTGATATGCCATTCTTGTATACTTTCGGTGTGTGGGTGTATTGTAATGTGGCGTAGGTGCTGCCCTCTCATGGCTGATAAAATGTTATTTATACTTTTTCAATGTTCGGTCCTTCGATTCTGCTCGTCAAGTTACTTGGGAGATGCTTATATTTGCATTTCCTCATAACTTCTTCTAGATTTTGGTTGTACGCTGGCCACATCATCGTCGGTAAGAATCGATGCCACTGAACCAGAACACAACAGCGACCGGTCAGAACAAGCCACGAAAAACGACACATTATAGCTATACGAGAATAAATAACAATGAAAAGAACATATTCGACAGTTCACCTGAAGACGATTGGAGATGGCAGGTCAATCGAAACGTTGCACTCAAATATTGTAGAAACAATGGAAGTCCGAAACAGACCTTTTTTAGGTTCTTTAGCAATGAATGTCTTTTCTTCATCATAACTTTTCATTGCGAAAAAACTTTAGATTTAAAATATTTTAGGCCTCTGTTGGAAACGATTGTCTTATTCTTTTCAAGTACAGTAGGTCTCTTTCAACTGTCTCCCATGGTTAAACGTCAAAGGTAGTAGGTTATCGTTATCTGCCATTTCCATCTTTAGTGTTAAGGTTATCATATATATGCGTTCGCTTCTGTGTTGTCCTGAATTTAATTCTACTGGTGACTATTTTATTGCTTTCAATTTGTATCTGAACTATTGACAGAGACATAAAAACGTGGCAATATTTCTAGAAATAGAACTAATCTGTCTCATCGATCAGGTAAAAAACCCCGGTCTTGCCCAACCCTAGGGCTCTCTGTTAAATTATGACAACATATATTGGTTTCGTGCCGCTCGCGCCCTATAAATCAACAAGGAAAACTTTCTTTATATGACGCAATAAAATTTCACACGACGCCAGTCTCGGATTTGCTGAGCCGGAGGATTTATGGCCCCCGGAAAATCCGTTGGGCAAGCCCGCAGCCCATATGAGCGAGCTGAGACCGAAACTGTTTCAACTGTATATCCTCCTTGCACGCCTTACTTCGACATTAAAACGGAAACTCGAATACAGGGTGCGTTGCGAACGACTGCGGAGGTAATTAACCAATCAAGTTTTTATATTAAATAGTGGTTAGTTGTTGTTCAGTCGATAGTCGATGCTGTTACGCTCCGCCGCCTTGGCGTTGACACAACTTACTGCTTGACGTTTAGTCAACAACGAGTGAGTTTTTAGTACCAAACATGCACTTTTTAAACAATTAAATTAAACAAATTGGTTCATATTTAGATTCTATTAATGATTCTTGTTTTCAAAATATCAGGTATTGTAACATTATACAGGGTGTTTCAAAAGTTATGGTCATTTCTATATATTCAAATCGCTGCCAAATGAACGTACTGTACATTGAAAATTAATGAATCAAAAATTATTTATTTATTATTAGTTTTAACGCAGGCTGTAAAAAAAGTCGCTGACACATATTTATATACAGGGTGAGGTAGAATGCAAAAACCAGATTTTCTCTTTTTCTAAATGTAACCCCCCCATATTTTATTAAACCAAAAAATTGCTTCCAATAATTTCGTACTGTGTGAAAACCGAGCTTTGAAAAGCGGTTACCTATTCAGCGACTCCCAGGCATGTAAGTGAAGGTCAAGTATCGACGTCGGCTAATGAACCAAAGACATCAGACGATGGTCGCGATAGTTTTCGAGAAATTTCTTATACCAAGTAGGCTATGAGATTAGTACGAAGTGTCATGTCTGCTGTAAATTAGGTGTAATTTTAGTATTTGATACACTGCTGATAAAGTTTCGTGCCGCAAAGAAAACTAAGCGATCACGGATTCTTTCGTCGTGAAAGTTTTATGATTCTTGTCGGATGAAGAAGCCCAATGTAATTTTGCCATCGACCTTCACGCAAGGTCGACGCTAGTACCTGCTAACTGCTGAAACAAAATGCATAGGCATACGCTGAGATTTTATATACGCGGTGCTGATAGTTACTACGTTCCCACGAGCTTTCAAAACGTGTTCAAAACGCTTTAAGTTTTTAAATATATCGTGGAAGCGTCAGTTGGTTGTGTTTACAGAACGTTTTCTGTTCAAGGTCGATTCGTCAACTTCTGGGATCGTATCGAGATCCAAATGTCGTGAAAACACCAGCTGTCACTTTCAAAACGTTTAGACATTTCAAAACGTTCATTAACTATTAACGTTTTCGATTTACTGCTCTCAGACGCTCTCAGAGCGCATTTGATGTAAATTGTATGTTCGGTTTGACGGCTCTGCTCCAGGTTTGCAAATTCGATTTACCTGTTGTCCGCTCGAGGAACGCTCTCAGATTGAACCTAAGAAGCCAGAGAAGCCAGGTCAGAGCATTTGAGAGCGACGTCTTGTATGTCAAAAAAGTATTGAAGGCTTGTTCTTCTGTGAGAAGTATTTTGTGGTTGGTAGGAAAAGGTGAAAAACATTCGATCATTCAAGAAAATAGCCCCCCTTCTGGTGATCGCAGGAAAAGTAAAAAGCACATAATACATAATATGGAAAAATGGGTCTTAATACCTTCAATATTCGAATGTAGGCACCGACTATTTTATAATTTTCATAGTCGGTATTTAGAACAACTTAAATTTTATGCTGCGGCCTTATCAGCCGTCACTTGTACAAAACAAGAAGTCATCTTTGTGTTCGATCATGTTCGATTTGTGAAGTGCTTCTATCAACTCTTGACAGATCCCTAGTTTGATTGTGGATGATCTATGCACGCCCTGAGAGCAGTAAATCGAAAACGCTATAAGCGTAGTGCGTCGCTGTATAATGTCACTATTGTTAGTTTATTAAAGTTTTTTAGGAATTCGAAACCAAAAATTTATGATAAACAACAAAATAAGTCTTAAAACGTAGTAATTGTATCATCATTGAAATGGATAAACAATGAAATGGAAAAGTGTGTGCTGCTAAGCATTGCAGAAATAAGTGCTATAATTGCAGAAAAAGTTTTTTTAGATTTCCAAATGATCCCGTTAGGTAAGTACATACATATAACCTACAAATAATATATGTACTCAAAAATTTACATTACAATGCATTGAGTGTTTTGGTCATCGATACTTTTTGAGGCATTCCGAGCTGGTATCGATACTTTTATAGGGGTGTCGGTGTTAAAAATAATTACATAATTATTGAGGGGTGTAATCAATTGCACAAAATTCTATGTACGAACCAAACGCGCCTTCATTGGCGTGTACAGCTTTATACTTGGCCAAAAAATATCGAATTGGTACTTGTATTGATACTTTTTATTTTCGCATCTCTCGCCAGACTTCACACCTATAATCACCCATAATGGCGCCGACAAGGTCAAATTCTGTATAGGAACCATTTTTATATAGGAAATCCTCAGAAAAATTCTGTCGGTTATATAGTATGCTGTGGTTAATAGCTGACAATTTGGCTTGAATTTTAGATAACCTTATCTTTTTTCAGTAAACAGTTGAGACAATTTGGTTACTAGCAAAATGAGCAACATTTTGGTTTAATTTTTTGTGGACAAAGTGCTTTGACTGGAGGTTCTGAGTGTCTCATGTTCCTTCTATGGAAAACATTTTTTTTTTGTATCTAACAGACACTGTGTAATCCGACTACTCACCAAACAGATTATTTTAAACTTGGCATGTGTTTCGCTGTTTTAGCATAGGTACTTAGAGGAAGGTTTATTCTAAACCTTTTGAGTTTATAAGTGCTACGTCAAAGAATCCAGAGTCGATTTACCTTTTGTGCATGTGTATGTGTATTTATTATTTTTAATGACATGATTTTAAAAATTTCGTTTAACAGTAATTATATGTTCGGTGTATTGTCCATCGTAACACTAATTGGCGTACCTCATGATACGCCTATCTCATTTTAAATCTATTTGTTGATATTCAACACGCGTCCGGGCAATCGGAGGCTGAGGTCGACCATATTTGCTAACTTAGGAATGAATGTTTCAGTTTCGCATCACAGGCATATGTGAAAACAACAAATCAGTGATCTATGAGTGGCTTACCAGGTTTATGGGTATAAGACATCAATGTTCGCTACCTACACCACCGCAGTAAATTTTAGTTTTGGACTATTGAAAAATGATATACAGATTTTGATACCTAATAGGAGGCAATTTGACTGTAGTCGCGCTATATTGTAATGAATGGATAAACATAATACCTAAAGCTATAGCCAGAACGGCTTAACACTCTTGTAGCAACAAATCTGTCATAATGTCAGTCATAGTACCCTGTTCCCTAAGGAGCATTCTATAGCCGCAGTTAAGAGCTGTGTGAGTTCTATCATACAGTTTTAACCAGTAAAGATCAAATGAATTTTCATAGTCACTTGTCTGCTGTTACTTTGGTAGCAGATTAGGAATTCGACCTTAAAGTGTCAGGTCATGGTGTTAAACAAAACTGATCTTAAGTATCTCAATCCAGCTTACGGTTTGATGGATTAGTTCACAGCGTCGTAACCGAGCTAGTTCGACCTACATTGGAACAAACAAGTCCGCCATTGGCTGGTGCATGTACGGCAAGCACGTTTTAAAGCTCTTCAACTACTTAATTTCGTCGCCCCGCCACACACAGCCAACTACTGGACTGAAGCAGCTCTTGTTTCGGGCAGCACCGCTCCATGGATTACCAAAAGTGGTTGTTTTCACAGGATTGTGACGAGTAGAGGCGTGCAATGATCTGCTAATCGTCACCTGAATGTTATTGTTTGACAATTCTTAATTTCTCAGTGTTCATCACATTAGGCTGGTACATAGGCATATAATTAAAGCATTTCAAATGCTTCACATATGAAAACGTGGACTAACGATTCCTCTCAATGAGGACACGATAGAATTGAACAATTTTTATGTTGTTACAGTGCGAGTTATTTGAGTACTCGACTTGGTAGTATACGACCAAGACTCAAAACTTTCAGTGGACAGTGAAACGTTTTGGAGGACAACTTATTTAAGATGTCAGAATGACTATTTGTTGCATGTCACTGTAAATCTGCTAGTGTGACTACCTTTCTTGTAGCGAATTTAGTATTAGTAGTTTTTCAACATATACAGGGTGTCCAGATATCCGACTGACAACGTGTGACAGGTCCTAACCTCACATTTTTAAGAACATTGAGATAGGAACATCAAGCCTTAAAATGCTTAACTTTTGAGATACAGGGTGTCAAAGTTTTACATTTATTTTCGTCTCTTTCCAATTATTCCGCAATAAAATGACACAACGATCTAAATTTACATTCTAGGGGGGCTTTTTAAAGCGCGAAATACAAATTTAATCACGGTTTGCTATCATGAATAGAGGGCGCCGCCTACGGCATATCGAACATAACAAAGCTTTTTTCCCTTTTGATGCATCAATGTGAATATTAAAGAAATCGTTTCCGCAATATGTTTTACGTAAAAAAGGTGTACTTTGTTTAAGTCGCTAGAGGTAACCGTTTTCGAGATAACCTTTGTTGAAATTTCCCGGGCAACCCAATTAGTTGTGAAGTGAGATCGAAAAAAGGACCGGTATTCTCGAAAGAATAATATATTTCAAACATATTTAAGTTTAAAATAAGTAATGTTGAAGCTTAAGAATACTTCGTTATGACCCTAATATTCACTTGTGAGGAAATACCGATAATTCAGTCGTATTAGAAATTTCAGTGAAGATTATCTCGAAAACGGTTACCTCTAAGAACTTTAACAAAGTATACCTTTTTCACGTAAAACATATTGAGAAAACGATTTTTTTGATACTCACATTAATGCACCAAACCGGAAAAGAGTTTTGATAATTAAAATGTGCCGTAGGTGGCGTACTCTATTCAGGATAGCAACCGTTGATCGAATTAGGAATTCTCACTTTAAAAAAAAACCCTGATACGTAATTCTAGATCATTGTGTCATTTTATTGCGCGAAAATTGAGAAAAAACGAAAATAAAAGTAAAACTTTGATACCCTGTATCTTAAAAATTGAGCATTAAATTAATTTAAAAAATACAATACGTTGCCTCAACAAAATGTATATTATTTAATAACTTATAATCTATCTACAAATAAAGTGATGAAATATACTGATGGGGTGATTATAATATGTTGATTTTGGTAATCGAATGAGATACAAAATCGATTAGCGAATGTAGCGCTCTATAAAAAGACTCATATATCAGATATCTGTCAACTGTATATCTGAAACATTTTGATTACTCAGCACAGAAACATCTTAGTCCAAGTACAACACGAGGTACAACAGGACTATAATACTCGAAACAAAAATCCCATGCCTGAGAAGAATATACTCCAGTGGTCATTTCGGTTGCTCAGCCTACAAAAATTATAGTTCAATACTTGTCGAACTGAAAACCTCAAATTCGATAGAACATTTAAAAAAAAAGTGTGCACTATCAAGCTAGAGTATAATGTGGTGTAATTTGGTGTTCTGGTTATAATGTACCTTCGAGTGCTATTGAGAGAATTCAGCATCATTTTGCTAGGTATCTATTATGGTTTAGGGAACAATTCCTCAAAAAATGTTCTGTGGACCGCCGTGGTGTTGTAAATCTCCATAATCAGCAGGCGCATGAAAATCACCATATAGTTAAACCACGAAGGTTTCAGTATTGAACGTAGTATTAATATTTTGGTGGAAATTTACAATAGTATCCTTTTTAGCCCTTATGTACTTCCACAGCAATTGAATTCTAGAAACTTAAAACTTATCTGATTGAAAGTTGTACAACTATGCCTTGTTAATCGTAACAATTACCAACAGTACCTGAGGGATTTGGCAAATACTTCGAAAATAATAAATACATCGTACGTAAAAATCGCAAGTATTTTTTTGCATTTTGCAACAGTACTATTGTTATTATTTACCAAAAAGTTAGTAGCACGGGAGTTTTTTAAATCAAGGGTAATTGTATAGCCATATGTCCACCACTGATTTTTTTAATCCATCATCATATCCTCTACAGTCTGGAGGATCTAGCTGGTGTGCCAAAATTAATATTTTTATGAGCAGTGGTTTAAAAAATACCCCCTATCTCTGTAACGAAGCTGTCACGTGTATTGGAAGTTATCATCATTTTAACATTCTCTGTGGCGTCCCGAACTTACGATATTATAAAATTGACTATTCTGTATGTAGTACGTAGCAATTATGAAAAAAGGATAGATTTGGTAGATATTTTTTGTACTATTTCAGATATAAAGAGGTATTTCATAAATATGGGTCATAAATTAATTAGCGTACCTGCTTACATGTTTAGTCCGAGCAGTGTATATTAGCTAAATAAATAAATAAAATAAGTATCCATTGATGAGTATAGAGTATTCAGTTAAATTTCCAAATACGTATAATTGACCTACCTAGTATATACAGGGTGTTCTTAGATATCATGTACATATGAAGAAAGAAGATTCTCTGGTGTTTCTAAAGACTAAAATTTCAAATAAATGCTGAAGTTTCAATATTTTCAATTTTTCTCTTAATAACTCTCCCAGCTTTATAGGTATTTATCTAGCATACATAGCATACGAAATAGGAGTAATATAATGGCACATGTCAAATGGTTGTCAGAATATACAGGGTGTTATTTTTTCAGGGGTCTTACCCCCTTTTCTAACCCTGAACTTATTTGCGGTGCGACGCAGGTAGATTAAAAGAAAACAAAATAATTTTTCTATCTTGTTCAAAAATCTTTTGTCTACTTCTAATTCTTTTATATCTCCGATCCTTATCGAGAAAAAAAAACAAAACAGGGTTGTCTGTTATTAGGTATATGAATATAATGTATTTGAAATACGGTCTAGTAGGCTATGGCTTTATTTGGATAACCGTTTTGTTTTATTGAATTTAACATGCAGCATTTCAAATTGTTCTGTCGCCAACTTTAGAGTTGCAAAGTGTAAAAGTATTTTAAATACTCAGTTCAGTGTAAGAAACGGGGACGTGGTCCCTGAAAAAATATGACTCTGTCGATTTTGTCAACCATTTGTTATCTGCAATTGTGTAAGGTGAAACAATAAACAATATCCGTTTTGCCAATCATACCTTGGTAATATCCCAGAGCAGCGCGAACCTACAAAGAATAATGGACAAGATCGTAAACAATAGTGAAGAAGCAGGTCTTTCACTCAACACCAAAAAGACTAAATTCATGATAATCAGCAAAATAAATGTTCAAAGGTTGTATGTCCGCAATGAGGCAGTGGAGAGAGTAAGAGAGTACAAATACCTGGGTACCATTTTGACCGAGACTGGAGGATACCCTCGAGAAATAAGATCTAGGATAGATCAAGCTAGGGGCGCATTTACAAAGCTGCGGAGAGTATTTTGCTCAAGAGATCTGAATATTAAACATAAGGTCAGATTGGCCAGATGTTACGTTTTCTCGATCCTCCTCTATGGGATGAAGTTGTGGACAACCAACAAAGTTGATCTGAGAAAACCTGAGGCTTTCGAGATGTGGGTGTATACTGTACAGACGCACACTCCGAGTTTCTTGGACGGAAAGGGTCACAAATGTTGAAATCTTAAGGCGTGTGAATAAAGAAATTGAAATAGTAGAAACTGTCAAAATGGGGAAACTTTCTTACCTGGGTCACGTTATGCGTGGAGAAAGTTACCATATTCTACAACTGATAGTACAAGGGAAAATATAAGGAAAAAGAAGTGCGGGGAAAAAACGCACTCCGTGGCTGAAAATCTTGCGAGAATGGTATGACTGTACATCGATAGAATTGTTCCGAGCAGCGGTATCTAAAGCAACAATCGCCATGATGATAGCCAAATTTGAGCTCAACGACTTGAAAATTGGGTGAATTGTCAAAAAAAACTGGAAAAATATTGAAATTCCAACACCCTGTAGATCGGTAATGAAGCGTTTGCAGACCTAAAGTTTGCTCAAAATTCTAACAGACACAGTTCGGCGTTCACTTATCTTTATCGTAATCTTAATTGAAGCATCCAAATGCAAAACCAGACATTTGTCATTTTTATAAAATATGAGTTAGATACGGATTTCATACGCAAATGTTGCCGGGAATGCGATTTTCAGATCTTTAGCTACATAAAATTCGGCCTTAAATGCAAAAGCAGACATTTGTGTTCACTCCTTACGTGCAAAAGCAGACAATTGCATTTAAGCCAATTCCCGTGCAGCTTCTTAGTCACATGATATCGCCAGGTCGCCGTCGCGACCTGCGCTGTACATGAAATCAGTTTGAGATCGAACGTGGTTACAGTTGATCAGTTGAATGCCTTTTAAACATTTATTGTGGCTCCGTGTTACCTGAACATCATGAATAACATTACAATTGAGCTATGTCCACCTGATACCTTGATAATCTTGTCTGATGCTGAAGATAATGATATAAGAGTTTAGTTTTGTTCATTTATCCAATAAAGCTATTTTTTGGTTTCACATTTTATTACGACCTTTTATTAGTATTTTTTCAATGGGTATCACTGCAGTTGGCGTTATGAACACTATGAAGGTGGAAAAACCAATTGCAGTGCATTAGATGCAAAAGCAGACATTTGTAAATCTGAGGTGCAGAACCAGACATGTCAACAATTCCCGCCAAAATATCTTTTTACTAATTCATCAGATATTTTTGTGCGATGCACTATCTATCCCTACCAAAATAACAAATATTTTTGTCAAAATACGAATATCATTAGACGAATTTGGCAGGTTTTTTGCGTTTTACTCAAAACAACCTATACGCCAAATGTCTGGTTTTGCATTTGGATGCTTCTTATAATACCCACTCAACTGCTTACTGTTTGGGAAAACCCGTGCAGTCCACGTGGATGGAAATAAAGCATTGCTATTGGGTAATCCCTGAGAATAGTAGATTTGCATTGGTAGAGCGGCTAAAAGTTCGCTAGCGTTCCGTAAGTAGGAACCAATTAGGATACGGATACAGCGGTCAACGCCCAATAGAAATAGACCTGTGAGTCCCCTGGCACGCTTTCACTTGAAGTGGATTGACTTTATAATATCTAATCCCATCAAAGGGCGAGCCGCTGTGTCTTAAAATGTTGGATGAAGTTTATGTTCATTTGAAATTTCAGTAACACAATCTCCTGCTTTCGTTTGTACATGATATTAAGGAACACCCTGTATATTGTGGTATACCTGAATCGGTTCAAGCTGCATTGATGCGATTGCTCGGCCTTCCACTTGTAATGATGTCTATTAATGTTGTTGATATCAAAAATTTTGGAACACGGAAACGCTACTGACCGAGCACTGGAAGCCTGAAACTTGCAGCGGTGGTAAATCACTCATTCCGGCTTGTTGACCCTCCGGCAGGCTAATTAGATTTAAAAGTCTTTCACGCTCTCCCTTCCAAGGATAATGAGCTTTACCGGAAGCCCTGTCTGACTGCCTTGCCTGCTTGTCTGTCGTTTGTTTCCCTCCTATTAGATCCCAGACTTCCATGGAGGCCATTTAATATTTATAAGGCAAAATCTCTTCTTCGGACAGTTACTCCAGTAACTTGCTTAAGGACCACTCCGGGTAGAATGGAAATGGATTCATTTTAATATGAAGTGCTTTCATCTGCAGAGTAGCCGCCATCCTTTTTTGTTTGGTAAATAAAAATCAGAAGTCGACTAGCATGGCACTTTCTACGAGCATATGCTTATGCTCATAACAGGTGCAAAATTGGATCTATTTACTAATTACTTAGAAAGTAGTGCTTCGAGGTAAGGACGCAGCATAACAAACAATCAGCAGAATATCTCAGGTTAGCGGCAGTCATACGCGCATCTCGCCATTTTGGGTGAGTATCTGTCAAAAGAGGCAATACGTCGGTGGACACCATTGACGCAAGGTCGACGCTCGTATTTGCTTATTGCTGAGATAAAATGCATGGGCGTGCGCTGTGAGATTTTGTATAAGCGGTGTCGATAGTGTATGATCTCTAAAGCAATGTGCCGAACATGTGTGTGCTGCTGAAGATTGAAGCAACAAGTATTATAATTACAGAGAAAGTTTTTTTAGATTTTCGAATGATCCCGTAAGGTGCTGTTCGCGTCATTAGTCGTAGTTAGCGTGTGTGTGCTGGTGCTGGTTGTGTCTGATTATCTGATCGAGTGAGATATTGTACATATAACCTAGAAACAAAACATGTACTTGAAAATGTACGTCACTATTTTTAAGGACCCACTGAGACGACTTAGCTGATTTGATACGAGGCATGTATCGCAATGATTTTATTTTTACATGAAAGCCCGTACCTTAATCTACTTTTCTACATAATTGTGTTGACTTCGTTATCGTCTTGAAGACGCTGACCTCCCAGGTGTTTCTTCAAGTGCAGGAACAAATGGTAGTCGATGGGTGTCAGGTCAGGGCTGTAGGGAGGCTTTTTGCACCAAATCTTCATTAACGACCGAAGGACGGTCACTCCGTTCTTCATCATGCACGTTTGTGTGACTATCTTTAAATGCTCTCACCCATTTCCTTACAATTCCATCATTCATAACTTTTTGTCCGTCAACCTCACAGATCTCACGACGGATATCGATCGGTTTTACGCCTTTAGCACTAAGAAATCGTATAGCAGCTCGTACTTCACAATCGGTGGGACTCACTATTGTCGGAGGCATCTTAAACACTCAGTAAACAGCGTATACAATGAAGAATCGGACTGTCATGGCGTCAGTGCTTAGACAAGAGATGTAGGTAACAGCTGACCAGCCAGCTCTTGAGCTAAATTTTATAAAAGCCTATTGATTATATTTTGTGCCATTTTAAACTGAGTTTTAGAATTTTTTTCTGGAATTCAGTACATCTTTTGGATCCATTTACATTTCAAAGCATAATAGCGCTAACAACATAAAAAATAATGAACAAAATATTACTTAAAAACTTACATAACTGTAACGAGTATTTGTGTCATCGATATTTTTGAGCGATTCCAAGCTGGTATCGTTTCCCTTGTAGGGCTATCGGTATCGAAAACGATTAACTATTGAGGAGTGTATTCAATTGCACAAAATCCTCTGTACGACCCAAACACGAATTCATTGGCGTGTACAACTCCATACCTGGCCAAAAAATATCGAATTTATATCGATATATAGGAAATCCTCATAGATATTCTGCTGGTTGTTTAGTATGCTGTGGCAGGGGTATGTCAAAACTGTACTTGGCAGTTCGTACTTTCTTAATAATTCATCAACCAATGCAGGACGAAACACAAAAACTAGAGACTGGGTTTATTGGGTCAAATGTTTCAAATCGCTTCTTATTTACGATTTCACATATTCTATACATCAGTTCATACTATCTTGATAATTCATCAACTAAGGGACGACCAAACACAAAAAATAGAGACTGGGTTAATTGAGTCAAAGGTTTCAAATCCCTTCTTATTTAGGGTGTCACATATTTTACACATGTTCAAAAGATCTATTTTTGTGTCATGGTGTCTAAACGTTAAAGATTCCGTATTTTTAGCCATTTTGAATTAAAAAATATATTATATTCTGCACGAGTAGCTGTTTTTCAATAATTTGTGTACCAACTACTCAGTACCCCTTAGAACCCAAGAACACTCAAAAATCTATACGACGAGCATTTTCTTACTTAGTCCGTACACTGTATGCTTGAAAGTATGACTTTAAAAAGAGAAGGCCACCTCTTTTGTAGCTTGATCTTATGCCAGAGTGCCCTAGGCTCTTTTCAGGTTAACATTTATTCTGTTAAGTTTATTTGAGGGCGGGGGGGGGGGGGGCGCAATAATTACAACTCCATAGCATTTTTTATACGACAGGACCAAAAGACCTATCTATGTTAACTAAGACGGTGGGGACGCGTACCAGAATGAAAGAAAACATACCCATAGGACACTGTAAGAGCACTACCAAAGAACCAGACCGAACATTCGGTTTCGGTTTCGGACTAGTTTCGGCCAAAAAACGGGTTTCGGTTTCGGCTGCCATCCAGCCGAAACTACGGCCGAAACCGAAACTAAATTCGATGGACTTGGCGTTACGATCGGACGCCCTCGGAGCACTATTCTCCAAGCGAAGAAGTGTCATCTTGCTGGACAGATTATGGTAATAACTTGACAAGTTAAGAAGCCTACTTATCGGAGCCAAGCTTGCAAAGATACGCAGATATTACCCTTACTAGAATTTCAGGTCATTTCTGACTTTGAGAAAGGTTCCCCTAAAATTCACGTCTGCCTTACCGACGACTGTTTCCACTGAACAACTACTTAATGCTACTAGTCAAATTTATTCAGACTGACTATTTGCAAAGATACTAAATTCGATGGACTTGGCGCTACGATCGGACGCCCTTGGAGCACTATTCTCCAAGCGAAGAAGTGTCATTTTGCTGGGTAGATTATGGTAATAACTTGATAAGTTAAGAAGCCTACTTATCGGAGCCAAGCTTGCAAAGATACGCAGATATTATCCTTACTAGAATTTCAGTCCATTTCTGTCTTTGAGAAATATTCCCCTGAAATTCACGTCTGCCTTTCCACAGAACAACTACTTAATGCTACTAGTCAAATTTATTCAGTCTGAGGAAGCTATTTGCAAAGAAAGTTGATAGATTTTTGTTTCTCGCTTACAATATTACAACATTAGATTGTTCAGTTATGAATGCTGATAGTCAACAATAGCTGTAGCTCAATGAAGCTCACAACAGTTTCTTAAATTCAGAGAAAACTCCTTACTTTCAAAAATAGTTAGTAGTTGTAGTTCAGAAATTTAGTTTTAAGGCAGTGTCATAAAGATTGACCAAAGTTTGGAATGTTATTTAGTAGATACAAAATATAATATAAATATAAAATAGTTGATATTTGGTTCAGAATAACTTCTTATTTCAAAAAGTATAAATAATTTATTTGAAATAAGTGTGATAATGCTGATGAACCGTTATTCATTTTTATATCCACGAAAAAATTACTCACGTTATATTGATGTTTTGGTTTCGGTTTCGGCTGAAACTGAGACCGAGGCCGAAATTTGGTTTCGGTTTCGGTTTGGGCCGTAAAAAGTGGTTTCGGTTGGACTCTACTGACTAGAGATAAACAAATAAATCAGCACTATATAGGAAATAGTGGCCACGGTTCTTCTGTCTACGATATAAACATGGCGAAGCTTACATTTCTAAGAGTAAAATGAATTATACATACAGAGTGCATATTTTGTATGGAATACGGTATATATCTCAGTGAGTAACTATTGTTTGAAGACATTTTTATATAAAAGTTATTTAATATTGTATTTCCCATAACACGGCAGTACTCCGTTGTTTTTGTTTTAGAAAACAAATGAGTAATAAAGAACAATATATTTTTTTAAAATAGCGATGTACCCTTTGATTGGGCTAGAGATTTTTCTCTGTTCCATCACACGGCAGTATCCAAATACAAGAAAATGTTCAAAAAATATCGAAAACCTTATTAAGGCTTTTACATCAGTAATATTAACCTAGTATGTGTCTTGCATCAAAATAAATCGAAGGAGCATATGCATCTCTTGTTATGCCTTGAAGGCAAAGCTAAATTAGCAACGAAATAGGTTTCATCACAATAAGTGTTCAAAATGTTCACCATTAACGGCAAGAGAGTAGCGTTACCTATCACAAAAAGTTTGTAAAGAATTTATGAACATGCTGGGAGAAATTACTGCAGTTTCAATATGCATTTCTTGTTAACATATGACAATAAGATTCTGTCACATTTACTGGACTGCTAACAAATCTCGGATATCTAGATTAATGTTCTTGGTTACGATTGGTATTTACCATTTAAAATTTTGTATATTCGAATCTCCCGCGTTTTGACTTGCGAGTTTGAAGTCTGACGGTTGACGCGGAAGAAAGGTCGAGTCGTACTTCAACTACCGAGGTGAACGGACGTGTGCGTGATATCCGTCACCCCGTGTGTAGCGGGTACCTCCAACAAGGGCGACCACAGCCTTACATCGCTCAGCTAACTAGGAATCTGGATAGAGCAACGCAGTACCCAGCTGGGGAAGACATCCGACGCCAACCAACAAGGGGTGAGTCAACCGATGCATGATTAACCTTCAATTCTCGTGAGTCATTTGCGGGTATTTGCCAATTTAGTTGGTCCTTCACAATAATCTCTTGGCTACAATTACTTTATTGATCGAATTGTAACCATTTTTTGGCCCTCCGAGCACGGATAAATAAATCGCGCTATAGTAAAATAGTCTACGTAAAATCTAAATTGGTACGTATCCTTGACAAAAAACGGAGTTTTTTTGTGACATCGGAATTTGTTAGTATTGCGCGCTGTTTGTAAAAATTGGTTATATTCGAAAACAAGCAACTTTTGGTGTATTGTGTTGGTAATACATATCTGGGGAGTTTTCTGGGCATTTGAAATTGACATTTTGCGAATTGCGTGAGCGCAAAAGTTAATTTGATTCAGTTGGTTACATTCGGTTGGGGGTTCGAAAACCGGCGTTTCGACATTTGGTGTAGTCGACGGAGATTTCGAAAAAGAATAACAACTGAAAATTTTGTGATTTGTGTGTGGTTGCCGTATTGTTTGTGTAAAGAAGTTGTGTTTACTAGCAGATTGATTCTAAATTTGATTATTTTGGTCTTGTGTTTACATTGAATCGTTACCTGATACCTGAACATGCCTAATGCAAATGTTGTGAAGTTGCAACGGCAACGCGCGCTAGTTTTAAAATCTATTAAAAATGTTCTTGAGGCGGCCAAGAAGGCTCGTGATAATGGCGAGTATCGGACGGAGTTTTTTCTCAGGTATGGAGAGCTGGATGGGTATGTAACGAGGTTTGAGAATTTGCAATATGAAATAATAGCCTTGGTAGATGAGTCTGCCTTAGAGGAGGAGGAAGCAGTTCATACAATGTTTGATGATATGAGATATTCAATAAGGGGCATTCATAAAGATCTTTCTGATGAGATGATGGCTCGTAGTGAGCATGAAACATCTGCAGTGATCGTAAGAGAAAATTGTTTGAGGCTTCCCAAAATTGAAATACCGAAGTTTGATGGTGACCTTACAAGGTGGCCTACGTTCATCGACTTATTCAATACTCTTATTCATAGAAATAATTCGCTGTCAAAAATAGAAAAGTTTCAGTTCTTGATTTCTTATTTAGAAAAAGAGGCAGGTCGAATAGTAAGGAATGTGCCCATTACTGAGGATAATTATGAAATAGCCTATAATGCATTAATGAGTCGATATCAGAATGAACGTGTTTTATTGAGCAATTATTGGTTTTCAATTTATAATGCTTCTCCCTCTAGGCATGATTCTGCAGTTGAACTTCGAAAATTGTTGTCAATATTTTCTGAAAATTTGGTGGCTTTAGAGATGAGTAACTTGAACCTATGGGATTTTACCAAATTCAATTTATTGTTGCAGAAATTACCTTCTTCCCTTAAAATGCGATTTGAACTAGAACATAATGGGAATAATGTTCCGGGGTTTGACATGCTTTTTGGATTTGTTGAGAAAACCTGTCGAGCTCTGGAAAATACATCCCTTACTTCCGCATATCAAGGGAGTAATGTGTCTAATGCTAGTGCTGGGTTTAGAAAGAATAATAGTCCTGCTAATCCCAAGGGAAGGCAGACACTTAGTTTTTCGACTGGCACATTAACACAGGAAAAGTGTAATTTTTGCAAGGGTTCACCACATTCGTTGATCAAATGTGATAGATTCTTGCAGGCAGAATGTCGTAAGAGGCATGCCTTTGTCAAGCGGACTAGAATGTGTTTTAATTGTTTGGGAGCTACTCATCTAGTAAATAAATGTAAATCAAAAGAACTTTGTGGGGTTTGTGGTGGAAAACACCATGTACTATTGCATTTTCCGGACACTAAAGTGACAGATTGTGATGTCAGTGGTAGTACCTCTAATGAATCTGAGAGTCATGTTCAAGTCATGGCAAGTAAGTTGTCTGTGCAGCCTAGAATGTTGCTTGCTACTGCACTAGTCTCAATATTGGATTCTGAGGGTAGATCCACCAAATGTCGTGTTTTGTTAGATTCTGCTAGTCAAGCCAATTTTATTAGTGAATCTTGTGTGAGAAGGTTGAATCTTACTCGTAAGGAGTATTCAACCCCTGTTGTTGGCATTAATGGAATGTCATCGAATGTGAGTTCGGGAAAAGTCTCTTGTGTTATCTTTCCCTACAGCAAACCGTATCCTAGCTTCAATTTGGAAGCTATTGTGATACCTCAGATTTGTGAGAAGGTACCTCAAATTCCTGCTGTTGTTCAGAAGTGGAAGTATTTAGAAAATCTTTGCCTCGCAGAGCCTTTGGCTGCACATGATGAAATGGAAATTGATCTGCTTCTAGGGGTAGAAGTATTTGGTGAGATCTTACGTTCCGGTTATGTGAGAGGACAGAATGGTGGGCCACATGCTATTAACACCGTATTTGGGTGGGTGTTAATGGGCAAGTTGGGTGGTGTTTCCACTAATAGTGTGCTGAATTTTCTAACTTCTGTGGGGGAATTGGATTGTACATTGAAAAAGTTTTGGGAAATTGAAAGTATCCCTAAGTGTGTCGCATTGTCTGAAGAGGAACAGCAGGCTGAGGAATTCTTTACGTCATCTTGTTGGCGTATGGACTCAGGAAGATATGTGGTGAAGCTTCCCTTTTCTGAATTCCCCCCAGTTCTGGGTGATTCCTATTCACAGGCTTTACATAGATTTAAGCTGTTGGAAGGACGTTTTCGTCGTGATTCCGTCTTACATGAAGCATATTGTGATTTTATGGCTGACTATTTGGAGCAAGGCCACATGTCTGAAGTTGGGAACCAAGTGGGGTCTAATAGTGAGTATTACATTCCTCATCATGCGGTGGTGAAAAGGAATGCGAATGGTGAAATAAAGCTTCGGACTGTCTTTGATGCTTCAGCTAAAACTACCAATGGAAAGTCCTTGAATGATGTTCTTCTAGCAGGTCCCAAGTTACAAAATGATATCGTCTCAATATTGTTATCTTTCAGGTTGTATTTGTATGTGTATACCGCGGATATACGGCAAATGTATCGACAGATTTTAGTTGAGGAGTCTCACACTAGTTATCAAACTATTTTGTGGAGACCTAACGGTGACGAGCCTATAAGGAAATATCAGTTGAAGACCGTTACCTATGGAGTAACGTCTAGTCCTTTTCTAGCGATTAGGACGTTGCTGCAACTGTGTAGGGATGAGGGTGAAAGGTTTCCGTTAGCTGTAAATATTTTGGAGAATTTCTGTTATGTTGATGACGCCATTGGAGTAGCAAACTCCAAGGAAATTGCCTTGGATACTCAAAACCAGTTGATTGAATTATTGGCGTTGGGAAAGTTTGAACTGAGGAAATGGGCAAGTAATTGTTCTGAAGTACTTGCTCAGGTACCTGAGGTTCATCAGCAGCCACTTGTATTTGATAAGGATTCTCTTGGAATAAAAGTGTTGGGTTTGCAGTGGTGTCCCACTACGGATTGTTTTTCTTATTCTGTACATCCTCAGATACGGTCCTGTACAAAGAGGAATATTTTGTCAGAAATAGCAAGACTGTATGATCCTCTAGGATTCTTAGCTCCAGTAATCATTGTTCCCAAGCAAATACTTCAGCAATTGTGGGCTTTAGGGATAGGTTGGGATGATGAGCCACCGCTGGAAGTTGCAAACCAGTGGAAAACTTTTGTGGCTGAGTTACCTGAGCTATCTTCGTTGAAAATTCCTAGACATATACTTCATATAGAGGCAAAGTTTACAGAAATTCATGCTTTTTGCGATGCTTCGGAGAAGTCGTATGCAGCTGTAGTTTATTTGAGACAGGTTTCCACGGAGAACAGTATTTCTGTACATTTGGTGTGTGCCAAAACTCGAGTGGCGCCTTTGAAAAGACTGTCGATTCCACGACTGGAATTGTGTGCAGCCTTATTAGCCGCAGAGCTGATTGATTGTGTATCCCATATAATGGTAACACAGAAAATAGATAATGTTTGTGCTTGGACGGATTCGAAGGTAGTTGTGACGTGGGTCAAATCTTCTCCGCATAGGTGGCGGAGCTTTGTAGCCAATCGTGTAGCTATAATCCAGGAGAAGGTAGCTCCTGATTCATGGTATCATGTGGTTGGGAAAGAGAATCCTAGTGACTGTGCTTCTAGGGGGACTTTTCCTCGGCAATTTCTAGAACAACCCTTGTGGTGGGAGGGGCCAACTTGGCTTAAGCTTCCTCGGGATGATTGGCCTGTAACTTGTGTAGGTGAGCCTTCCTGTACAGATGTACAAGAAGAAGCAAAGGTTGTTTGTATTACTATTCACGGCTCTAGTATTGTTTCAGAATTGTTGAATAGATATTCTTCCTTACGCAAAATTGAGCGTGTTGTTGCTTATTGTTTGAGATTTCGTAAAAATTGTTTGTGTCGAAAAAGGGGTTACCCGCGTGAGATAGGTAATTTATCCGAGGCTGAATTGTATGAGGCTATGGTGGTTCTGGTCAAAGACGTGCAAAGAGTTGAATTGGATAATGAACTGCGGAAAGTTCGTCGAGCGGAGGTCTGTCCCAAAGCTATACAGAAGTTAGCTCCTTTCATTGATTCCCAGGGTGTCCTGAGGGTGGGCGGTCGCTTGAGACAGTCTAGTCTAAGCTATGATCGGAAGTATCCAATTCTGCTCCCTAGGAAGCATCGATTGACTTATCTCATTATCCAAAGTGTGCACAATAGGAGTTGTCATCCTGGACCACAAACTTTGCATTATCTGTTAAGGCAGAGATATTGGATACTATCTGCCAAACGGGCTATAGCTTCAGTGTTATCTCGTTGCATAAAATGCTTTAGAGTTAAGCCTCCTCCAGTGGTCCCCATAATGAGTGATTTACCTTCCGTTAGAATTTCGGAAGTCAAACCTTTTTCCCATAGTGGCGTAGACCTTTTTGGTCCTTTGAGGATGTCTTTAGGTAAAAGACGAGGCATTAGTTCTCAAAAGGTGTATGTGTGTCTTTTCGTGTGTATGGCTACTAAAGCAATACATTTAGAAGTTGTGTCAGATCTAACTAGTGAAGCTGTTCTTGCAGCACTTAGGCGTTTTATAGGGCGGCGAGGACGTTGCAGTGATATTTATAGTGATCAAGGTACGAATTTTGTTGGTGCTTATAAAACTTTACAGTTATTGGGTGCTAAAGCTTCTGAAGCTTTGCAAATTAAATGGCATTTTAATCCTCCAGCTAGTCCTTCCTTTGGAGGTATATGGGAGTCCGGAGTGAAATCTGTGAAAACTCACTTGCGGCGGGTGATAGGTGCGCAAGTGTTGACTTATGAGGAATTGAGCACCACTTTAATCCAAATTGAGGCAATGTTAAATTCGAGACCCTTGTGTAGTTTGAGTTCTGATCCTAACGATGTAGGCAGCTTGACTCCGGGTCATTTCTTGACATTAGAGCCCCTGAATGCTCCGCCTGACGAAGATTTGTTGTGTGTGAAACATAGTCGGTTGAACAGGTGGCAGTTAGTGCAACAGATGCAGCAACATTTTTGGCGGCGCTGGCATATGGAGTACCTCCACACCCTTCAGCAACGACATAAGTGGAATACACCACATAATCCTCCCTCGGTCGGCCAGTTGGTTCTTCTCAAGGATGAAAATACCCGTCCTTTACAGTGGCCATTAGGCAGGATTATTAAGTTATATCCCGGTACGGGAAACATTTCGAGAGTCGCCCAAGTTAAGACGAGTAAAGGGCTGTTAGACCGTCCTTTATTGAAACTGTGCCCTTTGCCGGCACAATAGGCCATGATTTGCTTGTATATGATAATTTTTTTTTTTTCGTGTTGTGTTATGGGTGGGATAATTCCACTAATTTTCTTTTGTGGGTAATATAGGAATTACTATGATTGGAAAAAATATTTTCTTTTTTTTTATATTTTTTGGTGGGCGGAAAATGGTTACGATTGGTATTTACCATTTAAAATTTTGTATATTCGAATCTCCCGCGTTTTGACTTGCGAGTTTGAAGTCTGACGGTTGACGCGGAAGAAAGGTCGAGTCGTACTTCAACTACCGAGGTGAACGGACGTGTGCGTGATATCCGTCACCCCGTGTGTAGCGGGTACCTCCAACAAGGGCGACCACAGCCTTACATCGCTCAGCTAACTAGGAATCTGGATAGAGCAACGCAGTACCCAGCTGGGGAAGACATCCGACGCCAACCAACAAGGGGTGAGTCAACCGATGCATGATTAACCTTCAATTCTCGTGAGTCATTTGCGGGTATTTGCCAATTTAGTTGGTCCTTCACAATAATCTCTTGGCTACAATTACTTTATTGATCGAATTGTAACCAGTTCTTGATATAATAAACTCGATAAAGCTTTCAATTTTTTTAAACGTTATTTTTAATTTGACATGTTATATCACTGAAAAGATACAAAACTATCTATCAAATGAGCCTAATAAAAAGGTATATTGCAACTAAAATAAATCAACTATTGTTTTTTGTTATTCACTTATTCTGAAAAAACAACTGAATACGACCGTATTATGGCAAATACAATGTTAAATAACTTTTATCTGAAAGAAATTTAAACAATCATTATTTACTGAGATACATATCATACTTAGTGGACACTCTGTATATACATAAAAATGGCATATGGCAAAATTTGTTTAAAAAAATATTTTGCACTAACGCCGGCTCCATCATCGATAATACGCGAATGCAAATGAACCACGATTATCACATAAAAATAAACAAGACTCGTTGTTGGAGACACGCTGCTCGGTGCCCCAAATCGACAATATAATCGCATACAGCGAACCGAACCCAACCCAATACTGACATATGTACCCTAAGAATACTGAAAATAGGTCTTTGTTGAACAGTTCCCGCACACGGTCATGGTCGCACTCGTCATATTTGAGGAATGAAGCTTGATGTAGCATATTAGATATATTATGCATAGTCATAAAATGATGTAACGCTAAAATATTAATTAATAAAGGAATAAAGCACCGAATGATGACTATATTTATTGTCGTTTTTCTGGGCGGTTGGGACGGCACGTGCCCTTGTGCCCTTCGGTACCAACCGCAACTGGTTTTTTCAACGGTAAGTTGAAGATCCTGACGAGCTTGACTCAGGTGTCATTGTAAGTAACCCTTTGCTGTGTCACAAAACTGTCACTATGCCTACCATTTTCCATTCATTCTTCACATTTAGTTATGCGCAACGGTCTGTGTCGACGCTCTGTACGATTTTTTATGTATGAACATAAAATCGGTAGGATGATGCCATACCTTTCAAAAGTTAATTAGATGTACAGTATGGCTTCAGATTACTACCAGAATCATCAGGTTTACCGACAGAAGCGGACTCTATGTAGGATATTCATGGTATAATTAAATATTTATGAAGCTTCCTTCTTCTGTTACCACTCTCCGGATTACATTTATATATTTTTTTGACATCCGTTTTTTTCCTACCTGTGTGTAACTCTAAAGCGGATTACATTCCAGTGCTTTTGATCAACTAATTATATTCCTGAAGTTTGAGAAAACAAAATCCCTCTAAAGGCAACTTAATTAACAGATGTTGCAGAAATGTATTTGGAAGACCTTCGTGGAACGAATAGTATTTATTCGACAAACATATACAAGGGAGGTTTGTGGACCTGCAAGCCTCCCTTTGTTGGTGAATATTTCTCAGCACATAAATAAAAAAAGAATAATTGCATGAGAAAGGCATCTGGCTGAATATATTTTTGAATGCACGGAACAAGTTTAATGAATTTTGACAGCATTATTGTGACTTTTCATGATGATCCATAAGCATTGCATAAGCATTGGTAGATGTGCTGTAGATCGAAAGTATTTAATTTATGAGCTCCATCGGTGGATGTTAAAATTTGACCAGTTTTGATGGGCATAGCTGATCTTTAAGAAAACTTGTTTTGACACAAGATGAGAAACTTAACAAAACCCTATCATCCCATAATGAATTAATTTGCTCCTGAACTTCTCGACTTGCGTTAATTCTGTCAAATCAAGTTGACTGGCTAGACACTTCGCACACATTGAAGCTTAATATATCACGCCTTGAAGTATCAGTGTATCAATGTCTTGTTTTAGTCACAACTTCTTAGAGTATTATCAAAGCCTTCGTCAACTTATTATTTATCATTGTCAACAAAAATACCAATTCTATAACTATTACTTCAAGAATTAAAATAAATCAAGAGCATTTGATGCATCTTGTATATTATTTTGCAGAATGAGTATAATCAGCATCAACAAATTTATTGGATAATCGGAAGCCTGAACAATGGGCAAGTATGCATGCCTCACAATGCTCTTCAGAGCGCGATATTGGTATGACAGTCGGCCCACTCTGTATTCTGGACTAGAAGGAGATAATAATAATATACGACTTTATTAACCAATTACATGATGTAGCAGAGTACGGGGCTTATTGCAGAGAAGTTTAGCTAATCAGATGTTCTTACATTTAACGACAAAGGCTACAGATATAATCGATATCTACATAATAGAAGAACATACACAAAACTAAAAAATGCGAAGTGGCAATGTTACCAAAAATGCATAAAAAAAGTTAAAAAAAACAGAGTAGAGACAAAGTGAACAAAAACAGCAGCAGAAACAGAAAAGTGGCGAGTAGTAAAACGTAAGCTGCTTACATTTTTTCGAAAGCAAGATGATGAATAATGATCTTTTCATTGGAGCGAAGAAAGTATATTTACAGTTTACCTGCTTTGTAGCTAAAAATACTGTCACGACGGTCTCTTTTTCTTCACCCAGGGAATCAAACTCGACGTAACTTTCACCGTTTTACTTCACAACTCGATATAATATCTCTTAACCTTATCTCAAGTACAACTCAACTCAACTGACTCCTACGCTACCCGCAGCACCTTATATATACTTCATCGAACCATCTAGAGCATTCGATGACATTTCTAGAATCCATCCGTCATTCTCGAAAACTCTAGAGGATTCGATGACGTTTACACTTCAAAGATCTAACCTAACACTTTGACTTTACATCATGCATGACAACTAATATACAATACACGAATACCATAATATACAGTATGTTACATTCCTCCCCCCTTAGCGTTCGGCGTCCTCGACGAACAACTTCGATTCTTGTATCAACACAGACATCAGCATAGTCAACCTTCGGTTTTCCACTTTCCTTATATAACCTGTAGACTACGTCGTTGAGGCGCTTCATCACCACGTAGAGCTCCTCCCCATGACGTTGTAGCTTCGGACATCTACCCTTCCTTCCGTCGTCTGTTGCAAGACCATACCAGATCGCCTCGTAACTGCGATATTCTTTGCCCAACTTGCGATTCTCATTTTCAGCTCCAGCAGGATTCTCTTTTCCTAGCTCTGTTATCATTCTCTTCAATTGCACCTTTTCGTCTTGCCGGTTGTCCAATCTCGACACTCCCTTCTCGTCACTCAGGTTGCTCTTCAGTTTCTTAGTGAGTCTGCTGAGTTTGTCTTCCAGTTGCGTAATCCTGATCTTCTGTTTACCATTCTCGCTCCTGAGTTGCGCGGCTTGATCAGAGCCCCATGACACGTCCTTGAGCGCAACGTTAAGCTTGGTTCCTACCTTCGCGTTTTCTCTCTCCAGCTGCGCCAGTATCTGCTTCAAATCTACATCGTCGTTTTGCATCGCTGATATTTCGTATACACCTTTGTTTGCATTTTTAATGACTTTGTTCGGATTCTTCTTTAGCCCATCACTATCGACCTCGCTTTCCATCTGCGCAATCTTCTGGTTTATCTTATTATGTCCGTACTCCAATTGTCTTATCCCAGAACTATCAGCATTTACTGCAGCCAAAGCGTCTTCCAGCCCCTTTTCCATTCGAACGTTCTCATCTTCCAAATTCGCCAGTTGCTCTCTCATCTTATTGTCAACATCTCTTGCCTTATACAAGTCTTCCATGACCTTTCTCACACTATTAAGCGTATCTGTCATATCTGATTTCATCTTCTTGATTTCTGCTTCATGATACACTAACCTTTCTCTCAACCTTGACTCGTCTTCCTTGACCGCGGTCTTTCTGGCCTGCACAATCGCGTGGTCTAGGTATTCCTTTAGCGATGCGTTCTCAGCCTCCAGCTGGGTAATCTTCTGTTTGAGCCTTGCATTTTCGTCCTTAACTTGGTCACATCTATCCTCCGCTTTCTTCAGCTGATCCAAATCCTTCAATCTCTTGATTTCATTTTTCAAAGCAGAAATTTCTCTGTTGTTTTACGTTGAGCTTTCTCAAGGCCGCCTCGTGTTGGTCACTCTTCTTCAACAAATTATTTTTGTCCTTTCCAAACTTGCTCCTAATACCCATACATTCTCGTCTCTGAGAGTCAAGCAACTGCTTTAGCCTATCCCGGTCTGCTGTAAGTTCCCTCATGGCTACTCTGTGTTGTGCTTGAAGCTTAGCGATAGATTCCTCGTTCTTCTTCAGCAAATTCTTCATGTCTCTATCAAACTGCTCCTTCATTGAGTTTATCGTGCCTTGCATAGAATTCATTTTGCTTGCATATTCATCTGCTTTTTCTACATTCACCTGCATCTTATCGACCTGTATCCGGCAGCCTACTCATCTCCAGCACGCAAACTTCTCAGCTCCTCCTAGATTTCTTTGAACTGGGTTTCTCTGGAAGGTACCGCCTCTTCCTCTTGGAACGAACGATGTGGCCCTGACTTCTACTTCATCACCTTGTTCTACAGAGCGCACCCTCCGTGTCATTCGCATGGATTTTGTAGCAGCTTCAATTTCTAGAGCTTTGACCAAAGCGTCTTGTAAGGTTCTGGGTCTGGATAGTCTCACGATTCGCTGAACGTCCAGGTCCGCAATGCCTTCTACAAACTGACGAGCAGCAACGTATTCCTGTGTCTCGACGGGACTGCTGACAAATGCCCGTTTCGCTAAGCTTTGGACTTCATATGCAAACGTGGTCAGATCCTCCTTGGCTTGCTGCGTCCGGTTGTGCAGTTGACCATGTAGCAGCTCTGTTAAGTGCGCATCTCCAAAGCGCAGATGTAATCTTATCATAGTCACGTAGATCTGATGAGCAGAGATTTTCCAAAATAGCTGCGGCAGAGTCTCTTAGCATGGATGTAAGCACACAAGCTTTTTCTTCATTTGACCAGTTATTCATACGAGCGATATTTTCAAATTGCATATAATAAATGTCCCAGGACGTTTTGCCGTTGTACGGATAGGGCTTTGCTACTACGCCACTGTGTCTGTCAGGAAAAGCGGGTGCTGCAGCTGTTAAGCTACGCTCATCTGCACTAAGTTCTCGCAGCTCCTCTCTGATCATTTCCTTGACCTGATCTTTCACCTGCTGTAGTTGTTCACGCTCACCTCCACTAAGTTCTCGCACTTCGCCTCTCACGATTTCCTTCACTTGATCCTTCACTTGCTGCAGCTGTTCCTCAACGATCTTTTGCGATGTCTCCATAGCACGAATACGCTGATCTTGATTTTCTAACGCCTGACTTACGGCTTGCCTCTGCATTTAGGTCTACCAGTTTAAAAAGCATTTTAGTAAAAACAAGAAAGTGGTATCTTCTCGTCTCCATTGGGCCACTTGTTCATTGCCAAAAATCCTTTAATGTTCAACTATCCCTACCTACTGATGGCTATGCAACTCAGCGGCATTTCACATAACCTGACCATGGAGGGCCAGCGTTTCCCCAGAATAGATTTTCGCACTGATAAGACACATCAAGAGTTCACTTAGTCTCATTTCAGAGGTGTTTCTTAGTTGACAGTGTTAGTGACTAGTAGTATTCAGCTACCTTCTCACTAGGGTAGCTAAGGAATTGTACGAGGGTTGCTCTATATCTCCGTCAATCCACCAGTACGCAGACAGCTGTTTCGCGCTTATTAGCGATCATCAGTGCGCCATAGGTCGATTGACGGAGATAGACAGTATCAGAATTTTCATGTCTTCCAGACATGTGAAGTATGTGAGAGCAGGTGACAGAAAAGATATGCCTGTGCGCTGCTATTTATAAGAGGTTTTCTTTGACTTGCCGTTACCTTCGGGTACCAGATGGCGCACAGGCAGATCTTTTCTGTCGCCTGCTCTCACATGCTTCACACGTCTGGTAGACATGAAAATTCTGATGCTCTCTATCTCCGTCAATCGACATCTGGCGCACTGATGATCGCTAATAAGCGTGAAACAGCTGTCTGCGTACTGGTGGATTGACGGAGATATGGAACAACCCTCGTACATCGACCCTCATATGCAGCAGCATATAGAACCGCGCTCTTCTGGACAGGCCAAGCGAACGCGCCGTGGCGTTCCACCAAGAAGTCTGCTGCTGTTTAGCAGCGATTCTCTTTGGTATGCCGTTACCTTCGGGTGCCAGATGGCGCACAGGCAGATCCTTTCTGTCGCCTTCTCCCAGCTAAGGAATTGTTTAGCAGTTAAGCAGTCAGTATCATAAAGGGCGGCCTTACAAGCTTTGTGAGTACCCACTCTTAAGAGTATCATCAAAGCTCAAAAGGACAAGAGGAGGAGGAGATTTTAGTCTCAGCAGCCCCTTTTGTCAACCGGTCCGCTAAAATATTGCGTTCGGACTGTAGTCGGCCTGTTATTGTTCGCCAGGAATTTGTCAGCACATCCAGTTAAATAATCTGCCGACTCCAGACCATTGTGCTGTGCGATGTTGCACATAAATAATTATGTTCGTAGTGATATAGCAAATGATATGCCGATGCTGATGCAGTTTCCGGAGTCCTTGATCCTATTTCAAGTTGTGGTGGATGCGGTGCTATGTCCATTTGTAAAAATGGTGAAAGCGATTGCCTGAGGTAGCCAGCGTTGGTACACAAGAAATTCACATTTCAAAAGAATGCTATATTCCAAAATATACAAAAAAAAAAACGGAATAACAATTAAGATTTTCTGCATATCTAACAAAACATGAATAGCTCATCTTTATGCTTAAGGCAAATGTACTCGTTATATGCAGAGCAATAGTTTCTGGACCACCTATCTGTTTTCTAGGAGACAAATAATATCGCCCACTTCCGGTTTTCAACCTTATTGCTTCTTGGACAAGGGCAAAAAGGCAATGCCGATAAATCGACATAAACGGTCGCGCAGGATGCAGCCGAATGCCACAGCAAAACAATGGACGTCAACACCCTAAAATCCAAACGTGGCACATCTACACTATATTACTGGCACAAGCAAAGATTACCTAAATGTGCGTAGGGAGATCCATTTTAATGTCGGCGGGATACGCACGTATCTCACGTGAGTACACGAGGGTAAAAGCTTCCGACAAACACCTTGAACTACCCGACCCGACGCCGACGGCTGACACAGTTCCACCAGAATTCGTCACTGTTCATGATAGATAGCTTCGTAGGAATTACCCGCCAACAGAAAAACGATACTAGTGCCATCTATTAGTCAAGCTAAGAGATTTCGCAGTGACGATTTTTCTGATAAAACTAGACCTGAAAGCCTACCGGTCTGTATATTCAACTCAAAACATGAACTTTTGAGCTGTGTTACTTTTCTTGTGCACCGACGACTGTACAAAACAATGTTATTTGGTACTTGGTGCTTAACCCAATTTCATTTAGAACCCTTTTACTTCCCACACCGATAGGTGAGGGGAGTACATTGTGATCGCGAAAATCTTCGATTTTGAGATAATACGCTTTTTGGGCGTTTTATGTCGTCTACATAGCGAAAATCCACGCCACTCGTTTCTGTCGGTCTGTCGGTCCGTCGGTCTATCGGCATGTTGGGCCTTAGGTCCGTCGGTCCGTCAGTTCGCCGGTCCGTCTGTCCATCTGACCGTCGGTCCGT
Source organism: Callosobruchus maculatus (assembly GCA_951848785.1). Lineage (NCBI taxonomy): Eukaryota > Metazoa > Arthropoda > Insecta > Coleoptera > Chrysomelidae > Callosobruchus > Callosobruchus maculatus. The sequence goes on from CATOUR010000057.1 coordinate 622,972, forward strand.
CAGCCTGTCGGTCCGTCAGTCCGTCAGTCTGTCGGTCCGTCAGTCCGTCAGTTCGTCGGTCCGTCGGTCCGGCGGCATAACACAATTCTGGCGGAAGGGGGGGCGGGAGGGCTGGCGATGATTTGTTTGCAAGGAGATTTCAGAATATAGCTTAATATTGTGGGAAAATATGTATATGTATGTATATCCATACATTCTGCAGCCGTCAGCAGAACTAATTCTTAATTTATTGTATCTTTTATCGTTTATTTTGGTGTTGGCAATTAGTTGTTCTTTCTCTATTATGTTTTACTGGTTTCTATTTTTGATTTTTGTTTGACTGATAAAGCATCAAAATCATACAAGAAGTTTGTTAATATATCTGGATCTTCTAATAGTGCTTTATTATTATCTGCGAAATTTATGGCGCGAGACTCGTGAATTAGTTTTAGCTTCCTTCCTTGTACCATAATCTATTAGTCTTGTTTTTTCGAATCTGTGCAGGTTCAATATCAGTCTTCTGTTGCTTCAGTCATCCCCTGCGTATCGTAGGTTCTTAATAAAAGCTTTAAATTTATCTTGTAGAACGATTTTTCGAGAAATTGTAAAATATGTTTTAGTTATAAAATATCTCCTTTAACTCGTTACTGATAATTACTACTACCTACTTGCTTTCCTATACTCTTTGTATTAAAGTTCTGTTTTTTGCTATCATTATTTATAGAAATGCATCCGTGTTGGTATACAGAATATTTAATATTGATAATGGATATTTAGCAAATGTAGCAGCATACAGTATACTCTTGCTAAACTATAATGTGTAACTTAAAAACCATCAGATGAACTTACAGACGCAAGGTTAAAATGGCGATATAGAAGAATCATGAGTTTTTTTTGACCCATTGTGTGATCTGCAAGATCCAAAAGGCTCTGCTTTGAAATAAAGCTGGAACTAAAGTTATGCAATGCGGACTTATTTTCCAATGATCGGATGTTTTCAAACTATTGAACTTGAATATTTTCTTTGAAGAAATCTACAGATTCTTTGCAATTATACATACCGTTTAACACGCACTGCAGCTTTTCAACACCTATTAACCCCACCTCTAGAAAATACGTCTGAACATCTAGAAGGCTAATGTTATTTTTTTTGTTGTTGGTGGTAGGGTTAAAATGACACAACTTTTTTTCAAATTAGTTAACGTTTCAAAAAAATTGAGCAAAAATTGTGTTCCATTTTGACCCTGTCATCAAAAAAAAAATAGAAAATAACATCATATCCAAAGAAATTTACATCAACCTACTTTCTATCTCATAAAATACAAATTTGTTTCACTATACATGTTGTCTAGTTACTATATAAATAAGTATCATGATTTTCATTATTCCAGCATAACAAAAAGCTTTTTTCCAGCTTCCAAGCATTCAAGTAGAAATAATAAAGAGTAAATAGCTTCTGAGTTGCGTTTTCTCATTAATATTCAGTAGTGCTATGGCTAAAATAAAAAATTAGCATTTCTCAAACTAATGAAGTCTTCCATTTACGCGTTTAATGAACCGTGCAGCTTTGTTGAAATTTGTTAGAATGATGTTAGTCTAGATAAGGAGTTCACTTTACGTCCATAAACAAAACAGCCTTTATACCTCCGCTTCTGCCAAGTTGTTGAAAATACTTGCCAATAATAACAAAAACTAAGGTACATTATTGATTAGTAACATACATGTGCTAGTAATTTCCTATTTCGAAGCCGAAGTCTAAAAGGAAACGAAAAACTAATAATAAAGGTCTCCTTATACACTTCGCCAAACAGAAGAATCGTATCTAAATGATCAACTATATGCAACTTACCTCTAGACACACAGTTGATTGGTTATCGGTGGATAATCTAGCATCTATTAAGATGTTAAGCATCGACCCAAAAGATATTTACGTCAATAACTACAAACTTACCTCAACACAACCTATAATTTTACACCACATGTCAATCATTCCACCATAGCAAAAACTTTTGTTCCCAAATTCCAACTAAACAAGTCTACCCCTGTCAGGTTGGTGAAAAAATATATCAATCATAACACAAACAAGGTACCTACTGTAATGATTAGTAACATATATAGGGTGCCCTAATAAGAACGGTAGGAAAGAAAAATTAAATGAAATAACAACGGTTTGAGAAATCAAATTGGTTTTGGCTTTATTTTGAAGCTACATCCATGGCATTATGTATTGAATAGCACATCATTCAAATGTCCGCCACGGGCTCGCTGGCAACGCTTCAAGCTGTCGGTTCCATTTCAGATGATATTTTCGAGCATTTGCGGCGTTATGGCGTTGACGGCTACACGAATATTGTTTTCGAGGGCATCCAAAGTGGCTGGTTTGTTGGAGTAAGCTAATGGTTTGACGTACCCCCAAAGAAAGTAATCGAGAGGTGTCAAGTCATACGATCGCGGTGGCCAATTAATGAACGCTCGTCTGGTGATGATCCAGTCGCCAAACTTCTGTCGAACAACTTCGAGCAACCACATGTCAATAATATCGATGTTGTGGAGCTCTGGCCACAGAAATTCTTCCAACATCGCTCGGTAGCGTCGCCCATTGGTTGTAAGAGTGTCTCCTTCCTCATTTCGAAAGAAATAAGGACCGATGATGCCGCCGTGCCACAATCCGCACCTCACATTCAATTTTTTCGGGTACTGGACTACTTCTTCGGTCATTTGTGGATTGTTTATAGCCCAGTAGCGACATTTCTGCTTGCTTACATAGCCACTGAGGTAGAAGTTGTCTTCGTTTGAGAAGATGATTTTTTGACCAAAATGAGGATCTTCGTAAAACATTTGTAGCGTCCAATTTGCGAACTCACGGCGATGGCGTATGGTCATTCGGCTTCAATTGTTGCATTAGCACGATCTTATACGGGTGCGGCCCCAAATCCAAACGCAAAATTCGTCAAGTTGTCTCTTGGGAGAGGCCCAACTCCACGGCTCGGTTTCGATACGACAAATTTGAGCCGTCGTGAACACTGGCCCCTACGGTGGCGATATTTTCTTCGCGTCGACCAGTTCGCATTCGGGTTGGTTTCTTTAGGTCCAATAGAGTGTACTCACGTTCAAACTTTTCCATGGTGCGACGAATTGCCTACTCACTGAAGCCATGATGAGGGCCGAGTTCACGAAGAAATGCGTGTTGCGTATTTACAATTAAGCGGGAATTTCCATGGTACTTTTTATAATTTCCCCACGATCGGCAAGCGTGAAATGATCCACGATGAATTTTCAAACCTTACTGAATATTTTGACAGCTGGATGACGTTTGTACCTTTGACGGCTGTCTAGATATCCGTATTAGAAAACCTATCACTTCTATTGGGGCACCCTATACTATGCTAGTATTCTTTAATTATTCAGCCCAAGTCCTGAACAACAAATAACAAATCTCTCTTCACCCAACAGAAGAATCATATCTAGTTGATTAAATATACACAGTGAGTCTAAATTATGGAACGCCTCAATTATCTCTGAAACGGTTTGCACGACTTTCATGACTATTGGGACAGAGTGATTTAGCAATACGTCCAATCTTAAGATGGCATTTAAAATGCTGTCATATCTACTTTTTCTCCAGAAATATAATAGATGTTGTTTCAAATAGATCACCGTATATATTTTTACATTTCTCAAATTCTTAAAAAATACTGACCTTTTTTGTATAATATTTCCTATACCTAAACGTCATAATTTCGGAATTACAACTAAATTTTCGTTGCATCCGCCCAGGTTAAAATAAGACATTAATTGCAAAAAACATGAAGTCGGTTACAGCAGATACTCAAAATGTTGTCCTTTTACTTCAGTACAACAAGCCATGTGATTCTTCAAACATCGCAGTACATTTTGCAATACGTCTGAATTTTCACCACTAAACATAGCCATCTTATTTAGTTACGAATTATGAGGATAAGGAACAGGAGATGTTATGAAAAAAAATCCATTTAGAAGGTCAGTATAATAGTAAGCTCATTATATTTTGAGAAAAGCAGTAGATCTGACAACATTGTTATTAACAATTATTAATAACATCACAAGATTGGCCGCATTGCAAAACGCCCCTATCCCAAATTCATGTGAATCGAGATAACTTCCCTATAGGTGCACAGCTGATTGGTTATCGGGGGCTAATCTAGCGTCTAAGTCTATCTACTTTCTGCCTCGTAAGCTACTCAGTACATATTACACAATTGATCATTAGTATCTCAATCATTCCTGCATAGCAAAAACTTTTCTTCCCAACTTCCAAGTAATCAAGTAGAAATAATGGCGGGTAAATAGCTTCTGAGTTGGGTTTTCTTGAATAGTCTCATTAATATTCAAGAACGTAACGTAACGGCTGAAAGAAAAAATGAGCATTTCTCAAGATAATGAAGTCTTCCGTTTAGATGTTTAATGAAATGTGAAGGTTTATTAGAATTTGCGAGTCGGAGTGATATTACTAAAACAGCCTTTTTACTGCTGCTGATGACGTTAGGCGAAGCAGGCATTGTAATCGTAAATAAATACGATTTGGGCTTATATTTTTTTGATACGGATTATAATAGGCCTCCAGCTTGTCTTACATATTTGAAGAAACAGGCGCAATAAGCAACCGATTTTTTTTGTATCATTAATATGATTCAGTTATACCTAAAACAATGACTCCACAATTTCCATCCCTTAAAAGTAGAAAATAACGTTGTTATAAGGCTTAGTTTAGATGACGCAAGTCCGGCGCGCGTTCGCTTGACGCTCGTTTTGAAAATACACATAATTAAGTCAAGCTGTTCACATGGACGCGCGTACGACGCCACTAGACTCAGAGAATCTCGATACGCGCGTCGGTCAGCGGCGACGCGCGTATTGAAATACTAGACGTTGCGGTTGCCTGTTCAGTTGGCACGTGTATTTTCTAGCGTTCAGTCGACATACATGGTGTTTCTTTGCAAAAATGTATTTCTCACGTATGTTATTGAAGTGGAAACAAAAGTATTCAATACAGACGCTTTCATTGATGAAATTGAGAAGAGGCCTACGATTTGGGACATGCATTCCAAATTATATTCAAATAAGACGGCAAAAAAGAGCGCCTGGGAGGAACTGGTCCTATAGTTTTGCAAATCCGATGATAAAAATTTAGGTTCGTGATTTCGCAGGCTGGGAAACAGTGTAAAGTATAAACTTGTAGAAGGTCTATTCCTTAAAATTGGGTGATCCCAGTGTGTTCCTTTCCTCCTACGTCGCTTCCTTCTTCTATATGCTAATTAAACACAAACAGCTTCTCCTACAACCATTCTCGTTAATAACAACAAATAAACCGACACTCGATTGCCCAGTCTCACTCTGTATAAAAATTGTACAGTCCTACGCGTGTCACCTGAACACAGACCCAACAAACGTACGCCACGTCGACGCGCATCGTACGCGCGTCATCTGAACTAAGCCTAAGCCTTCAAAGTTTCGCCCGCTAAAAGAGCGTTTGAAACAATCTAGGCATTTAGCGCGTCACATCCGCTGACGCCACAAAGTACCACAGCCCATCGCTGACACGCGGTTCTGCCCAGTCATACTATGCGAAGAAGCAAAACTAGGCTGATTTATTTGTTGCTCATTGCTTGCGGAGATAATAACCATTCTAGATGGACAAGAAATCGATCACACTTGTGACCCTGAAGAAATTCGCGTAGAAATTGACAAATTAGAACATGTTCTAATTTATCGAATTTTTTTGCGGAATTAACACTGAACAACAGATGGCATTATTATAAATTCCCTATAGATGGAATGTTGGTGGAACTTTATAAATGGCAAGAAATTGTAGGTTTCTTTCTGTCAATTTCTTCACAAATTTGATCGATTCTTGACCGCGTAGAGTAGTTTTGAAATGTGGACGCTTGCTTACATCTCTGGAGTACTTGTAAATCTATTGTTGTGAGATATATAAATATTTGCAGCTTCTAGTATAGAGCAAAGTATCCAAAAACACTTCACGTACTGTCTGTCTGTATGTGAAGGTACTAAGGCAGACACACCTATAAAGTATCTATCAGAATTCCTTGTAACCCTAAGCTCCGAAAAAACTGCAATAACATTTGCAAAAATAAGGCTAGGATTCTGATGTTGCACTAAAATTTGGGTCTTTTCGTACTAAATATATGATTCAAATTTTGGAACGATTCTCGATGTTTTTTGTAAAAACAAATTAATTATTCAGACACTTTGATCAGCTAAATAAATATCGATTTACGATTGTAAACAAATTACACATTTGTGATGTACGTGAAGAGTGCACACAAATTAAAAAGCATAGGAATCCGTCAATATTTTCCAGGGATATGATAAACCGGTCTAATCTGATATTTCATTCTTTGAGTGCGTGAATTTGAAGACCTATCTTAAGCTTAACTTTAGAAGCTTATCTAACATAAAAAAATAATAGCAAAAACTCAGTAGCAAGAAAGTTATTCCATTCATTTATAATCAAACACTTAGGTCCGATTTTATCAACAGGCGCATTATAGCAAAGGCTCTAAAAGGGAAAAACGTGACATGCTTTATATACAATCGACCATTATGAACCATCCAGTATATTTTCCATTCTGATTTTCCATCCTAAATGGGTGAAAAATTGCATTTTCTTGTTTAACAAAGAGTTTAGCAATTGCTAATTTTAACCAATCAGATTCCGCAAAAACTGTACATTTGATCGCTAGTTTTTTCTTCCGTTAAATGATAATGATGACAAAAAATTAGGGTTTTGAATAATTTTTTTGTGATAAATGGAGAGATCAAATATAATTTTTACAACAAAACTCTTTTTGTTGTCTTTTTTTTTCGTAATAATTCAAAAGCTATATCAAAATAAAAATGGGTTTTTGAATCCAGAACCGAAAACACGCCGACGGCTCCTGAACCCGTGTGACGTACTTCATGAAAATACTTGTAACAATTGTAACTAAAATGTATATATCGTCGGTCTCCGCACGTAGAGGCGTAACTGACAAAAATTCAAAATTTCATTTACGCCGAATTTCTATGTAACTTTGTCTGCTTTTTCACCTCACGAAGCGGCGTAAAGTGTACTTCAATCCGTTAGCCCATAATTTCATTACAAAAAAGTGGCGTAAGTGACAGAAGTAAAAAAAAATTTGTCTCATAGTGGCGTATGTGACTTACGCCTCTACGTCAAAACTAACTTTCTTCACATTTCAATTTTGACGTACAGCACGTACTGGCGTATCTGATAACAATGAAGCACGTGTCAGGTGAACATAGCCTATAAAAGTGTTTACTTTGTATCCACATGCTCGCAAAAGCATCGTTTGATTTTAATCCTGCGGAACTTTATAAGACGGGTTAAAATTGAGGACTTTTTGACAACAGTTAGTTCAAAATATTATAAAACGAGTGTATTGTTTATTAGTGTTTCATCAAAACCACCGCAGTGCAGGTAAGTTTAAGAAAATGCTTTTTTTCTTGTTTTAGTTACTGTTAATGGCAGACATGATGTTGACACTAGAAATGCTCAGCCAGAAATATTTTCTGTTGAAGGCGCAGGAAAAGAAACTGAAGTTCATAAACAGAAAAAAATTAATAAGGCAAAACTGTCCAAACAATTAAGACAGAGAGGGCAAGAATATGTTAGTACGAAAACTAAAAAAATCGTTGCAGCAAAAAAAATAAAAGGACGCTGTAATGGCGAAAAATGTAGAATAAAAGGCAAAGCGTGTGAAGAGATTTCGGATGAGCAAAGACAGATAATATTTGACCAGTATCATGGCTTAGGAGACCTAACCAGGCAGAGGCTGTTCCTGGTTAGACATGTCGATGTTATCTCAAAAAAGAGAAACACTACTAAAACAGAGAGATCTCGTAAAGGATTTTCCAGGATTTACAAATTCACTGTGAACAACCGAAAACTTAGTGTGTGCAAAATTTTTTTCCTAAATACATTAGGGATACCCGAGCGATCGCTACGTACAGCACTTGAAAAAATTAATGAGGTGAAAAAAGAGGTGGCAGGAAGAGATCACTTGAGTGCTTAAACAAAGAAAAACAAGATAGAGTCAATATAGAAAATCACATAGACCGATACCCAAAAGTTGAATCACACTATTGCTGAGCAAGCACGAATAGATTGTATCTGCATCCTGACTTGTCTTTGAGAAAAATGTACATGATGTTCACAGAAGAAGAGATGGCCAAGGGTTGCAATAATTTTCCTAGATTTTCAACTTACAGAAAAGTATTCAAATCCAAAAATCTTTCCTTTTTACGTCCTAAAAAAGATCAATGTTCCCTCTGTATAACTTATAGAGACGGAGACGAAACAATAAAAGAAAATTTGAGAAACAGATACGAGAAACATGTTTTAGAAAAAAAATTGTCAGAGAAAAAAAGATCTGAGCAAAGCAAATGCTCAGAAGGACTCAAGTTTCTTGTGTGCGGTTTTTTACCTCCAGCAAGTTATATATTTGCCAATGTCACAAGAAAGTGGCTTATTTTATAAGTCAAGATTATCTACGTTCAATTTCACCTTCTATGACTTGGCGACTAGAGACTGCTTTTGTTTCGCTTGGGATGAAGCTAAAAGCAAGCGGCAGAAATTTCCACTTGTGTTTTTAAAGCAATAGAGGAATACAGTCAAAGAGGGATTAAAACTATTCATCTGTATTGTGATGGATGCTACGGGCAAAATAAAAATTCAATCGTAGTATCGATGTTACTTTATGCCTTGAATAAGTTTCCAACAATTGAAGAAGTTTGTCTCAGATTTTTTTAGACGAATCATGGTCAGAATGAGGGAGATTCGGCCCATAGTGCCATCAGCCATGCTGTTTCTCATGCCGGTGACCTTTTCACACCTGGTCAACTGTACCCAGTAATACGTTTTGCTCAATCTAAACAACCGTATCTTGTCAATCCCATGCACTATAAGGACTTTCTGGATATCAAAACATTCGGACATTACGTATTTTATCAATAAGAGAAAGTGCTTCAGGGAAAAGTATAGAATGGACGGACATGATGGAAATAATGATTAAAAAACAAGAACCTACAACAATATAAGTCACCAGGACCATGAATATGACAGTTTCAAGCTAAAGCAGCGCATTAAAGGCGGTCTTTCCACTTTACCGTTGAAGCCACTAAACGTTGGATATATCAAGATATCAAAAAAAAATATGATGACCTAACTTCCCTATGTAAAGGAAAAACTCCAGTAGTCCGATTACCCGAAATGCAACAATTCTATTATTCTCTGCCTCATGAGGATGAGGATTGAAAGAGACGATAGAGGAGATAACACTTATGGATATTTTCCAGAAAAACATCATTTTCCTATTTTGTTTACTATTTCTCTAATTATTTACTATCAATAATTTGTATTTATCTATCATCGAATAAAGTTATTATTGAAAAGAAGGTTGCATTACTTATATTTTGAAAAGCCACATAATGGCGTAACTATATACTGAAGAGAAACATAGATCTCACGAAGTGGCGTAACTGCATTAAATTTTTTTTTTCTCAGAAACTAATATTTTTGGAGAAACTCCAAACATCTCAACATTTAGATTCCCAGCATTGCTGTCTTAGCAAAAAATTACAAGAAGCTCTCTCAATTAATTCGATATCATTTTAAGCTCCATTTGATGCTTAATTCCGTTTTTTCCTTCTCCTGTAAAATTTGCAAAATGCTGGATACGTCACTACGTGCGGAGACCGACGATATGTTGCAACATAGGCGATGAATGTCAATAGTACAAAAAATGTGTGTAACATGAGTAAAAAGCATATCACTGAATATTTTGGTTAAAAAAAATAAAAAAAAGGTAGTTGCAAGGGCTGGGTCTCGAACCAACACCACCCTCGAATACAGTCATTCACTGTCGAACACTATACCGCTAGGCCACCCAGCATCTTGCGGAGCGGATCGCCTCACCGAAACATACTTGATTAGGTACTTTATTGCTGGGATTTGTGATCTAATTTCAACCATTTAAAAAGATATTTATTTCGATCGTTGACTTCGTCTCGATCTACTGTTGTTGGATGTTTTCATGAGCACGTATAAAACTATCTCAAAAAAAGCTTCACATTTTTGGACTGTCAATTAATTTATTGACCAAGGAGGTGGTGGTGAATTAAAGCGAGCCTTGACGTCTGGAAGCAGCAGCCTCCATTTTTGTATGAAAGACTTTAAGCGCTTTTGTGGGAGAGTCGCTTTCAGTTCTACGGTGGGATGGATATTAGATGTCATGAAAATATAAAGGTAGTTTGCGTTATTCATTTGAGCTTTGATAAAAATGAGCGTACCGGTACTTGGACAGATAATAAGAAATAGGCCTTACAGTTATGCAGACATAATTTTAGGGGAATATGAGGCTGATAAAATATTCATTCTCAAGGAACTACAAGTGACAAGCTGTGAATATAGTGGAACGACGTGTGTTTTTCATAGACTTTAGACATGCCTATGGTAGTATAAACAGAAAGAGAATGTATGAAGCACTGATGCAACTAGGAATTCCAGGACAACTCATTAGACTAATAAAAAGGAAATTATTAAAAAAAGAACAAAATTACAGCGATGAAAATTTGGGCATATTTCAATCTTACGCTTGAAGCAGTAATTAGAAAGATCAAAATCAAGAAAAATGGAGCCATATTTAATAACGAACACCAATGTATATCACATGCAGAATTTGATGATCTAACACCAGTAGCAAAAACAAAGAATAAAATAGAGAAAATTACGGCAAGGATAGCTGTGGAAGCAAGGAAATTTGGGCTGGAGATAAAACAGAGCAAGACAGAATATATGGTCATGGGGAAAATGGAAAAAACTTCCGGTGATCAGCCGAACCTAAATTTTATAGCCTACAACATGAAGTCTACCTAAGGGCAAGAAGAAACAAGAAATACAGTCAAGGACCATCAAATGAAATCAGAAGTATAAAGCCCTAAAGAATCTCATGAAATCCAAATATGTATCCAAAGAGAAAATTTACATAACTGTTATAGGATCAACAGCGACATATGCTTGTGAGACGTGAACTATGAACAAAGTGGAGGAAGAAAAAATTATAAGATGGGAAAGAAGAGAGCTATAAGATGGGAGGCGGGAGGACAAACGAGGGACGGAGGTTAAGAACAAACCAGGAACTGGAAGATATGTATAAGAACCCCAATATTATAGCAGTCATCAAAGCGCAGAGAATAAGGTGGCCAGAGTGTGTGGAGAGACTGAGTGGGAGAGAATTGCAAAACTAGTAAAAAAGTAAGAAGGGAAAGATAGACCAAGGTAGAGATGCCTGAAGAAGGCAGAAGGTGATTTAAAGAAAATTAATACTAAAGTTAACTGAAATAGGTGGCGTGGAATAGTGCAGGATATATTTAGAAACAGGTGGTGAAAAATGGAAACAGCCATCCATATACAATTTTAGTTACACAAATTTTAGTAATATTCATTACAATGATTTCGTCACACAAAACAACCCTTCCAGATGAATAGCCTGGAATGCCACTGATCAATAATAAATGTCCACAGATTGTGTCACCCGAATACTCCACTAATAAATGCTCTCCTCGTTAGTTAATTTGGAGATTCATTTATTATAAATAATTATTTCAATCAAGCTGTTCATCCATTATAACTCATTTTGCATGATTTGTATATTCAATAATTCAAAACTCGCATCTCTCCTTTCTAATTGGCGATATTTATCACAGTCACAGGGCATTCAGTAATTCAAAATACTGCCAGTAGTTGTATAGCGTTTTATAACTGAACATATAGAGGTTTGAAATGGTTATGACTGAAGTCAGAGATAATATTTGTTTACATTTTTGTGCTTCTACCGAGTTCCGACACTACATAGTATGCCCTATGCCTTCACTGGCAGCCCGACGAGACCGACGATGGTGATCTCTTTCGGCATTTTTTGCGGCGCTAGCGCGGTCATTAGTGTAGTCAAAATATAAATATTGCCTGTATATAATCAGATGTCAGTGTATAAATACATCAATTTATTTTGTTCTTATCTATTACAAAGAAGTATTTGCGATTATCTTGATCTCCTACCACTTTCTGCATTATATTATTATATGTATATTTTGTATAGATAATTACGTTTCTATTCTACATAATAACTTAACTGCACTATAGAAGTGTCGGCACTGATTGAGACCTGAAAAAAGTGTGAACAAATCTTATATTTCTGACTTCAACCATAGCATGCTCTTTTTTGAATATATGAACAGAATAATACACCTTTTTGACTCCGATTATGCAGTTATTTCAATATTTTTCTATACTGCCAGCAAGGCAATACTTGAAAGCGATTTCACATTTATTGAAGGGTACTGGATGAATTTATACTCAATGACATCCAAAATAGTCGATGTCGAAGGAGATTATTAGTATATACGTTCAGTTAGAAGGGAGTTAGTCTAGGCGGTAGGGGTTTTTAACAGCAAAAGGTCGGAAAGAAATGAAATTTGTTGGGAAGGAAGACATTGGTCCTTGAATCTACACCTAAGTTTGCGGCCTCGGAGGGTTGCCACTCGAGGGGTGAGGGGAGGAAATCTCTGCTTCGTGACTATTTTCGAAAAATAACGCAGGTTTGGTGAGTGGTATTGCAAAAAGCTTCAATTGATTTATAGAGAGAACAAAATTCTGCATAATTTTGGTTTACACAGTTTTCGTGTGCGACCAACAGTTTCCCTCCTACAGTGCGCCAAAGTTATCAGAGAATAAAAGCAATTAAAATAATTGAAGGTGAAAATTTGTTGAAATGATGGCTTAAAAACCGAAATGTCAATTGATAAGCGTCCTATACTCGCGACATTATCCCAAGAAGATCACTCAATACGAAAAATTGGTGAGAAACTAATGATACCATAGTTGTCTGTAGGTGATATTGTTACTGCCCCAAATGAAGATAGAGATATTACTGTCCAAAGCAAAACAAACCGGCATCTAAGAGCACCAAAACATACAGCTGCTATGCGAGACAGTCGTGTTAGTCTGCGTACAGTAAATCAGAGACTCAAGGAGGTAGGGCTCCTTGGCAGAACCACTGCTAAAGGCTAAACTACTGCTAAAGGCACAAAATACATAAACTAGATTAATGTGGGCAGAAAATCATTTAAATTGATTAAATTGAATTGGATGCCGATGACTCAGAAGTAAAAAATTGGACATATGGAAGATGGATATATGTCTAATGAATCAAAAATTGAAGTTTTTTGATCCGAACATCAAGTTTTTGTACGTCCCATGGCAGGGGAAATAGCAGCAGTAAACAGTATACTTTCAAGAGTAAAGCGTATCGCCGGTTATGTAATGGTTGGAGCGGTACTGGCAACCATAAAGTTGGAGATTTGGGCCTAATTGAAGGAATTCTGAAGAACGATGAATATAAAAACATTCTTGAGGGCTAGTGTGGTGATCTCTGGAATTCGATTTATCAGCGGTGAGGCCATTTTTCAAGAGGACAATGATCTAAAGCATTCCATCAAGTTGTGCAGAGAATTTTTGGACCAACAAAAAATACGTCGAATGATGGGATGAGTTGGGTCGGATGGGATGGCCCTACTTCGTCAAATTTTGGAGATGGCATGCCAAGTTGTGCCATGTTATAATTAAAGCAAAAGGAGAGTTTCTGAGAATTCAAAAATTTTATAATTTGTTCCATGGATATAAGTTAAATATGTGTTTTTGATAAAGTTTTTGTTATATTGTTGATTTGTATAAATATTTTAAACTATTCATTATGGATGAAAAACTAAAGTTATTACACGATTGGGTAAAAATGCAGTGTAAGGATACTTTTGAGCGGTAGTGTATATGAGATCCGTACCTTGGGGGTTGCAAAGAGGCTCATACTTATACATTATTGAAAAGTATTCTTATGTTACTGAATTAGTTTCGGCAAAGTTTGTCCTCATTGCAAAGTATCGTTGCTGCCATGATGAGACTATGTTAGTGGAAGTTTGTTGATGCGGGCTTTTTGAACTGGCTTAATAAAAATATCACAATCTAAGCCTTAGACTTCATGGGAAAAAGGAAGTCGTACTGCTCGTTTCTCAATGAATAAAGATACGTTGGCACTACCAGGTTATATCTTGGTTATGTAAAATTTAAGGTGGTTGGATGGTGAAAAGTACTCTCTGGATCTAAATAGGTATCTGAGCTTTTTTCCCAGCAGATGTTTATTTATTTATTTATATATTTCCTTTTACACCTGCCCAATAGAAAATTCCAGTTGGAGAGCAGTGAAAATACAACAAATCTTGTGCTTCAGGATTTAGAAAGGTATACATGATATATAACTAATATAACAAGGTCCATCAAAAATAATTGCAATTACACTGATAACAGAAAATCGTGAAAATATACATGACACACAAGTTACAATATGCTAGAGAATTTTATGTAAAAGTAAACGAAAGAACAATGAATCAAATTAGATCGCTATAAATTACATCAGAAATTATAAATAACATGAGTTTCATCCTAGACACATAACATGTCCCGGATTAGAGCAACAGAATATGTCAATATGTACTACTATTTTGACATAATTACGACACATGACATACAGCAGTTAATTTAGTAATAAATTTGTACGAGGGATGGGCAGATAAAAAAAAACATGAATTGAAGACGATTCGCAAATTTGGCACTCCAAGCATAATCTTCTGTAAGAGGAATGAACTATCAACTTTTTTGTTCAGCAATTAGAACAAAAATTGCAGAGTTGCAAAGTCTACGTTTGGCTAGATTAGATAAATTGAAGCGACCTGATATTGAGGATCCAAACAATGCACAAGTATTCCAGCTTAGATCTATCAAAGGCTGAAAATAAAGTTAACGTTGTTCCAGGCTGATTGAAATCCTTGGAGTACCTCATCACAAACCCCAAACTTTTATAGGCCCCGGATACTAGAGAGCTGATGTGTGGTACGAACGATAATTTAGTGTCGAAGGTATAATACCAAACTCCTTAAACTCTTGGCCTACTGACAGTACTGAATTACACAGCTTATAGATGTAGTCTACTGTAATCAACTTCCGAGTGAAAAAAGCTTGACACACATGTCTCTACTCAAAAATAGTTTGTTGACATGTCACCAGTGCTCCAGAGCGTTGAAGTCTCATTGTAATGTTTCGCAATCGCTTATGTTATCGATGCGATAGTATAATTTTAAATCATCCGCGAACAGAAGACTGTTGCGATTCGAGCCTGATATCATATCATTAATGATTATGCTAAATAATAAGGGTCTTATCACAGATCCCCGGGGCACTCCCAATGAAACGTAAATTTTTGTTGACCTGGAGTCACGGTTCTCCAAACGATTACTTAAACAAAAAATGTTATAAGCTGCTGATGGAGGCCACAGTTCATAAGTTTCGCAAGTAATATGCAGTGTGGTGCGGTTGACGTGATTGAACAAAATCTCAGCCAGAACTGCTTCAAAGAATTTCGAAATACGGTTCATAATGATCTCAGCTCTACAATTCTCTATCTTAGCTTTGTCGCCTTTTTGAAGATAGGAAAGCTGGACTTCTCCAGCTTTCCAGATATTACGAAGCACAGCATTCTTTAGGCAAATATTAAAAACCACTGAAAGAGATCTAGCCACTGATACCGCACAGTCCTTAAGGAAAAATGATGGTATACCATCAGCACCTGCAGTACATTTGGATTTTAGTTTCCTCAATGCACGAAGTATGTACATCCATAATTTTACGGATGGACAAAACAGGCATATTATCTATGCATGCATATTCAACATCATCTGATGGTGTTGTGTATCGCGACTGGAAAAAATTGGTAAAGTAATCAATAATTTCTTAAGGATTACCTTAGAGCACTCGATATAGGGAAATGTTGTTCCGAATTCCAGTAGGGTTTTTCTTGTTATTCATAAAAGATTAAAAGTTATTTGAGTTTATTCTCAAGTCCCACTCAGCTTTACGAACAAACCTTTCATAGGTAACTTTTAGGTCTGGCTTAATTTGCCTGCGCAGATTTGCAAATTCTTCATAAATAACCACGGCGCGGCTAGCGATGTTCCTAGACCAGAGTCTAAATTTGCGCCTAATATTACTTATTATCCTATTACTGGACCATGGTGGGTAGTTTTTATTTCTTGGCGGAGTTAGTGGTACGTATGCGGAAAATATAGAATTTAGCTAATATCAATGACGAAACGCTTTCTGTCAGATGATATTTTTAGTAATCTTAGCTCTTTACTACCAGCTTGAATAAATTACTTCTGAGCACCATCATAATAGTCACAATATCTTAACAAATATAGTGAACTCGTAAAATGCACTTACTTATTTTACGAGTTTTTCTTGGGATATCTTTAGATCTTTAATGCAGTAGTTTTCCATTTGCTTTCTGCATCCTTATGCCATTGACCAGATAATATCTACTGGTTCATCCGCCCTTAGGGGCAATTTCTCGCCCCAAGGACAAGAAGGCGTCCTGACTCTTCTCAACTCGTCCACCCAAAGCTTTTCGTTGAGAAGAGATGTTTATACCGACAGTAGTTCGGTTCCTTTTAGTCGTCTTTTACGACACGCAGGATATACGATGGGAGGTATTCTAACCCGCCCCCACACGGAGATTCTGAGCACTACCTAATTGTTATTGAGAACGGAGCGCTCACTTCGGCACTGTTTGTCGGATATCGTAAAACCAAAAAACGCTGCAAAAATGTATTATCTCACATCAAGCATAAAACGAATATTTACCACCATTGCAATATTCAATGAGTACGATGTTTGTCACAAACTTATACAGCTTCTTATAAAATATTCTCTATATTTCCAGTATAAAATGGCCTCAACCTGTGTAAAATAAAACCTATCGCAGAATCGCATTGCAGAAGAACCGTATCCTTCAGAAATGAAATAATACTCTCTTTATTCAAATATCGAGGAGCGATATCTCTGGAGGCGTCACCTCCATCTATATTCCGCATACACTAAGGATCAATATATTTTTTATATCGAAGAGAAGAAAGAATGAGGTGACGAAAGGATAAATTGCTGGCCTGACTACCTGCTCACGGAAAGCCTATTTCTCATTGTCGAGTCATAAATCTTTCAAGTGGACTCCATCAATCTCACTTGTTGTTCAAGATCGCATACAATAACAGGTGATCGCTTGATGCTCCATTATACTCCTACATTTGCCTCATCCTTTGCGAGACAAAAAGGAAGATACGAGTGTTTGTCGATTTGTGGTTTGAACTTGTTGTAAGAACAAAATAAAGACAGATACTACTACTAAAAATTTTAGTAGGAACACTTTACAATCCAATCACAGCAGAAGTCCAAATTTCCCATCAAATAAAATGCTTTTTGCCAAACCTTCTTTTTAGCAGTCTACTTAGAATTAGGCTTTCAAATGAGCTACTGAATTATTTTGTCCATAGGTACCCTTGTTATTATGCGAGGATGTAAGGTATCTTACTCGAACTACTACGTGAAATAGAATAACAAACTAATAAATAAATGGAGAAGTTATGATTCATCAAATATGTTCGTTTAAATAATCCCCAACAAACAACTCCTGAATTTAGAACGAGAAATAGTACAATATAAGGTATCGGTTCGATGAACATTTCTTTTCAAATCTTCTGCATGTAGAAAATAATTTCAAAGGTGGCGGACAATCGGATATACCGGTGGTAGGTATAAACTTCGTTATTTTAAATGGAATAGTCAACCATGCTTTATGTCTACGAAGCCTATTTTTTACTGTTAGCATTATTCAGCAATCTTTAGATAATTTGACATTTGTATTACTTTACAAAAAAAATCGAAAAATCAGTAGGACAGAAAGATGCGGTCTTCGGTTTTAAAACGAACAAAAAACATGCTTATGTTTCAGTAAGATCATTGTTCCAAAAGCACATTAAATCAACAGACCAGCAGTTTTCAAATTTGAAAAGCTTAAAACGTTGAAAACTTTTTTACTTCCCACACTGAAAAATTTGTTGTATTCGTAATGAAAAACCTAGCGGCATAATACACTTTTTACGTACATCCGAAGATTGCCTTGCTTAGTATAAAAACCAAGGGGTTTGTGATGTATACAAACGAGTATTGTTTTAGATCGTTCTATATTGCGTAATGCGAAAATTATTGAATTGATTTTAATGGAATTTTAACACAGTATTACTACCGCGGCGAGGACGGAAGACGCATATGTTTTGGAAAAATCGGGTTAGTGGCGGCGCAGCAATAATAAAAAAACTGAAAACATAAAAACAGCTCAAACTATGTTTTTAGGCGTTTTATGGGTTCCTGATCATTTTCATTTTTTTTTGGGTGGGGTGAAATCGAGGCGGTTGGGGGGTGGGGGGTTGTAAAACTAAAAAATTCGTTGTATTCATAATAGTCTGTCCATTGACCTGTAGAAGAAATACCTATTTGCATATTACACTTTTAGGTCCACCCGAACATTGGCTTGCCTATTACAGAAACCAATTTTGTGATCTGTACATACGAGTTTTGCTTTATTCCATTCTATGTATATTGCGTAAAGCGAAAATTTTTGAATTGATTTTGATAAAATTTTGGCACAGACTTTATTACCGCAGCGAGAATGGAAAACGACCCTGTTTTTGAAAAACCGTGTCAGTGGCAGCGCAGCAATAATCAAAAAACCAAAGATATAAAACCAGCTCAAACTTCGTTTCTACAGAGGTTGGAGGCTCTTGATCGTTTCGCATCGTCCAGTTGAAGGATGCAGAAAAAAACTGTGGCATCCTAGTTCCTAAGGAGGGAGACGCAAGAGAGTATTTACGAGGGTTTTTGTGTTGGATGTTGTTTTTGCGGGCGAGTCGGCGATAATTTAGTTGCAAGGGGATTTCAGACTATAGCTTCATGCAATGGGAAATAATGAAATGGTATCATCATTATGTGTCGGAAGTATTGGGCCAATCAACTTGACTCCATTTTTTTCAAACGGGATGGAATGATAAGTTTCACATCAGTGGATGCGAAATTAGATTCTCTTTTACTTTTATATGTGGTTCTATCTTTGGTGGTTTTTAAGATATTTACGATTCTGTGATTATTCCGTAATGACGCATAGGAATTGGAGAAATCGTAGGCGGCGTGGCTCGCAGACGAAACAGTTGGCAGGAAACTTTTCAATCTTTTCATGCAAAGTGTTTCGGCCTCTAGTACTAAAATGTGCATTCGCTCCATCTAACTGTAACCGCATTCTGCTTAAAAACTCCAGTGGTAAATTTTCCAGTAGGTTTTCCAAATTTTCATTTGGATGATTTTGGAATAAACATTAGTTTATTATGCGGTTTCCAATAATACCACCCCAAATGTTTAGACTCCATGCTGGCACTGTTGTTGATGAATAGAACGAGTAATAAGCGAAGGAGTGTAACAAGCTCACCCACTTACAGGTGAATCCAATGAAAGCGAGTCTTTCCTATAGAGAGAACTATGCTTACACAGAGGCAAAGGTAGAGAAGCCGTCGGTATACTGTGATCTAGTGTCCGACCAAAACTACTTTTTACGGCCGAAACCGAAACCGAATTTCGGCCTCCGTCTCAGTTTCGGCCGAAACCGAAATCGAAATCAATATAACGTCAGTAATTTTTTCGTGGATATAAAAATGAATAACGTTTCATCAGCATTATCACACCCTGTTTCAAATAAATTATATATATACTTTTTGAAATAAGAAGTTAATCTGAACCAAATATCAACTATTTTATATTTATATTATATTTTGTATCTACTAAATAACATTCCAAACTTTGGTCCATCTTTATGACACTGTTATCAATTAGTTGCTTTAAAACTAAATTTCTGAAGTACCTATGTGCTAAGTACAACTACAAAGTATTTTTGAAAATAAGGAGTTTTCTCTGAATTTAAGAAACTGTTGTGAGCTACAGCTACTGTTGACTCAGTATTCATAACTGAACAACCTAATATTGTAATATTGTAAGCGAGAAACAATAATTTATCAACTTTACTTGCAAATAGCTTCCTCAGTCAGAATAAATTTTACTAGTAGCATTAAGTAGTTGTTCAGTGGAAACAGTAAGGCAGACGTGAATTTTAGGGGAACCTTTCTCTAGACAGAAATAGACTGAAGTTCTAGTGAGAGTAATACCTGCGTTTCTTTGCAAGCTTGGCTCCGATAAGTAGGCTTGTGATAAGTTACTACCATCATCTACCCAGCAAAATGACACTTCTTCGCTTGAAGAACAGTGCTCAGAGGGCGTCCGATCGCAGCGGCAAATCCATCGAATTTAGTTTCGGTTTCGGCTGGATGGCAGCCGAAACCGAAACTAAACCGAAACCAGTTTTTTGGCCGAAACTGGGCCGAAACCGAAACCGAATGTTCGGTCGGACACTACTGTGATCTTAAAGCCTTTCGAGTGGACTTTCGTAAATATGTAGATATTATGTGTGTGTTAGTTAAACTATTCTTATTTCAAACTATTATGGCGATGCCGATTTGGCAAACGTTTGTCGTGTGTGACTCAAGGACCATCATATAACCGATACCGTTTTATATACAGGGTGTCCCACGATGATTAAGATAAGCAGTATATCAGAATTGGGCGTGGTAGAGCATTATAATTTTGAGGATGTAAATTAGAGCAAATTTTGTGTCTTTTCTTGTTATTGCGTTATCCAATGAGGTATTTGTTTTTGGTCACGTAACGTCCGATTCAAAATTATTAATGGGATACCCTATATATTAATGCCTTTTTATGTTCCTCTCGATGAAACAATTCCAACAAACTAGCACACTTTGGTCTGAAGTGATTAGTTCAAGAGCTACAGGTACTTAAAGATTGTACCACTACCACTGATTATAACATAATATATTACCCCTATGCTAGTATTAATTTCATTTTTTGTCTTAATGGTAATGGCACAGTCCTTTAAGTACCTGTAGCTCTTGAATCAATCACTTTAGACCCCAAATGTACTAGCTTGTTGGAATTGTTTCATCGGGAGAAACACAGAAAGGCATTAATATACAGGGTCCCATTAAAAATTGAGTCGGAAGTCACATGACCAAAAACAAATACCTCATTGGATAACGCAATAATAAGAAAAGATACTACATTTGCTCTAATTTACATCCCCAGAATTATAATTCTCTACTACTCCTCAGTTCCGATATATTGCTTGTCCTAATCGTTGTGGGACACGCGGTATAAAATGTAAAATTATGGACAGTATTGTAAGGCAGGCTAAAAAAGTGGCTGATCAATACAAACAGGGCTGATACATAATACCTGTCTCTAAGCAACGATAAACGCATAACTCAACTTCTGATCACTAATTTAATTTGCAACTCTGTACACACCCTACCAAGGTAGAGCTAACGGAAGTTTTATATCAATTAGTTTGTAATCCATCCAGCTATTTTAGTTTCGTTGCAGATTATAGCCTGACATGTTTTCATAGATACATTAATCAAAGCTGTTAGTCGACACGCAATGCCGCACCTGCCGTAGGAAATTTTCCGCGGGATTTTCCGTCTTGTTAGTTTCGCATTTTCTGACAGGGCTCTCCTCCAGCCGTAATTTAAAGTTCATCATACCGTGCAGAAGAAGAAGGTTGATATTGACAGGGAGTATACAACAGTGCCGTACACATCAGGTGCAATATCTAGGACACGCAATGTTTGTATTGAACTGTCATTGCCTTGTCTATTGGCATGACAGACATGACGTGGGATGCAGTGACATCTATTCTACTCTTCCTACACTTTATGTCACTTCTGCAACCACTGAGGAAAAAATGGAGTCAAGTTGATTGACTCAGTACTTCCCACACATAACAGTGATATTATTTTATTATTTTCCCTTTGTATGAAGCTATAGTCTGAGATCCCTTGCAACCAAATCATCACACGCTTGTGTCCTCAAATAACGTCCAACACAAATCTCTCCGTAGGAGCTAAAACGACACAGTTTTTAATCTGCGAGCTTCCACTGGGCAAAACGAAGCAATCAGGAACCCCCAAATTGCTTAAAAACGAAGTTTGAGCTATTTTTATATATTTAGTTTTTTTATTATTGCTGCGCCGCCACTGACACGATTTTTGAAAACCATACGCATTTTTTATCATTGCCACGGTAACAATAATGTGTCTAAGTTTCATCAAAATCAATTCCATAGTATCCATGTTACTAAATTCAGAACGATCTAAAGCAATACTCGTATGTATTATGTATACCTACATCAGAAAATTCTAAGTCCCTTGATTTCGTTAATAGCCAAGGCAATGTTCAGATGGACCTAAAAAAGGGCATTATGCCGCTAGGTCTTTCTTTCACAGGTGAATGGGTAGCCTATTATGAATACAACAAATTTTTGAGTTTTTCAACCCCTCACCCCTTAACAACCTCAAATTCACCCCCACCCAAGAAAAAGTAAAAAATTATCAGGAACCCTTAAAAGGCCTAAAAACGAAGTTTGAGAGATATTTAATTTTTTCAGTTTTTTGCTAATTAGGTACTCCGCCGCCGCTACACCGATTTTCAAAATTGTAGCAGCATTACTTACTAGGACCTCACAGCATATCGGTATTCAAATTTCATCACAATCCATGCAGCGGCTGCTGAGATTACGAGGGTAGAAAAACGCGAACAGACAGATCGACAGACAGACCGACAGACCAGTAGACAGACAGACCGACAGACCAGTAGACAGACAGACAGACAGATAGACAGACAGACCGACGGAAGTGGGTGACGTGGATTTTCGTTATGTAGACGTCATAAAACGCCCAAATAGCGTATTATCTCAAAATCGAAAATTTTCGCGATCACAATACTCCCCTCACCTATCGGTGTGGGAAGTAAAAGTAACGTGATTTTATTAGCATAGTATATTAATGGATACAGAGCAACTAATTCGATAGATTATTTTGGGGAGATGATAGTAGATGTGGTAAGCTAATAAAGCGACCATATCCAACGTCCAATTTCTAATAGTTTCCGAGATGAATTGAATTTCAGAGATTTTCATCAAAATGCAGACTTCCAAACGAAAACCCAAGTGAAACAAGAAGTTATGCGAATCATATTATGCTATTACGTCATTATCGATTTTAAAAAATGTAGTCATGTATCAAACATTTCGTGAGACACTGTTGCGTTTCCAATTAATTGTTAGTATTTGGATGTTTTTCCTTTACAATTGTTTCAAATCCATGTCATTGAAAGAATTCAATCCTTATATTCGAAGTAACCACAGGTACGCCAATAAATTCAAAATAATTTTATATTCCTTCTAACGATATATGTATATATAATCCTTCTAATACCAGTATTGACATATAATGCAATCAAAATATCCTTTTGTTTCCGAAATTTACCCTGTTTCATTTAAGCAAAGCATACAATCTATTCAATGTACAACTGCAACAGCAGTTCGTGATAATTCATCTGATAAAAATTAATTTTGTTTCAATCGCCCCTGTCATTCGCTGAACTATAATCGGTATTCGGCGGGACTGATGTCCCGATTCAAGGAACGTAAAAATAAAGAACAGAGGGATCATCTCAGAGTTATTATCGCCGCGAACCCGCGAACGTGGACGAGGTTCTTCCGTTGTGTTGTTTCGGTGTTAGCCGTGTTGTGGCATCTCGTGGTTTTGCGTATTGCATCAGCAATTGTGTGATTTAAATGTGTCCAGTCATATATTAAATGGAGGACCTACTGAGAAATTGGGACTTAGAAGAGCTAACACCCACATCTGAATGTAGGTATTTAGATTAGTGAGACATTTATATTTCAGGTAATAATGCAACAACTGGTGCAGACTTATGTCTAATTCTTATATCAGGCTCCTTACAACTTCATAAAAAATCACACAAATAAACATCCAAACGAATCAATCAGCTGTCCTCGCAATAAAATCTGTTGGTCCAAGGAAAAGAAAGTAGTTTAGAATCAGTAACTACCAAACACAGATTAGATTCAACGACAGGCTGCGATTGAATTATTCATTGGAATCCAATGACATCTTGTAGTTGAATCGACAATACGATATAATTCGTTACCAACTATCCTTCCCATTGGATAAAACTTCGCTGTATTTGAGGAATGCTGAGAGTAACGTCCCATTGAATCCAAGCGTAACTCTTTGATAGAACGACAGATTTTTCTGTGTGCAGTATCAAACTCACCATGTGTTGTAAGGTCAATTCAAGAAACGTTACAAAAAATGAATTTGTCTTAAAAAGCCACCAAATGATTAACCGTGCACTTTGAGGTAAAAACATGCCCATCTTTCTAGTTACCCATTAATACTTGTTGTTAGTGTGATAAACATAGGCAGTAAGATTTCATTTAAGCTCTAAAGACATAATCAATCTCCGAGAGTACAAGGTTTCAATAGAGCGTTTGGCAAGACGTTGTCATCGGATTCCTAATTTTTGTTATGCTTACTTGAATAACGTGCTAGTATAAAATGATTAGCCATAAAAAGTGATCGGTTAATCAAAACATCAGTCTAGCATGCAAGCCACCTTGTGTCCGTAGATTTTCAGTTACGTATGGACTTATCCGTCCAAAGGATCCTACTAAAGAAAGTTGCATCTTCGGCGTCCACATGAAGCATTTACCGACAAAAATACATTCTCCTGACTAGGTCGCCTTTTTGCAAAACGTGCACTGGCACTGGCGTGTAATGGTATGGATTCGGACCAGTCATGTGCGCAATTCCACTGCGAAATACCGTATTTAGGCGATTTGCAACAGTGTAGGGGAATGCTGTAGAATGTTGTTCAAAATTTTGATAAGTTTGGTCCTCAGGGATTATACAGACGAGGGCTACCGGCATCGCTGGAGCGTCATCGAAAGGTTTCTGTCCCGCTTAGGGCCCCCGTAGACCACAGATTCTCTGTCGGCCGATAGTTTAGTCGGGCTCTTAATCAGTGTATGTATTACAACAATTGCATATCGGTCGATAAATAAGTTTGATGGACTACGCGATTGCGTTTAAATTAAACCGTCCGTAAACTATCGGCCAACTACTAAATCTGTATGAGGTCCTTCGAACGTGCGCACACGTGTCAATTTTTTATGTCCAGCCCCAGTCAGACCTCAGTTTGCTTTGAGTGTTGCCAGCGGATGGTTGTGCATATTTCTCATAATATCCACAATGCAATGTCGTCGACGCTTATCGAAGCGTCAATACAAAATTTAATAGAAGAAGTGGAAAAGAGACCTATGGTTTGGTCATACTCATCCTATAGAAGGCGAACAATTTTTCAGGGTAATTTAGTAATTTGGAGTGCAACGTATAGAATTTTCCATGCAATAGTCTGTCACTGTATATGGGATGCACCCAATACTCTCGGTTCCTCTTCTTTATCATTCATCTCCTCCATGTAGAAAAGCGATAATCACATTTCTGGGAAATCTTTTATTACCTTTCATTGTGCGACCGTTCTGTTCAAAAGCTGCTTACCAACTAGCAGATCATTCTAATGCATTCCAACTGTTGCTAGGTGTGCGCAACCACCACCAACTGAACTATTCAGTAGGTACTATATGCGTGCTTGCAACCCAACCCGATCAAACTATCGACCGATTGAAAAGTCTGTGGTTTGCGGGGGAACTTAGATGTCGAAAAGTCCCAAAAAAAACTAAATTCTTTCGTTGGGTTGACTGCGATAAGGGAATCACTCTCTGTATTTCGCGCAAGCAACCTCTGCGCTTCCATTGCATAAGCCGTGTATGAGCACATGTCCACATCTTCTTCATTTCTAAACGTAATGTAACCGTAGATAGATCACGAACGTGCGCACGCTAAGCTGATACTTTAGACGATTTCCGTGCTTGCGTGAACACCGGCGCCGGCGCCTTTGCCTGTTCTAATGTATGCTGCAAAAGTTTTGAGAATTTTTTCAAAACTCGGGAGGTAGTTTCACCGTTTGAAAAAATTCAGAAATCGTTACCGTGGCAAACCATTCAATATCTAAACAACAATAAAACCATTTTGGTTATAATATAAGTTGTGAAAATTTCGTACAAATTAGATATTCGGAAGAGTATTCAGAGTCTAGTTGGACAATTTGGAAAAAAAAGAAATAGTTCGCCTAAATCAATGCCACAATTTATCGAGCGATCCGTGAATGCCAAGATGGTATTCCTTGTATAAAATTACCAAAAAATGTACATCCAAGAGCGTTGAATGCTGCTACAGCTCAAAGAATGGTCAACAGAAGTGAACATCGACTTAGAACTTCAACACGAACACGTTGGACGAGTTAGGGCCGAAGCGGTTGCCGCAGAAGTCTATACTCAAAGATGTTTGCTTAAACTACTCAATTTTATTAATACCCACCATACTAATGACAATTTAATGTTTTGGCCAGATCTGGCTTCAAGTCGTTATGCTTTGCGTACGAGAAACTGGCTAGAACAACACGGAATGCCTTTTGTACCACGAAACGACAACCCTCCCAATCTTCCTCAAGCAAGACCTATCGAAACTTTTTGGGCTCAACTGATTGCCAAAGTTTATAACAATATCTGGGAAGCTCAAAGCGAATAGCAGTTAAAAAGCAGAATAATGGTAAAGATCAGAGAAATTGATTTAGTATCTGTTCAAAACCTAATGAGGAACATTAAGAGGAAATTGCGAGCCCTGGTAGACCATGGCCGATTAGCAGTACTTTAATATCATTTTTATATTAAGAAATATTGTTATCTTTTGTAGTTCTTGTTACAGTTCAAATATATTATTTTTTTAATTTTTTAAAAAACTTCTCAAAACTTTTGCAACATACGTTCAAAGTAACTTGCGCAGCCGTGCATTCATTATAAACAGTCGATCACAAAATCTACGGTTTCATCTTTAGCGTACGTATGTTTATGATCGAACCGTAGTGTATTCACCAGATATGTCATGCTTAATTTCAGAACTACCTAGTTCTTTGTAACATGGCCCGGATAGTGGCTTGCATGTTCTTCTTGGCCTAGCCATTTTTTAGACGACTCCATTTTAAATTCCAACTTGAATTTTTCTTTTAAATTTATACAAATTTGGGACCCTATGCCGAAGTTTTGGTTAACCGATCACCTTTTATGGCTACCATGATGTCACAGCACCTTATTCAAGTACCCATTACAAAAATGAGAAATCCGATGACAATTTTTTTCCAAACGCTCCATTGAAACTTTGTACTCTTGGAGATCAATTATGCTCTTGGAACATAAGTGCAATGTTACTACCTTTGTTTACCACCTCTTCAACAAGGATATGATACCAATGGACAACTAGAAAGATGGACATGTTTTTACCGCAAAGTGCACGGTTAATTATTTGGTGACTTTTTAAGATGAATTCATTATTTTGTAACTTTTCTGGAATTTCAATAGCGTCTGATTTTGACAATATCCCGCGAAATGTTTGATATATGATTGCTTCCCTTTGTTTGATTAGGGAGGTCTGCTTTTTAATGAAAATTTCTAAAATTCAATTTATCTCGGAAACTATTAGGAATTGGACAAGGTTTGGTAGAGATAGCAAGCTAATAAATTGACCAAAAATTTGATTTATTTTTACTGAAACGAAGAACCCCAAATAAAAACCCTAATTAGTAAAACAATATTGTCTAAAATTTTGAAAGAGCTTGTCTATGATTTTTAAATGAAGTCTCTAGAACCAAAATGGACCTACTTCTAGAAGCACAAAGCTTTAACAAAATGTTTAACAAAAACTTGTCATCCAACATATTGCATTATATGTATAATATGCTATTACATCACCATTAGTCGTAAAGTATGAATAGTTCACTGAGACTTCAGCATAGCGTCTAAAAAGGTAAACCAGTAGGTCATGTAAGAAGCGTTACTATAAATATATGGATGTGCAACTTTCAGCCTATTGACATGTTAGCCAACTTAGGTACAGAACCGAGGTTGGCGGAAATGTACCGGCATGAACCTGTGTATGGACCTATAAATGCATTTCAGAAATGTATAGAGCAACTAAGTGGGAAATTCCTACCTCTTAGTACAATCTCGGTGTCGGTCATACATATAGGTAAACTTTACCATCTTATGCGAGTAAGACAGAAGGAATTCTGCCGGTATAGAGCAACCCTCGTTTACCATCTTACCTGATATATTGCTGCTCATTATTTATTTATGACGGATCAAAGGAAATTAATGACATTTTAATGATAATAGTATATTACTCAACGATGCGGTAATGACGGTAATAGTTAACGCGTCGAAATTTGCAGCACGAGCCGGAGGCACAAGAGAGTTATTACCATTAGCGCGAGTTGAATACTATACTTCATCTACCACCGAATATACGAATAGTACGATTTAAATGCATAATAATTACACAATATTGACAACTTAACCTCACTTCTCTGTCACTTAAATAAATACTGTCAGGGTTTGAATTACCGTATGACGTTTCATAGCGACATTTGCAGTTGTTACGTCGTCTATTTAATCCTATGCATTTCCAAGAGAGTACTCGTAGATAAAGTAATTCTTACGTACTGTAGCGCCTGAATAAGTATATTTGTACAGTTTAACGCATCAGTATTAACTGTTAACAGTATTATAAAAAAATGAGACATTCACACCAATGGAAAGATGTTGCAATATTTCTCCACTATCAGTGAGTGAAAAGTTACGATTACTCGAATTTAACTGTACAAGAACCTGGCGATCGATGCTCCCGAATGACTGGAGTTGGAAATTCTACCAAAGATGTAATCGTGGACATAAGTTCACTCTTTTTTATTTCAAAAAAGAAATATCCACCCTATATAAGGTTGCAATGGAGCTTGGCCAGCATGATGGTATTCGGCTGATAACCAGAAAACTTTTATGGACCAGCTTAAAAAATATGGGTTTTGCCTGGAGGAAGCATAACCGTAAAGCACTGAAATGCAATAAAATTGTTTGCTGTAGACGAAAATACTTGGGAAGTAAAAATCAGTACCGAAGAGAGCATAAGAAAATCTTTTATCTTGATTAGACGTAGAGTAATGAAAGTTATATGGTACCGAACATGTTGCAAGACAAAAATAGAAGCAGTGCTCGCCAAGCTTTCATAGTAGGCCTGTCAGCGGGTATTAAGGTACCTTCAGGAGAGGAAAAGAGGCTTATAATCGTCCATATTGGAAGCAGAGGGATTTCTTAAAAGAGGTTTGATAACCTCTCAGTCGGCCCATATGGGAGATTACCGAGAGGAAATAAATTCGGAAGTTTGTCAAGACTACTTTGGTGAAATGATAAAATATATTCCAGCTGATTTAGTTATGGATGAAGCAAGCTATCATTCACGACCCATGGAATAGAGTCCAACTTCATTTTTTGAAAAAATAAAGAATTATCGACTGGTCAACTTCCAAAAATATTGACATTGAAGATAATTTGATAAAAAAGGAACTATCACATGTAGAAATTTCAGAAAAGCACCGTTTTATGAAATATGTCGTAGAAGATGTAGCAGAAAAACATGGTGTAACTGTGGTGTGCACCCCGTCATATCATTGCGAACTAAATATGATAGGCTCAAGTGACAGGACCTGTAGGAAGAAATAATTAAAGACCTTCAGCTGCTGTTTTATGAAGTCATTACGGAAGTATTCCCAGAGAACTAGCGAAAAGCAGTCCAGCATGTCACAAAACAAGCGAAGAAAATGTGGAATCTTGACTACTGAATCGATCAGATCGGCGATCCGTTAATTACAACATGAAGAGGTGACAGTTCCTCAGATGATGAAGAATATTATAATTTTTTATAACTTTACTTCTCTTTAATTTATTTTTGAATGTTGAATACAAAATAAGGGTACCTATTAGATATCATAGTATTCTGTGAAAGTAAAATTCTTGCCATTTTACAAGTTCCCTACCTGCACCCTGCACGTTTTTGGTACTATATTTTCAGTGTTATTGAATAAATAACTATCGGTAAAACCAACTAATAGCCCTAAACACGGATGGTATAAACTGCAATTGATGAGAGGAAATAATTTTGCAATGAAATCAATGGCAAACTACGAAAAGTGACTTAACCTCTTAAGTGGCTGTACAAATACACCTTCCAGGAGGCCTGTCATTTTGACACATGCAAATATAATCATCATCTCCATTATGTTATTGTAATGACCGTATATATACGGCATAGTCAGTAAAAATGGACAGTACTACGAAAAAACGTATCTATACGTCAAAACTATATAACTATAAAAATAAAAAATTGCACTCCATACATGGTAACCAAACTAAAAGGTCTTCTCTCCACATAACATTATTGTTTAGTATGAAACAATCCAAAACATGGAGCGGTATACAAACCAACGTAGCATTTTGTGCACCAATAACGGCTTTCCAGTTGATTTTTCCTACACGCTTTTTCACTCCTAAAATCGCAACTCTTGAGTAAATTCTAAACAAAAGTAATATTAAATATACTACTTTTTAGTCGGCTTGAATTTAGTTGTTGGAGCAATTATTGATGGAAAGTGGCATACAGTATATCTTGAAGGCATTGGAGTGCTTGACCTTCTTCTTTTCATTTGATTGAGCTGACTATATCTTTCCATTAGTTTTTATAACAGTTCAGTTGAAAACTGTAGTCTTTGTAGTTTTGGATCGTATAGTATTCTATTCAAACACGATAAAGTAAAGTAACATATGAGTCACAGAATGTGATGCATAATGGTTTATAGGCACAAACAAGTTATACAAGGAATTATATGATTATTTTACAAAATCGTATCTGCGCAGGTAGTGGGGTTATAACAACGCTGTGAATACTCGAATGCAACTATATTCGCTATATCTATTAAATGCTCCAAAGAAAATGTTGCAGCGAATATCTCCGTCATTGCCATTTTGCAGAAAATAAAAAAATGTCGCCATATACGGCTTAGCCACTTAAGAGGTTAAGTATTCGCTGGGTCACCCTGTAGTCACTTTGCAGAGCTAATGATATTTTATTGCTTTCTACATTTTTGAAACAGACTACAGTATACCGGACCGTCTATGTCCTTCCTAAACCCACACTCACTGCAGCTGTATACAGGATGTAGAATAATTAAATTCTCCGATGATATATCACGGCTGGTCGTGATACGTTATGAATTTTTAAATAATGCAAAACGGTATTGTATGCCCTGTCAAAATCGGCGGCCACTTATAATAAAGCCGTAAAAATTCGGTGAAAGCCGCAGCATAACAATGAGCTGGTGCTGCGGAAAATATTCGCACGCTGAAAAGAATGTTAGATGTTAATACAATTGTTGCGATATTTTGATTGATTACATATGGCTACAGCCCCGCTAAAAAATCGGTTTTGTCCAGAACAGATGGTGGGTAGAGGGCGTTTACTGTTTTGAGGTATAATCAGGCCAACAGTACATGTTACCTGTAATTTAGTTATTGCTGATGATGCATGGAGTAATTTGGTTTCGCTTTTGGTTCTTTTTTGGCAATATCGATTTCTGTTTCAATAGGGGTAATAGCTCAGACAGCTGAATTTTGCAGCACGAGTATACCTCAAAAACGATTTAGATGAATTGATTGGAATTTGGTAGATATCTCATAACGTTTTATATAATTAAGCATCGGTTATTATTAAATCAATATTTTCTATTTTCGCCTTGACACCTGGGCTAATTTTTAGGACAGCAATAAATTGTGCTTTTAATTTTTTCTCTACATTTGTCTGTGTGTTAATTTTCTAAAATACCGGACATTTGCCTTAAGGGCATTTATTTGGCACAAAATGTTGCGCGATAAATTTGTATATAAATAAATATATGGTAATTCATAAGCGGAAGTTTTTCGAACGGACTGTTAATTTTATTCTATTTAAAGAGAAAAATCTTGGGGTTTTGGCCAACATTTTGGAAGGAAACACGGATTACTGCATAAAGAAGACTCTACAACTTTTTCTAGCTGTTAATCTAAAAGCGTCAGTTGTAATTCAGAAAGCATCATATGTAAATCAGAATGTATAAAATGTAAATCAGAACAGTCAGTTGAAAATCAGAATGCGTCATATGTAAACCAGGGTAATCAAATTAAAATCAGAACGTATTATTCTGATTTACATATGACGCATTCCCATTTTCAATTGACTGTTCTGATCTACCTTGATACGTTCTGATCTATATATGATGCTTTCTGAATTACAACTGACGGTTTCCGATTAACAGCTGGAAAGGGTGTAGTGTTAACTGCCAAGTTTTCGGCAACGTTTACTGCCATTTTCAGGGCTTTAAATTTGAGATTTGCTCGCAAAAAACAATAATGTGCATTGTGTCAAAGACTTTAAAATGCAACTGTCAAAAACCGTCAAATAAATTTGTTGCTTTTAAACCACTGTCTTGCATATCGCAGGTCACACATAAGTGTAAAATACAAACTTATAAAACCGACCTTGACATGTTAAAGCAGATCAATACAGCTTTAGAGTGTAACATCCATTTTCTCACCTAGACCAAGAATATCCTTTAAAATCTCAAATCGAATATTGGGTGATTTTAAACCACGAATTTTGTAATTTCGAGTGACTCAACAGGTCGTTTTTTTTTAGTTTGTATTTGATACCTATATGTTTGGTTGACTCGATGTATATTGCTGGTTTTTGCACACAAACCTCAACGTTAAAGCCCTGAAGATGGCAATAAACACTGCCGAAAGCTTGGCAGTGTTTATTGCCAATTGTTAATGTAAGGCTCGTGTTTCTTTTCAAAATTTTGGCCACAACCCCAAGATTTTTCTCTTTTAAACTAATTTCTTGGTCATAAGCCTCCCTTATATTCTATTAGATATCTATCAAGTATCCAGATAACTGTTCAAGTCATTTCGGAGTTGTAACAGAAAACTGCAAAAATTGCTTACCAGATTTAGAGCCTCCATGGCTAAACGGTGCACAGGATATACATATAGATATGTTTTGCCCAATCCCATTATTTTCACCCTAAAATTCTGCTACTTCATTGAACTGAATTTTCAGGTACCTTATACATGGATAAAAATAAATTCATGGACGAAGGATATGTGCTTTCATTCAAGTACCTTTACCATAAAAACATGATACTGTTGATCATATTTATAGAGTTATATCTTAAGATCTATAAGTACCTACATATTTTCAACTTAAAACTGAGAAAGTCGTGAAAGTAAGAGTATTCTTAAAACCTAAATGAAGCATGTGATAGTCTAGAAAACAAACGAAGAATATATCACTTATAAGAATACATACTATTGCCTGAAGAATTCAATAGTCTTGACGCAAACAGCTCCAGGCTTCCCACATTTCAGAAGAAGCTTCTAAGCACAGGTGTGGAAGCATTTGATGATTTTATATAGATTATCATCTGCATCACATTGAAGTTTTAAGATTACCACAGTACTATTTAAAGTATGTCTACCTGTACTTTTGAACTAGAAAGCCATGTTACGCTAACGGATCCACCACTATTTATATTCCATTCATTGCTCCTTACATAAGTACAGGGTGATGCGGGAGGAACGCACCAAACTGCAGGAATGTATTACACGCATGAAAATAATGTGAAAAAACTCATACGTTCTTATCATTTTATCATTTGTTTTCAATTCTTGGCGTAATTAAAATGCTTTTCTATCTTTATATGTATATAAGTATGCCATGTTCGAGACTCAAAGTACTTGATAACTCAGATAGTTTGATCAACTGTCAGTGTACAGTGACAATATTGAACGTTTATGCGATTATGTATTACAAAAATCCAGATATACCAGATATATGGAATGCACCAATTCGACAAATTAAGAATACTGCAGCCCATATAAAAAAATTAAACAATTGGTAAAGCTACAAGCGATCTTCGTATATGAAGTAGGTAAAAAATGTTTAGATGTGGCGGCAGTTTAGAAAATGTTAATGTGCGAATCATGTTTTATTTATTATTAGCTATAATTTGGAAATAAACGAGATAAGAACATATGAGTTTTTTTACATTATGTTCACTCCTCGAGTTTGGTGCGTTCCTCTCGATTTACCCTGTATGTTGCATATCACGTTCCTGGTATGTTGCATATCCAACAACGCAAAAATCCTTCCATGAAGGTATTATAATATAACACACAGGCAAAGGTAAAACCATGAATTATTAATAAATGGTTGTGGAACATGAGGCCTGTGGTGGATCTAGATGCATAAACCAAGACTATCATATTCGTAATAAACACTTCGCAATTCTCAAGCTGTTTGTATTCTTGATCGAAGTAAATCAAGCTCGGCTCAACTTTATGAGATACTCTTCGTCGAAGAGTATTGAAATTTCAGTCATCAAATATTTTTTTTCAGAGAGAAAAGGGATGTTCGTATTACCAGTCTATAAGATTACTAGCTGACCCGACAGACGATGTCCAGTATTAGCTGTGAATATTGAAATTGAACTTAAATCTGCAATAAATAATAATTATCTGAGAAGCATAGTGCTCATTGAAATGCTTTTGATAGCCAACATGTTTTGTTTTGTTTTCGGGAGCGTAAGTAAGTAACGATGATTTTGTCAACACAGAACATGCCATGTGGAGAACATGGATTATCCCACAACCGTTCAACGACTGCCCTTGCGATTTAGTTATCGTCATTGCAAATGCAAGCTGCACTGAAAACTGGGATCGTTTAAAGTCGAAAGGCATGTTGCTTGGAATCACAGTGATGCGTGGAATCAAGACGTCAACGCTTTTGTATTCCCCTATTTTTCTAATCAATTTCACGTTTCTTCTCTGAACGTTATCGTCGACCGTTAATTAATGACAGGCCGTAATTTCGAGGGCGTATGGAGTCTTAAGATACATGGTGTCAAAGCTTGGAAAATATTAAATGTATGCTACTGACGACTTAAAAAGGAAATTAAATATTGTTTTTCAGATCTAACAGATGAGAACCCAACGTTTTTGTTGTCTCTTCGTACCATACTTTGTTTTGGAGGAAAAAAATAGAAACCACTTCATAACGTGTCGAAAAAGTGGAGCTATGAAATGAAGTGGCTTTTATTTATTTGTTCGAAAACAAAGTGCGATACGAAGAGACAATAAAAGAAAAAAATGTGTTATTATCTGTTCAATATGAAAAGAAGCATTTATTTTTTTCAAGGTCAGTGGCATACCTAAATCTTTTTGCTAATATTTTCGTGACACTGCCCCCGACCGTCGACACGCAGCTGGAAAGGTAAGAAAGGTTAATTATCTTCAAGTCAGTGGTAACTTAGATTCTTAACGCAGTGAAAAACGGTGACAAATTAAAAAAACGGCTCAGTCAATCAAGATACGCTTTTATTCATTGTTTATTCAAAGTGTCAGGATATTCGACCGACAGCGCTTAACAGATGATATACCTCACATTGTTATGGAAATTGAGACAGGAACATGAAGCCTTAATATGCTTAATTTTCAAGATCCAGGGTGTCAAAGTTTCGCTTTTATCCATTTTTTTTTTAATTATTGCGCAACTGAAAGATACAACGATCTAAAATTATGTATCGGGGGAATTCTTAAGGCGAGAATCCAAATTCAACCACGGTTTTGCCAACATGAATAGAGGGCGTCACCTACGACACATCGAACTCTTTAAAATTTACAAAAATTTTTCCTATTTGGTGCATCTTCGTGAATGTTAAAGAAATTTTTCCTAAATATCAGTTACGTAAAAAAGGAATACTTAGTTTAAGTCCCTAGAAGTAACCGTTCTCGAGATACGTTTATTGAAATATTGGAAAATTAAAATAGGTGGTGTTGAGGTTGAAGAATACTTCTTAAATGGTATGTCAAAGTATGAGCCTAAGACTAATATTTATTGGAAACTTCAATAAAGGTCATCTCGAAAACGGTAAGCTTTAGGGACTAAAAAACAAGTTATATCTTTTTCACGTAAAATATATCAAGGAAACGATTTTTTTGATACTCACATTGATGCACCAAACTGGAAAAGAGTTCTGATAATTTAAATGATTTCAATGTGCCGTACGTGGCGCCCTCTATTCATGATAGCAAAACTGTTGTTGAATTTGGATTTCTCGCCTTAAAAAACCCCCGATATGTAATTTTAGATCTTTGTGCCATTTTATTGCGAAATAATGGAGGAAAAACCAAAATAAAAGTAAACCCTTGACATCCTGTATCTTGAAAATTAAGCATTTTAAGGCTTTATACTCTTAGCTCAATGTTCATAAAAATGTGAGGTCTATCACCTGTCAAGCACTGTCGGTCGATCATCTGGACACCCTGTATAAGCTTTTCTATTTTGAATTTGAGTCATAATTAAATATGCCCTTGAAATCACGGTGTATCATTGTTTAACACCCTGTATACGTATTCATCATTATTTCCACGACGCACACTTAACAGGCGCGAAATTTGACGTTTAAACGTCTAACCTGTATTTTTTACAGCAAAGTCATACATGACAACAACAACAAATAAATCACTAACACTGTACAGTATGTTACACTCTTCATAGTCGTTAAGTTTTCTCACATTTTTCTAAATTTTCTAATATTGTGTATGATTTTCCTTAAACTTCTTCCCGTAAGAACATTCTACGAAGTAAGAGAAAACTTAAAAAAAAAGATGGACATA
This sequence comes from Callosobruchus maculatus, assembly GCA_951848785.1. NCBI lineage: Eukaryota > Metazoa > Arthropoda > Insecta > Coleoptera > Chrysomelidae > Callosobruchus > Callosobruchus maculatus. The sequence goes on from CATOUR010000057.1 coordinate 659,643, forward strand.
ATTGGTGAAGCCGTTCTCACGTGATGCTGTGACCAAGGAAAAAGGGATTAATTTTTATATATAGAGATTAGAGTTTAGTAAATACGTTTACCGCAGCAGAGCGTGAGACAAAACATCCCATCAAACTGCAGTCACTGGTTCTCAGCTGTACTGCTATTTTAACCCTTAAGTACTGACCCTTCGTCAGACAGACTACGCGTGTTCTTTAAATGTACATATTTTTGTTGTTTGTAATGTGAAGACATTTTTTTTCTGTATACTCTCAAACTAAGACACCGTAAGTACTCTGCCTTAGCAACAGCGGTTTGGGTCAAATAGTTCCGATGATATCCGAATTCAAAAATGATCCGTCGTCCTGCAGACAAAGAGTCAGTACGAGCGTAACCTTTTTTGCGTATAGTCAACATACAGATCCCGCTTGTGAACATACACTGGAAAAACGAAAAATATGCTCCAGTAGCAAGCGAAGAGTGATTAAATATCTCTGTCATGTATGCAGTACGCCGATATTGCCTCCAGTGCGCTAAAATAGCATGTGTACGTTGCGTCGAAGGTTTTTGACTTGCGTCAAATTTTGTTATAATTAGCTATTTGATGAGCCTTGTTGCCAAAAGTTTTGTTCCTCCTTTTGATTTTCTTTTATTTGTTACAGTTTTAGTAACAGTTTAGATGTAAAATTATAGCCACACTTATTTTTGTTTTTTCTCTGTTCCCTTTTATTTGGAATCATCACTTTTTTCAATGCTTTTCAACACTGCCACTGCCAATAAACGATCTACCGAAATCACGTTAAGATATTTATTTTATTCATGACATTTCTGTTACCCTATGTACTAAATTCATGTGACAAGTTCCAATGATGTCTCATTGATTGTTATACGTAAATATCGACAGCAATTAATTTGCGTAGTCTGACAGACAAAGGGTCTATTACTATGTCCTATATCTGGTACATCAGTACCTAAGGATTAACTTTGGCGACATTAACGGGTTCATCGTACGATAAAATATAAGCAGTTCAAAGATTTACTGAGAGGAGAACTCAAACACATATGAAATATTCAGAATGTTTCTGCATTTCCATATACTTTCTGCTCGACCACACATGTGTCTTCTTCGTATTCCTTCTGCTTGGTTCTGTGAAATATTGAAGTGTCAAAACTGTCTTTACACGTAAGTTCATCTTGCATGATATACCGGATGCTTTTGGAAGTTTTATTTAGTGGTAGCGTACGACAACTGGATTGGGTTTGGCGATTTCAAGATTATTTGAATATATACAGCTTCGCTTCTGGTTTCTATAGCCTTGCCAGATTTAGTTTACTCAACTTTACGTGAACTTGTACGACAAGTTATATTGAAGTTTTCACTGATTTGAAACTCTGATTGCATACACTTATACTGACAGTTAGTGGAAACGCAGCGGTGCGATTTTAATAATGGAGTTACACAAAAGGATTAGATTTATAGAAGCTACAGTCTTACTTAGATAGTTTTACTTTGTATAGGAATACGGGTGTTGCACATAATAGAATGTGATGGACTTGCCTGAAGAGATATCTGAATATCGCAACTGATGCAGCATAATGTTTGCAGGTAAATTTGTATACATATATAAAAAATGTGCGCATTTTAGGAGTCACAAAAAAATATGTCCACCTTTAATCTTGAAAATAGTGGTTACTTAAGTTATGTAAATTATTTTCTACATGTGGCGCCGAGAAACAGTAGCAAATCCTACACAGAACATGAGGCTAATGACCAAAGTAGTCGATGCCGATAACACATAACTAAAGGAAAACAATACATGATGATTTCTTGTCCAGATGAACAAGAATAGTTACAATTACTTACTGAACCTATATTATGTGCATTATACAGGGTTTTTCAAAAATTCGAAAACATTCGATCATCAGCTAAAATACTCAAATAATGGAAAGAGCTTCAAGCAAGAGTTTTTGTAATAGTGGTAGTACAGCAATACATGGAACATCAGTTCTTAATGCAGTAAGCTGATTATTATTATTAGTTTATTATTAGTAAGCAACATTCTACGAAACACAAAAGTAAGAAAATATAATTGAGATAGGTAATTTTTTTTTATATTTTTAATTTATATAGTTGCCAAAAATAGTGTATATAATTATTTCATGCAGACTCCCGATCCTAATCTAATAGCTGTATTGATTCGATCACTACTTGTACTTATATCATTTTATAAATCATTCATTATTAATTGTATACAAGGTGGGCAATATGGGGTGGACGGAGGATTGTGGACTTACTAAAACTAATTTCAAAAATCTGTTACCTAATCATGGTAGGGGGTCTTCCGAGCTATGACCTTAAAATATGTTCGCTTAAATTTTGATGTCTGTACAGGGTGATGTATAACAAACTTATATTTTTTTGAATAGAACCCTCTATATATTATTGTACATGGATTCCTTGGTTCACCAAAAGTCACTTTACTGTGTATCATATATGGAACTTTACATGAACAGTTTAGGCGTAAATCACTATTTTTGGTATAAGTAAGTTTCAGGAAAAAATTGAACATCGCAGCGATTGTAAATCTCAGAGGTCCATAACTTTGCGGCGCGACTAGACGTGAAATGTGTCACCTAAGGTCAGGCGATCAATTTTGAATTCTTTTAGTACTTTGAGAAATCAGTAAATTAATTAAAGAGATTTCAATCACTGGTAGCTTGATTAGGTATTTCAAATGGGAATTCCTAATTTTCTTTATACCATCAAATGTAAAATCTGGCAGTCTTTCCAACAATGTAGGATTGTCCACATCAATCTTTTTTAGTTTCCATTTTATTTCAAATTTTCAATCAAATCGGTGTTTTTCAATTTTCCTACATAATAATATAAGAAACCTAGCAGGCCATGAATAATAAACAAAAACACGTTATGAAATAGAAGAAACCGATTGACCTAGTACAAAGATACAAACGAAATACAGCAACGAGGCAAAATCATAAAAATTCCTTACAACACCTCATCACTAACCGGAGACTACGGCGGTAAGATATCTAATGTCAATGAGAAGCTGGAGTATGGCAGAAGTGATTTTTTACAGGCTACCAGCTATTGAGATCTACCAGAGCTTGACAAATCTCCAAAAAACGATTAAAAATTTTGAAACAAAAGGAAAACTACCAGTGATTGTTGCTGGGCAGTCTAACATCTTCAGTATGAAATTTCACATTTAATGGGACAAAAAAGTAGTCATTTTCGTTAAGTCAAAAGTAAAGATATCTCTGAGACATTCTGAACATATACAGCCTGACAAGTGTAACAAGAGCCGTGAGAAATATGAAATAGACAAGGATAGCAAGAGACGACAGCATATGAAATAACGTGTACGTCTGAGACAGCGGCGAAAATCCCAAGTCTCTTGCTGCACTTGTCAGGCTGTACGATTGTTGAGGTACAGATACACATGCTTAAAAAGCATGCCGTTTATGAGCATGTGTATCTGTAGCTTTAGAATTTTTCATTACTCATTGTTGTAATTGCGTTTATTTCATGTGTTTTCCTGCCAAGTAAATTATGTTTTATAATTTAAACATACTCCAATTCCGTTTTCATTTTCTGCCATTTTGATAATAAGTAGAGGTACCCACTCAAGACTTTTAACGGCTCCAGTCACAGGGATCGTTATTATGACTTACGGAAATGACTACCTTTGTACGGCATTAAATGTGAATAATATTCTGAATAAATAGATACTATACTGCCAGCAATAGTCGCTGGTAGTTTTCCTCTCACTCAAAAATTTTTTGCTGACCTTGGAAATTTGCCAATAGCCAGTAGGCTGTGAAAAATAAGCATTCTTGCTGTCGCTGCTGTTTCAGGTTAGAGCTGATATGTTGTAAGGACTTTTCATGATCTTGCCTCATTACTCTAGTTTGTTTGCATCTTTCTGCTAAGTTAGTTGGTTTCTTCCATCTGAACAGGTTTTTGTTTATCTTTCATGGCCTGCTAGGCTAGTTATGATATTAGCAATGCTACACTGTTGGACAGGTTACATTCACATTTGGGGGTATAAAAAATAGGCATTCCGATGTGAAATAATCAAGTTAGGTACCTACGGTTGAAATTTCCTTAATTAATCTACTGATTTCTTCAAATACATAAAGAATTCAAATTTGACCGTATGACCTAAGTAGACGCATTTCGTGTTTAGTCGCACCACAAAGCCACGGCCTTCTGAGTTTTATAATCGCTACGACACTCAAAGTTTTTCTGATACCTACTTATACCAAAAATAGTGATTTGCGCTTGAACAGTTCCTTTAAAGGTCCATATTTTATACACAAACAAGTTCATCAAGGATTCCAAATATGCAATACAATATAGGGGACAAAAAAGTAAGTTTGATATGAATCATCCCGTACAAATATTAAGATTTAAGCGAAAATATTTTGAGGTTGATCAGCTGATAGATTTTTGAAATTCGTTTTCGTAAGTCCACAATCCTCCGTCCACCAATAGTGTATTGGCCCACCCTGTGTAATACTTTGTACGGACAATAAATTTATACGGAATCTGAAAACATCTCCATTCGCAGATACATCATACATCATAGTTCCATTTGAACAGTCTACAGACTCCAACTTACCTTTTCTTTGTTCCAGGGGGAACCAATAGCCTGCAAGCACCTCGCCATAGCCCTGTCTACACGACGACCCTCAACCAGTCTTCCACCAACACCAATCCAACTACCACCAACTCTGAGTGCTCCAACTATATCCGAAAGCAGATAATGCAAGCAGAAATCTTCCATGGAACGCCACTCAACAACGAATATGAGCTGATTCCCTTTAACCATTTTACCTACAGCCGAGTCTACCCCATAGATCTAGGCCTGGGGAAACGAGTGGTATGTAAATAAAATAAGCTGCTTCTGGTTCATCTCATTATAGGCTTATAGAAATTATTACCTATAAGAAATCACATCAAGTATAGTTGGACTGAGTACTTCACACGAGTTTTATCTTACTCACTAAGAATAGCTCTGCGTATCAGGAAATTTTCTTAAGGCGGCCATAGACCGGCGTACATGTGTGACATAGAGGACTGTCAAACTCGTATGCGAAACACAAACTAAGCATGACGGTAAGTACGCTGTTGACCACAAACAAGGCTGTTTGAGTGTCAAACATCTAGTTTGATTACGAACTATGAGCAGTGAAGACGAGTTAATTTTGATGTCAGTGGCGTACGCGTGCATTGTCAAAAAAAGAGAAAATCAAACAAACGACAACTATTCACACACATAAATTTACTGGAAGAATTACGCTTACAGCCGGATGATTAGAGATACTATTTAAGGATGGATGAAGCCAGTTATCGTATGCTGCTTGATGTAGTAACTCCAGTAATTGAGAAGCAGGACACAATACTGAGGTCTGCTATATCACCTCATGAACGATTATCAGCCACGCTTCGCTATTTAGCGACTGGGAGGAATTACGAATCTCCCATAGTTTATTCAATAATACATCATACGCTGCATCTTTTTTTAATTCTATTCATGTAACTTTTGCATTCCGTTTTCCACAGACAGTCAACATTTATAAAGTTCAATGAATTCTGTCATGAAACATCTTGAGAAACTTCTCAAATCAGACATTTTGAAAATAGTACGTTATATATAAACCTATGATATTACCTACGCGACACTGAACAGAATAATCACGAATTAAGTGGTCGAGAGCTTAAACTTTGTTTTTAAAAAATTTATTTCCCGATCAAATAATACAATTTATTTGGGACCGAACCGTTTGAGAGCTCAAGACAGACTGACTCAAAAGCGTCAAAATAATATGGAGGTAAACTCTGTTGATCTCTCTAACGTTTACAGATATAGGTTTTCTGGCTTCGAGGGTTGAACCTGGATCTCGAAGTACTGGTGGCTTCTGCTTGATCCTTGGCCTCTCTGGAATGGGTAGACTTTTCTGGCAACAAGGTATGCAATGCCCAGAACTAGTATTGCATACAGGGATAGACTCCATTTGTAAGGGTGCGAAGGTGCTTCTGGAACTATCGTCTGGATCTGGTCAGCTGTTTCTTCTAAACTGTGAAGTTTGTCCAACGATATATGTTGAAGCACAATTTTCTTGGAGTTTTCAGAGTACTGGAGAGTTTTCACTGCAGGAAGTAATAAGGGCTTCTCCACAGTTACTCCCTTTTCGTTCTTGTAGATGTAGTCCTTTGTCTGTATGCTGCATTGATAAGGCACTTCGAGTAGATAAATGCCTTGTAGCTCAATGACGTCATCTTGATCACATTTTAATAACAGTTTTTCTGATTCTGGGAAAATGGCTATATACTTAGAATCAGAAACTTCTTCAATCAGGGATTTTCGAATGGATACAGGAACATTTTTGCATTTTGGCTTTTCGGTTTCAACTTGCAGGATGGCAAACAAACAGTCTTCTTCTTCTTCTGTGGCTTGGATCAGGTTGTTCTCGTGACAGATGTAGATTTCATCTATCAGCTGGCATTGGCTTGCGTCATACTGGTACATTGTGGTAGTCATTGTAAAATAGGAATTTTTGGGAATGATGGTAGTTAGGTTTGAGGTGGGGATAGAGTAAAGATGATAATGCTTGAATTTATCTACATGTAATAGTGGAACATGTAACGCAAAAACTATTCGATTTTTAGAAAAGTATGCTTCTACTGACATTACGTCATATAACTTATGTATATCTTCTATTTTTGAATATATTAACTGATCTTTTCTGTGAAATTTTATTAATTCATTGAATATTGATTTCATTTCGTCTATAGAAATTATGCTGTGGTGCAATGACCCAATTTTGGCAAATGCTATGGCATTTTCCAAAGTATCAATTATGGACAGCAGTGTATCTAAATTGAACCTTAATTGAAGCAATGTATCCAAAATTGTAAAATAATAGGTATTGTTCTTTTGCATTTCCTCCAAGGCTTGCTTTAACGTAGCTTGGTTATGTACCATCAATGTAAAAGTCTTATTGTTATTTTTAAGAACTTCATGGGTCAAAGAAATCTGTTGATTAACTGTATTAATTACATGATCCTGATCTTTCTGTAATACTTCAATAGCCTGATCATATCTTTTAGCATCATCATCATCTAAATTTCCTGAAATCATTTTAATGATTGAACCTAATCCATTTATTAATCCCCTTTTAATACGACTTTGGCTATTCCAAGCAGGGTAAATGGACTTAAATTTATTTTTTAAACTTGTCATTGAATATACTACATGTTTTTCTATATCAACTAAATGACTTTCTGGGATAAAACCTATATTATAACGATTTCTTTCAGCTGCGTCTTGTAATTGTTGTAATTTTGTACTTAAAGAATTCAGCTCATTATTAATCGGTTCAAGATCTACATAATGTAAAAATGTATGTGTTCCGACCTTAACTTTTGCGTTTCCTAGTCGGAAGGGTAGGATACCTGGGTTTGACTTAAGGTTGGTGACCTGCACTGTGGTCTGACTCGTCAGATGCACTGTCAAGTTAAGAATCACCCTGTAACAAATTTTTAGTTACTTTTTTCCTGGGTTTTTTGAAAAGACCTTTGTGGTATACATTTCGGGTAGTTTTTAGTTTTATACCTTTATCAGCCATTATTTGTTCTTTAACAAATGGTGGTTTTAATTTCTGACCTCGGGACTTCGCGTCGCGTCTATAAGCTGTAGCTTCTTTTGTATAATCAGCTGGTTTTTCTCGCGATGTATTAGCTTTACTAATTACCTTTTCCTTGTGAGATTTTGAAGTGTCATGTATAAGGGCGTAAATTAATTTTGTTCTATTTTTATGCTGTTGAATATAATTATTCATTAGCTCTCTATCTACATCTAGATCGAAAGGATCTCTAACGTCTAAATGACCATTTATAATTTCTATTGGTTTTCGTTTCGTAACTGAGTGTATTGAATTGTTATAACCAAGAATTGCATAGGGCATAAGGGCAGTAACGTCCTTTTTCGGAAAATGTAGCGCAAGGGCTCTTAAGTGTTCTGTTATGGTTGAATGGAATCTTTCAATAGGCGAATTGCTGTTGGAATTTTTTGAAGTGGTATAATGCAACTTTATTCTATGAAGTTTTGCAAACTCCTTCACTAATGAGTTATTGAACTCAGTGCCTGAGTCAGCTACTATTTGAATTGGTAAACCATGAAAGGATAGAAATTTTACTAAACTATCAACTACTGAAATAGCATCAGCTGAATTAATTGGAAAAGCTTGGGCGTATTTCGAAAAGTTATCAATTATTGTCAAAAACTTTTTTTTTTTTATTTATTTACAGAAACAAAGCCGCTTCAACCGCGCAGGGTTATTAGCGGCTATAATTTAGTCGATACAGTTTGTGGCAGTTTACAATAGTTTATAGTAATTTATAGCTTTGAGGAAATTAAGACACTTTTGTACTGTTCACTTAAAGCAATTCTAAAGTCAGAAAGCAAATAGTTTTCTCGTTCGTTAGTAAACTTGGGACAGTCGATCACTATATGTTTCACTGTGAGTTTTACACTGCAGGTGTCGCATACAGTTTCTTCGCCTCCGGTCAGGATATAGCCATGTGTTGCGAGGGTGTGACCCACCCGGATGCGGGAAAGGACCACTTGGTCCCTCCGCGAAGCAGGAAGGCCAAGCCTCGTTCTCACGTTGGGGATGATTTCGTAGAGCTTCTGGTTGTGTCTCGCAGTCGACTGGATTTGCCATTGGTTCCAAGTGTAGTTTTTGATGGCAGTTTTGAGGTCTTCGTATGAAATTCTCTGTTGTGTGTATGTAGGCTCGGTCACCGCACGTGCTGCAGCTCTGTCTGCTACCTCATTACCGACGATCCCAGTATGAGATGGTACCCATAGAAATTTCACCACTTTATTTATTAAAGTGAGATTGATCAGTTTCTCCTTCACTTGTCTTACTACAGAGTTAGTGGGATACATTTGCTGCATGCTCTTGAGTGCGCTCTTTGAGTCCGAGATGACAAGAAAGTGTTGTTGGTTGGTGTGTTCAATAATGGTGAGTGCCTCTCTAATAGCCAGAATTTCGCTCGAGTAGATACTGCTCAGTGGTGGGAGGTTCACTAGCCTTTCTATGCCGTCTGTGACTGCTGCGCATCCTACCCCAGAAACTGATTTCGATGCATCTGTATAAATATGTTTGTAGTTTGAGAATTCAGCTAATATGTCTTTGAATTTATGGCGTAGAAGCAGGTGACTCGTTTCGTTCTTGGGATATTTTTCCAAGCATGTATTGACTTCTGTGGTTGGTAATGTCCATGTAGGAGGAAGTGGGATATAAGGTACTGTTCGTTTAAATTCTGTGAGATCGAACTCAGTACGTCTCAGCCTCTCAGAGATTGGTACACGATTTTTGGCCTGTAGTGTTTCGTTGTAGTCATCATTGAAAATAATTGTATGGGCAGTGTGGTTTTCAAATGCAGATATTTTAGCTGCATAGCATAGTGACAAGTACTGTCTACGCAGGTGTAATGACGGTTCGTTGATTAAAACATGAATACTTGCATTGGGGCTGGTTTTCAGGGTTCCGGTTACAATTCTGATGGCTGTGTTTTGTAGTACATCTAGTTTTTTTAGTAGTGTCGTGCTAGCTGAAGTGTAGCTTATACATACATAGTCGAGTTTGCTTCTTATTGTGGCATAATAAATTCGAAGCAGACATGCTGTGTCGCTGCCCCACGTTTTGTGAGCGAGAACTTTTAATAAGTTAATTCTGCATTGACAGGACGTGATTATGTAGGTTATATGTAGGTCCCATTTCAATAAGGAGTCGAATATCATCCCTAGGAATCTGAGGCTTTCTACTTTTTCTATAGCTATGTGGTTATGTTTTAAGTTTATGTTGTTCGTGGAATTCCTAGTTTTTGAAAAGATCATATATTTCGTTTTTTCATTAGAGAATCTTAGCCCTGTTTTTGATGCCCATTTTTCTATATCGCCCAGTGAGTTTTGCAAGATACTTTGACCAGTGTTTAGGTTGTTTGTGGTGAGGTATAGCACTAAATCGTCTGCATATAGTAGATATTTGACTGGTAGGCGAAGCTTGTTAGTCAGGCCATTGATAGCTATAAAGAAGAGGGTGACACTTATAACTGAGCCTTGAGGGATACCATTTTGTAATCGCCTGTTAGTTGAGATATAGCCATTTGCTTTCACCTTCATTGATCTGTTACTCAGAAAGTTGGATATGAAAGCCAATATATCTCCTTGAATGTTCATTTCAAGCATGGTTTTCAGAATATGGTGCTTCCATACCATGTCGTATGCTCGGTGAATGTCAAAAAATACTGCTATGACTTTCTGGTTGTTGGCGAATGCTTGGTTTATTGAGGATTCTAATACTAGTATGTTGTCTGTCGTTGACCTGTTATTTCTAAATCCATTTTGATTGGCGCTTAGAAGGTTGTTGTTTTCTAAGTACCACATTAGTCGTTTGTTGAGGATTTTCTTCATCAACTTACATAAACAGCATGTTAGAGAGATAGGGCGGTAAGAACAGGGGTCGTCTTTTGGTTTATTGGGCTTTAAGAAGGGGAGAACTATGGACTCTGACCATGCTATTGGGAATTGTTTTGATCGGAAGATCATATTGAAGATGTTTACAAGTGATGCTTTAGCTGAGGGTGGGAGGTGTGTGATGAAATCATAAGGAATGTCGTCTGGTCCCGGTGTCGAGCTTTGAAATGTTATTGCTTCGTTAAGTTCTTCTATGGTGATTTCGCTATTTAGGGGAGAATCGTTGTCTTCAGAGAATATTATAGGTTCAGTTTCTGCCTCGCGTTTGCTTCGGAGAAATTCTGTGTCGTGGTTGTTATCGCTAGAGTACGCCTCATAAGTATTCGCTAATAGCTCTGTGATTCTAGTTTTGTTTGTGACTATATCCCCGTTTATTGCGAAGGAGTGTATTTCGTTATACGTTTTCGATCCACATATTCTCCTTACTTTTCCCCAAATTTCTTTAACAGGTGTTGATGATGTGATGCTAGAGGTGTATTTCGCCCATGACTCTTTCTTCGCTTTTTTCGTGAGGTATCTTGTCTTGGCTCTGAGTTTTTTAAACAGATCGAGGTTTTCCGGAGTGTTGTGTTTTTTTAAGACATTAAAGGCATGTTTGCTTTTCTTCATAGCCTCAGCTATATCTCTATTTCACCAAGGTACTGCGTGTTTATGGTGACAAGGATCGGTTTTACCAATAGAGGCGATGGCTGCTTCCTTCATTATCTGGACAAAGCTGTTCACAGTTATGATTATATCTTGATCGGGCTCAAATTGCAGCCTTTGATCTATAAGTTGTTCATACATCTGCCAGTTGGCTTTTTCTAGTTTCCATCTTGGTATGGGTAACTGTTCTGAATTAGCATCCCTGTTATCGCTAATGGTTATGGGGAAGTGATCGCTGTCATATAAATTGGGCATAGTATTCCATGTGAGGTGAATGGCTAGGTTGGGGTCACAAAAGGATAGGTCTATTGCCGAGAATGATCCATTGTATGCGTTGAATCTAGTTTTCAGACCAGTATTTAATAAGACGAGATTACTATTATTCGACAGATCTTCAATGCCTTTTCCAAAATTGTCAGAATAGCAGGAGCCCCATATAACGTTGTGACTATTCATATCACCGACTATAATCCTTGGCGTGGGGATTTGGTTAATGAGGTGTTGTAGGTCTTCCAGATTTATATCTTTTGGATGAGGAATGTAGATATTGCAGATGTTTACTTTTGAATGGTGCTGAATTGATATAGCTACTGCTTCAAGGTTGGTTGACATGGGGATTTCTGTGGCCTGTATGCTGTTCTTTGTGAAGATAGCCACTCCTCCACTAGCTCTCTCTGGGGAAGGTCTATTTTTGAAGAATCCTGTGTAGGTTTTAGGTGCATAGTTGTGTTCGTTACATTTAAGGTGGGTTTCTTGTAGGCAAATGACCAGGGGTTGTTGCTCATTTATTAATAGCGACAGCATTTCCCTATGCGAAGGGTAGCCGTTTATGTTCCATTGTATCAGAAACATTTTTTTTTATTTTCTTATTATTATTATTTTTTTTTATTATTGTGGCAAAATATTTACAGTGTTCTCAGACGCAGAAGATCGGGCTTGTGATGAAGACAGGGAGCAGTCGCTATCTTCGGTGGAATCTATTTCTAGTTTCCTTGATAGCTTTTTTCTGATTTTAGTGATCCTCACCCTGATACTTCTGTCTTTTACTTGAGTATGGAGTTGAATCAGGAACGTTAGGATTCCAGGTATGTCGTTTGTATAATTGTGGACGGTGGCTATAATGTCTTTGGACTTGAGAGCATTATCTATAAAGTCTGCAATTTCAGTGATATTTAGTTTAGTTGTAGCTTCTTGGGACTCTATAAATGATTTCGCTGGTTCTAACATTGTCTCTGTGTGTCCTAGTGGCTTCATCTTCTTAGATTGAGGTACAGGTGGTGCGAAGACCTCCGATTTCTCTTTGTCGGTATCTGAGGAAGTTGAAAGTTGCCTTTTGGTTTGTTGTGGGATAAATGGGTCGTTGGCATTTTCGTTGGTTGTCTGGGTAGTGGCTTGCTGATCTTCAGCTGGTTTGGTGGTGTCTGGTTGACGGTTCAATAACTCAGGTACTGTTTGGATTTGTGCAGCTTGATCCTGTTGGTTGTTCGAAGGCTCAGGGGTTGGTTCTGTTAGCGGTTGGTGGGTAATTATGTCACTGTTATTTCTTTGTTCTGCTATTTCTGCGGGTGTTAGTAAATTCGGACATTGTATTTGGGTGTGACCAATTCTGTTGCAATTTGAACACCTACGTTCTTCTGTGGACATAAATATTCTGTAGGTGGTACCTTCAAATGCTATGGTAGTGGTTTCTGGGATAGTAATGTCGGTAGGAGCAATGTAGACTAGTCGGCGGAAGCTTAAGATGTGGCTATATTCGGCTTCTGGCATTCCCACCCGTAAGTGTGTTATACGTGAGAGTAATTTGAGGCCGTGGTCTTTCAGTATGTTCTCTATCAGGCTGTTAGGTATTGAGGGGCAAACATTAGAAATAACTAGCCGTTGCGCCGGGGTGATTAATCTTCTTATTTCGATTTCTTGGTCTTTTATCTTGATTGTTTTGTGGTTTTTCGTGAACTCATCGACTAGCTTGGCGGTGCGTAAGTATATGCATATACGATTGTTTGAAATTCTAGATGCATATATTATGTTGCTTGGTTGTAGTATTGCACCAACAGCTACAATATAGTCGTGAATTTTTATGTTGTCTATGGATGTGAGGAGTATTGCTTGGTCCTTTGTTGGTGGTCTTTCTACGGGTTGTTGGGTGAGTGCATTGGAGTATGATTGTGAGGGTTGGTTGTTTAGTAGTTGGGTACTGTTGATAGATTCATCCATGCTTAGCAAGAGGGAACTCTACCATCTTTTAGTGTAGACAAATTTCTGACGCCGGACCTGTGCTCGCTATCGGATTCGGCACGACGCGGCGGCAGTACTCGGATACCGAACCACCGAGCCGCTGCTCCGCTACGAATGGGTACGACTATGATAAGGCTGGAGTTTCTGCTGATAGGTGTGTTTATAAGTTAGTTGTGAATTACTCACAGTAGTTGATGTCCTTCGGTGACCGAGCAACGTTAAACACTTTCGTACACTAGCTTCTGGTGATTTAATTTCACTTAGAACTAGATGTATTATCAAAAATTGCAGAGCGTTGTTTTGATCACTGTATCTTATCACGGTCAGGGCCGCACTCAAAAAACTTCTTATTATTCGCTTGATAAACATCTAAGTGGATAATTTGGAATGGCATCTTTGGCGTTGGGGTAACTTCAAAGTCAATTCTAGGAGGGTGTCTATCATATTTTCCTAATTGGCAAATATGACATGTATTGACATATGATTTCACATCATTATCAATTTGAGGCCAATAATACTTTCTTTTAATTTGATTAGTGGTTTCTGTGATACCACGATGATTGGTTTTAGTTTCATGATTATACGTGATTATTTCTGCCTGTCTTAAAACTTCAGTGACGTTTTCTAACTTTTTGTTACACTTAATTAATTTAAATGTCGAATGTCTGAAAATGGTGGATACGAGGCTACATAATTTTTTATATAAAATATCACCATCATTATCTTCAAAGTAAAAGGCGTACGTACTTTTTGGTTGACCGTAATCTTTTAAAAATGTTAATACGGGTGTAAGATCATCTTTAACAATATACAGGGTGTATAGATATTTTGTCGGATTCCATAGTTTTTGAAGGGTGAACTTTCTTGATAGACTAGCTCGTTTTATGAAAATTTGATATTTAAATACGTTAATTGGTTTTTCTACGGGGTTGATCTCTTGTACGGAACTTTCATCAGATGAATGAACAGTTATATCTTCCATTCTATCGCCTAATTCACGCAAATCTCGTACTGACGGATCTTGATCAATATTATTTTCTAAAGAACAACTATCATCATCAATAGGTTTGTCCGAAAAATCTTTATTAAATGTTTTCATATATTGGAAAAATGGAGAATCATTTTCAGATTCTAAATGTTGAGCTTGGGATGTAGAGGGTTGTGGTTCAGTTTCATTCGCATTTAGCTGTATACGCGAAAGTGCATCAGCATTTTTATTTTCTTTTCCCTTTTTATAAATTACTTCATACTCAAATTCAGATAATTTTAAACGCCATCTTTGTAATCTTGAATTCGGTTCTTTTAAGGACATTAACCATTGTAAGGGCTTACAATCTGTTACAATTTTGAATTTCCTCCCAAATAAATAATGTCGAAAATATTTAGTACCATAAACAATAGCTAAACATTCTTTTTCAGTTGCGCTATAATTTTGCTCAGAATCATTTAAAGTTCTTGAAGCATAAGCTATGGGCTTGTCAGAGCCAATAGGGCCTTGAGATAAAATTGCTGAAATAGCAAAATTGCTAGCATCAGTAGTTAGTACAAAGGGTTTTTCAAAATCTGGGTATTGTAATAAGGGTTCATTGGTCAAAAGACTCTTGCAATGATCAAAAGCTTTAAGAAATTTTTCATCGTGTTTAATTACAGCTCCCTTTTTCAAACATTGGGTTAAGGGACGAGTAATTTTGGCAAAATCTTTTATGAATTTACGATAGTATCCGATTAGTCCTAAAAATTGTTTAATTTCACGAGTTGTTTTTGGCAATGGATATCTCAAAATAGCTGTTATTTTATCAGGATTTGGCTTTACTCCTTTTGGGGTGACGACATGTCCTAAAAATGCTGTTTCTTTTTTTAAAAATTCCGATTTATCAAGTTGTACTTTCAAGTTTGTTTCCCTTAATCTTTGAAAGGCTCTTTTCAATGAAACTATATGCTCTTGGAGACTTGTAGAATAAATCAAAATGTCATCCATGTAAACCATGGTATTATCTAATCCTCTTAAGATATTATCCATGACACGCTGAAACGTGCTAGGAGCACCTTTAAGTCCAAAACTCATGCCTAAAAATTCGTAATGACCGTTTTCTACGCTGAAAGCTGTTTTTGGGATGTCTTCCGGGGCAATTTCGATTTGATGAAACCCGCTAGCTAAATCTAGGGTGGTGAAATAATTACAACGACCTAATGTATCCAAGATATCAGAAATGCAGGGTATGGTATATCGATCATCAATTCGATACATGCATCTAATAACATTGTAACTGACAAAGTCAAGGTTTTCAGGAGAGCGATTGCAATTTTGTGCCAACTTCAATTCACGTTTTTTCAGCTTACATGGCATTCTGGTATAAAGTTTATATTTCAGTGCAAAGTATATTCATTAGTGAATGGCATGCCTTGAGAATCTAAAGAGAAATTAAAGCAATAAGCAGAAAATAGTTACTTACAATGTAAGAAAAACTTGTATTAATCTTAAAAATCATGGTAACATACGATACAATGTTTTTTACTGGAAATGCATCGGACTTTCGTTAATTATTAAATCCAATACAATGATTGTTACACACACATTTTATCTGCAATAAAATTGTAAAGTTTCATAGATCATATCTTTCCAGAACTGAGAAGTATGTTATCATAGTCATGGATGCCTCAAGGCTGTTCGAAGAGAAAGAGAGACAAGGAAGATAAATATATGTATATTCATTATTTAATAAAAAAAACTAATACTGGAGATATCACCCAAGACGAAACAAACATAGTTAGATTGTACATAGCAAAAACATAAACATCAGATACATGAGATATTAAAAAACTAAAAAACTAAAAAACAAAAAATACCAGTACACACAGAACATCACATCTTCAGTCTGAATCCTCCGAATCACTTCGGTCATCGCACGTCAAGGTATCATAAAAGGGTTTGTACATTTGTGGGACTTTGGTTGCCAGGAACTTGAGGTGGTTATATTTTTTTTTCCTCAATGGTAATAGCTTATCATAAGCCCGAGGAAGGCTATTTTTGTGGGCAGTTTCATTTAAGGTTCTAACCCTTTTAGTGTTTTTACCAGTATGTATATTGATTATGTCTTCTTCATCCTTATATAAATCATTACGTATTTTCACTAATTCTGGAAATTCAAAAGTTACCTTAATTTCTCGAATATTTAACCAAGATACCTTTTTTCCTGCAGTATTCCACTGGAAGTTTTTATAAGTTATCTCTAGAGATTTGAAGTCAAAAAAATCTGCCTGACACATTTCTTTTACATTATACGGCTTTCCTTTGATTTTTGATAGTTTTACTAACATAATAAATTGCTCAGGTGTGAATATGTCTTGCCCTTGCTTGTTGCGTTCGATCAGCGCATGTATACTGTCATTTTCATTTTGTGAGTGACCAGCTTCAAAAAAGCGATGCACTATTTCTACTCGGAACTTTTTTGCGGCGAACAGGTACATCATGACCAAAATTTTGTTTTTGTTTTGGCCGACGCAGTTATCTGAGTAGAAATAAAACTTTTGTTTACCCCTTTTCACCAATGTTTCTATGAAGTGGAACAGACAGCTGGCTATTTCATTGCCCCCACGCTTGGCAATTTGTTCTGTCCAAATATAACAATAGCCTTCTTTGCTGTTCACATCAAAGACAGTAAAATTGTATGTGGACAGCTTGCATTTATAGTAAAAAGCTGGTCTCTCACACTGAGGAATAAGAATAACTTTTTGTAGGTCAAAACAGCTAACAGTAATACTTTTGTCAGCCTCAGCGTTCTCTTTATCGCCATCCTTTAGCTTTCGTACTATTTCTTTGTTTCTGATATGATCCATTTGCTCCTGTTCTTGGGAATTATTTTTTTCAGGATTATTGTTGTACTTGTAGCAGGTATCGCACATGTCTTTTTTAGGGACCCAGAACGAAATATTATATTCTCTGTTGAAAATTTCTCTGTATTGTCTTTCAGTCCCAATTGATTTTATGCTGTTCTCGTCCGTCCAACTTTTGTATAAGCGATACATCTTAGCAATAGTTAAACCCTGCTCCAAGTATCGCTTAGTTGTTCTTGCGCGACAGTAATGGGACTCAACAGTTGGGAACATTTCTATGTGTTGTTTGATTGACATTTTCACATCATTGCTGATTTTGTTGGGTCTATTATTATGCACTCCTCGCTTGTCTGGTGTTACTGTACCAACTTCAGATGCATCTACTTTTTTTAATGCTGTGGTGACCCACATATCTGTAATTCCCAACGTATTTATGAACATTGTTTTGCATATCTCAACGTCTTGGTTATCAGTCAATGGCAGGGTGTAGGATAAAGTACAAGTCCTTCGGGATGCAGCATCATTTTCTTTAATAACTTGTCTTTTTTTGGGTATCCGCTTCACGTGTGTACCTATAAATGCCGACTGCCGACTGTAGCTAGACATTTCCCAGAATTTCTTGAACATTAGGCAACGATGTTCATGTCCAATCTTTTCCGTGCACTTTCTTCGACAACTTGATTCACATGGTGCTCTCATCTCTCTCATTGGTACAATTTTACCAGTAGAACTCACATATTCTTCTCCGCAATTCCTTTTTGCCTTAGCTATATTCCTCTTCCAGCTGACTGGGCAACGATACCTTCTCTTACCTGTTTCTTTCTTTGGCATTGACCTACGCTTTTTTTCTCTTAAATTATTATCACATGATGTTGATCCAGGACTTAATCTGGTTTTATTTCTTGTGCCTGTGTTTTCAGTTTCACCTTTGTTATCCATATTTATTGTAGAATTTGCCCTTCTGCCTTCGCAACCCTCATAAGCAGTTTTTTTCTCTGATGGTACGGTTACAGAGGAATAGTCAGCTGATGCAGGAATGGGTGTACTGGTGACGCATGGAGATCCGAAAATATTTTTTTTCACACTTGTATTCATATCACAGATGTCTCTGGAGTCTAGTGTGAAGGAATTAGGTTCTTCGTCAATATTAGGCATGTAATAATTATTTAGTTCTTCCATTTCGTAGCTTTCCAATGGAAGTAGGTCATTTCCAAGCACAATATAGTTTGAAACTTGATGGGTGTCATCTAGAATATTAGATATCTTACTTAAAATTGGCAATCATTGATGTTTTCTATTCACACTCACCACTTAAGTTTTCTGGACGTTCATCATTCCTGATTGCCATATTTGTTGTTGATTTGGTGGCATTGTCATTATCTGAAAAAAAGTAGATGAGAGTCGAACATTCCACATAATTTCTTGTGATCGTGACATCATATTGTATCCACTTGTTCATGATAGACGTACGTGACAATTCAAACAAAGGTGCATAATTTTGATAAAGAGACGCAATGTAGATAATGGATTCTAGTGTTTTATGGTTGAAGTTATTAACAGGAATAAATTGTGTATACTATAATATTTGTATAGTTTAAAATTGCAATGACGTTGTTTAAATTAGTCATCAAAATAATTACGTAAGGGAAGCTCTTGCGCAAGCGAACAATTTTTTTTCAAATTGTCTAAGTGGCCGTTTAACATATGAAATAAATAAATAAATGGAATCTACAACTTTAACACTTCAAATCTCATTAGTGAGACGCCAATGATTTTATGTTCATTAAATAGTATAATACCTGTAAATAACTTTTGGTATTGCTCCCCAATAGTACGTGCGTGCCGGTGTATCAACATATTTTTTGATTATAATTATCGCTTTGTGATCAAAACTTCATGACTTCTCATATGAATTAGATTAATTGAGGTTAGGAAACTCTTATGGTATTCAAGTATTAGTTTTTCACTTACCTGGTTTGGAATTTTTCACTAGATTGAGGATCCTAGATGTTCTGTTTAACATTATTGCACTTTTATGGCACAAACTAGTCAAAAAACTAGCAAAACTGATATGCAACGAAGCAAACACGTGCTCGACTTCTCACTGCCAAGGAATTGTAACTGCACAGCGAACTATCCTTTGTTCGCAAATTTCCGTGGAAGAACATCGTATCTGCACTGGCGATACAATTATACGTGCAAGACCATTGTAAAGTAACTTACGGTTCATCAGACCGAGCTTTTTCCCGTGGATCAAAATTGTAAGATCAATTACAATCTTTTTTAAATATATGTTGAGGCTTGGCAGTCATGGCATGGTACTTTACAATACTTTGTCAAAATTATAGTGAATCAGTATGGAACTTTACCATGAATTGTCTTTTCGTTTAATTTTCGATAATCAACTACCATGCGCCATTTTTTCTTACCACTGGCATCAGCCTTCTTTGGAATGAGCCAGACTGGAGAATTGTACGCGGAATTCGAATGCCTGATGATGTTTTGATCCAGAAGGGATTTAACTTGACTTTGAATTTCAGTCTTAAGCACACGAGGATAACGGTATGATTTAGTATGCACAGGAATTTCATCTGTAGTTCTAATATGATGCTTAATTTCATTAGTAAAAGTTGACGGATCTCCCTCGTAATAGAAAATATCATTATATGCTGCGCATAATTTAATTAAATGAGCTTTTTCTTCATCATTGAGATGAGAAGTGCGAATTAGATTTCGAATTTCCCGTCGCGATAACGCATCCGTCTCAGGTGCATTTACGATAGCACTAAACAATGTATAATTGTTAGAGTTAAAAGCAAAGGCATCTAGAGGTTGATATAAGGTTATCTCCTGAGAATTTTCGCCCGTATTTTCAAGACTTACTAAGGCATAACCATTTACTGCTTTAGATAAGGTTTCTCGAATAATGCATTCATTGATTTTGGATGGGGGTACCAAAATATCACCGTCAAATGTATTTACGGGGATTTTGACGTGAGCCGCCCTGTGGGGTTCAATTTCCATGAAAAATAAAGGTCGATTTCTTAGATCGTGAAATTTAATTGGAATTTTGGCATGCTTGGTATGCAAAATAGAATTACCAAGATCTATATGCGCTTCTAAAAGTTTCAAAATATCTAAACCAATAAGACCATCAAAATACTTATGAAATTTAAACAAATGAAATTTAATTGGTTCACTCATATTAAACTCTGGGGAGGCGGAAATTTCTGCACAATAATCTCTTTTTGAATGCTGGAACACAGAAGTTACTTCAAAGGGTTCCTTGTATATATTTTTTGGAAAATATTTATACGCAAGTTCAGGGTTCAAAAATGATTTTGTGGCACCTGTGTCTATTAATAGGTTTAATGGAGGGTTGGCTATTTCTATATAGGGTAGCTCGGTTTTGTCATATATGGTGTTGAGGTCAATCAAGTTTCCTCGATTATGGGCGTGGCTACTTGAAAATTTTCTTCTTCAGAGCTTTGATTATTTTCAGAGCTTGAAGGGGGTTCATTTGAATAAGAATAGTAATAATTATCACTTTCTGACTGATTTTCGTCGTTTGAGTAATATTCTGAATAATAATTGTCATAAGGGTAGTATTCAAAATTTTGGTCATATGTTTCTCCTTCTACATTGTGAAGTTCTTCGAAAGTAAAGTTTCTTGGACCAGATGGCCTAAAACGATTACTTTGGGCGTCAGGTCTGTGCCTGTTAAGCTGTGTTTGAACACTCATTGGGGTAGGTTTAAATGGAATACGGTGAGGTGGAGGTTGTTTCCATACATTTACATTGGGCTTAGGGCCAAAAACTTGAGCATTTGTCGGAAATCTTTGAGGAGGCATATTTGGTCTCTGAACAATATTAATGGGACCTCTAGGAAATTGCTGGTTAAAATTTGGTTGAGGCCTAAATTGAGGAGTAGACTGCATAGGCTGTCTGAAAAATGGATTTTGTTGCACTTGAAATTGCGGTTTGGGCGGAAGTGGCGGTGGTAAAGGTTTATTCATAGGTGGGCTTGAATAATTACCACTACTAGATTTTTGTAAATATCGAATATTATTATCTTCTAAAATGTACTTTTGAGCTTCAGCCAAATTATTAGGTTTCATAGATCGGATCAGGGAACTTTGTGGTTCCTTTAACCCTACTAAAAGAGTATGCAATGCATGACTATCAAAAAGAGCTTTCTTACTCGCCTTGATAGCATCAATTGTTTCATGTATACTGACATAATTATGTAAGTGATTTAACATGGCTACAACCCTTGAATAGAATTGCAAAGAACTTTCATTAGAATTTTGTCTAAGAGCTGTCATATCTGAAATTAAGCTGCTCTCATTTCTTTGATCGTCAAAATGTGAGATAAGTAAATTTTTTATTGTGTCCCAATTAGAACTTCCACTAAGAGAAAATACCTGCTCTGCCGCACCAGATAATTTGGAAAAAATGCCGTGAAGTAAAATATTATTTTGTACACAATCGGGTTCAGTTGAATTCCAATATGTATTTAATAAATCTGTACTTACTTCTAAATATCTATATAATCTACAAGGATTTCCATCGAAATCAGGAATTATTTGTAAAAGCTTGATATCGAAGGAAGGCACACTATGTCTACTTATGTTAGGGGTGGTCATGATATTTGCTAAATTGTTACTTGTGTTTTCTGTTTCTGTTTCTCTTGTTCCTAAATCTAAGTTTGCTAAGTAATTAGCGAGTTGATCTGCACTATCACCTTCAGGATGTACAGGTCGGGGTGAGTCTGTCATATGAAAGAAATAGGATACAATGAGCACTTACTGATAGATCCAGTACTTCATTCCTTCTTGGCCTAGGATCCTTCAAGTGGACGTGGGCTGTTCCAGAACAAAGGGCACCTGCGGTCCTGCTTCTTTCTGGGCTCTCGGCTCGTCGTGTAGGTTGGTTTCCCAGCAAAGAGTTGACACTCACGGTTTTTCTTCGAACGAATGCCTCTAGGAATCCTACTGCGTTGCTGCGCCAATTAAGTGGTCGAGAACTTAAACTTTGTTTTTAAAAAATTTAGTTCCCGATCAAATAATACAATTTATTTGGGACCGAACCGTTTGAGAGCTCAAGACAGACTGACTCAAAAGCGTCAAAATAATGTGGAGGTAAACTCTGTTAATCTCTCTAACGTTTACAGATATAGGTTTTATATGAAGTCAGCAATAATAATATAATAGTATAATAGTACAGTCATTTACAACCACATAACTTTAAGACCAGATAATAATATAGACAAGCTTATAGTGATGGGTGAGGTCCAGGGAAAAAGAAGTAGAGGTCGATCTCCTATGAGATGGTCAGATCAAATAAGACAAATAACATCGCAACCACTCCACGTATCATTTCACCAGGCGGAAGATCGGGTAATATGGAGGAACACGGTAGAAAAAGGAATAGAGGCATTCCAAAGAGGTCACGACCCTCATAATTGAGGAAACGAACAGAGAGAGAGAACTTTAAGACAGAGTGAAGTTGATCCACACACCGACATACAAGTATGTTCAGTTAGGTATGGGCGTGCACGAATTCAAGTTGAAACAGAAAATTTGTATGTCGCACAAGCATGTCTCTTTTTGCCCACACACGAGTGAATATTAACATAGAAGCATATATGATATACAAGTATGTCACACATGTAGGCCGGTCTATGGATGCCTTTAAACATGTTAGTGTTCTGTCTTATATTTGACACATAGAAATTCATCTACATCTTTCGTTTTCCCAATTAAACAGTCTAAAGACCCTTTTTTGTACGTAAGGCTATAAACCGAGTCTACCCGCACTAATGGACTTGTATCATGAAGTTGAAAGTACAAGTTTAATCACGCAGCTAGTGTCGCCAAACCTATCCTAATTTCAAGAACTCCAGGTCCACGTAAAAGTCGTTCATCATAGCTGCATCCACTTTAGGCAGATTTTCTTTCTACTGTACTCTGAGTAGATAATATAAAACTCATAAAAGTCGAAAACGATTACAGCTGACCTCAGAAACACAAAACATAAAGATGGAGTTAGGCAAAAAAGGCGAGTCAAAAAGTTTCATTTTTTACTTGACGTGGCAACATTTCCTGAAAAATCGCTGCCCTTTTTGGGTAGGAATCAGGCTTACTTCCATGCAGCTTATAGTACAAGTGAAAAGAACATTCCTGTGAATCAATGGGATTTCGTCCAAACCTGTATCTGTTTTTTAAATATTTAAAAAATGTGCATTTTTTGTTTTTTTATGAATTGGGCTAAATGTTGAATTATCATAAAAAATGCTTAATTTATTTCACAGAATAAACCGTTGATAGCATCAGCAAGTTTTCAAAAAGATTTAGGTGATATTTGTTTTGTTTGTTCCTTTTAGTACATGCGTAAAGAAATTCAAACTTCCGGTATTGGAACCACCTCCTCTGAAGATTACGTAATTTTTTATAATGCAATGCTATTAAGTTTGACGACAAACATTTTTGCAGGTTCAAGGCATACTATTCCCATAATTGAGCAAAAAAAAATCAAGTAGGTGTCTCAATAGTGTCTACCTCGGTGACCCATAATTTCTTGTAAATCAAGAGTTGAAAAGAAAATACGAAAAAAATGCATAACTCGGAAACTACAAAAAGTTGCATAACATAATATAATAATATGTAGGTGATTTAGATACTTCAAGGATTGCTCGATCCTTGGACTTCCGTTTGACACATTTTTTTGGAGGACACCCTGTATTCAGCGACGTTTATACTAAAATGCTCACAAACCTAACTGGTCATGTCAGCATCATTAGAAAAATTCCAATGCTGAAGATATTTGTATTGCAACAAGACTATAATCATTCCCTTTTCCAGGTCGAGAAGCCAATAGGCTACAAGCGGAAGGACCTCCTAGAAGCACTCATGAAGGGCCTGGAGATTTTGAATAAGAACATAACAGAGAAACTGAACAAATACACATTGGACGATTTTTTAGAAGGACTGTACAGAATTGAGCCGACTACGGGTACACAGTACGAGTTGTACTTTCGGACTAAAGTGTCTAGTTTTACAAAAGTGATAGTGATGAGACCGTTCGCACCGCTACAAACGGTAAAAAGTGTCGGTCTATTAGGACCTAAAGAAAAGGAGCTTATACACATCATCCTACCGCTGTCTGGTCGAACAGCGACCTTCCAGAGCTTCATGGACAAGTTTGTCAAAATTGGGCTTAAGAATGACAGAAGGGTATGTCCCATACATATTTCTTTAACAGAGGTTTGTGTACCAAATTTGAATCAACTGCTGGACTAACCCATCTGGTTTGTTCAATAAACAGTATCACATTTATTGGAACTGAAATATTTATACAAGTTTGAGCTATTGTGTTGCTATATAAGAAGCTGCAAGAGTTCAGCGTCGGTACCCTGTAACTTAGAAACGTGTTTATATGCACTATGCACTACAGGATCGGGTGGCTTCGTAAATATGACAGCGCAGTAGACACCACAGCATAATAAACAACCAGCATAATATCTCTGAGGATTTCCTATATAAAAATGGTTCCCACAAGATTTGACCTTGGGAGGGTTTATAAATGATTTTATGGCTGTCAAGTTTGGGTAGAGGTGCGAAAATGAAAATTTCGATACCGGTACCAACTCGACATTTTTTATCCAAATATGCGCGTTTGGTTCGTAGAGAGCATTTTGTGCAACTGTTTACACCCCTCAATAATTATATAATTATTTTCGATACCGATACAAAATTATCGATACCAACTTGGAATGCCTCAAAAAGTATCGATGACGACTCGATATTAGTGCAGAAGTATCGAAGTACCGTTACCATCCCTACAAAGAGCCCATCCAAAAGTGGGGATGCGCGTGTAATTTCTGCCAACTTGAGTTATTGTGCTGGTTGTTTATTATGCTATACTTTGTGATAGGCATCCGAAACCATCCGATCGTCATGGTCGTCATGGTGATAGAAACATATTTCTATCTCTTAAGTTAGAGAGTACCGACGCTGGTGTCTGCTTCGTCTCGCTATCACAACTATGGCTTAATTCACAATCATGCACACGATTTCCGATATGCGATTCGCATTCGTACTGAAATCTATCGTATCATCTAAATATATCCATTCTCATGAATCTTAAAGCTCAGTAATAAGCTACTTATTACTCGTAGATCGAAATTGCAAGAGTCTGTGCTGAATTTCCGAGCATAATGTTCACGGTAAGACCGAAAGCGTTTATTACGTGCGTCTGCAGCACAGCGTAAACTCTAAACAGTTTACTTTTTATGCTGTGTCTGCAGCCTCGCCGGACATCATTCCTATAGGTAACGAAGCCTTTTCAATAGCAATAGACCCGTAAATTAAATTAGAAGAAACCGATCAAATTAGAATACAAAATGTTTTGAATAAAAAAGCGGAAATCCGGTTATACCAGAAGCAGGCATCAAGTTCCTTATTTTAATAGAATGCTCTGTATCTTATTATGTTTTTGAATTTGGCATCTATTGTCAGGTCCAGTTCAGTTTGTTGACTATAACTTACTTATGTCTACGAAGCCTATTTTCGGCACTATCTAGCAAATATTTCGAAAGTTTGACGTTTGTAGTACTTTACAAAAAATGTTAATGTCTCGGAAACTAGGTATGACAGAAAGATACGGTTTTTGATTTTGTGAGCTAGAACGTTGTCTAGAAAGCACATTAAATCAATAAACTAGCAATTTTTAATTTTGGAGAAACTTCAAAACTTTTATTTCAAATGGGAGAATATGATAAGTTTCACATCGGTGGATGCAAAATCAAATTTTCTTCCACAATTATCTAGGCTTATGGGATTCTGTCTTTGATAGCTTTCAAGATATTTGCTATTCTGTAACTAGACCGTAATGGTGCGTAGGAATTGGAACGATCGTAGGTGGCGTGGCTCACAGACCAAACAAGTGGGTGGAATCTTTTCATCCAAAGTGTTTCGGACTCTAATAATAAAATGAGCAGGCGCTATATCTAACTATAACCACATTATTCTTGAAAGCTCCACTGGCAGATTTTCTAGCAGATTTACCAAATTCCATTTAAAAATTTTCAAAAATATTAGCTTATTATGTAGTTTCCAATAATGCCACACCAAACTATGCTAGCTCTCAACAAACGTCTCAAAATTTGGATTAACTTCGGCGTACAATTATGCGAGTTTGCATGGATGTTATTAGAAAATGTAGCTTCATTTGTAAACAATAACTTTTAAAAAAAGAGTTGTCTTCTTCGACTCGAGCACGACCCCAATTACAGAATTTAATTCTTATTTGAGTCTTGTTTTTCAAGTGCTGGATTCAGCTGCACGTGATAAGGATATACTTGTTTTAAGATCCTTTTCACAGATGTTTGCCCAATGCCCTAATCGTGACTAATTTCTGCTGTCCTTCAACTGCAGTTGCAACAACGTCAAACTCATTATCTTCATTAACTACACGACTCATTCTTTCAAACTTTTCGTACTTTACTGTTCCGGTCTTGAAAAATCTATCCATCGCTTTTTCAAAGATTTTGGATCTGCGCCAGTTCTCTGTAACTTAAGAGATAGAAACGTGTTTCTATCACCATGACGACCATGACGATCGGGCAGTTTCGGGTACCTACCACAACGCGCCTCCTACGCTGTCGTATTTACGAAGCCACCCGCGCTGGTACTCTGTAACTTGAGAGATAGAACCTTGCTTCTATCACCATGACGACCATGACGATCGGGCAGTTTCGGGTGCCTACCACAACGTGCCTACTGCGCTGAAACATTTACGAAGCCACCCGCGCTGGTGCTCTGTAACTCAAGAGATAGAACCTTGCTTCTATCACCATGACGACCATGACGATCGGGCAGTTTCGGGCGCCTACCACAACGTGCCTACTGCGCTGAAACATTTACGAAGCCACCCGCGCTGGTGCTCTGTAACTTAAGAGATAGAACCTTGCTTTTATCACCATGACGACCATGACGATCGGGCAGTTTCGGGTGCCTACCATAACGTGCCTACTGCGCTGAAACATTTACGAAGCCACCCGCGCTGGTGCTCTGTAACTTAAGAGATAGAACCTTGCTTCTATCACCATGACGACCATGACGATCGGGCAGTTTCGGGTGCCTACCACAACGTGCCTACTGCGCTGAAACATTTACGAAGCCACCCGCGCTGGTGCTCTGTAACTTAAGAGATAGAACCTTGCTTTTATCACCATGACGACCATGACGATCGGGCAGTTTCGGGTGCCTACCACAACGTGCCTACTGCGCTGAAACATTTACGAAGCCACCCGCGCTGGTGCTCTGTAACTTAAGAGATAGAACCTTGCTTTTATCACCATGACGACCATGACGATCGGGCAGTTTCGGGTGCCTACCATAACGTGCCTACTGCGCTGAAACATTTACGAAGCCACCAGCGCTGGTGCTCTGTAACTCAAGAGATAGAACCTTGCTTCTATCACCATGACGACCATGACGATCGGGCAGTTTCGGGTGCCTACCACAACGTGCCTACTGCGCTGAAACATTTACGAAGCCACCCGCGCTGGTGCTCTGTAACTTAAGAGATAGAACCTTGCTTTTATCACCATGACGACCATGACGATCGGGCAGTTTCGGGTGCCTACCACAACGTGCCTACTGCGCTGAAACATTTACGAAGCCACCCGCGCTGGTGCTCTGTAACTTAAGAGATAGAACCTTGCTTTTATCACCATGACGACCATGACGATCGGGCAGTTTCGGGTGCCTACCATAACGTGCCTACTGCGCTGAAACATTTACGAAGCCACCCGCTCTGGTGCTCTGTAACTTAAGAGATAGAACCTTGCTTTTATCACCATGACGACCATGACGATCGTGCAGTTTCGGGTGCCTACCATAACGTGCCTACTGCGCTGAAACATTTACGAAGCCACCCGCGCTGGTGCTCTGTAACTTAAGAGATAGAACCTTGCTTTTATCACCATGACGACCATGACGATCGGGCAGTTTCGGGTGCCTACCACAACGTGCCTACTGCGCTGAAACATTTACGAAGCCACCCGCGCTGGTGCTCTGTAACTTAAGAGATAGAACCTTGCTTTTATCACCATGACGACCATGACGATCGGGCAGTTTCGGGTGCCTACCATAACGTGCCTACTGCGCCGAAACATTTACGAAGCCACCCGCGCTGGTGCTCTGTAACTCAAGAGATAGAACCTTGCTTCTATCACCATGACGACCATGACGATCGGGCAGTTTCGGGTGCCTACCACAACGTGCCTACTGCGCTGAAACATTTACGAAGCCACCCGCGCTGGTGCTCTGTAACTTAAGAGATAGAACCTTGCTTTTATCACCATGACGACCATGACGATCGGGCAGTTTCGGGTGCCTACCACAACGTGCCTACTGCGCTGAAACATTTACGAAGCCACCCGCGCTGGTGCTCTGTAACTTAAGAGATAGAACCTTGCTTTTATCACCATGACGACCATGACGATCGGGCAGTTTCGGGTGCCTACCATAACGTGCCTACTGCGCTGAAACATTTACGAAGCCACCCGCTCTGGTGCTCTGTAACTTAAGAGATAGAACCTTGCTTTTATCACCATGACGACCATGACGATCGTGCAGTTTCGGGTGCCTACCATAACGTGCCTACTGCGCTGAAACATTTACGAAGCCACCCGCGCTGGTGCTCTGTAACTTAAGAGATAGAACCTTGCTTCTATCACCATGACGACCATGACGATCGGGCAGTTTCGGGTGCCTACCACAACCTGCCTACTGCGCTGAAACATTTACGAAGCCACCCGCTCTGGTGCTCTGTAACTTAAGAGATAGAACCTTGCTTTTATCACCATGACGACCATGACGATCGTGCAGTTTCGGGTGCCTACCATAACGTGCCTACTGCGCTGAAACATTTACGAAGCCACCCGCGCTGGTGCTCTGTAACTTAAGAGATAGAACCTTGCTTCTACCACCATGACGACCATGATGATCGGGCAGTTTCGGGTACCTACCATAACGTGCCTACTGCGCTGAAACATTTACGAAGCCACCCGCGCTGGTGCTCTGTAACTTAAGAGAGGGAACCTTGCTTCTATCACCATAACGACCATGACGATCGGGCAGTTTCGGGTGCCTACCACAACGTGTCTACGACGTCGTTGGTGTCTACTATGCTGACATATTTACGAATCCACCCGATCTCATAGTAGGTACATAGTGCATAGAAACACGTTTCTAAGTTACATAGTACCGGTGCTGGATGCCTTCTACCACTAAACTCTCGATGCAAGCAAACTGTTTTTCGAATATAGAGGATATAAACCATGTCAGCCGCTTCTTGTGACCCACACGCACTGTGTGTCAATAAATCTGACATAAATAATTTTGTATGAGTTAGCAATTGTAGCAATTTGTGCTTTTTCCAATTCATGCGCGCCATTACGGAATGATTACAAAATCGTAGATATCTTAAAAATTATCAAAGATAGAACTACACATGCCCGGGTAGAACGAAAGAGAATTTGATTTTGCATCCACTTATGTGGATTATGCGAAGACCGTATGTTTGGTGTTTTGATTTAATTGTTATAATCAATTTTTAAAGAATGTCATCAGCCTCCTCAATTTTTCCATTATAAACTCATCAAAAAATCTGGAGCACTGTCGCTCTGGTTACTGTTATCAGTATTACATATTGCAAGGGAAGCATAAAATTTCCGTCAGTGTGGCGAAGTATAGCCAAGTTATAACGATTGTCATTCATATCCAACGAATTCGAATAGGTTAGAAGAAGTAAACAAGTGTTCTATTTGGACCCACTATGTTAAGCATATTATAAATACTGTGTTTATCAAGCAACTTGTAGCAGGCAATTAGGCAGATCAACGACATTTTGATCGTCGTTCAGGGGTTGAGGCAGGTAGACGATCGAACGCAAATAGCAAAGGATTATTTGGCCATGTTGCCAGATCATCTCCGGATAAAGCTTGTATTTTCGTTGGCTGTGGCAATATATATTTTGCAGTCATTGCAGTAATAGTAAAGTTGAAAAAAACGTGTGAGGAATATCACAAAATAGACTTTTGCTCCAAAGGAAGATAATGATCAATGTGTTTGTTATTATACAAGGTTGAAGAAGTTGTTTATTTTAATGACTTCTATACACAGTTCAAAAAAAAAATATTAACTTAGGACTTAGGTGTCACCATGTAAAAGATATTATAAAAGCGGTAATTAATCCGAGCAATCACAGAAGGTGCTCTGTGAACAATTATTTAAGAATAATTATTGGGGCGGTGGTTAAGTAATAATATATGTCGTATATCGTATAAATGGTAAAATTTCGTTTTAGCGGAGACCAAAATGGGAAATAGGGGTCGAGGGTCGTGTCAAATGACTCGCTGTTTGACGTCCTTAGTCGAGCCAAACCACTCCCAGACCGACGAAACGTTCTGGTGAAAAACTACGGCCTTTTGAAGTTTCATTCCCTAACCTAACTTAACCAAACCGGTGGAGTTGTAGAGGTCAAAGTGGATAGAAATCGGCTCGGATTGACGTCCTCTGAGTCGAACGCGACCACTTCCATACCGAGGAAACTTTCTGGTTTCCGGTGCAAATCTACGCGAATTTGAAATTTGGAAATTGCAATACCTTGCCCAACATTTTCATGGAAGCGTTTCCTCAGACTGTAAGTAATCTAATTCTACCCAGGACGTCAAGCCAAGCCATCGAGTTTGAATAAGTTAGAAGAAGTAAAACGATTTTGTTTAGCCGCTCAATCTTAAAAGTAGTGAATCAACTTTAGGGTCAGCTTGGTGATAGTGGAAGGTAGCACACTGACTGCTGATAAACCCGTATACCCTGGACGAGCTAGCAGGTAAAGGACCCCAAGAAAGGCGATGAATAGTGGAAGAATATAAATAGCAACTTTGTTTAGGTTGACCGTTTCGGGTTTATTGTTATAGTTTAGAGTACATTTTGGGTTTTAACGGTGCATAAGTGTTAAAAGATTATTTTAAACAATTCCAAAAAATTTAATTCCCGCGGATTTCTGTAAAAAATAACATCGTGTTTGTGAACACAGTAAATAATAACAACTGGGTCATGCCAGTATACACATGCCTGTTAGAGCATGGGCTGAGCCGTGCAGATTAACACTTGACTGAACCCCAGTCCAACGATTTTTTAACCTCAAAAATTCAACCCGTCAGGTTAAGTTAGGTTAGTTACTGAATAACGTTGTTTTTCACCGAAGCGTTTCCTCGGCCTGGGAGTGGCGTCCACACACAAACCAATCTCACCCCCATTTCGGTTTCCGCTAAATATAAGTCAGGCCAATATTTCTGAAAAAACGTGACAACACCGCAGATCTCGACGACCTTTTCCTTTTTTCATCCTGCCCTTATTGTTCCTTTACGAGTTGTTTACGAGACATCAAGTAGCAAACTCGCCGAGTTACATTGTTTGCTTTGGGTGATCGTTTCGGGTGTATTGTTAGCGTTTTGAGTGAATTTTGGATTTTATCAGTACATGAATAACGTAAGCCTATGTCTGCATGATAGAAGCTCTTTAAATCCAGCGGATTTATGTCAATTTCTGTAAACAACAGCATCGTGTTTGTAAACAAGCGGTAAATAATAACAGCAGGGTCATGCGAACACTCACATGCCTGTTAGCGCATCGGCTTTGCTTCTTCTAACCTATTCGACTTCGTTGTTCATATCCAAAAAGAAGAGGCAAGCACATAAATTTCCTAGTGGTAAAATGTACCGCGTTCTAGTCACGCTCGGCAAAACGCACCAGCCAGCGTTTAGTCTGGACCTGGACAAAACAGAGGAGGCAAGATCACACAATTTACTATATAACCGTCATTTTGCCTAATTGCGTACTGGCTTCAGCATTTGTTCCACAACTTGAGCCATCATAGTCTGGCTATACAGGGTGGGCCAAGTGCGTGGACGGAAGATTGTGAGCTTACTAAAAAAGATTTCTAAAATCTGTCACTTGATCATGGCAGGAACCCTTCAGGGCTATAACGTAAAAATATTTTGACTTGAATTTTGACATTTATACAGGGTAATTCATATCAAACTTACATTTTTTGAATGTAACCCCCTGTATATTATTGCACATTTGGATTTCTTGGTCAATTCTAGTGTGATTTTATGTATCATATATAGAACTTTAAACGAACCGTTTAGGCGCAAATCACCATTTTTGGTATAAGTAGGTATCAGAAAAAAATTGAATACCGCAGCGATTATAAAACTCAGAAGGCCGTGACTTTGCGGTACGACTAAGCATGAAATGCGTCACCTTCGGTCAGACGGCTAAATTCCAGTTCTTTTTGTACTTGGAGAAATCAGTAGATCAATTAAGGAAACTTCAATCACAGATAACTTGATTTTTTCAAATAGGAATGCTTATTTTGGTTAAAAGCATCAAATGTAAAATTTAATTACCTTTCTAACGATATAGCATTCTCCATATCAGTCTTTTTTTGTTTTCATTTTATCTCAAATTTTCAGTCAAATCGGTGTTTTTCGATTTTCCTGCGTGCAAGCAACCTAGCAGGCCATGAAAAATAAACAAAAGCCCGTTAATATGGAAGAAACCAACTAACTTAGTAGAAAGATGCAAACTAACTAGCGTAACGAGGCAAGATTATGAAAATTCCTTACAACGTATTAGCTCTAACCAGAAACAATAGCGGTAACAAGAACACTCATTTTTCACAGCCTACTAGCTATTAGCCAATTTCCAAAGTAAGTAAGAAAATATTTAATCAAAGGAAAACTACTAGGGATTGTTGCTGGCAGTAGATATCTATGTCTTCTGAATAAATTTTCACATTTAATGCTATAAAAAAGTAGCCATTTCCGTAAGTCAAAAGTAATGATACCTCTGACTGGAGCCCTTCAAATTCTTCAGTAGATACTTCTACTTATTAGTTACATCGCGGAAGATGAAACTTGAATTGCAGTCTATTTGAATTGTAAAACTACATGAAATAAACGCAATTACATTATAGCGTAAAAAATTCTAGCAATCACTTCAGTGAATGTTCAGAATGCTCCGGCTAAAGATATCTTCACTTTTGACTTATCTAAACGGAAATGACTAATTTTTTTATCTCATTAAACGTGAAATGTCATTCTAAACATGCTAGACTGTAAGCAAAAATCGCTGGTAGTATTCCTTTTGTTTCAAAATTTTTAATCGTTTTGGAAAGTTGTCAAGCTCTAGTAGACCTCAATAGCTAGTAGGCTGTGAAAAACAGACACTTCTGTCATACCCCAGCTACTCATTGACATTAGATATCTTGCCGCTGCTGTATTCGGTTAGAGCTGATGTGTTCTAAGGAATTTTCATGGTCTTACCTCGCTACTCTAGTTCGTTTGCATCTTTCGACAAAGTTAGTTGGTTTCTTCCATATTAACGGGCTTTTGTTTATTTTTCATGGCCTGCTAGGTTGCTTGCACGCAGGAAAATCGAAAAACACCGATTTGACTGAAAATTTGAAATAAAATAAAAACGAAAAAAGATGGATGTCAAGAATGCTATATCGTTAGAAAGGTAATCAAATTTTACATTTGATTCTATAAACATAAATAGGCATTTCCATTTGAAAAAATCAAGTTATCTGTGATTGAAATTTCCTTAATTGAACTACTGATTTCTCCAAGTAGAAAAATAATTCAAATTTAGCCCTGTGACCTAAGGTGACACATTTCATGCTTAGTCGTACCGCAAAGTCACGGCCTTCTATGTTTTATAATCGCTGCGATATTCAATTTTTTTTTGATACCTACTTATACCAAAAATGGTGATTTGCACCTAAACGGTTCATTTAAAGTGCCATGTATGATACATAAAGTCACACTAGAATTGACCAAGAAATCCAAATATGCAATAATATATAGGAGGTTCCATTCAAAAAACTGTAAGTTTGATATGAATCACCCTGTATAAACATCGAAATTTGAGAGAAAATATTTTTTGGTTATAGCCCTTAAGGGTCCCTACCATGATCAAGTGACACTTTTTGAAATATTTTTTAGTAAGCCCACAATCTTCCGTCCACGCACTATTGGCCCACCCTGTAGAGGAGCTATAATCGATTAGTTGAGGATATAGAAAACTAAATACCGAACTTGTCACTAGTTTATTAAAAACCCCTATTTAGATTACACATACAAAAAATTATATTAATGTTTAATTTCCTACAGGTGCATCTGACAGTCGTCTACTTCGGAGAAGAAGGCCTTTCGGAAGCAAGAGCCATCATGTCTCGCGTACTGATGACCAAGAACAGTGGTGGGAATGAGAACAACCTCCGGTTGTTAGCCCTCAACGAGACCTTCTCCAGGGGAAAGGGCTTACGGGTTGGTGCCGAGAGGACTTGGGGTGTAGGGGAGGGGAAGGACGTGCTGTTGTTTATGTGCGATGTGGACGTGGTGTTCAGTGCTCGTTTCCTGGACCGGTGCAGGTGGAACACCAGACCTGGCAAGAAGGTCTACTATCCGGTTGTGTTCAGTTTGTACAATCCGCACGTAGTGTACACGTTGCAAGGCAAGGAGGTACCTCCTGAGAATGATCAGCTAGTGATATCTAGGGATACAGGGTTTTGGAGAGACTTTGGCTACGGGATGACTTGCCAGTATAGGTGAGTATGAGGGATTGGATATTTAGAGGTGCCTTTAAAGAAATTCAAATTCCTACTTAACCAAATTCTTAGACAAATTAGTACTATACAGTCTAACAACTCGCGAAAGCTAATGTAGTCTAATTGCCAGCTTCTAATTATTCCTTTTAATACCAACGCGTACGACCAACCTGAGAATGACTTGATATAAGTCGAAATGCCGTACATAGGAAAATAAGGAGTTTTCGTTTGGATAACCTTATCGTACTAGAAGTAACTCAAAATCGTAACACGGTTGTAGGTCTCTATTACCTGTCTGATCGAGATATGAGGTAGCCACGTAATATTTAAGGAAACAAAGCGAATAGAAAGTTATTTGAAATCAGCCCTTCATTCATACATTACACTGCTCATCCTATTTATTATTTCCAAGCTTTCATATGCGTCTAGATTCTTAAAGTTTACTACACTACGAACTAATTCTAGATTACACCAATGATAATAATATTCGACTTTCATTTTATAGTATACAAAAACCTCATAATAGTTATATTGGACTAGGACGACCCAACTCATCCAGATACATATAAAAAAATCTAAATCACATTGAGAGCTGGCAGAGCAGAGGTACATAGCAAAGAGGCAGTTAGAACTAAATAGATAAGAAGCAAGGTTCCGGAAACATATATAACAAAGTCAGTTTCTCGGAACACTCCGAACAGGTAAACAGCTTCTGCGCACTCACACGGTGCGGCAGAGCGTGTCGACACCGGCCGAACAGCCCAATAACCAAAGCCGCGAAAGCCTTACACAATGCATTATATCAAAGTTCATGCATATTCAGCTCCAGATTCCATCAAAGCCAATACCTAGTGTGGATCAAAAGGATATTTTTTCAAATTATATTTGAATTTATTTTATTACCTTACGTCATATGTGCGATGTGTATTTTAAATCTAGTCCAGATTGGTATAAAATTTTGTCCCATGTAGGGTTTATAATCACTACACCTAATCTCATATAAAACCACACCTATCAACTTGATGAACCTTGTCTTTTGGATAGTCTGGACTGCTACACCAGACTTATAAAAATATTTACAAGATCTGGTATATTTTGGATCAGAGGGTATTGAAACGTTCTTAGGTCACTCTCTTTCAACTTGGAAGGTTGTAGAACCATGACCAATTTCAATAATGCCACGTTTTCTAGCTGAATAGTTTGTGCCTATATCATAACCTTTGACGCTAGCGCAGTTCTTTATGGTCTTTTCTTCATTTAGAAACCTCCCGTGATTCAACAAGCCGATGTACCAACAAATTGAAACTGACCATTTTTAGGCTTCCGACTTAATAAAAATAAGCATGTTTTTAGCTGTACTGCATCTGCACACTGAAATCCCAGAACCAAGGGTTTAAAAAAGGTCGGAATTCTGATTTCAAGGAAATGTTAAGGAAAAGGCGTATATTACATTTTCCGTGATTTCAAAAGTTTTAAACGGGTACAAAGATAATGTTTTATACGCCTATGCGTTTAGTGGCTGCACTTCTGCTTTTTTGGGAAACAAAAATCGCAGACTATAAGCTTAATAAAT
The DNA here is from genome assembly GCA_951848785.1 of Callosobruchus maculatus. Classification (NCBI taxonomy): domain Eukaryota; kingdom Metazoa; phylum Arthropoda; class Insecta; order Coleoptera; family Chrysomelidae; genus Callosobruchus; species Callosobruchus maculatus. The sequence goes on from CATOUR010000057.1 coordinate 696,182, forward strand.
TCAAGAAAGGATTTAGAAGAAGTAGTTGATATTTTAATAATACTTTATCCGCGAATGGTGACATAGCAACAGCTGGTGAGATATTAACGTTTACCTTATACAGAGCACCTCGAAATGAGATATCTTTAGATCGACCGGTTCACTTTATTTAACCCTTAGTTACCACACTGGGGTCGGTAGCCTGACATTATTTTAAATCTGCACTGCGTTTTTATATATCTTGGCACATCCACCTAAATTTAGTTTACTTTGGTATAGACCTGTGCATGCGGTCAAATATGTTAGTATGTCCCGATCTGTGGAGCCGTTAGCTTTGGGTCTAATTGACTTGTTATTTGAAGGTGGATATTTCAAGTTCGCAGTTTTGTTGTTTCATTGAATACTTCCAAAAATAAAAATATCCGATAACGATTTTCACCGCCCTCTGACCCAGAGAGAACTAGGGTTGGAAATTCAGAATATTTTAGTTGAAAATGCAGAAGAGGGCCTTGCTGGAAACCTGATATGTCAAGCCCATTTGTGACCAACATAAATGCTCAATTTGTGTGAACTCTAGTGAATAATTAATTTAAAGAGGAGGACCTTGTTGGATACCCCGTGTGCAAAGCCCATTAATTTATGACTAACATAAAGACTCAATTTTTGTGAAAGAGGCGTAAAGATGAAATTATTAATCTAGAAAAAGGTCCTTTAGAGACATTACTAGAATCACCAAAAAAGTTTTGTTATTTGTTTTAAAAAGTTCATCATGTACTTTTTTATTTTCTTGATATCTTATATTAATAAAATATATTTGACTAATGAATTACCTGAATGAAATTGTCTAGTTATATAAGTTACATTTAAAAATTTGGAAAGTGACGTTGGGCTCGGGCAGACACCAGTTTGATAATTGTGCCATAAAAAATAAGTGTGTATATCAACGGTTAATGAATTAGGTGGCCGATCCAGTCACGTAGTGGTTTTTCCTCTACTGTCACCTGAATCTGTTGCATTACTACACCATTGCCAGAAAAAAAGTAAAAATATTCTAACCCTAGTGGTTATAACTGAAGCGCTAGCTCCAACCACAATTCTTCAGCCTACTTCCTGCGACTGTAAAAAGTGATTTGGAAAGCGATGTAGCTCTGTAAATGTTGGTTTGCTTCACAATATGCTCTGGTTGTCATGGCAAATTTGTTTCAATTCGATCGTGAGGGTGACATTGCAGAGGAAAGTGAATCCTGAGATATATATTTTATCAGTTGTATAGGCCTATAGGGGGAACCATTAACAAAAACGCACCCAGAGCTCAACTTCAAATGTGATGTGGAAACGGGCTGAAACTAAAGAGTGCACAAACATAAAAGATGTGGGCGTTGAACGAGGTAGACCTTGTTCTAGGAACTTCCCCAACCCAAGTGGCTGTTGTTCATCATCCCCTGTCTTTATTTACCATAATCTTGTGATAATATCAACTAGTAGAATTCAGTACAATTTTTGAACCGTTACTATGAATGATAGACGACATTGTTATTCACGAAACAATTCAGTGCACAAATACAGCTCAGCTAACGATATTTCAGGATTCCAATTTATTTGATTTATTTAGCCTCCCTTTTGGCAAAAAATTAACATGTGATGTATCGTTTTAAACATAAAGACACATTCTCTTCCAACTGGTGCTATCAAATTTATACGTTGCATTAAGATTTTCTTTGTGACCCCCCCCCCCCCTTTTCCACCCCCCCTTGTTCAATCGGCACCAACACGTTTTCAACTTAAAAGGACCTTTGTTGATTCAGGTTGGCAGATTTGGGTGTAATCGCTTGAGGCGTTTTTGAGTAATCGTTGGAGAATGAAATCGCGGACGTATACACACAGACGGACATCAAAAAACCAAAGCTTTCCGATTTTCTTCAAACTTGCTCATTATAAAAAGGTTGTCATTAGAAACAAACACCCAGTTTTTGGTCCTGCTGCGATGATAGAAAAGGGGTGGGGTGGAGGTAACTCAAAAAGTAATGTCATAACTTGAAATTCTAATGCTACCACAATAAAGGATATGCTTTTTTATATCGAAGATGGCACCGCAAAAATTTCAAGATAGCAGATTAAAAATTCATAAAATGTAGCAAATTTTCGAACTTTAAAATGGCAGTAACTGTCACAAAAATGATCCAAGTAATTTCAAACTTTACTGCCATAAATGGGCTTTTATTCCCTGCCTTTTGGTTTGCTATTGGTCCAAATCGATGATTTGATGGTGAGGGTCGTGGGAGTTACTCGGCAAAATAATAATATAATATAGCATTTTCTTTCCAGAAAATCAGTCAGGAGGTGGTTTTACCTTGAAGCCTGTTGATTTCGGTAAAATTTGCGAAAACGGGCCGATTCCAATAACTTTGTTGGGGAATTAAAAAACTATAACATCACATGTCCATTAATAGAGAAAAACTGATCTTTAATGTTGATTCTGAACTTTTTGAGGTAATCGCCGTAAAAGAAGGCGCTGGGCTCATTTTTCCCTTCACGCTGAAAACTACTCTTATCCTCCAAGGTTATTTACGAACGTTATGTGGGCGATACGCAAAAAATAACATAAAACGTTTTTATGATGGAGAACGTAAACAGTCTTATACACCGTCTTTCCGTAGATGTTATATGGCGAGCGAATTGACGGAAAAGGCCGTAAGGAGGGTGGTTTTTCTGAGCATAGGGGAATAAAACTCTCACCGGAGAGGTGGGAAATCTTGGGATCTGTATTTGGGTTCCAGCTCAGAGTCGATAACCAAAATTTCGAATTTATAATTTTTTTCTTCTTAAAAAGTTTATTTACCCACACTGTGCGGCTCGCAATGTAATGAGAATCAAATCCAGCGATTTTGAAATTGACTATTCTTTGTCCTTTTAAACATTGAACCTTAATACTAACCTTTTGGGTAAACTCCAAATTATGGAATCCTTATCCAGATTGGCACGCTATTCCGTCAAACTGACGCACTACTTCTTCTTTGCCCTTCGTTGTCCTTTCTTCTTTTCTTATTCTTTTCTTATTTCTACCTCACTCTGGCATAGGTAATGCAAATTTCCCGGGATTGGGTAATCCCGGAATTTTCGGGACAAAGGCATCATAAGCTTTTCAAGGCATACAAACCTAATATTCTTTCGAGAAGTTAGCCATGTAAGTACAAAGGACGCCAACTAAAACCAACCTTAAAGGAACATTCAAAAAGTAAAATATACAAAATAAAACCCAATAGTAAAGTAGTACAATAAATTATTCTGACACAGGAGAGTTTTTGAAATAGGAACGCAAGAAGGTCAGTTCGTCAGGAGAATATACTTGACCTCATTTTTGTGCAGCTCACCTGCAGCCGAAAAAACCCTCTCTGATTCGACACTTGTAGGTGGAATAGTTGGCAAGAATTTATACACCAACTGTAAATTTATTCCTTTATTTCCGCCTTCTTCATACAGCACCACCTCCTGACGAATAGTTGTTAAAGATCCTTTTTTTAGCAGCTGAGTAGGGGGGTTTATTGTTTTCAAAACAGATCCTTGTAAAATTTGTTTCAATGTTGTACGAGCTCAGCAAGTGGAATATCAGCATTCTCATAAAATAAATCTACATCTGAACATTCCAAAACGCTATTATCATGTAAGATTGTCAATCATCTTAATAGTTTTTCCTTTTCATACACCATTGTATCCTTGTCAGGTACTATGAAAGTCTCATCAGTATTTTTGTCATGCAAATTGTGCAAATAGCGAATTAATCCGGAAAAAAACTGTTCGACGATCTTGTATTCGATGTCTGGGGAACGAATCTCGAAAATCCCGGGATTGGATTTTCACAAATCCCGGGATTTTTGGTATTGATAAATGACCGGGATCCCGGGTTCCCGGGATTATCAATCCTGGATAGCATTCCCTACTCTGGTATTTCGGTGACAAAATCTGACGAGACTATCGACTGGCAGGACTGTAAAACCAAAAGCAAAGGTATAACGTTGCGCAGTTATTTTCAACCACCCTTCATTGCTAAGCTAAAACCTGCAGATGTGAATACTGCATCTCAGTTGTTTTGAGGTTTCAAAGCTAAACTCGCTAATGGACTTCTGCTACTAGGTTAAAATCTACTATTCAGCTGTGCATCCTGCGTTCAAATCCGCAAAACTCCAGTACTCAGACAGCAACTCTATCATACAGCTTCCAATATAAAAAGTGCCATTAGGTCTCTGCACTAGCTGAGTGCTTTAGTACCTTCATGGGCTAGTATTTTTATAGATAACGAATATTTTATGCTTTCGTACGGTCATCAAATTAGAGGCAAACGGCTGGGTTTCATGCATATGGTTACACTGCTGCACTGGCCCATAACGATTCGCTTTGGCGTACACCAAAGACATGGTCAATTATACAGGGTTTTCCTAAGTTGGGACTTTTCTTCAAAGGGCATATAGCCAAACGGAATGATTTTTTACAGTAACATATACACCAGATGTTTAGGGATATCAAGATATTGACCCATATTTTTTTTTGTGTGACAGGGTTGGCATCGGAATGACTCCATGTGCCACAGATATATGTTAAATTAGGAAGCACATACATTTGGTTTCATGATTTTGGAATCTTATTTGTTTTTTATAATTAAATATCGAGTTTAATTCTTTTTAAAAAGTTAACCAAGCTATTAAATATCCGTTTATCATGCATACTCAATAAAGAGGTTATATTGATAGGTAGCTGATTTTTTGTTTTATTTCGTCTAGGAGATCTGCACGTTCTTGTGCATAGTTCCTGCGTGCAAAAAATATATGGTGTAAATCTGCGGTTGACATATCATCACAAGTGCATTTGTCAGAGTTAAAAATGCCTATTTTAAAGAGATAGACAGGAAATTTCCCATGGTTTAGTTTCATTGGAAATACTGAGACGGAATATTGTCTACTGACATTATTATATTTAAAGATATGTGGTATGTTTGTGGGTAAGGTAGGATGGATCGATGAATAGTGGTTTATGGGCTTTTCATCAAATTGGTTCCAATGTATTTCCCACTTGTTTCTGATTTCTCTTTGTCCCACATTGATTGTATCTATATATTGACCGATAGATTAGATTAAAACAGAGACAAAATCCCAGTTTACTACGGAGCATAGCAGCGCGCTTCTGACGTCTCTCAAAATGTTGACGAGCTACATCGGACTTTAAAAACAACAAAATTGGTAGAACTGATATAACTACAATGGACTAGTGAAATGAAAATGCTTCCCGGACTTCGCGGATATATGCTGATCGTGTCTCTGGCCGTATTTACCCTGCACCCCGTCGATTTGTCTATCTCGTGCAAAGAGCTAGAAACACAGGGTATTTGTGTTCGCATCATAGTGGATACGCTGGATGACCTAGACATCCTCGAATGGTTCAAATTGAAGAAGAAATACTTGACTTTTCATTTTTCGGCGCGGACTTCGAGCTATAGCTATAAGTTCATGCGACAGGACCGCACTTGAAACTTCGCAGTGAACGAATAGTAAGTATCTTCTCACCATCTTTTTTTATTCTTCTGCCGCTGATTCACCGTACATTAGCTTTCAATTAAGTGATAGCTCAATGTCTTCCAATCACCGTCCACTATAAGTATTATGTGTATTTTGCGAAGCTCTTTGAAACTATTATATACGATAGAATACATTCGAGCGCTAGCCATGTTATTGCGGCGTACCAGTATGGCTTTATGAAGAAAAAACATACTGTCTAATTCAGTGATATTAACGCAGGCATATCTAAGAAACTTGGTGAGAGAGGGCAACTTTATGTCATTTATACCGATTTGACAAAGGCCTTTGTCAAGGCAAATCACAGGGTATTACTTCATGAATTATTGTATCATTACAGCTTTTCCAGAGACCTGGTTAATTTTTTTGAATCTTACCTTTTACATAGAAACCAACACGTGTACTACAATAATTGTATCTTGAGGAACTACATTGCTGCTTCAGATGTTCCGCAGAAATCAAATCTTCGTCCTCAGTTACTTCTTTTATTTATAAATAACCTAAGCAGCCGCTTGAAAGGTAACAAAATATTTTTTACGGATGACTTAAAATTTTTTATAGAAGTACACAGTTTTGGGGATTATCAAGTGGTACAAAATTAATTAGACAGTCTCTCTGAATGGTGCCTTGCAAATAAACTGTCTTTGAATGTATCAAAATGTAAAGTAATACCTAAGCTTTACTCGGAATGTGCAACACTCCCATTTTTCTTATAAAACTAATTGGCTATCTTTGGAACTCACAAGTTGTGTAATGGATTTGGGTGTTATTTTTGATGAGAAATTAAAATTTGTAGAACATATTGATAGGAAGATTTGCGAAGCTGGGAGAAGACTAGGATTCATAGTTCACTACTGCAAACTATATAAAAGTCTTAAATCGTTGAAAGCGTTGTACTCTGCTTCCGTTAGATCTAAATTAGAATATTGTTCGCCTGTTATATAGATGGATCCTTGTTATACTTGTTATATAAATGAACTTCAAAAAGTACAAAGTTTGTTAAATATTTGTCATTTGAAGTTGAGGGTGTTTATCCTGAAAGGGGTATAGATAATATAAAGTGTTGTCTTGAAGCAAAATGACATGCAAAGCTTAAAATTCAGAAGGGTGCATTGCAAGGTTGTTGCTGTATAAGCTTCCCAACCATTCATTGACTGTTCCAAAATTTTATGACAAATGAATTTTGCTGTCCCAGGCTTGAGTTTCGTCAGCACACCTTATACTATTGCAGTACACCTAGAACTTATGCGATTTGTATGTCACCTGTATAGTATATGCAATGTGTGCTAATTTTAACAAAATATCGTTTGTACCGATTTCACATTCACATGGGCATAAAGAAAGGCTTACAGTCAGTAGCCATATAGAACTTAAAATTATTTGTTTTAGTAGTTTCAGTTTTCTACGTTATTATTATTATCTTCTTATATTTTATTTAGATTTTCTAGTTAAATTGTACATATATACATTTATTGTACATTTTTTCAGCTCACTTTAACTTGAATGCTCTGTAAATGTCTAGTTGGGCAACAAAGGCTTTATTTTTCTTTTCTTTTTACTCTGTGGGCATCAACTACGGCGGTTATTAGCCGCTTCCCACCGTCGGGATTAGGTATCATTCTGAGGGAAAGGGCACTGGGACACATTTCACGCCACAGCGGACTGGACGAGTTTGTTGACATACGATACACAATGCGCTCCACGGATATTGTTAAGACATAACAAAGGTGAAAACATTTAGGCTCGTGGTTAACTTAAATTTATTATTTCAAGGAAAGCTATTCTAAAGACGGAAACAGATATCTAAAAGATCTAAGTAAATATTACACTCGTGGGTATTGTGAATATTTTGACAGCTGCAACTGCGTAGTTTTTCGTCGTCTTACAGATTGAAATATAACTGATTTATTTTTAGATAGTTCAGAAGTATTTTGATTGTGGTTTTGTTGGTCATACATTGTTCTACGGGAGAAGGTGGGGAGGGTACATCTTCGAATATCAACATATGTCCCACAGTCAAAAAGTAGGTGCTCTATCGGACACCACTGATAAAAAGAAAAACGCGCGAGGCACGTCAAAAGATTTGTCAAGGAGGACAACTTGTTAACTAAAAACTACTTCACTCTCTTGTACCTTCCGCCCCCGAAGGACAACATCTTAAATATTTTAAATGACAAGGGGTATTGAATAATAGCTTGGTTCAAACTTATGTCGAAGTTCCTTCTTTTGACCTTTGATGTTTTGAATTTGGTTCATTCGTTTTCGACAGAATAAGAAAAATATTTGTGTATCTTAATCTGTTCAAATAGAAAACAAAAACATAAGAAAAGATCAAATCCACAATAAGTGTTCAAAATGTTGCCTGTTGCCCAAAGAATAATATAGGTTGTTTAAATTCCAGTTGCAGAAACATGTGGGATATCATAGCTACTTTCAATAATGCGTTGACGAAGGTCATCCAAACTATCAAGTTCGGTGATCAATAGATTTTAAATGCAGGCCATTATATAGGCCGTCTTCGCCCTATCCATTTATTTGGAAACGCGTAGTCTAGCCATTGCCGAACGAGTATTGCTGGAAATAGATTTCAGCCTCATCAAGTATAGGGTTTCCATTCTTCGATTTGGTTTTCAACGGTTGCAGTGACAAGCGGATAGGTGGTATTTCCCAACATACCCAAATAAATGTCTCCATTCAAATTTCCATTAACAAAGAATGATCCAACCACATTGTTCGGGTATGCCCTTCTAGAAGAGCATGAGGATTTTTATTGCGGGGATACCTGCAGTTCTGCCTATAAACAAATCTAGTTAGATAGAATATGCATTGATCGGTGAGGCAGATACGCTATACATGAATGGTATTGCCATTAGTCGCTCGAATCATTTGTTCACAAAACTCAACTCGCCGATCGAAATCGTCTTCTTGCACTATTGTTTCATGATGTCTAACATAACGAAAATCCACGTCACTCATTTCCGTCAGTCTGTCTGTCTGTCTGTCTGAATTTCTGTCGGTGTGCCTGTTGGTTGGCGTTTTTCTAACGTCGTAATCTCAGTAACCGCTGCATGGATTGTGATGAAACTTCGGTTGCAATATGTTGTGGGGTCGTTGTAGGAGTAATTAGCAAAAAACAAAAAATTTCAAATATTCCTCAAACTTCGTTTTTAGGCGTCTTAGGGGTACCTGATCATTTTCTACTTTTTTTGGGTGGGGGTGAATTTGGGGTGGTTGGGGGGATGGGAGGGTTATAAAACTGAAAAATTTGTTTCATTCATAATGGGCTATCCATTAACCTGTGAATGAAAAACCTGGCGGCAGAATACACTTTTTTAGGTCCATCCGAACATTGACTTGCTTATTATAGAAGCCAACGGACTTAGAATTTGTGATGTATACATACGAGTATTGATTTAAATCGTTCTATATTACGTAACGCGACAATTATTGAATTGATTTTAATCAAATCTTGACACAGTATTACTACCGCGGCGAGGATGGACAACGCATATGTTTTGGAAACATGGTGTCAGTTTCGGCGCAGCTATAATAAAAAAATTAAAAAGATAAGAACACCTCAAACTTTATTTTTAGACGTTTTAGGGTGTCCTGATCATTTTCTAGTTTTTTTGGGTGGGGGTGAATTTGGGGTGGCTCAGGGGTGGGGGGGTTGTTAAACTGAAAAATTTGTTTTTTTCATAATGGGCTGTAGAATGACCCGTAGAAGAAATACCTAGCGGCATATTATACTTTTTTAGGTCCATCTGAACATTGGCTTGCCTATTACAGAAACCAATATTGTGATGTATGTATGCATACGAGTTTTGCCTTATTTCTTTCTACATGTATATTGCGTAAAGCGAAAATTATTGAGTTGATTTAAATGAAATTTTGACACAGAATTCACCAGCGCGGCGGGAATGGAAAACGCGTCTGTTTTTGAAAAACCTTGACAGTGGCGGCGCAGCAATAATAAAAAAACCGAAAATATAAAAACAGGTCAATCTTCGCTTTTAGACGGTTTGGAGGCTGCTGATCGTTTCGCGTCGTCCAATTGAAGCATGTAGAAGAAAACTATGACGTCCTAGCTTCTAAGGAGGGAGAGGCAAGAATTTATTTACGAGAGTTTTTGTGTTAGATGCTTTTTTGGCGGGCGGATGCAATGGGAAAATCATAAAATGGTATCACCGTAATGTGTGGGAAGTACTGAGTCAATCAACTTGTATCCATTTTTTTATTTGCCACAGATCCAGTTTGAGTAAATTCCGTCCAAAGGTCCAAAACATATCTTTATCTTCAGTGGATGTCTGGCACTAAACGGAACCGCACACTAATTCTGGGCAGCATAATTTGGAATCATTTTCAAAGTTTTAACAACTGTCAGTCAGGAATTTAAACATCGCCCATATCATTGTTTGGTCAATAACGGGCAACATTTTGAATACTATAAAAGGTGGAATTTTCGTGTGTTTCTGTTTCCTATATGAACAAGATTAAGATACATAAAGATTTTTATAATTTTCTCGAAAAATAATTTTAAAAAATCATGTCATTTAAAATTTTGCAGGTTATGATCCTGGGTGGCAGAGGGTACAAGAGGGGAAAGTAGTTTTTAGTTGAAGAGTTGTCCCCCTTGACAAATCTTTTGTCATATCTCGGCGTTTGTTTCCAATGGTTTTCAATAAAGCCGTGGTGGGAAGTCTTCAAATGAGCACCCTGTATATTCTTCGTCCAACAAATTATTTTTGTATGTGTGTGTACATGCAAAGACATTCATGAGCCCTAATTTCATGCAAATTACGATGACAGGGTAAGGGTAATGGTATGGCGAGTCCTTCAATTTACAAGAAATTCACAAACATGAAAACCGCACAGTAGTTTCTACGCGAGTTTCTTGCAGTACTGCACTGTACAATCATATGAGTCATTGTGTCAAACCAGTTTCGCATACCCTGGAATTGAGGTTATAAAATTTTCATTCAATCTGCAGTTTACGGTGCTCCCCAGGAATTGTCCCGATATCTTTATTGCGCCGAGCGCAAGAGAGTCTGTGGTAGCTACCATATAAATCCTAGTTAGATATACATGTATTATGTCAGTACTATATTTTACAACATTGTTTCAGTTGTGCTGGTCTGGTGTATTTTCACACAAAGGTCGCAAATGAAAGACACATATGGCAAAAACTTTTCTGAATTCTGTAGCAACCTCAAATAGTATCCACTGCAATTGCATTATGGGTGCGGGAGTAGGGAGATATTGTACGTTCTGGGGGGGTCAGTGACCTCTGAGGCCTTGACCTAGATATGAAGGATCGATGACCTCGAGACGTTGACCTCCCCCAGAACATACATTCCTTCTAGGGGGTCAAGGCCATCTGATGACCTCATTCATAAACCCTGACCTAGATTAGGAACCTTGACCTGGAAAAAATGATCTTGTACTATATACTCTACGTTCTAGGGGTTTTAATATCATGGGGTTGAAGTGGGGCACCCAGGAAGATGTTCAGAAATAATTTTTTTGGGTGAATAGTAGTGCTGCGAAACTGTTATTGTAATGTCGATGTCTAGCGATCAGGGAGTCGAGACTGAAGTTTCGAGAAAAATTAAAACAGTATGTACAAGGGCGAGCGGTTCGAGAGCGGAGAGGAGGATGGAAGTAGGTCATCTGATAAACTGGGTAGATCTGCAGAAGAGTGACATACAACGTAAACCCTATGGAATGCTGGACGTACATAGTGGAACAGGGGTTAACGTGATACATTCCTTATAGGGACGTCGGATGACCTCAGTCATTGGTTTGACCTAGATAAGTGACTTCATACGTCCTTCTAGGGGTTAAGGATGTCTGATAACCTCCGTTGTTGCCTTGGCCTAGATTAGTGGCCTGGATCTCAAATTTGTCTGCGCGTCATAAAGGAAAAACTGGTTCTGTTAATAAAGCGAGGTATAAAGGTGCAAGAGACCAGAGTTCCGCATCACTTTATGCTTGCGTATAGTCTCAGAGCTCCTAACTAAAATGTCACTAACCACCTTAGAAAAAAGTGTATTGGAACCAGTGAAACAACAAATTGAAAATGAGTTTAATGAGTGGGCGTTGAAAATAGATGTACCCGAACGGCATACTATGACGGAGAAGCTGCGAAGATTGCACAGAGCCCTTACGGACTATGAGGAGGGAAAACTATGTGCTCTGGGTTTGTTCAACCACATAGAATATACCCGAAGATGCGAGTTGTTCTACCCTATTATGAACCAGCTGCCACCGAAACTAGGCGATTTGATAAAGGATCATCACAGTAAGGCCAGCCAGCGACCAACGCAAAACGTGCACCGAGTGAAAAGCATAAGAATTGTGGAAGCTGATGGGAGAAGATTAGTGTTCTTCTGTGATCTGTAGACAATGAGTGAAAAGCGGGTACACTTTAGTGATATCATACGTACGCAACGTTTGGTCGTATGGAAGTATGCAGCAAAAGTGGCGCGAATGGGTAACTGGCAAGAACATGCTGCAGACCGTAGCAGATTTCAACAACGAATATCACAGTATGCTCCCGAACTGAACAGAGTGTTGTGTGTTCAGCATAGGGAGAAAGTCTGGAATGAGCGATTTGATATCTGAAATGTATTTGATTGTAACTAAGTGTACCTGTACTAATCTTTGTATTTTAATATACATGATATAAGCAATGTTTGAGTTTGAATTCAATTTTTTCATTCGCAGTAGGTAACTGGTGAGTAATTCATCAACGTTAGTTTTGATGATAGGGGAATAAAACGTCAAAAGTGAGATAATATCAAAGTTTATCAATGCATAAAGTATGAAAACATAATTATGACATGATAAATTTATCATATAAAAAATAAACATTAGAAAGTGCACAAATGCAGATATCCTTAGTGTGGGCTAGACAGCTTGCAGGTTGAGCGACTATACGAGGATGCTCATCAAATTCGATGATAGGCTTAGCGGAATATTGTCGTAAATAGTCGGCTTTCTCTTTACCCTTGACAAAAATGCGATCAGCCTGCGACGTTAATTCCTGGAGGATCTTCGAAATACTGTGTAGTGGTGTATATCCTGACATCCAGTCAATACAGTGGTAATGTCTCGTTAACCAAGAAGCTTGTTTTTGCAATGCGTCAGGGAGAAGATCCCACGAGAAGGGTTGCTTGAAAATGTAATGACATATTCGAGATCCATCAAAGCCAGCAAGCTCTTTTACTATAAATCTCTTGTTCTCTACTGTGAAACCCTGAACATCTAAGACAAGACTCATAGTTGCATGCGACTGAATCGTTTAAAGACCCAAATTTTGTTGCAGTAAGCGTCAAGAGCTTCTCGTAGAGCTTTGAGTTTTTGACGATGCTGCAAGAGAGCTAGTTTGTATGCGGCAGTCATGATGAGAATGGTAGTCAGTGGGCAAGAGGAAGAATATATAATTGTGGGAGTTAACGCTGTTTTACAATTTTAGTCAAAGGATTGTAAGAAAATACTCGATCATGTAGAATCAAGCAGTATGCCGATGTGTTTTTGGGAATACTTTGACTAGTTTCGAATTCTATGCGCATAACAACGGATGCAGACTGAATGCTCTCCTTTTGCTTAGAACAATCGATGTGTGTTATAGGGGCTACTGACTTAAAGGTGTTAGGGGTAAACAGTGGTTCATTGCCCGTGTGATAGTAGATAGATCGGAATTTAGAGAACATATCATAGAGTGTGGCAAATTTGTTGTTATCGAAATCAAGATGCAAATCGTTGTACGGGAAACGATCTGAATTGAGAAAGACGCGAATGTTGGTTAAATGGCAGTGATCAAAGGTGGACATATTGGAAGTTACCTTATTTTTCTTATCGGTTTGAAATGCGATTAGAACATGTCGAGGTGTTTCAAGCTTCGTGGTCGTTTTGACTGGCCACGTGTGGCGTGTAGTCTCGGAAAGAGAGGGGTATTCTATAAGTTCCCAACTGCGAAAGTAGATTGGGATATCGATATTTTTGTTAAGGAGTTTTGTTAGCGCTAATTGTTGAGGTGTGTCGACCGAAACATGAGGAACGCGCCATTGTATTTTGTCAAGAGTAATTTTAGGCAGTTCCTCTATTGTGCTCACCACAGAATCCAAATCAGACGCGCTGCGTATTAGCACTAATTCCTGTTTCATGTTTAGCATAATTTTGTTGTAATCTTCAAAAAAACCCATCCACATGGCTAATGGGATACAAACGTTAAACTTTCCACTATCAGCGATGGTCGTATCTTTGGGAAACCATCCAGCATTTTGCAGACGCAAACTTTCATTTTCGTTGTAGGAGAGATACCCCTTTAACGTGGAGGTAAGACCTACACCGCGCACCGAGTCAATAACAACGCCGTTCAATTCATAACGAATTTCGCGAAATAAAAAAGCGAATGCATTGTTAACGAGTTTTAGAGTCTCAATCTTTGAACCATCACTTTTTGTCAAACTACCTTCGAGATATAGCATGCTCTGAGATGGTAATGTATACGTATCTAGTTCCTGAACTGCAATACGAATTTCGTCATTATAGTCAAATTTGGCGTTGATAAACGGTTGATATGTGTGATACTCCATTTCAGTAATAGAGTTATCTACGACTGGGGGCTGTGTTACATTTAAAATACTCATCACGAATATACTTGAAATCCTAACGACTGCAAAAACTTTTTGTTCTCAGTAGTGAGCTTGGGAGACGTGGAATGCTTGAATCCGTTTCCAACGGTTGTGTTAGATGTACTGACAGGACGGCGCTTCCGTATAGATTTTTTATATTGATGAATGAAACTACTATCAAGCCAGATGTTATGGTTGGTGAATCTAATGCCCATTGCTAACGGCTCTCAAATGGAGGCGAATGGTAATAGTTTCGTTACGAAAATTGACGAGCTCCCCGTCTTGGTCAATTACACGAATCGTTAGCGTTGTGATGGCTTTCACAGTAACAGGAAAATACAGTATGTTCTGAGGCGATTCCACAATTTTATACCCCGCAGAAACGGTCGGAAAAAATTGATGTATGATATGACAGGGTTGACCATTGTGAAAGGAACCTGTGGCGATGCTACAGTCAATAGATACGGCATTGACTTTGAGAATTTCAACTGGGAAATCAGACTCGTGAAATTCGTTCGCCTTTAGGAAACGTGGTTGAAAACCTAAAAGTCTTGCAAAAGTTTTACGTTGAGTAAAATCAATGGGAAAATTGGCATATAGGGAAACAGTTGAGGTGTTGGCATGAGGTATGAGAGAAAGGTTATAGTCTTTCGGAAGATTATGTTGCAGATATTGTTCTAACTCCGCTAACTCATAGGCTCCCGTCGGAATGGTTATACCACCGTTGCCGTACGGAAAGTAATTGTTGGTTTCATCAATATTCGGAATCATATTGAAACTATCAAAATTGCATAAGCCAATTTCGTAGTCGAAACTTTCTTCAAGATAAAGAGGGGGGTTGAAGTCAGCTGTAAGGATAGATGAATTGCCAGACATGATAAAAGAGAGCGACATTGTGGATCTGCGACGGGTAGCTTCAATCTAGTTAGACAAAAACGGAAGACATCTTATATAGGAATTTCAAGCACAACTGGCCACAATTATGAGCATTGAATTTTTGACTGGAATCATGATTGTATAAGATCTGGTCGATGTCATTGCTACTCATAAAGTAGCGAACAGCTTCTGGAGGTGGCCGTAAGTTACCGTAAGAATCGAAGTATGTGACATTGTCACCATATTTCACGTAGGCAGTCCAGTGGGTCCCAGAACCGGAGGAATGATCCAAATTAATAATACCACTTTCATTTCTGCGAATACGTCTGGGTAGTTGATCGCGCATAAAGACTCCTCGAAAGTATGGGATTTTTAGCGATTTAGCACAGATTTCTAGTTCGATGTTAG
Organism: Callosobruchus maculatus; assembly: GCA_951848785.1. NCBI lineage: Eukaryota > Metazoa > Arthropoda > Insecta > Coleoptera > Chrysomelidae > Callosobruchus > Callosobruchus maculatus. Next base: position 711,648 of record CATOUR010000057.1, read on the forward strand.
ACATCGCATGACGAGGTAGCTTTATTGGAAGTTTTTTTTAAAAGGGGCTAAGTAAAATCCTTTACCATTGACTGCTTTGCGCATTGACTCTAAAGCGAGATTATGACGTTTCTGCTCGGCCAGTTGAGCTTGCGAAGCTTTAGACTCGTTGACAGCTTTTGCGACTGCAGCAGCACCGCCTCCCAAGGCCCCAATAGCACCAAGGAGAGGGAGGAGCAAGGGGAGAAAGCCTCCTTTCTTAGGCACAGGAATAAGTCGTTGTGAACGTCGCCTACGCTGTTTCGCGTGCAAACCCTGACCGTGTTTTCTTTTACCTTGTTTTCGAGGTTTTCGCGATCCGCGACGTCTCAAACCAAAACCTAATTTTTTCTTTGCCTTCATTGCACTAGCCACTGCAAGTGCTGCGACTCGTTCACCCAAGGATGTGTCGGAATCGACAACCCGGTTCCAGGCTTGTTGACGCAAGACCCCGTCCGCGTAGCTGCGATCACTGTTGTTGTGAGCCTGAGAGTAAGCAATATCGTGCTGTTTGCAATACTCGTCTAAAGGGTTTATTCCAACGTCACCACGTGATAGCCTTGTTTGCAATTTCGTAAATGGACCGCAATAGTTATAAAATGGTAGGTGTACCTCAAAAGGAAATTTGTCGAGTAGCTTAGCGAACAGGCCAGATCCTCTCGCTGCGTATCTTGACGGAATACTGTTACGCGTCAGGTTATGCACAAGCATTATATAATTATGTCTAGCGCACCCACTGGCAATCTTTAAAAATAGTGACTTCGAGCTATAGCGCACAGTCTTATATATAAAGGAACACAATGAAGATCAAAGCAACAGGTCCAAAGCTACCAGTTGTTAATTATGACGAGCCCGCTCAGGAAGCCTCATTTCGGAAACATGGCTCGTTATTTGGAGGCGAATCGAAGAGAGCATTGATTGTAGGAGCGAGTGGATCCGGCAAAACAAATATCATGATCAGTCTCATAATGCACCCGAATGGACTGCGCTTTTCCAACGTCTATATTTATTGTAAATCGCCATACCAACCTAAATACCAATATCTGCGCAAAGTGTTGGACCCTCTAAAGGAAATCGGATATTTCGAGTATACGGACGATAAGAACATCGTGGCTCCGGACAGAATCAAACCCAACTCCATCATAATCTTCGACGACGTCGCTGCATGCCCTCAAGATATTATTCGTCAGTACTTTAGTTTTGGCAGACATCGTAATACGGATTGCTTCTATTTGTGTCAAACATATACCGCCATCCCAAAGCATCTTCTGCGTGATAATGCAACACTGCTCATCGTGTTACCGCAGGACGTCTTAAATTTGAAGCATATATATGAAGACCATTGCAGCATGGATATGACATTTCAGGAATTCAAAGGGATGTGCGGTTTGTGCTGGCGAGACCCTTACGACTTCCTGGTCATTGATAAAGATTCTCCCAAAAACGGTGGCCGATATCGACAAGGATTTGATAAATATATCTATTTCTAAAATGATGGTATAAAAATACATCCCATCAGGATACCTGAAGAGTGTAGTTCTAACTCTGACTGTGAAAAGATGGATATAAAGTTAGCCAAAGAACTGGTGAAAACACGGAAAGCTGTGCAGCAAAAATATAAAGCACTAAAATCTGAACTTGCAGAAACTGAGAGTCAATTGCAGAAACAAATGCAGCCCATTTCTGAACCATTGCAGAAGCTTTTAGACAAAGTAGAGCCACTTAAAATGGAAGCACCTCTCAAAGTAGAAGGCTTTAAGTCCGAATCTGCATCATCTACACCTAAGAAGGGAATGCCTCATGGGGATTTGGACTACCGTTTTCAACCCTATTTACCTTATACTGGATTGAGTTTTTTGGAAGACACCTATTCCAATATACCGCAACTTTCAAATGTTGCAGACATGTCCACTGTGGAGGAAGAAGTACAAGTACCTTCAGTAGTAGAGCATGAGAATAAAACGTTAGAGGATTCTATTGCTGCGAGTCGCGAGAGCTTACGTCATTTAATTGATACTCCTGCTTATAATGAATATCTAGAGTCGTTTCACACTTTGCCACGAAAATATGTCGATGAATCGATTCGAGGGAATGAAGAAGAGTTTGACCGGTATTATGGATTATCGCATGATTTAACAACTGACGCGTTTACACTGGGCAAAACAGTAGTACGTATTGAAGGTCCAGATGTAGTTCTTCATAACGTGCGATACCCAGGCACAGTAGGACTGTATGAGCTCTTATTTAAAAAGAATCCAGTTGGGTACTCACAGGTCGATTTAGATCATTATATGGATATGTTGAAACGAACTAATGCATATCGACGAAATTTTGACTCAAATTTACAAATACAAGGAACACAGTCTGTAAAATATAAACAAGTAATTAAACCATATTTGTTAAAACACAAGATTCTCAAACATCCCGCATCCATCGCAAGCACATCAGTTTCCTTCGAAAAGCCCTCGAAGCCAAAAACACGTCTACGCCGCACGCAGTCATTCAAACATACAGGCCTTGGGATGATGCAACTAACTAACCAACCCATCGAATATGTTTACTTTGACAATCCAAATGACCTCGCTTATCGCCTGAGATTACTTTTAGCATCTCAAGAGGTTGGTAATAACAGTCACAACAATGAAATTCAATCAATTATTGATCAGTTAAAGGAAGGCCGTTTTATAAAGTGAAAGAGCTTTCCTGTTCTTAGTCAATCTACGTAAGTTTATCAGCACACATCTCCGTTGACAATTTTGGTAGTCGTCACAACCTTCCAACACATCTCTGGAAAATCAGTTGCCTCAACAACACAGAGCTGATAAATCTATATAATAAAAAATGGGTTAGACTTCTATACCTGTCCGGTGTCAGACATTCTAGAAAAGATTCGGGGCGCACATATGGTGACTACAGGTGCATAAGTGTCCCATACTGTGCAAACTTACGAACACAAAGCTCTGTTTATTGGAATATTAATTTTTTACCCACTAAGTAACGATCTAGATGAGTGCAATCAAAAAACAGGTGGTCAATGAAATACATAAGCCTGCAAGGAAGAACTTTCAGAGACGTAGAGTAATCATCAGAGGATTGAGAGATTTGGTACAAGCAGATCTGGTGGAAATGTTGCCGTATGCGAAAGATAATAAAGGTTATCGTTATATTCTCGTGCTAATTAATACCTTTAGTAAATATGCATGGGCGCAACCAGTGAAACAAAAAACTGGTAAAGCTGTAGCGGAGGCTATGAAAACCATTTTATCACAGATGAAGTATCTACCGAAACATATTCAAACGGATTTGGGAAAAGAATTTTATAATAAAGAATTTCAATCGCTCATGAAACAAAACAACATTAACCATTATAGCACTTATTCAAACTTAAAAGCAAGTATTGTTGAAAGGCTGAATCGTACACTGAAAACTCGTATGTGGCGACAATTTAGCTTACAAGGATCGTATAAATGGCTACCTGTACTTCAAAAAATTGTGCAAGAGTATAACAACACAAAGCACCGAACAATAAGAATGAAGCCAAAAGATGTGAACATGCGAAATGCGAAGCAGGTGTTACTTCACGCATACAGTCAGTTAAAAACGATTGATCCCAAGAGAGCAAAGTTTAAGGTTGGTGAAAAAGTTAGAATCAGCAAGTATCGGCACGCATTCTCCAAAGGATATACTCCCAACTGGTCCAATGAAATTTTCACAATTAGAAAAGCGCAGTATACAAACCCGAGGACTTACCTATTAGAAGATCAGAATGGGGAGGATATCCTGGGGGGGTTTTACATACAAGAGTTACAAAAAGTGAAACATCCTGATGTGTATCTAGTGGAAAAAGTCTTGAGACGTAAAGGGACAAAAGTGTACGTAAAGTTTTTGGGTTTAAATAAAAATCATAATACTTGGATTAACAAGTCAGACTTATATGAATAAACTATGAAGTAGTCTAATAAATTAAACAACAATTGTTAAACAGCAATCATTTATTATTAATTTTACTTCATCATGCCAAACTTATTTGAGTTAGTTATTTGCGATGGGGTGAGCTCGTTGCATTGTAGTGTGAAAACGTTGCAGTCTTTTTGAAGTCTGGGAGATCAGGATGCAGATAGGTCAACTCCATCATGGATCGCACATTCTCAGATCTAGGTATGTCTGCCACGTGACGAGCAACAAAATCCCGAACGTCGAGCGGTGTAGATTGCACATCAGTCAACAGTCTATTAAAGTACGTCGCAAACTCTTGCCCTTTGAGCGTGTTGATGGTATAAGCGATCAAACGGTTCAGTTCAAACATTTTCAATACACTTTCCACTCCTAAATAGACGATATTCCTCCAACGATCTTCTAATTTGATTGTGCGAATATCTTGAAACTTGTCAAACGTGATCGTGAACGTGTCATGTGTAATTGGTTGAAACTCCTCCACACAATGAAAATAATTGATTATTACTCCTTCGTACTCCAATAGTTCACTCCACTCGATTTCATTAAACAATACACAATCATTTTTACGCCCTTTTATAATAATTCTAGGTTGAAAATTCCACTCGTATGCTAGCCCAATGCTAATGAATTTAGATTTAGATGGATTCAATGGATAACACCTTTCATTTATAGTGATGAATGACATTGTAGACTGCTTCTGACACGTTGCACTAGCCTCACTGACTGCGCTAGACTGTTTAGTAAACATGTTGCACTGTTCGAAGGTTTGTTGTTTAAACTGGAGTGGATTTGAGCGCTCGTTACTTTATAGATTTCCCCAACCACCTCTCGACCTTGCAGAGCTGCGCAGGCGTCGAGATACAGAAATGAAACATCAACTCTATTCAAACTTTTAATCAGATAGTAGCAGATAGACAGTATAATGATGTAATACATGAAATGGATTCATTCTTAAATATAAATACATTTTGTTGTCTTGGTACGCATCACATATTAAAAATATGAAACTGTATTAGATTAAAATAATTCGTATTATAATCGATTGCTACAAAATCGTTGGTACACGCCACATTTGACACTTTTACTAAGTTATCATGCGAAGGTGATTACAAAAGCATTACTAAGGCTGAATGAAAAAACAAGTATTTTGTTCATACCATCAATATAACATTGGATTGAAAAATAAAGCATTTATTCATACAATAGTGTGATGCACAATCCATAGTGCACATCACGTTTAAAACGTTTATTATGCACTTGTGAGCTATTACAAATGTATCGGTAATATTGAATTGATAAATTAAACATTAATACTATGGATTGATATACAATCGATAGTATGTGCATCACATTTGACGCTTTTACTAATGAACGTATGGCATTAGGTTAAAAATTAAGCAGTTATTAATTAATCAGCTTATCTACATTTTGACATTGCGCAAGCAATAACAATTTAAATATTAAGAAATCATGTCTGAGTGATATCGCATAACATTGCGACATTTACTGAAAGCACAATAGGTAAAATGTAATTAATACATAGTTTTAGTCAAACCTCACAGTCACAGCAAATTAAGATCGAGTTATTTTTGAACATTCTGGCGAAATCGGTGCAAAGTCTTTAGAGAATCAAGATAGTCCGCCAACCTCGTTGACGGCCACTTCATACCATCAGGACCTGTAGTCCATCCTAAAGGGAACGTATCTGTGCAACCTTTCTCAATGTTTTTACGTAGCCACTGTAATACTGACTTATGATTCTCGTTTGTTTGAGGATCAAAAACGAATGCGATACACATCTCTGCGACAACGTTACAGAAAATTTCAAGGAGTGGCACGTCAGCCAAATAGGCGATCTTGCAGATGGTTTCGTCAACGTTCTGAAGGGTAGTACGATAATTTCGTTCAATGTTGGTAACGGGAAAAATTTGATCTAAATCTTCACACCACTTTCCACTCAACAAGGTGCAAATATAGTACTGCTCATACACTGACGGTGGACACGACATCTGGCTAAACATCTTATGCAGCCCATTTAAACTGATGTTTGAGCATTGCGTGCTGAGCAATACCGATACAATGTCTTTAATCACTTCATCGAGATGACGTTTTCGCACTAATACCGTCTTTATTACCTCGGGCTCACATGCATTAGATTCAGCAATCCAACGAAATATGTCATCTGGTACCACAGCTTCCTCTAACAACATCGCAAATAAGTCGATGTCGTCATTCGTAGGTGTTTTCCGCACAATCGCTCGTAAGAAATCATTGATGACCGCCACTTGGGCACTACACAACTGTGAAAATAGTGAGTAATACATCTGTGCGTGCATAGCGCGAAACTATGAATTATCCAGCACTGCGCAGAGCATAAATATCCTCTGCGTGACCTCTCCACCTCTACAGTGACCGCCTGAGAAACGTCTCAATTCGGGAGTGCACTGGTCTGAGCAACCAACGCTTCATTAAGCAAGCGCAGGAGCAAGTCCAGACGTTCTTCCTCGGGCGTTTCATAAAAGGCAATATCTTTATGACCCCAGGCCAATGTATCTGTAGACTCTGGTATGCGATATCGTTTGTCATCATGCATTGTTAATGCAACTTTTTTTATATAGTTTGTGTAAATGGTATGCGATACTGATTTAAATACATACATCATACAGTAAACGCTCTCTTGGTTGCCTTCTACAATGTTTTTGTAGTGCACTAAGTCCAGCTGATTCTTAATGCTAGCCTGACTTACACCTTTTGCTTTTTTATCGACCACATCGACTGCATCAATGCAATACGCTTTTGCCCCTGTCCCGTAGAAAGCGGCTATCGCCCTCCCAGCATACTCATCCTTCATGTTTCCTAACACTGACGGATTTTTCGGGATGTTATAGCAATTTGGTTCGGTAAAATTGGATGTGTCAAACAGAGATATATGTTCTTTCATATCATCATAAAAATTTTGTGTTTTGACTAAAATTACCAGACTATCAGTGTCCGTATACAAAATTTTACAATTTTCTCCATACGTAGGCTTTAAAAACTCGTACACAAAGTCATACATCACCGTTTTAGCGAGATCTAAAATACAAAAGCCTACATACGTTGGTCTACAGTAATGAATGAATGTTTTTGCCATCTGAATCGCTACCAGATTTTCATTGAAAATACGCAGCTCTTTGAATGATGGTTTACTGATATAATTAGCAGCCCCCCTTTTGCGTTCATTTTTCTCAAAGGTTGTTGCTAACTTAATATCGACCCTATTTTCTACATTTTCAATCGATTTTCCGAAAATGCAGTTCACCATATTTTTATACAGATTATTTTCAAACTTGTTTTTAGCCTGATTTCGTAGTTGAGTGTTGAGATCAATGTATGGCTTGAGCCACGCAGCTTGCGCAAAACGAATTCCTTTATGTATCTGTTTCAAAATTAATCCGTGTCTAACACATTGCTGTAATGCGCGGTAATGTATCACATACTTGCGTTTATTATAAAGGTTTGGTATTAACTTCGATCCTTTCCCGCCCGGAGGTATTATCGTTTCAGGGCAAAACGGGTAATCATTAAAGAAGTCATGCAATGCTGTAGGCACATCCAGATCTACTTCAACCACATAACCAACAGGTGAAGTTTCTCGTACTCCCATGAAGCTATTTGAGAAACTCTCAATTTCGTCTAAAGTCATCCATGCAAAATCTCCCAGGGGTAAATACTGTGACATGCTAAAACCGTACAAATTCGTTTTATCTAAGTACATTATGAAGGAATTTGCTTTAGTTGGATCATAGTTAGGTAGATACGGATTATTAGCCTCAGCCTTGCGAGACATGCACGTACTCACTCCCCCACGGACGCCTTTCTTAAAAAAATGAATCATATCGATATCAGACAGAATTTGCAACTGAACACCTGTTTTTTTTAACATAGCATCCCAAGATAAGCCGGGGGCTGTAAAGTAATGTGCTGGATCCAACCGGTATGTCTCGAGACATAATGTTCTATAATTTTCAAAGACGTCTGCCAGCAGCAATACATCGGCAGTTAAATAAAGGTCAGAGTAATCACCTAACGTTTGACAAGCAAAAGATGTCCATACGTTGCACGCATGATTATAATTAATATCAGAGACGTGCTCGTCCCGAAGTTCGTCATAGAAACACTCCCTGGTGGGTAAACTGGTTTCTTTGAATTTCTCAAAGTTAGTCAGATAGGAATAGGGGAACACTCCTTTTTGACACATAAGCTTAAACTGAGTGTCATCGGGAAATGCCCTTCGCACTTCACGACACTGTGAAGGTTCCAACAATGCGGCCAAGGATTCCAGTTTAGTCGGTAGAAACTGATAGGAATCGACGAATCGCATTTGTAATAATACATTTTTTACTCTACCTTCTGAATCTGTATATTGATCCACAGGTAGTAGCTTGCTAAAGGAAATATACTTTTCAAACGTCAGGGGGAGTACTGTTATATCATGCTTATCAGCTCCTAACGATAATAAAAATAGATGGGCGTCGTAAAGTTTAAGGTTATGGAGGTAAATGGGTATGTACTTGGGAAGTTTGTGATTTAGATTGCAAATTGAATGTGCTGCTCCTCGATATTTGCCCGTGATATGACAGTGGTCTCGCACTTTACGGTTCAATGGCTCAAACGGTTTATCACAGATATAACACACGGTAGCTGAGTCATATTGAGACACGTCTTGTTGAGACATGCTCATCGGTGTTACTGCTTTTAAATATTTCTTATACAGCTGACGCATATCATTTTGCAAACAATTAACAAATTCATCTGCAGCATTTTCTCCTCTATATTTGTAAAATTTGGATGCTGCATCATCATGTGCTGCTTTTATGAGATATGCGAAAGAGCAAGGAATATGCTGATATTTTTTTATTGTGAACGACTCTTGATTGGAAGGCTCTGACTGGTCAAGTGGCGAAAGTATACACTCAAAATCTGCATATACGCAGAACGGCACTTTCAACTGCTTGTGATAGTTTTCAAATTTTAAGATATCATCTGGAACAGTGTTTCCCAATCGATCGACTCGGGGTTCACGTGTTGGTAATTTAACTACAATTAGTTTACAATTTTCCTGTACGTGACGATTCAGTGCAGTTTCCGAGTCAAAGTATTGCAAACAACCGTCGCAAAAATGCTTGACTCTATGGTTTGCTGACATTTGTCGTGAGAGCAAACGGGAAAAGTTTTTAATCCAACAGTAATGTTGATTCCCTTCACTATCGTCAATCAGCAGTAAATTTAAATGAACTGTTTGCTTTTTAGTAGTGTAGTGAAATGGTCCTACTACGTGATGTTTCCATTGACCATCAACGAGGAGTGGCTCTAACCCGTAGACGTTTATTGAAATTTTATTTTCCAGTTCCCACTGCGGGATAGCTTTGAGTGCTACCGGAAATTCAGTATTAGAAAAATTTAGAAATGGTACTTTGCTATAATGCGGGTACGAACTCATATCGCACACACGTCCATTGGGTGTATACAAGCCTGCAACAATTGCCCATGCAAAGCAGTGCACATCAGTATTTTGAATATTAACTATAGCCTTTTTGTTTGCAATATCTTTTGGCAGAGGAATATATGAGGACGCTCTAAGTGGATTATATTTGTTTACGTTAATTTCTAGGTAGAGAATTTTTTCGAGTACCCACCCGCTTTCCCGTTCTGCAAATTCTTTCGACTTTTCATTGAGTATAGCTAAGAATGCATCAAACTCCCTATCTATATCTGAAGATCTAGTTAATATCTTATTTGCTGTGTTGTGAGATTTGATATCTCGCATTTCTTTTGTTGGTAAGATATACAAAGCAAATAGTTCTACGTTAGCCTTAATTGCTGTATGCTTCAATACTTGTTGCTCTAATAACTGGACACTCTTGAATTTAATCGATTGTATGTAGTCCTCAACATTCAATGTTTCTAAATCTGAATTCACTTGATAGCTGACAATTTTTCCTCCAAACGCACTTCGACAAACTCTTACCGAGTCATCCATGGGCGTCCACTCGTGCGCTTTGTGTGACAAACTCCGCAAATGCGCAGAGAAACTCCTGGCTGGAACGTCTCGCTGACAGATGGTGCAGTGTTTTGAGTTCGGTGTCTGTGGAGGTCTCCCTCGTGGGTCTGCTCGAGCTGGAGTAGTTGCTGAGGCTTGGTTGAGAGTTAACCTCCTTAATCCGCTTGGACCGGGCTGGGCTATGAGGTCTGCAGGCGACGGTTCTGAAACAAAGAGAAAATGCGTGTGAAATTGTGAAACATAATTTATTCACGACCAAAACCATTTACACAATAGATACATCTATTAATCTCATTTTAAGTTTAATGAGTGAACTATTGAAAAATCGATATTAGATGGAAGACTATTTTACTTTATTACACATTCATGACAACGCAGAGTAAAAGTCATTACTAGTCCGATGAGAAGTTACGTTAAAAATTATAATTTGGCAAATTTTTCTCTCAGCTACATTGAGATTAATTAATGTCAAAAGGACTGGTGAATCAAGATCACTTAAACTTTTCAATTGGATGCAGATATCACAAAAGAATCTCCTTTTTGATGAATAGTTCATATCATATTTTATTATAATAAAGTTGAACACTCCAAATATGCACTCGGAAACTCAACAATCCATTTTTTATAATAAGGGGGCCTTGCAGGACAAGTATATTTTATAGTTGTCCGAACATCTGCACAATATAAACTTTTTATTGTGAATATATTATAGAATTCTTTTAGAGAACGAGTGACGAAGCCAAGTAATTTAAGAGCTCTATTTTACGTGTACAATACGTTGGCTGAATGTAAAATCGTTATTAATGATTATTCAGAGGTATTTTGTGCTCTATTCTCTACTAAGTTGTTTATTATTTATGGTATAAGAGTATGCAATTATTGATCTTTTTTTTTTATCCGGTAAAAACTTTTTTATGCAACATTTAATTATCATATATTCAGGATGTGGAGTGTATGCTTTTATAAGTGAATCTATGTTCAAAAGTTACCTTTTGCATTCGCCAATGACGTCTGACTAAGTTGTCCAGGGGGTTGTCTACCGGCTGTTTCACAAGATGTCGTTTGCGTTTTAGGAGTAGCTGAGTCTTGCATTCGTGCTCGTTTAGCTGGCGGGGTATCCGACATGTTGCAAGCTCGTTAACCTGAATGTGCGGTACTAACTCTGACTTCTGCTATCGACTGCTTATAACACTGTAACAGAAATATATGTTACTATTCCGAATCACATCTAACACCATGCACATTTATTACATTACGTATTCCCAAATATCTGGCTCGGCTGCAATTGAGTACAGTGTCCTGCAAGGTAGTGGTGCTAATTCAGAAGCAAGGATAGGGTCAATTTCATCAGACCCCCTGGAAACTCACAACCCTCAGTTAGAGTAGTTGGGTCGTTGTTCATTGTAGCGCCATGTAGTATCCAGAAGCCAGAAGTTTGCGTAATTATCTAGGATACTGTCCATTTCATCAGGCTCATGGAATGCTCTCTCAACACTATCTTGAGATTGAGGGAAAACACCACTACATAATGGGAGTAGTTCCTCACGTAGTTGTTCTCTATGAGCATCTAGAATCTGTGTGACTGATATCGATTCAAATAATTCATCGTTCGACCACTCTATGACATGATGTGAGTCCCCATCAGTCGTCGAAACACTCTGCCTGCTAGAATGTTGCGCAAGCAGCTGTGTTACTGGTATTCTTTCGAATAACTCTTCATCAGTCCACTGTATGTCATGACATACCTCAGTCGGTGGTGATGCAAGCTGATTCACTTCCCTTGCGTGACATGGCTCAGGGGGCGAGCAAATCAACGAATATACTTCCTCACGCATGATTGGGGATACCGAGTGTTCCAAACGATTAGCCTCTATAACCCCGTTCACATGTTCTGGATGTGGTTTCTCCTGTTGTGGAGAGAGGAGCTGCGGATTAACATTGCTCACTTGAGTCTGTTCTTGGGAGCGCTCTGTTTGATAGTTTTGCACTACGGGTGAGGTACTCTCTCCCAGACAATCCAAATCGAATGAGTATTGCCCCCAATTCAGTGGCAATTGGCTCATTCTCTCCTCCCAAGATTTTCCTAGATTTGCTTCCAACACTGTCGTCGGAGAATCCAAACTAAATAAAGATTGCGAGTGATTTTGATTTCCTTGGTGCAAATCCGATTCTAATTCTGAATCGACTGCCGTAGGAAGTTGCGAAATGAACGACACACTAGGTCCTTGATCGCTTTCGCACTTTGGACTAGAACTTGTTTGCTCGTCTTGTGAATCAGCTATCACGATCGTCTCTAGGTTTTCCATAGGAGACGTACCCGTGACATGTTTTATAGCTTTACCAGGTCTTATAAGCAGATGTTGCTGAACCCGAATCCTCCTTGAATTACCACCACGCCTTTGCAATGCAGTTTTTACAGTTGCACCGGTCACTGCACTCACTTCTTGCGGAATACGAATACTGTTATTATCCCGTCCGCGAAGCAGGTCTCGCAGGATGGAATGCGGACCATCCGACTGCGACGGTTGCACGTCGGCCTTTTTCAATGAGCAGTACCGACACTTGAAGCTCAAAAAGCACAAACACACGCTACTTGACATCTTGACTCACCTTTCGTACCGGCGACTGTGTTGATACTGCTTCATGCACAGCGGAGCGCGTTTATACACACCGCACTAACGGTACATCATGACTACCTTGACCGATTCAGTACTTCGTATCTAGGTCAAGGCTGAAAGTCCAAGCCAATGTTCCAAGTCTAGGCCAAGGCTGCATTTCAAGGTCCAGTTCGCTTATCTAGGTTAGGTTTGATCACGTTTCATTAGAAGTTAGTTTAGGAATGGTTAGATTTGGTTAGATTTGATCAGGTTTCGTAAGTTTGGCTAGGTTTATCAATACAATATCAATACCACTTTTCTAGATTCAGATTGTAGATCTACACGAGAACTAAACAAGGTCGCATCTAATATTATAAAATATATCGTAGATATTAGTATTCTCCATTGACAGTCAGACAGTCACAATGCCTGTTGATAAATTTGGTCGACATATATTCCATTCAAAGCGCAAGACGTCCGCCATTTTAAGCGATTGCCTGGCATCTAAATTATATAGTTATTGCATATTGCCAGTGCACTCTACTTCATCTGCTGACTTATTTTATGCGTTTGGGGACGGAGACAAAAACTTCATTATTCCTGTAGGAGGTATTATAGATAGCATCAATATACCAAACAAAGTGGACGTATTCCGTGATATAAAGAAAGTCGGTATTGGCGCTGAGGTGCGGCAGGGTGACATTCTACGCTTTTACACTTCCCGAGAACCAAGGCCTGATCTAATTGGACATATTGTGATTAGATGTCCCTTGACTACAAATTAAGGATCATTACAAGCCAGTAGCATTTTTGTTAAGGCGATACTCCCAATTCAACAGGACGTCTGGTTAACATCCGTTTGTAATTTAGGGTATAAAACAATAAGTGAATGCATATCCATTAGCAAATAAAATATATTTTCATGAATCTTGCCACTCTCACTCTAACGCCTTTTCAATATATAACACACTTACATTATAATTTACTTCACATCTGCAAGACTTGTGATCGTTTTACAAATTTTGTGTAACTATGCATTTGTATGTAAACTTACCCATTCTACAGTTGTTTGAATCGATCATCACTTATCTAAAGACATTATTTCACACTTTATTACAGAACTGCAGGACTGAGATTTTTGTAAACTTTGCGTAGGTGTGCTTATTTGTAAGGTTATATACCCCATATTATTATCATAAGAGTATATCTAAGAGCAAAGCTTGTTACCCTTCTACTATAGATTTCAATTACTTTTTTGGTTTTCCAATGTTGCATAAATACATAATTTTAGAGGTGTTTTCTATACCATAGTCGTCACGCAGTAAGTATCTTTCGTATACCTCAACACAATACTTTCTCGTAATTTGATTCTCGGTCGTTCGAAATCTTAACATGACCTATTTTTTTCGGACTTACTCGTTGGAAACAACAACAACAAAAACTCCTACTCTGGAGCTCAATATCCCCCTTATTTCTTATATAGTATGTTTCATTTTTCAACAAAGAGCCTCCCCTTATCTTTTTCTCATACCACCTCAAATAAATGAGAGCTGCTACCCCTAAGCTTTGAAGCTTTTTTTTTACTTTTGACCCTTTTAATCTACGTAGAAGTTGAAAAGTGCTTTTTCTAACACTCTTCCGTCTTCCTCGACTCTTCTAAAATAACAATGCGTGGGCTACATAGCTTCGGATTTATTTCAAACTTCTTTACATAGCAATCTTTCCTCTAACTTACAACTCTAATACATATACATAGTTCTGCCATTTTGCGACACACTTTCACGCATTTGGCCTTTATTCGTTTATCGCAATACAGACACTTTGCTAGACGAATGTCATGCAAATGCATTTTTTTTACATATGCGGTATCGCATACACCGAATAATGCATATCTCGCAGGTGGTAGACAATGCTCACATACTATGGATCCTTTCTCCCTACTACCGATAAAGTTAAACTCTTGACACATTTCCTTACACCATTCGATACCTCTTGTATACGCTTCAACTATTGCGATACTTTCCACGTATGCATTATTCACGTTAACCCCTGTTCCACTATGTACGTCCAGCATTCCATAGGGTTTGCGTTGTATGTCACTCTTCTGCAGATCTACCCAGTTTATCAGATGACCTACTTCCATCCTCCTCTCCGCTCTCGAACCGCTCGCCCTTGTACATACTGTTTTAATTTTTCTCGAAACTTCAGTCTCGACTCCCTGATCGCTAGACATCGACATTATAATAACAGTTTCGCAGCACTACTATTCACCCAAAAAAATTGTTTCTGAACATCTTCCTGGGGCCCCCACTTCAACCCCATGATATTAAAACCCCTAGAACGTAGAGTATATAGTACAAGATCATTTTTTCCAGGTCAAGGTTCCTAATCTAGGTCAGGGTTTATGAATGAGGTCATCAGATGGCCTTGACCCCCTAGAAGGAATGTATGTTCTGGGGTAGGTCAAGGTCACGAGGTCGTCGATCCTTCATATCTAGGTCAAGGCCTCAGAGGTCATTGACCCCCCCAGAACGTACAATATCTCCCTACTTGCGGGACATTCAATTTAAATGACGATAATGTATGTTAATGTTTCCAATATAATTAGAAGACTCGTTAACGGACTATTCCTACACCGAAACAGTTAGGATCTGTCTGTGAAGTATCATCAAGTTTTTCTCTCCAAAAGAAGTGGAATATGCCTCCAAAACGTTTAAAAACGAAATTTGGTGTGATTCTGAAAATTTTCGTCTTTTGTTGATTTCTTCGCTGTAAATTCATATCGTGCCCCATAATTTATAAAATAGGTGCAGCGTTTACTGAGATTAAGTGAGTAGAAGTATGGCGATGCAGGCGAAATATCGGAAACAAGGCATCATAATAAGATCATATTACCTCAAAATCGAAAACCTTCGCGATGACGACACTAATTTGCTTTTGAACACGCTTCATTGTATTAAGATTTTTTTGAGCAGCTCGAAAATGCGAGTCAAACGCGGCGCAACTTAAAGCGCACCTAAACAACATAATTTTGCAACACCTTTCCAATGCTTTCTAAAATTGCACTCAGACGAGGCATTTATTAAGCCCATTTCAAATATAGATGATATGAATTTTTTTGTTTCAATTTCTAAGGAGACATCCTACAGTAAACACTGACATTTAGAATTTATTATATAGATCTTTAGAATTTTATGCCCTTGCTCAAACTTGAAGTCTAATGCTGGTACAGTTTTATTGTAAATTGAGAAATGTACGAAGACAGTCCGTTATATTGTATACCGTCTAGATCATTATGTTTGTCTGTAGGTATGCATGCACAATAAAAGCGGGCATTCTGCTTTGTTCAGCGGCGAACCGCTCGCAGGTAGAAGCAGACAAAGCGAGGATCCTTAAAATAAAATTAGTACTTGCATTTATAAGCCACTTTCGGCGCCGGTCAGCGCGGGTTCCCTGCTTTCGTACACTTAGTGAAAGCAGTCTGCCTGCTTGTGGGACCTGCAAGCAGGCAACCGCTCCACTGTGTCTGCGCCCTGTTAGTCGAAAGCCAAATCCTTAGCTGCAGTGCCTAAAACGAAATAAATCATGCAAGTCATTAGTAGTATAGATATGCCGATTCTGATCCTCCCGAGATCATTTGAAGGTCATTTAGATGGGGTGTGGCTAACCTTGAGATGTGACGTGGGCTTTTCTTATAGGTGCCGATTCTGATCCTCCCTGAAGGTCATTTTGTAACGTTGTGTTTTCAAATGTGATCGTATCTGAAGGGCTTGTTTCAGTGGGGTGTTGGGTAACCTTGAGTTTTTTTGGTTTACATTGTGCCTATGAAATTGGTTGTTTGTGTAACCTTGAGTTTTTTTTTGTGTTAGTGTATAGCTGCTTATTTTGAACGTCCTTGAATGTGACTATTGACTGGATAACCTTGAGATTTGACGTGGTGGATAACCTAGAGATTTGACGTGAGGCCAATTGCAATCCTCCCTGAAGGTCACTGAGATAGGGTGTGGATAGCCTTGAGATCAGTTGTATAATTTTCTTATGAGGCTTGATAGTGATGCTCCCTTAAAGTCATTCAACTGGGGTGGGAATAGCCTTGAGCTTGGCCTCACAGAAGAACGTGTTCTGCTAACGTCAGACCTTGCCACCATAAGCAAGCAACCGGAGGTGGGGGTACGATGCCCTTGAGGATCTAGCTATAAATCGAGGAGGTTCGAGCATCGATGCTACAGTTGCCTGGCTCACAGTGACTAACATATACTCTAATAAAATGCATACATGTAGTGATTGTGGTAAACATTTTACGCGTTCGGACAATTTGCGTCGGCATAAGAGAAATATTTGCAGTGTGAATCCTACAAATGGACCACCAGCTAAAAAAATTAAATTGGATAGTACACCTCCGAATATGATATGTCCTTGCTGCAATGTTTCGCTTCCGAACAATCGAATGGCTGCTCACGCAAGGACATTACAACATAGAACAAATTCATCGATCCCGATCAGTGATGGTGTGAGACTTATTAAAAGTGCATTCAAATGTAGAATTGCCAGCTATAGATTTAGCACATCAGAATTGTACACCGACTTTAAAGAGTTTTTCGAAAATATTAAGCAAAATACGCTAGATGTAATAGAAGAGAAACTTCGAGTGCACAGAGCTCTGAAAGTGAACATCGAAGTATTCGGGAAGTACGTATTACAGACGAGTGATGTAGCAGATATCAAATCCTTCAATACGGTTAATAAAGTAATAGACGAAAGCACAGAGCTGTCTGATGTTTATCAACAATTTGCTGATGAAATTACATCCCAGTCATCTGAGTCTGAGGAGAAGGATTCTGGTATGTTAAATATTTAGAGAAGTGCATAAATTGAGATAGTAACCTTTGTTGTTTTTTTTTTCAGGGTGGGCGATTGAATGTATCCTTTATGCTGAAGTGAACATTAACAAGTTTTCACCATTGGGTGGATCATCTTATATAAAGTTACCATACTTTATAGAGAAGAAGAAGGCAGTGATAAATGTGCGAAATCAAGACCAGTGTTGTTTCGCTTGGGCCGTCACATCAGCGCTACTACCAGCAAGCAACCGAGTAGTGGAAGTGTCGTACTACCCGCATTTTTCAACCATTTTGAATGTCCATGGCATGAACTTTCCCGTTACTCTTAAAGATATCTCATTGTTCGAGAGAATTAATAATATCTCAATAAATATGTATGGGATTGAAAAAATAATCAAAGATGGTAACGTCACATATGAAATAGTTGGTCCATTGAGATATGCTCAGAAGAAATTAGCTTTACATGTCAATCTGCTCTATTTAACGGATGATAAAGGGAATGGTCACTATTGTTGGATAAGAGATGTTTCGCGATTAGCTGCAAATCAGTTAAGTTCAAACGGACATAAGCGGTACTTTTGTGACGGTTGTTTGTTATATTTTTCAACTAAGGCATATCTAGATATTCACCAAAGGAACGATTGCAATCATATATTCACAACAACACCCACAGAGAAACTACGAACTGATAAGTTTGGTAATCAGGTTCCAGAAAACATACTTAAATTCGAGAATTTTGAAAAGCAAATGCCGGTCCCCTTTGTGGTGTATGCGGATTTTGAGTCATTATTAAAACCAATCGATAGTTGTGAACCCAACCCAGAATATTCGTATACAAACGAAACCCACACACATGAACCATATTCATTTTCATATTTTATTAAATCTTCATTTGATTCTGACTTATCCAAATTCGTCTTGTATCGAGGTAAAGACGCAGCGAAAGAATTCGTGACAAGGCTAGAAGCTGATCTTAAAGAACTATATTTCAAATATTTGAAAGATGTAACTCCCATGATCCCTTTAACGCCGGAAGAGCGGATTGAGTTTGACACTTCAACGAAATGTAACATCTGTGAGAAGCCATTTTCAGGATCCGATATTAAAGTTCGCGATCACTGCTACATAACTGGTAAAGTTAGATTTGGGGCTGCACATTCGAAATGTAATTTAAATTTCAAATTACCAAATTTTATACCAATTATAACGCACAATTTAAGTGGGTACGATTGTCACCTATTTACCAAACAACTATCTTCTCATGGAGATAAGATAGACGTGGTAGCCCAGAATAAGGAAAAATACATTTCATTTACAAAAAGTCTGTATATGCATGACTATGTGGACCGAACCGGTAGAATAAGGAGGAAGTTTTTACAAATGAGATTTATCGATAGTTGTCGTTTTCTACCTGGATCTTTGCAAGCATTATCAGACAGTTTGACTAATAGGGGTTTTCTGGAGAGTAAAAAGTATTTTTCAGATCCTAGAGTTTTTAATTTAATTAGACAGAAAGGTGTATTTCCTTACAATTATGTGGATGATGTAAAGAAATTGGACCAGGAATATTTACCATCAAAGGCAGAGTTTTATGATAAGTTAAATGACAAAGATATATCTGAGGAGGAATACGCGAGGGCAATAACTGTATGGAGAACGTTTAACTGTAGGAATCTGGGTGAATATTCTGATATTTATTTACGGACTGATGTTCTTCTCTTGTGTGATGTCTTTGAAAGGTTCAGGAGAAATAGTATGAATATTTACAAATTGGATCCAGCACACTACTACACAACCCCTGGATTGTCTTGGGATGCGATGTTAAAGTATACCAAAATTAGCCTCGAGCACCTTACGGACATAGATATGATTGGGTTCTTTAAGAATGGTATTCGCGGGGGGATAAGTCAATGCAGCGATAGAATGCACGAAGCAAATAATAAATATTTACCAAATTATGATCCATCTAAAGAGTCAACATTTATATCATATCTCGACGCCACGAATCTTTACGGGCATGCTATGTCATCACCTCTTCCAACTGGGGGTTTCGAATGGATGGGGGATTCGGAAATATCTACATTCGAATTAGAAAATGCCAAAATAGACGGTGAGAATGGCTATGTCTTGGAGGTTGATGTGCGATATCCTGAACGGTTACACGATTCACATAGAGACCTTCCGTTTTTGGTGGAAAGTATTACCCCACCAAACGCCAAGACAAAGATTCCGAAACTAATCCCAAATCTGTACGACAAGAAAAAATATATTGTACATTATCGCGTCCTTCAACAAGCTGTAAGGTATGGTTTGCAAGTAACCAAGGTTCACAGGATCCTTAAGTTCAAACAATCGTTCTGGTTGAACGAGTATATCGATCTCTATACGACAATGCGTAATAAAGCAAATAATAAATTTGAAAGGGACTTCTATAAGCTTCTAAACAATGCAATCTTTGGAAAAACTATGGAAAATGTTGATAATAGAAGAGATATAAAGTTGTTCACACATTGGGAGAATCATCGTAATAGCATCGGTGTGGGAGCACTAGTAGCTCGTCCAAATTTCAAGAGTTGTTCCATATTTAACGAAAATCTTGCAGCTATCCATTTAGGAAAAGTTAGAGTACATTATTTCAAGCCAATATACGTGGGATTCTGTATACTAGACATATCTAAAATAGTAATGTATGATTTTTTTTATGGTTTTCTTAAAAAGCAGTTCAACGATAAAGTATCTATGCTTTACTGTGATACAGATTCGCAAATTTTGAAAACTCATACAGACGACTTCTATGAATTTATGAGAAATAATATCAGCGAGTTTGATACTTCAAATTATAAACAAAACAATGAGTTCAAAATTCCAGTCAATGACTCTATTCTGGGTAAAATGAAAGATGAATTTCCAGAAGACCCTATAATAAGTTTTTACGGAACAGGTGCGAAAGCATACTATATCAAGTCAGTTAAGGGAGAAATGAAAAAAGCAAAGGGTGTTAAAAAAGCAGTAATACAAAATCAGTTATGTGGTAATGATTATAAGCATATAATAGAGAATGGTGGTCTGATTTTAAGAAAAATGAATACATTCAAAAGTAGGTTGCATGATGTATATACAGAAGTCAAAAATAAAGTAGCTTTAGCACACAACGATGATAAAAGGTTTATAATTCCAAATACAACAAAAACTTTACCCTGGGGGCACTCTGACATTGAATTTTACCAAACAGACCCCACAACGAATGTAAAATATGCTATCGATGCTATTAATGAGATGACAACGCGCGAAGCTCCTGAAGATGGTAATTTAGATCTACTTATACAATTAATGTTAGCCGAAGTTTCTAGATATTAGATTTAAGTTACTGTACGCTTGTAAAGTAGGATAGTATTGAATACATGCTTGAAGAATAAAGCTGGCCATTTTATTTCAACTTTTGCGCCTAAACTGACACTACTCATCACCAACATCATATTCAGTGGCAAACGACATGACTACAGTTGTTGTAGATATTCAAGGATATCATATCGAATCAAAATTTGATCCAAAAGAGGTAGCATTTAAGAAAGATGGAATATTGTACCATTACATTGTTAAACCTATGGTTCACTTCAGTAGACTGAACGTGAAAGACCAGAGAACTGTTAAGTTTGTGGAAAAGTATAATCATGGTATTAGATACAAAGCAGGAAATACAGATGCTAACCAAATAATGAAAATAATCAAGCATCACGTTAACAACGGTGATATAGTCTTTCTGAAGGGCCATCAAAAATATATCTATCTACTCAAATCTGTTGCTGAGCTGAGCTTAGAAAACGTGGAGATAGTGAATTTGGAGACCGATAATGATATCCAGCTTAACGTGAACTTGAACAGAGAATCAATATGTGATGATGTAATAAGGTGTAATTATCACTCCAAAAACAGAAACGGTAGGTGTGCCTTGAGTGTTTGCACGATGATTGATTTGTGGATAAGGAGATACCGTTCAACCATCAAAGAGCAGAAAGGAAATCTTCATTTACTACAAGACGACCAATATAATTCCAAGTTACATTACTAATGTTATTTTGTTGAACAGGTTGTATTAGTATTCCAATATATTCATCAGAAAGATATCAGACTGTTTCATTTAATACATACCACGATACATGCCAAAGTGTATAGGGTGGCTCATATTGAAGTTTTGTTAGCAAAATTAATTCATTTCTCGAAGTATAAAAATTAACCTTATTCAAGAAATGTTGTTATAGCCAGACGTGTAAGTAAGAAACACAGGGATGACCGAAAACGTCTGGCAACATGGCAGTAGATATGGCAGGGTTTTGGGGGCTGTCCCTCATTCCCTCCACTCAAGCGATTCGACCTATTAAAGTAGTGGGCGGATACCTCTATCCCACTCTTCCTTCTAACCAATCAAAAATGGGGAGAGGTTGATCAGTAAGCGATTAGGGTAGGAGTTTAAGGCATAAAACTGCTGGTCGGAACCAGGAGAGGTCATTCTGTTTAGCTTTCGAGAACAGACAAGCAGCTACAGCCACCTTCCAGCAACAAGCGACTAATTCGAGGATGTCTGCAAAGATGAATGTAAGTATAAATAATTTGGGTATAATTTGAGGGGCTGCTCTGCCAACTGTTGGCAATGATATACGTTTCTAAGCATTTTTTTCTTTTATTGTTACAGATGACCACCGATGCCCTGTACCATTCCGACGATGACGACTTCCAACCTTCACCAGCTAAGTGACCAGCACCGCAACCATCCGCCTCCGTGGCGGGGCCAAGCCCGACCACTAGGAAAAGGACGGCGCCGGTGAAGGTAACGACTGGCACAAAACGCCAGAAGAAGGACGGTAGCGCTTCCGAAAATAAATTGGTTGCGAAGCAATCAAAGCCTTTGAGGAAGACGAAGGAAAGCCGACCGTCGACTTCGATGCCGCAAAAGAAGCGAAAAGAGGGTGTTAGAATGAAGTCGTGTAAGTCAGCATACAAGACTTTCAGCATACAAGACTTACGCGGCTCAATACCAACAATATGAGCCCTTCCTTTTCACTTCAGTTGCTGCACCGGAGTCGACAGTGGATTTCTCGTTTCTTAACGAGGCCCCGACTACGACGGATCCCAGTTGTTTTCGCAAGTCACCTATCCGGGTGTTGGCTGGACTTGAGGAGCCTGGTGTGGTGTCGTCGTCGATAACTCCACCGGAACGGTGTCAAGCAAAAATTGTGGTGCATGAAAATTTGATAGTCACCGCTCCAGTAGAATTATCAACGAAGGCACCTTCAGAGCCCGATGAAGGACCGTCAACCTCGGAGCGGTATCGTACACCCTCACCGACGCCATCCCGTAAGCTGCCAGCGAGGACACCGAAGATACTAGCGACCGAACCGTCCCAGGAGTCGCTAGCATCTTCGGCATCTAAGGAGAGCGGCAGCTCTAGCAGTAGTGGTTGTAGTGGTAGTAGTAGTAGTAGCAGCAGTAGCAGTGAGCAGTGAGTAGCAGAGAAAGGCAATACTGAGAGTGGCGAGTGCATACAGGACGGTGTCGACTAAAGCACTTCAAGTGGTAGCCGCCATCCCACCTATCGACCTCCTTATAACCGAGAGAGCCGAGCTATATAAACTGGGAAGAACGATTTCAGCCGCTGATAGGAATGAAGCACGCGCGAGAACATTAGCAAAATGGCAGAATATCTGGGACGAGACACTGGATGTGGGGCAGTGGACGAAGCGCTTGATACCCAACATTAGGGTCTGGCTGTGCTGTCCATTTAGGAGAACGAACTACCACTTGACGCAAGTGCTGACGGGACATGGATCCTTTCGGGCGTACACGTATAGAATAGGAAAGGACCTGGGCAGCGACTGCATATATTGCGGAGAGGAGGACAACGTAGAGCATACAGTGTTCAAATGCAGCAGATGGGAGAACATAAAATCTAGAACATACAATGTTTTAGGCAAAATGATTACACCAGAAAACATGGTGGCGACTATGACCGAAGATGAGCGAAAGTGGGAAGAGCTGATGACTATGATAAGGCAGATCATGAGCCTGAAAGAAAAGGAAGAAAGAGCCTGGAAGGGTCTAAACATATAGGGCCCATATTATGGTAAAAGTGACAGCCGACGCGCTGATGCACACCACGACGTGGTATTTCCGGTGTTGCGGCGTAGTTTGTATGATGGTTGTAAGGAGAAAAGAGGGAACGGGTTTTACTCAGTCGGACCTTTGTCGGTGTGTTGGGTGGGCTCCGCCCGCCGGGCCCCGCTTGACATGACGACAATGGGTTCAAGCTGTTTCTACGTTGGGCGGGCGGTTCCTCTCTCACGCCTCCGGGTGTGGGCGTGGCTCTGCCCTGCGATAATGCCAATTTCCTAAACCCTCTATAATAAAAAAAAGTAGCAGTGAGAAAGTGGCTACTACTACGAATGAAACCACTATGCTTGGCCCACTAGAGTCCTTCTATGCTGGCCAACTGCAAAAGGTCGAAAGGGACCTGCAGAAGGCGGAGGCGGACAAGATGGAGTTGTCCGAAGAAGTGCAGTCGCTGCAGATGCTCGTTGACTTAAAACGAAGCGTCGTCGAGGAAAGGCAGCGACTGCAGGAGCGTCTCCTGCAGTTGGACCAGCGTTTGGCAGAGATCGATGGTGCGGTGCAAGCTGGTGAACATATTGTCACGACGGCCTCTTTTTCTTCACCCAGGGAATCAAACTTGACGTAACTTTCGTTTCGTTTTACTTCACAACTCGATACAATATCTCTTAACCTTATCTCAGGTACAACTCAACTCAACTCCAACGCTACCCGTAGCACCTTATATATACTTCATCGAACCATCTAGAGCATTCGATGACATTTCTAGAATCCATCCGACATTCTCGAAAACTCTAGACGATTCGATGACGTTTACACTTCAAAAGATCTAACCTAGCCCTTTGACTTTACATCATGTATGACAACTAATGACAACTAATACAAATACACGAATACCATAATATACAGTGTGTTACATTCTTCCCCCCTTTGCGTTCGGCGTCCTCGACGAACAACTTCGATTCTTGTATCACCACAGACGTCATCATAGTCGACCTTCGGTTTTCCACTTTCCGTACGTAACCTGTAGACTACGTCATGAGGTGCTTCATCACCGCGTAGGGTTCCTCTCCATGGCGTTGTAGCTTCGGACATCTACCCTTTCTTCCGTCGTGAGTTGCAAGACCATACCAGATCACCTCGTAACTGCGATATTCTTTGCCCAACTTGCGATTCTCATTTTCAGCTCCAGCAGGATTCTCTTTTCCTAGCTCTGTTATCATTCTCTTCAGTAGCACCTTTTCGCCTTGACGACTGTCACCTCTCGACACTTCCTTCTTCCCATCACTCAGGCTATTCTCCACTTCCTCTCTGAGCCTGCCGAGTTCGTCTTCCACCTGCACAATCCTGTTCTTTTGCTTAACATTCTCGCTTTTGAGTTGCGTGGTCTGGTCAAAACCCCATGATGCGTCCTTGAGTGCAGCGCCAAACTCTGCTCCTATCTTCGAGTTTCCTTTCCCCAGTTGTGCCAATCTCTCTTCTAACTTTACGTCGTAAAATGGCTTCGCTAATATTGCGGACACACCCTTCTTTGTATCCTCAGTAACCTTATTCAGTTCTCTCTTCTTCTTATCGATCTCAATTTCCAGCTGTGTAGTCTTCTGCTCCACGTTACCGTTTTCATTCTTCATATGCTTCATCCCGGAGTTACCATACTCTACTTCAGTTAATGCGTTTTCCAGCTCTTTTTTTAGTCGAGCATTCTCATTTTCCAAATTCATCAGTCGCTGTTTAGTTTTACTATCAACTTCTCTTGCATTGCACAAATCTTCCTGTCGCTTTTTCGCATTGTCAACCTCGCCGCTCAAATCTGTTTTCAGCTTCTTGTTTTCTGCTTCAAGCTGCGCCAACCTTTCTCTCAACTCATTCTTCTTGATACCGACCCTTTTGGCTCTATCAATCGCGTTGTTCAAGTTCTTTTTACAGAATGCATACTCAGCCTCCATCTGATTTATCTTCTGTTTAAGCGCTGCACTTTCATCTTTAACTTGGTCGCATTCCCTCTCTGCTTTCTTCGACTGATTCAAAGCTTTCAATCTCTTGATTTCGCCCTTCAAAGCAGACACTTCTTTATTGAGCTTCCTCAAGGCTACTTCGTGTTGTTCATCCTTCTTTAGCAGATTCTGTCTATTCGTTTCAAACGTGCTCTTAATATGCATACTTCTCCATTCTTGAGAGGAAAGCAGCTGCTTCATCCTATCCCGGTCTGCTCTAAGTTCCCTCATGGCTACTGCGTGTTGTTGCTGAAGCTTGGCAATACTTCCTTCGTTCTTCTTTACCAAATTCTTTATGTGTCTGTCAAACTGCACCTTCATTGAGTTTATCGTGTCTTGCATAGATTTCATTTTGTTCGCATATTCATCTGCCTTTTCTACATCCGCTTGTATCTTATCAACCTGGGTGCGGCAGCCTGCCCTAAGATGCCCTTTCTGCCCACATCTCCAGCACCTAAACTTCTCAGCTCTTTCTAGGCTTGTGCGAACTGGGTTTCTTTGGAAGGTACCACCTCTTCTTCTTGGAGTGAACGCTGTTGCCCTGACTTCTACTTCATCATCTTGTTCTAAAGAGCGCATCCTCCGTGTCATTCGCGTAGCTTTTGTGGCAGCTTCAATTTCTAGAGCCTTGACCAAAGCATCTTGTAAGGTTCTGGGACTGGATAGTCTTACGATTCTCTGGACGTCAAGGTCTGCAATTCCTTCGACAAACTGACGAGCAGCGACGTATTCCTGTGTCTCGATGGGACTGCTGACGAATGCTCGTTTAGCTAAGCTTTGGACTTCGTATGCAAATGTGGTTAAATCTTCCTTTGCTTGTTGTGTCCGTTATGCAACTGGCCATGCAACAGCTCTGTTAAGTGTGCATCTCCAAAGCGTAACTTTAGTGCAGATGTTATCTTACCATAGTCACGTAGGTCTGATGCGCAGAGATTTTCCAAAATAGCTGCGGCAGAGTCTCTTAGCATGGATGTCAGCACACAAGCTTTTTCTTCATTTGACCAGTTGTTCATACGTGCGATATTTTCAAATTGGATATAATAAATGTCCCAGGACGTTTTGCCATTGTACGGATAGGGCTTTGCTACTACGCCACTGTGTCTATCAGGAAAAGCTGGTGGTACAGCTGTTAAACAACGCTCACCTGCACTAACTTCTCGCAGCTCCTCTCTGATCATTTCCTTGACCTGATCTTTCACCTGCTGTAGCTGTTCTTCAACGTACCTTTGTGATGTCGCTAGCTGTTCCTCAACATGCTTTTGTGATGTCGCTATTTGAGTCTCTACTGCACTAATACGCTGGTCTTGATTTTCTAATGCCTGACTTACGATACTCTTCAAGTCTGCGACTGCCTCGTCTTGATGGCGCTTCTGGTCCTCCAACCTAGTCATCACCAGTTCCTGCCCACTCTTCAAACCTGAAATTGCCTCATCCTGGTGGTGCTTTAGTTTTTCTTCAAGATCTCGCATATTTGTTCTCGTTTCGGCTGCACTTCTTTCTAAGCTGGTTCTCGTTTCCGCTGCACTCTGTTCTAATCTGTTTCCCATTTCTTGTAGCATAGTCATCAACGCATTCATTTCGGACGCCACAGCTCTCGTTACTGGCATTAATGGACACTGTATTCACTTCTTCTTTCCTTTTCCTGGCTTGATTCGATGGATAATCCCACTTCTGACACCAATTGTCACGACGGCCTCTTTTTCTTCACCCAGGGAATCAAACTTGACGTAACTTTCGTTTCGTTTTACTTCACAACTCGATACAATATCTCTTAACCTTATCTCAGGTACAACTCAACTCAACTCCAACGCTACCCGTAGCACCTTATATATACTTCATCGAACCATCTAGAGCATTCGATGACATTTCTAGAATCCATCCGACATTCTCGAAAACTCTAGACGATTCGATGACGTTTACACTTCAAAAGATCTAACCTAGCCCTT
Source organism: Callosobruchus maculatus (assembly GCA_951848785.1). Lineage (NCBI taxonomy): Eukaryota > Metazoa > Arthropoda > Insecta > Coleoptera > Chrysomelidae > Callosobruchus > Callosobruchus maculatus. The sequence continues at coordinate 739,146 of CATOUR010000057.1, forward strand.
TGACTTTACATCATGTATGACAACTAATGACAACTAATACAAATACACGAATACCATAATGTACAGTGTGTTACAATATGAAGGAACGGGAGCGGATCGTTGGGGAAAGGGTAGCGCGGCTGAAAGAAAAAAAGGAAAAACTGGTGGGACGGATGGCTACGGTCATAGCTTATAAAGATGACCCTATCTGTCTGTCCCAATCCCAGTAGTTTTTTATGTATATATTTTTTCCTTTGTTTTTCCATTGTTAACTTGTAGATATTTAGAGTTAGTTGTATGTATGTATATATTTTTCCATTGAGAATTAGCATTATGCATTTATTTTATTTAGTTTGATATTTTTCATAGTTAATAAATTAAAATGTATATTTGTGGAAAAATAAAACAAAAGAAAAACAATTTAGATTTTAAAAAATTTTGTAAAAAAATGTTGAAATTTAGGTCTTTATTTGTATATAGGGGTTAGTGATTTGTGTACATTTTTATATAATAGTAGTAATGTGCAAATATATTTTTATGTATATCTTATAATTGAGAAAATATATAAAAAAGTTTTAGTTGATGAAAAAATATTTGTGAAAAAAAAGTCTTTAAATTTTGTATTCATTTGTATGTAGGTGTTAGATATTTGTGTAAATTTTTCTAGAATAGTAGTAATATACAAATGTATTTTTTGATCATAATAACTTTTATGTATCTTATAATTCAAAAATAAAGAAATTGAAATAGATATATATCGATTCTGAAATCTAGTTTATTTCTGATTAATAAATGAGAAAAAATATGCAAAAAAAAAATTGTTTATGAAAAAAAAATAATTGTGAAAAAAAGTTCGTAAGTATTTGACAAAAACAAATAGGTTAGTTTATGAAAAATATATGTGAAAACAATTATAGGTTGGTTTCTAAGACAACAGGATAGTGCATAGTCTCCAATTACACATAGTGCTTACTGGGTCGTGCTAAGTTTCGGTAAAGGTGGAGGTTAGGTCGACTGCTGCGCCGTCGACTAATATCGACACGGGCGGTGGGTCGACGGCGGAGCCGCGCATGCAAAGGCGAGGCGGAGGCCCATTTTGATCTGTCGGTCTGTCGGTCTGTCGGTCTGTCGGTCTGTCGGTCTGTCGGTCTGTCGGTCTGTCGGTCTGTCGGTCTGTCGGTCTGTCGGTCTGTCGGTCTGTCGGTCTGTCGGTCTGTCGGTCTGTCGGTCTGTCGGTCTGTCGGTCTGTCGGTCTGTCGGTCTGTCGGTCTGTCGGTCTGTCGGTCTGTCGGTCTGTCGGTCTGTCGGTCTGTCGGTCTGTCGGTCTGTCGGTCTGTCGGTCTGTCGGTCTGTCGGTCTGTCGGTCTGTCGGTCTGTCGGTCTGTCGGTCTGTCGGTCTGTCGGTCTGTCGGTCTGTCGGTCTGTCGGTCTGTCGGTCTGTCGGTCTGTCGGTCTGTCGGTCTGTCGGTCTGTCGGTCTGTCGGTCTGTCGGTCTGTCGGTCTGTCGGTCTCTCGGTCTCTCGGTCTCTCGGTCTCTCGGTCTGTCGGTCTGTCGGTCTGTCGGTCTGTCGGTCTGTCGGTCTGTCGGTCTGTCGGTCTGTCGGTCTGTCGGTCTGTCGGTCTGTCGGTCTGTCGGTCTGTCGGTCTGTCGGTCTGTCGGTCTGTCGGTCTGTCGGTCTGTCGGTCTGTCGGTCTGTCGGTCTGTCGGTCTGTCGGTCTGTCGGTCTGTCGGTCTGTCGGTCTGTCGGTCTGTCGGTCTGTCGGTCTGTCGGTCTGTCGGTCTGTCGGTCTGTCGGTCTGTCGGTCTGTCGGTCTGTCGGTCTGTCGGTCTGTCGGTCTGTCGGTCTGTCGGTCTGTCGGTCTGTCGGTCTGTCGGTCTGTCGGTCTGTCGGTCTGTCGGTCTGTCGGTCTGTCGGTCTGTCGGTCTGTCGGTCTGTCGGTCTGTCGGTCTGTCGGTCTGTCGGTCTGTCGGTCTGTCGGTCTGTCGGTCTGTCGGTCTGTCGGTCTGTCGGTCTGTCGGTCTGTCGGTCTGTCGGTCTGTCGGTCTGTCGGTCTGTCGGTCTGTCGGTCTGTCGGTCTGTCGGTCTGTCGGTCTGTCGGTCTGTCGGTCTGTCGGTCTGTCGGTCTGTCGGTCTGTCGGTCTGTCGGTCTGTCGGTCTGTCGGTCTGTTGGTCTGTCGGTCTGTCGGTTTGTCGTCCTGTCGGTCTGACGGTCTGTCTGTCTGTAGGCATTCTTCTAGCCACGTAATCTCAGTAACCGCTGCATGGATTGTGATGAAACTTGGGCAGCGATATGCTGTGAGGTCGTAGTAGGTAATGTTCCTATAATTTTGAAAATCGTTATATGGGCCGGAGCTCGGGCCGGAGTAATTAGCAAAAAACAAAAAATTTCAAATATTCCTGGAACTTCGCTTTTAGGCGTTTTCAGAGTTCTTGATCATTTTCTACTTTTTGGGGGGGGGGGTGAGTTTGGGGTGGTTGAGGGGTGGGGGGTTATAAAACTGAAAAATTTGTTTCATTTCTAATGAGCTATCCATTGATATGTGAATGAAAAACCTAGCGGCATGATACAGTTTTTAGGTCCATCCGAACATTGCATGCTTATTATAGAAACCACGGGATTTGTGATGTTTACTTACAAGTATTATTTTAGATCGTTCTATATTGCGTAACGCGAAAATTGTTCAATATATTTTAATGAAATTTTGACACCGTATTACTACCGTGGCGAGGATGGAAACGGCGTATGCTTTGGAAAAATCGTGTCAGTGGCGGCGCAGCAATAATAAAAAAACTGAAAATATAAAAACAGCTCAAACTTTGTTTATAGACGTTTTAGGGGTTCCTGATCATTTTCTATTTTTATTAGGTGGGGGTGAATTTGGGTTGGTTGGAGGGTGGGGGGTTGTAAAACTGAAAAATTTGTTGTATTCATAATGGGCTGTCCATTGATCTTTGAATGGAAAACCTAGCGGCATAATACATTTTTTACGTTCATCCGAACATTGCCTTGCTTGTTATAAAAACCAAGGGACTTAGAGCTTGTGATGTGTACAATCATTATGAGTTTTGTTTTAGATTGTTCTATATTGCGTAACGCGAAAATTGTTGAATTGATTTTAATGGAATTTTGACACAATATTGCTACCGCGGCGAGGATGGAAAACGGGTATGTTTTGGAAAAGTGGTGTCAGTGACGGCGCAGCAACAGTGAAAAAACTAAAAATATAAAAACAGCTCAAACTTTGTTTTTCGGCGTTTTGGGGTTCCTGAACATTTTCAATTTCTTTTGCGTCGGGTGAAATTGGAGCGGTTGGGGGTGGGGGGTGGTAAAACTGAAAAATTTGTTGTATTCATTATAGTCTGTCCATTGACCTGTAGAAGAAATACCTAGCGGCACATTGCACTTTTTTAGGTCCATCTGAACATTAGCTTGCCTATTACAGAAACCAATTTTGTAATGTGTAAATACGAGATTTGCTTTATTTAGTTCTATGTATGTATATTTCGTAAAGCGAAAATCATGCAATTGATTTTAATGAAATTTTGACATAGAATTTACTACCGCGGCGAGGATGGAAAAATAATCTGTTTTTGAAAAACCGTGTCAGTGGCGGCTCAGTAATAATAAAAAAACCAAAAATATAAAATCAGATCAAACTTCGTTGTTAGACGGGTTGGAGGCTCTTGATCGTTTGGCATCGTCCAGTTGAAGCATGCAGAAAAAAACTGTTGCGTCCTAGTCCCTAAGGAGGGAGACGCAAGAAAGTGTTTACGAGGGTTTTTGTGTTGGATGTTTTTTTTGTGGGCGGGTGGGCGATGGTTTAGTTGCACGGGGATTTCAGACTATAGCTTCATACAATGGGAAATAATAAAATGGTATCATCAATATGTGTGGGAAGTACTGAGTCAATCAACTTGACTCCATCTTTTAACCAGTATTTTTCAATGTGACAAAACATGGTGTTAGGTCAATGTAAGTTGTTTTTTTTTTGATATAGTATACTTTCTTGGAGTCCAAACGTCAGTCATACCTAACCTCTAGTTATTTTCTAGACAATAACTAAAGGGTAATAACTTTTGATCGAAACCTCTTAAACTCATCGTGTGGTTTTGTATCTTTTGTTTTGTCACACGACAATAAAATGTTTATGTTAAAGCAGCGTTTTAATAACGTTTTTCCTGCGTCTGCAGTACAGTCGGTTTGAAAACGAATTAGATTTAGGTATTTATAAGGGGAGGTGTGGTATTGATGTAACAGTGACACAGATTATTAAAATGAGACAGTTCCACCGCAATTTCCTTCTAAAATCGCTAGCGTCTATACTATCTATACCTGGTGTAGAATATTACGTGGTACAATAACATAGTAGAATAGTTATTAAAGATAGAACGAATAATGATAACAGATACTTAAAAAATTCAACGTTACACCCTTTACCATAAAATTCGTCTACCAAGCTAATCTGCAAAGGAAATCGAATACTCTCGAATAGTCAGGATATCAAAGAGACCACTTACTTGGTGAAAAGACGTCAGGGAAAGTTCAGCTAGACAAGAGGTGATAGCATTAGTCAGAGTCGAGCCTGTATTTTGAAAATGCTCATGAGCACCTTCCACATTCAACCGCTACATTACATGCTCAATATTATTGTTATGTTAGTCTGCTGTAATACTGATATTATCTCCCAATCAATGGTGACAGTTCGGAATGTTTTCGAACTACATCAGAGGCTTCGAACATAGCTTGAGAATGATCTCAGTATTTTCAAAGATATAAAGCGCAATCCCACAGTACCGCCACTTTGCTACTCGTCCGTTATGTGTGCGGACCAGGGGAGAGCGCAAACCCAAAGGTGCCACATGGACGGCAAAAGTGTGTCTTGGCTTCACAACTGATCATACCCGCCACATCGATTTACGGCGCCTTAGATACGAATGTGATTCCAAGTCTGATTTGCTATGCGATAGATCTATCTAGGTATGTACCCCTGTAAATGAGTGAAGACTTTGACCTGGGAACATGCCCTTCAAGTGACACAGGTAGAATTACTGCAATGCACCTCCCAAAATATGAAGCCATGGGTGCAATGGACAGACTACATCCTACCCTCATGAATTGCCTAACACCTTGTCCTCCAGGCCGTACAAGTACGCCAGCTATTGATTACCGCGGAGAGGGTGAGGTGTTTATATTAAGACATGAAGTGCCTCTATCGTGCCCCTCAGGAATCATGTGATTGTACTCAACTGTCACAACTCTTGTCCCAGGTCTCGTTAGGGAGTTGAAGCAGTACCCCAGATCTAGTTAGGGGGTCCTTAGTTCATTAATTGAGCTGGAGTCAGACAGGTATGCTAATGCTAATGATTGCTGCAGAGACGATGATTAAGTAACCTCAACCGTACTCCCTAGCAAATCAATGATCATACCTCACCGTTGCAAAATCCCTGGTCTCGTTAGGGAGTCGAAACGGTACCCCAGGTCTCTTTAGGGGGTCCTCCAATTCAACTAAGATGGTGGGCTGGAATTAGGTAGGTACGCTACTGCTACAGATTACTTCAGAGAGGATGAGGTAATTAGAATAATACATAAGTAACCTCCACCGTTAGGGGGTCGAAACTGTACTCCACGTCTGGTTAGGGGGTCCTCCGCAGAGATTCTAGTTAGCTACCTTTTATCTCATTATTTCAATCAGTTATAGCTTCAAAGCTAGTTAATGGTTAAAACAAGCACATGGATGAGCTAAATGGAGACAGTACTCAGTGAAAACTGACTAACTAGGTAATTGCAATCACAGTCACTGAAGCACCACGCGTTCCGATACAACCGTAAACTGGCTTGTATTTGCTTTTGTGTATTTTTCACGCAGGCAAAAGGGATAACCACTTAGGGCCGATTTCTCAATGTCCAGTTAAAAGTGTCAGATAGGTAGCTGCCAGATAGCGTTTCTATGGATACAACTGTCAGATAAGATTTACGTGAATTCATAAGTTTAACTAATTGTTTAAACAATTTATCTGATCGATAACCGTTAACTTCCAGATAAATATTTAACTGGGCATTGAGAAGCTGACCCTAAGACCCATAATGCCCTTAACAAATAACTACCTTTCAAGTGCTCATAACATAAGCAAACCAGATGGCGTTCTCTGAAGTTTGGTAACATAAGCGGGTACTTACAGGGTGAGTGTCATGCAGAATGATAGCGTTTCTATGGATACAACTGTCAGATAAGATTTACGTGAATTCATAAGTTTAACTAATTGTTTAAACAATTTATCTGATCGATAACCGTTAACTTCCAGATAAATATTTAACTGGGCATTGAGAAGCTGACCCTAAGACCCATAATGCCCTTAACAAATAACTACCTTTCAAGTGCTCATAACATAAGCAAACCAGATGGCGTTCTCTGAAGTTTGGTAACATAAGCGGGTACTTACAGGGTGAGTGTCATGCAGAATGATGGTTAAAATAAAGTACGCTTCCACGAGTTTACTGGCACTTTTGTTAATTATTCTTTAAAGTGACTTTTTTATTTCCTATTCTAAGCAATAAACAAACTGATTACAAACGTATGTTCAAAATTTGTGCATAATTAATGGCCGTAGGAGCTGCATATACGAAAGTGTACTGCATTCTCATTGGCCAGACGGTATTTGATCGCACTACTTTACTGGTTGTGGTCCTGTTGAGGCTTGAGCATGTTTTCCGGCGAAGTGAAGCGGCTCTCCAAATATAAGCGATATTGGGTGATAATATCCTTGGGCTGTCTTCATCCATTCTTGTTATCACGAGTTTATTAGATCAAAGCTAGTGATATATGATTCTGAAAAATCAGTGACTGGAACTTGACCTATCGATATTTATATCCGCACGATCATTGTTGACATGGAGCACATTATTTTTATTTTTATTAATCCTATCATTCGTTCAATAATCTGAATTGAGTAGCTGTGTTTAAAATCATGTAACATTTATATGTAGCATAATATCCACAAAAAAGTTAACTACGGCAACGCCGCCTTCTCCCTGCTGCGCAGACGAGAACCCTACTTTTGGGCAATGACCCGACCTATTCCATTTTGTACCTGCCTAGTGGTAACATGTAGCAATTACAATTATTATACGTTTAACAGGTGCTTTGTACCTTTTATTTTTCTACCATTCATTCTACAACCAAGTCAAGTCAATTCATACAGTCCACACATACAAGATCAAGATGAACCAGTGCTAGGGCGTCTATTTACCCTAACATAAAATTTGGTCCTCTCGCGGATTTGCGATTAGAAGAAAGAAGAATCCATTTTTGCTGATTATTTCCGAAACAATTCTTGTTCCCGACGGCGGTCTAGGGCTGAGAGGCGTTCGACGGTCAAGGTCAGACGGCTGAAAGCAGACAATTTATCGTTATCGAAGTCTCCAAGAGATGAGCACTGAACCAAGGCACCAGGAGCCCAGGAGATAAGTACATGCATGTTCATGGCAATTAAGTTTAAGTGATACATTCCTAGTTTCCTACATTTCATCCATTTCAAAGCTTTTTCTACGTACGTACAAGTCATTTTGGATCGTTTGATTTAGCAATTTAGAGGTTATGTTCTATTTTAACCTAAGTTTTTAACGACGATTTCACGTGTCTTATTTGAGGTTATATTCTATTTTAACCTTACTTTTGACTATTTTTCGATCTATTAACTGTTATCAGCGCAATTTGATAGCTCAATTTAGCGATTTAAGGGTTATATCCTATTTTAACCTACCATTTTTACCTATTTCACTGTGTTGAAGGTTGTAGCCTATTTTAACCGACTAATTGCCTTTGGGTTTTGAGCTATTTGTGCCTATTGATAGTGCATTTTAAGTATTTTAACTATTTACGATCCATTACGAGTTTCGTTGCAATCGAAAGTCGCTATTTTACTATTTTAAGTGCTATTTTCATGTTAAAAAATGTCTTTGAAGGAACTTATTCGTAATAGGGCTTCAATTAAGCAAAAGTTGATACTTTTAGAAAAATTTATTGAAACAATTAAGACTTCTGCCCCAGATAGTAAGCCGAGTCTTACAGACATAGAGATTCGTTTCAAAAATCATGAAGGTCTATTATCAGTGTTTGACAAAATACAGTCAACAATAGAATCTAAGTGCAATGAGGAGCACTTAGAGGAGCATTATTTGGAAAGGGAGGAGTTCCAGGAAAGGTACTATGTTTCTCAACGTTTTTTAAGTGATTATTTGAAGAATGCCTTTGATAGTGTGAATCAAAGCCAGCCACAAAGTAATTTGGTTACTAATTTCGATCCTTTGCAAAATATGTTGCTCCCTAAAATAAAACTACCAACATTTTCTGGAGAATTTCAACACTGGACACCATTTAAAACATCTTTTATGGCTACTATTTTGAACAATGTCTATTTGAATGACAATCAGAGGTTCCAATTCTTAAAAGTTTCTTTGCAAGGCTATGCGTTAAGGCTAATTGAAGGTCTAGAAAATGTAGTCAATCCATTTGAAAAAGCGTGGCAACTGCTATGTGATCGCTTTGATAAAAAACATTTTATTTTAGATTGCCACCTTAAGGCTTTATTAAGTTTACAGTCATTACAGAGGGAGAACTATTCAAGCTTTAGGGCTCTATTAGATGAAGTATCCAAACATCTAACAGCATTAGATGGTTTAGGCGTTTCAAAAGAAGAGTTATTTGATTCGTTTTTAATACATGTTATTTCTAGTAAGCTCGATAAAAATACTCTGCGAGTTTGGAAAGAGTGTAAGCATAATACAGAACTACCAAGTTTAAATGAATTTATGGATTTTCTTAAAGATAAATCTGATATTTTGCAGAGTCTAGATGCATCAGATCAAAAGGGAAATAGTATGAATCACAAGTTTCACCAATATTCAAACAAACCAACATGCCCAGTTAATGTAGCTGTAAATAGAGCAATAAAATGTAACTATTGTAAAAAGGACCATACAATTTATAAATGTTCAGAGTTTTTAGCACTTTCTGTTGATGAGAGAATCAAAAAAGTTCAAAGTTTAAATCTTTGTTTAAATTGTCTATTAACAGGACATGATGCAAGTAAATGCAGATTAAATACTTGTTCTGTGTGTAAGCATAAACATAACACATTGTTACATAAATATGTAAAGACAAATGCAGACTCTAATGCAGAAACACAGCCTTCAGCTAGTTCTGTGGAAAATTCTACTAGAGTTCAAAACTTTTCAATTCAATCCCAGGAACCTATTGATGCAAGCAAATCAAATCATGTGCTTTTATCAACAATTGCTTGTAAAATTAAAGATGCTCAAGGTAACCTGCATGACTGCAGAGCCTTACTCGATTGTGGTGCGCAAACCAATTTGATCACAGAAAAACTATGTAAGAAATTGAACGTACCCTTAGAATCTACAAATATTTCTCTTGTTGGTTTTAATCAAGCCAAATCACACTTGAATAGGAAATGCTTAGTTAGACTTTTTTCCAATTATAATAATTATCAGTGTGACATTTCCTGTTTAGTAGTTCCTGTAATTACCTGCAGTATTCCACCTCATCATTTTGATGTTTCTCAGTTAGGTATTCCTTCAAATATTCCTCTCTCTGACCCTATGTTTGAATGTCCCAGAGATGTGGATCTATTACTTGGTGCTAGTATATTTTGGGAATTGCTTTTAACTGGCAAAATTCAATTAGGAAAAGATTTACCTAGCTTGTATAATACACAATTTGGTTGGATTGTGACAGGTAATATACCAATTCAGAACAACGTTTCAGTTTGTAATTTAACAACAGTGCATATCCCTGAAGATGATCAGCTCAAAAAGTTTTGGGAGCTTGAAGAGCTCAAAAATACTCCATTAAAATCAGCTGACGATTTAGAATGTGAAGCTTTATTTGAAAAAGACACTAGTAGATCAGAAAACGGACAATTTGTGGTAAAGTTTCCTTTGAAATATTCACCTCAGCTTTTAGGAGATTCAAAGGAGACAGCTATTAAAAGATTTATTTCGTTAGAAAAGAAATTTTGTAATGAGACATTTAAAAGTCTGTATAGTGATTTTATTCATGAGTACAAAGCTTTAGGTCATATGACTCTAGTCTCTACTGACTCAGAGGAAACTTCATATTTTTTACCCCACCATGGCATTCTTAAAGAAAGTAGTGTAACCACTAAATTAAGAACAGTTTTTGATGGTAGTTGCAAGACCTCAACTGGATGGTCACTAAATGACTTGCAGTATATAGGACCTAAAGTTCAAAATGACATATATGACATTCTTTTGCGTTTTAGAACATACCTGTTTGTTGTGTCTGCAGACGTTTCTAAAATGTACAGACAAATAATTATGCATCCAGATCATAGACATTTACAAAAAATAATTTGGAGAGATAATCCTGAACAAGAATTTTCTATTTATCAATTAAATACTGTGACATATGGAACTCGAGCAGCTCCATATTTAGCCATAAAATGTGTTCAACAATTAGCGCATGAACATAAACATCAATTTCCAGATGCATGTCAAACAATTTTAAGAGACATGTATGTCGATGATTTACTATCAGGTTCAAATGATTTAAACGAATTAAAACGTAGATGTAAAGATATTTTTGCTATATTAGAATCAGCAAATTTCATTTTGAGAAAATGGAATTCCAACAATAGAGATGTCATTTCCAGTTTTAGTAATTCAACAATTGAGAATTCAGTATTAAACATTGGTGACCAAACAAGTTGTTCCACATTAGGGATTCAATGGGTCAATACAAGTGATGTCTTGAAGTATAAAATTAAAGATCTGTCTTCAGAAAATAATATTACAAAAAGATACATTTTATCGATCATAGCTCAAATATATGATCCATTGGGATTATTAAGTCCTGCCATTATATTAATTAAAATTTTAATTCAAGAACTTTGGTCTTTACATATCCCGTGGGATTCATCTATTCCAGCAGATTTGAAAGGTAGATGGATACAATTTCAACATGAACTTCTTACTTTAAATTCGCTCAATATTCCCAGGAATGTGATTCCTAAAAATTTTACGATTGTTGATGTTCACTGTTTTTGTGATGCATCAAACAAAGCTTATGCTAGCTGTGTCTATGTTCGCAGTATTGATTCAGATGGAAATTACCAGGTACACTTACTATGTTCGAAAACAAAGGTTGCGCCTTTAAAGTTATTAACTATTCCGAAATTGGAGTTAAGCGCATGTCTTTTAGGTGCACAATTAATGCAATCTGTTTCCCAAGCATTACAGTTACAAGTTCCTGTAATTTTTTGGAGTGACTCACAGGTAGCTCTTTGGTGGATTCAAACAGAACCTAGTCTTTTACAAGTTTTTGTGGGAAATAGGGTAGCAAAAATTCAGTCTTTAACAAGCCCTGAATCATGGAAATACGTAAACACCAAAAATAATCCTGCAGACATAGCATCGCGAGGAGTTATGCCTAGTAATTTATTAAACAATGATTTATGGTTTATTGGTCCGCATTTCTTATACTTACCATCATCAGAGTGGCCATCTACACAAATTGGCACACCTACTACAGACTTACCTGAATTAAGAAAAAATATAAAAGCGCTTAACGTCATAAGCATTAATAACAATGATTTGTTTTTAAAATTTTCTAGTATAATTAAGCTAAGACGCATCATTGCTCTATGCCAAAGATTCGTTTATAATCTTAGGAATAAAACAAATAAAAAATTAGGACCTATTGTGTCAATTGAACTTGACGATGCTAATAAAACTTTAGTTAAACTGGCTCAACAAGAGAGTTTCCCAGTGGAATTAGCTATGCTACAGAAGGAAGGATTTATTAAACCAAATAACAAACTTTCTTCACTTTCTTTATTCCTTGATGATAACAACATCATGCGCGTTGGAGGTAGATTAAAAAATACCTATCTTCCATTCAATTTTAAACATCCAATTTTACTTAGTAGCAAGCATCCATTGACAATATTGATCTTTCAGCATAAGCATGCACAGCTGTTACATCCAGGTCCCCAGCTGTTGCTCTCCTCAATTAGACAATTTTATTGGCCAGTAGGAGGAACTGCTTTAGCAAAAAAGGTTGTGAGACAATGCAAGGTTTGTTTTAAAGCTAGGCCTACATTTTATCAATGTCCAATGTCTAGTTTACCAGATTCTCGAATTAAACCTAAACTACCCTTTGATGTAACTGGTTTAGACTTTGCTGGTCCATTTATGATTCTGAATAAAAAGGGTAGAGGTGCCCAGTTACACAAATGTTATTTAGCAATATTTGTGTGTCTTTGTACAAAAGCTATTCACATCGAAATAGTAACTGATCTGACAACAGACAATTTCATGGCTGCATTCAGACGATTTATTTCAAGGCGAGGCATTCCTTCAGAGGTTTATACAGATAACGGAAGTACCTTTGTTGGAGCAGACAATCAATTAAAAGAATTAGGTCATCTTTTACATAAAAAACAAGATTCTATTGTTGACTCGGTAAGTGAACTTAATATCAATTGGCACTTTATTCCTCCTTATACTCCCAATCATGGGGGACTCTGGGAAGCTGCTGTTAAGAGCACGAAATTTCACTTCTTATCAATAACAATGTAACTTATGAGGAGTTTTACACTTTAGTGGTCCAAATTGAAGGGATCCTCAATTCACGACCTCTGGTAGCTTTGTCTAGCGACCCAAATGATTTGTCGTCTATCACTCCCACCCATTTCCTCATAGGCCGACCTATTACTGCCCTGCCAGATAATGACCTAAATCCTATACCCATGTATCGCTTAACTCGACTACGCCATGTGCAGAAACTGTACCAACAATTCTGGCACCAATTTTCGACGCACTATCTATCACAACTGCATCACCAGTATAAATGGAAAGATGGTCCAGTTAAAGCCACTGTCGATTCGTTGGTCTTAATGAAGCACGACCACATGCCACCAATAAAATGGCCTATTGGTCGAGTCATAAAATTACATCATGGTACTGACGGAATTCCCCGAACTGCAGATGTTAAGACATCAAAAGGAATCATCACCAGGTCCATTCGTCATCTCTGTCCACTACCACTACAAGATGATTTGGACAACTGATTCTACAGTGCAAGAGACTAGATATCGAGTGCAACTCAGTGCAACGATACAGTGACATTTTAACATCATTGAACTCATATTGTTTTCTTTTATATGGACATTTAATTTATAAACAATGTTACTTACGATAAATATTTTGAAGGTACCCTTCAAAAGGGGGGCTATGTTTAAAATCATGTAACATTTATATGTAGCATAATATCCACAAAAAAGTTAACTACGGCAACGCCGCCTTCTCCCTGCTGCGCAGACGAGAACCCTACTTTTGGGCAATGACCCGACCTATTCCATTTTGTACCTGCCTAGTGGTAACATGTAGCAATTACAATTATTATACGTTTAACAGGTGCTTTGTACCTTTTATTTTTCTACCATTCATTCTACAACCAAGTCAAGTCAATTCATACAGTCCACACATACAAGATCAAGATGAACCAGTGCTAGGGCATCTATTTACCCTAACAGCTGTGGTGGTAGTACATGGCTAAGTCCTTAACATAATTTAGACTAGATTAGTACTTTACAAGTGCAAGAGAAATTAGACAGTCAGATGATAGTAAAAGGGGCCGAGGGAAATCGGTGACATGGTTTTCGTGACGAGGATATCGAGCGCTTCGGTGCCGGCGATAAAACGTATACGTATACGTAATACAATTTTATTTTTGAGAAAATTAAATTAGAAAAGAAGCGGAGTAACCTTTTACAGCTGTGGACTTGTATCGTGTATATCACTTATAACAATGATGTGGTCAAAAACTGATCAAATACAAATCCATTTTGATTGACTGGGATGGGTATTTGGATAATGAAAACAATATTATGGGTCTATGTTTATCATCGATGATTGTAGGGGGCCCTTTCATAGCAATGTTGTCAAGAAAATTGATAATAGATGGACCCGGGATTTCTTCATGCATTTTTTAAGTTAATCAGAATGTGTATGCCACCTCAGAACACAGGAATAAAAAAATATGAATAAAACCTATAAGAGTATTTGAGCGGACCTAAAGAAATATGAAATATGAGAAGCACTTTTCTGTACAGAAACTCTTTTTCCGCATGCAACTGTTGATGATCCGAGTGACTTTGCTCTTAGATTGAGATCAGTATTTTTTACACGATGATTTTTGATTTATAGCAGAAACTTTATGATTCTGTTAGCTAAAATAATTGCGGAAAATTGGAAAGTCCGACAGTCACCACCATCTCTGAAGCGATCTTCAAAAATTACGCACGGTTTCAGTTCTACCGAGCTGGTACGTAATAACGTGTCAGAGTTGCATTAATATCAGTTCAGCAGTTGCCACGTAATACAGTTGTCAATGAAAAGCATTGTAGTTCCTACCAGGAACTAAAAATTCAAAAATATCAAAAAATATACGTCTTCTTTGTATGACAGCGCGCAGGAGAATATTCGATATCACTTAACATGTCTCCCTCCACTAAAAACTGACTCTACCCCTCCACAGTTTCCAACACTGCCTTAAGGTTTGTCAAAAATTATCAAAGTCTCCTAAAATAAAAATGTTCGGATTCTGTTTATGTTTATTTTTTTTATTTGAATTTCATACCATGAACATTTAACTACAATTAGATGAACACTATCCGAGATACAGAAGACCAACAAATACTCGTTTTTGATTATTATATCACCATTCTGATAGCTGATTTGTAAGCTGCGATATTTTAAAGATCTGATAAATACTCTAGCAAGAATAACAAATCATGCTCCCGTTTTATGAATATATGAGTACAGAAACTCCATATCATAATTTATCCGCCATATTCAAATCTCATAGAACTCCTGTATCTTTTCAAAGGAATGGAAGCTCGCTTCTGTCGATCGGGTACCAAAAAGGGATCCAGCTAGGTGATAGAGAACTGTAACAATCGCAAGCTTCTGAACAACTTCTTCATGACAGTGACAGGAAGTGCTAGGGGGTGGAGGTAATACCGTTCGACTCGTGAGCTTCTAACATTTTATCATTATTATGAACAAAACGAAGTTCTCATTTTGCTCAATAACTGCTGCCATCTCACTTGTGTATTTATACCTTGCGGGTAATCCCAACGCTCACTGAGGCGAAGTTCAGCATCATGTTATCGAGCAGATCGAGTCAGACTGCGACGAAGAGCTTATGGAACTCGTCCCACATTTTCAGGGTTTTGAACTGTTCGTGCAGCTTCTGGTAGTAATTTGTTGATCAGTACATCACGGGTGCGAAGAACTTCAACGCAAAGTCTATTACGCTATACAGCCGTGATAGACTTATTATTCCGGACAAACTGTCGTACGCTCTGATTAGAGTACAGACTATAATCAGATCGCCACTGTTAGTATGCTACAGCATTTCAATGCAGTTAACATGTTTTCCACAAAAAAGAACAATTTTTATACTTCTAACCATATATATTTATAAATGTCTCTACCATATATTGAGCACACCCTCGGAGATACTTTATCAACCTGCAACTTCGGATCGGAGAATCGCCGGCAATCCAACGGCGCGAGGATGTGTGGGAGATTCACTATGTATACCAGACTAAAACTCTTGATGCGTTTTTTTTTCATAGTAGGTTGCAAAACAAAAATACTAAGTACAGTAGATTATGTTATTTATTCAAAGAATCACATGAAAAACATTTTTGTTGCCCTTGCTGGTCGGTGCTCTTTCTGTAACAAAAGGTTTATTTTAAAACCACAAAAAAAATTAAATGGGTAATTAGACGCATTGTGTTCATTTTTTAAGATGCCGTGGGATGCCCATAGTTTTCTGAGTAATAAAGCAGAATTATATTCTACAGCGACGATGTTTTATTATTTGAATCATGGCATGTCTTCAACAAAAAAACGAATATGTAATTTATGCTGGAAAAACATAGTCTGAATTTCATTGTGAACAATTTAATTCCCTGTGTTACATGTAAGCTTGACTGAAATTAGGTTTGCTAAAAACTTAAAACTACCGCAAAATTTGGTTGATGTTAATGATTGTGCGCCATTTTTGAAAAAAAAATTAAATTGAAATGGGAGACTTGTGACACACAGTTTTAGAGCTCCTGATGCATACTTCATAACCTTAGAATATAAAGTCAATATATTGACCTACTACAAAATGGCGGAATATTTAATAATTGCCTGAATACACCGTTACAAACATATATTATTAATATATTATAAACATGTTATTTTGTCTAAATCGAAAACTGAATCCTTAATATAAACTTTATATTATTTTTCAAATATCTATGTTTAGCTTCACTTTAAACAAATATTCTTAGATGTATCGATATTATTACAGTACCTACTTTTCTTTAACCTTTTTTGAACAAATCAACTCAAAAAATTGAAACCTTGAATAATGAAATTGATGCATCCATCCATCCATCCATCTGTTAATTTTCTAGTAAAATGGACAGATAGCACTTTCAAGATGGCGACTGGGCGCCATTTCTGAATAAAGTTAAATTGAAAGGTGGGTCTTGTGACACATCGATCATTTCAGGGCTCCTGACGAATACTTAACAGCTCTAGAACATAAAGCCAATATCTTCACCTACTACAAAAAGGGCGGAACATTTAATAATGATCTTGATACAAACATAAGTATCGGTACGTCCAGAAATATTTATTTAAAGTTTGAAATTAAAAGTCGAAAAAGACTGTAAAGTTTACGTTAAGAATCCAACTTTATTTCAATTTCAATAAAGCAACACGTTTAAACAATAATGTTTTCTTAACGACGCCGACGCATTCAGGCAATTATCAAAATTATTAAGTATTTCGCCATTTTGTAGTAAGTGAAAATATTGACTTGATATTCTAAGGTTGTGACGCACTCGTCAAGAGCTTCAAAACGGTGCATCAGAAGACCCCCCTCCCTTTCAGTCTGATTTTTTTTCAAAGATGTTATCCAGCCGCCATATTTAAAGGTCCGCCTGTCAATTTTACTCCGAAATATAGTACTAATGCATCGATTTCATTATACCAAGTTTCAGTTTCCTGAGTTAAGCAGTTCAAAAAAATAAAGGCGGGGGAAAATTATTAAAGTATTCTATCGCTGCTAGGCTTACTATGAAAATATAAAAAATGTTAAAAAAGTTAAGCTTAATAGACTAAAATTAGATGAAAATACCTAACGCGCTACATAACGGTATATCATGCACGGTATACTTTAATCTAAATTTAACTTGTTAATCTTTAAATTTTTAACTTTTGATTTGATTGATATCTTTAGTAGTAGGTGTTAAAATATGACAATTTTAAGATTTAAGAACAGGGCCGCGCCAACCCCATGTGCACGGTGTGCATCGCACACGGGCAGCAAGTCTAAAAGTGCGGCGGCGCGGCGCCCATGACATTTCCTTCATCTGGATAACTCTGTCTTTTTTAGACTCCATTATTCTGCGATCAGTTCAGTCTCCTGAATGTCCCGCTTCCCGCTCGATACGCCTGTTACTGTTAAGTACCGCCCACTATGGGACATGCCATCGACACCAGCCATTCACTGTCCCTTAGAGGTGTTACAATATATATTTAAAAATGATTTACTTGATGCATTCCCCAATATTTCGATTGCTGGTGGTACCGGGAGATGGCGCAAGAGGGTCGTCGGCGGGCGCTGGCCCGTTTCCGCGTAGTACCAGTCGACGCTTTCGAAGTTAAGCTAACGAGTCGGCCCTAGCTCAACTGGTGAGAGCGCCGGAGTATAAATCTGGAGGTCGTGGGTTCGAGTCCCGCCGGCCGCCGAGCTTTTCCGACATTTTCTGGTAGGTACCAATTTAGATTGAGAAATCCACATGCGGATGTAAGCATGATACTAAAAACAATTAAACTTAAGGTTTTTAAAATATTTAATTTTGTTTTCTTTTTAAGGTTAAAGTACATAATTATATATTTCGTTTTTTTTTTGTTGCTTAGTGTTAAGGGTTTTTATTTATCTGGTATTTGTGTAAGAAATATACTAAATTTTTAACAAAACTTAAAAGTAAATGTCTCTGAAATTTTATTACCGTCTCTCATTGTGCTTGCGGTAATAGGGGGCGGCCACTTACCATTTGCACACGGGCGGCAGAAACACTTGGCGTGGCCCTGCTTAAGACACGTTTCCATCCTTGGGGCATACTGGGTTACGTGGGTCGTAGAAATCGCACCCTAAAAATTAAGTTCGTGAATAAGTAAGTGTATGACAATTTTTATTTAGAGAAAGTAATTATTTCGAATATAAAGCTGCCGTAAACTTTGGTCATTACAAAATCAAGAAATATATTTAACTTCTAATTTAAATCAAACTGACACCCCCGCATAATGGCTCTATGTACGTCTGTATGTCTGATTCAAAACCACTAGATACTTTTCAAATATGTGGCATTCTGTGTAAACTCTATGTTCAGCCTAAAGTTTCTGAATATTCACTTTTGCGCAAGTGTTATTCCTGAACTATTACATTGACTAGCAGCCCTGGAGCAAGATCTGTCTGTGCTCATATGATCCCTTTTGTTGACATCAGGTTGAAAATAAATTTAAATAATATTGAGATACGCACTTTGATGTTATTCAAATGTATGGATCAGACAAAATAGTATGTGAGGGAATAGAAAGGGAATGATTCGTTTATAATAGGTAAGTGATGGGAAAGCGAAGCAAGGCGTGTAGGGCTTCACCTTTGACCCTTTTGCTTCCCACATCGATAGGTGAGGAAAGTATTGTGATCGCGAAAATTTTCGACTTTGAGATAATACGCTTTTTGGGCGTTTTGTGGTGTCTACATAACGAAAACCCACGTCAGTCATTTTCGTCTGTCTGTCCGTCTACTGTTCTGTCTGTCCGTCTGTATGTTGGCGTTCTTCTAGCCTCGTAATCTCAGTAATCACTGCATGAATTGTGATGAAATTTGGGAAGCCATTTATGCTGTAAGGTCGTGGTAGGTTATGGTCTAAGAGCTCGCTGCGTGAAAAAAATCAATCAGTAAAGTCAAAATTTTGTCATTTACAGATTCGGTAGGTATCAACATATGGATAGATGGGTCGTCAGAATGCGATGTAGCCGGAAAAAGTAAGGGTGGGGTTTAAATATTCAAATATGCTATTTTTTCACATAATAAATGATGAAGTACAAATCTGAAAATCTGCAATATAAACGGAAATAATATAAGAATAGGACAAGGTGGACAACCTTTTTAACGAAAAACTACTTTCCCCCTTGCACCCTCTGCGCCTAGGGTCAATTCCTTCTAATTTTAAATGACAAGGGTACCGAATAGTAGCTTATTTCAAAGGTATGTTGAAGTCCCTTATATCGACGTTTAATTTTTTTAAATCGGTGTATTCGTTTTCGAGAAAATTTGAAAAATTTTTAGGTATCTTAATTTGTTCAGATAGGTAATAAAAACACACAAAGATACCCCATTTAGCAGCTCAGCCTCTCCTACTAACTCAAGATCTAACAGATATCATCGCCTTTGAAAACGAAAAGAATAGAAACTTACTGGAAGTCCTTATGACGATCAACAACAGAAAACTCGAATACAAGCGATCGAATGTACGCACTGTACAGGGTGACCTAATAAGAATGGACGCCGGCAATATCTCGGTAACCGTTAATCATACAACTTCGAGCAAAAAATATTACTAGGTAAATGGGCTAAGAAAAATCGCTGGAAATTATTTTCAAGTTCCGCAAGTAACCGCCAGGGGGCGTAACTGTTACTGTCAATCAGAAAAACGGATTTTTCTCAAAAAATATGCAAGTAAAGGTATATTATAAATTCTACCATCATGTAGACAGAACAATTCTCGATTTTTTTTGTTTACAGTTTTTTGATCTATCTTGTAAGATGTAGTGGTGGGGGAATGTCAAAGAAGTTTTTATTTAAATGGCCACAACTTTGGCATAAGTTAACAGAATTAAACAAGCTGTTCTTATCTATTAATCTTTTATATAAAAATTGTCCAAGTTTACCTTGACCTAGGAGCTACAGGGCGGCATTTGACATAATAACAATTATTACGCATTATTACGAAAATTTTAAATGGTATGCTATATCTTTTTTAACATAAGTATATAGAGGACAAAATTCTTAAAAAGCCAGCGAAAGATTCAACCTCCTAGCTGTTTCCAAACCGGAGATATCAGTAAAACAAGTATTCTGACAAGTGTGCTGTGAGTTTGAGAAACAGTTGCCGCCCGATAGGGATATAGCCTCCGTCTAATCGTTTTAGTAATCATTTTATAGATAATCCTCAAGTAAAAACACTACAAATCATATTTTGACTTTCTGAAACAACCACTAGGTGGCGCAGTAGGCGCCAATAAGTGTTGTATTCAATTTTCATGATAATGGAACTTCTAAAGGAACAAACAAAAATAAATTACAGTATAAAATTGATTATTAGTTTAATCATTATTAAAAGTCAATTTGAGCTGATCAAAAAGTGTTATATGAACTCAACAGTTTTTTGATCTATCTTGTAAGATGTAGTGGTGGGGGAATGTCAAAGAAGTTTTTATTTAAATGGCCACAACTTTGGCATAAGTTAACAGAATTAAACAAGCTAGGTCTCGTTTGAAGGAGCTGTTCTTATCTATTAATCTTTTATATAAAAATTGTCCAAGTTTACCTTGACTTAGGAGCTACAGGGCGGTATTTGACATAATAACAATTATTACGCATTATTACGAAAATTTTAAATGGTATGCTATATCTTTTTTAACATAAATATATAGAGGACAAAATTCTTAAAAAGCCAGCGAAAGATTCAACCTCCTAGCTGTTTCCAAACCGGAGATATCAGTAAAACAAGTATTCTGACAAGTGTGCTGTGAGTTTGAGAAACAGTTGCCGCCCGATAGGGATATAGCCTCCGTCTAATCGTTTTAGTAATCAATTTTCAATTCAATTCAATTTTCATGATAATGGAACTTCTAAAGGAACAAACAAAAATAAATTACAGTATAAAATTGATTATTAGTTTAATCATTATTAAAAGTCAATTTGAGCTGATCAAAAAGTGTTATATGAACTCAACAGGCAAATATACCTAGAAAAAATCAATGTGAATGGATCTTAAAAATTAAGACCAATTAACAGCAAAATAAAGTGGCATAATAACAAAGATAACAAACAAATGATACACAAACGTAATTCACATGCGCATACCATACCTATTGGCAGTGTTTCCAGTGTTCGATGGCGTCTATCGTTTTAGATGCACTTACGCATCCATTTTAGCGTAGATAAACCTGCCAGTTTAGGCATCTAGAGCAACACTGAAAATAGGTATGGTATACGCATGTGATTTAGGTTTATGTATTTTATCTATTAAAATTGTTGCTATACCACGTTGTTCTGCTTTACTTTGCTGTTAATTGGCCTTAATTTTTGAGATCTATTCACATTGATTTTTTCTTGCTAACTTTGCTATCGAATTCATATAATACCTTGTGATCAGCTCAAA
Organism: Callosobruchus maculatus; assembly: GCA_951848785.1. Classification (NCBI taxonomy): domain Eukaryota; kingdom Metazoa; phylum Arthropoda; class Insecta; order Coleoptera; family Chrysomelidae; genus Callosobruchus; species Callosobruchus maculatus. The sequence goes on from CATOUR010000057.1 coordinate 760,694, forward strand.
TTGACGTTTAATAATGATAAAAATACTAAAGGATTTTATACTGTAATTTGTTTTGATTATTATGAAAATTGAACACAAAATTGGCTACAGCACTTATTGGCGCATACTACGCCACCTGGTGGTTGTTTCAGAAAGTCAAAATGTGATTTGTAGTGTTTTTACTTGAGCATTATCTATAAAAATATTACTAAAACGATTACGCGGAGGCTATATCCCTATGGAGCGGCAATTGTTTCTGAAACTCACAGCATACTTGTCAGAATACTTGTTTGAAAATAGCTAGGAAGTTGAATCTTTCGCTAACTCTTTAAGAATTTTGACCTCTAATATCTATGTTAAAAAAGATATAGCATACCATTTAAAACTTTCGTAATAATGCGTAATAATTGTTATTATGTCAAATACCGCCCTGTAACTACTAAGTCAAGACAAACTTGGACAATTTTTATATAACAGATTATTAGCCAAGAACAGCTCTTCCAAACGAGACCTAGCTTGTTTAATTCTGTTAACTTATGCCAAAGTTGTGGGCATTTAAATAAAAACTTCTTTCACATTCCCCCACCACTACATCTTACAAGATAGAGCAAAAAACTGTTAACAGAAAAATCTAGAATTGTCCTGTCTACATGACGATAGAATTAAAAATATACCTTTACTTGCATCTTTTTTGAGAAAAAGCCGTTATTTTGATTGATAGTAACAGTTACGCTCCCTAGCGGTTACTTGCGGAACTTGAAAATAATTTCCAGCGATTTCTCTTAGCTGATTTACCAAATAATATTTTTTGCTCGAAGTTCTATGATTAACGGTTACTGAGATATTGCCGGCGTCCATTCTTATTAGGCGCCCTGTACACAAGACAACATCTGAGGAAAGAGATATGTGCGAATATTCTGGCTGAAAATCTAAGGAACTCGTATTGCGCTCGCTGAATTACCATTTTCAAATACAAATTCATGGAGATTGTCAGCTGTCAAATTACATACGACATCGAATAAATAGTTAAAATATTTTCAACTTATCCGACCGTCGTATAAAATTTCAAATCATCGGACATTTGGTTTGGCGCCAATCCGTTTTGAATGTTTCAACCAATAGGAGCAGTTTCGTACCGTCGTATCGTCGGATGTCGTGTGCACCTGAATTTAGCTTAAAGAGTATAGGGTTACATGCACATCATCATCATAGTCACAACGTCTTAACATGTTGTGAACTCGTAAAATGCATTAAGTCGGAGCTAGAGTATTGCCGACACGAATATTATCAATAGTTTTGAGCACTGTAGCTCACCATCGTTCGCGATTTGTTGTCAGTTTAGTGGCCCTCTTGACACTCATATCCAGCAACTATTTCGTCGTATCCACCCAGCCTGTAGGGGGACGGCCACGGCGCCGCCCACTCGGGGCATGACCCTGAACTACAAGTTTCTCCATATTATCGCTTCTGTGTATATGTCCGAAGAATGTAAGCATTCTCGTCGACACAATGGAGGATAGTCTCTTTGGATTACCGAACTCATCCAGTATGGAGACGTTAGTTCTATGGGCGGTATAAGGAACTCTCAGCATTCTCCTCCATGTCCACATTTCAAAAGCGTCTATGCGAGCTCGATCTGCCTTTTTAACAGTCCAAGTTTCCGAGGCATACAAAAATTTGGAGAACACAAGAGACTGAACCAGCGACATTTTTGTAGCTTTAGTGATGTTATAGTCACGGTAAGCTTTGTCATGGCCACACGTGCCTGTTGAATGCGCCGTCGAATCTCATTTTCACAGCTACCCGAATTATCGATCAAAGAACCGAGGTATATAAAACTTTGAACTACTTCACAACGGCCTATTGACTTTATTTTTCGATAATTATCATGCTCTCTATCTACGATCATAACCTTGGTCTTATTGTAGTTAATACCAAGCCCATACTCTGCACTACGTTGTTCTAAGGTGTTTAATAGAGCTACTAGTTCTTCATGAGAAGCTGCAATAAGGGTTGTATCGCCAGCAAATCTTAACTTGGATATTTTGCTTCCGCCAATAGTTACACCGCCATTCCAGTTGTCTAATACCTGTCTCATCACAAATTCAGAGTAAATGTTAAACAACATCGGAGATAATACACATCCCTGACGAACTCCTTTTCTGATTTCAGTTTGACTAGACAGGTTACCACCAATTCTTACACGAGCCGAATTATACTCGTAGAGTTGCTGTATGAGAAACACTAGGTGATAAGGAACTCCCATAGAGATGAGGATTTCCCACAGTCTAGGCCAGTTTACGTTATCAAACGCCTTAGTTCACAAAGCAGATAAAAACCGGAAAATAATGCTCTCTGGCTTTTTAAATAATTTATCTTAAGTTTAAGATCTGTTCACGCGTACCGCGTCCTTTCACGAAACCTGCCTGCCAGATGCTTCTAATTCAACAAGTAACAACTGCTTCACTTTTTAGATATTATAACTTTCATACGAGATCAATAGAATTATGAACATTATAACGACTGCACGAATTTATTTCCAGATAGTGTTAAGTGGCTGACACACGTACGAACTTCAAGTACGCGGTTTTTAAGTTCGCGAACTCACTCGGCTCGACGTCGGTGACACACGTGAAGCTGAAATGAGTCATTTTGATAATTTTCCTAAATAATCAAAACTTTTAACAAACGCCAAACACAACAAGCGTTGCGTATCGATGGACTGCCGAAACAAAGTGGTGGCTCGCGGTTCGCAGTTCGAGTCGAGACAAGCTACGAGCAAGATTTGAAACCAGTTGGATCGCCGGCGGTTTGCGCGACCGTTTTAAAGTACGCGTACTTACAGTGACACAGGCGAAAAAGGTCATCGAGCCATAAGTACGCTTACTTGCTCGTGCGTGTATCACCCCTTTCAGTGTTATAGTCTCTGCGATGTTTATTTTTTTCTGATATCAACTTATACCGAAAATGGTGATTTACACCCAAACAGAACTCATCAAGAGATCTGAATGTGCAATAAAATACAGGGTGTTTGAAACGTGCAACTTTGATACGTTTCGTGTTTTGAGGCACTGTATAACATGAAAATATTTTTAAAATGTAGCCTATCTATCCAAAATTATGATTCTCTTTTTCATCAGGTACATTAGTTACAATAACGTGATAACCCGGTATAAGTCGCATATTACAATGCAAGTATGATCACTAATAATATTGTAAATCGGATGTGCCGTCCGGCCGCTAATAACCTTGTGCGAGGTGCGGTCAACACAGTTTCTTTGCATAGTAAAACAAAAGTTGCTTGCGTTATGAAGGGCAATAAAATAACTAAAATAAGCGTCTCACCTCTTACTGGGCCTGCATGAGCAAACTGCAACAAAACTACAGTTAAAAGAATGCAAAGTACAAAATAGTTAACGAACATTTTGTCGGTTTTGCGAATGAGTTCCACTGAACCATCAACTTTACTACTTTTATACTTCTTTTATCAAATTAATTCGAAGCATTCGATTTTTTCAAGGTTGTTTTTGTTTCATATAACAATGCAGTATTAATATGCACTCTAATTAGGGAGATATGTATTATTGTTTTGGAGTATGCAAAACAATTCAGTATTTCACAATAGCCTGCAAAATCTGAAAATTATACATTTGATAAAAAAATATATTAGAAACATAACACGTGCACCTTATGTATTTTTTATTGGAATTACTCGTACCATTGTTTCTGTGATATAAGTATACGATTAGTAGAGTACCACGCAACTTATTTATAATGTAAAAGGTTCTTAACTGGTATTTTTCAATGTGACGAAACAAGGCATAATGTTACTTCCGGGGTGCAGACTAGCTCGCGTCCGTAGCAGGAAGCTACACGTGCACCCTGGGTAACGCTAAATGAGCTAGAGCGAACCTGGCAACCAGACTCTTTTTTTTTTGAGATTTCCTGGTTAAAACATGACGAACATAAGTGCTAAAAACTTACAGACTAGAAATATCGGTAGTTTTATTCGTATTTGTCAGCTAAATGTGGAGAGCATAAGCAGAGCTAAAAGCGAATGCATCTCCAAACTACTTTTGGACAATAAGGTTGATGTCATAGCGATCCAAGAAACTCACGCCGACAGTGAGGAATCACTCACCAGACGGGGACACATTTCTGGTTATACATTACTGGGAGCGACTTACCACCATACTTACGGCGTAGCCTCTTATATTCGCAACAATATTGACAATGCCCAACTCATTTCCAATGACACAAATAACAACATACACAGCGTAATAGTGAAAGTGGGAGAAGTCACAATTGTAAACGTATATAAGCCACCGGCAGCGGAGTGGCCTGAACAACCACTTCCAGTACAACAGCATCCGGCTATATATATTGGAGACTTTAACAGCCACCACCAACGGTGGAGATACCCCGACTGTGACGAAAATGGCACAAGGTTGGCTGACTGGGCTGATGATAATGATATCTTTCTTGTATTTGATGCCAAAGATAAAGGCACTTTCAAATCAGCAGCCTGGAACTCAGAAAGTAACCCTGATTTGTGCTTTGTGAGCTGCAACCGGAAAGGGATCCCTATACCAGCTAACAGAAAAGTCGCAGAGGCCTTCCCACACAGCCAACACAGGCCAGTTTTCTTAGAGGTGGGAATCCAAATACCCCTAATACGATCCATCCCTCGGCCTCGATGGAATCTTGCAAAGGCGGACTGGTGTAACTACTCACGGGAGCTGGACCGGCTGGTACAGTGGATACCGCCAACATCAAACAATTACAAACGTTTCGTTGGAGCAGTGATGAGCGCTGCAAAAAGGACCATTCCTAGGGGATACAGGAAGGAATATATCCCTGGGTGGGATGAGCGGTGCGAACTCCTATAGGGCGACTTTCAGGAAACCAACAATCCAGATATTGCCGACGAACTCATCTCTGCCCTGGACAGCTCACGAAGACGTAAGTGGGAGGAGACTACGTCGGAAATGAACTTCCAACACTCAAGTCGAAAGGCCTGGAGCCTTCTTAGAAAACTAGGCTCAAGCACGCCATCCACACGGGCACCGTCGGGAGTAACTCCAGACAAGATTGCTGCGCATATTGTAGAAACGTCAAGAGCACCTTCTGACAGAGAGCATACAAAACGCGTGAAGAAGAGATTGACTTTACTGAGGAGGAACGCTCCTACCCAAACAACGTCTTCCCGACCCTTCTCGATCGAAGACATTAATAATGCCATATCAGATGTTAGGCCTGGAAGGGCTCCTGGTTTCGACGGCGTCCTGCAGGAATTTCTCATTCACGCAGGTCAGCAAACAAGAGTGTGGCTATCTCTCTTCTTCACGAACCTCCTTAATACGGGAAACCTCCCGCGGGAATTCAAAAGAACGAAGGTCATATCAATATTAAAACCCGGTAAACCGAACGATCAACCCGCCAGCTACAGACCTATAGCCTTGCTCAGTTGCTCCTATAAATTGCTAGAAAGAGCCGTCTACAACCGATTAAGCGCGACTATCTTAGACCGGGTCCCGATAACCCAGGCTGGTTTCAGACCGGGTCGCAGTTGTTGTGATCAAGTACTGTCCCTCACAACGCATATAGAGGCAGGCTACCAGCAAAACATGAAGACGGGAGTGGCGTTTGTTGACCTCACTGCCGCATACGATACGGTCTGGAGGGAGGGTCTCCTATATAAGTTGCTGCAAGTGATCCCCTGTCAGACCACTACAAGACTCATAAACAACATGTTATGCGACAGAAAGTTCCAAGTAATCCTAAACGAGAGAGCAAGCAGGCAGCGCAAATTGAACAACGGACTTCCACAAGGCTCAGTACTGGCCCCCTTACTTTTCAATCTATATATATCTGACATGCCAGAAACAGTCAGTTACAAGTTTTGCTATGCGGACGATATAGCCATAGCTTTTTCCGATAAGAGCTTCAAGAACGTTGAGCATACTCTTTCTAACGACTTGTGAGCTCTAAACAACTACTTCAAGAAATGGAGACTAGTACCGAGCCCCAACAAAACCGAAGTTTCCTGCTTCCACCTGAATAACAAACTAGCTAAATATGAACTGCAGGTACTTTTTGCAGGTGAACCCCTGAAGCATAACCATGAACGGCAACGTTGCGCCTCTCGAGTTAGACACGCGTTGTGTTTGCTCCAATCAAATGGTAAATTAAAAGTGGAAATAAGTAAGTAAAATTTCGGGAAGTTAGTCTGTGGTGTTTTATAATGTGCATAATTCATCTATGGTGAGTTTTTACGTCGGTAGTACACCTGGATTTCATACAGTGCACAAACATTTTTGCAACATTCCAGTTACGTAGCCGGCCACGTTGCCACGTATTGTATTTATTAGTTATTAACCAGACTAAACGAAGGCGACAATGGGCTCTAGTAAAACATGCCAATTTTGTCAAAAAAACATTCCCAAAACTAAGATAAAGTTGAACTGTGGAGTCTGCAACTGCTTTTATCACTATGAATGTGCAGATATTACTGAAATAGAAGCACGATTAATGATTGCTGAAAAAACACCATGGAAGTGTGAAGAATGTCGTCGTGGTATAGCGGCCAAACGGTATTCTCAGTCATTTGAAAACGATTCCAACAATGATTTGAAGAGCATGATAAAGGAGTTGCAGTCAGACATGAAAGAATTGAGACGGTCTGTCGAATTTATAAGTGAAAAATATGAAGAAGAAAAGAAACGAAATAAAGTCGTGTCAGATCTACTATCAGAAATAGCTAAGGATAATGAAAAACTGAAACAGGAGGTAAACAGATTAAAAGACGCCTTGCAAGTAAGAGAAAATCATAAAATCAAAAATAATATCACCTTTATGGGTGTAATTAACAAAGAGGAAGAAAAAGGTGCCACGAACGAAAAATTAAACTCTGTTTTCAATAGTCTTAATGTGACTGTTACCCCAGAAGACATCTTAGACGTATCACACATTAAAACATTAAAAGGAATCAAGGTTGTTGTCAGTTTAAATAACCTAGAAAAGAAGCGAGAGATATTGAAAGCACGATCTGCTAAGGGCAAAATTACTTCAAAAAACTGTGGGCTAGGCGATTCAACTACACCAATATATGTTGACGAGGAGCTAACGAAGGAAGCCTATACACTCTTCAAGAAGGCGAAGCAACAACTAAAGGAAAAAGGTTACAAATATGTGTGGCACAGGGAAGGCAGAATTCTTGCCAGAAAAGCTGATGGAGAAAATATTATCTGGGTAAAAAATCAAACTGTATTAGATTCTCTCTTGAACTGAAATAACATATTGTTAATAATGTTAATCTAGTCCTGCTAACTGTGTTCGGTATATTTTCTGTTTTCTTTTTTCTTTTCTAGTTCCTAGGTAAGGCTTAGTTTAAACAAATAAATTATGAATACTAAAACAAATAACCTCAAATTAGGTCACGTTAATATAAGATCGCTTCTGCCAAGCTTGAACCATGTTGAAGAATTACTGACTACAGTGGAACTAGATATTTTAGGAATATCAGAGACATGGCTTAGAAGCTCTGTACTCAACTGTGAAGTTGAAATCAGTGGTTTTAATTTTTTAAGGGCGGACAGAGGTTCTCGAGGAGGTGGCGTTGGTGCTTATGTCAGATCTGGTTTAGAAGTAAAGGTTATAGAAATAGAAGACGCTACTGAAAAACTCGAGCAAATCTGGTTTTCGTTGAAAATTAATCAAATTAATATCTCATGTGGCATTCTCTACAGGCCACCAGCTTCCAGTATTACCGATGCTCTCGATGCCCTTAATAACTCCTTGTCAAACATAATTCCTATTTCAGATGAAGTTGTAATAATGGGTGACTTAAACATTGATTTGTGTAAAATAAATAACTATACAGATCTATTCAACAGTACTCTTGAGGCTTTTGATTTAAATCAGGTTGTTATAGAACCTACACGCTGCTGTGGCAAAAGTAGTAGTTTACTTGATGTGATTGCTCTTACAAACATTGATGATTTGGTGGGTCCAGTAACTCATGTTGATCTGCATGAGGTCACAGACCACCAACTGACCTACTGTTCCTTGAAAATCAACTTGCCGAGAACTCCACCTAAATTGATAAGTTATCGAGACTTTAGCTCATTTGATGCTATGAAGTTCAACAGTGATTTACGCAATCAAAATTGGAATACAATTCTTGATGTAGTTCATATAGACCAAAAAGTGAATGTTCTGGTTAGTACTATCTTACAGCTTTTCGATATGCATGCCCCAATGCGCACGGTCCGCGTTACCAAACCAAAGGCACCTTGGTTTACGGATGTTTTGAAGATAATGAAGAAGCATCGTAACAGGTTGTGGTCTAAATACAAAAAATCAAAGTGTCCAAGAGATTTCGAACAATACAAAACCATGAGAAATTTATTTACGGCTGCTGTTAGAGCTGAAAAGAAAGGTTACATTAATTACGTACAAAAAAATAAAAACAAAAAGGAATTGTGGAAAACTCTGGAACAGATGAATGTTTATAAAAGAAAAAAATCGAGATCTCAGTTACCCGTTAGTATAAGCGATCCAGAAAAGATTAATAATTTTTTCATTGATTCCGTGTCTAGTATAGCGGCTCAAGTTGACACTGGAACCATAGAAAACTAAAGGAGGAACAGATGCTGCGATGCTGTGTTTGCATTTCAGTCTTTAACAGATAATGATGTGTTGTCAGCTATTTCTCGAGTGAAGTCTAATGCTGCTGGGCCTGATGGCGTAACTTTGGAGATGGTAAAACTGTGTAGTCCAGTAATAGTTCCTTTTTTGACACATATTTATAACGAGTCTATAAGATCATCTAGGTTTCCGTCAGAGTGGAAGAGAGCTTTTGTACTCCCTTTACCAAAAGTTTCTAACCCACAAAACGAATCTGAATTAAGACCCATCAGCTTGTTGTGTGTGTTATCAAAAATATTCGAAAAAGCTATCTATGAACAGGTCATCAAGTTTTTGGAACGAAATAATTTAATTACAGAATATCAATCAGGTTTTAGAAAAGGCTTCAGCACCACAACCGCAATGTTGAATGTTCTAGATGACATACTGGAGGCTTCTGACAGGGAGAAGACCACAGCTTTAGTGTTACTGGATTTTACTAAAGCATTTGACACGGTCAACCACAAACTCCTTACCGCAAAACTACAATTCTATGGGTTTGATACTACATCTGTAAAATTCTTTGAAAACTATCTCGCCGGGAGGAGTCAGTGTGTTGTGGTTAACTGTCAAATGTCACAGCATATCAATGTTACCACCGGTGTGCCCCAAGGCTCCGTACTTGGGCCTTTGTTATTTTTGATATACACTATGGATATGTGTAAAAATCTATCTAACTGTAGCTGCCATCAATATGCAGACGACACCCAACTGTACTACAGCTTTAAAAAAGATCAAATAGCAGATGCACAATATATCATTAATAATGAGCTCTCGGTTTTGCAGGGATATTCCAATCAGAATGGATTAAAGTTAAATACAAATAAATGTGCTGTTATTTATCTTGGTTCAAATAAATTGCATGCAGCTGAAACTTTGAGAATTTCTGTTAATGATGAAGTGTTACCAGTAAAAACTGAAGTAAAAAATCTGGGTCTATTATTAGATAGCAAACTTCGGTTCAGAACTCAGGTAAACAAAGTTCAAGGGACAGCATTTGGTTCCCTTCGCAATTTATATAAAAGTAGACACTCTCTGGGTACTGAATTAAAAATTAGTTTATGTGAATCATTAGTCCTATCTCACTGCAATTATTGTAACGTCGTTTATATGCCATGTCTAGACGTTAGTTGTAAGCATAAAATACAAAAAATACAAAGTGCTTGCATTAGGTACATTTTCGGTCTTAGGTTGCGTGATCATGTTAGCCACAAGTTGAGGGACCTTAATTGGTTGAATATGCATAACCGTCTCAAACTACATCTAGCATGCTTATTACACAAATTAATTATAACAGGAAAGCCACGATATTTGTGGAGAAAGCTAAACTTTCATCAATCAGGTCATGACATGAGCACCAGGTCAAATCATCTTTTGGGCATTCCGAGCCACAGAACTACGTTATATAAAAGGTCCTTTACTTATAATGCGACGGCAATTTATAACGAAGTTCCCTTTAGTTTTAGATCTTTGCCATACGCAGCTTTCAAACAAAAATACAGGGAGTACTTGTTAAGGTGCTAGATAATTAAGATCTGTTCAAAAACCATAGTATTTATTTGTTGTATTCGCTGGACTTTATTATTCTTTGATATTGTAAATTCTAGTAGATTTATGTGAATATGAGTTTTAAAGTGTTGTACTATAAATTGTTACATGAAAAAATGTCTGTGGTAAGTTTAAGTATTGTACCTTCTATTGTAAGTAGTATTTAGTATTTATTTGTTGTATTCGTTGGACTTTATTCTTATTTGATAATATGAGTTTTAAAGTGTTGTACTATAAATTGTTACATGAAAAATTTCTGTGGTAATTTTAAGTATTGTACCTTCTATTGTAATTAGCTGACACATGCTCGGTTAAGCAAGCAGCTCAGCTGACATTCGCCGAGTTGAAAATAAAGACCTTTTATTATTATTATTATTATTATTATTTCCCAAAATATCTTGGAGTAACGTTAGATCGCACCCTCTGCTATAAGAAACATCTCGCAAACACTGCAGGAAAACTCAGAACACGCAACAACATTATCCAAAAGCTGTGTGGAACGACGTGGGGTGCCACTGCTCCAACTCTACGAACCAGTGCACTAGCTCTTGTCTATTCGTGTGCTGAGTACTGTGCGCCTGTCTGGATTAACAGCCATCATACCAGACTAATTGACGTCCAACTAAATCACACTATGAGACTTATTACAGGCGCAGTTAAGACAACCCCAACTCAATGGCTGCCTGTACTCTCTGGAATAGCCCCACCGCAGCTGCGAAGGACTGACGCCCTTCTAAGGGAGTATAACAAGATTACGGCCAACAACAAACTGCCCATCCACCGAGCAATACCCCCGTTGCAAATAAACAGACTTAAATCCCGACAACCACCAATAAGGGATGCAGAAGGGCTTAAGACCAACAACTTCGACTCCTTGAACCAATGGCGCTCCCAGTGGGAAGGTTTTGCGGAACACCACTCGCGATGCGCGTTTATGGGGGCAGTCTTACTTCCAGGATCAGAACTACCCCGGAAAGAGTGGGTAAAACTTAATAGAGTCCGAACAGGCCACGGCAGATGTGCCGACTCCCTTTACAAGTGGGGCTATGTGCAATCTCCCTTGTGTGACTGTGGCGTGCCCCGCCAAACTATAAACCATATTACGAGCGAATGTGAACTGCGTGCGTTTCAAGGATCGCGAGAAGAGTTCTTCACAGCCACACCGTTGGCGCTGAAGTGGTTGAAAGAACTTGACATCAACCTGTAAATACCAAAGACTATGTATCTTAGTTTGTAGCTGTATATATTTTATTTTAGTATAGGTTGTAATAGTTTTTCTTTTGATCTATATTTACACATGTCATGTTTTTGAGCCATACGATAAATAAAATAAAATAAACTTCCGTGTTAGTTATTTTTTGTTTGATGTAGCACACTTATCTTGGAGTCCAAACATTAGCTACACCTAAAATTTAGTTTTTTTTGTAGACAATAACTGAAGGCTGAAGGGTAATAACTTTTGATCGAAACCTCTTAAATTCATCATATCGTTATGTATCTAATACATAGCACATCACACAACAATACATGAGGGTGAGGTGTTTATATTAATACATGAAGTACCTCTATCGTGCCCCTCACAAATCATGTGATTGTACTCAACTGTCACAACCTTTGTCCCAGGTCTTGTAAGGGAGTCGAAACCGTACTTCATGTCTCGTTAGGGGGTCCTCCGCAGAGATTCTCGTTAGCTACCTTTTATCTCGATATTTTAATGAGTTATAGTTTCAAAGAAGCTAATGGTTAAAATATGCACATGAATGATTTACGGAAAAATGGAGACGATACTCAGTGAAAACTCACTAATTTATTTCAGTCACAATTACTGAAAACTGGCTTGTATTTGCTCTTGTGTATTTATCACGCAGGCAAAAGGTATAGCCACTAAGACCCATAATACCCTTAACAAATAACTGTCTTTCAAGTGCTCATAACATAAACAAACCAGATGGCATTCTAAGAAGTTTGATAACAAAACTGCGTACCTATAGGGTGAGTGTCATGCAGAACGATGGTTAAAATAAAGTATGCTTACACTAGCTTACCGGCACTTTTGTTAATTATACTTCAAAGGGACTTTTTATTTCCTATTCTAAGCAATAGCCAAGCTGATTACAGACTAATGGCCAAAATTTGTGCATAACTAATGGCTGTATTTTCTACATATACGAAAGCATACTGCATTCTGATTGACCAGAGGGTATTTGATCGCACTACTTTACTGGTCGTGGTCCTGTTGAGGCTTGAGCATGTTTTCCGGCGAAGTGAAGGCGGCCCTCCAAATATACGCGACATTGGGTGATAATGTCTTTGAGCTATCTTAATCCGTTCTGGTTATCACGTGTTTATTAGATCAAAGCTAGTGATATACGCCTCTGAGAAATCAGTGGCTGAAACTTGAACTATCGATATTTATATCCGCAAGATCATTGTTGACATAAAGCGCATTATTTTTTTTTATTATTAAGCCTATCCTTCATTCAATAATCTGAATTGAGTAACTGTGGTGGTAACACATGCCTTAAGTGCTTAACATAACTAAGACCATATAGTACTTTACAAGTGCAAGAATCATTAGATGACGAAGATATCCAGCGCTTCGGCGCCGGCATTAAAACATATTGTATACATTTTATTTTTGATAAAATCAAATTACAAAAGAAGCGTAGAATATTTTGCAGCTGTGGGCTTTTATCGTATATAACAATGATATGGTCAAAGATTGACGAAATACGAATCCATTCTGATTGACTGGCTATTTGGATAATGAAAACAATTTTCAGTCTATTTTTACCATGGATAATTGTACGGGGCCCTTTCATAGCGCAATTTTGTCAAGAAAATTGATAATAGATGGACTCGGGATTTCCCGTGCATTTTTTAAGTTACGCAGAATGTCTATGGCACCTCAGAACACATGAATAAAGAAATACGAATTTAAACTGTGAGAGTATTTGGGCAGACCTAAAGAAATCTGAAATATCAGAAGCACTTTTGTGTAAAGAAAGTCTTTTTCGCAGGCACTTGCTGATGATCCGAGCGACTTTGCTTTTGAGATCAGTATTTTTTGTACAACGATTTTGATGCATTTTACTAGCAAAAGCTTTATGATTCTGTTATAACTGCTGGTTAGATGCAGGCTTTAAAATCAATACAGAAAAGTGGGCAAGTAGTATAGATATGCCGATTCTGATCCTCCCGAGGTCATTTGAAGGTCATTTAAATGGGGTGTGGATAACCTTGAGATGTGACGTGGGGCTTTTCTTATAGGTGCCGATTCTGATCCTCCCTGAAGGTCATTTTGTAACGTTGTGTTTTCAAATGTGATCGTATCTGAAGGGCTTGTTTCAGTGGGGTGTTGGGTAACCTTGAGTTTTTTCGGTTTACATTGTGCCTATGAAATTGGTTGTTTGAGAGAAACTACGAACTGATAAGTTTGGTAATCAGGCTCCAGAAAACATACTTAAATCCGAGAATTTTGAAAAGCAAATGCCGGTCCCCTTTGTGGTGTATGCGGATTTTGAGTCATTTTTAAAGCCAATCGATAAATGTGAACCCAACCCCGAATATTCGTATACAAACGAAACCCACACACATGAACCATATTCATTTTCATATATTATTAAATCTTCATTTGATTCTGACTTATCCAAATTCGTCTTGTATCGAGGTAAAGACGCGGCGAAAGAATTCGTGACAAGGCTAGAAGCTGATCTTAAAGAACTATATTTCAAATATTTGAAAGATGTAACTCCCATGATCCCTTTAACGCCGGAAGAGCAGATTGAGTTTGACACTTCAACGAAATGTAACATCTGTGAGAAGCCATTTTCAGGATCCGATATTAAAGTTCGCGATCACTGCCACATAACTGGTAAAGTTAGATTTGGGGCTGCACATTCGAAATGTAATTTAAATTTCAAATTACCAAATTTTATACCAATTATAACGCACAATTTAAGTGGGTACGATTGTCACCTATTTATCAAACAACTATCTTCTCATGGAGATAAGATAGACGTGGTAGCCCAGAATAAGGAAAAATACATTTCATTTACAAAAAGTCTGTATATGCATGACTATGTGGACCGAACCGGTAGAATAAGGAGGAAGTTTTTACAAATGAGATTTATCGATAGTTGTCGTTTTCTACCTGGATCTTTGCAAGCATTATCAGACAGTTTGACTAATAGGGATTTTCTGGAGAGTAAAAAGTATTTTTCAGATCCTAGAGTTTTTAATTTAATTAGACAGAAAGGTGTATTTCCTTACAATTATGTGGATGATGTAAAGAAATTGGACCAGGAATATTTACCATCAAAGGCAGAGTTTTATGATAAGTTAAATGAGAAAGATATATCTGAGGAGGAATACGCGAGGGCAATAACTGTATGGAGAACGTTTAACTGTAGGAATCTGGGTGAATATTCTCATATTCATTTACGGACTGATGTTCTTCTCTTATGTGATGTCTTTGAAAGGTTCAGGAGAAATAGTATGAATATTTACAAATTGGATCCAGCACACTACTACACAACCCCTGGATTGTCTTGGGATGCGATGTTAAAGTATACCAAAATTAGCCTCGAGCTCCTTACGGACATAGATATGATTGGGTTCTTTAAGAATGGTATTCGCGGGGGGATAAGTCAATGGAGCGATAGAATGCACGAAGCAAATCATAAATATTTACCAAATTATGATCCATCTAAAGAGTCAACATTTATATCATATCTCGACGCCACGAATCTTTACGGGCATGCTATGTCATCGCCTCTTCCAACTGGGGGTTTCGAATGGATGGGGGATTCGGAAATATCTACATTCGATTTAGAAAATGCCAAAATAGACGGTGAGAATGGCTATGTCTTGGAGGTTGATGTGCGATATCCTGAAGGGTTACACGATTCACATAGCGACCTTCCGTTTTTGGTGGAAAGTATTATCCCACCAAACGCCAAGACAAAGATTCCGAAACTAATCCCAAATCTGTACGACAAGAAAAAATATATTGTACATTATCGCGTCCTTCAACAAGCTGTAGGGTATGGTTTGCAAGTAACCAAGGTTCACAGGATCCTTAAGTTCAAACAATCGTTCTGGTTGAAGGAGTATATCGATCTCAATACGACAATGCGTAATAAAGCAAATAATAAATTTGAAAGGGACTTCTATAAGCTTCTAAACAATGCAATCTTTGGAAAAACTATGGAAAATGTAGATAATAGAAGAGATATAAAGTTGGTCACACATTGGGAAAATCATCGTAATAGCATCGGTGTGGGAGCACTAGCAGCTCGTCCAAATTTCAAGAGTTGTTCCATATTTAACGAAAATCTTGCAGCTATCCATTTAGGAAAAGTTAGACTACATTATTTCAAGCCAATTTACGTGGGATTCTGTATACTAGACATATCTAAAATAGTAGGTAATGTATGATTTTTTTATGGTTTTCTTAAAAAGCAGTTCAACGATAAAGTATCTATGCTTTACTGTGATACAGATTCGCAAATTTTGAAAACTCATACAGACGACTTCTATGAATTTATGAGAAATAATATCAGCGAGTTTGATACTTCAAATTATAAACAAAACAATGAGTTCAAAATTCCAGTCAATGACTCTATTCTGGGTAAAATGAAAGACGAATTTCCAGAAGACCCTATAATAAGTTTTTACGGAACAGGTGCGAAAGCATACTATATCAAGTCAGTTAAGGGAGAAATGAACAAAGCAAAGGGTGTTAAAAAAGCAGTAATACAAAATCAGTTATGTGGTAATGATTATAAGCATATAATAGAGAATGGTGGTCTGATTTTAAGAAAAATGGATACATTCAAAAGTAGGTTGCATGATGTATATACAGAAGTCAAAAATAAAGTAGCTTTAGCACACAACGATGATAAAAGGTTTATAATTCCAAATACAACAAAAACTTTACCCTGGGGGCACTCCGACATTGAATTTTACCAAACAGACCCCACAACGAATGTAAAATATGCTATCGATGCTATTAATGAGATGACAACGCGCGAAGCTCCTGAAGATGGTAATTTAGATCTACTTATACAATTAATGTTAGCCGAAGTTTCTAGATATTAGATTTAAGTTACTGTACGCTTGTAAAGTAGGATAGTATTGAATAAATGCTTGAAGAATAAAGTTGGCCATTTTATTTCAACTTTTGCGCCTAAACTGACACTACTCATCACCAACATCATATTCAGTGGCAAACGACATGACTACAGTTGTTCAGTTGTTGTAGATATTCAAGGATATCATATCGAATCAAAATTTGTTCCAAAAGAGATAGCATTTAAGAAAGATGGAATATTGTACCATTACATTGTTAAACCTGTGGTTCACTTCAGTAGACTGAACGTGAAAGACCAGAGAACTGTTAAGTTTGTGGAAAAGTATAATCATGGTATTAGATACAAAGCAGGAAATACAGATGCTAACCAAATAATGAAAATAATCAAGCATCACGTTAACAACGGTGATATAGTCTTTCTGAAGGGCCATCAAAAATATATCTATCTACTCAAATCTGTTGCTGAGCTGAGCTTAGAAAACGTGGAGATAGTGAATTTGGAGGCCGACAATGATATCCAGCTTAACGTGAACTTGAACAGAGAATCAATATGTGATGATGTAATAAGGTGTAATTATCACTCCCAAAACAGAAACGGTAGGTGTGCCTTGAGTGTTTGCACGATGATTGATTTGTGGATAAGGAGGTACCGTTCAACCATCAAAGAGCAGAAAGGAAATCTTCATTTACTACAAGACGACAAATATTTTTGAATTCCAAGTTACATTACTAATGTTATTTTGTTGAATAGGTTGTATTAGTATTCCAATATATTCATCAGAAAAATATCAGACTGTTTCATTTAATACATACCACGATACATGCCAAAGTGTATAGGGTGGCTCATACTGAAGTTTTGTTAGCAAAATTATTTCATTTCTCGAAGTATAAAAATTAACCTTATTCAAGAAATGTTGTTACAGCCAGACGTGTAAGTAAGAAACACAGGGATTACCGAAAACGTCTGGCAACATGGCAGTAGATATGGCAGGGTTTTGGGGGCTGTCCCTCATTCCCTCCACTCAAGCGATTCGACCTATTAAAGTAGTGGGCGGATACCTCTATCCCACTCTTCCTTCTAACCAATCAAAAATGGGGAGAGGGCGATCAGTAAGCGATTAGGGTAGGAGTTTAAGGCATAGAACTGCTGGTCGGAACCAGGAGAGGTCATCCTGTTTAGCTTTCGAGAACAGACAAGCAGCTACAGCCACCTTCCAGCAACAAGCGACTAATTCGAAGATGTCTGCAAAGATGAATGTAAGTATAAATAATTTGGGTATAATTTGAGGGGCTGCTCTGCCAACTGTTGGCAATGATATACGTTTCTAAGTATTTTTTTCTTTTATTGTTACAGATGACCACCGATGCCCTGTACCATTCCGACGATGACGACTTCCAACCTTCACCAGCTAAGCGACCAGCACCGCAACCATCCGCCTCCGTGGCGGGGCCAAGTTCGACCACTAGGTAAAGGACGGCGCCGGTGAACGTAACGACTGGCACAAAACGCCAGAGGAAGGACGGTAGCGCTTCCGAAAATATAAATTGGTTGCGAAGCAATCAAAGCCTTTGAGGAAGACGAAGGAAAGCCTACCGTCGACTTCGATGCCGCAAAAGAAGCGAAAAGAGGGTGTTAGAATGAAGTCGTGTAAGTCAGCATACAAGACTTACGCGGCTCAATACCAACAATATGAGCCCTTCCTATTCACTTCAGTTGCTGCACCGGAGTCGACAGTGGATTTCTCGTTAAGAATAACGAGGCCCCGATTACGACGGATCCAAGTTGTTTTCGCAAGTCACCTATCCCGGTGTTGGCTGGACTTGAGGAGCCTGGTGTGGTGTCGTCGTCGATAACTCCACCGGATCGGTGTCAAGCAAAAATTGTGGTGCATGAAAATTTGCTAGTCACCGCTCCAGTAGAATTATCAACGAAGGCACCTTCAGAGCCCGATGAAGGACCGTCAACCCCGGAGCGGTATCGTACACCCTCACCGACGCCATCCCGTAAGCTGCCAGCTACACCGAGGACACCGAAGATACTAGCGACCGAACCGTCCCAGGAGTCGCTAGCATCTTCGGCATCTAAGGAGAGCGGCAGCTCTAGCAGTAGTGGTTGTAGTGGTAGTAGTAGTAGTAGCAGCAGTAGCAGTGAGAAAGTGGCTACTACTACGAATGAAACCACTATGCTTGGCCCACTAGAGTCCTTCTATGCTGGCCAACTGCAAAAGGTCGAAAGGGACCTGCAGAAGGCGGAGGCGGACAAGATGGAGTTGTCCGAAGAAGTGCAGTCGCTGCAGACGCTCGTTGACTTAAAACGAAGCGTCGTCGAGGAAAGGCAGCGACTGCAGGAGCGTCTCCTGCAGTTGGACCAGCTTTTGGCAGAGATCGATGGTGCGGTGCAAGCTGGTGAACATATGAAGGAACGGGAGCGGATCGTTGGGGAAAGGGTAGCGCGGCTGAAAGAAAAAAAGGAAAAACTGGTGGGACGGATGGCTACGGTCATAGCTTATAAAGATGACCCTATCTGTCTGTCCCAATCCCAGTAGTTTTTTTTATGTATATATTTTTTCCTTTGTTTTTCCTTTGTTAACTTGTAGATATTTAGAGTTAGTTGTATGTATGTATATATTTTTCCATTTAGAATTAGCATTATGTATTTATTTTATTTAGTTTGATATTTTCATAGTTAATAAATTAAAATGTATATTTGTGGAAAAATGAAACAAAAAAAACAATTTAGATTTAAAAAAAATTGTAAAAAAATGTTGAAATTTAGATATTTATTTGTATATAGGGGTTAGTGATTTGTGTACATTTTTATATAATAGTAGTAATGTGCAAATGTATTTTTATGTATATCTTATAATTGAGAAAATATATAAAAAGGTTTTAGTTGATGAAAAAATATTTGTGAAAAAAAATGTCTTTAAATTTTGTATTCATTTGTATGTAGGTGTTAGATATTTGTGTAAATTTTTCTAGAGTAGTAGTCATATACAAATGTATTTTTTGATCATAATAACTTTTATGTATCTTATGTATATCGATTCTGCAATCTAGTTTATTTCTGATTAATAAATGAGAAAAAAATATGCAAAAAAAAATTGTTTAGTTTATGAAAAAAAATATTTGTGAAAAAAAGTTCGTAAGTATTTGACAAAAACAAATAGGTTACTTTATGAAAAATATTTGTGAAAAAAATTATAGGTTGGTTTCTAAGACAACAGGATAGTGCATAGTCTCCAATTACACATAGTGCTTACTGGGTTGTGCTAAGTTTCGGTAAAGGTGGAGGTTAGGTCGACTGCTGCGCCGTCGACTAACATCGACACGGCGGAGCCGTCGACCCACCTTATCTCGCCGCGCATACAAAGGCTCGGCGGAGGCCCATTTAGACGCATTTTGAGGGGCAAATCTGATCTTCAAGGGTCCTTCAAAACGGTAGTTTTTTCAGAAAAAAGACTGAAAAAAAACGTTAGAAGCATGAAAAAATCGAGATAGACAAAATTGTAAGACTGATAAAAAAGTACACCACTAAATAAAATTTTTAGAAAGATCATTCATTGGTGAAGCCGCCCACGCTCGATGAATTTTTTTTCTGTCACGGTGGTAAGGTTTTTGAATAAAGTACTATTTAAAAAAAAACAAGTTTATTGGTTGATACAAACAAAAAATCTCTTTATAATTCACAAAAATAGCGCCTCATATCTCCTCTTCGCTATCTACAGGAAAAGGTAATTCCACTCTCTGGTTTTCTGGACCATCCAGACGATCAGGATCATCATCGTCGCTGTTATCAGATGAGCTGTCAATTGTAAACAGCAGGAACCCCAGTGGCTGTCTTGTGGAGTCGCACGGTCCATCGTCCATCGGTGACCTCGCCACCGCCCAATGTGATTGGTCGGGTAAGTCACCATCAGGAACCGCAGTCTCGATACTCCATATGCTGGAGTTATCATTGTCGTCATCTAACCAAGACGCTGAGTGGCAAGGTCCGTTTGACTCTGTAGTCATTTCGCTGCTAAATGTGTTAATTCGTCACTTGATTGTACAGTATGATTTTCATTGACAAGAACTCTCGTTTTTATGTTTCTAGTTCCCCACACTAAAGCCCCCTCCATACCTCCTCCCCTCTTCATCTATACATCTTTAGAAGTAAACTTAGTGTGTTATTGGATGGAACGTCGATGGCATTGGTGGGTGGGTACTATATATGCGTGCCCCAATCCAAGACACAATAATCTCACAAACGCTCAAGGCGCATTTACCGTTTCTGTTAGCACACTGGCACTCATGCTTCATACTATTTTCAAGTATCACCAATTACTAAGTTACTGAGCGCTTATTGATAGAACAAGTAATTGTATTATTATATGAGGGGATGGATATAGAAAGGAAAAAATATTGCTTCTTTTTTATTTCATTCATTATTTATTTTATTCAAGATGAACATTACTTTATACATCGAAAAAAGATAAAACAGTTTCTTTTTCTTCATTCAATTTTGTCCTTTTCTGTTCAGATTTCATACTAAGAGTATCAATCCTCTTCTGACAATCATCTAACTGTCGCTTCCTTTTATTTCTGCACTCCTTGACACGTTTTCTTTCTTCATCTAACTGCTTTATTCTTTCATCATCCGCTGCCTGGGCTGCCTGAGGCTTGTCACAATGGGCCATCTCCTCTGCCAATTTCTTTTCTGCACTTATTATTTCAGCTTTAATTCGCTGAATACTACTTCTCAACGCATCCCTCTTCTCATCGAAGTCGTCCATTGGAGGTTGCTTCGATTTAAGTAGTGTTTCTCTTAAAATGTTGCTAAGTGGTTTGGATGCTGCCTGTTTCGACTTTCTCACTGCTGGCACTGTTGACGCTGTACCCGTTGATGTTCTCGCTCCATCTCCAACTACTGGCGGCATCGATGCTGCACTTGTTGATGCTATCGCTGCATCTGTTCATGCTCTTGGTACATCCATATCTATTTCTACCACCGCATTAGCATCCTCCGCGATTCTCCGGTCTGGCTGCTCCACATGAATAAACTCGTGAAGTTTATCCTGGACTTCTACTGCCAACTGTGTAAACTGCACCCCGTCACTCTGCAGTTCCTCCAGAATGGCTTGCAAGCAATCGCCGCTAATAGCGTCTTCGTTCTTTGTTGGTTGGTTGGCCATGATGATGTACGTAATATGTAGGCCCGATTTTATCAATATGCTCCACTCCAACGAACAGATTCTATTGGTTGATTTTTAACGAACTCTTTCTATTGGGTATTGAGGTCTGTAGTTAATAAGTATCATCCAATAGTATTTTATCAATATTGGAAACAAAACGTCAAAGCTGGATGACACTTTTGTCAAAAATATTTTAAAATTCATGTATCAAAATCATAGCACAAAATCAGAACAAAGCGATTGATTTGCAAATTAATGCCAGATTTTCCATGTTTGCCTTTTAATTGTTATTGTATAATTACTAATTGCGAACTGCGCTGGTTTGTAACACAATCATAGGAGTGGTATCATCACAGCCACCTTAATTAATAATCAATAATATCACCTCACTAGTTACTACTTCAGTCAGTCAGAAACTGATTATAGACACATACATACTTGAAACTTCCAACTATGATGCATGCTTGTTATAGAACTTCTTATAAATATAGTCACAAAGTAGGCACAGGTGCTGCTGATATCATTCATCCTATACTTCAGGTTTATATGAAATTATTCCTTCTTCCATGAAGGGCCTAATAATTAATAAATAATTCAATTGCCTCTGTATTTTCTGTAATTATCTGTTCCCTTCAAAACCAGGAATGGTTTTTGGCTTTACCCACATTCCACACTTTTGCCTAGAAAGCTTAATGATATTAATAGTTAATACCAATTATTCCAATAATAAATTCACATTGTTATTCTTTTATTTAGACATTTCTTTTCACAAAACAGGTACGGAGATACGTTTCTCGTTTCTTTTTACTTCCCACACCGATAGGTGAGGGGAGTATTGTGATCGCGAAAATTTTCGATTTTGAGATAATACACTTTTTGGGCGTTTCATGATGTCTACATAACGTAAATCCATGTCACTCATTTCCGTCGGTCTGTCTGTCTGTCGGTCTGTCGGTCTGTCTGTACGCGTTTTTGTGTCCTCGTAATCTCAGTAACCGCTGCATGGATTGTGATGAAATTTGGGCAGCGATATGCTGGGGGGTCGTAGTAGGTAATGTTCTTATAATTTTGAAAATCGGTGCAGGGGCGGCGGAGTAATTAGCAAAAAACAAAAAAAATTAAATATTCCTCAAACTTCGTTTTTAGGCGTTTTAGAAGTTCCTGATCATTTTTTACTTTTTTTTGGGTGGGGGTGAAATTGGGGTGGTTGGGGGGTGGGGGGTTGTAAAATTGAAAAATTTGTTGCTTTCATAATAGACTGCCCACTGACCCATGAAGGAAGACCTAGCAACATAAATAACTTTTTTAGGTCCATCCGAACATTGCCTTGCCTATTACAGAAACCAAAGGACTTAGAATTTTTTCTGGTCTAAACATACGAGAGTATTGCTTTACATCCTTCTATATTGTGTTACAAGGAAAATGTTGAATTGATGTTAATGAAACTTTGACACAGTATTACTACCGTGGCGAGGATGGAAAACGCGTATGGTTTTTATAAATCGTGCCAGTGGCGGCGCAGAAATAATAAAAAAAAGTAAAAATATAAAAACAGCTCAAACTTCGTTTTTAAGCGTTTTAGAGGTTCCTGATCATTTTCTGCGTTTTTTTTGGGTGGGGTGAAATTGGGGTGGTTAGGGGGTGGGGGGTTGAAAAACTGAGAAATTTCTTGTATTCATAATAGGGTGTAGGGTAGGGGCTCTGAAGGAAGACCTAGCGACATAAATCAACTTTTTAGGTCCATCCGAACATTGCCTAGCGTATTACGGAAACTAAGGGACTTAGAATTTTCTGTATACATACATACGAGTATTTATTGCTTTAGATCTTTTTGTATTTTGTAACGTGGACACTATTACATTGATTCTAATTAAATTTTGACACAGTATTATTACCGTGGTGAGGATGGAAAACGCGTGTGTTTGTTAAATATCGTGTCAGTGGCAGCGTATATAGCAATAATCAAAAAACTAAAAGTATGAAAACAACTCAAACTTCGTTTTTAGATGTTTTAGGCTGTCCATTGACCTCTGAAGGAAGTACTTAGCGGCATAAGACAATTTTAGGGGAGGGAAGGCTGCCGATGATTTGGTTGCAAGGAGATCTCAGACTAAAGCTTCATGCTATGGGAAAATAATAAACTGATATCACAGTAATGTGTGGGAAGTACTGAGTCAATCAACTTGACTCCATTTTTTCACACAAAACAGGTACTGTTATTTTTTGTCTAGTGATGGGATAACTCGAATGAAAATGTACTCGAGTACTAGATTATTGATATAACCGACGTCACTCGATAACGAGTGAACGATGCGAGTATTGCGAGTTACAAGTGAAAGCAGCAACTAAAACGTAACACATTTTTATTCATTCTGAGCTAAACTGAACCAACGGCAAGTGTCGCTCCGTCACCGTTGCGCCGGATCGAGCGACACTCGAATGAAACAGAATCTGCTAGACAGTGATGTAGGAATCGTACTCAGCAAATATGAATTAACAAAGAAGCAAACTAAATATAAATATTCTATATAATGTAATTTTATTTAATTTAGTTGTAAGTTGTTGAGAAAAAAGTAACCATATTTTTTTAATTTAACAAAAAAACTTCGACAGACTGGACACAAGTAACATCAAATTAACAGTAATTGATAGGGTAAAACAGTAAACATAAATAGAATAATTTATAAACTTACCACAAACTGAACATTTCAAAATAATATTAATAAGATATTATATTTTCGCATTAGTTTGAGCAAAATAAAGTACTATAATGATACAAAATTAAAACTCATTCTACAAACTAGGTAAGTTGGAATAAAATATGAATTATAGAAGAACTCACAGAAAGAGGGATTAAAAAATTTACATTTTTCACAAAAATTAAAACTCTCATTCGAGAAACTAGGTAACTTTGAACAATGACAATAATAGAAACTCACAGACAAGAATTTGAAAAAATAATAATATCCAGATTTTTTTGTGATAATCTGCTTACTTCATAAATTAGAGAGTTAAGCTGCTTCAGAAAAAACTCTTTTCGATGCTACCGACGGACGGCGACGCACTTGGCACGCATTAATATTTACTGACAAGTTCATTTAGGTCATACTGAGTGAAATTTAACTCGAGTGATTATAGAAATTAGTCTGTTTTCCCCATCACTATTTCGGTCTAGTGTCTAGTTAAAAGCAACTGTCAAGTTGGCGGTGGGGCACTGGGGCGGTACCATCGAGGTAGAATCCCAAGGAGACGCCATACGGTTTTAATTTCACATAACAAAACGGTAGCAGGGGGCGTGGCTAGGTGTGGTAACAATATGGACGCCTCGCCAGAGCTGGATTACTGTCTTATGTAAATCATTTCGAAAATTCATTACAACGATGATAAATATGAAGTATTGGGTTGATTTTTCAGTCTAATACGAAATTCATAGTTAAGTATATGAAAAAAAACAGGCTTTGTAGAGACGACATTCATCATCAATTGAATAATACAACTGTATTATTGCTGCGATACGTTACACTTTATTGAGATAAAGATTACAAATGCGGTCCTGTACATTGTTATTTTTTTGCATACATACCTATGAAATGTAATTCCTGTCGATTTCTTCTTATCCATGCCATCTCTGCCAGAGCAACTACGATAAGCACATGAAACCATTATTTCCTTTATGAATTTTTTTTTTTTGAAACGAATTTATTATTAAAGTAAATATTACAACACCATATATAACAACAACTCTAAACAGTGCTTCAAGCACTGGCCTCGAGAAAACAAAATTTAAACTTAGAAAGAGTGTGAGGTATAATTATCCTATATTTGTATATTAGTAAAGTAGGTTTTTAATTTATATACAAAGGAACAGAAACTATTTGTAGTCTTTATGTCTACAGGTAAGCTGTTGAAAGTTTTAGATGCATTTACTACAGGATTATTGAGACCCGTGTTAGTTCTTGTGCTAATTTGGTATATGTTGTTTATAATCCTAGTCTCATAATTATGAACTTGGTTAGCTAATATTATACTAGCATTTAATTTTTGTTGGTTATTGAGTACTTTGTATATGAATTTACATTGTTCAATTTGTAGTAATGAGGTTAGATTGAAGGTTTTCAGATCTTGATATAGTTTACTTGTGCTAGTGAGTCTGTCATAGTTATATAATACCTTTAATACTTTATTTTGTAATAATTGCATCCTTTGAAAATTTGATTTGCCACAAGTGCCCCATACAGGGAGTAAGTATCTAAAATGTGATATGAAAAAAGCATCTAGGATCATGTCTTTAGTTTTTTTCGTTAAATAATTTCTGCACTTGAATACTATGTGGATCATCGGCAGGATTTTATTATTTATCTTATGTGTGTGCTCAGTCCAACTCAATGTATCATCCACAATTAATCCTAAATATTTAATTTCACTCACTTGGTCTATAGGTGTATTATTCATGTGAATATTTATATTTTGTACAAATTTGTTTTTTTGTTTGAATACCATGTACTTTGTTTTGTTTATATTTATTTTTAATTTATTGCAGTACAGCCAATCAACATAGCTCTGGAGGTCTTTGTTGATCTCCTCGCACAACACATTCTCATTTAAACCTGTATAAACCAGAGCAGTGTCATCTGCAAATGTAAAATAGCGAGCTTTAAGATTAGCAGTTTTCAGACTTAGAACATATAAGGAGTACAACAACGGCCCCAGAACTGAGCCTTGAGGCACTCCATAAGAGTTTGATTTTATTTGACTTGTTGCATTTCCGACCTTTACAATTTGATTTCTGCCTTCAATAAATGTTTTAATTAGATTAAGCATTTTTCCTTTGAACCCCAAATTCTCCAATTTTTGTATTAATATATCAAAACTAACTATGTCAAATGCTTTTTTCAAATCTATATACACTACAATAGCTATGTTCTTGTTATCTAATGCTTTCGAAACATGATTTATAAAATCTACAGTAGTACTTAAAGTGCCGCTGTTTCTGAGGAAACCATACTGGAATTCATCTAATAGGTGTGTCTCTGAAATATGTTCTAACATACGGTTTTTAATTAGTTTTTCTAAAATTTTGGAAAAAATGGTCAACACCGATATTGGTCTATAATTATCCATGTTTGTTTTACTACCTGATTTAAAAATTGGACTTATTTTACTTATTTTTAACTCATTTGGAAAAATACCTGTGGAAATAACATTGTTTATCAATTTTGTCAAAATTCCTATAAGATTTTCTTTTAAGTTGCAAATATCTCGTACTGTAACTCCGTCATGACCAGGTGATGAGTTCTGATTTAGGTCCAGTATGATTTCCCTGATCTCATCCTCATTTGTCAATGGAAAGTTCATCATAGCACGCTCGCTTATAACTTCATCACATATTTCCACTCCATCAGGTCTAGTAATACTGATCTCCTCCTCCAAGTCACTAACAATCCTGGCACCAATATTAGCAAAATGATCATTCAGGTGATTTGCAATATCTATTTCGTTGATAATATCCTGATTGTCTTTAGTAATGCATTTAATTTCGGTTTTACCTACTTTATTATTAACAAAGTTGTTTACAAATCTCCATTGCTTTTTGACATTTGTGCCAGCACTTTCCCACTGATTTTTAAAATACCTGTTCTTCAGAGCCTTAATTTTGTTATTGACTTGGTTTTTGAGTTTTTTAAATTCTTTGTCCAAATCCAAGTTGCTGGGGTGCTTAATTTTTTGTTTATATACCTTGTCTCGTTGTTCAATCATGTCAAGCAGTTCTTGATTAATCCAGTCATTATTTTCCCGAATTTTAAATGTTTTTGTATATTCTGAATCGTTTTTACATTTAGTTATTAAGTTAATTAGATCCTGAAATGATTGAACATCGTTGATTTTAATGTTTTCATCAAATTTGGATATCATTTTTTTATAATCAATTCTTTTCACCTCTTTTTTATATTTTTTTGCTAGTGAATTTATGTGACATTCTACGGTTACTACTAATAAATTGTGATCAGATAAGCTGTTACTTTCAATCGAAATATTACAATTTACATTATAATGATTGTCAGATAAGACATGATCTATAATGCTCCTAGAAGTATCTGTAAGTCTAGTCGCGGCATCAGCAGATATGGTATTATGTATTTTAAAGTTATTTAACGCTATTATATTCTTATAACTAGTTGCCTCATAATTATCATTCAACAAATTCACATTACAGTCTCCTATAACTACATGTTTCTTTGGATATCTTAACATAATCTCCTCTAGTGATGTTAGAAAATCCGCATTTAATAGATTTGGGGGTTTGTAAACTACACTTATTTTTAGATTCCTTTCATTCAAGTTCACACACACCCAATTTATTTTACTATCACAGTTAGATGTACCTGCTTCACAGAACTGAATTGAATCCTTGATGTATATAGAAGCCCCTCCTCCCCTTCCATCACGGCAGGAATGCACCGCACTATAATTTCTGAGACTATATAGAAATGTTTCACCTTCCTTTAACCACGTTTCTGTCAATAGAAGTAAATCACAATCATTATTCATCACAAAGCATTGAACATGTTCTAGTTTGTTCTGTAGACTTCGAATATTCATATATGCGATTTTCAGTTTTCTTCGAGGCTTGTCTAGTTTTTTAGTTGTTCGATGGATTCCACTAATATGACCTTGGATTGTGCATCCTTTCTCAGAAAAATGTTACCTTCTGAGAACCAGCAATACTGATAATCTTTTTCCTTTTTATATATTTTGGCAGTTTTATATAACTCAAGATTAGTTTTAGTGAGATCGTGATTTAAAAATATTTTGTTGTCAATGGAAAAGCCGAGTTTATTGCTGTTCAGTTGCAGCCTTTTTTTTGTTTTTAGCCATCCTACCTTGGTGTTATCATCTTGAAAAGCTACCTTGATAGGATGACTTTTCCTACCATTTTCTTCTTTATCCTTTCCTAGTCTGTAGGCTGTGAAGGATTTTTGTCGTACTGGAATTTCGAGTTGATCCCCTATTGCACAAACAATGTCCTCCAGCTTCTCATTTTTCCTGAATGGAATGCCTTGAATGATCAAATTGTTACTAAGATCCGCCTGTTCTCGTTTATTGAGTTTTTTCTTGATGTCCACGAGTTCACGTTCCAATTTCTGGTTTATTTTCAACTGCTCCTCAAATTTCTCGAACAGAGTGTTATACTTCTTATCCATATCATTTAATTTTTCCATGACATCTTCCAGAGTGTAACTCTTACCATGTGCTGTTTTTTTGACTCTACTATCGTCCTGTTTGTTGCACTCATCGCAAAACCACGGTTTTTCTGACTTACTTAAGCGATCATAAGCCTTTTGGGTTATTTGGAGGCACTCCCTGTGTCTCCAAATGAAGCATTTCTCGCATAATAGTCCTGGATGGCTACTAAGGACTCTTTTGTCACAGATATCACAAGTGTCCACTTCGCGAGGCATCTTGGCAATGCCGCACTGGAATTCTTGCTCGTATCCGCACTAAACCATGTGCATAATGTCTTAAATTGCACGTTTTTAGCTATTCTTTGATACACACTTATGCATCAACAGTAACACCATATGTTCGTATGTTTTTTCCGAATTTAACTACAGGAATTTCACTGATAATTTGACTTTTTAGACGATCAAAACAATACACATCCGCACACTGTTGCCGTTGTAAATTCACTAGACTATCACTCAAAAATAACTAAAAATCTCGGTAAAAACACTCAAAAAAACAAATACGAAATTGTCAAAGAAACGTCAGCTGTTTGACATAAGTGTCGAATCAATATGGCCAACTTGCACCTGCTTTCAGCCACGTTATCGCGCCTCCATGGGATTCTATCTCGATGGGCGGTACTTTGACTGCCCTGTTGCCAGATGAATATTTTACTCGTAGGACAGAGCAGCTGTTCTGCCGTGCTGAGTTTCTGAAATGCACTAGATGAAAGTAATAAAATGTACAAGATTGTACAGAATTGTACTAAAACCCGTGACCCGTGATTTAATTATGAGCTGGCAATTGGCACCATATGCTGTATAATTTTGTGAAGAGCAAAAAAACAAAAAAAAACTCAAACTTCTGCATTCTTGCATTATACATCCATTTGAGAAGTTACAACGTATGAAATGAAGATTTTTATTGATTTTTTGAAAACTGAAAATGTACTAGAATTCAGCCCTCATGTACCTACTTTTGTACTTTGACGTCGAAAATGAACTAGAAATAGTACAAATGCACTAAAACAGTGCAATACTGCAAAATAAGACGTGTTAACCTATTCCGCTGGTGAGGTTTCAGCAACTTCACTTGAGAGGATATTCAATGTTTGCAAACGAATGAAGCAAGCATAAGAAAAAATAAAAATTGGATTCATGGGAGATTTGTTTCAGAAGCACATTTTAATGCTGTAATCTTAAAGCGTGTTGTTATCTTCCAGGGGTACTGTCCGGGATGATGGTGTCATTCCAACGGTGCTGGCCGTACACCGTCCCCCCTCTGGGAAGTCATAGTACAATAGGCCTTAAAGGCTTAAGTGCTGACGGCTCCCAGAGAAAAAAAAAGGGGTACTGTGGGTGTATGGTGTAACAGCCTCTAATCAAGACATTATGTAACAGGACGGGAAATTTCAGTGTAAAAAGCTCAGAGCTAAAAATAGCAGATTCCCAGAGTAGGAAATCTGGCAACGCTGCGCCATAGACAAAACTCTTGTTCTTCTTTTTCTTCTATCTCAACCTTTGTTTTATGATCTATGACTGTTTTGTGATCTATGATCTCGATAACATTGCAAACACGAGTTTAAAATGTCAAAACACAGTTGTGTTGTTCTGTAGGATGCGATGCCGCAGAAAATGATCGAAAGGAAGACGAGGGTTGTCTTACGTAGTGATGGGCTTTAAAAATATGTTTCTAATTGGTATTTTTGGCATGATAACTCTTTTGTATTATTGGGCAACGATCTATAGTTATGTGAAGTGTTTGAAACCAATATACTTGTCATGCCATATTCATAGCGGAAACACTGGCTGCGTTAGTAATATTTTTATGCAGATGTTTTTCTAAATTTTATTATTCAGGTTTCATTATTTACTTGGTTCAGAATAGTTATGTTATTTTTATTATCTTTCTAGTAGTTATTTATGCCCTACTCACCTACTGTATAATATAAACTATATTGTAACTACTTTTTCATGTCATTGAATTTTATGGAATGTTATATAAGATTAAAATATGAAATCACCTTATTTTACCTACATATATTTTGTTTTTTCAGTTTCTATCATATTTGTTATTGTAGTATCTTGAGCAAGTCTTATTTTTCACGGATAAGGAAAATTGATCTGTAAAGCATCGACATCGGGTTATTTAGCACATACATTCATAACTACTAGTTAAATTTTGTATCGAAGTGAGAGCTGTAAATAAGTAACGGGATCTTCAGTACCCGTGTATATTCTTTACTTCTCTTTGGAATATTCATTACCAACATTGTGATATATGAATTTGTTGTTTACGACAAATAATACCATATCATGATTATGTAACTACATAATTATATTCTATATATAAAATATGAACCACAAATAGGCCACGACGAACACAAATATCTTCTGACCGACAACATCCCATCTCTAGGAAAAAAGTAGTGATCTGAGACGTGAGACAAAGTACCTATTTTGTGCTGACGCGGCGGACCTATTTTGTGGGTGTCTTTGACGTATTCATCTGTAACCTCAGAACCGTACCTGCTTTGTGTTCATTTGTTTTGTTGACAAATACCTAGATTCCTAGATGTTCATTTTCAATTCTTTTTTACTTACTTTTTCAAATTAAAAAGGTATATAAGTTTTCAGCAGCCCTTTGCACGATTTGCCTATTGAGGTGTCAACACCCTATCAACATAAATACTATTTTGGATAAAGGTATAAGTAAACTAAGGAATCTGTATACCTATTTACAAAAGGAGGATGATATAGGAAAAACCAACGAGGAAAAATAAATCTGGTTAAGTACTTCCATGATATATATATCCTTTTTTTTACTATAATACAAAGGTATTATATCTCACAGGTATTTATAATTATTATAGATAGTAACAGCCCTGTTTTATCAGAATGATGGAGAAATTAGATTTTCTTTTCATCAACATAATTCATATCAAAGTGAGGATCAAAATGGGTTGTGATTGGCGAAATAATGTGTTTTGCTTTGTGAAATGCAACAAAATGTTATTTTTACCTGTCTTTACTATAATACAAAGGTATATTGCAGGTATTCATAATAATTGTTATAGTTAGTAATTTTTTTTTTATCAAAATAATGCAGTTGATTGAATTGCTTCCCTTCATTATCATTTTTTAATACATCAACAATCCAGTGATCAGATGGTGGAATCTGATTGGTCTAGATTAATTAATCGTTAGACTGTTCGTTGCACAAGAATATGCAAGTTTTCACCCATTTAGGATGGAAAATCAGAGTTGAGAAGATACTAGAGGGTTCATAATGGTCGATTATATATAAAGCATGTCTTTTTTCACCTTTTTGAGGGAAACTTCAAGAGAAATCAATAATTTTCAGAGAACTTTGACAGATGCCATTTCTTGAATGGGCTGCTCTGATTGGTCAAAGCCCTTGTTAGAATGCATGTGTTGATAAAATCGGGCCTAAGTGTTTTCTACGGAACAGTATGATTCTTTGAAGACTGTAGAACTGATAAACCATGGAAAGTAGACTTGTATTTATACAGAAACCACTCTACACGACAGTAGTAAAATCTAAGAGGGGGAACATTGAAATACCGATATGGGTGGTGTACATGCAGCTGTTTAACGATGTACACTATAATAGACCAATGAGAGGACTGGTTGAAATGTATCACAACCAATAAGCGTTTACGGGCGGATTCACTCACAGTTCGGTCAATCACGATGCGCGTTGGAAGTGGCTGATATCGATGCGCGCATGCGTTGTCGGAGCGTATAGCGAAATGTTCTCTATTTCCACTAATAATCTTACGTACATCAGCTGGCAAGTAGGCGGATCTTCTTTTTTTGCTTTTCTTTAACTATATACACTGATGGGGGAAGACAGTAGAGGAGGGAGGCTTACCTACCTGGAACTGTATAAATATGATGGTGAAATGAGAGTTCTTCAGTGCAGTTCTGCTACCGCTACTACTACTACTACTATACTACCGCTGCTACTACTATTTTGAAATGGAGTATTCGAGGAAGTTGATCCCCTGCCCCTACAATGGTGAACATGAGGTGCGGCGTGGGACAATTGGGGACCATTTGCTGTTTTGCCGTTTCCGGGGTTGTGGTCCGGGGAATTGGCCACAATATATTGCTACCTATCTAAGTAAAGGTAAGTTTTCTCATTTCACTATATATCCCTACACGAGCAAGCTATCAAATGACAACTAGTTTATAACAGAATAATACAAAAGTTACAGTTGCTCTACAAAATATCTCTTTATTTGCAGAGCCATCCACCCAGCCAGGAAGCTATAAGGAAGCCGAGGCCAGCAACCCCACCACGCCACCGCAGGACCCATCGAAGTACGGACTAGTGCAATGTCCGCGTGTTGCAGCGCATTGGGTCAAACCTACGTCGATGGGAATGCACCTCCTGCGGTGTGCCAAGAACGTGCTGCCTACCAAGAACGTGCCTACCACGCCACCACAGCATCACCTCGCAAGCCGGAGAGATGTGGATGTTCAGCCTGAAGGTACATAATTCGTTTCTGCGACAAAAACTTTTTTCTTTTTTCATATATCTTGCACATCTTTATCCTAGAAGTCACAGAAAATTGATCTCTACTAAACATCATTGTATTAATTTTGCACTGATACAATCATATTGTATAACTCTAAATTTTAAATAAATCAGGCCACACAAAAATTCTTCAGTACATCCACATAGATTTTCAAACTTCTGAATCTTACCCACATTCACATAAATTACAAAACCATATTTTCTATTGTTTCAGAAAACTGGGATAATGATGATTATCCCACGTATAGGCCGAATCTCCAGAACAGAGAAGTAATCCGGGATCCTCCCCCTTGCCTCTCCAAGAGGGAGAGAAAGCTGTGGAGGAGAAGCGAGGTGGTGTGCTTCAACAATATAAATAAATAATTTTTATCTTAGGTTAGGTGTATTTTATGTATTAGAGATTAGGGTAGAATTAAATAATAAAAGTAAATTGAAAAAACTGCTATTTTATTTCCAAAAGTATCGAAACAAATATACACATTGAAATTATTACTGCTAAACATAGTCTGCGCTCCGTCATATCAATCATTTCAGTACATCTGCTGCGTCTATCCAGGAAGTCTTGTTCTTTTGGAAACCTAACCATTTTACAAGGAGCTTGTTTCCTCTCCTTTTTAAGACTTTTTCAATCAAATACTCATTTGGAAACTGTATTTTTCTTAGCTCAGCTTCATAGAAACAACCGCTTATTGGTCGCCGATCCATATCTTCTAGCATATATGTGATCGGATCTGTAATACTAACTTTGCGTATTTTGAAGAGCTCCGTGGAATAATTCGGAGTGTAACCTTGTTCAAATACACCTTTATATCTGCTTATTCTCACAACGTCTCCAAGATTAAGTTTGCTTTTGCCAGCAACCTTTGGATTGCGATACGCACTCAATCGAGTGTGAACATTAATTTCAATAGGGGCCAATCCAGTTGTTCGATGTATTCTATTGTTATATACGTTAGTGATATCATCCAAAATAGTGCTCCATGTGTAACTTCCTCTTGCGGAAAGTTCTTTGAATAGAAGGTGCTTTAGCGAACGGATAGCCCTTTCAGCAATTGCGGCCTTCTTTGTACTGTATGTGGAATAATGGTTAATTCCATAGTTGTTCATGAGGGAAGAAAATTTTCTGTTGTAAAATTCGGTTCCATTATCTGTTTGTAGATTAATTGGATAATATCCTGCGTCCCTTATGATATCGCCCATTGCTGTCGTTACCGTTACCATATCTTTCTTCTTGATTGGTCTACGCCATAGGAACTTAGAATAGCAGTCAATGACTACCAATATGTATCTATATCCATTACTTTCTTTATGAAAAGGTTGCATTTCCGCTAAATCAGCTTGCCATAAGTCAGCGAAACCTTTTATGATAGTTTTTCGACGGCGAAAGTTCTTCCGAACTGCCCTGTGTAACTCTTCTGCTATGCCACGTTTTGTTGCGCTATTAACTGACATATCTACACGTAGAGGTCTGACTCAGGTGATTGTAGAACAGAAACTGATCATTAATCATGAAAAATCTACTGATCTATGGTCTGAGTTGATTTAAAGTGTAGCCTGCAAGCCACGCTGGTAAAACAGGGCCACCTTCAACATCGACTTCCCTTTTGACTTCACTAGCTAATTTCTGGCAAACATTATATAGAACCTCTAGTTGCTCTAAAATGGATATCAAATTGGTTGTTAATACATCAATCTTTTTCTCAAGGCCATCACTCAATTCTAGCGTTTTGCTATTCGCCATACTTTCAAGCATATCAGTGGTACTTTCTAGTTTTTTTTCAACATACTTTATATGAGTCATTTGCATCTGTAGGATCACCAACATTCTTTAACTGCTTTCCATTGATATCATAATTTCCAGTTTGTGTAAGTTTAAAACCAATACCTGGAATACCACGTACAGTTGTATGCTTAGAACTGCGACGACCAAACTTACCTATCGTATTGTGCATCGCTACGAAAGCGTTACACTATTAGTGGTATCTTTCAACTTGCAAATATATACCCCAAAATTAGCGTATTACGCCCTCTTCACGCAATTCTTCTATTATAGATAAAATTTCGTTATCGTGGTTTGTGTGACCAGCTGATTTTGAGCTGTATAGCAATTTCAATCGATCAATCAGCTCGTTGATGTCGTTCCAATACACAAAGTCGCGTTTATTAGTGTTAAATATCTTATACGTAGGTATCTTCATTTGTGTATGTCCCCTACCAACTCTGGCTCTCAAATGCATGGGGGATGATGTAGATAGGATATTAAATAATTTATTGAAATACTCAGATCCGTCGACATTGTAAATATTAAGAGGTGTGTAATCTTTGCGAAGTACATTAGTTAGATTCAATATGGACCTGAATGTGTGTAGAGTTTTCGAGTCGGAGTTTCGTGTATCTCCTACAAACATCATATCTAGTAAGTGTGGGGATATTTTGAATTTACTAGTCTTATCACCCGATGATAAATGAACCGCCTTTTCATCAAATTCCACTTCATGTACACCCATTAACAGCTTCTGTGATTGTGGGTCGATCCTTACATTATAAACACTTCCATAGGCCGGATGTCCTGCTCTCAAATTATCTATATGACTTTTCAACACCTCAGCAACTGCTTCTCTATCCACACTTGAATTAGCTGTAGATACATACTGAGTGACTGAATCTCTTTCCCTCTCATTAATTGATGATGGTGTATCAGGTAACTCCTTTATTGGTGTTATACCGGAAAAAGCAGCGGAAGTCAAATCTTCGAATCTCGGCCCTTTTGGTGTGCTAGTAGAGGGAAGAGTTTGATTTGGATATGTAGATGGTGGTTTTTTAGGAGTGCTCGTAGGACCAACATTTTGAATTGGCTGTTTCGGTAGCGTAGGATTGGATGCATTTGCTATTGTCTTCAACTGTTTTGTAATAGGCTCATATATCTGTTCCAATGAAGTGTTACCGATTTCGCGAGCTTTCCTTACATAGTTGAATTTTCTCCGCACTGACTCTGTTGCATTAACTAATTCTTTTTTTGGAGCTACCTTATCATTGCTCTGTTGTTGTTTCATTCTGGTATATGTAATGTTGCCACTGTGATGTATGCTGATTGCAGTCTCACATCCAATTGATGATATTATTAGTCTTGCAGTGGATTTATGAAGCTATCGAATCCCTTCCGGTACCTGCCGTTTCTTATTTCTCTATCTTTGTCCATAACTAGGAATCCATATTTATCCCTCCAACATATTGCACACATATCTTGAAATTGCTTAAAAGTTACATCGGGAGCCACATGGTCAGAGAAAACATGTGATAAATTTGTATTATCGACCTTAAACAAAACTATCAGGTTTGCGTTGTCTCTAATCACTCTTTTCGGTACCCAACTGTAACTTTGCACACAGTAAAAGCAATCCACACCTTTGTGTCGCCCCATACTGAAGTATTCTCGTATAGCATTTTGATTCTCACATATCACATCATCAAAGATAAAAACTGAGTTTGGTTTGGCTTCTGACGGTGGTGGAACTTCGGAATTATTAGCAAATGCATAATATCCTAGTCCATCTATCGAACTCATTACTTTTTCAATGAATGCGTACTTGGGTTGGTCGAGCGATTTTGAAAAAACATATAAGTTCTCAAAAAACAGCCCATTCGGATGTATCAGGAGAGATACTAGTACATTGGTTTTTCCACAGTTTGATGGTCCAACTATAATACGTCGAATTGTTGATGGTAGTAGTACCCCATGACGACGACGAGAAGTATTATTTTCCGGATCAGTAACATTGACATCTATATTGCTAATGTCTAATTCCTGGTCCTGTTTTGTCACCTTCATCGTTCAACGACTTGACCATATATAAGCTGCAGTTGTTTATATGTGTTTTATTTAAATGCCGCTACTTCTTGAGAGAAGGTATAGCAGCATCTCCAAAACTGGTGGTGGAATTCTTAATAAGTTGATAAATAAGCTGCCATTCGAAGCACATTTGCCCTTTTATCAGTATTGCGGCCCGGGTACTCGATTGGAAGAAAGGATCGCACTAGGCCAAAAAGGAATAAATAGATTAGACGCGGCCTGCTTACAACACGACCTTACATACCGCAAATCCGATTTAGCTACAAGACATAAAGCTGACTACCAACTTGAGCAAGAAGCTTGGAAACGAGTCAAATCAGCTGACGCGAACCTTGGAGAAAAAGCAGCTGCTTGGTTAATTACAAATATTATGAAGGTCAAACGACGCACTGGAATGGGTCTTGCAACACTACGTGGACGGAATAAGAAGTAATGCATGCGTGAAAAATCGAGGAAATTAGTAGGTGTAAAACATCGTGCAGGAATGGGTTATGCATCACGACACGAGGGCAGAATAAAAATAATATACGTAGGAAAATGAGGAAGGCTATAAAGAAGGTGCACTTTGGTTCAGGAATACTAAACAGAGTTCGCAAAAATATGAAACATTTTTCGAACCACAAGCAAGATAACAGTGTGCTAAGAAAAGCAACATCTGCTGCATTATTAGCTACCCGGAAGTATATCAAGTCCATTGGGGGCAAACGGCATGTTCGTCTTCCGCGAGTTATACCTATCCCCAAATTAGGTGGAATTCTTCCTTTGATTCCAATTTTTGCCGGTCTCTCAGCATTAGGTAATCTCCCTGGGGGTATTGCAAATATTGTTAGGTCCTCTAAAGCAGTTAATTCAGCACGACAAAGGAATACAACTGATTCAACATCTACTTCTGGTATAAATAAAATTGGAAACGGTATATATTTGAAACCATACCGCAAAGGATTGGGTTTGTTTGTTAAACCTAGGACTTCAAAAAACTTTTAAAAACCCTACCCCAACGACCGCTTACAGATAATGACCTTGTGTATTACGCTAAAAAGCTAGAAATACCATATTTCAGAGGGATTTTTATGCGCGATGATCTGCCTAAGCAAGGTCCACTGAGGAATGAGTCAGCCATCACTAATTTAGACAGCAAGAGTGGGGATGGGTCACACTGGGTTTCATATATAAAACGCGGAGTGGTGGTATATTATTATGACAGTTTCGGCAACCTACCTCCAACCAGAGAACTGGTGAAATATTTCCTCAAAAAATCTAAGAAGATTCAGATCCTGTATAATCACAGACGACAGCAGAACTTCAATACCTTTTGATGCGGGCACCTGTGTCTACGATTTATTTCTGAAGAGAAGCAGAAATCTGTGAAAATGGATCGTGAAACACTTAAAAAGATGAGCAATTCCCTTAAAGCATTTTCAAGAGAAAGAAGCCTGTTGAACATGACACAAGAAGAACTTGCCCACATACCCAAAGAAGTACTGATGGTATGTACACCTAACGAAATAGCACTTGTATGGAACAAACTGCCATTGCATTTGAAGGAAGATGTGGATAAGTTATGTTTGTGGTTCGTTCTCTCCAAACAATCAAATGTTTTGTGAACAGGAACTCTTTATTTTGCGTTAAATACACTTTTGTATTTACCGTGAAAACGCTCTAATGAATTATTAGGTCTTAAACAAAACAAGGTTTAGTTGGAAGTGGAAGTAATTACGTATATAAAGAGAAAACTGTAAATAGTCAGCGTCCCTGACTTTATCGCACTTTACCGGAAAATGCATCTCAAGTTGCGCCTGCACTCGACAAATTACAATGCTACCACCGGTATATTCTGCGTAGCTGACCCTGAACTTGTGGACGTGCATAACAACTCCCCCCTTTGAAGTCGTCTGTCCTCAGACGGAACCTGAGCTGAACATTTACATAATGAAACAATTTGAGTCCACCTTTTATATATTGAATAAATGATAATTACAAATATGATCCCAAAAATTAATAACTCGTAATAAGAAATGGAATCATATTGAATAAAAGGATAACTTTCTGGCAAAGGTTTTAGACTTAATCTTAAGGACTCTACATTAACCATATTTTCTTCAAAGTTTACTTATTTTGTTACCTTTCTGGATACATTATGGGTAACAAAGTGGAAAGTTTTTGTAACAAAAGATGCTTTTGGTTCATAAGTGATTCCTAAAGCTGAAATAGGACATGAGAGGTTACTTGATATGATGTGAACACCTTTTAAATACATTGAGTACTGTTGCTCAGAGCAAGTTTCCAAAACTACGGTTTCATCTCTACTGTACAACAGCAAATTCTTGTTACTTAATTGAGTAAAAAAGCTTTGTTCGTTGGTTATTAGAGCATGTTCACAGCTTACTGGATTAGTAAGATTACAATTATCATACTTTGTAACATATTTTTCACAAACATATCCATTAACACTGGTTTTACAATAACCTCTGACCCATTTTGGGATTATACCAGATAAATAAAATGATGTAGGTAGCACAAACACATAGTTTTCTACACTTGGAATTGAAAACATTTTACATAACTGATAATTAAAAGAGTCTGTTATGGGCACAAAAAGAATCACTAACATTTGTTCTTCATATAACACAACGTTAGTTTTAGTAAACTTCAATAATTCAAAAGGATGTACTTTGTCAGTATGAATTAAATAACTTGGTTTATATAAAACATTCAGATGTTCTATAA
Organism: Callosobruchus maculatus; assembly: GCA_951848785.1. NCBI lineage: Eukaryota > Metazoa > Arthropoda > Insecta > Coleoptera > Chrysomelidae > Callosobruchus > Callosobruchus maculatus. The sequence continues at coordinate 800,541 of CATOUR010000057.1, forward strand.
TGTGGTTAATGTCGGTGATAGAGAATAGTGCAAAATTAGTGGTATCCTCATATGACAGGCTAATGGTATTTTCTAGTAACACAATACTCTGCAATAGCTGATCATGTAAAAGCTTCAGATAAGAATAGTGTTCAATAACAGCTAATTCTTTGCTAATATAATCAATTTGTTGGTTAATTACTGCAACATTCAGCTGTAGCTGATAAATTTCATTTTCAAGTTTTTGAGAGAGTTCATTACTGAAGCTAATCAATTTGTTAATGTACTGTGTTTCTTGTGCCTTCATTTGCTTTAATGAGGAAATTTCCTTTTCTATGTGATCCAAATCATCTTGATCTAAATTACCAGATATAAACTTTATGACAGATCCCAAACCGTTGACTAATCCCCTTTTACTTCTATTAGCATGATATGGCAAGAGTTTATTAAGTTCTTGTTCCGTTTTCTTCATTACTTGACCTAAATCTAATAGAGGATAGCTCAAAGTATTGTTACCAATATTAATCAGTTTATAGTAAGTATATTCAAGCTGTTCAAAGCTAAATCTAAGAGCACTAATATTAAATTTAAATACTATCTTATGATAATCATTAATAATAACTGCTGGTCCTAAGTGTTCTGCATAGAACCCGCTGCTTGAGACTGACACTGATCTAAGGCAGAATCCAAGGACAAACCTGAAACAGGTTTTGGTCTTACTTTACGTATATTACGAGTTTGGATTCTCCCATTACTCATTTTACAATGAATTTTGTTCCCTTCAACTTTAATAATCTCTCCTTCTTTAAAGAGGTGAGCAGATTTCTTGTGCCTTTGCAAAGTATTGGTCAAGTATACTTTATCTCCAATTTTATAGTTGTGATTTGATCCATCTGATCTTCGAGGCATCGTGTTTTGATTATTAATTAATTTAATTCTGTTTTCTTGTTCTTTAAGAAAATCATTATGAATGACATGCTCTTGTATTTCATGGTCGATAACATTATAGTGAGGTCCATATAAAGTTTCAAAAGGTGTCTTTTTTGTGCTAGAGTGTATGGAGGAATTATAATAAAATATAACATCTGTCAGTAAGTCTGTTAATAAATTATGAGATTGCGCTTCTGATAAGATTCTCAGTTTTTCCAAAATAGTTGAATGAAATCTTTCGATCGGCGAGTTAGAAGATGAATTTTGTGGAGTAGTAGTATGAGCTGTTATGTTTCTACTATTACAAAAATCATGAAGTAGTTGATTTTCAAATTCCGCACCACCATCGTGTGTTACCTGTTTAGGGTATCCATGGTGACAGAAGTAATATTTTAAATTCCTTAGAATAGATAAAGCTGTACCATCTTTAAGAATATAAGCCTGACCGTATTTCGAGAATAGGTCTATAATAGTTAATATTTTTGATTTGTTAAACATGAAACAATCTATATGAATTTTTTCAAAAGGATGTGAACCTAACAGTGGACCTTCGTTGTCTGGTTTGTTAGGATGTCGTTCATATTTGTTCCTTTTACAGATTTTGCAAGTGTTTATATAAGAAGTGACCTGTTCGCGGAGATGGGGCCAATAATATTTTTGCAATAGATGTTCCTGAGTTTCCTTAATCCCATTATGACTTAAAGCATGATATTCAGATATGATTCTTAGTTGTTCCTCTTTGTTCTCAATATCTTTCAAAATTTTACTTGTTTTTATGATAATGAGTTCAGAAGTATATAACTTTTGACATGTTAAGATAAATGGTATTTCAATTGTTATATCATCAAAGTAGACGGCATATTTATTTTGTGGGATAATAAACTTGGGTAACATCTGTTTTAAGTGATATTCTGAATTGTTGTTTGGAATAATTAGAGTATATCGTTTGAACTTTTTGAATAAATTGTTTTCTAAAAGTTTTGGAGAACTACCAACCTTTATAACAATTTGATTTTTGTTTTGATTCAAATATCTTTCAGATATTTTCAAAGTGAATATAGGGTTTTCGTGACTGGAATGAATGGTCATGTCATCTATATCTCTTTGATAGTCATTATTATCTATTTGTACATAATTAGAACTACCGTCTTCGTGTACATTGATTTCAACACGAGATAGAGCGTCAGCTACATAATTCGTTTTTCCTTTAACGTACTTAACGTCATAGTCAAATTCTTCTAATCTCAATTTCCATCTGTAAAGCCTAGAAGAAGGGTCCTTCAGTGAAAATAAATAGGACAATGGACGATGATCATTTTCAATTTCGAAACGTTTTCCCCATAAATATGGTTTAAAATGTTTACAGCTGTCCACAATGGATAGAAGTTCACGTTCAATTGTACTATACTTTCTCTCTGCTGGATTTAAAGATCGTGAGTAATACGCAACAGGGTGTCCTTGTTGACTTAAGACACTACCAATAGCAAAATTGCTACTATCTGTAGTTAGAGTAAATGTTTTTGTAAAATCAGGGTACATAAGGACAGGGGCGTTCGTGAGAAGAATTTTAAGATTATTGAAAGCTTCTTTGTACTCTTCATTCTCAATATCGATTTTGCTACCTTTCCTCAAAAACCTAGTTAGAGGATGAGCTACTTTGGCAAAGTCCTTGATAAACTTGCGGTAATAACCAGCTAATCCTAGGGAATTGCTTAATTTCCTTGGTAGTTTTAGGTATAGGGTATTCTTTGACTGCTTTTATTTTATCAGGATTAGGATAAATACCATCTTTAGTAACAATGTGCCCTAAGAAATGTACGTCTTTCCTTAAAAACTCAGTTTTATCGAGTTGCACCTTTAAATTTACCTCTTTTAGTCGTTGAAAAATTTGTTTAATATGAGTCATGTGTTCCTCTAAGCTTTTAGAATATATTATGATATCGTCTACGTAAACCATACAAAATTTATAGAGAAATGGTCTAAGAACGTTATCCATTACTCTTTGGAATGAACTTGGTGCGTTGCGCAGACCGAACGCTAAACGTTTAAAGTGTAGGTGATGATTGTCTACGGTGAAAGCGGTTTTCTCTACAGAGTCTGGATCAAGTTCTATTTGATGAAAACCAGCTGCGAGATCGATAGTTGAAAAGTATGAATATTTACCAAGATTATCAAGTATTTCCTCAATACGTGGGAGTGGATACTTATCTTCTATTGTCTTTTTATTTAATTCACGGAAGTCAACAACAAGTCGCCATTTTTTCATTCCAGAGGCATCTGGTTTTTTTTTAACAATCCAAACTGGATTTCCGTAAGGTGATTCGCTGTGTTCGATTATACCTTGTTTGAGCAATTTATTTACTTCATCGTTGATATGTTGTTTTAAATTTGGTGGATATCGATAACTTTTCTTATACACGGGTTCCTCGTCTGTAGTACGAATTCTGTGTTTTCCTACATTGGTAAAAGTAAGGTCACAACCAGGAAAATAAAATATGTCTTTGTATTGCTTGCATAGCTGAAAAATTAGTTGTTGTTCGTCTTTATTCAAGTGACTGACGCGCAATAAATCTCTTATATCAACATCAGACATATTATTGATTTCAAGAGGTTCTATTCCAATAGATTCCAGAGGTTCGGCTGATTAGTGATTTTTAAACATTGTTTAGTAACAATAGGATAGCTTATCTGAAAATTATTAGCTTCTATTATGCAGTCAGGAAATAAAACACCGTCAATACTAAACTCTGGTACAAACACCGGACCTTTTTCTATATTAACTGGAATTTTTGTAAAATTGTTATCACATTCTACTTTAGAATTATTGGTACAACTATGAATATAGAATGGAATATTGACACCGTCTATAGAAATGAATTGATTTTTATAGTCAATGATTGCACCTAAACTCATAAGATCTTCTGTTCCTAGCAGCGCATCAAAATAATTGTGCCACTCTGTAACTCGAAAGTTGATGTACTCTGGTATTCCATATTCAAAGAAAATAGGATATGAAACATTTTGGTTTCCGTAAGATACATCATGAATAGATTTGATATAGAATGGTTCCTCAAACATATATTCTAAGAAACACTCATGAGCTATGTTAGGATTAATGACAGATTTGCATGCACCACTATCTATCAAAATTTTAAGCCCATTTATAATGATAAAAGGCAGCCTTGGAGAATTTTGTAAATTATTTAAGTAACTGAGGTCGACGAGCATGCTTTCTGAAAATTTTCTTCCTCGCAATCCTCATCAAGATTTTGTTCTACCTGCTCAGAATAATCTTCGTCATTGCATCCCGAATCAAAATTTTCATCACATTCATTTGAATAAAAATATTCCTCGTGATCGCTGATGTTATGGTGATTTTGGCGAATAGTTTCTACACCTGACATTGGTAAACCGAGTCTATCAACTCTTCTTGATTGTTCGTTTGATCTGTTAATACCACGCGGTCCAAAATTTGTAGATTGATTTCTTTGACGCGGAAATTGTGGTCTAGTTAGCGTACTATAAGGTCTTTGGTTGTTATTGTTTCCAACATTATTACTTATCATCTGTCGCGAAACATGAGCCTCAGGTTCAGACCGTTGCACTCGCGGTGGAATGTTTGATGTCATCACGGGTGTAATAAAGTGTGGCGGATTATTTTTAATTACCGGTCTACTAATTGACATGGAGGATTTCCTGTGATTGCGTTGTTGATCCATGTATTGTTCATAAGCTCTATCGTTATCAAAAGTTTTACATAACCGAAGTCCTGAATCTATATCAGAAATATGAGCATACCTAAGAAAACTTCGATAAGGTTCTAATATACCAGCACGGAAAGAATTTAAACTTAAATCATCAATTTCCTTGAGCTTCATCCCTAAAATTTCACCAGTATAATTTAGTTTTACGACATTTTTGCACCTATTAACCAAACCTACAAGTCGTTCAAAATAATCGCTGTAATGTTCATTAAGCTTTTGATAGCAGTTTGTGATATCTTTGACAAGAATTTTTTCATCTTTATTGTCACCATATTTTTGCATCAACTTTTCTTTAATCTTACCCCAATCATTTGCATTTTCAGGGTCCAACAAGAATTGTGCTTCACCTTTAAGCTTACTTTTAACAACATTTAATATGAAATAATTGATAACATTGCCTTCATCAGTATCGGGTCTTTTCAGTTGATTTGGATATGACTCAGCTTGTGAAAGAAAATAACTTAAATTGCAAGATTTTCCATCAAATATCGGTATAAACTCTGACATAGATAACTCCATTTTAGATAGACTAATTTGGTGAGCCATGATAAAAGATATTAATATGTGAAGGTCTAAACTAGATAATGTATAAACAGCTGAGTTTGGTGACTCCCAACCAAACAGTTACTAAGTTAAAGACAAAAGCGAATCATATGAGGTTTACAGTAATATTTAGCAAAGGTATCAGGATAATGAAAATGTTTATAACACTGCAAATGCTCTAATATTATGCCAGTATATCAAAGCAAAAACAAGAGTCTACACAAGAGTCTACACAAGAGTCAAAGATCACTTACAGGTTCAGAAAGACGAAGGCGGCATGAATCCGTCGCATCTCTTGGTCCTGTTGTTACCTCTGATAACGGAGTTCACGTTGTCCCTTGAGCAGATGTCTCCAGGTTCTGGTTCACTACTCGGATGGAGAATTGATCGCGGGCAAACTTTTCAGGCAACGAAAGGCTTTAAACACGTAAAGTTATCGCCAACCGGATAAGCTGCTCTATTGGTTAATGACCGAAGATAATTGGTGATCTCCCTAATTAACGCGCTGATCAATCCCGGCTTGAGCCCCCAGTTATGTTTGTGGTTCGTTCTCTCCAAACAATCAAATGTTTTGTGAACAGGAACTCTTTATTTTGCGTTAAATACACTTTTGTGTTTACCGTGAAAACGCTCTAATGAATTATTAGGTCTTAAACAAAGCAAGGTTTAGTTGGAAGTGGAAGTAATTACGTATATAAAGAGAAAACTGTAAATAGTCAGCGTCCCTGACTTTATCGCACTTTACCGGAAAATGCATCTCAAGTTGCGCCTGCACTCGACAAATTACAATGCTACCACCGGTATATTCTGCGTAGCTGACCCTGAACTTGTGGACGTGCATAACAGATATACAACGATTCCAGTTCTGTTGGGAGCACTATAATACACACCAGAACGGAGATGAAGCAGACGGGCCGCCACCAAGAAAAATATTTTGTTGTTACTGTAATTTGCAAGATATCTCTATGACAAGCAGTAATGAGTCAAACAAGTGTTGTAATCAATAAAATTTTGAATATGTAAAAGTGTTATTTTTTTGTATCACCGCAGTCATGTCTTATATATTTACCTTGACGGGTTATGACAGTGTGCTGTCTGCTAGTTTTTATCCGCCAATAGAGCTGGATACCAATGCGCAGTATGGATTGGGGCTAATAGGTTTTTACTCCTACAACTCAATATTCAATGTTCATGAGGGTAATAATCTAACTGTGTTTAAACAACCTTCAGATGATTCTCAGATGAATATTACATATATTCCACCAGGCACTTACGAAATCGATGAACTCAACATATATCTACAAAACATAATAAAGTCCATAGTTCGATACAAACATAATGTTACAACTGACGAGCTGTTTTGTCTGAAGGCCAACAACAATACAATGAAATGTGAATTATATTCAATATATGATGTTGATTTATCTTTCCCTAACTCAATTGCATCTTTGATTGGATTTGAGCCGGAGGTTTTCGAATGCAACAAAAAACATATATCAACCTTACCAGTTAATATAACGACAGTCAGACTAATAAAGGTCGACTGCGGATTGATATCTGGCGCCTACCACAATGGAAGTGAAATGCACACTCTGTATGAATTCGACATAGACGTTGAACCTGGATTCAAATTAACAAAGGAGCCACAGAATGTAATATATATGAGCGTTATGCCTAGTGGTCGTCAGTTTATCGATAACATCACACTGAAAATTTTGGATGACGAGGGAAATCTGATTAACTTCCGTGGTGAAAAAATTATCGTTAAATTGGAATTGCGTCGGTTAGCTTGAGCAAACTCCACAATTGAATAGGATGGGTTTTCTATACAACATAGGTGCACAACAATTGAAAAAAGTCGATAAAGCCCTTACAAACAACCATAAAATACGAAGAACACATAGGAATAACCTTATTCGTCATTCGTCAGCTGCCAAAGGCACAACGTCGAAGCTATCACTACAAAATCGTAAGTTTCTGGAGTCTATAGGACTAAAGCTAACTGAAAAATATGGTTCTGCACGTATCAAGTGAGAAGCTGGATGTTTTTGAGGAACCGATTTTGGATCACTCCTTAGCAAGTTTACATGAATACACATACAAGCCGTATGGTTCACCATATTTCAAGAATTCTGACATTGTTCATATACCAATTAACTTCCAAGATCTCATTTTAAATATTGCTCACAGTTACATTTTCATCGAAGGAACGTTTACTCCAAGTGATGCCACGAAGTCCTGCTATCTATCTAACAATGCTCTGTCTTTTCTGTTTGATGAAATTTCTCTACATATGGGTGGTGAAAAAGTTGTCATTGTACGAAATCCTGGAATAACGTCAACAATGAAAACAATGATCTCTCATGGTAAAAGTGCCGCCCATTCACTATTATGTACAGGATGGGGCTTAAATGAAGACAATTCAGCGATATGGGATTCAACTAGTAAGGTCTTCAGTGGTAGAATACCTCTAAAGCATATAATGGGATTTGCTGAGGACTATAAAAAAGGAATTCTAAACATAAAACAAGAGCTTGTATTAGTCATTGCAAGATCCTTTAAGAACTGCTTTGTCGGTGAATGTGATGCAGAGCTATCAATATCAAAGATTGAATGGAAAGTCCAACAGATTGTTCCTGAAGACCGCTACAAGGTCAAACTTCTACAGAGACTGAACAAAAGCAGTTTGAGCTCAAGGATTAAGGTGGCATTTCGCTCTTGGGATTTGTATGAACTACCATCACTTCGCTCAACATCAACAGACGTCTGGGCAATTCGAACAACCAACAAGCTAGAGAGGCCTTTGTTTGTTATCGTTGGATTTCAAGACTCAAAATTAGCAGAAAATCCTAAGAAGGACATCACTAAGTTCATTCATGCCAACATAAACTCGATTCGATTGAAGCTGAATAACCAGGTATACCCATATGAAAGGTGGAACCTGGATTTTGAGAAGAAGCTAAACACTGCGGCTTACTATGCATTTGAGAGCTTCCAAAGTGCGTATTACAACAAGGGAATGGCAGAACCATTATTCAATATTAAGGAGTTCAGTGATAACCCACTATTTGTAACCGACTGCAGTCATCAACCTGATAACCTTCAGCTGTCAACTGTGGATATATCGTTGGAATTTGAAACCAGAAAATCTTCTTTCCCAGCTAGCACTAAAGTGTATGCATTAATCATTCACGATTCTTGTATTAGTTACAACGCTTTTGATGGATCTATTCAGAATGGACTTATTCATTCATATTAAATGTATTTTGATTTTTATTATAGCTGTCATGGCAAAAATAAAACACTTTTAATACGTTTTTTTTTATTTATGCATAAATGATACAGAAGTGAGCAGGATGCGTACAAATGTCAATCTTTATCTACGAAACTATATTTGGTAATTATATGTTGAGGTAAATATTCCTCTATTGCATACAAAAATGATTTGAGTTCATTACTAATCATTCCATCACATAGTTGATCGATGGTACATTCTTCCCATAAATATTGTCTGCATAACTTTTCCCCTTCTTCATATTTCCTTATTAGCATCCTCTTCCGTTCGACCTTTTCATCATCCCAGCAGATACTCAAGTCATAGACCGTGGAATGTTCCTCATCGAAAATCAAATCTACCAATTGACATGCAATTCTCTGGATGGCGGTACGTAGATCTTTTGCTTCAGGCCACCCCATTGCTGAATACTGCATCCACATTGTATAATGGGAATGAAAAGTTAGTCTGCTTCTGGAACAAACAGAACGTCTAATACCAACTAGGTGCAAATAAATGTTTTTATCTCGAATTTACCTTCTACATATCGCGGGTCCAATACATGGGAGTAACCATTATATTATTTATACCCAACACAATCTGTACTACCTCATCATCAAATATATTATTGTTGAATATAATCAAATTTCATCAAACATTTGGAGGTGTTTTAGGTGAACTTTACCAATATATGTTAGTGAATATTTATTTTGAGATTCATTTATCTCTTTAATCACTGCTTCAGACATATGCTCCGATACTCTTTTAGGTAACCATACTTTGAACTCATTAGCATCATCTTCTAATAGTGTTGCTACTAGACATTCACCAAATTTTGATTTGACGGGTGACAGATTCTTAATTGTATGGGCTTTGTTTACAGTTAGTGAAGATAAAGTTCTGAACAGTATTTTGTTATCGAGTTCACAGTTGATTTTATTGTTAATTTCATGCAATTCAGAGGTAGCGACAGACATTGTTTAAAGAAAAAACAAATAATGTTACTGTTGGATAAATAATATAAAAAGGGTGCTCACCAAGTTATATCTGTACACAATATACTTCGGGACTATACTCTGATCGTCTCTCGACTTTTACTGATCACTAGCCCGTTATTACACTATTTATACAGATACCATCAAGGTCAAAATACGTCACCGTGCATTCTTCTCAAAACCATCAAGCCTCGTAAGAAAATCATACAACTGATCTCAAGGCTATCCACACCCTATCTGAGTGACCTTCAGGGAGGATTGCAATTGGCCCCACATCAAATCTCGAGGTTATCCACCACGTCAAATCTCAAGGTTATCCAGTCAATAGTCACATTCAAGGACGTTCAAAATAAGCAACTATACACTAACACAAAAAAAAACTCAAGGTTACACAAACAACCAATTCAAACACTAACAACAAATATTTCAAAATCGTTATCTATAGGCACATTGTAAACCGAAAAAACTCAAGGTTACCCAACACCCCACTGAAACAAGCCCTTCAGATACGATCACATTTGAAAACACAACGTTACAAAATGACCTTCAGGGAGGATCAGAATCGGCACCTATAAGAAAAGCCCACGTCACATCTCAAGGTTAGCCACACCCCATCTAAATGACCTTCAAATGACCTCGGGAGGATCAGAATCGGCATATCTATACTACTGTCATTATCAGAGGCCTTGTCCACGAATTTGATCAAAACTATACTGAACCATTCATATTTCCATTCGTTTATCTCTTGCATTTGACAGGAGAAGGTGAGGATAGGGCTCCCCCAAATGACATTTGTCACTGTTCTTTTTGGAAAGATCGATGACAGGTACTGATGGATCAGATCAGATCAGATCTTCAGTAAAGAAATTTCTGAAGGCTTTTAAATCACTTTTTTCACCTTTTTCTCAAAAGTTCATGTGAGACACACGGTAACAGAATAAAGGAAAAAGAGGGTAAAACTTGTTGTGCCAGGGGTACTAAAGCACATCGCCATCGGTGGAATCAATATAGGTTTTCCGCAGAGAACAGACCACTCATAAGACCACACAAGACTAAACGTGTGAGACTCACCTTATTCGCTCGCTTTGGTTTTCAGTTTTTATTATCTGAATTTGCTTAAATTCTTCTTAGATAATGCTTACTTCCCATCAAAAAATAAGCTAGTCATTTAGTATGTCATGCAATTTTATTTGCCTGCATGTAACGCTTGACTTTTGTTGCAGTTCTTTTTTTCCTTTCTTCGTCTTTTTGTACTATGTAGGTATACCTTTGCTTTTCCTCTTTTTTCTTATATCTATACATCTGCATGATTGAAGTTGAACCACTCAGCCCATTTTCCTGCACAGAGTTCACCTCGTCTTCCACATATCTACAAAAACGCTTAGACTTGTCAGTCAGTTAGTTTTGCGGTTTTGTTTATATTCACAGGAAGATACTTTATGCAGTGTTAGCGACATTTGCTTCACGTTTGTATGAAGATCAATAAAAATCAATACCAAACAACATATGTTGAATACGAAGTTCGCGCACAATACTTAATGTGAATTGCGCGCTGAGTTTTGCCAAGATTTTCTGAGAGAGAGTACCAAGAGAAAGAGGAACCAATTACGGCAACATTCAAGATAGAGCCTAGAATCATAACCCTGTCTTGTCTACGTTCGGTGACGATGACGTAGAGTGTTTGATCACTAAACACTACATATGGTCTATTGTGCAGATTTTTATTGTCGCACAAGTTAGTAATGTGAATGGTTCTTTTGCTCCTGAATTTAGCTGTAAACGGGGTTGGAATAAAGTATGGAACCAACCAAATATCTTTGAAACGGAAAGGGTGATATTGCTGAAAATTTGCAGGTAAATGTAGTGACGCTTAATACATCCGAAGACATTATGTTAGCTATTAATGTACTTGTGGTCTAACCGGAAGTACCGTCAACTTTTTTAATTTAAATGGGACACCCTGTGTCCAGATTTTAATACAACTTTTTTTTTCCGAATACGTCCTCAGTTTCTGTAAAAATGGGAAGATAACGCTTTTTTATTTACTGAAACGTTCATTTTATTTGATGTGTTACAATAGGAAAATAAGAAAATTTAAAATGAATTATCCCAGATGTTCAAAATGCCCGCCGTTTACTTCCTGACAACTTGCAAGTCTGTTGACAAATTGCTGAGTTACCTTTTCCAGGATGTCTCTACGAATCAATTCACATTCAATTATTATCCTTTGTCTCAACTCCTGCACAGTAGTTGAGCGGCAAACATAAACAGGTGATTTGATGTAACCCCAAAGAAGAAAGTCTAAGGGACTCAGATCGGGAGAACGAGCAGGTCACTCTATGAATCCTCTACCTCCAATCCATCGATTACGAAAAGTAGCATCCAACAGACCCCTAACTGAACTATCACAGTGGGGAGGCGCACTATCTTGTTGGAACCATAAATTATGAGGTAACTGCCCATTGTTTTGGAGTGCTGGAATGATGTAATTATTCAGTAGGTCCAAGTATTTGTCCCCGTTCAAGTTTCCGTCTTTGAAAATTGGGCCTATAAGTCTGTTTCCTGCAATTCCCATCCAAACATTGAAGTTTTGTGGGTGCTGGTTATGGACCTCATGAATCCAATGAGGATTCTCAATAGACCAATACCTTGAATTATGCCGATTGTCTGTTCCATTTAAACAGAAAGTTGCCTCGTCAGAAAATATCACATTAGTTACAAAATTTTCGTCATGATTACAAATTTCCGTCATTGTTTCACACAACTTAAGCCGTCGCGCGTCGGTCAAAATCATAATCTGACAATTCTTGAACCAATTGTACCTTATATGGGTGGTACTTTTCTCTTTTCAATATTTTCCCCACGGAACAACGACTTATGGCATGGTTTACTGCTAAGATTGCGGTAGAAGTCTTAGGTGATTCCTCTAATTCAATGGCAATGGTTTGTCTCAAGAATTCGATCGTGGCTGTCTGCGGTCTTCCTGTTTTAGGTAAATTTTTAATATTCTTAGTTGAATTGAAACATTTTAGTGTTTTAGTCACCGTCGAATGCGTTATAGGACCCCTGTCGGGATGCAAATCATTGAAAAGTTGACACACTTCTTTATGAGCACTCACGCGATCGCCAAAACCGATGATCATTAAGACTTCAATTCGTTCTCTTTCACTTAAAAACATCAATCAACCGTACTAGTACTGACATTAATCGAATAAATTTGACACTTTGTCAACAATCGCCTACCAGGGATAAAGTAATAAATCTGTCAAGCGGCTTGACAATATTGACAGTATTGTCAGAACGTCACAGGTAACACCCGTATGCACCGTAAGTCAATTGCGCGATTAGTTACGTAAACCTGGATTAGATTACTTGTTTACTATGCACCGCAAACTGACAATTTTGACACTGTCACTGTCAAAACAATCTTACACACAACCTTGCCGTATCTCCATTATTCTGGATTAGTTATTCTCTTGACGGTGCATGGCTAGATGCCAAAGATTAGCAAAACGCGATTAGGGAACTAGGATTAGAATCGCCAAACGGTGCATACGGGTGTAAATGACCGGCATTTCAAACATCTGAAATGATAAAGAAGCTTTAACTTTCTTTCTCTCTCTCTCTCTCTCTCTCTCTCTCTCTCTCTCTCTCGTTTTTACATAAACTAATACTAAACCCACTTTGGACGTATTCGGAAAAAAATATGTATTAAAATCTGCAAACACATACAGGGTGTTCCATTTAAATTAAACAAGTTGACGGTATTTCCGGTTATGCCGGAAGTACATAATGTCTTCGGATGCATTTTACGGCACTACACTTGCTTGCAGATTTTCGGCAATATCATTCTTTCCGTTCCAAAGTTATTTGCTTGGTTCCATAATTTATCCTAACCCTGTACATTCATACAGTCATCAGGCAAGGTGTCCCCTAACACTTATAACTTTCAAATATCTGTAACAAATTTTCACGTGAAAGCGATGAATATTTTACCCACAGACTGGTCTATAACGCCTCATCCCGTAAATGCTCAAAATGTCGTCTAGATTCAGCTCGTATACTGAGAGACTGTTCCGTCTTATCCCTACAAGTGTGAGGTACTTTGTGTGGACGTGATCTGAAATTTCATATATATGTATTTCTATCATGTCTGGCAGGTGTTGTCAGCAACGTGATACTGATCGGCGTTGCATCCTAAGATCTAATGAGACCGTACGAACACTACGAACTCTAGTGAATTTTTTGATTGTAGCGATCTGTGGGCAAGTTGTTAAAAATGCTCGTTCATGAAATAACGTTTTCAATGTATTATGTATTATATCTGTTGGATTGCATCAAGTTTGAGAGACTTCGAAACATTTACAAATTATACAACATCCATCATTGCACTCAGCAGTTGACCAATAAAACGGTGTCTTCTGATGAACTGTTCTTTTAGAGCTCACATCGATTTTGTCTATGAAGTACACCCTGCATTTTCAGTTTACATTGCGCAAATCCACAAAATCCCTGCGTTCAAACGAACATTCTATCGTCCGGTTCTAGCAATAAAAGGCACCATTAGTCTCGCTCTCTAGTCGGAGGCTTTAGTACCTTTCCCCACTGGTATTTTTGTAGATTACTTGTATTTTATAGTTCAGCCATCAAATCAGAGAAAATGGCGGGGTTCGCGCATATAGAAGTCAGAGTCGGGGTGAAGTGTATTCTTGCTTTCTGGGAGATTTTGCGATGCATTTGTGACAAGCATGCTGATTGGTATTTCAGATCGCTAATCCCTAGGTCACTGAGCCATCAACAAACATACTACTTATAGCAACTAGTTGCTCAGAAGGGTGCATGAAACGAGGACATGTGCCCAGTAGCTTGCCTGTCAAGAAATAAAAATACAGGATACAATGGTTCAACAAAGATTTATGTCTGTGGAAGGCTTTCGCGGCCATCGTCCAATAAATTTGTGGTTCCTAGGTTTTTAGGCCGAAGTCGTTTAGCGTTAAGGCTTGACATTTCGCCAACACGTGTGAATGGCACCTTTAGAAGCAATTTTGCTTCGGCGACTCCCAAAATACTGACGGTTGGTGTTGATCTGCACCTGTATTTATAGCTGTTAACTGTGACGTGGCCCAACCCGGTAGCGTTGGTAGCCCCGCACCCATGCGATATGGCAGTGTCTTCAGGCCCCTCAGGATGGGCACCCATGCCCGGCTGACTTTCTGTGTTTCTTCCTTTCTATTTAAATTATTGTGGTGTTTTTGTATTTCGAGGGCTTCTCGGTGTAATCTGGCACAGTATGAAGACGTTGCGGCAAGAATCTGAGTTTCTTCAAAGTTGATCTTACGGCCTCCTACCTTATTCGCATGTTCGATTACCGCTGATTTGTCTGTATAACCTAGTCGACACCTAGCCTTATGTTCTGCAATCCTTGTGTTTATCGATCGCTTCGATGTTCCTATGTATACACTCCGACATGTGCAAGGTATGGGATAAACCTTCGGTATTGTGAGTGGGTCTCTTTTATCCTTCGCCGTTCACAAATACTCTTGTATCTGTCTTGTGGGCTTGTAGATGGTCTTGACGTTTTACTTTCGTAACTTTTTTCGTATTCTGTCTGTTATTACAGGCACATAGGGTAGAAGAGCTTTTGCTATCGGTTCAGGTTGTTGTTTTGGCCTATTTCTTCTCATTGTTTTTGCTATTTCTTTTTCTGTACAACCATTTGCCTTGAGAGCATTTTTTAGGTATTCTAGTTCGGTGTGGAGTTCCTCTGGTTCGCACACTTTTCAAGCCCGTTCTATCGAAGTTCAAATAATTCCGTACTTCTGAGATCGGTGAGTTTGATTCTTTATGTAAGTACCGGTCAGTATTAGTTAGTTTTCTATATGCCTTGTGTCATAATGTAGCTCCATTTCTTGTTAGAAGAACATCAAGGAAGGTCAGTTTTTTGTTTTCCTCTACCTCCATGATGCACGCTGTTCAGCTAATTCAGATGAATTCTACTAGCTTTTCTCTTTCGTGGTTTCAAACAACGAACGCATCGTGCACGCATTTGAACCTTATCATTTATATCAGTAGGTATATGAGTGCAGTGCATTTTTTCAAACCAAAACTTATGATTGGGTGTCATCCATGCTGAGGATCGTTGGAATCCACGAAGTGGTTCCCTCACTCCAAGTGGCGATGCAATTCGTTTATATTTCTATCTCATTCATATAGTTTAAGAAAACATTACATTTTCGTGGTGCTTTTGGCTATGAAGAACCTTGCTTCTACCCTAGAAGTATGGCGTGCATACCTAGCAAAAGTTGCTTGCCTAGAAGTATGGTGATAGCTTCATCCAGTAACAATAGTGCGTCACTACTGGCGGCGGACTTTGACTCTGAAGCTGCCTGTATCACCGCTGACAAACCCACTTACTGAGATCTTATCGTAAACTGTTTTGTAGTGGTTTCGGTCTAAGCATATACGGCTGCATTGGCTCGATGTGTGGCAAAATCCGCAATAAGATGAAAATGCAATCTGATGTGGACTGAGTGCCCGTGCGTCATCCCGAAAGGCTAACATTTACGGTTAAACCAACGAAGGCAAAACTAAGCTGCAGTTAACTATTTGGGCGATTTGTACGACTTCCATTTTTGACATTTCTTTAGGTTATGCAGTATAGTGTAACGTCTGTTATATTTTTGTGTTAACTCGTAGTCTGTATCTACAGAACTCGAAAAAATACTTATAGTCTGACGATCTGGTCACAATACTCACAACCATCTGATTTGAAGATCTTTGAGATGGATGTTGTTCTGCCAATCTGGCATAATAGTTGACGTGGGAAAAGATTTGCAAAGCTGAATCGCTGTACATGATGTAATGTGGCTACATAGAAACTGCATAAACCATAAAATTACATCTTGGTCAGTAGTCAGAAAAACATAAAAATAAAAGCGTAAGTACTCCGACAATACTTTATTAATTATTTTGTGTCCTTCGTTCCAGTGTCGAGCATGCCTACGAACGTTATTTCAAAGTCGTTTGCGTTTATGCATGTCTACATTTCCAAATTTAGATAACACCTTGACTGGACTGAACTGCTGAGGCTGATAATGGAGCCGACTTCCTTTAGCGACTTCAAGGTTTTGGATTGACGACTTGGGTAACCTAAAGCCTTTAAATAAGCTAGCTCATAAAACTAAAATTTGGCAGCGCTGAACTAGGCTATGGAGTAGTGGGATTCATTTTCATGGACCAGCTTGCCATGCAGCAAATGTTGGCAAACTGACGCTATAGAGGAAATTATTAAGCCAATATGTTAGCATCAATTGGCATATTTTATTGTGATTTTGAGTGAACTGGTAATTAATAATAGTTAATTGAAACGGAAGCTGTTTACATCATTTCCAGAACAAATACAGGAAATATTGTTTATGATCGAGGTATGGGTTTCCACGCATCAGGGTTATTTATGTTTTGGCATAACATATCCATTTCCGCAGGGTGTGTTTATCAACGTCATCATCACAATTGCCCTAGGGTTACAAAATATACGCCCTGCACAAATTTGCTTCGGATACACGTGAAACAGTGAAGAATTTTGGGGATTTCCAGCTGTGAGTTTTGCACCTACGTAGCGTGTTACTGTAAACCAGTGATGTAAACCTAGGTATCAATTAATTGGCACAAGCATTGATGAACATGCATTGAACTAGATTGATAAGGTTTTCGTGCGGGACAGAAACCTATTGGAAGCAGTGCAACGTCGTGCTATACGCTTATTCTTTGGCACACAACGACCAAGTTATAAAGCACGTCTTATCAAGCTAAGTACTTTTGCTACCAGAAGACTGCGTGGGGCTACGTTATAGTTACTAATAGAGCCCTGCGTAATTTGGTGTCGATTTGTCAACTCTATGTAGGATGTCGTTGAGCAATTTTGGAGGCTAAACTCTCATCATCATCATAGTCATAATGTCTTAACAGACATGTTGTGAACTCGTAAAATGCATTTACTCATTTCACGAGTTTCTCTTGGGATATCTTTAAGATATTTAATGCAGTAGTTTCCCATTTGGTTTCTGCATCCTCATGCCGTTGACCAGATGGTATCTATTGGTTCATCCGCCTTTAAGGGCAATTTCTCACCCCAAGGACAAGAAGGTGTCCTGACTCTTCTCAACTCGTCCACCCAAAGCTGTTGGTTGAGAAGAGGTTACTGCTTATACCGACAGTATTTCGGTTCCTTTTAGTCGCCTTTTACGACACGCAGGATATACGATGGGAGATACTCTAACCCGCCCCCACACGGGGGAAAGAGCCATTTCGAACTTTGACTTTTTTATATGTGTGGTGAATTCCAGCAGCACAAACGGTTTCAAAAGAAATTACGATAGGTGGTGCTTGAGTCCCTTCGTCTACTTAGTGTGCACGATTCGCTTTCCCAGTGATTGTTTACCTCACGGTGTGAGGAGTACTCACTGGGTAATGGAACAACAACTCAGTGTGTTGGAGCCCGGGCTGCAACTTTTTGTTAGATATATAATAATAATACCTGCACCAGCTAGGCCTGGACGAAAAGTTACACAAAGTATTTAAAAAATCTGTGATCCTGAAGATCTGTAGTATTGGAGACCCTTCCTAAATTCAGACCAGTAATAGTCCAGGTGTTGACTCGGCTCAGCCCGTCACCACTTGCTGCTACCGCTATCATGCGAGGTAAACTTAACAAATCAGAATAGTAATATCTCTGCGGCCAAGGTCATACACCAAGCACGAGCTACAACAAACAAACTAATAGAAAACACAGATCCATATTACAATTACACTCCGACATCAGTACTCGAAAACAATCGATTCAAACTATACTGGGACGTTGAAATACCTACAGACAAGACTATCCCAGCCAATAGACCAGATATAGTTTTTCAGTCAAAGGCCGTCAAAATTAACTATTTGATATATATTGCCATTCCCAATGATGTGAATATCCAAAATACCTATGCAGGGAAAATATCTAAATACACGGACCTTGCCATGGAAATAAAACGACTTGGGAAACAAAACAAAGTCATAATTGTCCCCCTCATTATGTCTGTTTCAAGCCTTACACCAAACACGTTTACACAACACCTTCAACAGTTGGGCCTGGACGAAAAGTTACACAAACTATTCCATAAGTCTGTAATCCTGAAGGCCTGTAATATTGTGCGATCCTTCCTTCCTATGCGAGAGGAACTTAGAAAGTCAGATAAATAATAATAATGTGGAACGAGAAGTTCGCTGCTCTATGGACTGCGCGCAATGCTGGTGTGTCGTGCATCTTAGCCGCCAGAATGCAGAAGGCAGTCTTTGCTCGAAGAACTGATGATTGTTGCGATTATTTCTTAGTCGTAGATTAGTGGCGCTGAAAACTTAGAAAAACCAATGTTAAACTTTAAATGCAAGGCATGAAGAAATTATCTCCATGAACATAATGTAAACGTACATTGAATAAATGTTTGGCGATCACTATAGCGCAGATGTCATTGACCCATGAATAGTAAACAAAAATAATATAAATTGAAAGAAAGTAAACCTAAAGAAAGTTTTAATTTAAGTGCTCTAAAAAGAAGAAAACACGATTTTCCTTTAAAATTTTAACTGCCAACTTTTAGTCTTATTATACACAATTTATATGATATATTTGACGTCATATGTATAGTTCATGTAATCATCTTACAATGTAGCCTCTCGCCTAACCGATTTGATCGTTCCCAATACCTGGTTCACTATGCTAGCATTTTCAAGGTAGTAATAACCTTCAAGATGGTTACATGGTTGCTAAACACGTGTTGGGTTTGATAGACTCGGTGTAGACTGTATTGTATAGTGTGTGCGGTCTCTGCGTCAAACAATCCAGTGCTACATTATACAAGACCTATGTTTTCGATTTCAGGTCGGATTTTCTAAAAGTTCGTGGCTTTGATGAAGACATAGTAGGCTGGGGAGGTGAGGACGTGATGTTATACAGAAAATACGTCAGGAGCAACATGAAAGTCATTCGGGCCACGGATCCTGGAATCTTCCATATATGGCACCCTAAGGTTAGTTCTAATTTTTAACTACTATACTACTACCACTATATACTATAAACTATACGTATGCAGGGTGAACCAAACTCAACGTCTCGGAATCCTTAGACCAAACAATATCTCTTTCCAAGAAATAACATAAGGCCCTTACGGAAACAGTGATCTGGATCCGGATCGATCAGCTATGAGTCAAACAGCTGTCAAGTGGGATTTATGATTCCATGGATTTAGCGGACAAAAAGTTGGTTTAAGAATGAAAAACAGATGGTTTAGAAAAACAGCTACTGATCTGGATCATCCGATCGCGATCACTTACCGTACAAGAGTGAACTGACCCAATTTCTGACCGATTCTAGGTCACGTTCCGAATGTCAGGATCAGTGATCCTTGTCACCAGGTGAACCCGATCATAGTTTCCGTAAAGGCCTTATGTGAGTGTATGTAGGTACATAGAGTTTGAATACATTTTAAAAATCACGAGTTTTATACAGGGTGATTAGTAATTTACTAATCACCCTGTATAACGTGACATAATAAAAATGGACCGTCTTGTATATTATTGCATATTGTATGTATCCCTAGTGTCACTTTATATGACTCTTGAAAGGACCGTTAAGGCGCAAAAAACCTTTTTCTTGGTATAGTAGATATCAGAAAAAATTGAATA
The DNA here is from genome assembly GCA_951848785.1 of Callosobruchus maculatus. NCBI lineage: Eukaryota > Metazoa > Arthropoda > Insecta > Coleoptera > Chrysomelidae > Callosobruchus > Callosobruchus maculatus. The sequence goes on from CATOUR010000057.1 coordinate 820,748, forward strand.
TCACAGCGAATGATGTGGGTTTGCAGTGCAACTAAGCATTAATTGCGCCAGCTTAGGGTAGACGGCCAAACTTGGATTTTTTATAATTGGAGAAACCGGTAGACTAATTAAGGAAACTTGAAAAAGAGATAACCTGATTTTTTCAAATTTGCGAACAAATCTAAAATTTAATAACCTTTCTAACGTTGAGTAATAGCAATCTTTTGTAGTTTTCATTTTATTTCAAATTTTCAATCAAATCGGTATTTCCAGTTTTCCCACTTACAAGCAATCTAACAGTCCACGAAAATAAACAAAAACCTGTTCAGATGGAAGAAAATAACTAACTTAGCACAGAATACTGTAGTAACTAATAATGTTATGAAAATTCCTTGCAACACATCAGAACTAACCGGAAACAACAATGGTACCATATTTAAGATCAAATATAAGCAGGAATAGTACAGAAATGGTTATTTTTCTCATAACTAGCTACTGAAATGTCTAGAAATCGATAATTTACAAAACAATTATGAATCTTAAAATCAACGGAAAACTAACAGCGACTGTTGCTGAGAGTTTCTATCTTCAGAATATAATTTTACATTTAAAAGTATAAAAAGTAGTCATACTCGTCAAGTCAAATGTAACTATGCCTATGACTGCAACTTTCCCATTCTTCGGTATCTATCAGCAAGGTCGCAACAAATGAAAAATGTAAGACAATATTTTGGTTTTCTGCCAGATAAATTATGCTCTATAGTTTGAACAGATTTTATGTCACCTTCCATGTCTTTGGTAATAGATACTGAGGAATTTGATGGGCTTCAGTGAGAGGTATCGTAAGATGTCTATTTTTATACCATTAAATTAATGTGAAACTGCATTCTCAAGACATTCACTTCCAGCAACGATCGCCGGTAGTTTACGTTTGATTTCAAATTTTTTCATCGTTTAGGAAATTTGCATTGTTTCGTTCATTTGTTTAGTAGCTAGCTATAAAAAATAACCACTTTTGTCGTACTGCAGATTCTCTTTGGCTTTAGATATGTAACCGCTGTTGTCTCTCGATAAAGCTGATATATTGTAAGGAATATTTATAATTTTGTCTTATAGTCCGTTCAAATCCTTCTGCTGAGTAAGTTTTTTTTTCAGGTACAATATTTGAAAAACACTGATTTTATTGGAAAGCACAAGACATTTATACAGGGCGTCCCACGACGATTAAGACAAGCAATATATCGGAACTGGGCGGCAGTAGCGAATTATAATTTTGGGGGTGTAAATTAGAGCAAATGTAGTATCTGTTCCTATTATTGTTTCACCCAATGAGGTATTTCTTTTTGATCACGTGACGTCCGACTCAAAAATTTTAATGGGACATCCTGTATATTTGTGAATTTTTGTGTTCCTCCCGATAAAACAATTCCAACAAACTAGCACACTTGGGGTCTAAAGTGATTCATTCAAGAGCTACAGGTACTTAAAGGACTGTACCACTACCATTGTGAATCACTTATGAATATAATTTAACTGTAGGAGTACCTACATGTCATAATCAATGGAGACACCCTGTATTAATAATCTGATATCTTTAAAAAGTTATCATATTTTACATTTGACTGTACAAGAAAAATTAGGCGTCCCTCTTGAAAGAATCAAGATATATCTGGTTAAAGTTAAAATTAATCTACAGATCTATTGAAGTAGAAAAATAATTCAAATTTGGCAGTCCAATGCAAGATGACACATGATATGCTTAGCAGCTTAGCCACCCTACAATGTCACAGCCTTCTACGTTTGATAAATGATACGCTATCTGATTTTTATACTTACCAAAAATGGTGATTTGAGCATATGTGATACATAGAGTCACACTAAACTGAACCCAGGAATACAAACGTATGCGGTAATTGATTGGGTATTGCATTTAAAAAATACAACTTTATTATGTCACGCTTCTATTAAATACTCTATGCAAGACTCATTATTTTAAAAATGTAGCCCAACTCGACACACATACACTCAGTTAGTTATTTTCCTGCAAACATTCCGAGGTGTTCAGCTTGACCCAATCCTGTATGTGTTTGCTGTGTTCCGCTCATTCATAGTTAGCTTGCTCTTCTGAAACTTGCTCTGTCGAACTATATGCATTACTTCTCGCGATGAGGTGATCCACACCTTCTAAAGTTATGTTTGTATCCGCAAAGTCAAATATATTCTTATCCGGAGGTAGACCACCTCTAGTGTTCAAGATAAACCATTTATGGGTATTATGAAAAATATTACAAAAATAATGAATAATAATGACGACATGAGTTAAGCGAGAAACATGCATGTCATTACCTAGTTATATGTATAGTACACTCGATGTTAGCAAAATCCTACAGAGGAGGCTTTTTACTTGTGATAACTCTTAACAAGCTACGTTGTCATGATAGCGTCAAAAAGAGATGCAAAGCCTTATGTAAACTCTAATGGCATTACCGTCTGAGTGCTTTGACAACCTTCGCCGAACTCCACCGCGCTCCAAACCTCGTTACTGGAAACATGAAAACTTTCAACTTTTTGCTAAACGTCTTCGTGGCTGATTTTCAGCACGAATTTCGTCGGGATCTGTCAGAAAAGTTGTAATTTATCGTGCAGAGACGTCGTTTTTGGGGTGGTGTGGGCTGAAAACACTAGCAGGTGTATAAATGGGTGAAAGGGAACTCTAGAAAATTACCCACACCCACAAAGCACTGTAGTCGCGTGAACATTGTTAGTATCAACAAATTCGGAAAATTCGTTCGTTAGTATCACCTAGCATTCAAATATTTATTATTATTCCAGTCCTTGTAGCGTTTGCGTGTTTTCAAGATCAAGAATTTCAAATATTTTATTCTTTTTGTGTGACTGCTCGCAAGAGGAGGAACTGAATCTGTGTTCATAGGACCAGAACCATATGTGGGCATTGCAAAGAGCGCCGCTAAAAAGACCATCTTAGACTGGGCAGTGAGGAAAGCACTCCTGAACTGGCGAGATACACCAGGGCTGCTGCACTCGAAGGCGTTTATAAGATAACCCTCGAGTCAGCCCCCCCGCCCCAAGGATCATGGATCATGGATCATTCGGGTTGGTCTGCTGACGGGACATGATCGTCTAAGGAACCATATGCGGAAGTTGGGTCTTCAACAAACTTCAGACTATAGCTTTTGCCACGTGGAGGACGAAACAGCGGAGCATATTCTTTGCTCCTGTCCAGTACTGGGTAATGCTAGGCTCCAGACATTCGGATTTGCTCAACTGGAACCTCATGACTTCAATGAAGTTTCACCGTTCACGTTGATCGTCTTCGCGAAGAGGTGCGGCCTGTACGGTGAACTCTAAAAAGGTGTGAGCCACAATGGACACAACTGAGTCGCAGTGGAAGGAGGCAGCGCTGCCCCACTCACTTTCAACCTAACCTAACCACTAACCTAACCTTGTGCAAAATCATTTACACAGTATAAGTTCGAAGTAAAACTTTCGTGCGTAGTCTACAAAATTAAATAACAGAGGAGGCGCATAAGTATGGAAGCAAGCTCCGGTGCGCACTTCTTCACAACAATAGAGGATCATGTCGGGCGAATTTGCCTTATTAAGCAGAAATTCTGGACTATTTTTTTGTATAACATTCAGAGCAAAAATAGCCCAGGAGGTGCTGTAGTCACTTGACATTAATAAAGCGTATGGGTCCGTCATGAAATATTGTTGTGAAGAAGTAGTAGCAGCATACAGATATTGGGAAGCAGTACTTCAAGAAAGTATTGGTTCGCCATTTATCTACCAAAGCCGGTACCTGACGACGACAACAGACAGACTCTTTTTTGTGGAACACTCATTTAATGCTCCCGACATGCGGTTTATGCTAAAAAGCAACTTACCTCAATTAAAGAGTAGCAATTTCATTCATCATTCGAAACCAATCACAGACGACGTCGTTTCGCTTTTATTAAAGTTCGTCAGTGTGATTTAGGTCTCAGACGAAGAAATGAAATTGCCTGTGATTGGTTTCGGATGAATGAATAGAATTGCTACTCTTTATTTAGTTGTGAAGAAGTGGCACCGGAGCTCACTTCCATACTTACTCGCCCTTTTCGGATATACAACAACTGTGGCATATTCCCAAAAGACTGGAAAACAGCTTGCATCTATCCGGTGCCGAGAATGGGATCCAAGGCTGATCAAACCTGTCACAGACCTATAGCTCTGATATCTTTAATCAGTAAAGTGGTGGAGAAATGCGTCACCAAAGTGCTCATGAAACACCTTGAGCTCCATAACTTAATCACTTAATCAACGACGGGCAATATGGATTCCGATTTTAAAAATCAATAAGTGTTCTCCTGTCCTACGTCACTCATGTGTGGAGCAAACTCATTCATTCTTTTGGGGAGGCCAAGTCGTTGCTCTAAATATTTCCAAGGCATTCGAGGAACTGTGGCATGCGGCTCTCCCAAACAAGCCTTTGTCGTACAGCTTCCCTATTAAGCTTCGCACTTGGCTCGCAGACTTTCCCTCAGGTCGAAAAATCTCTGCCATGGTAGACAGCTTCTCTTCTTCGTTCCCTATCATCAATGATGGGATTCCGCAGGGACCGGGGTATTGGCTCCTACATTGTTTCTGCTTCACATCAATGATCTACTTTCTAGCACTACAAGCCTACCTCACAGTTTTGCGGCTAACAGTACTTTGCTCGCAGGCATCATGAGCAATAGACCGATGTCAGCGGTCTAGCTGTATCGCAGAAGATTGGCAGCGGCTGCTTCACGTTCAAATGGTTTGGAGACCATTACTGCTTAAGGGGCCCAAGAACATGGTAAAAATCAGTGCTTCAACCCAGTATTGTACTCTATCAGATTACAAGTGCCTAAGCCAGCACACGGTTCTAATGAACAATCAGGATCTTCCATGAACTCACTCATTCAATCTCTTACGAGTCAACATTACAGAAACTACGATTTGGCGCGAACACGTTGCATCAATTGCAGCAGCTGCCGGGAAAAAGCTGTGGCACCTATTCAGAGCCAGAAAGCTACGTTGTCTGACGCTATATAAAGCCCAAATACGACCTGGCCTGGAATATTGCTCTCATATTTGGGAAGCCGCTGCCCCTACTACCCTGTCTACACTCAATGCCGTCCAGGGAAGAGCAATTCGAGTAACTATTTATGACCCGGCCTTAACACGCTACCTCCAGCTGCTTTCTCACTGGAGAGCGGTTGGTGACCTCTCAATCTTCATTCGTTATTCAAACGGAGTCGTGCTGAGTTATAAAAAACAGTATTTCGTCATACTTTTTGGCTACATCTACAATTATTGGAAGAAATCACAATAATGTTAATGCACTATGCCAACTTAACAATTTGAGAGCGATTAGTCAAATATGAGGTAAAACATTTTAGTGCTATTTTAAAACAACCATACTTATCTAATTTCTTGGTTATAATAATAATAATATAATAGTTACATAGAAAAGTATTTTATATGCAGACTGGATGAACCGTCATCGTCACCTTTGACAATCGTTCATCCAGTCTCCGTTTACTACAACAATGATTTTGCTGTAACAGTTTATGCATGTTTCACTGAACAGTTAGTGAGTTTGACGAATCCAGTTATCAACTGTTTTTTGATGGCCTATAGATCAGTGACCGCTCATACTAATGTTACGAATCATAACGAAAATTTTAGATTTTGAGATAATACGCAATACGATTTTTAGGCGTTTTATGATACCGACATAACGAAAATTCACGTCACTCATTTCCGTCGGTCTATCTGTCTGTCGTTCTATCGTCTGTCTCTTGGCGTCTTTAGCCTCGTAATCTCAGGAACAGCTGCATGGATTGTGATGACATTTGGGTAGCGATATGCTGTGGGATCGTAGTAGGTAATGCTGCTATAATTTCGAAAAGCGGAGCAAGGGCGGCGGAGTAATTATCAAAAAACAAAAAATTTCAAATCTTCCTCAAACTTCGTTTATAGGCGTTGTAGGGGTTCCTGATCAATTAATTTTGGGTGGGGGCTAAATTGGGTTGGTTGAAAGGTGGGGGGAGCGAAACTTACTAGGTCTATACTAACATTGCCTTATCTATTACAGAAACCAAGGGACTTAAGAATTTTCTGATGTGTACATACGAATATTGCTCCAGATTGTTCTGTATTGTGCAACGTGGAAACTATTGAGTAAATTTCAATGAAACTTTGGCACTACCTTAGCGAGGATAGAAAACGCATATGAGTTTTAAAAATCGTATCGGTGGCGGCGCTGGTGCAGCAATAATCAAAAAACTTAAAACATAAAAACAGCTCAATTTTGCTTTTAGGAGTTTTAGGGGTTCCTGATCAATATCTCCTTTTTTTAGTGGTGGTGAAATTGGGGTAGTGGGTTTATGGGGTGTTATAAAACTGAAAAAATTGTTGCACTTATCAAATACTGTCCGTTAACCTGTGAAAAAAGACCTAGCGGCACATTACACCTTCTTGCGGCCGGGCGGGTGATGATTTGGTTGCAAGCTGATCTGAAACTGCGTAAAAATTATAAACTGGTATCACCGTATTGTGCGAGAAGTACTGGACTTAATTTTTTTAGTTTAATAGTCTTTTTTGCTTTGCCCAAAGAATTTTTGAAGTGTAATTTGAGTCAATGGTAAAATTGGCTGAAATAACAAACTATAAGGAGACTTTCCCTGCGCTGTTTGATTCTACTATTGATATGCGTAATAAATCAGGAATGATAGGTTTAAAGTAGGAGAGGTATTCCGATACACCTGAGCATTGTCTATCGATAAAATTCCATTCCCATCCATTTCTGCATAGAAGCCCCAATAATAATAATTTTGCTCCAGTTGACAAGCTCGGCGTTGTACCTTTCTCCGGGTGGTAACTGCGGTAGCAGACAGAAGTGAGGGAATTTCAGCAAGTTTGCATTTCGTGCACGTACAGTGGTAAATCTGAGTGCACTTGATGTTACTGCCGCAACCCTAGGAGCGCAGATGATAATAAATCCGTGATTTTACGTCCCGCTACTCCACAACTATTTATAAAAATTCCTTCATGCGCTATTTTTCATGGACTTAATGGGCTGACGTCATACAATCCATATTGTGGATTGCCATACGATCGCGCGAATCGAATAGAGATTTGTGAGGCCATTTACATTGTTTCTCACATAGTACGTTGATCTGGGTGCTCACTACGGCAATTTACAATATCAATTTAGGATACCAGCCGGTACCTAGCCCGTTACACTAGCGAACTTCTTGGCCAGCTCCTCTGAGGGGGGGGGGGGATTGGTATAAATCTAAAGATAACGCGAGTATATCGGGAAAAAGAAAACTATAAGAACAAATAACTAATATTAATAAACCTTATAATAACTTAAGAAAAATATTGTGATGTAATAAAAAATAAAATATATGTTTACACAGATAAAATATACTTAACGTGGATTTACATACAGGGTGAGTCAAGCTCAACGCCTCGGACTTTTGTGACAGAACGATAACACTTTTCGAAAAATTGACTTTGCGGGTGTATGTAGGTCGAGTTGGACTACATTTTAAAAATAATGGCTTTTATACAGGGTGTCTAATAAAAGCGTGACATATCAAAGTTATGTTTTTTTAAATGGAATACCCTATATATTATTGCATATTTAGATTCCCGGGTGCATTTTAGTGTGACTTTATGTATCTCACATGGGACTTTAAGCGAACCGTTTAGGTGCAATTCACAATTTTGGGTATAGGTAGATGTCAGAAAAAAATTGAATATCGCAGCTATTATAAATCTTAGAGGGCTATGACTTTGCCGTGTTACTAAACATGAAATGTGTCAGCTTACGTTAGACGGTCGGGTTCGAATTACATTTGTATTTGGAGAAATCGGTAGATCAATTAAGGAAACTTCAATCAAAGGTAACTTGATTTTTTCAAATGGGAATGCATAATTTTTTTTATACGATCAAATGTGCAATTTGATAGGCTTTCTAATGATATGCGGTTGTAAATATCAATCTCTGGTAATTTTGATTTAATTTCAAATTTTCAGTAAAACCGGTGTTTTTCAATTTTCCTAGCTATAAACAACTTAGCAGGCCATGAAATATAAACAAAAACTGTTCAAATGGAACAAAACAACTAACTTAGCAGATAGTTACGGACGAACTAGAGTAAAGGGACAAAGTTATAAAAATGACTTACAACAAACCAATTCTAACCAGAAATAGCAGACATAACACTCTAAGGTCAAAAAGCAGCTGGAGTACGACAGAAATGAGTATTTTTCACAGCATACCGGCTACTACAATATTCTAAAGGTTGACGATTCACAAAACCATTGTGAATTTTGGAATGAAAGGAAATCTACTACGTAATGTTGCTGGCAGTTTAATAGTTTCAGAATAAAATTTCACATTTCATGGTTTAAAAAAGTAGTAACCGATACCTCCGACTGGAGTTCTGCAAATTATTCAATACTCATAAGCAAAATCTCCGAAAATGATGAATAAATTAAAAATCTGCTCAAATTATTAAACATAATTCACCTGGCAGAAAATTAAAGTATGACTTGTCAGTATTCCTTTTTTGCGATCTTGCTAATAGATACTTTAAAGGACGACAGTGAGAGGTATCATTACTTTTGACTTTGACGGAAATGACTACTGCTTTATACCATTAAATGTGAAATTGCGTTCTGAAGATATTAGACTGACGGCAAGGGTCGCTGAAGGTTCTGCTTTCATTTCAAAGTGTTTAATGATTTTGGTAATTTTTAATCTCTAGTACATTGCAGTCGCTAGTAGGCTGTAAAAATTATCCATTTCTGTCGTACTCCAGCTTCTCTTTAATCTTAAACATGTTACCGCCGTTGTTTCTGGTTAGAGTTGATTTATTGTAGGGTATTTTTATAATCTTGTTCTTTTACTCTAGTTCTGCTGGATCTTTTTGCTAAGTTATTTGCTTTCTTCCATCTGAACATGATTTTGTTTATATTTCATGGCCTGCTAGTTTGTTTATAGGTAGGGAAATTGAAAAACACTGATTTCATTGAAATCCCGAAATTTAATAACAACTACCATAGATTGATATTCACAACCTGAAAAAATTAGAAAGCCTAGCAAATTGCACATTTGATCGTATAAAAAAATTATGCATTCCCATTTGAAAAAATCAAGTTACCTTTGATTGAAGTTTCCTTAATTGATCTACCGATTTCTCCGAGTGCAAATGTAATTCGAACTCGACCGTCTAACTTAGGCTGACACATTTCATGCTTAGTAACACGGCAAAGTCACAGCCCTCTAAGATTTATAATAGCTGCGACATTCAATTTTTTTCTGACATCTACCTATACCCAAAATTGTGATTTGCACCTAAACGGTTCGCTTAAAGTCCCATATGTGATACATAAAGCCACACTAAAATGCACCCAGGAATCTAAATATGCAATAATATACAGGGTGTTCCATTTAAAAAAACATAACTTTGATATGTCACGCTTTTATTGGACACCCTGTATAAAAGTCATTATTTTTAAAATGTAGCCCAACTCGACCTACATACACTTGCAAAGTCGGTTTTTCGAAAAGTGGTATCCTTTGGTCACAAGAGTCCGAGGCGTTGAGCTTGACTCACCCTGTATGCAAAGACTAAGCGGCACACCAGTGAACTAAATTAGCAGGTATAAACATCGACTTGTATACAAGTCAAATCTTTGCATAAACCGAAAAAGTCCGTATACGCCAGTACGGGCACACAAAATACACATAAAAATATATAGTTGCTTCAATTTTCATGTCGGAGCAAGTGCGCGCTCGCCAGTTTTTAGTCTGATTTTCGTTTCGGCGAAGCTGCTAGCTCTTCTGAATTTTTAGCTGCCCCAAAAAGGGAATGGTAAGTTCGACCCGTTTTCGCAAATTTTACCGCAATCAACCTGCGACGTGTCATTTTCAAGGTAAAAACACCTCCTTACTATTTTCTGAGAAGAAACTGGTATGTTATATCATTATTTTTCCAAGTAACTCTCACCACCCCCACCATTAAATCACAAATTTGCACCAAAAGCGAACCAAAAGAGACAACAAAAACCTCTTTAAGACAGTGAAGTTCCAAATTATTTGTATGACTTTTGTGACAGTTACCGCCATTTCAAAGTTGACCTTGGATGCGCTATGTCTGTTATTTCTGGTTAGAATTGATCTAATGTAAGTTATCTTTATAATTTTGTCCCTTTACTCTAGTTCGTTTGTTTATATTTCAAGGCCTGCTAAGTTGCTTATAGGTAGGAAAATTGAAAAATTCCGGTTTTATTGAAAATTTGAAATTAAATCAAAACTACCGGAGATGGATATTTACAACTGCATATCATTAGAAAGCCTATCAAATTCCACATTTGATCGTATAAAAAAACTAAGCATTTCCATTTTAAAAAATCAAGTTACCTTTGATTGAAGTTTCCTTAATTGATCTACCGATTTCTCCAAGTACAAATATAATTCGAACTCGACCGTCTAAAGAAAGCTGACAAATTTCGTGCTTAGTAACACGGCAAAGTCACAGCCCTCCAAGGTTCATAATAGCTGCAATATTCAATTTTTTTCTAACATCTACTTATACCCAAAATTGTGATTTGCACCTAAACGGTTCGCTTAGAGTCCCATATATGATACATAAAGTCACACTAAAGTCACCCGGGAATCGAAATGTGCAATAATATACAGGGTGTTCCATTTAAAAAAACATAACTTTGATATGTCACGCTTTTATTAGACACCCTGTATAAAAGCCATTATTTTTGAAATGTAGTCCGACTCAACCTACATACACCTGCAAAGTTGATTTTTCAAAAAGTGGTATCGTTTGGTCACAAGAGTCCGAGGCGTTGAGCTTGACTCACCCTGTATAAATTTAATAGCACCAGTTGAACAAGAATGTGACGATATATCACAAGTTAATTTTTTCTGAAATAGAGGCTAAAAAGTTAAATAAATTGAAATACTCAAATGGATAAACAAACCACTTGAATCGTGGAAGGTCCTAGAATGAGGTCTACCTCGTTCCACGCCCACATTTTTTTGTAATTATTTCTAAAAAAATGGTTTTTTTTAACGCACAATAGAGCTTCACAAATTCAAAGGATGAACTTTGAAATTGAGCTCTTTGGTACACGGTACAAATGTTGCAATGAAGCAAAAGAATGTCCATTTGCAAAATATCTCAATATTACTCCACTTTCAATTGGGGTCTTAAAGCGTCTCTCATGTAGGTACCAGTTTATTCAATACGTGGAGAGAGAATATGGAAATATTGTTTGTCATTCTAAGATGGTTCTTGTAGGTTGCAGGATCTTCTGATGACAGTTCTTGTAGAAGTAATGCACAGTCAAGCAAAGGACGTCGATGGCGACGGCTAATCCATGGTTCAACCCACACACGCTCTTTTCATTATGTAGCATTTTTTTAATGTACCTGTTTTATCTTCTTTTCCGCTTAACACTTGAACGACCCCTTTGCACGGTTCACGAAGTTTGGTTGACACCGACAACCTTTACTGGCAATTAACATTGGTACTCGATAACGATGGATACAAACTATACTGAGACTTTAGATGGGTTCTCATGTACAACTGATACCTTCTGAAATTAATATGACCCTTTATGGTTTATATTTGATACGTTCTGATTTGCATTTGATTATTCTGATTTACATATGATGCTTTCTGATTTACAGCTGGAAAAGGTGTGGATGCTTTTCTGATTTCTGAGTTTCTGAGTAAGATTTTTGGGGAGTACAACGGATGTATACATGTAGTTTATATTGCTCTAGTTTTAGGCCAACTGGAATATTCGTTGGTAGATTTTACTAAAATAGATTGGTAGGTAGTTTATTTAATGCAAAGTCTACGATAGAAAACATAGAAAATGGTATTTACCACAGCAAGTTACTCTTTAGACAATTTTTTAAACACTTTTAAACTCACCCTATATGTGTTTACTGGTAGTTTATCATGCATCCTTAATCCTTTTATAATTTGGGTACTAACCTGGCGTTATATGTTTCTACAAAGAAATTGTCGTTGGTTCATACATTTGTGATACAATATCTCCACTCTGTTTCGAAATGTATAACCAAAAATATCCATTCCTCATCTATTTTGTTTAATATTGAAGCAGAAAGCCGGGTCTGGAATGGTAAACTTAAGTATACTTGATGTTACTGGCGCAACACTAGGAGCGTAGATGATAATAAATCCATGATTTTACGCCCCGCTACTCACTATTTTTAAAAATTCCTCCATGCGCGATATTTCATGGACTTATGGTGTGACTGTACGTCATACGACTCGTTTTGTGGATTGCCGTGCAACCCTCAGAAACGAATAGAGATTTGTGGAGCTATTTAGATTATTTTTCACGCAGTCCGATAATCTGGGAGCTCACTGCAGTTGGTTGGGTCGCCCGACTTTATGGGTGATGTATTTTAAAGCAGCGTCAAGTGACTTGACTTCCCACAGACTCCCAAATTAAGCATTATTATGTATAATGTCAACTTATATGTCTTCAAACGCAATGTTTGAATAGGTACGTAAGGTACAAAACGTCATTAAGTTAATTTTTTTGGACAAAGGGCAGTCCATTATGAATTAAACAAAACTTGAGCTTGCACCACGCTGACCTTTGAATGAGTGAATGATTGAATAAATTAAAAGAAATGAGAGACGCATTCTGGTGACAAGAACCAACAACTGTGCATAGGCCTACAAGCGAGCTCGTCTGCACCTCTTCTTACCCTAGTTCGCAAGTCCCGCCCTCATTGCCTAGGTGAGGAGGCCTTGGCCCCTATCTTATATCTTCCGGTTCAAATAAACTTGAACCCACTAGGGTCTGCCTGTGACACCCAAGTGCGTCACAATGTCGCGTCATTGTATACTACTGTATTTCTTAAATAATTATCAGTAATGAATGTAGCACTATATTTGAAAGCATCACTCTCCTTAAGTACTTTTGATATTTGGTATATGTCGTATTTCCCTTTTTCACTTGTTGCTCCTATACTTAGACTAACTTCAAATATTACATTGAGCATTTAGCTTTAATATCAAATAGCTGTTTATAACCGACGAGATCTGAAATACATTGTACTCCATAACTATTCTAAATATACACAAAGAACGCGTGCAAGACATCTCAGCAAATCAGCTCTGTCGTTGAAATGCTTTTGAAAGGCGTGGAACTGATCATCCAGTTAAGTTCAAGTTTACTTTCGATAATGCAATAACAGTATGTGCTCAGCGCAGCACTGTCGGGTAGAATATTGGTAAAAAGTGTAGGGTCACCAAAGTTCTACGATGAGAACGAGGTTGGGGGTGGAACAATAGTAAACGCGCTAAGGATTTTTTGACAGCAATAGGGTGGAAAGAAAAGAAATTCGGTGTCATGGTATACATGGTGTACATTGGTCTCCTAAACCTACATGTAAGTTCGCGACTTCGGGAGGTTGTCGCTCGAGGGGTGGGGGATGAATGCTGTTCCGTGACGCTTTTCGACAAAAATAGCGCCGTTGTGGTAAGTTCTATCGAAAAAATGTTCAATATATGGAGACAATAAAATTCTCCACAATTTTGGTCTTACATTTTATTGTGGGACCAGTTTCCATTCCACAGTGCCCAGAGTCAGGGAGTGATTTTTGATTTTTGTCAAAATCTGAATTTTATCGCCTATTAAGCCGAAGAACACTATCAAAAAGTGTTTTGGTAGTTTTTCTCCTAAGGGAGTAACACTTCTCATATCTATATTATCTTTAGCTGTCTAAATAACAAATTTGGGCCTAAACAATTACGACAGAGCTACCTACTCCCGATATTAGTCAATCGTTAAGTCCTACAAAAATCTTTTGAGCGCAAAAGGTCAGAAAGAAGTGAAATTTAGTCGGTCAGTAGACATTGGTCCCCTGAACCTACACTTAAGTTGGCGACCTCGGGGGGATGCCGCTCGAGGGTAGGAAAGGGAAAGCTCTGCTTCGCGAAGATTTTCGTTTTAGTAAGTGCTATCGAAAAAAGTTAAAATGAGAGATTCCAATTGGTCTCTTGTGGGGGTGCCGCTCGACTCTGGGGGGAGGAGGGTGAATTTTGTCCCCTCCATAAATCGTTTGAACCTCTTTTCGTTACCACTTATCAAAACGACGCTATTTCTCGAAAATCTTCGTGAAGCAGAGTTTTCACTCTCCCACCCCTCGAGCGGCAACACCTGAGGTCGCAAACTGAGGTGTACATTCAGGGGACCAATGTCTACCAACCCACCAAATTTCATTTCTTTCTGACCTTTTGCACTCAAAAGACTTTTGTAGGGCTTGAAGATTGGCTTATGTCTGTAGTAGGTAGCGATGTGTTCCTAAATTTCGTACTTTTTTCAAGCCCACATATGTTATTTAGGCAGCTGCAGATAATAGAGGTATGAGAAATGTTATTCTCTTAGGAGAAAAAGTGTTAAAAGAACCTTTTGATAGGGTTCTTTGACTAAATAGGCCGGCTAAAATTCTGATTTTAGTAAAAGCAAAAACCACCCCCTAACTTCGAGGCACTTTAGAATGAAAACCATTGGTCGCACAAGAAAAATATAAACACCGAAACTGTGGAGAATTTTATTGTCTCCATATATTATTTGAACTTAACACAACGGCGCTATTTGTCGAAAACCGTCAAGAAACAGTTGTCACCCCCCTCTCCCCCACCCGCGAGCAGCAACCACCAGAGGTCGCAATTTGAATCTTATCTTAATTAAACAACGCCGAGGTAGTATCATTTAAACTAAAAGTATGCACATATAAGATATATTTTGCAACAGCACATATCGGTAGCAGGTTGCGCTGTGTTCATAGATGTCGTAATTTTTTTTAAACTAAACGCAGCTGCAGATAACAAATAAATGAGAAGATCATTCTTTTAGAGAAAGAAAGATGTTACACGACTTTTTAATTCATCGTCTTAATCCGCGATGAAATTCCATACCAACCCCTAACTTTGGCGCAGTGTTGGAACTATTGGTCGCACATGAAAAATGTAAGGATCAGAATTATACAAAATGTTGTTCTCTCCGTAAGTTATTTGAAGCTTTTTTTGATATCACGTTCCAAAACGGCGCCATTTTTCTAAAATCGTCGCGAAGCGTAGTAGTTTTCACCGCACCAACCCTCAAGCGGCAACTACTCGAGGTCGCAAACTTAGATGTTGGTTTAGGGGACAAATGTCACCGAATTTCATTTTTTTCCGCCTTTTTCCTGTCAAAAGCCCTTTTTTACGACGTAACGATTGGCAGTATCAACGATTATATGCATTACGTTTCTGAGAGCAATACTATAGGCTAAATCTTAACTGGGACTATACATCGTCGTTGTAAGTGCGTTCGACGGAGCTACGTGGCGATTCTGTAACTTTCGCTATAGTAACGAAAGCAAACAAAAGCGAAGCTAATCATTCACTAAAACGATTTTTGACGGCATTCCATAACCAACGTTTAACACTTCGTTACGCTTTCCGCATGGAGCTCGATGACTCACGAGCATTCACGAGCTGGCTTGAATATCTCTGGATGAGACTCTGCAAAATTCAGCAATGCCGACCATTGCGAAGGATCAGTTTTTTCTCTTCGATTCATTGCTGATAATTAAGTACGCAAATGAATTCAAGCGAATTGTCACTTTGACTCACAGCAATAATAACGTCAAAACTTGACAAACGAGATCCAAAATTTTTCGCTATCGCTTATAACGTTCGTCTGCGTTCGTTATATCCGAGTCGGAACGAAGACATTTATGGCATA
Organism: Callosobruchus maculatus; assembly: GCA_951848785.1. Lineage (NCBI taxonomy): Eukaryota > Metazoa > Arthropoda > Insecta > Coleoptera > Chrysomelidae > Callosobruchus > Callosobruchus maculatus. Next base: position 836,570 of record CATOUR010000057.1, read on the forward strand.
CCGAAATGAGCGAAAGTGTTGGAAGAACGTCGCTATTGTTTCGCTTAGAGCTACAGAATCGCCACGCCGGTATTTACTAACTCTGAATAACTACCCGAACTCTACCAATCGATGGAACGTATCTGTGCCAGATAAGAGTGTCTATGAGCTTGACTCCAATAAGCTGAATTGTCGTATTACAACCTGGTTGTCACGAAAACCTGCCGCAAGTATTAATTCTAATCATTTACCAGCTTCTGTTTTTTAACTAACTGCCTAATATTCTCATTGTCGACAAATCTGAAATGATAGCTTTTAGTCCAGTAGCATCTGAGGATCACCTTTTTTTGTAGTAATGCAAACATTTGTGTAGTTCCAACCAGCTTCCTCGAAACTCTGATCATTGTTTACGCTACCAAAATTGTTGGAGTTTAGAATAATGAACATCAGGTAGGTATCTGGTTAATAAAGTTGCGTCCCGGTCTGTAAAGTGCACTACAATCGAACAATTTGACAGCGGAATTCATTGTAATTGGACGCGGATTTCCGTGACGGTGACGAAATTGAAATTTCTTATGGGTCAAAGCAACTATCCGACCGAAGTTATGATGTTACATACAGATATATCTACATGTATCTGAGGTTTGTGATTAGTTGAAGGTAGAATACATATCCTTTATTGCTTGTGACGTGAATGTAATGGTTTGAGAAGGGATTTTATAGCAGGATTAGGAAATCACTTTGATTTTAATTAAAATGGGAAAGGAGATATAGTGGGCTGCTTTGTTAAATATTTGGAACATCAACCAATTCCAAAGGAAAGCAGGATGCGGAAATTAATGGTAGAATTGATGCCGGTTGGTCAAAAGGGGAATACTTTGAACATCTTGAAACAACAGTTGATTCATATGAGAGCACGATGCAGATATAAATAACAGAACTGACGCATCAAAAGCTTTCCTAACTTTGAATAACCAGTTCATCAGACGGAAGGAGATTTGATACCCACTAAGGTGTTTAGGTCTACCAACAGGTCAGTCCTGAATTTTGATTCTCAGTCTGGGCTGTTTTCATATGTATTTTAGGTTTACTTGATTATTGCTGCACCGCCAATGACATGAATTCTAAAAATCGTACCCGTTTTCCATCCTCGCCATGTTGGTAATACTGTGACAAAATTTCATTAAAATCAATTAAATGGTTTCCCCGTTACACAATACAGAACGAACTAAAGCAATAATCACTCACATTTATACATCGTTAAGTCATTGGTTGCTATAATAGGCAAGGAAATGTTCACATGGACCTAGGAAAGTGTATTATGCCGCTAGGTCTTTCTTACTGAGGTCAGTGGACACCATATTGACGTGTGTAAACTGCTCTGGTATTGACCTAAATATCTATCTATCTATAAGTCTATCTATCTATCTATATTATTATGAAAACAAGACATTTTTCAGCTTGCCGACCTCACCCCCCAACCACCCCTACTTTAACTCCACTCAAAAAGAGTATAAAATGATTAGGACACCTAAAAACAAAGTTTGGGCTGTTTTTATATTTTTAGTTTTATTACCGCTGCGGTGCCACTGGCTCGACTTCTAAAGACCATACGTAATTTCTGCCCTTGCCATGGTAATAATAATAACTTTTCGTGTTTTCCATCCTCGCCATAGTAATAATACTGTGACAAAGTTAAAATCAATTAAACGGTTTCCACGTTACACAATACAGAACGATCTAAAGTAATATTAGTATTTATTTCTGTAATAGACAAAGCAATATTCGGATGGACATAAAAAAGGTATTATGCCGCTAGGTCTATCTTTCATAGGTCAATGGACGGTCTATTATGAATACAACAAACTTTTCAGTTGCACAACCCCCCACCCTCCAGCCACCCTAATCCCATCCCCACCCAAAAAAGTACAAAATGATCATGAACCTCTAAAATGCTTAAAAACGAAATTTGAGGAATATTTAAAAGTTTTTTGTGCCGCTAGGTCTATCTTTCATAGGTCAATGGACGGTCTATTATGAATACAACAAACTTTTCAGTTGCCCAACCTCCCACCCTTCAGCCACCTCAATCCCATCACCACTCAAAAAAGTACAAAATGATCATGCACCTCTAAAATGCCTAAAAACGAAGTTTGAGGAATATTTAAAAGTTTTGTTTTTTGCTTATTACTCCGCCGCCCATGCACCGATTTCCAAAATTGTAAGAACATTACGACCCCACAGCATACCGCTATTAAAGTTCCTCATAATCCATGCAGCGGTTACTAAGATTACGAGGCTACGAGGCTAGAAAACAGACACGAAGACAGACAGTCCGACGGAAATGTGTGGCGCAGTTTTCCGTTATGTAGACATCATAAAATGCCCAAAAAGGGTATTATCTCAAAATCGAAAATTTAGCGATCACAACTAATACTTCTTTCACCTATCGGTGAGGGAAGTAAAAATCAAAAAAATATTCAGTCCAATTATACAAATAAAATGGTTAATAAACACATTTTCCATTAATTTCATTTTATCATGATACAATTTTTGGCCTGTCCGAGCGCCATTTGGGCCATAACATCCGAAACGAATGACGTCTGCCTAATATGACGGGCACCGCTCACCGGAAAATTGCACTGGGAATACTTTAAGCCTCTGCCATGACGAGAGCGTAAAAGTTTAATCAGCTGTCAGCTTGGTAGCAGAAATGCTGCAGCGAAACCTGTGAGGGTGGTGAGTCCATAGCCATTTAGGTCAAGGAACAGCGTAATAAACAGTATCTTGGAAATTTCGTAGGTGTTTCATTGCATGAATGTGATGCTGGGTGCGAACGTGGTTAACAGTAGTATATATCTAAATACTGCAGAGGTTTTTTCTTCTCAAAGAGCCGACGTTTTGGCGTTTGTTTTATGCCTCCTTTAGGGCTAAAATTCATATGAAGGCGAAAAAATATAAATTGAAAATGCTGGGCATTCACTTCATCATCATCATAGTCACAATGTCTTAATAGACATGTTGTGAACTCGTAAAATGCATTTACTCATTTTACGAGTTTCTCTTGGGATATCTTTAAGATCTTTAATGCAGTAGTTTCCCATTTGCTTTCTGCATCCTCATGCCGTTGACCAGATGGTAGCTACTGGTTCATCCGCCTTTGGGGGCAATTTCTCACCCCAAGGACAAGAAGGTGTCCTGACTGTTCTCAACTCGTCCACCCAAAGCTGTTGGTTGAGAAGAGGTTACTGCTTATACCGACAATAGTTCGGTTCCTTTTAGTCGCCTTTTACAACACGCAGAATATACGATAGGAGATATTCTAACCCGCCCCCACACGTCTGCACAAAGCTAATTCAACATAAACTAACCTAGTCTTCAGTTATTCATATTTCCTTAATAGCTTTAACATTAAACATTTAAAGTATCATAACTTTTTCATTTCCCATTTTAGGATATTGCGACTGATGTAATTGTGCTATAATCATCTGGTGCTTTCGCATAATGTATAGCTCACGCATTTCATGAAAAATCATCGAAATATCAGAGTCATTTTTAAGTTAAGTTTGCAACTTTAAAGTGGTGCAGATTTTCATCGGAGCGTTTGCTTAGTCTGGGAGAGGTCTAATTAGACTCAGGACATCAAGCAGAATCGATTAACACTTAATTAACCACCAATCAAACCGAATTTGACCTCAGTCATTCACTTCAACAGTCCTGTTTTACTAACAATTTAAAATTTGTATCTACTCCCATTACGTTATACAGCGATTACCAAACTACTTTTGAACAGGTTATATTACCTTTAAACAAATAGCGTGAATCATTTTTCATAATTCGCGCTCCAGTCCTGGGACATGAACAAAGCCTACTATAAACAAGGTGGGCCAATAGTGAGTGGACAGAAGATTGTGGGCTTACTAAAACATTTTAGAAATGTGTCGATCATGATAGGGACCCTTAAGAGCTATATAACACTAAAACACTTTCACTCAAATTTTGACGTTCATACAGGGTGATTCTGATCAAACTTAAATTTTTTTTGAATGGAACGCTCTACATATTATTGCATATTCAGATTCCTTCTTGAATCGTAAATAACAGTGAAGAAGCAGGTATTTCACTCAACAGCAAAAAGACAAAATTCATGATAATCAGCAAAACAAATGTTCAGGGAAGATTGTATGTTCGCAATGAGGCAGTGGAGAGAGTAAGACAGTACAATTACCTGGGTACCATTCTGACCGAGACTGGAGGACACCCTCTAGAAATACCTAAGATCTAGAATAGGTCAACCTAGAGCTGCATTTACAAATATGCGGAGAGTATTCTGCTCAAAAGATATGAATATTAAAAAGATGAGATTGGCCAGATGTTACGTTTTCTCGATTCTTCCTTATGGGATGGAGTCGTGGACGACGAACAAACTTGATCTGAGAAGGATTGAGGGTTTCGAAATGTGGGTGTATAGATGCATACTCAGAGTTTCTTGGACCGAAAGGGTCACAAATGTCGAAATCTTAAGGGGTATGAATAAAGAAACTGAAATAGTAGAAACTGTCAAAACGGGTAAACTTTCTTATCTGGGTCACGTTATGTGTGGAGAGAGATACCACATCCTATACAACTGATAATATAAGGGAAAATATAAGGAAAAGTGAGTGCGGGGAGAAGACGCACTTAGTGGCGGAAAATGTGGCCAGAATTCAGCCACATCTAAAGCAAGAATCGCCATGATGATAGCCAACCTTCTTAGAGGACACGCATTTAAAGAAGAAGAAGTGAATTTTAGTGTAACTGCATGTATCATACATGAAACTTAAAAGGTTTCGTTTCGGTGCAAATCACCATTTTTGACATAAGTAGGTATCAGAAAAAAATTGAATATCGCAGCGATTGTGAAACCTAGAAGGCTGCGACTTTGCGATACCACTAAGAATACAACGCGTCATCTTAGGTCAGACGATTGAACTTGAATTCTTTTTGTAGTTGGAGAAATCAGTAGATCAATTAAGTAAACTTCAGTCGCAGATAACTTGAGTTTTTCAAATGGGAATGCCTATTTTGGTTTATATAATTAAATGTAAAATTTTATTACCTTCCAAACGATATAGGATACTCAATATCAGTCTTTTTTTTCCTACGTGTAAGCAACCTAACAGGCCATGAAACAAAGGCCCGTTAGGATGGAAGAAGCCAACCTACTTAATAGAAAGATGCAAACGAACCAGAGTAACGAGGCAAGATTATGAAAATTTCTTACAAGACAGCTCTAATGGACTAGTATCATGATTTTTTTTATGGTTGCATATGACAGAGTACGTCATAAAAATCATCCTGTTTTTTCCCCGATTTTTTTGGACACGGGAAAGCCAAGAAAATAAGGAAAATATTTGAATTTTCCTAGGGCCGTGACGTCACGGCCCTATAGGCGAACAGCCAATCAAAAGACAGATATGTGTGCTGTGTTGCCGCATTCTGATGGCGCGCGAAATGCCGGAGCTGTACGCGGGCTGGCTCATCTATCTTGTCTTCTGTTCCCGTCTGATATGTTTTGTGGTTTTAATGTCCCGTGATCCGAAATTCCAGGGCTGTTCCAAATTACGGTTCTATCGCCGTCCTAGAACGGTTTTCATCGTGCCCCGCCCATTTTGTGATTCTAGAATCGATGATTGGTTGGTACGCTGGTGGACCAACCAATCACCGTTTTTAGAACTGTAAAATGGGCGGGGTTTGATGAAAACAGTTCTAGGACGGTGATAGAACCATAATTTGGAACAACTCTTCCGAAAGCTAAGTTAAGGTTCGATCCGTCAATCCTGTCAATCAATCGTCATTCGGTCATTGTCACTTCCAAATTCCATTGGGCTTTGGCTGTAATTTCCAACAATCTTAAAGTTATTATTAAGTTATTATTATTTGTTTGCGTTTATTTGTACAGGATATCCTTTTATTCCATTTTACTGGGTTTCAAGTTATTTTATCATAACATAACCAACAAGTATGAGTAAAATCGATAGTGGATTCACAAAAGCCGATTCAGATAACCTGCCTAAAGTTGATATGGCTATGGTGAACGACTTTTATGTGGATAATATGCAGTTCTTCAATACGGAGATGAGAAATGTGAAAGCTAAGAAGTGAGTTTCAAAATATTTATAACAGTTGGGATAGCAAATAACATGTTTATGTGAAATGTAAATGTTTTGCGAGTCGGAGCTGTTCTTGGCAACAGTGCACTGCTGATAATTCGCGCGGTTGGCACTGATTGGCTGAATTTGAATTCCGTTCTTTAAACTTTAGAATGGAATTACTAAAAAACAAAATGATGTAGAAAGTAACGAAATGCAGCAGAACGTTTATTTTTGTATGCACTAAGCGGTCATAATAATTAAATCATTGTTCTTAACCTCGTGATACTAGTCCATTGGAGACAACAGCGGTAAGATATCTAACCTCAATGCGAAGCTGGAGTATGAAATAAGTGGTTTTTTTGTCCAGTCTTACTAGCTATTGAGGTCTACTAGAGCTTGACAACGTTCCAAAACGATTAAAAATTTGGAAACAAAAGTAAGGCTACTAGCGATTTTCTCTCATAGTCTAACATCTACAGAGTGAAATGTCATATTCAATGGGATAAAGAATCATTTCCATTAAATCACAAGTAACATCTAACTGAAGCATTCTGAGTATCTACTGATTGCAAGAATTCTTTATTGCTCCTTGTTGTAATTATTTTATTTCATTTATATTTCTACCAACTAAACTAAGTTTTATAGTTCAAACAGACCGAAATTCTGGTTTATCTGCGATTCTGCTAATCAGTAGAAGTACCTACTGTAGCATTTGAAGGCTCCACTCAGAGGTATAATTACTCTTGACTTACGAAAATGGCTACTTTCTCATGACATCAAAAGTGAAAATTTATTCAGAAGACGTAGGTATTCTACTGCCAGCAACAACAGCTGGTAGTTTTCGTTTAATTAAAATTTTTTTAAAGACTTAGAATTGGCCAATAGCTATTAGGCTGTGCAATATGAGCATTCTTGTTGCCGCTATTATTTCTGTTTTCATAATATTGCCTCGTTTGTCTAGTTCGTTTGCATCTTTCTACTAAGTTAGTTGGTCTCCTTTTCCTAGCTAATCGGTCCGCTCTTCTAAAGAGCAATACTCAAGGGGTACTTGAGAAACGACTATGAATACGGACCTAAGGTATTTCCAGTTCTCAATCTGTCATTCTGTAAGTGCATTTTGATTTTAAGGCCCGGTTGTACAATGCGAGCTTAAGCTTCGGCTTAAGGTAAGCCGACGTTAAACCACGTCAGTTGCAAAACGTCCATTGTACAATGCTCGCTTAGCTCCTCCTTCCAAGCTTAACACGAGCTTACGTAAGCCGAAGCTTAATGCGAGCTTAGCTGAGGTTTAAACCTAACCTCATACAAGTGACATGATATGTCAAGAAGGGACCTTCAAATTGCTTGTCACTTTATTAGGTCATATTTTTTGAAAGATTTGTGTCTAATTTAACAAAGAGAGCAAATGAAAGAACAGAGACAGAAACGGTCGTTGCCGAAATTTGACACAAACTGTCATAAGTGCCCAACCAAAAACGGTAATTTTTCGGATGACTATGTCAGTACGTATTGCTTCATTGATGCCAACTGTAGTGAATTTCATTATCAACCAGGTTTAACTAAGCCGCCGATTGTACAACGGGTGTTGACTTTAAGCCTGAGCTAGCTAAGTTTAGGTTTAACAAAGCTCGTATTAAACCCGCATTTGTACAACCAGCCCTAAGTGAGGTTTCTGTAGCGCGTACCGAGAAAACACATACACATGACATAATATCGCACACTGTGCCTTACTGTTATTGCTAATCCCTGTTATTTTTCAAAGAAAAGAATTACAGTTCGTAGAAGGACGTAATTCTGATCGGACTTTCCCGGCCTAACCTAAAATTCCGCTATTTACGATGGGGATCCCGATATGTTATCGAAACTGACGGCCGGATCTTTTTTGTTTTAAGATGGCGTTGTTCTATCTCTGCGAAGCCATTTATTACCGAAGACTGATATCGGGTATCGGACACTGTCTGCGCCTTCGGCTGATAGAGAGGCCAACGCCTGATTTTGTGGTTATTATTACTTTTTTCGCTCGGTGATTTCCCAACGATACATCACATAAACAGGGTGAGTGTTTATCTCTCTAGCAATATTTTTTCAGCCTGTAGTATGGTATAGGCTCGGGTATAGGTTTCAAGATTGCTCTTGATAAGGGTTGAGTTTCATAACTGCTGTGCCTTGAGGGTGGATACATTTTAAGGTCAAGCGATTCTTTTTTAAACGCCTTACGGAATATTAGTAAAATTAATAGATAAGGTATCTGTCGTGTATTTTTGCAATAGCGTAAATTCAGAAAGTGCTGCACGAATTTTGATAAAGTTGAGATTTCGTTTGTGAAACTACGTTGCTATATTTTTGAAAGTTGGAGCATTAGCGGCGATGAAGCAAAAGAGGTCTTTTCTTCCCACACGGATAGGTGAGGGGAGAGTAGGTTCATACAAGTTCGTTTAGTTTAAGGTTTTCGTGATGTCTAATAAAAGGAAATCTGCGAAAATGAGTGAAAACGATGATAGCAAAAATTCTGAATTACAATTACAAGTTATCGTTCAAATGATGGCAAAAAATAAATGTATTTTTAGACATAATACGATGTATTTTGTTGCAAGGATTTGGGGAAAATATACTATTCAAAGTCGGTGAGTTGCTTTATCACTGCAGAAAAGGAAATCTGCGAAAATGAGTGAAAACGATGATAGCGCATATTCTGAATTACAATTATAAGCTATCGTTCAAATGATGGCAAATAATAAATGTATTTTTAGATATAATACGATGTATTTTGTTGTAAGGATTTGGGGAAAATATACTATTCAAAGCCGGTGAGTTGTTTTATCACTGCATGGACCTTGCTTACGACCTGAGAGAAGAAAGTCTTTGCACAATGAAAGGGCTTGTTGAGAGCAACTCGAAAAATAATGTGACTTCATCAAGCATATATTTTGATATAAATGCAAGTTAGTAACTAAAAGTAAAAAATAAGTTAAATCAAAAAAACTTAAAAAAAGCTTTTATTCAAATGTTCTGAAAATAAGAAAGTAAAATTTTCCCCTGAAATATTAACTATCAACTTACAGCCTCATTAACACAATTTATATGATCATAAAAGCTAGTCGCGGGATTTAGTTGTGTTAATGAACTAATACCTATTCAATTGGCTAACCTGGTCTGAAAAGTTTAATTGTGCTAAAGTTTCAGTTTAACCAAATACTTATAGGTACTTGCATAAACGTCGCGACAAGCTTTTATTTTTTCATTTTCAGTTATTGTAATAAGTACAAATATTGCCACCCTCGAAGGATGTACCTTGTATTAGAGTATTGGCAGAATTATTATGATATGCACATTCAATTTGACAATATAACCTATTACTCCAATTACTCCGTCTTTCTTACCGAAGCTGATTGTGATCATTGGGTCCGGTCATCCTTCATTCTTCTCTTCTTGCTTTCATGCATAACAAGGCTCCAGCAGCTGATAATTGTTTCTTCAATATATGTATATCGACTATTTGTCCAATCCAAACTCTAAATTTCAAATTGACATTTCATGACGCTTCATGACATTTTATGATCATATAAATGTTGTGCGTTTGCAAGGCGTAGGTACTATTCGTCTAATTGAGCAAAAAAAAATCAAGTAGAGATCTCAGTAATGTCTAACTCTAGAACCCATAGCTTATTGTCAAGGATTGATAAGAAAAATAAAGTAGGTACCTCAGTAATGTCTACTGCTATCACCCATAATTTCTTGTGAGCCAAGGATTGAGAATAATATACTAAAAAAATGCAGAACTCGAAAACTACAAAAAATTCCATAAGATGTACGGCGATGACTCAGATACTTTTACTGTATGACCAACGTTGATTGACCAGCGAAAGGAATTCTGTACTATTTTCTTCTTTTACGAATTATTCTTTTGTTTTATATATAAATATCTATTATTATATTTACTTAAAGTCCTCCCATTTATCTACTTCAGACGACCAACATCGGGATTGGATAATAGCAGCAGACGATATTTAATGGTCCTCTGTTTTACTCATGTCTTCTATCCCTTTTTAGACTCGACATCATAATGACGATCGCTACCTGAAGGAACCTCCCATTCCTCATGCCGCGCTGATGTACGCTGATGGACTCTCTGGACGCTTGAAAATAAATTTTGAGACATCCTGTATATAAAACGTTGGATGGTGAGAAGTACTTTCTGGATCTGAACAGATATCCGAGCTTTTGTCACCAGCTGTTGCAATTGAAGAAACATGTTCATGCCAGATCATGTTTTTTGTAATGTTAACCCCTAAAAGCTTGAATGAGTAACTTCTTAGCAGAGCCTGATTGGTCATTAGGACCGAGTGTTGGCCTCGGCATTTTTCACTAAAGTTGATAGTTTGCAGTACTGGGTCTAGAAAGCATTGTAGATTATCATATCTTTCAGCTCACAATAGCGAAGCAATTGTAAATAGCTACTTAGTACTGCAAAAGATTTTCTCCGACAAAATTGTTGAACTGCCTGTACAGTTCTTTTTCAGCAATATGTGATGGTTTTTGGCCTTTGAATTTCCTTTTTCTAATGCAACTACTGCTTGAGAAGCATCGCCACTTTCTTTGACTTCAATTTACCTATCTTTTGTTTCAGGTCTGTTCAGGCAGTCCTGGAGGCCAAAAGCTCTCCGCGGACCAATACAGGGCTTGCATCCGATCCAGAGCTCTGAATGAGGCTTCGCATGCCCAACTGGGCTTCCTAGCATTCCGTGACGATATCGCCGCCAACGGTGGAGGGGATAAATATCCTTCGCATCCCTTGAAACCCGTCAAGGCACTACGCAAGCCGAAGGCCAGCACTCAACGTACATAGCACAAGTGGAAGGGATAAGCGTAGTGAATTGTGATTTAATGTGTGTGTATGATGTAGTTAAAAGTGGTTAAAATGAGGTTTTGTAGTCAACTGAATGCCGGAACAGTTTTCCTTTCGTTTGTGTAGGAATATGTGTTATGATATGTATATTGTATGCTGTTCAATTCTTAAAACCGTATAGATTGGTTAGTGACGATAAACTATCATTCAGGATCACTTGGTCCTTGATCAAAGTCTATAGGCTGCGCAATGTTTGTTTTCCTTTATTTAATTTTTTGCCAGATACTTTGAAATAACATGTGTTGGTCAAAATTGTAGCCAGTGAGGTAGTAATAGACTATTAGCGTTAACATCCTTAAAGCCAGATTTTGTCGAAGCTGCGGAAGTACTAATCTCTGGAATGAGGTACTGGTATGGTATATGTTTGCAACAGTCTGTCTAACTGCGAATGTTTGACTGTTGTAAAACCAGACAACGACAGAAGCATCAAAGAAGAGTAAATCATTGATGCCCTATGAGTTGAAACTGGTTCACTGGGCATCAGTGAAATTATTATTGTTTGTTGCAGCAAGAACCTTTACAGCCTTTGAAGGTCGATTGAGTGGTAGCAGAAAAATAATGAAAAACGATACATACGCCAAAATATTCATCTTCATATTCAGACGTCTTAAGGTCAGTTTTCATGTATCAGAGGAATTGGGAAAGGATAAAACATTTATATTGATGAATAAACCTGATTTAATTTGAAGCCAATGCATAGAAAGTTACTTATTTTTGTTAAACCCTGTTACTGAAAAATCTATCTTTATCAAAAACATCTCTTCAAAGCTGTTTCCACCTTTCTGGCTACAAGCAATACATACACATGTAATACCACTATGCCAGACAATGCCACTTCTATTATAAATGCCAATTTACTGCCATGTGCACAAAAACAAAGGAATTTGATTAGTATCCAGTTCCTTGGCAATATTGACTTACAGTTACCCCTGTAGTGTGATGAAAATTGCAGATGACACCGGATATTCAGTTCAAATATTCATCCCCTGAGCCCGTCACAACCTTTCTTCTTCTCTTTAGAGTGCCATCCAGATTCCTGTGTAGGCACCCATCTTTTCTCCCATCAATTAATTAGTCCAATTAATTACAGCCCTCTGTAGTTCTTGGAAGACGCTTATTCCTGTCCAGTGACGGATGTTTCTCAGCCATGATAGCTTTTTTCTTCCAATTCCTCTTCTTCCAGGAGGAAGATCTTGATCTTTCCTTAAAGATTGAGACGCAGAAACTGATAGCGTTCCCGTAGGTAAGTTATCGACCCAGGGTATTCTCAGCATTCGTCGCAGAGTCCACATTTAGCTTTTATTTTAGATCAGACATAACTCTTAATCATCCCGTATCTGAAACTGACGTTAAGATTTTGTTAGTAAGAAATTTCAGGAAAATCATCCTTGCTTGTTCACAAATTTAAATTTGCTGACCTGTTCGATGTCCTCTCTATTTAAGTGTATTCGAGTGATTGAGATATGGTTTCTGCTAATAGCCATGAACTTGGTTTCGTTGATGTATTTTTATATAGATCCAGCCCTTGGCTCTCTTCACTAACGCGACTTAGTAGAGTTTGGAGCTCATTCACATCCTTTACTTTGATCTACTTAGCAGATGATGAGCTACGCTGCCTTGTTAAAAATAATATTTAGCCACGACAGTGTATGCAGTTTTAAAACTACACATAAAAATACCCTGAAAGTGTATGGTAGCTAGTAGTCAACCACTTTAAGACGTAATACGTATTATAATTGCACATCCAAAGAAATGATCTGTGAAGGTGCTTTAAAAAAGCTTTTCGCTTCTATTAGAAGTGGCGTTTCTTAGGTATTTAAGTATTTGGTTACTTACCTTTTTCTTTAGACATCTGAGTGAGATTTTTGTTCAGTTATACGCGAGGTTAGTTATTAGGGTTGGATAATGAATGTTCTCGGATTAAGAACTAAGATAATAATAACATGCATTTTAATGATTCATTTACTTCCTTGTAAGCTGTTGTTACCGTTCTTCCCAAAATACGTCGTTAAACCATTTTTCCACGTAAAGAGGTAGTTACCACTTAGTAATAATTAAACTTTGTGATGATGAAATAGGTACTCTAAAATGTGATTTCTGTTATTTTTTAAGTTAGTATTCTTGTGGCTTAAATAGTACATTGAGTACCAACAGTGAGAAGTCAAAGTTGTACTTACTATGCATGAATCAAGGTAAACGTACATTTACATTGAATAAACAAAAGTACAGTACTATCCACCGAACATATCTGGTAAATCAAAAAAGGCTTATTAAAGTTGCAGCTATCTCTGCATAAAGATTCAACAGACTTCTTCAAATTCCGGTGGAAGTAGCTGTATATACAGGGTGAGTCTTTAGTACCGGCACCGCCGATAACTCCACTACTGTAGAAGATAGCGAAAAAAGTTGTATATAAAAGTTGTAGCCACGAGCATGCGCCTTGCTTAAAAAATATGTAGATTTATACAGGGTGATCCATAACTACGTGGTGATGCGAACATGCATTTTTTTAAGTGAGATACCCTATATGTTATTCCATATTCAAATTCTACTAATGATTTCCGTTCTTCCAATATAGGGTATTGTTACACTATACAGGGTATTTCAAAAATTATGACTATTTCTATATCCAAATCGCTGTCAAATGAACGTACTGTATACTGTATATCAAAAAGTGATGAATCAAAAATCACTTTTTTACAAGGGCGGATAGAAAATATTCCCTAGTTTTAAAATCGGCTATAAAAATGCCCGCGACGCATATTCTTATACAGAGTGATGTAGAATGCAATATCTAGATTTTCTCTCTTTTTCTAAACGTAACCCCCAATATTTTGTAATACCAAAAAATTGCTTTTAATATGCTCTTTCATCGTTGTATAGCATTTGTTATAGCTGCATTCATTAGTTTATGAGATGTTTCCATTTTTCTACAAATTTTAAATATACCTCCTGTTTGTTTACTAAAATTTGATGATTTTGAGTAAATACTATCAAATTTTATTTTTGCTTAACAAACAACTAAAATATAAGACCATAATAGTACTTGATCAAGTCGAAGCACTGAACTAACGAGATATTAGAGGTCAAGTGTGCTGAGAAACAATTTTATTGACGTCATGCGTAATTATCAAGCAGATCTATCAGGTAGGCTATGAAATATTAAACGACACAGTCCAAATAAAACGATTCTTCAATCTTTCAAACGCATTGGTTTTAGAGTGCCTCCGTTCTGGATATTGCTATCATAGTTTACATATTCTAGAGGCAAGTAGACAATTTTCAAAGATTCTCCTAAATACCCTCAATGGAAAAATTAGTTTTCAAAGCTCGTTTTTCACACAATACGGAATTATTGGAAAGGTTATGAAAACTATCAATTTTTCAGAGCCTACCTCATAAATCTGCTTGATAATTATGCATCACGCCTACAAAATTGTTTTCTCAGCATACTTGACTTTATTATCTCGATGATTCAGGGTTTTGACTTCATCAAATACTATCATCACCATATAATTTAGTTAGTTAAATAAAAAACAAATTCGTTAGTACTTTCTCAAAATAAATAAATTTCAGTACACAAACAGAAGCTATATTTTAAATTCACCGAAAAATTGAAATACCTCGGAAACTCATGAACGTAGGTACAACAGGTGCTACAAAGATGAAAGAGTATATTAAAAGCAATTAATTCTTTGGTATAATAAAATATTAGGGGTTACATAAAAAATTAGAAATCCTGGATTTTGCATTCTACATCACCCTGTATACGAATATGCGTCGCGGGCTGTTTTTATAGCCGATTTTGAAATCAGAGGGTATTCTTAATCTTTCCGTGTAAAAAAATAATTTTTGATTCATTACCTTTTGATATACAGTACGTTCGTTTCACAGCGGTTTGGATATAAAAATGGACTTAACTTTTGAAATATCCTGTATAATGCTATATCTTATATTGTGAGAAGAGACATTATTATTAGAATCTAAAAAATGTGTTAATGTATACATTAGGGTGTCTTATTTAAAAAAATATATGTTTGCATCACCACGTAGTTATGGATCACCCTGTATAAATCAAAATATTTTCTGAGCAAGGTGCATGTCCGTGGCTACAACTTTTATGTACAACTTTTTTCGCTATCTTCTACAGTAGTGGAGTTATCGACCGAGTCGGTATTAAAAACTCACCCTGTATATGTTCTAGTGATGTGCAGCGGATCCGAGGCAAATACAGTGCAAGTTTCGCAATTCCAAAAGCAGTCAGAATCACATATTTCATGCATAAAATTAACAAAATCATACGTCACTGCCGACGAAGCTAGGATTGTTCGAAAAACAGAACCGACAATAATAAGTGTTAATTCGGAAATATAATTGCAGAATCACTGCTCTGCTCAATGTACTGCATGGGTCATGTCCTGTTAGTATCTTAAGACTGTTAAGTAATTTAACATCGAATACCTTTTTGTTCACCTATTTAGATAGTACCCAAATGTTTTGTGATTTGTTTAGTTGTTAAATTCAGATATATTTATAAAGCTGCTTTGTATACATGTAAATGTAGAAAGATGTAGGTAATACAATGCAAATTGTTGAAGACGTCCTGGATGTATGAAAAATGTCATCAAGACTTTACTGAACGATATATGAGCCAGTTTTTTAATAAAATGTTATAAAACATCTGCAGGTTGTAGTAATTTTTGTTTTTTTTTGTATTCCAGTAACAAAATTTGAAGATGATTGGACTGATTCTTACGACTGATATATTTCAGCTCACTCCACTTAAATGGGTCATTCCAGAAATTTTTGAGTATGAAGCTTCAAAGATTATTTCTAAAATTATTTTTGTTGCCTGAATCGTTAGGTAGACAAAAATAAATTATGTAGAAACATCGGTGTGCTTTTATATTATCCTTCTGGACTGAATTTTCAATCACTATGAAATTTTGTTTAAACTTTGTACACTTATCAACAACCGGTGACAATAAAATGACTTAATATGTTTAGTAATAGTAATAGTTATAGCGTTTATTGTAAATATAAAATAAATAATACAATAAACAATAAGTGCCCCAAAAAAGTTAAAGCTTGTGCTTGGGTATAAGGTAATTATTTTAAAATAGGAGCAACAAATAAGGGCTAATTCAGGAATATTCATACTTAAATATTATGCATTCTATAGATATTAGTAATAATATGTATTACATATGTCAACAACTTGATGATTTTCATGCGATTATGGTTCACTATCCATTATATTGAACTGAAAGGTGAAAAATAAATATATTTCAAAAACTGAAAGACACGCTTTTATGGCACTTAAAAGTATAACATAATTATTAATACAAAATGAAAATAATCACTTAATAGTGAACCAAAAATACTAGTATTATTGTGAAAAAAGCGAAAGTTGTTCGACATATGAGAAGTATGGCACAAAGTAGATGTCATATTTTGCTTAAGTTCGTCTTCGTCTGATTGACAACAATCTTAAGCTTCTCAAGCCACTCAAATACTCGTGGTTAGCTATCATCTGGGTTCAATCATACCGAACGTAAACTGAGGCTTTCGTCTCTCATTTTATATGTTATAATAATCTGGCTAAATTGGATCACAACCACTCCTTCATCACTACCTTTGCTGCAGAGGATATCTAACGAAGAAATCTGGCCAAAAATAATATCAGGTGCAACAGCCAAGGAATGGAACTTTGACAACTTCCCTTATTACACTCAAGCGGTGGAGCCGTGCGTAAAACCGGTCAGCGAGGCATCTGAAAAAGTAGTGGGCTTTTAAGAACAGAGGTGGTTTCATTAGAAGTTCAAGAGTTACACCATGAGGCGCGTATGTGTTTGTGTCTGTGTCTGTAAAATAGATTAAAACAAGTGGTTCAAATTAGCATAAAAATTTCCAGAATTGGCAGATGCACCTATGAGACATATCTGTAAGTCATTAGATTGTAACTGAATGATTAACTGCAACGGACACAAAATTGCTTGCAAACATTCTTAACTGCTCCACACATAAGGAGCAAAATCGTTTAGCCAGCAGACAGCATAAAACCCCGTATACCTAAAAAAGCAAGCAATTAGACTATATCTTTAGTATGGGAGATGAACGACAAATTTCGACTAATGAGATTTACAGTTTGTTGGAAAAGGTGTCAATGCAGATTGCGGATATTAAAAATGATGTCGTGCAGCTGAAGGCAAATTTAGAAAAACACGAGTCTCAGATTCAAAATTTGAATAGTAGAATTAGTGTAGTGGAAGCAGAAAATGTTATTCTCAAAGAAAAACTAGTTGCAGCAAACAAAAGCTTAAAGAAAGATAATATCATTGTCTTTGGAGTTACAGAAACAGAAGCCGAAAACACTCCTGAATTGATAATAAAACTTTTAAATGATAAACTGTCCATAAATCTAGAAATAGCAGAAATAAGTAACGCATACCGATTGGGACAGAAACAGAATAATAAAACCAGACCAATACTGATCAAATTCGTCAGGTACCTAGTTAAACAAAATATACTACGAAGTGCTTCCAAACTTAAAGGATCTGGAATAGCTCTTGCAAACGACCTTACACCGGAAGAGCAGGAAACACAGAAGCAACTATACAAATATTACAAAGAAGCCAAGCAAAAACACCAACACGCAAAAATTAAAAACAACCGACTGGTTGTGAACGGTGACATATACACTTTATAAGAACTAGAACGAGACGAGCTACAATTGGACAACCCGGACACTGAGGAGGCGGAATACAGCAGACAAACTGGCGGTAGAAAAAGAAGTGTAGAAGAATCAAACACCCTATTTGAAAGAGGAAACGAGGTGAACAGCAAAAAATTGGGTAAGAGTATACATCCCCTGGGACCATCCACTCGATCAGCACTGAAGAACAAGCCAGAGTTGGCAAGTAAGTGCACCCCACCACAGAAAAAGCAGAAAATCTGATGCATCCACATGTGATTGTTACTCATCGGTTTAATCTTTCATTAACGTTTTGTTCTTTTTTTACATTTCTTAGCTTCGCAGTAAACACCTGTTCTAAAGACAAACCTATTATTCTAGACCATATATGTTGATGCTTACGCTTCTCAATACGCTTAGTTCTTTTTGTTAGGCTATTGTTTTATTTAGATGTGGCTGTTGCTTTCACGGACTATTTTCATACTACTATTATTGACTGCATGATGTATATCGATTTATACTTATTTCTGTTGTGATTTTTTGGGAACTAGTTCCAAGTCTATTTTTATCGCTAGCATTTCTAATGTGTTGTTAGTTTTTATCATACTCTGTGTCTTATACTTTTATCGTGTGATAATCAGGTGCTGTTGAATAACTGGTTAGAGACAAATAAACTGACTTTCTTTTAAATTTTTATATTATATAAATACGTAGGATTACTTTATCGATGTTTCAATTTTAATTTAACAACTATTTCTTCATGAAAACATATATAACATATAAAACAAGACAAACACATCTTTATAATTTTTTCTTTCGTTTAGTTTTAACAATGGATCCATACATTCGTTACTTTGAAGTTCCGTCAATTAATACTTTCACGGCTAAAGATAGTGCTGATGCAGGCACAATACTGGGTGGACAAAATGAATATTTCTCAATATGCCATAACAATATCAGAAGTTTACAAAAAAATTTTGATGAGCTTTTGCTCAACCTGAATCAACTAAATTTAGAATTTGACTGTGTCGTGCTGACTGAGACATGGAAACTTGGTTGCCCCAATTTATATAAAATAGAGGGATATGACATGATATACTCCGAAGGCGACATTAATAAGAATGATGGGGTTGTTGTGTTTTTGAAAAATGGTTTATTATTCACACACAAAATCATCGAAGTCAACAAAATTAAGTGCATTGAAATAAACGCCATTAAAAGTAATAGACTGTTTAAAATTTTGTGTATATACAGGTCACCGTCAACATGTCCCTATCGATTCAACTGTTCACTGCGTTCTTATCTAGAAAGCGACAAGCCCGCGAGTGACGTCGATATTATTATTGGAGACCTAAATATCAATATCTTGGATGAAGCAGATTTTTGCCAGGAGTATCTGAATTTGTTACAGGAATACGATTTTAGGAGTGTGATCAATCGATATACAAGAATTCAAAATGATAATGGTACTTGTATTGATCACATTTTTCTCAGAGCAGGGCATAATCTGGACAAATGCATTCCACTTGTTTGGGAAACAACAATAACAGACCATTTCTCAGTCATATTCCAACATAAGCTTGAGCGTGCTGTTGAAAACTCGACAAACTATAGCCATGTGAAATATTATGTTGACCATAGCAAAGTAAAAAAACGCCTCGAAGAAGAAACGTGGACTGACATTTACCAGCGAGCGGACGTAGATACAGCAGTAGAAGCTTTCATTTATAAACTAAAAGATTTTATTAAAGATTCCAGAAATAAAGTGAAAATACGTCGAAATAAAAAGAACCCCATGGGTAACCCAAGGTCCAATTAGATCGATCAATCAAAAGAACCTTATGTACAAAAACCTCAAAAAATTCCCCTTAGATCAGGAACTCTCGCGTGAATATTTAAAATATAAAAACAAACTAAATGAACATAAAAAAAACCAAAAGTGATTATTATAAAAAAGAAATTGAAAAAAATAGCAGCTCTTCCACACATCTGTGGAAGACAATAAACAAGATCAAAAATAAAAGTAATAATAGAACTGACATAAGCCAAATTAAAATAGACGGTAAATCGGTACACAAAGAGAGTGAAATGGCTGAACATTTCAACAAATACTTTTCTGATGTAGGGAAGATGTTAGCTGAAAAGAATATTAAAAACAATGTAACATTTAAAGAAAGTAGATCTGTCAACTCGTTCTATCTTACTGAAACTACAGTACACGAGGTAATGGAGATAGTCAGTAAATTGAAATCGAATAAGTCTCCCGGTTTCGACGATATAAGTGTTGATGTATTTAAAAAGCATATAAATTACCTTGCGATCCCCATGACTTACATTGCCAATATGGTCTTAGAGAAAGGTCATTTTCCTAAAATATTAAAAACAGCAATAGTAAAACCAGTATTAAAGACAGGTGACAAAACGGATATGACCAACTATAGACCCATATCGCTGCTCTCTATTTTTAGTAAAATTCTAGAAAAAATTCTGAAAACTAGAATTATTGTAAGCTACATAAAAAAGTACAAATTAATCTCGGAAAATCAGTATGGCTTCATGGATGGTAGATCGACACAGGATGCAATAGCCCATTTGGTGTCAAAAGTTTATAGTGCTATGGACAGGAAGAAGTCGGCTGTCTGTATCTTTGTTGATCTGGCCAAAGCCTTTGATACTGTCGACCATTCCAAAATGCTGAAAACACTTGAAGCTGTGGGTTTTAGGGGAAAATCATATGATCTCCTAGAAAGCTATTTAAAAGATCGAGAGCAGTGTGTTAAAATCGGTAATGTTACCAGTAACGCTAGGAAGGTAGGCTATGGAGTGCCGCAAGGTAGTGTCCTAGGGCCGATACTTTTTATTTTATATATTAATTCGATGTTTAGTTTACCTATCCCTGCTGACATTATAAGTTTTGCCGATGACACAGTACTGCTTTATGAAGGGGAAGGCTGGAATGAAATAAAAACATGCATCAAAAACACTTTTCCGATCCTGCTAGATTACTTTAGCAGTAAGATATTGCCCGTAAATTTCAGTAAAACTGTTTATCTTCCATTCACCAGTTATTCCTCAAATCTTCCTACTTTTTCCAATATAGCCATCCAATTTCAAAGCCAAAGTATCGAGTTGTCATCTGCCGATACTGTTAAATACCTAGGCATCCATTTGGACTGTCACATAAAGTGGGACAAACACATGAGCCACCTGACAAAAAAATTGCGAAGTTTTATATCAGTAATGAAATTATTAAGAACATTTATTACAGAAACTCAGCTTCGCTCAGTGTATCACGCTCTGATATACTCGCACTTAAATTACGGGATAATTGCATGGGGCGGCGTTACTAATGCATTCCTAAAACCGGTGGAGGTGGTGCAGAAATGCCTTATGAGAATAATGGCAAATGTAAAATATACTTACCCTAGTGACGAACTGTTTTCACAACTGAGGCTATTGGATGTTCGGCAAATATATCTATTAACAATTCTACAGCATCAACAATCTCGTTTGCCAAACTCCAATCATGTCTCACATCAGTACGATACAAGATTGAAACTTAATAATATTGAGGTTCCCAAGGCATATAAAACAATTGGCCAAAGATATTATCAATACCTAGCGCCCAGAGCATACACTTATGTACCAGATGAAATTAAAAGTATTAAATCTAGAAATGTATTTAAGAAGAACTTACAAAGATGGTTATTAGATAAACCCAGAACGTTTGCATCAGAATTAATTGATCTAAAAAATAACTTGCAATGACCAGAGGTAACGGATATTGTGATTTTTTTTTGTATCGTTTCTGTATTTAGATTTATAACGTGTGTTCTATTTCCCTAATTAATTAATTAGTATAAACTTATCTTAGATTTAAGACATAGCTTTGTTATCAAAATCCACGCACAAGCACAGCTTCAGTGGATTCCTGATGTTTATTTTAATCTTTTCTTTGTAACTGCCTTGTATTTATTCTAATAAACATTACTACTACTACCTACTTTAATCTCCACACCTTTTCCAGTTGGTAATCGGACAGCGTCAGTTGTAATTCAAAAAGCGTCATATGTCAATCAGAACGTATCAAATGTAAATCAGAACAGTCATTGAAAATCAGAATGCGGCATATGTAAATTAGAATAATACGTTCTGATTTTCATTTGATTATTCTGATTTACATATGAGGCATTCTGACTTTCAATTGACTGTTCTGATTTACATAATATGGTGCTTTCTGAAATACAACTTACGCTTTCCGATTAACAGCTGGAAAAGGTGTGGAGGTGTAATGCCAATTTTTGATAGTAAGGGGGATTTCACTACACCCAAAAACAAATAAAGGCTCCAAAGTTTTAGGGTCTATATTTTAATTTTTTATTTTTTCGGTGCCGAATTGCCTTTTCTTCTTGGCGAAACGCATATTTTAATTTTCAGTGATCATTTATAGATAAGTTCATTAGCTATTAGTGTTATTGTGTTAAAGTTTTTTATTATTATGCCATATACTATAATGTGCATTATGCAAATTATTAAATGCGTAAATTAGGAGATTTTCCGTGTTTGACGCCATCTGAATTGAAATACTTATTACTGTTTCTCAGCCTTTGTTAATACAGTTTTTTACTACACCAGTCAAATATATCCAATTGTTAAATTAGAAAAAAATCGATTAGGACGTTATGATTCTCTCTCTATCCTAGAGGCAAGTTTTTCATTGTGTAGCGTTGTTAAAATTTTTTTTTCGGTCCAGCCTAATACTGATATATCTACAAATGTATTTAGTATTATTGCTTATTGTGATCTGATGTGCATTTCAATGGCCACAATAACGAAGTACGCATAGCATACGTCGACAGCACCGGTAGCGCTGAACCAGAATTACCTCGCTCGCAAAATTGTGGATGTGACCCATTTTACGTCGCGCTGCACAGCCGCCTTAGCATGATGTCGTTCTCAGTTATAAATTTAAGGAAACGTAATATTTGTCGCGAGTTCACCTTTTCCGTAGGCGACAAAAAGCAGGATAATTCCGGAACGTGAATTGTCGCTTTTTGCTCTTGCTGCCCTTGTTTGCGCCATGTTCACGCTCACTGCAGCACAAAGGATTAGCTTATAAAGTTGCGTTATGAACTGTATCCCTTAGAAATATTGCATATTCGCCTGGGGAGACGAGCGTTACAACTTTGCATACGTATTCGTTAATTGAGTCAGATGTTGTTAAGTGTTATTATGTAACCTGTGCTACCTAGAAGCCAAAGTTGTTCGCGATTTAAAAATCGAAGAATAGGCTGGATGAGTGAGATATTCCAGTAAAGCTACAAATGGATAAAAACCGGTCAAAAGTTTTTGAAAATAATCTCCGTTTTACTGTTATACTCGCGGGTCAATTTTTTTTTCATTAACTTACTTCAGAAATAATATAAAATCTATAACCAATCTGAAAATAGTACATTCACCTCCTTTATACATGTGGAAAAAAATAAAACGTCATCATTTTAAAAGGGCTTAGGTATAAAAATTATGTTTTACATGTAGTGAGGTGGTTAGGGTTCAGTTGCCTAATGGTTGCCGCTCAGCCTTGAGGCTTATTGTGCACCTTCAGTCAGAGGGATCAAACAGAGACCCATCCTAAGTTCTTTGCGAACTTCAAGATCCATTGAAATATGCTCTCAGGTCTTCCCTTCTGGCTTATATTCAGGTAGGGATTGTTGCTTTCACTCAGAGCAGGACAGTCGGAGATAACGGGCTTAGTTGTTTCCTCTACCTCACCGCACTTGCTGCATAATGAGTTTGCCCTTTCACTCCCTAGCTTTTGCAGGTGTACACTACACGTCGAATGGCCAGTTACAAATCCAACCACCTTTCGTAGTTCCTTCTCGCTCAATCTGAAAGCGTCTGCGTCTGGTATTAGAACACGAGTGTCTTCTCAGTATTCTATTGGACAGAACGTTCTCCATCACTCTGTCTCAATGCTTCTGGCACTCTTTTGGCATCCATCTCGTGACAGATGTCCATGCCATGTTGTAGGATATACCACAATCTGGTTCTGGACAGATCAGAGGGAATTCTGTACCTTCCTTGACACACCTGCTGGTTCTTCCATTACCGTCCACTCCTACGTGACTAGGTGACTAGGCCTACTATAATAATAATAATAATAAATGTCAACATAATACCGCAATTTTTAACCAAAGACAGTGACCTAGAGGACATCCATACTGTTATATATGCTGCCGCAGCAACCACACTCACACTTAACGGCCAAAAAATCCCAAAGCGATCTATAGCCCGCACAACTGAAAGATCTAAACCTAAATGGCAAATAAGAATTGAAAATAAAATTAGCACAATCAGAAAGGATCTGGCACACCTCGCGCAATACACCAACAATAACAACCGCTCAAAGCGCATACAGACAACAATTAATATACTCAAATCCAAGTCGCCACAACAGACAATATCAGAAATAGCAGATACCCTTAAACAGAAGCTTGCAGTCTATGCAGCTAGACTTCGCAGATACAACGAGTCCAATGCCAGAAAGGATGCTAACAATCTTTTTCAGAAAAGTGAAAAACAGTTTTACCAAAAGGTAACAGCCGACAACCAGATAACAGCAATAGAACCTCCTAGTAAACAAGAGTTAACTGAGTTTTGGGGAAGCCTATGGTCAGAACCCAAAACACATAATGAAAACGCTCCATGGATCAGACAAGAAGAGGAAAAACATCAACATATAGTGGAGCAGAGAGACGTTATCCTTACACCAGAGGAAATAGCTGACACCATAAAGCATACCCATAACTGGAAGTGTCCAGGCGTGGATAATGTGCAAAATTTCTGGTATAAGCAATTCAGTGCAACATACGAAATGCTTACGGACCAAATCAATAAAGCCATACTCCATCCGAATAGGCTTCCCAAATTCCTCACGCAAGGAATAACGTATATAAAACCCAAAAACGCAGACACCAAGAACCCTGCCAACTATCGCCCAATCACTTGTCTTCCCACCTTGTACAAGATCATAACCGCAACAATATGCAGAAGAATTGAACAACACCTCACCCAAAACAACATCCTGACCGAAGAACAGAAAGGATGTCGAAAGCAAAGCCAAGGTTGCAAGGAACAACTTATAATTGATAGTGTCATCATGGAGCAAACCAGAAAAGAACATAGGAACCTTCATACCTGTTTCATCGACTATAAAAAAGCTTTCGACTCTGTACCCCATAGCTGGCTAGCGAAAACTCTTCAAATATATAAAATCAACCCGGGGCTACGTGAGTTTCTTACAAGAACCATGGAGACATGGCGAACCAGCATACATCTCAAAACTCAGGACGACCATATCAAGACGGATGAGCTACACATAAGACGCGGCATCTTCCAGGGTGACTCTCTCAGTTCACTGTGGTTCTGTCTCTGTCTGAATCCGCTCTCCAACGCACTTAACAACACAAACTGCGGTTTCAACATTAGACATGACAAATTAAATCAACACAAAATCAATCATCTCCTCTACATGGATGATATAAAACTATATGCCGCCAATGAGGTACAACTGAGAGAGTTAATCAGAATAACAGGAGCTTGCTCGTCAGACGTCAGGATGGAATTCGGACTGAGTAAATGCAAGGTTCTCCACATCAACAAAGGCCAATGGAAGGACCACCCCCAGCAGGAAACAGTAACTGGCCAAACACTAGACAACATGAACAAGGACGAAACCTACAAGTACCTGGGCTTCAATCAGAACGTTAAAATAGACCACACACAAGTCAAGGCACAACTAACCCAACAGTTCAGAGACCGCCTTGTTAAGCTACTAAAAACCAAATTGAATTCCAGAAACCTTACAAAAGCCATTAACACATTTGCGATACCAGTCCTCACATACTCCTTCGGCATCATCAAGTGGTCACACACTGATATAGAAAACATCCACATCCTCATACGGACAGAACTCACAAAACACCGAATGTCACATCCAAACGCATGCAAAGAAAGGCTCACCATAGACAGGACACAAGGAGGCCGAGGGATTACAGATATACAGTCGCTTCGCACAAAACAGATAAAGACACTCAGACATTTCTTCCAAAACAAACAAACAAATTTACATCGAGCAATAGTAAAAGCAGACAAAAACTATACACCACTCAACCTATCATGTCCAGACCACGTCGCAGACACACACAATCCCACCCAATCACAACAAGAAAAAATAAGCACCTGGTCGCAGAAACCACTCCATGGCAAACATAGATACCGTGTCACCCAAGACCACATTAACAAAAAACAGTCATACACTTGGTTGCAGGATGGCCAGCTGTTCCCGGAAACGGAGGGTTTCATGCTTGCTATCCAGGACCAAGTGATTGCAACACGAAACTACAAAAAATATATAATTAAAGATCCATCCATAACAGACGATAATTGCAGAAAATGCCAACAACAAAAAGAAACAATAGATCACATAACAAGCGGGTGCAAAACTCTTGCCGGTACCGAATACACAGCCAGGCATAACTCTGCGGCCAAAGTCATCCACCAAGCATTAGCCACAACAAACAAACTAATAGAAAACACAGATCCGTATTACAATTACACTCCGACGTCAGTACTCGAAAACGATCAATACAAACTATACTGGGACGTTGAAATACATACAGACAAGACTATCCCAGCCAATAGACCAGATATAGTTTTCCAATCAAAGGCCGACAAAATTACCTATTTGATAGATATTGCCATTCCCAATGATGTGAATATCCAAAACACCTACGCTGGGAAGATATCTAAATACACGGACCTTGCCATAGAAATAAAAAGACTTTGGAAACAAAACAAAGTCAGAATTGTCCCCCTCATTATGTCTGTCTCAGGCCTTACACCAAACACGTTTACACAACACCTTCAACAGTTGGGCCTGGACGAAAAGTTACACAAAGTATTCCAAAAGTCTGTAATCTTGAAGACCTGTAATATTGTGCGATCCTTCCTAAATTCCGATCAATAATAGTCCGGGTGTTGACTTGGCACAGCCCGTCAACACTTGTTGTTACCGCAATTATGCGAGAGGAACTTAGAAAGTCAGATAATAATAATAATAATAATAATAATAGGAGTAGCTGGCTGCAAGGAGAACCTGTTGATTGACCGATGTGTCACGCAGGACTCTGTGCAGTACAAGCGAAACCTTTCTATGGCCTGGATTGACTATCGCAAGGCATTTGACAGCACGTCTCATGACCTCATTGTGCGGCTGTTGGAATGTCTTTCGGTGGATAATCAGATAGTGGGATGCATCAAACAACTGATGCCGCTCTGGAAGACCCGGTTTACCATAACATCAGGTGAAACTCGGGTTCAGACAGAGTTGGTGTCATTGAAAAGAGGTGTCTTCCAAGGAGACTCCTTGAGTCCCTTGCTCTTTTGCATCTCACTTTTGCCTCTGTCCATAGCGCTGAGAAATACTAAAGGATACAGCTGTGGCACGCCCAATAACCGGAGGCACAAGGTCACCCATCTGTTTTATATGGATGACCTAAAACTTTATGCCTCCGGCCAACGCGAACTACAACAATCGCTGAGGGTGGTGCAGGAGTACAGTCATGCTATCGGAATGGAGTTCGGGACAGACAAATGTGCATTGGTTCATCTCAAGAAAGGACGAAGCGGAGATAGTGGAGATGAGGAACAGCTCGTTGATGGGAGCATCTTGCGACAACTGCATGCCGGAGATACTTATACCTACCTTGGAGTGGCGCAGCGTCATGTCCAAGAGGCAGCATTGGTTAAAGAGTGTCTCCGCCGCAAGTATTTGCACCGACTCCGGCAGATCTGGTCGTCAGAACTGTCCGGCAAGAACAAAGTCGCTGCCACAAACATGCTTGCGGTCCCATTGTTATTATACACCTTTGGTGCTATACACTGGAAAGTGAACGAGCTGAAGGAAATCGACACGAAGACCCGCAAAAGGATGAATATGGAGAGAAGCCTGCATCCTAAGTCCTCTGTCCCGCGAATATACCTCCCGCGACACCTGGGAGGGCGCGGACTATTGAGTTTGGAGCGTCTGCACAACAGAGTAGTACTGGCCACTGCCTGCTATGTAACGAACAGCACCGATCCCCTGATCCGCTTTGTGCGAGAGCACGAGAATGCGGGAAAAGGAGCCTTTCTTTTTAGCGCAGCGAAACGAGCAGCCGAGGAGCTCAGCCTCACACTCGACTTCAAGCGGAGGTGTCAGCAGTCCATTACGGAACTTGCTCCCGCAGAATTAAAATCCCACCTTAAAACTGCCGAAGTCGACTTCCTTTTAAGACTTCATAAAGATAAGCCAATGCATGGAATCTTCTACAAACATCTGGAAGAGCATGGCTTGTCTGAGCAGTTGACCTTCTCTTTCCTAAGGTCTAGTGGGTTGAAGTCGGAGACTGAGGGCTTTATAATGGCTTGCCAAGACGGTGTCTTCAACACCTTGGTGTACCGTAAAAGGGTTATGGGTGTAGATGTACCCGACACCCTTTGTAGAGCTTGCCGACAGGCGCCAGAGACGCTTATGCATCTCTTGTCGGCGTGTAAGACGTACGCTGGGACGGCTTTCGTCCATCGGCACAACGCGGCTCTACGAGTGCTCTACTATCATTTGAGGCACTCATACGGTATCGATGAGACACCGGTGCTGCCATACGCTCCAGGGGATATAGAGTCCGTTGTGGAGAACGAGAGATGCCGGATTTACTGGAACTACTCGTTCCCCACGCTCGAGCTTGTACAGGCAAACAAGCCCGACATAGTCCTTCTCGACCACCAACAGAAGACGATGTTCGTTGTTGAGTTTTCGGCGCCTGCCGAGGTGAACATCGTCTCTAAGGAGGAGGAAAAGCGGACCAAATATCAGGAGTTGCTCGGACAACTTCGCAGGCTCTGGCCAGACTACACTGTAAGTCTGCTGGTTATGGTCATTGGATCCCTAGGTGGAATGAGGAATACGCTACTCTCTGCACTGCGCAAAATACCGGTGTGCCGTGCGGCGGCGCACATCTTAGCCGCCAGAATGCAGAAGGCAGTCATCCTTGGGTCCCTTCGTCTACTTAGGGCGCACGATTCGCGGACCCAGTGATTGCTCACCTCACGGTGTGAGGAGTAGTCATTGGGTAATGGAACAGCAGCCCGGTGTGTCGGAGCCCGGGCTGCACTTTTTTGTTAAAAAAAAAAAAAAATAATAATAATAATAATAATGTCCGCGAGGGGTTGCTAGATCCTCTCAGTGGCGCCTCCCCAAGGTGGCGGATAGGGGAATGCCTCCCAGATATGGGTGGTACCGGGGAAATGAAATACCCGGGGCGGACCAAAACTAGCACAGTGGAATAGCGTCAGCATCCAGAGGATCGGCTATTCCACAATTAATAGGACACGACGGATCTCCATGTGAGGAGCGGTACTCCGACAGCGTCTGTTCTTCATGTTAGAAGCGGCTGTTTTCATAAACCCCCAGGAAGCCGCCCAACATCAACAGGCTATTCGGTGCGTGGCGACACCGAGGGGTATACCGAAGCCAAAGGATGTAAGTCGGTCGGCAACCTTCACAGGTCCATCCTCTGGAGGCAATTTGGACGGCTGCCTCCGGAAATGTCGGCTGCGGGCCCTAAGGCTAACCACCTGACGGGCCCTATCTTCGGGTTCGACCACCTCGAAGGAAAAGCACCCACACCGAGCCGGTTTCGGAAGCCGGCGTTGGGCAAGGTGGCGGTGCTTCGATTTGCCCTGATGACGACCCCCGCAATGACATGGACCGTTTTAGGTGGACGACGGAGCTCAAGGATGACCTGCTGAGCTGCTACGAGAGCAGTAGCCCGCGCCGTAGGGGATACATGTCCCGCATGTATGAGAGGTGGTGTGAAATGCACCCAGAGCATAGCACGCTTACCTCTCAGAATTTGCGAGATTATGTATCATACCTCCGGAGGCAGGGATATGTTCGTGCTCCAGCTCAGCCTGCCCCTTCGGCGGACGGAAGGCCTGTTAACCAGGCTGAAAGTTCGCCGGTAAGGCCCGCTGAGAGGGAAATCAACCAAATCGTCTCACCTGGGGATTTCAGAGACCGAAGGGCCTTGCATAACAACGGAAGGTCCTTGAAGCTGGCAGATTTAAAGAGAGAGGATGAGGTTGTTGGTGAACGTCTATCGGAGGCCTCTGACATTTGGAGCATCAATTGCGAAATTTACGCTGCGGCTCTGAGGCTAGCTAGACAGGGGAGAGTGAGAGACTCTCCTGTTGAGAGAGCACAGAGACGGGTGCGCCAAATGGAAGCGAAAATCCAGTTGGCTCGCCAGGAAGCATCCCGTATCCAGTGTGTGATGGAATATAGAGCGGCTGGGAAGCCATTTACGCGCCGAGTGCGCCAGGTAGCCTACGGGTTGAGGCGCGACCATCATAC
Source organism: Callosobruchus maculatus (assembly GCA_951848785.1). NCBI lineage: Eukaryota > Metazoa > Arthropoda > Insecta > Coleoptera > Chrysomelidae > Callosobruchus > Callosobruchus maculatus. The sequence goes on from CATOUR010000057.1 coordinate 866,737, forward strand.
ACTCAGTCAAGCGGTACTGGTTGTTGTCAAGCAACACTGTCTTGACAGGATACGGATGCTAATCGCTGCTAAGCGATCGTTGGTGGCGCGGGCGAGAGGTCTGGAACAGAACAGAATGTTCTACGAAAGACCTTCTCGCCTTTTCCAACAGCCGCCTCCAGCCATAGAGCAGCCGCCAACTGCTGATCGCGTGGAGGCCTTTTGGAGGGACATTTACGAACAGCCCAAACCTCTCTCAGCAGACACTCCGGCCTTGGCGCAGTTCAAGTCCGTTTGTAGGAGGACTCCTAACTTAAATGTACTGCGTCACCCGATAAACACGGAAGAAATTCTTGACGCCTTACGAGGCGCAAAGAATTTCGCAGCTCCTGGCCCGGATGGCATAAACACCTACTGGTGGAAAAAATTCCCCAGTTGCCACCGGCATTTAGCTAGAGTTTTTAACTCGTGGCTAAATCAGGAGCAGCCAATTCCGGCTTGGTTTGTCGAGGGTCGAACCGTGCTTCTCCCGAAGACCGGAGATTTGTCTGATCCCAAAAACTACAGGCCAATAACATGTCTGAACGCATGTTACAAGCTCTTCACCAGAATCTTGTACATGCGTCTCCTTCAAGCTGTGAATCCTGTATTTCTCGACGTGTATGAACAGAGAGGGTCAAAGAAAGGAGTAGCTGGCTGCAAGGAGAACTTGTTGATTGACCGATGTGTCACGCAGGACTCCGTGCAGTACAAGCGAAACCTTTCTATGGCCTGGATTGACTATCGCAAGGCATTCGACAGCACGTCTCATGAGCTCATTGTGCGGCTGTTGGAATGCCTCTCGGTGGATAATCAGATAGTGGGATGCATCAAACAACTGATGCCACTCTGGAAGACCCGGTTCACTATAATATCAGGTGAAACTCGGGTTCAGACAGAGTTGGTGTCATTGAAAAGAGGTGTCTTCCAAGGAGACTCCTTGAGTCCCTTGCTCTTTTGCATCTCACTTTTGCCTCTGTCCATAGCGCTGAGAAATACTAAAGGATACAGCTGTGGCACGCCCAATAACCGGAGGCACAAGGTCACCCATCTGTTTTATATGGATGACCTAAAAATCTATGCCTCCGGCCAACGCGAACTACAACAATCGCTGAGGGTGGTGCAGGAGTACAGTCATGCTATCGGAATGGAGTTCGGGACAGACAAATGTGCATTGGTTCATCTCAAGAAAGGACGAAGCGGAGATAGTGGAGATGAGGAACAGCTCGTTGATGGGAGCATCTTGCGACAACTGCATGCCGGAGATACTTATACCTACCTTGGAGTGGCGCAGCGTCATGTCCAAGAGGCAGCATTGGTTAAAGAGTGTCTCCGCCGCAAGTATTTGCACCGACTCCGGCAGATCTGGTCGTCAGAACTGTCCGGCAAGAACAAAGTCGCTGCCACAAACATGCTTGCGGTCCCATTGTTATTATACACCTTTGGTGCTATACACTGGAAAGTGAACGAGCTGAAGGAAATCGACACGAAGACCCGCAAAAGGATGAATATGGAGAGAAGCCTGCATCCTAAGTCCTCTGTCCCGCGAATATACCTCCCGCGACACCTGGGAGGGCGTGGACTATTGAGTTTGGAGCGTCTGCACAACAGAGTAGTACTGGCCACTGCCTGCTATGTAACGAACAGCACCGATCCCCTGATCCGCTTTGTGCGAGAGCACGAGAATGCGGGAAAAGGAGCCTTTCTTTTTAGCGCAGCGAAACGAGCAGCCGAGGAGCTCAGCCTCACACTCGACCTCAAGCGGAGGTGTCAGCAGTCCATTACGGAACTTGCTCCCGCAGAATTAAAATCCCACCTTAAAACTGCCGAAGTCGACTTCCTTTTAAGACTTCATAAAGATAAGCCAATGCATGGAATCTTCTACAAACATCTGGAAGAGCATGGCTTGTCTGAGCAGTTGACCTTCTCTTTCCTAAGGTCTAGTGGGTTGAAGTCGGAGACTGAGGGCTTTATAATGGCTTGCCAAGACGGTGTCTTCAACACCTTGGTGTACCGTAAAAGGGTTATGGGTGTAGATGTACCCGACACCCATTGTAGAGCTTGCCGACAGGCGCCAGAGACGCTTATGCATCTCTTGTCGGCGTGTAAGACGTACGCTGGGACGGCTTACGTCCATCGGCACAATGCGGCTCTACGAGTGCTCTACTATCATTTGAGGCACTCATACGGTATCGATGAGACACCGGTGCTGCCATACGCTCCAGGGGATATAGAGTCCGTTGTGGAGAACGAGAGATGCCGGATTTACTGGAACTACTCGTTCCCCACGCTCGAGCTTGTACAGGCAAACAAGCCCGACATAGTCCTTCTCGACCACCAACAGAAGACGATGTTCGTTATTGAGTTTTCGGCGCCTGCCGAGGTGAACATCGTCTCTAAGGAGGAGGAAAAGCGGACCAAATATCAGGAGTTGCTCGGACAACTTCGCAGGCTCTGGCCAGACTACACTGTAAGTCTGCTGGTTATGGTCATTGGATCCCTAGGTGGAATGAGGAATACGCTGCTCTCTGCACTGCGCAAAATACCGGTGTGTCGTGCGGCGGCGCACATCTTAGCCGCCAGAATGCAGAAGGCAGTCATCCTTGGGTCCCTTCGTCTACTTAGGGCGCACGATTCGCGGACCCAGTGATTGCTCACCTCACGGTGTGAGGAGTAGTCATTGGGTAATGGAACAGCAGCCCGGTGTGTCGGAGCCCGGGCTGCACTTTTTTGTTTTAAACATAATAATAATGTTATTATACACCTTTGGTGCTATACACTGGAAAGTGAACGAGCTGAAGGAAATCGACACGAAGACCCGCAAAAGGATGAATATGGAGAGAAGCCTGCATCCTAAGTCCTCTGTCCCGCGAATATACCTCCCGCGACACCTGGGAGGGCGTGGACTATTGAGTTTGGAGCGTCTGCACAACAGAGTAGTACTGGCCACTGCCTGCTATGTAACGAACAGCACCGATCCCCTGATCCGCTTTGTGCGAGAGCACGAGAATGCGGGTAAAGGAGCCTTTCTTTTTAGCGCAGCGAAACGAGCAGCCGAGGAGCTCAGCCTCACACTCGACTTCAAGCGGAGGTGTCAGCAGTCCATTACGGAACTTGCTCCCGCAGAATTAAAAGCCCACATTAAAACTGCCGAAGTCGACTTCCTCTTAAGACTTCATAAAGATAAGCCAATGCATGGAATCTTCTACAAACATCTAGAAGAGCATGGCTTGTCTGAGCAGTTGACCTTCTCTTTCCTAAGGTCTAGTGGGTCGAAGTCGGAGACTGAGGGCTTTATAATGGCTTGCCAAGACGGTGTCTTCAACACCTTGGTATACCGTAGAAGGGTTATGGGTGTAGATGTACCCGACACCCATTGTAGAGCTTGCCGACAGGCGCCAGAGACGCTTATGCATCTCTTGTCGGCGTGTAAGACGTACGCTGGGACGGCTTACGTCCATCGGCACAACGCGGCTCTACGAGTGCTCTACTATCATTTAAGGCACTCATACGGTATCGATGAGATACCGGTGCTGCCATACGCTCCAGGGGATATAGAGTCCGTTGTGGAGAACGGGAGATGCCGGATTTACTGGAACTACTCGTTCCCCACGCTCGAGCTTGTACAGGCAAACAAGCCCGACATAGTCCTTCTCGACCACCAACAGAAGACGATGTTCGTTATTGAGTTTTCGGCGCCTGCCGAAATGAACATCGTCTCTAAGGAGGAGGAAAAGCGGACCAAATATCAGGAGTTGCTCGGACAACTTCGCAGGCTCTGGCCAGACTACACTGTAAGTCTGCTGGTTATGGTCATTGGATCCCTAGGTGGAATGAGGAATACGCTGCTCTCTGCACTGCGCAAAATACCGGTGTGCCGTGCGGCGGCGCACATCTTAGCCGCCAGAATGCAGAAGGCAGTCATCCTTGGGTCCCTTCGTCTATTTAGGGCGCACGATTCGCGGACCCAATGATTGCTCACCTCACGGTGTGAGGAGTAGTCATTGGGTAATGGAACAGCAGCTCGGTGTGTCGGAGCCCGGGCTGCACTTTTTGTTTGTTGAAATATAATAATAATAATAATAACCGCGAGGGGTTGCTAGATCCCCTCAGTGGCGCCTCCCCAAGGTGGCGGATAGGGGAACGCCTCCCAGATATGGGTGGTACCGGGAAAATCAAATACTCGGGGCGGACCAAAACTAGCACGGTGGAATAGCGTCTGCATCCAGAGGATCGGCTATTCCTCAACAATTAGGACACGACGGATCTCCATGTGAGGAGCGGTACTCCGACAGCGTCTGACTCCATGTTAGGGGCGGCTGATAATACACCCGCAGGAAGCCACCCAACATCAGTAGGCTATCCGGTGCGTGGCGACACCGCAGGGTATACCGAAGCCCAAGGATGTAATCCAGCCGGCAACCTTCGCAGGTGCATCCTCAGGAGGCAATTTGGGCGGCTGCCTCCGGAAATGTCGTCTGGGGGCCCTAAGGCCAACCACCTGACGGGCCCTATCTTCGGGTTCGACCACCCCGGAAGAAAAGCACCCACACCGAGCCGGTTTCGGAAGCCGGCGTTGGGCAAGGTGGCGGTGCTTCGAATTGCCCTGTTGACGACCCCCGCAATGACATGGACCGTTTTAGGTGGACGACGGAGCTCAAGGATGACCTACTGAGCTGCTACGAGAGCAGTAGCCCGCGCCGTAGGGGATACATGTCCCGCATGTATGAGAGGTGGTGTGAAATGCACCCAGAGCATAGCACGCTTACCTCTCAGAATTTGCGAGATTATGTATCGTACCTCCGGAGGCAGGGATATGTTCGTGCTCCAGCTCAGCCTGCCCCTTCGGCGGACGGAAGGCCTGTTAACCAGGCTGAAAGTTCGCCGGTAAGGCCCGCTGAGAGGGAAATCGACCAAGTCGTCTCACCTGGGGATTTCAGAGACCGAAGGGCCTTGCATAACAACGGAAGGTCCTCGAAGCTGGCAGATTTGAAGAGAGAGGATGAGGTTGTGGGTGAACGTCTATCGGAGGCCTCTGACATTTGGAGCATCAATTGCGAAATTTACGCTGCGGCTCTGAGGCTAGCTAGACAGGGGAGAGTGAGAGACTCTCCTGTTGGGAGAGCACAGAGACGGGTGCGCCAAATGGAAGCGAAAATCCAGTTGGCTCGCCAGGAAGCATCCCGTATCCAGTGTGTGATGGAATATAGAGCGGCTGGGAAGCCTTTTACGCGCCGAGTGCGCCAGATAGCCTACGGGTTGAGGCGCGACCATCATACACTCAGTCAAGCGGTACTGGTTGTTGTCAAGCAACACTGTCTTGACAGGATACGGATGCTAATCGCTGCTAAGCGATCGTTGGTGGCGCGGGCGAGAGGTCTGGAGCAGAACAGAATGTTCTACGAAAGACCTTCTCGCCTTTTCCAACAGCCGCCTCCAGCCATAGAGCAGCCGCCAACTGCTGATCGCGTGGAGGCCTTTTGGAGGGACATTTACGAACAACCCAAACCTCTCTCAGCAGACACTCCGGCCTTGGCGCAGTTTGAGTCCGTTTGTAGGAGGACTCCTAATTTGAATGTACTGCGTCACCCGATAAACGCGGAAGAAATTCTTGACGCCTTACGAGGCGCAAAGAATTTCGCAGCTCCTGGCCCGGATGGCATAAACACCTACTGGTGGAAAAAATTCCCCAGTTGCCACCGGCATTTAGCTAGAGTTTTTAACTCGTGGCTAAATCAGGAGCAGCCAATTCCGGCTTGGTTTGTCGAGGGTCGAACCGTGCTTCTCCCGAAGACCGGAGATTTGTCTGATCCCAAAAACTACAGGCCAATAACATGTCTGAACGCGTGTTACAAGCTCTTCACCAGAATCTTGTACATGCGTATCCTTCAAGCTGTGAATCCTGTATTTCTCGACGTGTATGAACAGAGAGGGTCAAAGAAAGGAGTAGCTGGCTGCAAGGAGAACCTGTTGATTGACCGATGTGTCACGCAGGACTCTGTGCAGTACAAGCGAAACCTTTCTATGGCCTGGATTGACTATCGCAAGGCATTCGACAGCACGTCTCATGAGCTCATTGTGCGGCTGTTGGAATGTCTTTCGGTGGATAATCAGATAGTGGGGTGCATCAAACAACTGATGCCACTCTGGAAGACCCGGTTCACCATAACATCAGGTGAAACTCGGGTTCAGACGGAGTTGGTGTCATTGAAAAGAGGTGTCTTCCAAGGAGACTCCTTGAGTCCCTTGCTCTTTTGCATCTCACTTTTGCCTCTGTCCATAGCGCTGAGAAATACTAAAGGATACAGCTGTGGCACGCCCAATAACCGGAGGCACAAGGTCACCCATCTGTTTTATATGGATGACCTAAAACTTTATGCCTCCGGCCAACGCGAACTACAACAATCGCTGAGGGTGGTGCAGGAGTACAGTCATGCTATCGGAATGGAGTTCGGGACAGACAAATGTGCATTGGTTCATCTCAAGAAAGGACGAAGCGGAGATAGTGGAGATGAGGAACAGCTCGTTGATGGGAGCATCTTGCGACAACTGCATGCCGGAGATACTTATACCTACCTTGGAGTGGCGCAGCGTCATGTCCAAGAGGCAACATTGGTTAAAGAGTGTCTCCGCCGCAAGTATTTGCACCGACTCCGGCAGATCTGGTCGTCAGAACTGTCCGGCAAGAACAAAGTCGCTGCCACAAACATGCTTGCGGTCCCATTGTTATTATACACCTTTGGTGCTATACACTGGAAAGTGAACGAGCTGAAGGAAATCGACACGAAGACCCGCAAAAGGATGAATATGGAGAGAAGCCTGCATCCTAAGTCCTCTGTCCCGCGAATATACCTCCCGCGACACCTGGGAGGGCGTGGACTATTGAGTTTGGAGCGTCTGCACAACAGAGTAGCACTGGCCACTGCCTGCTATGTAACGAACAGCACCGATCCCCTGATCCGCTTCGTGCGAGAGCACGAGAATGTGGGAAAAGGAGCCTTTCTTTTTAGCGCAGCGAAACGAGCAGCCGAGGAGCTCAGCCTCACACTCGACTTCAAGCGGAGGTGTCAGCAGTCCATTACGGAACTTGCTCCCGCAGAATTAAAAGCCCACATTAAAACTGCCGAAGCCGACTTCCTCTTAAGACTTCATAAAGATAAGCCAATGCATGGAATCTTCTACAGACATCTAGAAGAGCATGGCTTGTCTGAGCAGTTGACCTTCTCTTTCCTAAGGTCTAGTGGGTTGAAGTCGGAGACTGAGGGCTTTATCATGGCTTGCCAAGACGGTGTCTTCAACACCTTGGTATACCGTAAAAGGGTTATGGGTGTAGATGTACCCGACACCCATTGTAGAGCTTGCCGACAGGCGCCAGAGACGCTTATGCATCTCTTGTCGGCGTGTAAGACGTACGCTGGGACGGCTTACGTCCATCGGCACAACGCGGCTCTACGAGTGCTCTACTATCATTTAAGGCACTCGTACGGTATCGATGAGACACCGGTGCTGCCATACGCTCCAGGGGATATAGAGTCCGTTGTGGAGAACGAGAGGTGCCGGATTTACTGGAACTACTCGTTCCCCACCCTCGAGCTTGTACAGGCAAACAAGCCCGACATAGTCCTTCTCGACCACCAACAGAAGACGATGTTCGTTATTGAGTTTTCGGCGCCTGCCGAAGTGAACATCGTCTCTAAGGAGGAGGAAAAGCGGACCAAATATCAGGAGTTGCTCGGACAACTTCGCAGGCTCTGGCCAGACTACACTGTAAGTCTGCTGGTTATGGTCATTGGATCCCTAGGTGGAATGAGGAATACGCTGCTCTCTGCACTGCGCAAAATACCGGTGTGCCGCGCGGCGGCGCACATCTTAGCCGCCAGAATGCAGAAGGCAGTCATCCTTGGGTCCCTTCGTCTACTTAGGGCGCACGATTCGCGGACCCAGTGATTGCTCACCTCACGGTGTGAGGAGTAGTCATTGGGTAATGGAACAGCAGCTCGGTGTGTCGGAGCCCGAGCTGCACCTTTTTGTTTTTAACATAATAATAATAATCCGCGAGGGGTTGCTAGATCCCCTCAGTGGCGCCTCCCCAAGGTGGCGGATAGGGGAACGCCTCCCAGATATGGGTGGTACCGGGGAAATCAAATACCCGGGGCGGACCAAAACTAGCACGGTGGAATAGCGTCTGCATCCAGAGGATCGGCTATTCCTCAACAATTAGGACACGACGGATCTCCATGTGAGGAGCGGTACTCCGACAGCGTCTGACTCCATGTTAGGGGCGGCTGATAATACACCCGCAGGAAGCCACCCAACATCAGTAGGCTATCCGGTGCGTGGCGACACCGCAGGGTATACCGAAGCCCAAGGATGTAATCCAGCCGGCAACCTTCGCAGGTGCATCCTCAGGAGGCAATTTGGACGGCTGCCTCCGGAAATGTCGTCTGGGGGCCCTAAGGCCAACCACCTGACGGGCCCTATCTTCGGGTTCGACCACCCCGGAAGAAAAGCACCCACACCGAGCCGGTTTCGGAAGCCGGCGTTGGGCAAGGTGGCGGTGCTTCGAATTGCCCTGTTGACGACCCCCGCAATGACATGGACCGTTTTAGGTGGACGACGGAGCTCAAGGATGACCTACTGAGCTGCTACCAGAGCAGTAGCCCGCGCCGTAGGGGATACATGTCCCGCATGTATGAGAGGTGGTGTGAAATGCACCCAGAGCATAGCACGCTTACCTCTCAGAATTTGCGAGATTATGTATCGTACCTCCGGAGGCAGGGATATGTTCGTGCTCCAGCTCAGCCTGCCCCTTCGGCGGACGGAAGGCCTGTTAACCAGGCTGAAAGTTCGCCGGTAAGGCCCGCTGAGAGGGAAATCGACCAAGTCGTCACACCTGGGGAATTCAGAGGCCGAAGGGCCTTGCATAACAATGGAAGGTCCTTGAAGCTGGCAGATTTGAAGAGAGAGGATGAGGTTGTGGGTGAACGTCTATCGGAGGCCTCTGACATTTGGAGCATCAATTGCGAAATTTACGCTGCGGCTCTGAGGCTAGATAGACAGGGGAGAGTGAGAGACTCTCCTGTTGAGAGAGCACAGAGACGGGTGCGCCAAATGGAAGCGAAAATCCAGTTAGTTCGCCAGGAAGCATCCCGTATCCAGTGTGTGATGGAATATAGAGCGGCTGGGAAGCCTTTTACGCGCCGAGTGCGCCAGATAGCCTACGGGTTGAGGCGCGACCATCATACACTCAGTCAAGCGGTACTGGTTGTTGTCAAGCAACACTGTCTTGACAGGATACGGATGCTAATCGCTGCTAAGCGATCGTTGGTGGCGCGGGCGAGACGTCTGGAGCAGAACAGAATGTTCTACGAAAGACCTTCTCGCCTTTTCCAACAGCCGCCTCCAGCCATAGAGCAGCCGCCAACTGCTGATCGCGTGGAGACCTTTTGGAGGGACATTTACGAACAACCCAAACCTCTCTCAGCAGACACTCCGGCCTTGGCGCAGTTCGAGTCCGTTTGTAGGAGGACTCCTAACTTGAATGTACTGCGTCACCCGATAAACACGGAAGAAATTCTTGACGCCTTACGAGGCGCAAAGAATTTCGCAGCTCCTGGCCCGGATGGCATAAACACCTACTGGTGGAAAAAATTCCCCAGTTGCCACCGGCATTTAGCTAGAGTTTTTAACTCGTGGCTAAATCAGGAGCAGCCAATTCCGGCTTGGTTTGTCGAGGGTCGAACCGTGCTTCTCCCGAAGACCGGAGATTTGTCTGATCCCAAAAACTACAGGCCAATAACATGTCTGAACGCGTGTTACAAGCTCTTCACCAGAACCTTGTACATGCGTATCCTTCAAGCTGTGAATCCTGTATTTCTCGACGTGTATGAACAGAGAGGGTCAAAGAAAGGCGTAGCTGGCTGCAAGGAGAACCTGTTGATTGACCGATGTGTCACGCAGGACTCTGTGCAGTACAAGCGAAACCTTTCTATGGCCTGGATTGACTATCGCAAGGCATTCGACAGCACGTCTCATGAGCTCATTGTGCGGCTGTTGGAATGTCTTTCGGTGGATAATCAGATAGTGGGGTGCATCAAACAACTGATGCCACTCTGGAAGACCCGGTTCACCATAACATCAGGTGAAACTCGGGTTCAGACAGAGTTGGTGTCATTGAAAAGAGGTGTCTTCCAAGGAGACTCCTTGAGTCCCTTGCTCTTTTGCATCTCACTTTTGCCTCTGTCCATAGCGCTGAGAAATACTAAAGGATACAGCTGTGGCACGCCCAATAACCGGAGGCACAAGGTCACCCATCTGTTTTATATGGATGACCTAAAACTGTATGCCTCCGGCCAACGCGAACTACAACAATCGCTGAGGGTGGTGCAGGAGTACAGTCATGCTATCGGAATGGAGTTCGGGACAGACAAATGTGCATTGGTTCATCTCAAGAAAGGACGAAGCGGAGGTAGTGGAGATGAGGAACAGCTCGTTGATGGGAGCATCTTGCGACAACTGCATGCCGGAGATACTTATACCTACCTTGGAGTGGCGCAGCGTCATGTCCAAGAGGCAACATTGGTTAAAGAGTGTCTCCGCCGCAAGTATTTGCACCGACTCCGGCAGATCTGGTCGTCAGAACTGTCCGGCAAGAACAAAGTCGCTGCCACAAACATGCTTGCGGTCCCATTGTTATTATACACCTTTGGTGCTATACACTGGAAAGTGAACGAGCTGAAGGAAATCGACACGAAGACCCGCAAAAGGATGAATATGGAGAGAAGCCTGCATCCTAAGTCCTCTGTCCCGCGAATATACCTCCCGCGACACCTGGGAGGGCGTGGACTATTGAGTTTGGAGCGTCTGCACAACAGAGTAGTACTGGCCACTGCCTGCTATGTAACGAACAGCACCGATCCCCTGATCCGCTTCGTGCGAGAGCACGAGAATGCGGGAAAAGGAGCATTTCTTTTTAGCGCAGCGAAGCGAGCAGCCGAGGAGCTCAGCCTCACACTCGACTTCAAGCGGAGGTGTCAGCAGTCCATTACGGAACTTGCTCCCGCAGAATTAAAAGCCCACATTAAAACTGCCGAAGTCGACTTCCTCTTAAGACTTCATAAAGATAAGCCAATGCATGGAATCTTCTACAAACATCTAGAAGAGCATGGCTTGTCTGAGCAGTTGACCTTCTCTTTCCTAAGGTCTAGTGGGTTGAAGTCGGAGACTGAGGGCTTTATAATGGCTTGCCAAGACGGTGTCTTCAACACCTTGGTATACCGTAAAAGGGTTATGGGTGTACATGTACCCGACACCCATTGTAGAGCTTGCCGACAGGCGCCAGAGACGCTTATGCATCTCTTGTCGGCGTGTAAGACGTACGCTGGGACGGCTTACGTCCATCGGCACAACGCGGCTCTACGAGTGCTCTACTATCATTTAAGGCACTCATACGGTATCGATGAGACACCGGTGCTGCCATACGCTCCAGGGGATATACAGTCCGTTGTGGAGAACGAGAGATGCCGGATTTACTGGAACTACTCGTTCCCCACGCTCGAGCTTGTACAGGCAAACAAGCCCGACATAGTCCTTCTCGACCACCAACAGAAGACGATGTTCGTTATTGAGTTTTCGGCGCCTGCCGAAGTGAACATCGTCTCTAAGGAGGAGGAAAAGCGGACCAAATATCAGGAGTTGCTCGGACAACTTCGCAGGCTCTGGCCAGACTACACTGTAAGTCTGCTGGTTATGGTCATTGGATCCCTAGGTGGAATGAGGAATACGCTGCTCTCTGCACTGCGCAAAATGCCGGTGTGCCGTGCGGCGGCGCACATCTTAGCCGCCAGAATGCAGAAGGCAGTCATCCTTGGGTCCCTTCGTCTACTTAGGGCGCACGATTCGCGGACCCAGTGATTGCTCACCTCACGGTGTGAGGAGTAGTCATTGGGTAATGGAACAGCAGCTCGGTGTGTCGGAGCCCGAGCTGCACTTTTTTGTTTTTAACACATATAATAATAATAACATATAACCCGCGAGGGGTTGCTAGATCCCCTCAGTGGCGCCTCCCCAAGGTGGCGGATAGGGGAACGCCTCCCAGATATGGGTGGTACCGGGGAAATCAAATACCCGGGGCGGACCAAAACTAGCTCAGTGGAATAGCGTCTGCATCCAGAGGATCGGCTATTCCACAATTAATAGGACACGACGGATCTCCATGTGAGGAGCGGTACTCCGACAGCGTCTGTTCTTCATGTTAGAAGCGGCTGTTTTCATAAACCCCCAGGAAGCCGCCAACATCAACAGGCTATTCGGTGCGTGGCGACACCGAGGGGTATACCGAAGCCAAAGGATGCAAGTCGGTCGGCAACCTTCACAGGTCCATCCTCTGGAGGCAATTTGGACGGCTGCCTCCGGAAATGTCGGCTGCGGGCCCTAAGGCTAACCACCTGACGGGCCCTATCTTCGGGTTCGACCACCTCGAAGGAAAAGCACCCACACCGAGCCGGTTTCGGAAGCCGGCGTTGGGCAAGGTGGCGGTGCTTCGATTTGCCCTGATGACGACCCCCGCAATGACATGGACCGTTTTAGGTGGACGACGGAGCTCAAGGATGACCTGCTGAGCTGCTACGAGAGCAGTAGCCCGCGCCGTAGGGGATACATGTGCCGCATGTATGAGAGGTGGTGTGAAATGCACCCAGAGCATAGCACGCTTACCTCTCAGAATTTGCGAGATTATGTATCGTACCTCCGGAGGCAGGGATATGTTCGTGCTCCAGCTCAGCCTGCCCCTTCGGCGGACGGAAGGCCTGTTAACCAGGCTGAAAGTTCGCCGGTAAGGCCCGCTGATAGGGAAATCGACCAAGTCGTCTCACCTGGGGATTTCAGAGACCGAAGGGCCTTGCATAACAACGGAAGGTCCTTGAAGCTGGCAGATTTAAAAAGAGAGGATGAGGTTGTTGGTGAACGTCTATCGGAGGCCTCTGACATTTGGAGTATCAATTGCGAAATTTACGCTGCGGCTCTGAGGCTAGCTAGACAGGGGAGAGTGAGAGACTCTCCTGTTGAGAGAGCACAGAGACGGGTGCGCCAAATGGAAGCGAAAATCCGGTTGGCTCGCCAGGAAGCATCCCGTATCGAGTGTGTGATGGAATATAGAGCGGCTGGGAAGCCATTTACGCGCCGAGTGCGTCAGATAGCCTACGGGTTGAGGCGCGACCATCATACACTCAGTCAAGCGGTACTGGTTGTTGTCAAGCAACACTGTCTTGACAGGATACGGATGCTAATCGCTGCTAAGCGATCGTTGGTGGCGCGGGCGAGAGGTCTGGAACAGAACAGAATGTTCTACGAAAGACCTTCTCGCCTTTTCCAACAGCCGCCTCCAGCCATAGAGCAGCCGCCAACTGCTGATCGCGTGGAGGCCTTTTGGAGGGACATTTACGAACAGCCCAAACCTCTCTCAGCAGACACTCCGGCCTTGGCGCAGTTCGAGTCCGTTTGTAGGAGGACTCCTAACTTGAATGTACTGCGTCACCCGATAAACACGGAAGAAATTCTTGACGCCTTACGAGGCGCAAAGAATTTCGCAGCTCCTGGCCCGGATGGCATAAACACCTACTGGTGGAAAAAATTCCCCAGTTGCCACCGGCATTTAGCTAGAGTTTTTAACTCGTGGCTAAATCAGGAGCAGCCAATTCCGGCTTGGTTTGTCGAGGGTCGAACCGTGCTTCTCCCGAAGACCGGAGATTTGTCTGATCCCAAAAACTACAGGCCAATAACATGTCTGAACGCATGTTACAAGCTCTTCACCAGAATCTTGTACATGCGTCTCCTTCAAGCTGTGAATCCTGTATTTCTCGACGTGTATGAACAGAGAGGGTCAAAGAAAGGAGTAGCTGGCTGCAAGGAGAACTTGTTGATTGACCGATGTGTCACGCAGGACTCCGTGCAGTACAAGCGAAACCTTTCTATGGCCTGGATTGACTATCGCAAGGCATTCGACAGCACGTCTCATGAGCTCATTGTGCGGCTGTTGGAATGCCTTTCGGTGGATAATCAGATAGTGGGATGCATCAAACAACTGATGCCACTCTGGAAGACCCGGTTCACTATAACATCAGGTGAAACTCGGGTTCAGACAGAGTTGGTGTCATTGAAAAGAGGTGTCTTCCAAGGAGACTCCTTGAGTCCCTTGCTCTTTTGCATCTCACTTTTGCCTCTGTCCATAGCGCTGAGAAATACTAAAGGATACAGCTGTGGCACGCCCAATAACCGGAGGCACAAGGTCACCCATCTGTTTTATATGGATGACCTAAAACTTTATGCCTCCGGCCAACGCGAACTACAACAATCGCTGAGGGTGGTGCAGGAGTACAGTCATGCTATCGGAATGGAGTTCGGGACAGACAAATGTGCATTGGTTCATCTCAAGAAAGGACGAAGCGGAGATAGTGGAGATGAGGAACAGCTCGTTGATGGGAGCATCTTGCGACAACTGCATGCCGGAGATACTTATACCTACCTTGGAGTGGCGCAGCGTCATGTCCAAGAGGCAACATTGGTTAAAGAGTGTCTCCGCCGCAAGTATTTGCACCGACTCCGGCAGATCTGGTCGTCAGAACTGTCCGGCAAGAACAAAGTCGCTGCCACAAACATGCTTGCGGTCCCATTGTTATTATACACCTTTGGTGCTATACACTGGAAAGTGAACGAGCTGAAGGAAATCGACACGAAGACCCGCAAAAGGATGAATATGGAGAGAAGCCTGCATCCTAAGTCCTCTGTCCCGCGAATATACCTCCCGCGACACCTGGGAGGGCGTGGACTATTGAGTTTGGAGCGTCTGCACAACAGAGTAGTACTGGCCACTGCCTGCTATGTAACGAACAGCACCGATCCCCTGATCCGCTTCGTGCGAGAACACGAGAATGCGGGAAAAGGAGCCTTTCTTTTTAGCGCAGCGAAACGAGCAGCCGAGGAGCTCAGCCTCACACTCGACTTCAAGCGGAGGTGTCAGCAGTCCATTACGGAACTTGCTCCCGCAGAATTAAAAGCCCACATTAAAACTGCCGAAGTCGACTTCCTCTTAAGACTTCATAAAGATAAGCCAATGCATGGAATCTTCTACAAACATCTAGAAGAGCATAGCTTGTCTGAGCAGTTGACCTTCTCTTTCCTAAGGTCTAGTGGGTTGAAGTCGGAGACTGAGGGCTTTATAATGGCTTGCCAAGACGGTGTCTTCAACACCTTGGTATACCGTAGAAGGGTTATGGGTGTAGATGTACCCGACACCCATTGTAGAGCTTGCCGACAGGCGCCAGAGACGCTTATGCATCTCTTGTCGGCGTGTAAGACGTACGCTGGGACGGCTTACGTCCATCGGCACAACGCGGCTCTACGAGTGCTCTACTATCATTTAAGGCACTCATACGGTATCGATGAGACACCGGTGCTGCCATACGCTCCAGGGGATATAGAGTCCGTTGTGGAGAACGAGAGATGCCGGATTTACTGGAACTACTCGTTCCCCACGCTCGAGCTTGTACAGGCAAACAAGCCCGACATAGTCCTTCTCGACCACCAACAGAAGACGATGTTCGTTATTGAGTTTTCGGCGCCTGCCGAAGTGAACATCGTCTCTAAGGAGGAGGAAAAGCGGACCAAATATCAGGAGTTGCTCGGACAACTTCGCAGGTTCTGGCCAGACTACACTGTAAGTCTGCTGGTTATGGTCATTGGATCCCTAGGTGGAATGAGGAATACGCTGCTCTCTGCACTGCGCAAAATACCGGTGTGCCGTGCGGCGGCGCACATCTTAGCCGCCAGAATGCAGAAGGCAGTCATCCTTGGGTCCCTTCGTCTACTTAGGGCGCACGATTCGCGGACCCAATGATTGCTCACCTCACGGTGTGAGGAGTAGTCATTGGGTAATGGAACAGCAGCTCGGTGTGTCGGAGCCCGGGCTGCACTTTTTTGTTTTAAACACACAATAACATATAATACATATTACAATTACACACCAACATCAGTACTCGAAAACAATGAATATAAACTGTACTGGGACGTTGAAACACATACCGATAAGACTATCCCGGCAAATCGGCCAGATATAGTTTTCCAGTCGAAGGCAGACAAAGTTACCTATTTGATAGATATTGCTATTCCCAACGATACGAATATCCAAAACGCCTACGCTGGGAAGATATCTAAATACACGGACCTTGCGATAGAAATAAAACGACTCTGGAAGCAAAACAAAGTTACCATTGTCCCCCTAATTATGTCTGTCTCAGGCCTCACACCAAACACATTTACACCACACCTACAACAGTTAGGCCTGGACGAAAGGTTACAAAAAATATTTCAGAAGTCTGTAATTCTGAAAACCTGCAATATAGTCCGATCTTTCCTAAATTCCGATCCGTAATAGTTCAGGTGCTGACTTGGCACAGCCCGTCAACACCTGTTGCTACCGCAGTCATGCGAGAGAAACTTGGAAAATCAGGATAATAATAATAATAAAAGGACTTTATTTGTAAAATTTTACAATAGGCGAAGTTTAGCCATCCATTCCGAGCCAGCCTCCCCGCACCCAAGTTGACACTTCAGGTGATAAACGAAGAATACTGTATTGTATTATCCAGTTTATGAACCCATAGCACCTGATGGGAGCAAGGAAGCAGGCTCCAAATCAACGTACACAAACATAATAATGACAATAAAGATGTAAAGCTATAGATGTTGAAAAGACATTAGACAAAACAAAAGATAGAAAAAACAAATATGGAAAGAACAAATGTTTGCATCAAGAGATTTAGTAATAAACTGAGGCAAAAATAAACAAGATGAGTACAATAAAAATAAGATAGGAATGCCTAAGCTAAGTTGTTACATAATTAGTAAATGTACATTTTAGCATACGTTTAAATCTGTTTACTGGACCCGACTTGAGACCGTCATCTAGCTCATTATATATTTTGACTGCATTGTATGAAAATGAACGTCGAAAAAGTGTAGTCCTATGCCGCGGTAAGGAAAGACGATTGACATAACGAAGATTTGCGTCATGCGTGTTATGACGAAAAGTAAATTTATCACGCAGGTATGGAGGCGAGGATGTAGAAAGAATTTTATACACTAAAACTCCCAGATTGAATTTATATAGATTACCCATATTAAGCCACATAAATTCATTAAACTTCGCGGATATGTGATCGAATTTTCGAAGTCTAAAGATGTAACGGCAACAGCAGTTCTGAATCCTTTGTAACCGAAGCTGGCTTAATCTGTCTAAACAAGGATAAAATACAACTAAACCATAGCTCAAAATAGGTAAAACCAATGATTCGCATAATTTTTTCCGTAGCTTATAATTAATAATGTTGTAATTGCTGTAAAGAGGTCTAAGTGCTGAGTAAGCTTTTTTTATCACATTACTCAAATGGTTATGGAAACGCATGTCGCTATCAAATACTATACCAAGGTTTTTAGTACTGTTTACATGATTTAGCAAATTATCGTTCAATTTCAAACTGAGATTAGTATCTACCTGCTGTCTGTTGGATTTTGGGCAAAACGACATGACTGCACATTTGTTAATGTTTAATTTCAGATTGTTTTCTGCAGCATAATTGGAGATGTATCGTAAGTCTGAATTAATATTATCAGCTGCAGCTGCGACTTGTGAGGGTTTGAATGAACAATATAATTGGATATCATCTGCATATACTTGAACTTTTGAATTTTTGATACATTGGGAAAGATCAGACGTATATATTAAGAATAAAATAGGACCAAGTACGGAACCTTGCGGAACACCGGATGTTATGGGTTTTAAGTCGGAGACAGAATGATTTAGTATCACTTGTTGCATTCGGTTGGAAAGATATGATTTGAAGAAAGATATGGCTGTGGCATCGAAACCGTAAAACTTAAGTTTAGCACATAATAAACTGTGATCCAACCTGTCAAAGGCTTTGGAGAAATCAAGAAGGACGAGTGCCGTCTTGTCCAAAGCGGCAATGATGTCATCAGATGTATTAATCAAGGAGGTGATTGTGAGTGCTATATTGTTTTCTGAAGCCTGACTGAGAAGATGGTAGTATTTGGTTTAAAGTAATATAGTCATACAATTGTGGCTGAATTACCTTTTCCAGAATTTTGCTAAATGTGGTAATAATTGATATTGGTCTTAGATCACAGTAAGAATTTGGAGTGGCCTGTTTGGGCAAAGGTTTAATAATAGATATTTTCGAGCTTTCTGGAAAATAACCCTCCACAATGCAACAGTTCACAATATGTAATATATGAACAGAGATTACAGGGCAACAAAGCTGAATCATGAGCGCACATATATTATCACTTCCATAGGAATTAGATCGTAACTGAGCTACTATACTACAAATATCCTCCAACGAGGCAAGCTTAAGTGTAAAGGACAATTCGCGTCGGTATCTATTTTGAAGATAACCGTCTTCGGCATCAAAACAGCTATTAGGGGGGCTAAAAACAGAACAGAAGTAATCATTGATTTCATTAACATTACATAACGGTGCAGGTATCGAAACATCTTTTCTTGATCTAATATGTAAATTATTTACAGCATTCCATAATATTTTGTTGTTATTCAAGTTAAGACATCTACGTAAATATTCTTCCTTTGAGTGATTTACTTTTCTGACTACAGTGTTTCTAAATGCTCTGTAACTTGCCCAGTCAACTGCGCTCTTTTTGATTTTTTACATTTTGTAAGCGCCTTATTCCGTTTTTGCCTTGCATGCTTTATATCTGGAGTCATCCAGGGAGCATACGGCTTAGTGACAAGAGCTGTTTTTAATGGACAGTGCTTATTAAAAATCGCTAAAATGTTATCAGTTAAAAATTTTATTTTTTCTTCAATGCAATCTAAGTAAAAAATATCATCCCAACTCACTGCTTGCAGGTCATTGGAGAAAAGGTCTTGACGAATTTTTTTGAAATTTCGGTATTTAACTATTTTAGGTAACTAACTACTGTCGCCTACTTTGAGTCTTGAAACCAGTCATCATATCTTCCTTGGTCTTCGGATCTGTGTTGCGTGGTACAAAAGTTGCAACTCTGCACATACTCACCAGTTCTCTGGCTGAGCCCAATCTAAGATGGATTCCTTCAAAAGGACTCAGCTAACTGGACTGGCTTTTCAGCTCACTCTTGGTGTGTCAGTAGTCGCAGCCTACAACCATCCTCCCAGTGACCCGTTTAGGATAAAGGGAAAATACGACTGGGTGCCCCCTGTTCCCAGGAGGCTCCGTTTGCAACACCGAAAAACTCCCCCTTCCCAACCGGGCTTGGGACCGGCTATGACGGAGTTATAAAAAAATTTGATGCTGGGCTTTATTACAAAAACCTAGTTCTCAATAATTTGATAGCTTAGATTTACACCCATCTCCTTCATCCATTACTTATATAGTGCATTTCAATGAAAGCTATCCAACTTGAATAATTTTAAATATGGTATTTCTATAGAAAAATGTAAAAACGGGTCAAAGGCTATTTGGAGGGTACGTCTGGTTACGTACCAATACTCTTTGTAGCATTCACCCCCTCGGTCCTATGGTCAGCCCTTCAGCTTTTTTAGGCAGAACATTCTGTATATTTCTTCAAAATTGGATGCTCCTCGGATACTAGACTCCAAAAATGTACAATACTTGAGGCGTAAAATGAATCGTTTTGGAGCACAATTGCGTAATATATCAGTTCAATATCAGAAACGGCTGATCACAGTTGAAATGCCTGTACTGTAAGTCAACTCAAATAAAAGTGGTCTACCTTTTATTTGACATTCTTATTCAAAGAAGTGTTAAATAAATGTGTTTACATCTATTTATCTTCCTAGTCCAAGAGGAAACGTTGCAGTTGGTATAAATATGCCAGTTGCCTTAATATTTTTTACGCTTGCGTAGATAAAATCAACCTAGTTTGTAAAACTACATACAGGGTGTTCATTTGAAAACTTTCCACCACGGATTTATCGAAAACACAAACTACTTTCCCCCTTGTATCGTTTACCCTCCAGGGTAATCCCATTTAAAACTCTAAATAACACAATGACCGGGTTAGTAGCATGTTTGAAAGGTATGTCGAAGTTCTTTATTTTGAGGTTTGATTTTTTTTAATCGGTGGATTCGTTTTCGATAAAATTAGAAAAATCTGTATGTATCTTAATTTGTTTATATAGGAAACAAAAACGTACGAAAATACCACTTTTTGTTAAAATAATAGTTCAAAATGTTGCCCGTTGCCCAGACTATGGGCGACGTTTAAATTCCTGGCGGACAGTTGCAAAAACAGTGGAAATGATTCCAATGTATGATGCCCAAAAACCATGTCCTCGGTAAACTGGATCCGTTGCAAATAAAAAACGGAGAGTTTTGGACAAAGCCGCTCAGGTTGAAGTTTTGGGTTATCTGCGAACACATCTCAATACGTTACACAAAATTGTTGATTCGACTGATATTTCATTTGGCTCTATACACGCAGTTATTGAACTCCATAATTTTTATCCGTTCAAAATGAAAATAGTGCAAGAGTTTTGTCAACAAACGACTACAGCGATTGATGTTAATACCATTCATGTAAGAAATATCTGCCTCACTGATATTTAAGTCCATTTGCACATTTTATCTAACTGGATCTGTTAATAATCATAACTGCGGGTATTGGAGCAATGGAAATCTTCATGGTTTTGTAGAAGACAAGTACCCCCAAAAAAATAATGTATGAGGCGATAGGTAGGCATTTTAAGAAATAAAGTGATTTATTTTTGAGGATGTTGGGGAATATCATCAATCCGCTTGTCACTGAAACCATTGAAAACCAAGAGGATGGACATCCTATACTTGATGAGGCTGAAATCTATTTCCAGCAGTGGTTAGGCTATGGCTGGACGACGCCCTTCCAGATAAATGGATAGGGCGAAGAGGACTAGATCTCCCGATATGACGACATTAGACTTTCATCTATGGGGCCATTTAAAATCTACTGTGTTTAGTCCTCAACCTGAAAGTTTGGATGACCTTCGTCAATGCATCATCTAAAGCAGCCATGCAACTGTCCGTCAAAAATTTAAACATCGCCTATATCATTGCTTGAGCAATATCGCTCGACACTTTGAACACTTGTTGCAATAAAAAGTGATACCTTCATCTGTTTTGTTTTTGTTTTTTTTTTTTTTGAAAAAATTAGGATACATAAAAGATTTTTCTAATTTTCTTGAAAACGAAAAACCGATTTTAAAAAATCAAAAGCCAAAATAAAGGACCCCTTGTCATTAATTTTTTTTAAAGAGATGACCTTGGGGGCAGAGAGTACAGGAGGGTGAAGTAGTTTTTGGTTAAACAGTTGTCGCGTTGATACATCTTTTGACGTGTTTGGACGATTTTCTCTCTTAATCGGTGGTTTTCGACAAATCGGTGCTAGTAAATTTTCAAATACCCTTTAAGTACAATATAGGGCTGTATTATGCTGCGTTCGTGTTCTACTAAGTATATTGTACTGCTATGAATGTACGTATGAATGCTCAGATCCCATCTGTAATTGGGTTTGCCTGTTCGGTGGTGTAAATTATAGTATATTGTTCAACGACGCGATAATGACGCTAATAACTCACGCAGTTGAAGTATGCATCACGAGCCGTAGGCGGGTGGTGTAAATCAACAAATAAGTTATTACCATTAACGTGAGTTCAATACCATACTTCATCTACGACCGAAGCAATTAGTAGCACGGTTTAAATACATAATAATTACAAATTATTGACAACTTAACCTCACTTCTGTAAAATAAATACTGTACACCGTCGAATTATAGCGTTTGACATCTCATGGTATGGCCAACCTTACAGTTATATTTATTGTGTGTATTTAATCATAAACGTTTCCAAGAAATGAGTACCGGTATCTAGTAGGCGTTGTTCATAACCCACGGCTGAAGCGTTAGTATTGAAAATGATTCACGCTGTTTGTTAATAGGTAGTATCACCTTTTCAAAAGCAGCTTGGTAATCCCTGTATAACTTAATGAGAGTAGATAAAATAAATAAATAGATAAATAATCTGGTGATCGGTTCACTTGCAGCAGAATAATTAAAAGAAACGGAAATTCACCGGAAACTTTCCAGATTTGGTTTTTAAGCACTTTATTTATTTTCCACTTTTTCCGGGGGGTAAAACTGGGGCGGTACAAGTGCTAAGGGGATGAGGAAATCCATAACTTTTTGTATTCACGGAACAGTTGATCCCGAATACTCGAAGGTCCTGCATATTATATGTCTAATCCGGAAAAGATACAAAACAATTGCAATGTCGATAGAAACTCGTTAACTTTTTATAATCGTTGGAAATTGAGAAAAAGCTTGCAGACGTACAAAATGTCCTTTATCTAATTTTAAGCGTCCATTTTATCACCAGGCGCAGTAAACAGCTAAACTTTACGCTATATGCTCGGCTATATGCCATTAAAATTAGATGATGGAATAATTTAATGGATCAGAATATATGACGGATAGTCAGTGGCTGATCAGGTAAGAATTAATACTTACACGAACTTTGAAAGCTCCTCGTATTGTGACCTGAATTTTCTGCTACATCTAACGTAAATAATGCTCTTACTCTGTAAGCAGTGCCTACAGTAGATCAGATTTATCAGTTCTGTGGAATGTTTCTCCGGTATATTCTGTACGCAGGGTTTCAAAAGTTTGTGCACTAGTGGCTTTTTGAACTGTTGCATTATCTTTGTTTTTCATATATCCTTCTGAAGTAAAGTACGTACCAAAGAACCCTTAAATTTATATTTTCTGAATTTGACCGTAGTAGTTAAATTATACAGGGTGAGTTTTCAGTACCGGGCTCGGTCGATAACACCACTACTATAGGAGATAGCGAAAAAAGTGGTATATAAAAGTTGTAGCCACGGATATGCTCCTTGCTTAGAATATATCTTGATTTATACAGGGTGATCCATAACTACGTGGTGGTGGTACTAATGATAATTTTTCTTCCAATATAGGGTATAGGTTACATTACACAGGGTATAAAAGTTATGACCATTTTTATATCCAAATCGCTGTTAAATGTACGTACTGTATATCAAAAAGTGATGAATCAAAAATAATTTTTTTCAACAGATGGATAAAAAATTTTGTCTAGTTTTAAAATTGGCTATAAAAAAGCCCGCGACGTGCATTCGTATACAGGGTGATGTAGAATGCAAAATCTAGATTTTCTCTCATTTTTTAAATGTAACCCCCAATATTTTATTATACCAAAGAATTGCTTTTAATATGTGCTCTTTCATCTTTGTATAGCACTTGTTATGGCTGCATTCATTAGATTCTGAGATATATCGATTTTGCTACAAATTTTAAATATACCTTCTTCTATTTGTTTACTGAAATTTACTAAAATTTATTTATTTTGAGAATATACTATCAAATTTCATTTTTGCTTAACAAACAACTAAAATATATGGCCATAATAGTACTTGATCACTTCAAAACACTGGACTAACGAGATAATATAGGTCAAGTGTGCTGAGGAAACAATTTTATAGACGTCGTGCACAATTATCAAGCAGATCTAGCAAAAATAAAAAATAAAAAATATTGAACGACACGGTCCAAATAAAAAGATTCTTCAATCTTTCAAACGCATTAGTTTTAGAGTGCCTACGTTCTGGATATTGTTGTTGATAGTTGATATATGCTAGAGGCAAGTAGGCAACTTGTCAAAGATTCCCCTAATTACCCTCAATGGAAAAATTAATTTTTAAAGCTCGTTTCTCACACAGTACGGAATTATTGAGTAGGTTATGAAAACCGTCACTTCTTCAAAGCATACCTGATGAATGTGTTTGATAATTATGCATCACTCCTACAAAATTGTTTCCTCAGCATACTTGACTTTACTATCTCGATGATTCAGGATTTTGACTTCATCAAATACTATCATGACCTTATAATTTAGTTGTTCGTTAAATAAAAAACAAATTCGATAGTACCTACTTTCTTAAAATAAATAAATAAATTTCAGTACACGCAAATGGAAGCTATATTATTTTAAATTTACCGAAAAATCGAAATATCCTTGAAACTGATGGACGTAGGTACAACAAGTGGTATACAAAGATGAAAGAGCATATTAAAAGCAATTCTTTGGTATAATAAAATATTGGGGGTTACAGGTCAATATGCGTCGCGGGCTTTTTCTATAGCCGATTTTAAAACTAGATGATATTTTTTATCTATCCGTGTGAAAAAATGATTTTTGATTCATCACTTTTTGATATACAATACGTTCATGTGACAGCGATTTGGAGATAAAAATGATCACAGCTTTTGAAATACCCTGTATAATGTAACAATACCCTATTGGAAGAACGGAAATCTTTAGTAGAATTTTAATAATGGAATAATATATAAGATGTCGCATTTAAACAAAATGCATGTCTGCATCACCGCGTAGTTATGGATCATCCTGTATAAATCAAAATATTTTCTGAGCAAGGATCATATTTGTGGCTACAACTTTTATATACAACTTTTTTCGCCATCTCCTACAGTAGTGGAGTTATCGACCGAGCCGGTACTAAAAACTCAACCTGTATACGTGTAGAACCACGGGCTCATACTCATTTTTTTTTCTTTGTTTAGCAGCATCAACTTTTTGGGCTTATTAACCGTTTAGCACAGATCTATAGTAATTTAAAAAGCCCCGTGGTCTGTAAAAGTTTATTACACATTTCTTCATTGAAGAAACTTTCACGCGTGCGGTATTTCGCAAAGCGTACGGGCATGGGATAGGCGTGGACATTCAAGAATGGTGTGCATCAAAGTTAGGCATACTTGGCATGTGTTACAACTCGCTTTGGAGGTTCTTGATTCAATCATAAATGAGGGTGTCAAACGGGTGTGCCTTATCTGAATCCGTGACAGGTATACCTCCCTGCGTGTCAATGTGCTTGTGGGTTGTAAAAGCCGAAGCTGTGTATCACTTTATTCCCATTGTAGCTGCCACTAGTGATTGTTCTTTGCTATGAGGTAATGTGGAAATCATTTTCTTCATAGGTGCACTCAACTCTAAAAGTATACATGATTTAACAAGACTCTTCCAGTTCTTGAGAAATATAGGTTTCATCTATAAAATATGAACAAATCCAAATACAAACCGTACATATTCAAAATGTTTTTCCAATTATTTATAATCAAACCTGCTTACCAACAAAATAGTGTTGACAGCCCACAAGGCTAAAGAACAGCTATAACATTTGTAATCGTTAACACTGCTATAGCACAAGTTGACGAGGCGAATGACCCAAGGTCCACGAATATAACTGACAAGTATGTTTTTAGAAGCACTGGTCGTTTTTGATCTTGATCATAGCTATTAATTCCTCACAAACACAGCTCCTTGGAAAGCTGTTGTCATAATAAGGAAATCCGGCTCTAATGATTCCTGTTCATTCGTCAAACAGGCTCCTTAAATAGGTACCTAAGTCTAACCATTGTGTGTTCAGGAAGTTGACAAAGAGGTCGTATTTTATCAAACACTCTGTGACCCTAAGACGTCTAATACATTATTGGCATCATGTTATTATTTAAAACAAAAACAAAATTGAGAAATACTTTATGTAATTAAGATTTTAAAGACAGAGCCAATTGGTTAATCTTTAACGGTCATCAGAGAGTGTGTTAAGATTTTATGTGTTCTAGTGGTTTCAAACTTGACTTTTCCTGGTTTTTAAGTTCCTATCGTTTTTACAGCAAGAGCATAGTATTCTAGCGATTTATTTCTTTTAACATGAATTTTGACGTGTACGTTCAAAAGTATCACAACAGTCCACATGATTCTATATTATTGCCAGTACCAAGTTGCACGGGTTCACTGGATCAGCTTGATTAGACTACTATTTCAATTTTCTTCATTTCAAATGTAATAATAGTAATCCCTCCCTACCCGCAAAAGCGGGTGTGTGTTTCATGGCTAATTTCAAAACCAACCATCTCGCATAATAGTCTTTCGCGTAATATAGACGAACACTATCTTTTTGAGCGTAAAACGATAATGGCCCTATTACTGAGTGAAATATGGAAATTAACTGAAACATTTTGCAGGCTTACAGCCGACCAAGGATCCATATGGTAATAATTTTACAACTGGTGTGGCCATATCCGTGTGAAGGTAATGAGAATATTATCTTTTGGAAATAGTACATTACGCGTCAAGGAATAGTATATGTGTATCAATGGGAAGAATAAAGGGAGGATTGGGAGGAAGACTAAGAACTACAAAGTGATGTCATCATCCAAATACGACACGGTTTAGCACAAAGCTTAGTATATTCTTTCTCCATGCTACTTCCCACGCTCGTAAGACAGGAATGTATTGTAGTTATAAAAAAATAAATTGTAACGCGTTGTGACAGACTGAAAAAAGCAAAGAATCAGTAAAAATACAAGCTTCATATACCGTACAGCAGATGCGATGATAGTGAAAACAAAATGTAGTTTCGAAAAAAAAGTGTGTTTATATTTTAACAAGCACATGCAAATACATCTAGTAGAGGTAGTAGTAGTAGTGGTGGTGCCAAATAGACTACTGAAAACCTTCTTTGTCCAAATTTACACTTTACTTACCGTCTATTCTAATCTCTTCTAGCTGAGTAAGTAGGTAACGCTATTTAGGAACCGATAGTTCAGTCAGAGGTGCCAGAGACTGTAAGGGTGCGGCGTGAAGTCAGGAAATAAACGCTAAGTCAATTTAACAGGTTTCATTTAGAAGAACAAAATCTTCACACAAAGGTCCTCTGGAAAAAGATGTGGTCTTCTTTCGTACCGCATGACAAGATACTAAATTTTAGATCAAATTTCATATCAAATTTGATCGCAAATTTGTTATGAAATTTGTTAACAAATATGGTATCAAAAAAGTGCAGAGAATTTGAAATTGTACGATATCATCATTAAATTTGAGCCCCGCATATGAACACTTCAAACCTTAGATACGGAAAGAGAGGGGATACCTCACGCCCGTTTGATGCTATATGAATTAGCTGTGACCGAAAACGAATAGCTGTCAAAATTTTATCTCTGTTATAGTTTACATGGATAGAAATACACCCCAAATTGGTTATCTGATTTTCAATGTATATGCTTAAGCAACATAATGTCAATAAATATAAATTAGATTACAGGTATTATGTGTTCCTTAAGTCCCTACTGGGGCTAGCGCCTAGCGCTTTGATACGTTTTTGGTAATTTTTGGTAACAGGGATGTCAGCCGCGCGTTCCGTTCTCTCTCTTTCCTTGTCCAAGGTTCAAACCTTAGACAAGGAAAGAGAGAGGACGGAACGCGCGACTGACATTTCTGTTAGCAAATGGCACCAAAGCGATAGTCCCAGTGTGGTAGCTAATGAGATTAACACTATGGTTAATCTATTTTTGAATAAAATTCATTAAAATATTGTTATTCACGAGTTTTGTATGTCCAGTTTCACCATCCACAGTTCAAATTTAAGTAATTCACATTAACTTAACCGTGAACTTCCATTTGATCAATATCTTGTATTGCAAAATGTAAGCTATAACAGATACGTCACTGGAAAACTGATTGTATTTAAACCAAAAAATCCCTTGAAAAGTATAATTTTTACACCTTACGTGCTCAAAAGGATTATAATTCGCATGTTAGCGGTACATTTCAAATTATATTTCGGGTACATATACATATATCTCTGGGTTGATACTATTGACAGATACCAGTTGGAATTCGACAACTGACAATTCGACTTGAACATGTTTTATAGTTTAGAGGCCTTTACGAAAACACTGATCTGGATCTGGATCGACCACTTATATGTCAAACAGCTGTCAAGTGGGATTTATGATTCCATGTACTTAACGGGCATCGAACAGAGAAAAAGCTGGTTTAAGAATAAAAAACAGATGGTTAAGAAAAACAACTACTGACCTGAATCATTCGATCGCGATCACTTACCGTACAAGAGTGAATTGACTCTATTTCTGACTGATCCTAGATCACTTTCCGAACGTCAGGATCAGTGATCCAAGTGATCGGGTTAACCCGATCATAGTTTCCGTAAAGGCCCTATGTTAGCATTGCTTCATTAATAGACGCGTTCCTTTCACACATTTTTCTAGATAATCTCAACTTAGATCATTTTGCCTCACATCCGTGCGCGTTTCATTCGCGAAGTGAAGATATTTGTTCCCTCGTCACTCCTCCGGCCAGAGCTTGGTTTTGTGGATGTGTTTCGACGACTTTTTTGGATCACTATCACGATTTTGTGTATTTGTATATTATATATTTATGTGTCGTTCATTTTATTAAAACAAATTCCATGTTATGACTTTTGTTGAACATGACAAACATGGAAATTACAATTATAATGTTCCATGTTATTTTATGCTTATTCTTCTAGTGACCGCGACTATAGATTATGGTTGTTTTTCATGGGTTTCGGTCAACGATTAAAACTATAATTTTCCTTCACTACGTTTCGGTTTATTTTAATCTAAACCATCTTCAGCTGTCTATAAATGAATAGAAAATGGTCTGTATATAATAAAAATAAGAATAAAGTACAAAAAAACACAATAAAAAATAATTAAATAAAATAATTATAAATTGTATGTGTAAAGTAGAAATATAACTAACCATAAATGTATATATAAAACTTTTAAACATAAACTTAGTGATTTTATTTTCGTTTATTTACAATGAATATAAAAGAATTAAGTTTACTGAGGCAAGGAAAATAATACTAACAAACCTACTTACGTTAATTTCAGATGTCGGTTACATTTCTGTAAAATTTTTTTGTTTGTGAAACAGCCTCTACGGGTTGACAGGGCTGAATGACCAGTACGGCGTCTTTAGTATATTGTAAATTGTATCTTCTAATTTTTATTATATATAGATCATTTCCTATTCATTCATAGATACCTGAAGATGGTTTAGATTAAAATACACCGAAACGTAGTGAAGGAAAGTTATAGTTTCAATCGTTGACCGAAACCCATGAAAAACAACCATATTCCATGTTATAAGGGAATGCAGCGATGACACATGGATGTGCAGCAATAAAAAATCATGAGCAGGTCCGCAATAATAAAAAATGTAGAGGAGCAGAAACGTCAATGTTCCTTGCAATGTGATTGCAGTTTGCTTTACCTAAATTTGAATTTAAGCTGAAAAATAAGTACAAAATGATGTTAAACTTAACTTATGCATTAATTTGGAGCAGCAATACATATTGTTCACAGTACCATACATTTTCTGCTCCATTACCTTTGCTAGTATGGCGGAAATATATTCTGTCTTAAGCTACTGAAAATAGTCAAAACGTGTCGGTACGTAGCACTTTATTCATTTATGTTACACCTTATTTGAAGCTGTGACATTTGGAGGTTGGTGTTTTGTGGAGAGAAGTAAATGTGAACGACTCGTTTCTTTCATGTTATAATATGATTATTCATCGCACGAAATGAAGTGATATATTTGTCTCACAGGTGAAAGCAACATACCGGATTTGTTCTCTTGTTTGTGCTCAGTTATTCTTCTTCTCCGCACTTTTACGCGCAGTTTTGATATCAAATTTATTTCTTAACAACTTGATGTCAAATTGCATATCAAATTTCATCCGAAATATTGGCTCAAAAACCCGTATGGCACGCTAAGAAATTTCCGAGGAAATTTCATAAAAAATTTGATAAGAAATTTCATAGCAAATCTCGTATCGTGTCATAGGGCTCTTAGATGATAATCGTTGCGACTGTTTCACATACATTTCTGAGATACGTGCTCTGATTTTTAAGTCATTCTGTGATCATCGAAAAAATAATGGTAGTATCATCCTCTCCATGATAAACTAGTTACAGTCGACTATATGGGATTCCAGTGTTTTGGGCATTAAATGCGCGGAGCTCCAATTAGGGTAATGTATGAGTGCCACACCATATGAGGTAAGTAAAAAATGCCAAATAGTTTAAGCGTTAAAAAGAAACATAGGTTTAACTTTTATCAAAATAGGGCTACGAAAAATGTACTTAACTTCAATTTACTTGGAAACACAAAAATGCAATCCTTCGTGATTTGGCGCAACTCCTTTCCAGTGCTCCGGGCATTCAACGCGAGAAGTTCGAATTAAGATAATTCAAATTTGTCTCGGAAAGGTGGAATAATGCCTGAGATATAACTTCTTGTTCTTAGTAGCGAGCTGTGTTAATATTTCAGAAGAGGGAAAAGGATTACTTTAAATAAGTGATGTTTGGGCCTCACCAAGAATATTCATTCGGTGAGATAACCGAGATCTCGGGCACGTATACCCTCCTATGAATTATGCATGTAATTTTTGCTCGGTGGTCGTGTTTTCAAGTGATACGGCGGGCAGGTCGTTGTGCGTTGCTGAGGGATGAAATACAAAAAAAGGAGTCAGGTGGATCGACTCAGTACTTTCCTCGCGATCTCGTATTTCCCAACTTATGAGGATAATGCCGTTCGTCTGTTAAAATACAGGGTGTTTCCTAATTGAATGTCAATATTTATGGGGGCGATATTTGAGTGCATTTTAAGAAGAAAACCTCATATGAACGTATGTCCTAAACAATCTATGTATTTATTTTTGAAAAACCATTACCCATTCGATATTCCGAATATCCCTGTTAACTACACCGGGCATGTGTTTATACAGGGTCTCCCAGAAGTCAACGTCAAGCCGCAACGGGGTGGCAGGATTGGTTGTAACTATCATGAGGAAAATCAGAAAAAAAATCTATCCCATGCAGTTTGAAAATTATGGGCATTTAAAGAAAACCTAGAAATTTGGTCAAATTATAACAATTTTTTGGTTATTGTGGTTAACCTTTATTATTTTTGTTCATTTAAACTTTGGAACCGTAACCCTAGATAACATTTTTAGAAGCACATTCAAAAATAATGACACAATTGCCCCAAGTTTTCTAGAATGAAGACTATCTATTAAACTATGAATTTAAAATTTTCAATGTTTGCCGACTTTGAAAGGCCCTCCTTTAAAAAAATGTACTGAAGTGCCTTGGCAAGTGCCATTAAAAGTTGGCGCATTTAACCAGGAGTGTAAAATGTTACAATACTTGTTAGCTTTATACCAGAAAAACACGAGTAAAAAAAGGAAAACCTCAAGTAACCCGATTTTGATAACCCATTTCACTCAGGTCAGATGTTCTTTATTCGCACAAACTTCTGGTAGGTTCTTAATTCTGCGGCAAAATGATGAGAGAGGTGGATAGTGGACATGCTTGCCATGAGTGAGCAAGACAGGTAGTGACGCCACTTTTAGCAAAGTCAACAAAAACAAATAAAATTAATAAAATAATGAAAAAATCTTGACCTAGCTTAGTTTAGGTTTATTGTATTAGAAGTCAGATAGGGTAATAACATTTTTTATTACAATACAAGTTCAAACTGTGTACCATCAGCCTCAATACATGCCCTAAATTTTCATAAAAAAGATCTACTTATTAGCCAGGCACATTTAATGCGAGAAGACAGATCCTTGTATCGCTTTAAAGTAAGCCTGTGGACCGGAATTTTAAGAAGGCAAAATGGTTGGGCCTTTCGAGCTGCCTGATAATTTGAATGGCACGAATTACCTACACTTTTTACGATAAAATTTACCAACTTTGTTAGAGGACGTACCACTAAAGCGGCCTACAGACGTTGATGTAAGCTGCGATTCCTCAATCAACTCAAGGTATCATGATGCTTGCATCAGTTGCATAAGTTCCTACTCAAATCGAAACGTGTTGCGATGCCTGAATCGACTTGATATTTCATGCACGTTTCATGCAACACCAGAATAGTAGGGTGGGCTTATTTCTTTGCATCGACGCAATACTATACACGTTGAAACCTGCATCACTGCATCAGCGTCACCGGCTCGGCGACATGGCTCACCGTCCATAATAGGATTCCAGAATCTGCATCGCTGCAGGTCGCAACTGATACCAAATTCGTGATTCAGTACCACACACGCTGCTACTTGCGTTATGAAACGTAGAAGTCGATACCTGAATCGCAGCATGCATCAACGTTTGTAGACCACTTAACCAGATCGTCGCCACATGAGGTATCAACAAGACGGCTGCCCAGCGCATTACTCAGTGCAAATAATAGGTTTTCTTGACCAAAAATATCCGGAAGGTGGAGGCGGACGTTTAGGCACTATCTCATGGCCAGCGCGTTCCCCAAATTTAAATCTCCTGGAATTTTGTTAACGGGGTGTTCTCAAAGAAAAAATTTGTTCTTAGCCCGTAGCGTAGACGAGCTGCGTAAACGAATTTCTCAAGCTGCTGACGATATCAACTCTCGAGGATATGCCTGGCTAATAAGTAGATCTTTTTTAAGAAGACGTGCTCGTAGGGCGTGTATTGAGGCTGATGGTAAACTATTTGAATATTTATTGCCTGACCTTTATTCAATAAACCTAAACTAAACTGGGTCAAAAATTTTCATTATTTTATTAATTCTACTTATTTTTGTTGAATTTTCTAAAAGTGGCGTCACTATCTGTCTTGCTCACTTATAGCAAATATATTCATTAGCGATCTCTCTCATCATTTTGCCGTAAAATTAAGAACCTACCAGAAGCTTGTGCCAATAAAGGACATCTGACCTGAGTGAAATGGGTTAGCAAAAATCGGGTTACTTGAAGTTTTTATTTTTTTACTCGTTTTTTTTTAGTACGAAACTAAAAAGTATTGTACCATTTTACAATCTTGGTTAAATGCGCCAACTTTTAATGGTACTTGCCAAGGCACTTTAATACATTTTTTTTTAAAGCAGAGCCTTTCAAAGTCAGCAAACTTTGGAAATTTTAAATTTATAGTTTAACTAATAGTCTTCATTCTAGAAAACTTGGGGCAATTGTGTCATTATTTTTGACCATGCTTCTAGAAATGTTATTCAGGGTTACGGTTCACAAGTTTAAATGAACAAAAATAATAAAAGTTAACCACAATAACCGAAAAATTGTTATACTTTGACCAAATTTCTAGGTTTTTTTTTAAATGCCCATAATTTTCAAACTACATGGGATAGATTTTTTTTCTGATTTTTCTCATGATAGTTACAACCAATCCTGTCACCCCGTTGCGGCTTGACGTTGACTTCTGGGACACCCTGTATATGTCTGTATATATGTATGACCTGTATAATAATATTGACATTTATGAGATAGCATACATTCATGCAGATGCGAGAATATGATATAATTTCAATTTACACAAACCACTTAGTAACTTCGTGTTAACCCGACCAGCTAGAACTGACACATTTCAGAGATCTGGAATCTTAGGACAGTTCCACTGAGGACTTTTATTTGGCTTCAAGCATAGGGATTTCACGTACAGCCTGACACTAGGTACGTGCACGTCAAGAATAAATGTTTCTAGTGCTTTATAGCTCGCGAGAGAAGCTGATCAGTTAGTCAATCTTTGTCAAAGCAGTCCAAAAGACCTCTGCGCTTGTCTATAATACTGCGGGTCCATTTTAGGAAGAAAACTTCCTATGAACACATGTCCTTAACATCTTACCTGTTGAGATACAGGGAGCTAAAGTTTTCAAAAATAAATAATTTGTTATTAATATCTACAATATTACTTCAGATATTTTAATGAAATTCATCATACATGTACTATTCCTCTAGAGGCATTTTTTAATGTATCATTTTTTCTTAAACTTCTACCAGTGGCGTTCGTACGTAATTTAACCTGCATATTTTGGCAAACATTGATGGTACGCCCCTGATTACTCCTAAAATAAAGATTATTTTTTAAATCCACACTAATCTCTAAGCAAAGTTGAACACTTGATTTTTTTCAATCCGATGCACGGTTTTCGCTTAATAAATAAAAACCGTTTCTGTGCATGAGCGTAACAATGTCGTTAATATATTGCCCGTACATTTTTGAGTATATATTATATTTGTCAGTTATATATACTTACCTTATCGGATAAATCTAAAATCTAAGAAAACTTTTTCTGCAATTATAGTACCTATTTCTACAATGTTTAGCATCACACATAATTTCAGCACATTGTTTATCCATCTTATCACTTAGAAAGAAAATGTAAGTTAACAGCTTAGCTTTTTTTAAAAACTGAAATTGTAAAAAAACACAAAAAATTACATAATTCTTTTCCCTCAACATTTTTTTTGACCTGATATGAAATGAAATTTGGAAAAAGTATAACATTAGTTCATGGTATACAATATGTTTCGGTATCAAATGAGACTTATCTTGTATTTACAGAACCTCTACTTAGGTAGCTATGGCTAAATTAGTACAACCTCGAGTACAACACTCCTGAATTCTTTAAACAAAAAACAAAATTGCTGCCATTTTATTACGGTGCGAGAAAACAACTTTTGAAGTGTGATTTGTCGATAAAAATTAAAGTATTTTATCCCCTGAAGGCTCCGACACCAATGACCGGTCCCATTGTATATAAATACCACATCGAGTCATTTCTAGAAAAATCGAAATATCCAGAAAAACCATCACAAATCTAACCTATGGTTTTGAATTTACATCAGACATGATAACAAACACACAATACCAGTACCATATTATACAGTATACTACAGGGCCCCCCTTAGCATATAGGCTTTCAGCCTTTGCGGGCGGGCCGGGAGGCTGACCATTCAAAAAAGATGAAATCTCACGCTAATTTCTTTACGAACCTTGAGATCCATTGGATTATACTTTCCTGGCCTAGATTCACATAGGAGTTCCTCCTTCCGCTCAAGGCAGGACAGTCGAAGATAACATGCCTAGCTGTTTTCTGTGTCTCACCCTACCTATTAAAGTTCGTTGGTCTCACCACACTTTCTGCATAGTTGATTTTATACTTAGTTCCATACATCGTATACGAACAAATATAGCCCCTAAATTACTTTGAATAAATAAAGCACTGCACTGCTCTACAAAACCATTCTCGGTATATGCAAATCATTAGAATTTACGTATGATGTTCTACATTACAAAGCCCACCTTTATGAATATTATTACAATAAATATCACTGGAACAATCTATGTATTTATTTTTGAAAAACCATTACCCATTTGATATTCCGAATATCCTTGTTAACTACACCAGGCATGTGTTTATATATGTCTGTATATATGTATGACCTGTATAATAATATTGACATTTATGAGAGCATAAATTCATGTAGATGCGAGATGATATAATTTCAATTTACACAAACCACTTAGTGACTTCGTGTCAACTCGACCAGCAGCTAGAACTGACACATTTCAGATAATCTTACGGCAGTTCTACTAAGGACTATTTATTTGACTTCAAACATAGGGATTTCACGATCAGCCTGACACTAGTTACGTGCTCGTCAAGAATGAAATGTTTCTAGTGCTTTAGCTTGCGAGAGAAGCTGGTCAGTTGGTCAATCTTTGTCAAAGCAGTCCACAAGGCCTCTGCGCTTGTCTATAATACTGTGGATACCAGACAAAGGAAAGGAAGAGGTGGAGAAAAATAAAGAAAGGGTAAGAGCAAAGATGAGGAAACCAAGGTTCGATAATTTAGGGTTTATCCAAGGTAGGTACTAGTCTAATGTTTAAGAAAAAGATTTCCATCACAGTAGGAGCGTCGACCTTGTGTACTTGCTAATTTCCTTGACTGAGTACTCCACTGGTTCTTGCAACCACGACTTGCTGTGTGATTTCGCTTGGCTAAAAAGTTATTTTTCCTGTAATTTAATGTATCCACTTTAGTAAAGTAGGCCAAGGTCATTCTGAAGGGTCTCGATAAAAACATACCAAGAAGCGTTGATGACTGAACTCGATGTCATACTCTGCAAGACCTGCAGGTCTGGTATGAGACAGAAAACTAGCAACTTACGTAAAATTACGTAAACTACGTAAAATTTATGGTCTGCAGGATATTCAGTATATTAGTACAACGAATAATTTTGATAACAATTTTCGGTCATGGCATTGAATCAATCAACGAGCCAACACTAAGCAATGATCGCAAAACGTAGAGGCCTTATTATCTTTATAATAAGTACGATATTAGTTTGCGAGAGAAGCTGGTCAGTTGGTCGTGGTAATAATTCGCAATTATTAAATAATATCGCTTATCGTCGTAACATCGGATTTTTTCCATCAATTTCGAAAATAAGAAATAATGAGTAGTCACCTTTGTTTCAATGGTCGCTAAACATTAATTTTATATTTACCCAAAAACATGCTATTCTCGGTAAAAAATGCTAATAATTAATTAATTACATACCACTGCTCAAGTACAAGTGTGACTCTCTCAATTACACTACTCTTCAGAAGTTAGTAAAAGTAATGGCTATTTTTAACCAAATTTTTAATAATAAAAATAGGCTTTCAAAAGTATAATGTCATCCCATACTTTCAAAAGTATAAGTCTTCGTATGGCTTGCGGATCTCTTTTTCAATAAAAAGTATATGATCAGATATTATATAAAAAAACTTCTAGCTAGTATTTGGAAATTGGTCTAACATTTTTCATCACCCTATATGACCCTACTTCAGAATACCTCAACAAGAACGTAGAATGTATATCCTAGTATGCTATTCGCACAAAAAATTATTTTTTGGCACCTCTGGCTATTGCTTGGAGGTTAGTGTAATGCTTTTTCCATTCTATACCCCTACCTCAGAAGACTGTACTTTTTTTAATTGATGCTTCAGTATGCTACTTCCATAAAACTAGAATGCCCTAAAATTAATTACAGTTTCTAAATTGTGATTCAGCCTTAGGGTGACTATGTTTCTGTATGCTACTTCCATAAAACTAGAATACCCTAAAATTAATTACAATTTCTAAATTGTGATTCAGCCTTAGGGTGACTATGTTTTAAAATACCTTATAGAAAAATATATATTTATTTTTAATACGTCGACATTTTTAAATCAAATCTGGAATGTAGAAAACTAACTCTGAAGACTCTTTTGGTCCTCGTTTTCATAACAAAAGCCTCTACTTTAAGGTTAATGGAACATGTCACATACATACACACAGGTTGATATTTTGTGTGTTGTATGACGTTACGGTCAAAGTTATAGGTGTGCAAGCGTCATCATCTGGAGTTTTCAAGACTGTGAGAGGTGCGTTCTAGAATCGACTAGCTGTCTCTAATTATCTAGAAATGGTAACGAATGGGTATACAGAGTGAGTCGGGAGGAACGCACCAAACACTAGGAGTGTATGATACGCATGAAAATAATGTAAAGAAGCTCATATCACGGCTCAACAAATAATTAGATGTCTTACTCAAGGTCGGTTCCTTTGTGATGACGTGTTGCAAATATCTAACGTCAGCGACGCCATTTTGGGATAGTTTCATTCGCCCTGACAGGGGCGAAGTAGAAGCATGCGAGGTACTATAATATTCTAAAGATTGACAATTCACAAAACCATTATGAGTCAAGGAAATCTACCATCGAATGTTGCTAGCAGCTTAAGAGCTTCATGATGAAATTTTACATTTAATTATCAAACAAAAGAGTAACCGATACCTCTGACTGGAGTTCTGCAAATTCTTCAGTACCCATAAGCAAGATCGCCGAAAACGAAGAATGAATAAAAAATCTGCTCAAATTATTAAACATAATTTACCTGGTAGAAAATTAAAATATGATTTGTCAGTATTTCTTTTTTTGCGATCTTGCTAATAGATACTGAGAAATTTAAAAGGCTACAGTCAGACAGCCAGAGGTATTGTTACTTTTGACTTTGACGGAGATGACTATTGTTTTATACCATTAAATGTGAAATTGCGTTCTGAAGATATTAGACTGAAGGCAACAATCGCTGAAAGTTTTGCTTTCATTCTAAAGTTCTTAGTCATATTGGAAATTTATAATCTCTAGTACATTGCCGTAGCTAGTAGGAAGTAAAAATTATCCATTTTCTGTCGTACTCCAGCTCCTCTTTGACCTTATACCTGTTACCGATGTTGTTCCTGGTTGGGGTTGATTTGTTGTGGGGAATTTTTATAATCTTGTCCTTTTACTCTAGTTCTTATAAATATGTTTGCTAAGTTAGTTGTTTTCTTCCATCTGAATACGTTTTTATTTATATTTCATGGCCTGCTAGTTTTTTTTATAGGTAGATAAATTGAGAAATACCGATTTGATCGAAATCTCGATTTAAATGAAAACTACCAGATATTGATGTTCACAACCTGACATTGTTAGAAAGCCTATCAAATTGCGCATTTGATCGCATAAAACAAATTAAGCATTCCCATTTGACAAAATCAAGTTACCACTGATTGAAGTTTCCTTGATTAATCTACCGATTTCTTCAAGAAAAAATGTAATTCAAACTTTAGCGCCTAAACTAAGCTGACTTATTCCATACTTAGTGACAAGGTAAAGTCACAGGCCTCTAGGTTCTATAATCGTTGCGATATTCGATTTGAGGCCCCAACATAAACGTCCTGCGAAGAACTGCGGAAGGATGCCTGATGTCCTGGATTTCATAAATGCTCAGAATAAAAATCGATGTTTAGCTAGTTAACTTAACATACCTAAATATTGATGATCTATGTGATGAGTTTTGTATATTAAAACCTACCCTTGACAAAGCTTGCGTTTCTACTGAGGAATCTGTTATCCAGAAACGGAATAATATCTTTAAACGCAATCCCGATATTATAATTTCTGATACCTACTTATTCCAAAAATTGTGATTTGCACCTCAATGATTCGCTTAAAGTCCCATATGTGATACATAAAGTCACACTAAAATTCAACAGGGAATCTAAATATGCAATAATATATTGGGTGTTCTAAAAAAACGTAACTTTGATATGTTACACTTTTATTAGACAACCTGTATAAAAGTAATTATTTTTGAAATGTAGTCCAACTCGACCTACATATACTCGCAAAGATGATTTTTCGAAAAGTAGTATCGTTTGGTCACCAGAGACCGAGGCGTTGAGCTTGACTCAGCCTGTGTAAGAAGAAAGAAATGAATCAATTGGGAGAGCAACAAGCGATCTTCACATACGAGGCAGAAAATATTTAGACGTCAGTGGCGGTATTTTTAAACATCTATTAAAAGAACGCTGTGATCAAGAGAATGTTAATGTGTGAAATTTGTTTATCTCTTATTAGTTTTAACTTGAAAACGAATGAGAATCTGATAAGAACACATTAGTCTTTTTACATTATTTTCTCGTCTTTAATACAGTCCTAGAGTTTGGTGCGTTCCCCTCGACTCACCCTGTATATAAGGCGCCATTAGAGAGAAGCAGCTATCGAGATTGACATAAGGCTAAGTGATTTTGTGTTCAGTTTTAAGTTGTGGAGTGACAGTATATTCATTTTCATCTAACAAAATCGAGAAAGATGGAATAAGTCGAACATTTTCAGTATGGTTAAGTAATTAAATGAGTTATCTGTTACTAGATGAAAAAGATGAAATAAAAAGACAATCCCGTTTTATTCATTCTTCCGTTTAACACTCGCAACGATTCAGCTCCTTTTCTTGATAATTACCACATCTACTACTATCTAAGATTGTCTTAACCTTAGGCTTTCTACAGTAACCATCTTAGGGCCGGTTTCTCAATGTCCAGTTAAAAGTGTCAGATAGGTAGCTGCCAGTTAGCGTTTCTATGAATACAACTGTCGGATAAGATTTACGTGAATTCGTAAGTGTTAAACTTACTTGATTTGTTCAAACAATTTATCTAACAGTTGCCCGTTAACTTCCAGATAAATATTTAACTGGACATTGAGAAACCGACCCTTACTCAACTAAATGTTGCCTAACTAATGTTGTGCTTACGGCAGAAACTTATGCCGTACCGTTTCTGGAGTATTCCATTCGCCTGCGGATAAATACTACTGAAAAAATAGCAGCCTTAGGGGTTACGACATTCTATTGTTTTATTATTAAAAAGCGAACTGATGATGGAAAGTTCAACGAAAGCATAAAGACAGCATTGTCGCGCTGGTAGTCAAAATACCTATTTGCTTCCAGAGCACTCCGTTTCGCTCTGAATAGCGCTTTTAAACGCTGTAAAAATCAATATCCATCCGAGCATAGTGACACGACACAAAAGGAAATGTGAAAAATCCCATCGAAAAGCGAATTTCCTCTGCCTTCATTGTAATTATCTGATAAAATGCAAAACTATTGTTCTTACAATGCTTAGCTGATTGAATACGGGGCAGCGACTGCAATGCTCTAAAGCAGGTTAGGACTCAACATCATCATCATAGTCACAATGTCTTAACAGACATGTTGTGAACTCGTAAAATGCATTAAGTCGGAGCTAGAGTATTGCCGACATGAATGTTATCAGTAGTATTGAGAACTGTAGCTCGCCATCGTTCGCGATTTACTGTCAGTTCAGTGGCGCTCTTGATGCTCATATCCACCAACTGTTTCGTCTTATCCACCCAGCGTGTAGGGGAACGGCCACGGCGCCGCCCACTCGAGGCATGACCCAGCACTACAAGTTCTCCATATTATCGCTTCTGTGTATATGCCCGAAGAATGTAAGCATTCTCGTTGACACAATGGAGGATAGTCTCCTTGGATTACCGAGCTCATCCAGTAACGTTAGTTCGATGCGCGGTATAAGGAACTCTCAGCATTCTCCTCCACGTCCACATTTCAGAAGCGTCTATGCGAGCTCGATCTGCCTTTTTAACAGTACAGTTTCCGAGGCATACAAAAATATGGAGAACACAAGAGACTGAACCAGCGACATTTTGGTGGCTTTAGTGATGTTGTGGTCACGCCATATTTTATTAAGCTTTGTCATGGCTACACATGCCTGTTGAATGCGCCGTCGAATCTCATTTTCACAGCTACCCGAATTGTCGATCAAAGAATCGAGGTACACAAAACTTTGAACTACTTCACAACGGCCTACTGACTTTATTGCTCGAGAATGCTTACATTTTTCGGACATATTTACAGGAGCGATAATATGGAGAAACCTGTAGTTCAGGGTCACGCCCCGAGTCGGCGGCGCCGTGGCCGTTCCCCTACACGCTGGGTGGATACGACGAAACACTTGCTAGATATGAGTATCAAGAGCGTCACTGAACTGACAGTAAATCACAAACGATGGCGAGCTGCAGTTCTCAAATCTATTGATAATATTCGTGTCGGCAATACTCTAGCTCCGACTTACTGCATTTTACGAGTTCACAACATGTCTGTTAAGACATTGTGGCTATGATGATGATGATCTCAAATAATGTTTATGGTTTTTGGACCACCAGAAATAGCTAATTTTGTGGCTATCATTAGTTTGAGCATGAGCAGTAATAAGAAATATGTAAATAATGCCCAATAATAATAACGAAGCTTGACCACTTTTACTTGCTCTCTCTGCTTGGTCGAAGTGTAAATTGTAAAAGAACTCGGAATATTACCGCTTCATGTGGCTGGCCTTATTTTTGAGAGGAAAACAAATGTAATAAGAGTTGGTACAGCCGAAAGTCGCCAAACTCACTGTATTTTGCGCCACCAAAAGTCACCGATCGCCCAGCTACGATCTTTGGTCGCTAATTCGGTTTTGAAATCACCATTTTGACAAAAAGTCGCCACAACTGGCAACTCTGGGAACACGTGTTCTAAAGACTGGAAGTGGAAGGTAGGGCATATTGTGTGTTACTTTCAACCTGTTAAAGCCTATCCGCTATTTGCGTTCGATGTGTTTATATCAGCATTCTAGATCCTGGCTTGCCAACCGTGTATAATTTGAGCTTCAGAACAATTCGTAAACTGATAGAATGGATGCTACTGTGATGATTACAAAACAACAGATCTCTCCACTGTGCTCCCTATGAGAGCCAAGCTGTCAGTAAATGAGTCCGTTCAGAAATCTTTGTGTAGAGATTGTTACGTCCAGTTACAAGGGAGTCTATCACAAAGTTGACATGAAGAGCAAGGTGATGTTAGTGTTAGTGATATTACCGACAGAAATGTGTTTTCTAAATATTTATTCTATCTCTCAAAAACCCGCGACAGCTGTCCAAAAATTATAGTAATCATAAGGTCATTACGAACTGGTCTACGTGAACAGAGATAGTTTTCAAACAAGTGGAACTTGTTGAAATTTCTAAAAGTCCATATCTGTACGCTCACACGGTTTTATGTATTTTCCCTCTCAAACAATGGCAGCAGTTTACATAAATTATTTCCCTGTGGTACGATGTAGCGTACATTATGGCGAAACTCTGCAGATTTTAATTGAAATACCACCGAATGCTGAGGAAAATCGTTTCTGCCTTGATATGATTCAGATGGAGAATTACATCGGCTCACCGACATCGGCCCTATCTCACTGAATACCCAGTAATGATATATATCTATGTGTACCAATTCAGAAAAAAATAAGAAAACATGTCAGCTTTAGTAGCTACTGGTTTAACTTCTATTAAATCATTAAAATGTATTCACGAAGGTTGCCAGGGTTTTCTTCTTGACTAATCGAAATATCGGAAACTATGTTATTGGTCTTCACATACCTGAACTATTTTTCTAAATAACTCAAAATAGCACATTTTTATTTTTTACCCTCAATCTGTGCTTATCATAATCTTTTCTTGGTATCTTACGAACACTGTGCAGTCCGATTACCCAACAATCCTATTTTTTTAAACTTGATAAGTCTTTAGCTAACTATGTTAGCATCTTTAGGGGAAGATTTTATGTAAATCTATGGTACCCACATAACACTATATGGATATGTACATCCACAGAATGTACATTAGATATTCCAGTTTGAACATGTGTACTTTGGATATTCATAGGACATATGAAAAATGATATACACTAGTGTAATATACGTGTAATATACTATCTACATTCACGTACGTATATTCATATGTGAATATACATAAGATGTTGGTCTAAGTATCATATATACATCTAGTAGTCCACACCTGCGCGAAGGACAACTAGTGATATGCCATTCAACAGGAAGGAGATGACAATCAGAGTAATCGATTTTGTCAAGTATTATTATTGCAACTAGAACATTTCTGGATATACATATCCATTGCATGTACATTGTATATACTTTGGTATGTATGTACATACATGGTATATGTTATGAATATACATGTTCATACCTGGTCTACGTTACATAATTATACTATGCATTAGAGACGTGCTCGGATCGATATCATGAAAACAGAGAACAAATACAGGTTAAGATACACTTTCAGCTCAGTGACAGCGGAGATGGTCGCATTTTAATGACAAGAGTGATTTCAATTCACACTATTATTTCACCAAAAGGAATTATTGTTTGCATTGAATATCTAACAAAAATATCTAAACTAGAAACTCATTGAAACTGAAACTGAGAGTAATGCATTTCCATATTTAAAACACAAATCTACACAAATCTACTATTATAATGCCGTTAACTACTACTATGCCTACAATTACAGCATCAGTTTCATTGGCCCATAGCGTTTTAAGATTTTTCAATACATAAGTCCTTGCTCAAACAACAGGTCTGTCCATTGTGCGGCTCAAAACTAATGGGAAAACTTACTCCAGTCAATGCCAATAATATCTGGATTCCCATAATTCAGCAAAAATTGTCACAACTATAATGCAAACAAGTCAAGAACAATATAACCGATAATGAAATATAGCGATTTTTACAAGGAATCGAATATGCTATTAGCAGCATTTCAATGGGGTACCGTTTGACGGCAGTTTAATCACGGCTAATATAAAGCCGTCAAATACGTCACTTCAATGATGACACAGCACAGCATTTTAGTGGGCTACCGTTTGACGGCACTTTAAGTACAGCGATTACAAATCCGTCAAATATGTCACTTCAATGACGTCACATCTGTTAACTACTAATTTTTAAATTATAGTTAATGAAAATTAATTTCTCTACTTTGTTTGGTGATAGTCTACTTCGCATTTCAGATATAATAACCTGTTTTCGAAAATATACGTTCACAATGAACTGATGTGGCAGGTATACAAACGAACCGAACCGACCCACAAGACCAAACCAATCATGGCTCCGGTGACGTACTACCGATGCCCCGAGCGTTTGTTACAAAACCGATCCGAAAGATCGAATCCGCAACGGCATGTCGGATTGGTTCCTAGACACTCCTTGGTCGGATTCAATCATTTGGATTCCATCCAGCCGGATCGACACATCTCTACGTGCATGTACATTAAACGTACATACATTCAATGATATGCAATGGATGTGGAAGTTCGCGACAAACATACGTGAAATTTTTTTGATGTCTATCTGACATCCAGTGGGTACTATTGCTATGTTTCTGGATATACATATCCATTGATTCGATATCCATTGTATATACTTTTGTTATGTGGGTATTCATTAGTGCTACGCCAAAGAATCAAGAGTCGATTTACTATTTATGTGGATTTATTAGGTCCATTGTAACCCTAAGTGGCGTACCTTATCTTACGCCTTTTTGTTTGAATTCAGACATGTGTGAAAACAACAAATTAGTGATCTATGAATCGCTTGCCAGGATTATAGGGGTAAGACGTCAATGGCTTCTATCATCTGAAACCTACTGACTTCAAGAAAGTTTCCCCCAACATAACCATCGTTTTTATTAGAAGGTGTGGATTGTATGGTGAACTCTAAGTAGCTTTGAGCTACCATAGACACAATAGGGTCACCGTGGAAGGAGGTAACCAAGTCTATTATTAGACGGCGCTACATATCTGCATCTATTAGGCAATACAGCAGACACCGCTCTTTCCACGAGCAATG
Source organism: Callosobruchus maculatus (assembly GCA_951848785.1). Taxonomy (NCBI): domain Eukaryota; kingdom Metazoa; phylum Arthropoda; class Insecta; order Coleoptera; family Chrysomelidae; genus Callosobruchus; species Callosobruchus maculatus. The sequence continues at coordinate 911,613 of CATOUR010000057.1, forward strand.
TTTCGTGCTCAGAAACAACGGTCTGTTTATATTTAATCCAGCTAGTAGCATATTGAAGCCGTATGGATACCATCCACCACATAACGCTACGTGTTCCGACGCTAAGCCTTGCTCATGCAGTTTCAGCAAATCCCCCTTTAGCCGTCCAGCGTGCTCCCTTGCAGCCTGCAGCATCTTATCGAGCGTTTGTGTCCCGGTTTCAGTTCTCGCTCTCTCTCCTCTATGGCAGATAATGGTCGCAAAAACATCTCGCGCACACAACAGTTGTTGTCGGATAGTTGGCAAACAAGAATGTCGACAGCCAGGCGAATTCCGAAACACACTGTGAACTTGCTTGTGTGTGCAATGTGGATATGCAACTGGCGGTCGTCTTATTATAGGCCGGTCATATTTTGGTAATAATTTTTAAGATTAAAACAAAATCTTTATATGACATACAAATATATGAAGGTGATTTTTGATTCGAAGCTGACGTGTGCCTACCAAGGTTGGATAAATATTTCACTCTTACCATTCCCAATATCGAGGAGTAGAAAAGAGGGGAGATTTAGTTTCCCAAACTAGCATTGGTATGCTGCACGGACGGCCCTCGTCTGGGTAGTAGACAGGCCTCAGGAGCAGGGTTTTATGTGGAGAGTCGAGGAGTACGGGAGAGTTGCTCCTTAGGTACGTAAACCAGAAAAGTTGTTATTCACATTACATACATACCTTTAGTTTTAAGCCACAAGTAAGGGAAGTATTGTGTATATTTCCAATTGGGTACTCCCAGTAAATGCTGAATGGATTTTGATGAAATTTGGCGTGTGTTCGTGGTTGTTGCTGTTAAGGGGCCTGGTTATACATAGTTATACATATGTATTTGCCATGTTAAAACACGGATTCCCATTTCCAGCAGAACTCACTTGTTTGTCAAACTACATACACATTATTTCGCAATACGATATCATACATTCTAAAATGTCTGTAATTTAACAACCTAACACAATATCAAAAAAGGCAAAATAGGTGACAAAGCGCAAGCTATCTTCTTCAATTTCTTTTTAAATCATTAGTGTAAGTTTAAAGGTAACGTAAGGAGCTTGGAAATGCAAAATTCATTTTTATAGTGACGTTTGGACCTTACCTTTGGACCTTTTGACCTTAACCTTGGATTTTTGGGCTAATCTCCCCTCATCTTAGACACAGACACTGGAGAAAGGGAACAGGCGGCCACGCCTCCTCGCTAACATGGGAATACGTCTTTTCTTGGATTCTCAATTTCGCGCGCTATACCCTAGACCCTTAATGATGTATGTATTTTAAAAATTATTTAGAGGTGCCAGATTACTTAGAAATAAACGTAAATTCTCGGAATAGCTTCAAACTTTGTTTTTAGTCATTTTAGAGGTTTCTGAATCTTTTTCGTTATTTTTTAGGGAGTAGTAAGGAGTGGAAATTCCACAAATTTTTGTATTTGTAGAGGACTGCCCAACCTAAAAAAATGTCCTTGGTGATATTTTGTACTTCACCGACCTAACCGAACGTTGTCTTTGAGGCCGTATCTGATATGCTTTTGATCATTTTCTATTTTTTCAGGAAGGAGGAACGGAACAACTGCAACGTTTTCTGTATTCATACAAGACTGGCCTTAATAGATTGAACTGGTGATATTCTATAGTTTACAGACCTCTTTGAAAATTCTCTTTGAAGACAGATGACTTTGGATTTTTTATACATATTATAATTCATAATAATTCTCTAATTTTTAGGCTTGGTTGTGAGGAAATTAAGACACCGTATTACTACTACGGCGGGGATGCAAAAAGTGTACAGACTTTGAAAATCAAGTCCGAGAATCAAATTGAGATTGTTGAGGATAGGGAATTGGAAGAACGCCACTAGATTAATCTACGGCCACGGTGTCATGTAATGTTTCTGTGAATAGTGCCAATAGGTGCGCACTAGTCATCAAATACTTTGGAAATTCAATCAGCTACTATCAATTCGCGTATAGCCAGAGACATATGCAATACTCTCTGCCGCATGGAATGACGAGGTGAGGTTTAGGAGTGCGCGGAGAGACTGGAAGAGCTGGTGAGACTGAAGGAAGATACCCCGCGTCATACGGGCGTTCCTGGTTATGAGGAAGCCGATTGGCTGGCCAGACTCGGCATCGGGAGACTGTTTGTTGGCCCGAAGCCAGCTATAGAATTAAGTAGGCAGCAGGCTACGTGGGTAAACAATACCATAGATAAACTCCGGAGGCAAAGCGAGGGATCCAGACAAGCCAAGGATTTTGTAGCGGGGCTGAACACGTCTAGGTCGGCATGGCTACGGAATCAAAGCCGACGCGCCATCAGAAACCTCGTGGGTGTTCTGACGAGGCACTGCGGCTCAGGCTTCATCTATCTATTGAAGACTACTCCCTATGTATGGGCGGTGGAGAGGCCGATGAAACGGTCTACCACTTCCTTGCGGAATGTGAGTTGCTAGGCGGGCGGAGATATGAGATCTTTGAATCTGATAGACTCCAGCCAGAGGAATTACCCTCCACAAGCTGGGCTGACATACTGGCCTTTGTGAAAAGGTCGGGAAGGTTTGTCATGGAGGGGGAGGCAGGTAAAGGTGGCTAAGGGGTTATATTCGGGGATGTCAAAAGGAGGCTACTGGTGCCTACTTTCCAGGCCCGGCCGCCCTGCAGCTAGTACTACTTATATGATATACAGTGTGGCCCAAAGAGGCGGTGCCAAGCTTAGGGAGTCTACAGTGGACGTTGCGGTGAGAATGTTTTGAATCAAGACCCCTATTCAGAAATAAGCCATTTTGTCACAAAGTCATTTTTGGTCACAAAGGCATTGTGAACTGATAAGCCTAAAAATCGTAACAATGGTTTTCTCTAAAACGTATACTGACTAAAATCGTTTATTGATATCTGTCATTTTTCTCCCGACCTTAATTGCCTTGATTTTTTTTTTTGGCGAATGAAACAGAGGTACGAAACTGTAAATGTTTTTTGTCACAAATTTATGAATAGTGGATTCCAGAATTATTATTGTAGTGCTTTACATCTATTTCTTGAGCAAATAAACGTTGCCTTAAAACTGTGAAAATGGTCGATTTCACGTTTTAAGAATATGCGGACATGTAAGGTACATTCATGGCGAAACAGGATGCAATACCAAAGCAGCTGAGCGACTTCAAGCTGAGCGATTTCCTAATCGCCGACCTTCTCGAAACACATTTGCGGCAGTCCATCGACGATTACGAGAAAATATACTTTTAAACCATCTGGAGGAACCGGACATCCACGGACTGTACGTCCAGTTGCGCTTGAAGAAGAGACTTTAGATCGAATTGCTGAACAACCTAGTACCATCACTCATACAATAGCAAACCAAATTAATGCTGCTCACTAACTCCATACTGGATGAGCTCGGTAATCCAAAGAGACTATCCTCCATTGTGTCGACGAGAATGCTTTCTTTCTTCGGACATATACACAGAAGCGATAATATAGAGAAACTTGTAGTTCAGGGTCATGCCCCGAGTGGGCGGCGCAGTGGCCGTTCCCCTACACGCTGGGTGAATACAATGAAACACTTCTGGATATGAGTATCAAGAGCGCCACTGAGCTGACAGTAAATCGCGAACGATAAAAACCGGCCTCTATTAAAAAATTATAATATTACCAAAAAGCTAACGATACGCGGTGTTTACAAGTGGTCATCCAACCAAGTACTAACCGCGCCCTACACTGCTTAGCACAAGAGCCGACGTTTTCACCGCGCCATGACCGTTACCTGATAAAATGCTTGACTGTGTCCAGTATCTACATGTACTCTGTATGTCAGTCTATCGATCGTCTATCGATCATTTTGTATAAAGTCAGTGCGAAAATAATATGTGTACGTTGCGTAGAAGATTTTTGACCTGCGTTAAATTTTGTTACCTTTAGCTATTGTATGAGCCTATTTACCAAAAGTTTTGTTCCTGTTTTTGTATTTGCTTTTATTTGTTACAGTTTTAGTAACAGTTTAGATGTAAAAAGATAGCCACATTTAGTTTAGTTTTTTTTCTGTTCCCTTTTATTTGGAAATAAAACTTTTTTAATGGTTTTCAACACTGTCACATAATAAATCACGTTATGATATTTTTTTTAATTCACGGAATTTTTGTTATCTCAAGACATGTACTAAATTCATGTGACAAGTTCTAATGAACTCTCTCATTAACTATTTTGCATAAATCATTCCAATCATTTGGTTCACAGAAAAATCGGAAAAATGAAGGGTACCGGCTGGATTCGAACCAGCGTCTCCGGCATTCTAGGCCGACGCAATACCAACTACACTACGGTGCCCCGTAATGTAGCCGATATGCAGTGCCGACGACAAGGTATTGACTCCGCCGACAGCCACCACTCCCCCGTATTTCTCTGCGAACCATGTATTTCAGTCATCCAGAGACATCTAGTTGGCTGTTGGGTGAGTGTGAATCTCCCACCGCTATTTGCACGACAGCTCTCTTTTTTACTGAAGTACGACTCCTCAGTCGGCCAGGATTTCATGGAATGAAAGAATGCCGGAGACGCTGGTTCGAATTCAGCCGGTACCCTTCATTTTTTCGATTTTTCTGTGAACCAAATGATTGGAATTATCTCCCTCTTGCGGAGTAAGCAACCACCTTTCATTCCGTCGGCCACTATGTTCTGAATCTGGTACATCAGTACTTAAGTATGAAATAGAGTGCGGTAAGGTAAGACGTAAGAAAATAAACCTGTGGAATCAGATGAGAGTGTTTATAGTCGTAACGTAAGAGGTAACGCAACACTCTCATCTGATTCCACAGGTTTATTACCTTACGTCTTACGTTACCTCTTACCTTACCGCACTCTATTTAGTCCCTTAAGGGATTTCAAACACGTTGTGAATTGTTAAGTATTATCTAGAGTGCGGTAAGGTAAGAGGTAACGTAAGACGTAAGAAAATAAACCTGTGGAATCAGATGAGAGTGTTTATAGTCGTAACGTAAGAAGTAACGCAATACGTAAGAAATTCGTTTCTATTAATTTCTAAAAGTGACGGGACATGAAATGAGAAGCGATTTTGGGTGGAAATCGGCCAGGATCGCTAGACATCGTGCATAAAACACGCGGGAATTTAGAAATATGGTTGTGAAATACTGCTTACCTCGGAAATAAACCAAATTCATTTTTCTTACGGCATCGGGTGAATTCCGGTGAATTCGGCCATGGTCGCCAAAATGAATGCAATCGCCATAGGCTGGAGTTGGACATGTGATCAAAGATTTGAATCACCGACGGGTGATTTGAACCGACTTTTTGCAAAAAACGTTTGCACACCAAGGCGTGCAGGCCCGGACCAAGTCGTGCAGGACCGGCCTATATATTCTTGCATGAACAACGAAAGGAATCATTAAACGTTACACTAGGCAGACTGCACTAGAGAGGCTGTTTCACAGCTATAACATGATTTGCAGTATTAGAAAATATTATCTTTAAAAAATACATGAAACCAACAGATAGGTAGTCCCACAATTTTCTAGTCACGATTTTGCTGAGGTTTTTTATATTCTGTGTATACATGAAGAGGATTTTGAGGAGTTCCTCCTTCCCTAATGATGTAGAGCCCTTAGTACAGTTTTAGTATGATGCTAGGTTACTTTAACTGATTGTATAATGGAATCATATACAATTTTTTAAACTGCGAAAATATTGCAGTCAGCCCAACTAAATAATGAACTAATAAGTTAGTTGTTGCTGAATAGCAGGTATTATCAAACGTATAAGTATCATGTATCAGAAATCGATTTTTTGTCAATAACTCACCTGCACTGCATGCTTGTTCACATTAAATTTTGCCAGAGCGACCTATATTTGAATCAACCCAACAACTACACAGTTTGTTTTTGGGTTTACAGTGTAGTGAACATATTTTGGGCATATCTCTTGCACAATAATATGGTAAAGTAAGCATGTTCAAGTTTGTAAGAATATCATATATGAACAATGCTATAACTTCATAGGTATGACTTCAAAGTGACTGTTCAGGAAGGTCTGAAAACCTTACTCAGGCCAGCGCAAAAGTTTTATAGACAAACGTTTTTAGGATTCTCCCATATGTTAATGTTTTCCTACAAGTTGTAAGGGGTTACATATATACAGGCCACTTGTTTCCAATTCAGTTGTTCAAGAATTACTTGCCAGCTGCACCTCCACTTTAAAGTCTTGACATACTCGATAAAAGTTGTATGCTCTGTTACAATTAATAATGTAATAATGTAATGTAATGTGTATGCTGTTATGAATATGGAATATGCGTTCACTTGAGAGCAGTATGTGGTTCTAAAGCTGACAAACAGGGATGTGTATTTTTTTTATTTTTAAGGGTGTATCAATAAATCATCAGCTGCACTGTACACTTGTTCAGATTCAATATTGCCGCAACGAAATACTTAAACCAACTCTACAACTACACAATTTTGTTTTGAGTGTTAGTTATCACCTTTGTAATTTGAAAACTATCATATAGCTAAGCAATATGCTTACTTCATAGGTATGACTTCAAAGTGAGTGTTCGAGTGTTCTGAATGTGTTGAAAACCTTACTCAGGCCACAGCAAATCTTTTATGGACACAAACATTTTTTTATTCTCCCATATGTTACTTTCACTTGTTTCTGATTCAGCTTTTCAAGAATAGCTTTACAAAATTGCCAGCTACATCTCACAGTTCAAAATTTTGACATACCTTTTGTGTCTGTAAAAGCTGTGTGCTATTACAGTTAAATGAGTATTTGTTCATTTCAAAGTTGTATGGTGTTATGAATATGGAATATGTGATCATTTGACAGCATTATGTGGTTCTAAATTTGACAAACAGGGATATGTGTTATCGCGACAGGAACCAACTAGTTATTTTATTGTAAATGTTAAGAAATAGATAAGTAAATTTTATGCTCTGTAGCAACAGCAACCAAGTGTTTTGGTCAACATTCACTTATTTACTAGCCCACTAAGCTGCCCCAGGCCAACCTATAACAATACCCAAGTTTGACTAGAATATTTTCAATAGTTTTCTATTGCCTCTGTTCTGAGTCACAAGATTTTAATATTTTCATGACATGGCAAAAACAATAGTTTTAGAAATGGTAGTTTTGACCTGTTTATAAAACTAAAAAGTTTGTCATACAGAGAAGGATACATCCTTGGTTTACAAACATATACATTTGGGCCAAATACTCTTAAAAAAATCACATCACAATATGTACAAAGTCCTTTATAAACAGTTAAAACTCGAACTGTAGATTCTATTTCTATAGATGCTTCATGAAATTTGTTTTAAGTCACTGTAACAGTCACTGTCCTCACATTTTATACTGATGGACAGCGATAGATATATGTACACTTTCTACTTGGGAAGAAATATATTCACAATTGCCTATTTTGTAATTTTATTGGAAAACTGCCTTAACATTCCAGGTATGTGTATGCGTCAATATCTTCTATGGAGTACACTTGATTAAACAAAGTACATCGCTACATCCTATAAACAGCTGCACTGTCCACTAAATATACAGGGCACGCCTCACGAGGGACAGACATTCAAAATTGTTGGACTAGATATTGCAGCCCTATGACTCCTATGAGACATGTATAGCTCTTCGAAATATACACTAGTCTGCACCCATTGCCACCTGCAAAAGCGGTTTTCTTTAGAATCCAGAAATTCATTGTATTTCAGACTATAGCGCCTTACCTCTATCCAAAACCCCTATGCACTGGTACCGTATTGATCGTCAGACCTTCAACAAAGTTCCAGTAGTAAACAAGTTACAATAAACAATCAGAGATAACTTTAAACAATTAACAATATTGCCCTAGGGTCATTGACATTCGACATAACCATAAAAATAAAAAAAAAACAAAACAATCATAAAACATCTCTCCAAGAAGAAGCTTACAACATATAGCCCCATCTATGAGTCACTTACCACACTTGGCTAACCTTGTCACCTGTCTGTCACATATGTATCGCTGTCCATCAGTGTAAAATGTGAGGACAGTGACTTAAAACAAATAGAAATAGAATATACAATTCGAGTTGTGACTGTTTATAAAGGACTTTGTACACATTGTGATGTGATTTTTTTAAGAGTATTTGGCCCAAATGTATTTGTTTGTAAACCAAGTATGTATCCTTCTCTGTATGACAAACTTTTTAGTTTTATAATAAACAGGTCTAAACTACCATTTCTAAAACTATTGTTTTTGCCATGTCATGAAAATATTAAAATATTGTGACTCAGAACAGAGGCAATAGGAAACTATTGAAAATATTCTAGTCAAACTTGGGTATTGTTATAGAGGTTGGCCTGGGGCAGCTTGGAATTCCTTCACAAGGCTGTGATGTGCTAGTGAATGAGTGAATGTTGACCAAAAACACTTGGTTGCTGTTGCTACAGAGCCTAAAATTTACTTATCTATTTCTTAACATTTACAATAAAATAACTAGTTGGTTGCTGTCGCTACAGAGCCAACTTTGAGATTCATTTATCTTTGAACAGATGCCATAACATACATATCCCTGTTTGTCAAATTTAGAACCACATAATGCTCTCAAATGATCAAATATGCCATATTCATAACACTATACAACTTTTAAATGAACAAACGCTCATTTAACTGTAATAGCACACAGCTACAAAAGGTATGTCAAAATTTTGAACTGTGAGATGCAGCTGGCAATTTTGTAAAGCTATTCCTGAAAAGCCGAATCAGAAACAAGTGAAAGTAACATATGGGAGAATCCTAAAATGTTTCTGTCCATAAAAGCTTTGCTGTGGGTTTTCAACCCATTCAGAACACTCGCTTTGAAGTCATACCTATGAAGTAAGCATATTGCTTAGCTATATGATAAGTTTTCAAATTACAAAGATGATAGCTAACACTCAAAACAAAATTGTGTAGTTGTTGAGTTGGTTTAAGTATTTTGTTGTGGCAATATTGCATTTGAACAAGTGTACAGTGTAGCTGATGATTTATTGATACACCCTGGATTATCTCTGAAGAAATTCAATAAAATACATATCCCTGTTTGTCAGCTTTAGAACCACATAATGCTCTCAAATGAACACATATTCCATATTCATGATAGCATACACATTACATTACATTATTAATTGTAACAGAGCATACAACTTTTATAGAGTATGTCAAGACTTTAAAGTGTGAGGTGCAGCTGGCAAGTTATTCTTGAACAGCTGAATTGGAAACAAGTGGCCTGTTATATATGTTACAACTTGTAGGAAAACATTAACATATGGGAGAATCCTAAAAACGTCTGTGTCTATAAAACTTTTGCGATGGCCTGAGTAAGGTTTCCAGACCTTCCTGAACAGTCACTTTGAAGTCCTACCTATGAAGTTATAGCATTGTTCATATATGATATTCTTACAATCTTGAACATGCTTACTTGACTGCAATGATGTTTTGACACTTTACCATATTATTGTGCAAGAAATATGCCCAAAATATGTTCACTACACCATAAACCCAAAAGCAAACTGTGTAGTTGTTGGGTTGATTCAAATATAAGTTGCTCTGGCAAAATTGAATGTGAACAAGCATGCAGTGCAGGTGAGTTATTGACAAAAAATCGATTTCTGATACATAATACTTATACTTTTGATAATACGTGCTATTCAGCAACAACTAACTTATTAGTTCACTATTAAGTTGGGCTGACTGCAATATTTTCACACTTTAGAAAAATGTATATGATTCCATTATACATAATCAGTTAACGGTTGCATAGTAAAAAGTATAGCATCATACTAAAACTGTACTAAGGGCTCTGCATTTTGTTAGGCGGAATGAGCTTTTATATCTACATATATACTCATATCAATGGAGTACTTATAGCTCTACATCATTAGGGAAGGAGGAACTCCTCACAATCCTCTTCATGTAGGGAAGGAGGAACTCCTCACAATCCTCTTCATGTACACAGAATATAAAAAACCTCAGCAAAATCATGACTACAATATTGTGGGACTATGTTGGTTCCATGTATTCTTTAGGGAAAATATTTTCTAATACTGCAAATCATGTTCTAGCTGTGAAACAGCCTCTCAAGTGCATAGTCTGCCTGGTGTAACCATTCCTTTCCTTGTTCATATAAAAATGTATAGGCCGGTCCTGCACGACTTGTCCTGACCTGCACGCCTTGGTGTGCAAACGTTTTTTTGCAAAAGTCGGTTCAAATCACCCGTCGGTGATTCAAATCTTTGATCACATGTCCAACTCCAGCCTATGGCGATTGCATTCATTTTGGCGACCATGGCCGAATTCACCGGAATTCACCCGATGCCGTAAGAAAAATGAATTTGGTTTATTTCCGAGGTAAGCAGTATTTCTCGAGCATATTTCTAAATTCCCGCGTGCTTTATGCACGATGTCTAGCGATCCTGGCCGATTTCCACCCGAAATCGCTTCTAATTTCATGTCCCGTCATTTTAGAAATGAATTTCTTACGTCTTGCGTTACTTCTTACGTTACGACTATAACCACTCTCATATGATTCCACAGGTTTATTTTCATACCTCTTACCTTACCTCTTACGTTACAGCACTATAAATGCACCCTTAAGCCGTAAGCCGCTTACGGCACTATAGCATACCCACTTTTTTCTTATTCTTACGTCTTACGTTACCTCTTACCTTACCGCACTCTAAATAATCCCTTTATGCAAATTCCAACTTGGTAGAAAGGTGGCGCCAAAGTCAGCTGTAGGTAGCTATAACACAAACGAGCTCTATAGCTATATACAGTTTAAAATAGTTGGCGCTGTACTGCAGTTACTCTCACACGCCCGAGAAAAATCAACAACTATCTTTCCAGGAGCTTGAGCAAAGAAGAGGATACTTATCTGGCGTTGACATTATTGCTGGTGGATAGTAAACAGTATTAAGCCAAAGGGGTGTTGCAAGCTCACAAACCCACAAACCAACAAACGTACAGGTGAAGCTAATAAAAAAGCGTGTTAAAAACATAAGGGATTGGAATGGTATGAACACATCATCTTTAATTCGTACCACTTAGGACAGAAATAAGTATGCCGAAATTGTCGCCAACCTTCACAAATGCAGATAGCACCTGAAGAAGTGTGCGCTCTAAATAAATGTACCTATACTGTAGACACCTAAAGTGCTTGATTCTTGGCGAATATATCGGTATAATGATTGTAGATGTCGATTCGTTTTTGTCGCCTATTGAGAGTCGAAGCTGCATTTAGCGAGCTGTATAGCACAATACATTACCACCAGAAGACACAATCACTGCAATTCGAGTAGTTTGGCCGACAGCATCCAAAGATTAAGACCGTATATATACAACTGAAGTCCGATCGAACGGAAGATAATTGCCCCTAACTTTGGAGGAGCTCCCATTGTTCGATATCAAGAAGTTCGCCAAGTTTGTAGACTGTTTTCAAGCTAACGTCTTGATAATGTACGGGTATACAGTCGTGTATTTTGTATCGGTTTTACTCGCAGAGTATGGCTTCACACAGTATAATGTATTGATGCGAGAGCATAGCATATAGATATGCCAGCAACGCAACTCGATGGAAATCACGTAAATTTGTTTTCCGACAATTCATCAGCTCTAAATGACCTTGCACACCTTCAAGGTCTTTGCGTACACAGTAACATTCATGACTAATATGGAATTAAGAAGTATACTTAAACTTTGTTGCAATCAATTTAACCGATGCTTTGGGCACAGCATAGTAAATAACCAGCATAATATCTCTGAGGATTTCCCATATAAAAATGATTCCCACAGAATTTGACCTTGAGATGATTTTACGGATGTGAAGTTTGGGTAGAGATGGGAAAATGAAAATATCGGTGTCGGTACCAACTCGATATTTTTTAGCCAAATAGGCGCGCTTGGTTCGTACAGAGCATTTTGTGCAACTGATTACACCCCTCAACAATTATATAATTATTTTCGATACCGATACAAAAGTATGACAAAAACACTCGATACTAGTGCAGAAGTATCGAAGTATCGTTAGCATCCCTACAAAAAATCATCCAAAAAGGGGGATGCGCGTGTAATTACCGCCAACCTGGGTTATTGTGCTGGTTGTTTACTATGCTGTGCTTTGGGTATGTACCTTGAAATTAGAGTAGTTTTAAAGAATATTGTAGCGATTTTCCTTATCGGGATTTGGTAGTTCCTTTATACGCGCCTTTTAAATTCTGAGCTACAATTTGTAAGGGAAATCCATTCACTCGATATCTTTGAATGTGAAGTATTTTGTGTAAAAATTTTTACCAATTTATGACTGTCTTGAATACAAATCATGTGAGAATTCTATTATAGAAGGAAAATGAGAAAACATATTGTATATGAGAGAAAATTATAATCTTAATACAGAGACATAGAAGCTTCAGTATATCCAGTTTAAGCGCTTTACATCCATTTTAGTATAACGTACTGTTGAACGTCTCCATACTGGATGAGGTCGGTAATCCAAAGAGACTATCCTCCATGGTGTCGACGAGAATGCTTACATTCTTCGGACATATACACAGAAGCGATAATATGGAGAAACTTGTAGTTCAGGGTCATGCCCCGAGTGGGCGGCGCCGTGGCCGTCCCCCTACACGCTGGGTGGATACGACGAAACAGTTGCTGTCAGTCAGAGCGAAATGTAGGATTTATTATATTACGAGTGACCGAATGCATGCAAGACTCCATAAACCAAATGTCTGGGTACCATGATCGCCAGGCAGATGAGGGTAACATCGACGTAGAAGAGATGTAAAGCTGGAGAACTGAAGACCGCTGCTGAAGACCTACTGTCACGAAGTGTAAAAAATTTAATGTTTCATTATTATCAGCCAATACCTTTATACAAGTTATTACTTTCAAAGGTGGCCTTTATTTGTACTGGTACTTGTATGAATAAATAATAATAATAATATAAGTGTCAAGAGCGCCACTAAACTGACAACAAATCGCGAACGATGGCGAGCTACATTGCTCAAAACTATTGATAATATTCGTGTCGGCAATACTCTAGCTCCGACTTGATGCATTTTACGAGTTCACAACATGTCTGTTAAGACATTGTTACTATGATGATGATGACCGTTGAACTAATTCCCAGAGTACTGCATCAAAGCAAATATATGAAGTAGTTGAAGCTGTAAAGGCAATGTAATAGTATTTTACTGTAAATGCTAAATCTAGTGACACATGAAAAAATAAAAAAAACATTCATATTTTTTAATGAGTTCTGAAAGTATTATGGATCGAAAAAGCTCTCTCTTCACAAAAGGAGAATATACAGGGTGTTCCACGACGGTTAAGACAAGCAATATATCGCAACTGGGCAGTAGTAGAGAGTTATAAGTTTGGGGGTTTAAATTAGAGCAAATATGTTATACTTTCTTGTCATTGTGTCACCCAATGAGATATCTGTGTTGGATCACGTGACGTCCACTTCAAGATTTTTAATGGGACGCCCTGTATATTTGTGACTTTTTGTGCTCCTCCCGATAAAATAATTCCAACAAACTATCACAATTGGGGTCTATAGTGATTAGTTCAAGAGCTACAGGTACTTAAAGGATGGTACCACTACCATTGATTATAACATGTACCCCTATAGTTAAATTACTTTGGTAGTGTTTCATAATGGTAGTGGTACAGTCCTTTAAGTACCTGTATCTCTTGAACGAATCACTTTAGATCCCAAGTGTGCTAGTCCTTTGATTTTTTTTATCGGGAAGAACACAAAAAGTCACACGTCACGTGACCAAAAACAAATACCTCATTGGGTGACACAATAATAAGAAAATATACTATATTTGCTCTTATTTTACACCCCCAAAGTTATAATTCGCTACTACTGCCCAGTTCCGATATATTGCTTATCTTAATCGTCGTGGGACACCCTTTATAATTGTAACTTTGTTTTAAGACACATTCTGCGACACGCTAAAATATGGTTACCTAAATACTGAGTTTTTTATCTGCGTATCGTGCAAATGTATACTCAAGTTACATAAATACTTTTTTTTAATAATTACATACGCTACTTTAGGATCTAGGCTGCAGATCTAGGAGTAGCCCAAAAATAGCTCAAATTTAATCAGCTTTTCGAGATAACGGATTTGGATACATCTCTTTGCTACAAGTAGTATTCCCTAACACAAGTAGCAAAAGCCTTACTTTAAGGTCACTTTTTTAACGATAGCCGGCTCTAGTACCAGCTAACCGGTTCTTAGCTAAATGTTCTAGAAGCATTTTCTTCTTCAGAACCTTACCATAACGACATGAAATTACCCCAGGGAATGATTTTTACGAAGCTCTTGGTATTCCATCAAAGTACATTACCTTTCATTGCAGTAGTTATCTAAGTAAGGGTTTATAATGTAGAAACGTTGTCTCTCTCCTTTGATTATTAAAAATAAATTGAAAAATAATATAAACTTTGTGGCAAGAGCAATTTATTTAATTTTCAAGAAAAACATACATTAAGGCTAGCATAATAAATACTAAACCAATAGCCATAGCCCTTCAATCAGAGTATTATCATTTTGTCTAAAATATTCAGCATCAATAGTACAAATGTTGATCTGCAACCAAATTATACTTAAGCTACTTAGGCATAGCCTAGAATGCTGGCTGTCAAATGTATATACATAGTTCTCATATTCGAAGGTTGTGTGGATAGATATCCCTTATAGGTTCAATTTTCGACTTTTTATAATAAATTATTGTATGTATACATTTCACATTAAGTTTTTAAAGTCACAATACAGATGCATGGGTATTAATATTAACATGAGGCATCGCCTATACAATTAAGAGCTTTGGAAGAGTTGTTACTGATTAGCAGGTTTTTATATAGAGGTCTTGTAAAGCAAAATATATTATTAAATAAATAATTCAAGATACCTGTTTTCTGTCGAAACCCTTAAAAAGACCTGCTAACGGCTTAGATAGGAAGCAGAAAAATATACAATAATATAGGTGGTGATGACCCAACCACTAGACTCAGTCCTCCGAATTTAAATCCTGTTTATGTTCCTCAATGTAGGTTTCAATTCGACATTTATGCCTTTTTGAGAAGCTGAAATTAAGTTCCTCCAGTGGCTCACATGCGCAATGTCTTGGAAATATTTTAAGCTAGATACGATTCTGTTGAAACGAAAAAGAAAATGAGAATTACTTTACTTTTCTCAATATCTGTTTTTTTCTAAAGTATGAATCTTTTTACCTACTTATGATGGTATCGAGCTAGTGTAAGCATATCCAACTGAAATAAATTGAACTAATTTTGTTGCATTTTATATCTGCTGTCATGCCCTGACAGAAATACGTCGAATTACATTAATCCCTGCATACATAATATATTTCTCGCCAAAAAGCGTTGGAAGCGTGTGAGCAGCAGTGTAAATTTCATGATAACAATTAAAAAGTAAGACATATTACTTAAAAATGTCCTAAGTCATAAATGATAGCTTTATTTGACCGAGAATTAGAAAAGCGCAAATTAGGGGGCTATGGTCAGGAAAAAACTGTACTAGTAACCCATACAAAGCTCTTCATTGTAACCATGACTGTATTAGGTCCTCAAAAGTTCGAAGGTTCACTATATACTAATCTTTTCACCCAGAATTATTATTGCTATTATCAGACGACGTTTTGCTTCTTTCACTTTCCTCGGACGGTTTTGTAGTAGTGGTTGATGGTCGCTCGTGGAGGTAACTGGTTGTTCTGTAGGCATCGTAGGGGTCTCTACGGTTGTTGTAGCGATCGTCGTACCTGAAAAAGTATTAACTGATCAACAAATTGATTGACATTTGGACCGGGAACCAAACCCCTAAACCTGACGTGTTAGTTTTGTTACGAAAGTTTCCTCATGCTATGTTTTAAAGAAGTGTCATTACGTTTTATGTTTGAAGGTAAATACTAAACAGTAATTATTAGTATCACCAGCGGATAAATACAGAGAAATAGAAAAATCCCTCAGGATCGAATTTCAAATATTAGTGATAGTCTGTATAAAGGTTTTTACTGATATTACATTAATACCTCCAGGATTACAAAGAGGTTGAGGACTGGCGTGACAGGATCTGACGATAAAAGACTATAAAGCTTGAGTTTTATGAAAATTTAGTTCCTCGCAACTTGGGCGTAGAAGACAAAATGGTAACTGTTGATATCCACTCATTGCAGCTAGCGCTTTAAGTGGTAAAACTTTGTACTCTTCAACAGAGTTGTTAAAATGTATCAAGGAAACTGAATTAAGAACGGAAATGAATACGAGATGTATAGAGAGTTATTCCCGGAAGGATGAAAAAAATCTATACCTTCAATTCCTTCGTCATATTATTGGTAACCGGGTAAGACATATGATAGAGATATAGCTCCAAAGTAATGTGGGTAGCATCGCACAGCACCTTCCTTCCAAGAGACATTTCATATAAATTTGGCATGTTTTAAAATGGATTTTTGAAGGGTCACTTGTCGCTTTATCATAGGGATTTATTTCTAAATTCTACGTTTCATATCTCTGTAAGATGACATAGAGTTATTGACATGTATTTTTGATGATTATTGGCATGATCCCAATTACTGTTTGTAACTAAATTCTAATGATGTTTCAAATTGTCTTACAAATGACTGCTTTTATTAAACCAAAATTCGCATGTATTTGTAGATCCCATTAATACTTTTTACTATAATCATAATAAAATGACTTCGCAAGTAGAATTTAATTATGTTTAAGAATGTTTTGTGACATCGTAACCCCTTTACAGATTCTTCCCTCTTATCGTAATATTCGAGGATAGACTGACCGCCGCAATTCTTATCACTGTCTTACTTATAACTTGCAAGGTAACTAGTGCACACTGCAGTAGGTTGGGGTAATATTGTGAGATTTTATTAATTATATTCATGTCAACTGGGCCAACTACTGAACTACTGACGAAGTACATTATAATGTAACTCCTTAAATTGATCTTTAAATAGAAATCAGTACTTCCATCTCGCGCTGCAGAAATCACTTGGATGCTAGTTATCAGAGAAAGAGAGAGAGAGAGACAGAGATCCAAGACCAGGACCTAAGTCACCTGTTATAACTGTCCTTGCTTTTTTGACCCACGCCTTATCTTAAGCCTTCATAACCAATCCAAATTCGTTGGCTGAACTACATCAGCGTATTCTAAAACTTTGAACAAGAATACGCCAAAAAATACTCCATAATCTAAAAGAAGAATTCCTAAGGCTGATGTTCATTTGTCAAGCCGTACAAGGTCGTCATTCCAATCTATAAAGCCCAGATAAGACCTTGCCTGGAGTACTGCTCTCATGTCTTGGGAGCTGCTGCCCCTACTACCCTGTCTATACCAGATGCCGTCCAGAGAAGGGCAATTCGACTAATTGGCGATCCGGCCTTAACGCGCCACCTTCAGTCACTTTCTCACCGGCGCGTTTTAGGTGACCTCTTACTCTTCTACCGATATTCCAACGGAATCTGCTCCTCTGAGCTATCCTCTATCGTTCCGCCGCCCACTGCTCCTATGAGATGCACCCGTCCGACCGCTGCATCTCATCCTAAGACGGTCGTTCTTCATACATCAAGAACTGAGCGGTACAACGGCACATTTATTCCCAGGGTGTCCAAGGCTTGGAATGGACTGCCAGAAGATGTATTTATTGGGCCTGCGAGTATTGGCCCATTGAAATCTTGCGTTAACATACTTCCCCTAACATAACCCTTTCACAGCAGCCGCGGTGCTCTGGTATTCAGGCTCTGTCTGCGCGGTCTGCTCAGTTATATAAAAAAAATCTCAATTTCATATGATAATTATCAAACGGGTTGTCGTTTTTAATTTTTTGTATCAGCAATTCATTAGCGAACAAAATTAGTCATAAAATACATGTTAGATCTACCCTGTCCTTTATTTCGTGATCGATTACTTCAGCTTTAAATGATGATGATTTCAAGGATAAGCAGAATGCCATATGAAACAGTTTTCACATAGTGGCCCTTTGATAGCTGTTTTTATTGTTGTCAAACACAATTTCTTTCTTCTTACAAAACGATGATAAGTTTAATAAACACTCTTCAACTAAAAAAAATTAAAGAGGGGGACTTTATATTCTCGCTATCTGAAGAAAGCTTGCAGGCGCTTATCAGGAGTGAAAAAAATGAGCGTCACGCCACTGTTGAAACGGAAGTTATAGCAGTGTTCGTTCTGCAGTTTTTCGCTGGTAATAAGCGAGGATTAAACAGACGTGGATTTTTTGATTAATATTGGTCCTTTCTTGCACAGATAGCGCACTCGTGTATGCATGTTTTTTTGCGAAAACGGGGATTTGTTTGGTTCCGGCATTCTCGTTATAGGGTATTAAGAGAGCATGATCTGACGTTAATCCAGACAGATATTCACGCAGTTCGACACAATCGATTACTTGCAGCTCTCAGATTAAGCAGACTGAGATAACTGCGGTTGAAACGACAATTTAGGAGGTTCTAACTGCTTATTGGCAGAATTTACTACAATTACGAGTAACTACTATTAGTCAATTGTTGTACGAGCGGTCCGGTGGACTTTTGCTCTTAGTTAAGGGTGTGTCGGTCGATCAGTCTGTCAGGTCTGGTTATCCAGAGACCAGACAAGGTCATGGAGAAGTAAGAAGACACAAGGAAGGAAGGACAAGAGTAGCGAGGAGGAGTTCGTCGGTTGGAGGGTATAGCTTGACATAGTCGATATTAGTTCGGTAACTTTTGGGCTTAACCAAAAGGGTTAATTTTGAGGTTCGATGTCTAAAAGGGCAATAATTTAGTTGTTTCTGAAATTGCATCGATCATATAGCGAGCCGCGGCCTTGCGTGCTTGTGAACTTGCTTGACTGTGTGACTACACAGTAGACTTACTGATTCCCGCAACAGAGAGTTGCTGTGGGATTTCTCTTGGCTATATCGTCGTTGTGCCTGTCGCTTAAGGTAATCTTCTATTTTTTTTTGTTATGGTGAGTGTCCCGCAAAGGCTGAAAGCCTATGGCGTTGTAGAAGTGCTGCGAGAAGATAAGTGTCGGTGCACGTTAGATTTGAAACGCTGCAGGCTGTAGCCGGCGGGAAACAAATTCACCGAAAGCTCATTCCACATCGTCAAAGTTCTCCAAAAGAAGGAATGCTGGAAGAGACTGGTTCCGGCAGTAGGGACCTCGACCTGGTAAGGATGAGCTCGCAGAGCCTCTCTAGCGTTGCTCGTTCGGACGGCCTTTGGTGTTATTATCTAGTAGAGCTCGCTCGAACATCTTCCGTGATGGAATCTGTAAAACAGGGATAGGTCAGCCACCCTTCTTCGATGTTCTAAGCTGTGGAGGTCCCCTGTGAGGCTAGGCGTACCGATGAATCTAATTGCTCTCTTCTGAATAGTGTCCAGAAGCTTTAGAGAGTGCTTCGGAGCGCATCCCTACACATGGGAGCAATACTCCAGCGATAGTCGGAGCTGTGCCTTGTAGAGCAATAGTAGCTGCTCTGGTGTATACAGTCTCCTACAGCGGAACAAAACTTCAAGCTTCTGGGATGCCGTTTTAACAATACTGACGACGTGGTCGTGCCAGGACATGTTATTCTTGATGTTGATATGCAAAAGCTGGACGAAAGGTGACTCGACTATGGGGTGACCCTCCATTTCCACAGCTGGTAGGCCAACGTGAGTCTTCTTTGTGAGTGTTGTCGCCTGAATTTTCTGTACGTTGAACTGTACTTTATTTGCTAATCCCCACTCGACAATTGGTTTGGTATCTGCATTGAACTGTGTGGCATGCTGCTGCCGCTGACGTACCATCTCCTGGGATGATAGCGGCTTGCCTGGTTTCATGCACGATATTACTGTCCTCTGCGGAGCTGTAGATTGGATTGGACGTTATTTCCAGCAGATCGTTGATGTACAGTAGAAACAGTGTAGGGGATAGGACACATCCCTGAAGAACACTGGCGTTTATTGAAAATACGTCTGATAAACAGCCTTCGACTACAACAAACAAAGATCGGTCGTTCAAAAAGCTATTCATCCATAGTCCATAAGCAGCAAGTTTGACCAGAAGTCCCTCATGCGACAGTCTGTCGAAAGCTTTCGATACGTCAAGTGCAACAACACGGGATTCACCATGATTTTCTATTGCTCTATTCCACAAGTTAGTGACGTAGGTAAGGAGGTCACCCGCAGGCCTGTGCTTACGGAAGCCATACTGGCGATCAATTAAGATGTTATTGTTGTCCAGGTATTTTAGGAGCTGTCTGCTAATGACAGTCTCCATAACCTTAGACATGATGCTGAGAAGAGCCACAGGTCTATTATAATTGGTGGGATGCAAGGGATTTCAAGGGATCTATGAAGGGTATCGTTGGCAACATATCATGGGGCGTTAGCGATTGTGCACAATGTACTGCTCTGCAGAACTTGCAGATTTCACATGTGCATTTTGGCGAGAAAACACCAAATCGCACATATCATTGCTGGTCTAATAATCATCTTATATAGTCGATTTTTACTCACCAAACTCAGTTGAAGTAGGATAATTTCTAGGTGCCTGGAATTCGCTTTCCGTATTAATGACGTCCCTTGGGAGTAGAACTATACTATATCCAAAGAATTTTCAACCTTCCTTTATTTTGCGACATTGTATTTTAAGGTAGTATTATAATCGCGAAAATTTTCGATCCTAAGGGAATTCGTTTTATGATGTCCACATCACGAAGGCCTGTGCCACGGATTTCTGTCGGTTCCCCAGTCTTCCTGCTTTTAAAGCTATCTGACGCTATTAATAGATATTGAAAATTCACAGAACTGCTCCAAACTTTATTTCTAGGCATTTTACGGGTTCTAGATTATATTCAATTTTCTGTGGAAGTCTCTCAGTCTCTTTTCCATGCTAAATATCTGGAGGATAATCGTGTATCCTTGCAATCGCTAAATGTCGATAACTGCTGTACGGATTTGCATAAAATCATGTTTGAGATGTAAAAATGATGCTGATTGGCCAGCTGCCCAAAATAAGTCTTCGCTCTAGAAATCATCGATAAAATTGAATTTATTTTATGGTTAACCTCCCTTAAAGGCTCAAAGCCGATGGCACTGTAGAAGCGCTGCTGTTAGATTTAAAATGCTGCAGGTTGCAGCTGTCGAGAAACAAATTCTCCGGCAACTCAGTCCACACCGTCGAAGTTCTCCAAAAGAAGGAATGCTAGAGGAGACTCGTTCGGGGCGTAGGGATCTCGACCTGGTAGGGGTGAGCTAGTGTTCCTCCTTCGGGCGGCCTTCGGTGCTATTATCTAGGAGAGATCACTCCCACATCTTCTGAGATAGAGTCTGTAAAACAGGGACAGGTCAGCTTCTTCGATGATGCAGGCTGTGGAGGTTCTTTGTGATGTTAGGCGTATCGATTACTCTAATTACTCTCTTCTGGATAGTGTTTATAAGCTTTAAAGAGTGCTTTGGAGTGCATCCCCACACATGGGAGTAATACTCTAACGATGGTCGGATCTGTGCTCTGCAGAGCAGCAGTAGTTGCTTTGGTGTATGCTTCTGGGATGCCGGATGCCGGAATACTAACAAGGTGATCGTGCCAGGGCATTTTGTTGTTGATGTTGATCCCAAAAGTTTGCCGGAAGGTGACTCGACGTCTGGGTGGGGTCCATTTCCACATTTGGTAGGCCAACGTGAGACTTCTTTGAATGGTATAAGATTATCGAAGATTAAATATGCATGGGTCGTCATCTCTACTGAACAGGGGTATCACATTTTACATGAATACTTACGATATCAGAAAGATGTATGTGCGTTGAGCCAAGCGGTTGCTCACTATCGATCATAAAGAAAATAGTACGAACATTCCAACGAAGTATTTGATGATGGTCGTCCTCATTCCAAAATTATTTTTTGCGCTGTTTTGTTACCGCAAATGAGACATGGACCATCACAATACATCAGAAACCATGCAACCAGTGAAATAGTAGGTTTCTGCAGGTTAACATGCACCGTAGAACGCCACGTTAGGTCTGTCACCCAACAAAGTCCTGCCTACCGTCTTTGGGACTCGCATGGTGCATGTTCTTTAGATTTAGCCCTCTCTGACTGTGACCTGTTTCCAAACCTAAAGACTAGGTGGTTAGAGATGTGGTTGAGTGCTGGTGTCATAGTTTAAAAAAATCCTCGTTTTGAGGGTTTTGATGAATCTCATTATTAAGAAGGAATACATATTATAAAAGTACGTTGTACTGAATGTATGCAGCTAAAGGGAGATGATGTGTAAAAGTAAAATGATCCTTGGGCGAAAAAATTACATTCAAGTACCTACCGACTAAAATAGCCTCGTAAAATTGCAGTATGTCTTCAAGGCTGTCAAATATACAGCATAATATAAAGGATCGTAGTAATGCGGACAATCCACAAGATTTTTCGTCATTTGTAGATAAGTAAAAAATAGGTGTGTTAGGGGACCAGCAGCATCCAGCAATCTGACAAGCTTGTAAGGTCATATTTACTTACAAGATCCAACCTAACTGCTATATGCTACATGTAGATACAGCAATTCTATGGGCAGAGTATGAAAGAAGACTCAAACTTTGTAACTGATGAAATAATGACAAAAAAGTAATTTTAAGCATTGCAGGATCATCTAATAATAATGCTCTATATTTAATAATAATAATAATAATAATAATAATAACCCCCATCGGGTGCTAGAACGTTGACGTTCGTTTGGGGGCTTAGAAAGTGACTTTTTGACAGGCGAGCTATTTCGGTGGACACCAGCAGGGTTCGTGGTCAAAAAATCACTTCAACCAAGGCTAGCACACCCAGGAAGCTGGGCGCTCGGTAGATCTCACTTACTCTACCTAGCACCCAGCTCCTTTCCCCAAGCTATCCTGACTTCGGTCAGATAGGGGTTTGGCAAACCCGGGAAAATATGCCACAGAGGGCTGAGCGCCGGCCTTTCTGTCACACACCGTTATTGCGCCCAACACTTCAACGACTTCAGCAAGGCGTGGCTGGGGAACGTCGTGAGGGGTAAGCAACCGGGGGGCTTGCCTTAACCGGCCGGCCCGTGAGGAGAAAGCCTCAACAAAACCCGACAGTAAAGTCGCAAATCCTCCGGAGCACCTTGGGCCAACTTCGGAGTAAATATAAGTCCCTTCTCTCCTGGAATGGGCGTCACCCGGGAGAGCGACATTTAGATCGTCCCTACTCGTGGGAACACGATGCATAAAGTTACTTCTAAAAATAACCAACGACGGCCTAGGGTACGTCGATTAAACTCACCCCAACCTGAAACCCAAACAGAACAGCCCAGAGATCACAACCCAGCTGCGGATGTTTTGCCAGCACAGCCGGCAACCACCAAAGCTGGTAAACCGAGACAGCGCTTACAATGGACAACTGAAATCAACAAACATGTAATGCACTGTTACTACACCGCAACAAGACTAGAAACCATCTCTACAGGCTACAGACATGAGCTGCACAGGTTATTCATAGCACAATACCCACACCTCGCAGAGCGTGTAACTGAACAGCGACTCATTGACCAAAAACGAGTCATAACAAAAAACAACCGCCTTACACCCGAAGAACTACAAGCTATAAAGATTCTTGTATCCAATGAAATAAATGCCCATCCGAATCACCCGCAGACCTCAAACAAAACCACAATCGACAACAGTAGCATACACTCAGAGACAAATCCAGAACATGAGCACACACAACATATACCAGATACCGCTGCCCAACTTAATGATTCGTTAGCTACTGAATCAATCACAGAAGGGCATGCCATTCGTACCCGAAATAATCAACCTCCAAACACAGGCACGATCAATAACACCAGCATACACTTAGAATTGGATCTAGAAGATGATCATACACCAGATACACCAGAAACAACATGCACTAACTTACCTTCCACAGCCACACAAAGCCAAAACATTACTTTACCACCTGCCATCACACAATCTGCCGAACATGTGATGAACACACAGTACAACAAATGGTGTGGCACAAATCCTACATTGCGAGATCCCCTGCCCAGACTAATTTTTAAAAACAACACTCTACAAATACTACACACAATAAATGACAACATAATACCACAATTTTTAACCAAAGACAGTGACCTAGAGGACATCCATACTGTTATATATGCTGCCGCAGCAACCACACTCACACTCAACGGCCAAAAACTCCCAAAACGATCTATAGCCCGCACAACTGAAAGATCTAAACCTAAATGGCAAATAAGAATTGAAAATAAAATCAGCACAATCAGAAAGGATCTGGCACACCTCGCGCAATACACCAACAATAACAACCGCTCAAAGCGCGTACAGACAACAATTAATATACTGAAATCCAAGTCACCACAACAGACAATACCAGAAATAGCTGATACCCTTAAACAGAAGCTCGCAGTCTATGCTGCTAGACTCCGTAGGTACAACGAGTCTAATGCCAGAAAGGATGCCAACAATCTTTTTCAGAAAAGTGAAAAACAGTTTTACCAAAAAATAACAGCCGACAACCAGATAACAGCAATAGAACCTCCTAGTAAACAAGAGTTAACTGAGTTTTGGGGAAGCCTATGGTCAGAACCCAAAACACATAATGAAAACGCTCCATGGATCAGACAAGAAGAGGAAAAACATCAACATATAGTGGAGCAGAGAGACGTTATCCTTACTCCAGAGGAAATAGCTGAGACCATAAAGCATGCCCATAATTGGAAGTGCCCAGGCGTGGATAATGTGCAAAATTTTTGGTACAAGCAATTCAGTGCAACATACGAAATGCTTACGGACCAAATCAATAAAGCCATACTCCAACCGAATAGGCTTCCCAAATTCCTCACGCAAGGAATAACGTACATAAAACCCAAAAACGCAGACACCAAGAACCCTGCCAACTATCGTCCAATCACTTGCCTGCCCACCTTGTACAAGATCATCACCGCAACAATATGTAGGAGAATTGAGCAACACCTCACGCAAAACAACATCCTGACTGAAGAACAAAAAGGATGTCGAAAGCAAAGCCAAGGTTGCAAGGAACAACTTATAATTGATAGCGTGATCATGGAGCAAACTAGAAAAGAACATAGGAACCTTCACACCTGTTTCATCGACTATAAAAAAGCTTTCGACTCTGTACCCCATAGCTGGCTAGCGAAAACTCTTCAAATATATAAAATCAACCCGGGGCTACGTCAGTTTCTTACAAGAACCATGGAGACATGGCGAACCAACATACATCTCAAAACCCAGGACGGCCATATCAAGACAGATGAGCTACACATAAGACGCGGCATCTTCCAGGGTGACTCTCTCAGTGCACTGTGGTTCTGTCTCTGTCTGAATCCACTCTCCAACGCACTTAACAACACAAACTGCGGTTTCAACATAAGACATGAGAGACTAAATCAACACAAAATCAATCATCTCCTCTACATGGATGATATAAAACTATATGCCGCCAATAAAGTACAACTGAGGGAGTTAATCAGAATAACAGAAGTTTGCTCGTCAGACGTCAAAATGGAATTCGGAATGAGTAAATGCAAGGTCCTCCACATCAACAAAGGCCAATGGAAGGACCACCCCGAACAGGAAACAGTTACTGGCCAAACACTAAATAACATGGATAAGGACGAAACATACAAGTACCTGGGCTTCAATCAGAACGTTAAAATAGACCACACAAAAGTCAAGGCACAACTAACCCAAGAGTTCAGAGATCGCCTTATTAAGCTACTAAAAACCAAATTGAATTCTAGAAACCTTACAAAAGCCATTAACACATTTGCGATACCAGTTCTCACATACTCCTTCGGCATCATCAAGTGGTCACACACTGATATAGAAAACATCCACATCCTCATACGGACAGAACTCACGAAACACCGAATGTCACATCCAAACGCATGCAAAGAAAGGCTCACCATAGACAGAAAACAAGGAGGCAGAGGGATTATAGATATACAGTCGCTTCGCACAAGACAGATAAAGATACTCAGACATTTCTTCCAAAACAAACAAACAAATTTACATCGAGCAATAGTAAAAGCAGACAAAAACTATACACCACTCAACCTATCATGTCCTGACCACGCCGCAGACACACACAATCCTACACAATCGCAACAAGAAAAAATAAACACCTGGTCGCAGAAACCACTCCATGGCAAGCATAGATACCGTATTACGCAAGACCACATAAACGAAAAACAGTCATACACCTGGCTGCAGGATGGCCAGCTCTTTCCAGAAACTGAAGGATTTATGCTTGCTATCCAGGACCAAGTTATTGCGACAAGAAACTACAAGAAATACATAATTAAAGATCCATCCATAACGGAAGATAACTGCAGAAAATGTCACCAACAGAAAGAAACAATAGATCACATAACAAGCGGGTGCAAAACTCTTGCCGGTACCGAATACACAGCCAGACATAACTCTGCGGCCAAGATCATACACCAAGCACTAGCCACAGTAAACAAAATGATAGACAACACAGATCCATACTACAATTACACTCCGACATCAGTACTCGAAAACGATCGGTACAAACTATACTGGGACGTCGAAATACACACAGATAAAACTATCCCAGCCAATAGACCAGATATAGTTTTTCAGTCGAAGGCAGACAAAGTTACCTATTTAATAGATATTGCTATCCCTAATGATACGAATGTTCAAACCACCTACGCTGGGAAGATATCTAAATACACAGACCTTGCCATAGAAGTAAAATGGCTCTGGAAACAAGACAAAGTCGTTATTGTCCCCCTAATTATGTCGGTATCAGGCCTTACACCTAACACATTCACACCACACCTGCACCAGCTAGGCCTGGACGAAAAGTTACACAAAACATTCCAAAAGTCTGTAATCCTTAAGACCTGTAATATAGTACGATCTTTCTTAAATTCCGATCAGTAATAGTTCAGGTGTTGACTTGGCACAGCCCGTCAACATTTGTTGCTACCGCAGTCATGCGAGAGAAACTTGAAAATCAGACTAATAATAATAATAATAATAATGTCTTTATTATTTCATGGACATAATGATAATTACAAGTTTTTTACAAAGTGCTATACAAACGTACATGAAATAACCTCAAGGAGGAGTTCACGCGAAGTGATCTTCCACTCAATCCTTGGTTTTGGTAGAATTTCAAAATTAAAATAAATCTAACTACCTAATCTAAAGGTACATCACAAACACACGCATGGGTCACCTAATAATTTATAACCTAATTACAGTACAATAATAATACTACTACTTAATACTAAGGTATTCAAACACATGTTTCTTAAAGTTACTGACGCTAAGATACTTGAAATGTTGGGGAATGGAGTTATATAATTTGTATATATTGTATTTAAAGCTTCTCTCAAAAATAACTAATCTATGTGCAGGCGCTGTAAGTGAATCTTTTTTTCTGACATTCACTTCATGGATATCTGAACGTAATGAAGTCTTATCATAAAGATAGCCTGGAGTTTTAGAAGTCAGTAGTCTATGGTAAAGACAAAGAGCATAATACTTAAACCTATCTGACATACACAACCATTTCAAATCACTTAACTTATGTGATACGTGTTCAAACTTTCTAATGCCACACGTGAACCTTATACAAGAGTTCTGCACTCGTTGTATTCTATGTAGTGTATCCTGATCCAAGCATGGTGCATACACAGTGGAGCAATATTTGAAATTCGAGAGAACTATGGCATCGCACAATCGTTTCTTGATGTCTATTGACAAATGCATTCTGTGGGGATATAGTAGCTTCAGTGAAGCATATGATCTCTGTATACATTTAGACACATGTTCACGAAATCTCAGATTTTGATCAATGACTAAGCCCAAATTTTTGTACATCTCCACAACTTCTAAAGCGGTTCCTTCAATATGTATATGAATATCTTTTTTTAGAGATTCCCGCAAGGTCTTTTTTGGAAATACTAAGGCTACTGATTTATTAGGATTTAAAGTTAATGAATGTTGCCTAGCAGTTTTAGCTAAACTTTCCAGATCATTATTTATAGCGATGTTAGAAGCTATCACATCAGTAGCAGAAAACGATGCATAAAGTTGGGTGTCGTCAGCATATGAATGTATAGGACAGCTTTTAATACATTTGGAAAACTGACTAATATATAAAATGAAAAGCAATGGGCCCAATATAGATCCCTGCGGAACACCTGATAAGACAGCTCTTGGTTGCGATACATTTTGCCCTAATCTTACTGTCTGGGTACGGTTCTCTAGGTAAGATTCAAAAATACGTAGAGATTCTCTACAAATTCCACACGATTTTAATATGGCTATCAATGTAGAGTGATTAATCGTATCAAATGCTTTGCTGAAATCAAGCATGACTAGAATTGTAGATTGATCATCATCTAAGGCCTGAATTATGTCATCAGTTATTTGAAGAAGGGCAGTTTCGCAGCTATAGCCAGAACGAAAACCTGATTGTGTGGGAGGTAAAATTTTGTTGTTATCCAAAAAAACTAGTAATTGCCTAGCAAGAATTTTTTCGGTCAGCTTAGAAATTCCACAGAGTATGCTTATAGGCCGTAGATCAGATAGTTCTTTGGGATTTTTTGACTTAGGGATGGGTGACACACGAGCATTTTTCCAGACAGAGGGGAATTTTGAGGTGACGATTACACTATCGATGATATTAACTAAAAATGGCAGAATATATGGACAGCACATTTTTATTAATGAAATTGGTATGTTATCTGAGCCAGGGGCTGTATTATTGATAGACGAAAGAGTATCCAGTACTACAGACTCTGAAACAAGGCTAAAACGGAATTCTTTATTACAAATTTGATTTTGCTCATAGAAATCAATAACAGCTTGATCATGGTTATATTGTGGTACGCTATCAATGAAGTAGTTATTAATTTCATCAGGGTCTTGGAACTGAGACTCCACATTAAAAGGTACTTTATTCTTAATGTTCAGATTATTTAATTCTTTCCAAAGCTCTTTGCTGGTTTTCGTAAATAAAATATTATTGAAGTACGATTTTTTTTCTTGTGACATTTTGTAGTTGATTTTGTTTTTTAAATTTTTATATGCAGCCAAATTTTCATCAGAAGACTTTTTTCTCAATTTCGCTTTTGCTTTATCTCTCTGTTTCATCAGTTGTTTAATTTCATCAGTTATCCACGGTATTTTTCTATTCATAATCTTCACCCTCCTAAGCGGAATATGTTTATCAAAAAGTGATAATAGTATTTTATTAAACAATTCAACCTTTTCATCAATTTCGTGAACATACAAAATATCTCCAAGATTTGAGTTAATGAGATCAGTTATGAATGCATTTTCATCAAAGTTTTTAAAATCCCGAAAAATGTAAGTCCTAGTCTCAGTCTTTGGTTTTTCAAGTTTAATCGTACAGTTTACACAGTCATGCAGAGAGAATTGTGATGAAATGACGGAGGCTGATTCAATTAATTCTTCATTATTACACAGTATTACATCAATCAAGGACCTAGAATGTGGTGTAATGTGCGTAGGATCGGTGATCTTTTGTGTCATATCAAGCGAGGCTAACATGGCATTGAAGTATCTAGTATCTGTAGAATATTCATTCAAAAAATTAACATTAACATCACCAACACAGATAATATTGTCAGAATATGACATGCCAATTGTGAGTGATGTCTCTAGAGTATCAATAAATGACTTATAATTAACATTGGGTGGCTTGTAGACCACTCCAATGACTACACTGGATTGTAGACCACTCCAATGACTACACTGGATTTATTATAACTTTTGTGTCTATAAACAAATAAAATGCCTATTTTGTTATTGAGTTTACACTATTATTTTTCATATCGGCAGAGCTGGCGTTACTGTACGTAATTAAGATTAAAAAAAATGTCGCAGGTCAATTTGGACCAAAGTTGTCCGTTTCTCTTTTAAAATTCAAATGCTCCTTTGTTTATAACAATGCCTATTTTGTTATTGAGTTTACACTATTATTTTTTCATATCTGCAGAGCTGGCGTTACTATACGTAATTAAAATTAAAAAGAAAATGTCGCAGGTCAATTTGGACCAAAGTTGTCCGTTTTTCTTTTAAAATTCAAAAGCTCCTTTGTTTATAACAATTAAGCAACCTAATTTGCGCCATTTAAAAGACAGGTATCTAGAGTTTTAGCGTGAATTTATTTTGAACGTTAAATGCTTCTAGATGCTTCAGTAAAGCTTGCAATGTGCAGCTCAAATGGACAAGATTTAGAAATCCGTGCGCTCAAAAAGTTAAATACAAAATTCAAGTTCGATCGATTTTTTACATCTATGGATATTACTGACGGATTTCAACGATTCTTTTTTTAATTCATATGTACTCTTCGAGTACATCACAAATATGTAATTTGTTTGCAAATTTAATATTTATTCATTCATTTCATAATTATTCAAATTGCTTAAATAGCTTTTTTTGAAAAAATAATTTTTTTTATGTTCCAATTGAAATAAGCGAACAAGAGTTATTTGTTATAAATAACGCGATAAGGCAGCAAAATGAATGGAAATGCAACGAAACCTATTATTTTTCCTTTTTCTTGTCATGCAATTTTCAACCCAAAAAAAGCTCATCTCTTAATGTCATTCGTTTACAAACTTAATATCCATCTAACAGTTGGAGCATTTATTTTGTTTTTCTGAAATTAAAAATATGTTTTTGTATGTTCTCATTGAAGTAACTGTATATTCTTCAACAAAGGGTTATTTGTTATCAATAAAGCGGTATTAATATTATATTTTCGCAAAAAGCCTCGCTTATTGAATTTTTCAGAATCGAGTTCACCAAATGCCGAAGCTAATTACTCACCTACAGTAAAATTTACCACGTTAGAGTAAAATAGTGTAAATGAGTATAATAAAAATGGATTAAAACGAAAGTTGTACAATGATTTGGTTACACTATTTGATAAAAAAGCAATATTGCTTTAGCTGCAATATAGACAATTGATAGAATATTGAATGAAGGTATATTTATTTTAGCGATACAAAATTGAATAAAAAACAGACGACCTCTCGGTCCAGCTTCATGTGAACAATTTGAGGCCGAACAAACAACAAAGGATTTGTATGAAAATAGATATTAATTTATGGAGCATTCTACACGAAATAGTTGGCTGATTTAAAAAAACAGACCATGACACACTCACATTTATCCAATACCAGTGTTTTTTTCTTTTGAAATTATTATGATGTGTTTAAATTTTTATAGCTTCTCTGTGGAGTTTGCCATAGTACTGAGGACTCCTTCCTCCTTCCTTAATCACATGTTCGGCTACCGCTCATTTGTCCGTATAACCTAGATGACAGCTAGCCTTATGTTCTGCAATCCTTGTGTTTATCGATAGCTTCATTGCTCCTATGTATACACTCTCACATGTGCATGATATGCGATAAACCCCCGGTGTTGTGAGTGGGTGTCTTTTATCCATCACCGATCTCAAATACTCTCAAATACAAATTTCTCAAATAATCTTTCTTGTGTGCTTGTGTCTTGACATTTTCTTTTTGTAACATTTTTCCTATTCTGTCTGTTATTCCACGCACATAGGGTAGAAAAGCTTTTGCTGTCGGTTCCGATTGCTGTTTTTTCCTATTTCTTCTCATTTTTCTTGCTATTTCGTTTTCTGTATAGCCGTTCGTCTTAAGAACGTTCTTTAAGTGTTCCAGTTCGGAGTGGAGCTCCTCTGGTTCGCATACTTTTCTAGCTCGTTCTGCTAAAGTTCTAATAATTGCGTAATTCTGAGATGGGTTGTGGTTTGATTCTTTATGTAAGTATGGTCAGTCGGTCGAGCAGTATGCGTTGGTTTTGTGTAAACCTTGTCTCCTGGTGTGGCTGCTTTTCTTGTCAGAAGAATATCAAGGACGAGTTTTTTTTTCTACCTACATGGTGAACTGGACGTTTTCATGTACACTGGTCAGGTGTTGTAGAAATTTTTCTAGCTTACTCTACGAACGTATCTCTATTACAAAGTTCCCTACTACTGGGCTCAGAGGGCTTCCCATGGCTAACCGTCAAATTTGTTCGTACATCATGTTGTTGTCCATAGGAAGTAGGTTGTTGGTAAAACGTGCCTGAAAAGGTTTGTTATATGATCTGGAAATATACTCTTGATGTGTTCAATTGCAATTGCAATGCAATTATTGCATCGTTTAATGGCACTGTTGTGAATAATGACACAACGTCGAAGCTGACCAGCATATCGGCTTCCTCCAGCTGCACGTATTTGATTTTCGAAATCAAATGGGCTAGGTCGTTTATGTACGAGTCGGTTTTTCCAGCGTAAAGTCTATAAGAATGTAGTTAAGTATTACGCTAAACCGTAAGAGGTCGAACCTATTGCGCTAACGGTCAGACAAAGTGGAACGTTGGGCTAGTGAATTTTTGGTAATCCCTAAAGCCTAGGTGTCTGTGCTTCACTTTTGCATACATTGTTCTCGCATTCTTCACCGTGGTCTTAGTTTTTATTACTATGGTCTTGGTCAGGTCTTTTGCTAGAGTGCGGTAGATGAATGGACCTAACAGGCATTATACTGATATAAAGAATCAAACCACCACCCATCTCAGAACTATGAAATTATTAGAATTTTGACAGAACGGACTATAGAAAAGCGTGCGAACCAGAGGAACTCGACACCGAACTGGAACACGTAAAGAATGCTCTTGAGGCAAACGGTTATATAGAAAAGGAAATAAGAAGAACAATGAGAAGAAATAGGGCAGAACAGTAACCTTAACCAATATCAAAAACTTTTTTACCCTAACTGTATGGAATTACAGACAGAATAGGAAAATTGTTATAAAAGGAGAACGTCAGGACCATCTACAAGGCCACAAGAAAGATAAAGTAGTATTTTAGAACGGTGAAGAATAAATGAGACCCACTCACAGCACCGGGGTTTTATCGCATACCTTGCACTTGTGGAGTTTATTATAAATAGGAACAACGAAGCGATAGATAAACATGAGGATTGCAGAATGTAAGGCTAGTTGTCAGCTAGGCAGCTGTAGCCGATTATGCGATTAAGGAAGGAGGCCATAGGATCAAGATTGGCGAAACTCAGGTTCTCAGAGAGAGGCCATCGGAATACAAAAACATCACAATAATTTCAATAGGAAAGAAGAAACATAGAAAGTCAACAACATGAGTGGTTATCCTAAACGACGTGAAAACACTGCCATATCGGTTGGGCAATGTCACCGTTAACAGATATACATAAGTACAGCCGCAGATTCACCAGCCATCAGTATTTAGGAATTCACCGAAGGAGAATAGCATCTGAAGATGCCATCCACTTGTGGTAGTGAAACGTCAAGCCTCAGTGCTAATCGACGCTGGCCTAAAAACCCAAGATCCACAAATTCATAGGACGATGGCCGCGAAAGCCGCACGCAGTATACACAGTACAATTGAGATGGTTATGAAATTCTAACGAAAGGTAGATACTGCTGATTCTGTCTTCCTTGGACCTAGTCATTATGGAGGGACCATTAGGCTTAATACCTTTGCATCTTCACCAATACGTATGTATGTACGGCAGGTAAATCAACGGATCACCTTGTACAACCTATTGGAAAAATTGAAGGAGTGTTCCACAATGCACCCTCTCACTCACTTCCAGTAGCCCTTGTAAAAACAGGCATGGAGAAGGTCACATGTTACTGGATCGTTTGTATGTTGCTAGCAAGAACATCGTAACATCATTGCATGGATGTCCCCAGGAGGGAGTTCTTTCACCCCTCTTGTGGACCATCCTGGTGGATGACCTGCTGAACGAACTCTCTATGCGAGGTATGGACGTTCAATGTTATGCAGACGATCTGGTTATTCTAGTCAGAGAAAAGAATGACAATACTATCTCTGAGCTTCTTCAGCAAGCGTTGAACACAATTGACAGCTGGTGCCGAAGGAAACAAATGTCAGATCATTCATAGCGTGAGCGACGATCTCTCCCAAAAACTTCATATCTTCAGTCGTCTGTTTGCGATCTCCGATCTACAATTCGAGCATGCCGTTGCCTTTGCAACTAGGACAACCTCTTTTTATCCAGTAAAGGTAAAGAAAGCGAAGTCTGTGGGTGTAGGGCGTAAGAAAAAACGTGAAAAACTAGGTTATGGGAAAGATCGACAGATCATAGAACTATACCGTATTAAAAAATTTCGAGGAATGAAATTTAACTGCACAAACACGTTCTTTTAATCATTTCAAGGAATTTATCCGACAGCTGGTGCCGAAGGAAACACATGTCGAATAACCCCCACAAAACAGTTGTTCTGTTTACTAAAAGACGGAAACTAGACCAGCTGTCATTGCATTGTCGCCATAATGTGTTGCAACATATTTTAAAATAAACTTGCTTTGAAACTTGTTGCATAGTCTAAATGCACCTTTATCATATACGCAATAGTTCGGTAATTGTTTAGATACCTTATTTGTAAATTAGGACTATTTTTGAATTCACCTAGATACTGCTTAGGACTAAAAAGACCAGTCGTAAGTTGAGTTAAAGATAGACGATCTCATTTCTGCAATACTAGGGGTGAAAGAAATTATGGCCCCTGTAGTGAGTGAATATATCATTGATGAAAACTTTTCTTTATGGATAATTCCCCACTTATGCCCGGCCGAACTATTTTACACTATAATACGAAACCATTGCATATTGTAACATACTGTATATTATGGTATTCGTGTAGTGTGTATTAGTTGTCATGGATGATGTAAACTCAAAGTGTTACGTTAGATCTTTGAAGTGTAAACGTCACCGAATCGCCTAGAGTTTTCGGGAATGACGGATAGCATTCTAGAATGTCATCGAATTCTCTATATGGTTCGACGAAGTATACATAAGGCGCCACGGGTAGCGTGGAGCAGTTCAGTTCAGTTCAGCTGAGTTCAGTTCTAGTTGAGATAACATTAAGAGATACTGTATCGAGTTGTGAAGTAAAACGGTAAAAGTTACGACTATTTTGATTCCCTGAGTGAAGAAAAGAGGCCGTCATGACAATTGGTATCAGAAGTGAGGGATTAGTCATCGAATCAACCCAGGAAAAGGAGAACGAGTGAGTACAGTGACCATTATGCCAGTAACCAGAGCTATGGCGTCCGAAATCAGCGCATTGATGGCTATGCTACAAGAATCTTGTCAAAGAAATCGTCACAGAGAAGCTGCGAGAGCTTAGTGCTGGTGAGAGTAGTTTAACTGCAGTAGCACCGGCTTTACATGACACAGTGGGGTAGTAGCAAAGCCATATCCATACAATGGCAAATCATCATGGGACATTTATTACATGCAACTTGAAAACATCGCACGTATGAATAACTGGTCGAATGAGGAAAAAGCTTGTGTGCGGACAACCATGCTCAGAGACTCTGCAGCAGCTATTTTGGAAAATCTCTGCTCCTTAGATCTACGTGAGTATGAAAAGATAACATCTGCACTAAAATTACGATTCGGAGACGCGCACTTAACAGAGCTATTACATGGCCAGCTGCACAACCGAACACAGCAAGCCAAGGAGGATCTGACCACGTTTGCCCCGTCGAGACACAGGAATACGTTGTTGCTCGTCAGTTTGTCGAAGGCATTGCGGACCTGGACGTTCAGCGAATCGTAAGACTATCCAGTCCCAGAACCTTACAAGACGCTTTGGTCAAGGCTCTAGAAATTGAAGCTGCCACAGAAGCCACACGAATGACACGGAGGGTGCGCTCTGTAGAACAAGATGATGAATCAGGGCCACACCGTTCGTTCCAAGAAGAGGAGGTGGTACTTTCCAAAGAAACTCAGTTCGCAGAAATCTAGAAGGAGCTGAGAAGTTTACGTGTTGCAGGTGTGGGCAGAATGGGCACCTTAGAGTAGGCTGCCACGGGTAGCGTGGAGCAGTACAGTTCAGTTCAGTTGAGTTCAGTTCTAGTTGAGATAACGTTGAGATATTGTATTGAGTTGTGAAGTAAGTAAGTAAGTAAAACGGTCGAAGTTACGTCCAGTTTTAAACTGAAAAAACTTTAAAAATGGAACTGTATGCTGTATATGCATATAATTAATAATCCTTTCAATAAGCCAGAATCACATAGCCGAAATGGAGCCGTAATTCAGCTGCAGCTGCTGAAATGGAAAACAGGAGAGCGCGTCAACCGTGTACTGAGCGCTCATCAACAACAAAAATAGGAAAAAAAACAAACGCCAACGCGGCGCGGCGAGCAAACGAAAACATCGCTTGACCCGAAACACCGGACAATATGCAGCATGTTAATCAGCACGTGAAGCGCTTCCGTCCGTACCGAAAAATATACCGGAAGTGGCCAAGTGGGCGATACATGAAAGGAAAACAAACACGAACGTTCCTGTTGTCGCTCTGGAATTAGTCCAGCTGAAATTGGTCCAAGTTTTGCCAAGAATTCTGATATTTTTTCAACCTCTAACCGCTAACGCACCACAACTGTATATAACCACTAACGAGCAACATTTGTATTACAAATATTCATTTCTAAATGATTAGAAAAAACTAATATTGTTGCTCTGTTACTTTAGCCGATATATAAAATGTGTAGTAACATAACACAAACATTACATTTAGTAATTTAGCGGCTGGTTCCTTTCACACACATTCTATGCAGATCTTTACCCAGATAAAGTCACTAAAATGTTGAGCTTCCTGATTCTAACATTCACTGATAGTTGGACTTTACGTATTTAAAAATAAGCTGCGGTAGATAAACGCACACTCCGATATTCCATAAACAGACCTTGTAGTACGTATAAACCCTGAACTTTCATATCGTTGTAACTTAATTTGCCGATTTAAAAGTTCCCCAGCTGGAATGGCAAATATTTTGTCTCATTTGCGAGCTCGCCCTGTAGATCATCCGTTTCAGCTTCATCTCGATTATCGTCGGCCTCTTAGCCTTCATCATGTATTCCCTATTATAGGTGAATCTCTCAACTCATCATCACTTTCAGTAAATGTCATGTTTTCGTTATCTTGGCCCATAAGAGTTTTGACCCTTTATGCAAACCTTTCGGTCACTATGATGCATACAATCCACAAACCGGAATCATAATAACTGCTAAAAAGTGAAGTTGATTGACTCTGTACTTCGCACACATTACGGTGATACCAGTTTATTATTTTCCCATAGCATGAAACCATAATCTGAGATCCTCCTTATAGCTTCATGCTATGGAAAAATAATAAAGTGGTAGAACCCTAATGTGTGGGAAGTACTGAATCATTTTTTTTAACAAAAGTACGTAACTTTGGACTTCTTCAGTTTTAAAACGCCGACCCTCATCTCTGATTCTGGGATATTGTTTCATCATTTCCTACTTTTTCTTATAGGAAATTTAATGCTGAATCTAATGGTGTTTCCAGATTGACGTTGTCTGTCTGCATTCTTACAGCAAATTATTTTTTTTATTTAGTGTCACCATTTTAATCAATAGACGAGCTTTTGTCCTGAGTAAATGTACGTAGGTACCAAACATTTCTCTCGATTCGCCTTTTTTTAACCTTCGGACTTTTTGCACGGTAATTTATACAATTTTCAACGATGTTCGCTCGATGTGGACATGTTAATTATCATCCATCAATATGAATAAAATTGTTCTCCTATTGCTGTTGTATGTCCAACTGATGCTTTTGGGTTTGGGTGGTTAAAGAACTTATCCCGGCCTATACCGTCAAATTTCGGCCTTTATGTGGCCTTTCTCTGAGAAATTGTGGATTGTTTCTGGTTCCTTTTTCATGTCAAATGAAGACGATCCTATTCTGGTTATTTTGACTCATCAGTGAACAAAACTCGTAGCCTCTCATCAGCGCCCCCATGCTCGTGCTCTTATGCCCACAATTGTTTTGCGATTTAAGGTGAGTTAAATAAAATATGGTCATCTAGCATACAAGCCCATCATATGAAGTGGTTACCTTATCGCTTGTGTGGATACCAGCCCTCCAGTAAACTCACTTTGAATCTGGGTGGCATTAATGAGTGCTTTGAGAACAAAAATCTCTTATGACAGTAAATTTTGAAATGATTTGGATCACTTTTGTGACAGTTACTGCCAATAATGTGCTACTCTTTACAAATCTTATTTTGCCCTTTTGAAAATTTTGCGGCATGCGTGGTAGCGTTTTCGACCTAAGAAAACGTTGTTTGTTGTGGTAGCATCAGAATTCCACGTTATGACATTATTTTTTGAGTAACCCTCACCCCCACTCCTCGCAGCGGGAACAAAAACTAGATTTTGTTTCTAATGATCTTATCATAGTGACCAAATTTAAAGAAAACTTTGATTTTTTATGTCCGTCTGTGTGTATGCCTGTCTGTACGTCCGCGATTTCGTTCTCCAACGATTACTCAAAAACGCCTCAAACGATTGCTCCCAAATCTGGCCGCGACTTTAATTAATAAAAGTCCTTTCGAGTTGAAAAGGTTTTGGTGACGATCGGACAATATGGGGTGGAAAAGGGTGGGGGTGCACAAAAAAAAATGTGATACGAGATATAAATTCGATACCACCAGTCCTTATGTCTAAA
The DNA here is from genome assembly GCA_951848785.1 of Callosobruchus maculatus. Taxonomy (NCBI): domain Eukaryota; kingdom Metazoa; phylum Arthropoda; class Insecta; order Coleoptera; family Chrysomelidae; genus Callosobruchus; species Callosobruchus maculatus. Next base: position 950,306 of record CATOUR010000057.1, read on the forward strand.
GCGATATATCACGTGTTAAATTTTTCTGAAACGGAGGCTAAAAAGGATAAATAAATTGAAATACTCGAATGTCATCAACTGCTGATTTGTGCACTGAATTGTTTGATATGGGAAAACAAAGAAAGGGGATGAACAACGACCACTTGAGTCGAGGAAGTTGCTAAAATGAGGTCTACCTCCTTCAACGTCCACATTTTTTATGATGCAATGGTATCAAATTTGACGACAAATGTTTATGCGTTTGCTAGGTATACTACATTCGACTAATTAAGCAAAAAAATCAACTAGTTACCTCAATATATTATAACTCTGTAACCCATAATTTCTTGCACGTCAAGAATTGAGAAGAAACTAAGAAAAAATTCAGAATTCGTAAACTAAAAAAAATCTATAATCTATATTGGGGTAACTCAGATACTTCTTTGTGTGCCCTATCTCCTGGCTTCCGGTTGACATTACTTTTTGACCCATCCTCTATAGACAATTTTTATTTCCAGCTTTTGTTTCTCTTCATTTTCTTTCATCAGTTAAAGTCAAATAGAGCTGGTTAATGAGGTATGCTCCGAGAATATGTGGACAGTATTGTGTTAAGCCACATGTCGTCATTAGCTGTAACTCGCCCGATCTCGATAAACTTTGACCCAACGTGGGAAGATCAGCGGACGTGTTTGCCTAAAAATCAATCAGTTTCCGTATTGAGGTCGGAAGTTCGGACAAAACGAACCAGTAATGGAATTAGGGCGAAGTTTGAGTAAATCGGACTATTGTCAGCTGCACGTGCGGGTGGAACATTGAATTTTAACCAGAAGAAATATAGTCCAGACCATTTATATTATCATGTGCGACACAACCAGCTCTTATATAGACTATATAGAGTGGTTCTTAAGCATTGAACGCCTTAATTATCTCGGCAATGGTTTGCGCGATTTTTTAGGTGTGGGAGTTTTGCAAGACGGCCAGTCTTACAATGGTATTTACAATGTTGTCATACCTACTGTTTTTCCGGAAATATTATAAAATTTGTTATTTCGAATTAATTACCCTGTATATTTCTACCTTTTTGAAAAAAATTCTGACTGTTTTTTGTATAATATTTCCTATACGTAATTTCGGAGAAGTAAATTTACATTGCATCCGCCCAAGTTAAAATATACTACTCGCAAATGAAATCCGAACACTGAGAAAAAAGGTGTTGCGGTTGATGAAATGTGGTAGAAATAAATACAGTAATAAATGAACTAATTTGCCATAATTAGTTTATAAAAAAATACGACAGATCAGTAATGGGTGGGCCCTCCACGTTGACGAATGCACTCCTCCTAAATCGCCTATATATCGACCCATCCAATCCCACACTTTTTCAGTTGACGACAAATCGGGTGATGACGAAGGCCATGGGAGTACTCTGACCTCAGCTCTCTGTAGGAACCTCTCACATTTTTGTCAGAATTGTAATATATTTGGAGGGCTCTCATTTTTAGGGCTATCTTATAAAGTTTTATCAATAAACTGTGATACGTTTTATTTTTTTCATTTTTCATTGAGAAAATTCTGAATTCATGATCCTAAAATAGTAGCAAATGGTATAGATATATACCTATAATACTCCATATTGTAATTGTCTGGATAAGAAGGCTTTCCGTTTTTGTGATAGAGCACTGATATGATGTACATAAAATCAAACCAACTTATCTTTATACGTCATTTGTCTACCAAAATATCTACAAGAAACCAATCTTAAAAGATAGAATAGTTATATTATGGCCTCACGTTATGAAGTCTTAGAGCCTAAAAGATTTAACAAAGCTTTAAGAACGGAAGAGCGAGTATTTATCGGAGGCTTAACAGAGACTTGCTCAAGTACTTGTGGCTTTAAGGCTAGCTTTCACGAAAGCCGTGACAGCTCTCGTAAGTGTGGGCCCTCCCGGCTGTGAGGAGGTTATCTCATTGTCTTAATGAAGACCTTAAGGCAAGTTTGCTTTAACAGGACAGTTGTACCAGCCTTCTGTAGGCTCGGATAAAACTGAAAATGTTTCTTGGGGTAGGCAACTGCGTGAGTTGTTACCGTCATTACTGGTCGTTGAACAATACACTACTAATCTGAGGTTACGAGAATGCCGTCTTCATGTTATTGTAGTTTTGAGTGTATTTTATTTGAACTTTTTTTCTCGACTCCACAAGTTTTGTGATTATGTAACCTATAACAACTTTATACACGAATGTCAGTCACCTTACTATATCAAAACTAAGTTTGTTAACATTTGCTTCAACAAGTCATGTCCGTTTCTCATTAACTACGGATGTCAACGGCACTCAAAGTTATTTTCATTACCCTACCCATTACACCTGCGTATCTAACAAAGGAATATTTTTGGCTTTACAACATACTCCACTTTATCTACCTGTATGCACATGAGTGTCCCTCTCCACTTTTCCGCGGCATTTAGCGAGGCTTGAATTTGTTTGACACTAAAGTGGTCGCAGACATGTCAGAAGTTTAATTAAAACGAACTTCCTTTCATAACATTTTAGCGTATTCAAAACAACTCAACTTTTATAGGGGCAGTTTGCGGTGTAAAGTTGTTATATATAGGCACCAGAAGCTCAGGTTTTGTTTTGTAAAATAAACATACGTTGAAAACGATTAGATCGTAGTTGAACGGTCATAGATAGCAAGCACTTCAAAAACTTTTACGCTGTTTGGTAAATACCTGTTGTAGCGATTGCTATTACGCACAATCCAAGTCGCCTTTGCAACCTACCCTACGGTCAGCGGTGGAAGTGGGATGAGAATACCCCATACACAGAGTTTACCACATAAAAAACAAAAACCAAAATGAAGTTAAGTTAACTGTTTCAGTACTTGCCGCATATTAAGATGATATCAGTTTATTGTTTTCCCATAGCATCCCCTTGCAACCAAGTCATCGCCCGCCCGCCCGCAAAGAGCATCCAGCACAAAATTTCTCACCAAATTCAGAATATTGTGGTAAGCGAATTATACAATTTCTTTGTGTTATACTTTTTGGTCAGCTGATTTGAATTGATGCAATCATACGATTTCAAAAGTCGCCGAGCTTCAAAATTAGTTTTTTAGATAATACGACATTTCTAAAAAAAAAATTTCTACGAATAGACTGTCCATACTTCAACTTATTCTTGTTTCGTTTATGATTGTCTGCATCAATCTGTGACATTACCATCGTATTGTTTTTTTATAATCGCATTATTCAGAACTTTTGTACTAAGTGTTCACTCCGTTGAGCAGTCTTCCCCTCCTTAAAGGTTAATGGAGGATAGGTTAACGGAGGTGACATTTTTTTTTCACTAGAGGACAACCCAGACTAAACTAGAACATTTCACCTATCTTCAAATACGTTAGAGTCCCGCTTATACTTTATAAATTACAAATGGTCTGTTCGTGGTCATTTTAATTGGACCATTTACACATGTTAACGGAGGAGCATGCTTTACAGATATAGTTTTACTTACATTTTTTAGGTTAACTCACAGTAACTGTCTTCCAAATACTGTAAAGTCGCAATAAATCATTCACGTGGATAGCATCTTAGTAGTATAGTATTGCTTCGCCAGTTGGCGCTGCGGTCATAAGCAAACTTTATTTACTTAATAAATCCGTAAACAGAAGAGAAATATTGACGAGACACAATACATTTTATACTGAGAAAACCTAATTTCAAATTTCATCAATAATATAGCCAACCTATGACAATAGTTCAACATGAGCAGTATGACATGAAGTTAGTTCAAAAGGAATGAACAATAAACACAGTAAACAAATTCTTCATTATGTGGAACAACAGGTAAGGAGTCAGCTAACAGGGAAGATTTTACTCCCTTTATTGGTTTTGTTTCCGTATTTTTTCCCTTTGGCTATACCGAAAATATTCAGAATGCTAAAAACTCCACGAATCACTCTCAATAATACTTCTTAGCCCTTAGCTTTTTTTGTATATAGGCTTCCCAACCACACTATCCTATAGACATTGTCTCATTTTAAACAGCCAAAAAATCAGTAAAAGATGATTAGACATCCATAGAGTAACCAAAAATAGAGGTTGAATATCTTTTACATTTTTTTTTTTCAATATAGTTTCACCGCCGCTAACACGATTTTCATAAACTATAGACTTATGCATCTCTACCACGACCCATGTCATGGTATGGAAATTGCTCTACTATCAGTTTAGTGATGAGCTACACACAGAATCGTCTACAACAATATAATTTCAAAAATTACTTTTTGTCTAAGCTAGGACAGCAAAAGTACATTCAGTCATTCCTTTACATGCAACGGATAATCCACTACGAACACAATAAATTTTTCACTTTCACAATCCCCACTTTTGCCAAAGACACATCAACAAGATGGTTTTGCTCAAATTGTCGAAAATAAGAAAAATAAAAATCAATTTAGTAACTTGCAAATAGATACACAAAAATCACGTTTGGCCATGTTTGTATTATAATTTCTTTCAAGATAATTATTTTAGTTAAACTGTCTGGGAGACAAACATCATAAACTGAACCAATACACAGGAATTATTTTCATAAAACTATAAAGGGTTTTCTATGACCAGTGGAAGATACATTAGGAGAAAACCGTATAGGCTCATTTTCAAGAAAACGTCCGATTTTCGATTGTTTTAGAGATGTTTAATTTTCTTTCATTATTTTATCACCACCGACTTCAGCACATGGTTGGTGAATTTACGAGCGCCTGATCTTATGCAGCAAAGTACTAAATACACAGAAGATATAACATTTGTCATCAACCGGTACTTCCAAAAAACCGTAGCGCCATTTGAGAACTGTATTCCAAATTTTGAAGTGACAAATAACTGCTTCTGGTAATTTGTGTCTGATAATTTTTGTGAATGTGTGCCCGTAAGTTTAAAGCCGAAACTTTAGGAAAATATCGAAAAATTATCTCCAAGTAGTTAAAGATGCTACTTTTTTAATTATATAGATACTTGAAATAGAAGAAAATCAATTCTTCTTGTTTTATGAATCGTGTTCACTAAAAAAATAGTTGGCGTGTGTCACGTATGGCATTGTTATGATTAGTTGTAATGATTATAAAGGGTGTCCCACGATAACTAAGACAAGCAATGTATCGGAATTGGGCAGGAGTAGCGAATTATAATTTTGGGGGTTTAAATTAGAGCAAATGTAGTATCTTTTCTTATTACCCAGTGAGGTATTTGTTGTTGATCACGTGACGTCCGGTTCAAGATTTTTAATGGGACACCGTATATATTTGTGACCTTTTGTGTTCCTTCCGATGAAACAATTCCAACAAACTAGCACACTTAGGACCGGTTTCTCAATGTCCAGTTAAATATGTATCTGCAAGATAACAGCAACTGTTAGATAAATTGTTTAAACAATTGAACGCTAAACTTACAAAGTTACGTAAATCTTATCTGACAGTTGTATCCATAGCAACGCTATCTGGCAGATACCTATCTGACACTTTGACTGGACATTGAGATACCGGCCCTTGGGGTCTAAAGTGATTAATTCAAGAGCTACAGGGACTTAAAGGATGGTACCACTACTACTGATCATAACATGTACCCCTACACTTAAACTACTTTGGTAGTGTTTCATAATGGTAGTGGTACAGTCCTTTGAGTACCTGTAGCTCTTGAATTAGTTACTTTTAAACCCCAAGTATGCTAGTTTGTTGGAATAACTTTATCGGGAGAAACACAAAAATTCACAAGCATACAAGGTGTCACATTAAAATTTTGAATCAGAAGTCACGTGACCAAAAATAAATACTTCACTGGGTGACACATTAATAAGAAAATATACTATATTTGCTCTAATTTACACCCCTATAATCATAATTCGCTACTATTGCCCAATTCCAATATATTGCTTGTCTTAATCGTCGTGGGACACCCTGTATATGTTGTTTGCTGTGGTTAAGCTAAGTTGTAATTGGTATTATTTGAAAATCGGATCTTACTTTATATAACTTTATTTGTTTGAAATGAGCTGTAAAGTCTTCTCCTGAAGTATCTTTCACTCGTTATAGAACACCCTCTATATCAGATATCAGCACTAAAACATGGGCTACATATGTAGATTCCGCAACTAAATTCGTCTCGAGTACGCGCGACTAACGAAAGGTTAACAATGAAAATTACTATTACGCCTGTTGAATCGGAGTATAATTCAATACTAGAAAGCCTATTGAAAAACGTTCGTATATTAGGTGGAGTGAACTTAAGACCTCACATCTGCACCACCACTAACCGCCATTCGATGCAACGTTGTTATGCTCTGAATTTGGATTCAGTCAAAATACATTATTGCTTCAGCATAATTTAATTCTAACACCAGTAACCTCCACCTTCGAAGATGAGCCATCCCATATGTTATGTACAGTTAGTAATCCTAACCTCCCTTTAGGTGTCTAGATTCCTCTGAAACTAAACCTTTCTGAGGATAAGTAGCAAGACGCTATGGGCTGTTAAAAATAAGGCCCTTTGTAAATAGAAGAGAGAAGAGAGAATTGAAGAGATAAACTGTGAATAGTGTAAAGTGGTAGGGTTCCATTAAGAAACAAAGGCGGATCACGTCCCAGACTGGTTCGGGACAGGTTCGGATAAAAAATGCATCCCCAGTATGATTAAGGGCGTTCACGCTATATAAATCTTGATTTAACCTGATACTGAAATCAGTTTATATAAGAATTTACATCCGGCAAACGCCCGCAATCATAGTGCAGATGCGCTTTTTTCCGAACCCCTCCGGAACGTACCCTAAGGTTGTAATGAAAACATTGTACATCCAATCAACGGTAGAACGAAAAGATATGACGCAGTACCGTATAACTTAATTGTAATGATTAGTTTTGTGTTTTGTTGTAGAGACACGATTAGTTTCGTAAATAAGTATTAGGAATAGGTGTTTTTTGTTATAAATGCGCCATAGTTTAAGTTTGCGTAAATTGATTGTCACCAAGGGTTGAGTGGAAGACGCTTTTGTGTAAACACCCCATTGAGGTTTCCCCAAATTATTATTAGTAGGGCCGGCTTGTCGAGTAAGCATTATGACATTTATGTTGTTGTTGTCATTATTATTACTAAATTAGCAGTATGCAACCAAACCACAAAGACGTTATATGTGCAAATGTTATAATGTATGCAACATCCAACGCCGATGTCAACTTGGTGAGACAGATGATTGAAATTTCCAGACATCCATAAATGCAAATTGCTCAAAATGAGTCCTTTCTAGCTTCTTGGGTTAGCTAAAGCTTTGCACAACCACACCAAAATTATTGGACGGAATCTAGATAAATGTCCATCCCATAGAAACAGAAATACTCACACATATTTGCACCTGCTATTTTGACCATAGACTCTCCTGTTAGAATCATCTATACAACAGCGTGGTTCCTGACATGGCCTGCGAAATATCACCATATATTTTAATATTATAAATTGCGACTGTCCGTATGAGGATCAACCAATTAGTTCTGGCCTATTGCATAGCTCCGAGCTATTAAATAGAAATGTGTTTTTTCGATATCTTATCATAATATATACTTTAATATATAACCTGTCTGAAAGTTGCAGTAAATATTCCGAAATATGCGAGAAGAATTTGACGTGACGAGGTTTCAGTTTAATCAAATCCTGATCTACCAGTGGAATTAAATGCAGTGGTATCAAATGCAGATAATTGAAGAAAGTCGACAATGGATCTATCGCATGAAATTCATCGTTTCTGTCACTTGGTGGTGGATGACCGTATACAAGGAGTAACTCTTCACGGACGATAGCCAGTTTTATTTGCCACGTAAATATTTTGCAAATAAATAAACTAATTAAACTAATTCCACCTATTTTGAATGGAAAATAATAATTATATGCTTATGCATAGATTTGAATCAAGTCAACTATATTCCGAAAAGATAATAGAATTTTTAATATAACAAAAAGCATCTTTATCAATAATTAGAATAATCGCGATGTATAGGTAACTAAGCTGTCAATAAAAAATAAAGTAAACTGCAAAACGAATTCATACCCGTTTTTCAGATATTGCGAAAATTCACAATTTGCACGACATAAAAGCCGTACTTATTCCAATTATAAAATACCAGTTTGTATCTAAAATTATTGTAAATAATACCGAAACCAATAATGCAGCATTAAATGATAGTATGATGAGATGGTAACTATATTGGTACTTTGTTGCCAAATTGTGACAATCCACATTTCTTACACAAGCCTTAACTCCAGATGCATTGTGCACTTTTGTAGGCAATTGCGGCGCTGCTGCATGTATATGACGTGTCTTTGACTTATACTTTTTTATATTTTTTGAGTGAAGCTTTTTTAAAGAATAGGTAATTAGCATTTGCAGAGAAGACGTAATGATTACAACAAAAACAAGGAAATCTATTTATGGACTCAGTTTTTTTTTCAGAAAATGTACCTTTATTCATGTGCTGTTATTTGCAGATTACTTAGCTATTTTGCGGTTTACAATATTGTTTGTTAAACCTTTACACAGTGCTCCGAGGAATTTTTTTTCGCAGTTATAAGGCTAAAAATTGCGTTTTTGTTATTTCAGCGCCAATTACTGTTTATATTACTACAAAATCAATGATTCTGAGGACGTAGTAAATTAATAAGTTCCTCATAGTTTCCTAGACATATTGAGTCCTAGAGACTTCCATTAAAATGCAACCTCCAAACGAAAACTCTAATAGAACAAAATTTTATTCTTCTACACCAGGCACATCCCAAGATAGTATCAAGTACCCATTCGTACCATGAACTGGTTATAAATGTGGTAAACACAGGCAATAATGTTGCATCTAAGCTCTAAAAGCATACCTGATCTCAGCTCAGAGAGTACAAAGCTCTAATTGAGAGTTTGGCAAAAAGTTGTCGTCGTATTTCTAGTTTGTGTTATGGGTACTTGAATATCATGATTAGTCATAAAAAGTATCGGTTAACCAACACTTCGGTATAGGGTCTCAAAATTGTTCAATTTTGAAAGAAAAAATCAAGTTCCAATTTTAGTTGATTTGTCTTAAAGAGTCGCTAGGTAATCAAACAGGGCATGCAAGCCACGTTATAAAATATCTTGTATGCGTAGATTTTCACTCATGTACAAATAAGACGTCACAAATCATCTAGGACTAAAATTAAGCATGATATTTCCAGTAAGCACACTATGGATCGATCATGAACGTACGTATGCTGAAGCTAAAACTGTAGCTTCTGTATTGTAGATGATAAGAATGAACGCGCAAGTTAAGATCCAGTGGGTTGTGGCAGCTGCCATAATGGATTTCTGCTTCACTTGGACGCCTAAAGTGCAACTTTTTTAAGTAGGATTCTTTGGATGCATGATGACACCATATATCACTGAAAATATATGGATGCAAAATACTTTATAATGTGGCATGCATGTTCTGCTTGCTTGAATTTTTAAGACGAATCCATTTTAAATTAAAACTTGAAGTTTCCTTCTAAAATTATTTAATTTTGAGACTACAAACCGAAGTTTTGGTTAACGGATTACTTTTTATCACTCATCATGATGTAATAGCACATTATTGAAGTACCCATAACATAAATTAGAAATCCGATGGCAAGCTTTCGCAAAACTCTCTGTTGAAGCCTTATACTTCCTTCTTCTTAAAGGGGTGATACACATGCGAGCAAGTACGCGTACTTATGGCTCGATGACCTTTTTTGCCTGTTTGTCACCGTAAGTACGCGAACTTTTAAAACCGACGCGCAAACCGCCGGCGATCCAACTGGTTTAAAATCTTGCTCGTAGGTTGTCTCGACTCGTACTGCAAGCCGCGAGCCACCACTTTGTTTGGGCAGGCCATCGATGCGTAACGCTTGTTGTGTGTGGCGTTTGTTAAGTTTTGTTTATTTAGGAAAATTATCAAAATGAGTGATTTCAGCTTCACGTGTGTCACCGACGTCGAGCCGAGTAAGTTCGCGAAGTTAAAGGTCACTTAAAGTTCGTACGTGTGTCACCAACTTTAGGATGACGTCCTTCTTCGGAGGTTGGCAATCATCAAGGCAATTCTATTTTTTGATGTAGCTGCGCTGAACAGGTCTATTGAACTACAATGGAACCAGTCGCGGAGATTCTTCAACCATGATATGCATCGTCTCCCAACCGATCTTTTTCCCTCAATTTTTCCCTGCATTATCAATCTCAATATCTCATATCTACTTCCCCTCATCACATATCCCAAGTAACCAAGTTTCCTTTTTTGAATGTTAAAGACCAATTATGGATCTTTTCCTACTCGCATCAGCACCTCATGGTTCGTAACTTTGTCCATCCACGGAATACGGAACATGCTCCTATATATCCACATCTCAAAGGCATGCAGCTTTCTTATATTATATTATATCTTATATTATTGAACTATCGGAGAAGCAATTTTATTGCCTGTGTTTACCACATTTACAGCAAGTTTATGGTATCGATGGATAACTAGAAAGATGGTCATGTTCTTACCGCAAAGTGCATGATTAATTATTTGGTAACTTTCAAGATAAATTCATTTCTTTGTATCATTTCTTGAATTCGTTTTGCGACACATGGTGATGTTGATACTATCTCTCTAAGTATCTGACACATGATACCTTCTTTAAGTCGATAGCATATTTTCCAAGGACTAATCCCAAAAATTTCAAAATCCGATAATAAAATTTTGTTTTATTAGTCTTTTCGTTTGAAAATCTGCATTTTAGTGAAAATCTCAAAAATTCTATTTATCTTGGAAATGATCAGGAATTGGACACGGTATTGTGGTCAATTTATTAGCTTATCACCTCTACTATTACCTCCACTCAAATGAGCAAAATGTTTCGACCGCATATTGTCTGATTGAGAAACATACAGAATCAGCTCATATCATAAATGTTTCTAGACCTTAGCGTTGCATATTTTCTAATTAAAAGAAGTTAATTGAGATAACTATATCAGGTTTTAACGGATTGGGAAATATGTATGGAGAATGGACTCGTAGTAAAATAAGTGTTTCTGCATCTTGACCCAGCTCAGTTTGTAAGGAAACAGCTACTTAGAACGAAGTAAAAAGATGATTCATATTGTCACGACGGCCTCTTTTTCTTCACCCAGGGAATCAAACTCGACGTAACTTTCACCGTTTTACTTCAGAACTTAATACAATATCTCTTAACCTTATCTCAACTAGATCTCAACTCAACTGACTCCTGCCACGCTACTCGTGGTGCCTTATATACTTCATCGAACCATCTAGAAGATTCCAGACACCCAGATGACATTCGAGAATGCCGATCTGTCAGTCTAGAAAATTCCAGATGATTCGATGACGTTTACACATCAAAAAAAATCTAACCTAATCATTGTGAAATAAACATTAACAAATCCAAATAAGCAATGTAATATACAGGATGTTACACTCTTCCCCCCTTAGCGTTCGGCGTCCTCGACGAACAGTTCGCTTCGATCCTTGTATGGCCACAGGCGATCGCTATGGACGATCTTCGGTTTTCCACTACCCATACGTATCCTGTAGACTACGTCGTTGAGGCGCTTCATCACCACGTAGTGCCCCTCCCAATGGCGTTGTAGCTTCGGACATCTACCCCTTCTCCGTCGTGGATTGTAGAACCATACCAGATCACCTTCGACGAACTTTGGGCTATTTGCTTTCAGATCGTATCTGGCTTTCATTCTGTCGCTGGCAGACTGGATGTTTCCTCTAGCAGACTCATGGATATCCCAGAGCGTTTCCTGAAGCTCGCTCACCCATTCGCATGGAAGAGGGCGTTCCGTTTCTGGGGGTGGACCAAGAGCTAAGTCCAGAGGCAGCCGCAGTTCTCGACCAAAAATTATCTTCGCTGGGCTCAACCGAGTTGACTCGTTCACCGCTGATCTGTAGGCCAACATTCCCAGAGGAATCTTCGTATCCCAATCAGACTGATGTTCGTTAACGAATTTTGATAGGTAATCTAGGATTGTCTTGTTGAAGCGTTCCACCATACCGTCGGACTGCGGATGAAGAGCAGTTGTTCTAGTCTTCCGAATTCCGAGTTTGCTCATCAGCTGTATGAAGACTTCCGATTCAAAGCTTCGTCCCTGGTCTGAATGTAGTTCATTAGGAACTCCGAATCTGGACACCACGTGTTCTAAAAGAGCCTGTGCCACTGTGCCTGCTTCTTGATTGGGCACAGGAATTGCTTCTGGCCATTTAGAGAAATAATCCATTACAACAAGCAGATACTTGTTCCCAAGGCTGGTTTCCGGCAAAGGACCCAAAATGTCTATGGCGATTCTCTCAAACGGCGATCCAACGTTGTACTGCTGCATGCGTGATCGTTGACGAATACTTGGACCTTTTCTTGAGTTGCAGACATCGCACGTGGAACAGTAATTTTCAACATCTTCGCGACAGCCAACCCAGTAAAATCTCTCCTTGATTCTTTCCAGGGTCTTCCTGATGCCAAAGTGACTCCCAGTGCTACTATCATGTAGTTGTTCCATAATTGCTTTCCGTAATTTCCTTGGTACTACAAGTTTTTCTTTAGCATGTCTGCCATCAGTATCCTCCCAGATTCGATACAGGAGGTTACCCCTTACCTTTAGTGAGTCCCATTGTGCTAGGTAGGCTTTAGTGATGGGACTCATAGTACTTATTTCCTGTTGATTAGGCTTGTTTCCATTTAATAGCGAATGAATAACTAACCCTAGCTCAGCGTCTTGTGACTGAGCTTGCTTGAAGGTTTCTAGTGAAATCTTGGCTCCTTCCAATTCAAATGCTTCTATTCTTAATGTGTTTATGTCGAATTCTCGTTGTTTCTCTTCTTTCGAGCAGTGCTTACAGTCTTCATCACAGGGCCTGCGTGACATAGAATCGGAATTTCCGTGTTGCTTTCCTGGACGATGACGAATTTCAAAGTCATAGCTTTGGAGGTATTCAATCCATCGAGCATCTGGCCTTCTGGATTCTTGAACTTCATTAACCACTGCAAAGCTGAATGATCGGTTCTCACGACAAATCTTCTTCCGTACAATAAGTGGTGGAAATTTCCGATCCCTTTCACCACACTGTACAACTCTTTTCGTGTCACACACCAGTTTTTCTGCGCTTTGTGCAAAGTTTTACTGTAGTATCCAATTACCTTTTCGATGCCATCTTGTTCTTGAGATAAGACAGCTCCAACAGCATATTGGCTAGCATCTGTGTCCAAGTAGAAAGTTCCTTCCCTTGTAGGATGAGCTAGTATCGGTGAGGAGGTAAAAGCCGTTTTCAATGCGTCGAAGGCTTCTTGGCAGATGGAGTCCCAATAAAACTTATTACCATTTTCAGTTAAGGCAAATAATGGTTTGGCGATGGTAGAGAAATCTTTCACAAATCGGCGATAATAACTGCACAGTCCCAAAAAGCTTCGTACCTCATGAGTGTTAGACGGTACTTTCCATTCCCTGACAGCCTGCACCTTCTCTGGATCCGTCCGGATTCCGTCTTTGGTTAACAGATGTCCGAGGTATTTTACTTCCCTTTTGAAAAGATGGCATTTCTTAGGGTTTAGCTTCAAGTTCGCTTCCTTAAGCCGCTGGAAAACTTGTCTTAGTCGGAGTAGCTCTTCATCAAAATCCTTTCCAAACACAATAACGTCATCGAGATATATCAGTGCTGTCTTCCAAGATAAACCTTGTAGTACAACATCCATTAATCCTTCGAAGGTACTGGGTGCATTGCATAGACCGAAAGGCATTACTGTAAACTGCCATAGCCCAGCACACGATGCAAATGCCGTTTTCTCTTTATCTTTTTCATCCATTTCAACCTGCCAGTACCCACTTTGCAGGTCCAAGGTGGAGAACCATGAAGAATTTCCAACTGCATCCAAAGTGTCGTCAATTCTTGGTAAAGGATATGAATCCTTTTTGGTAAATCGTTGAGCCGCCTGTAATCCACACAAAACCTCGTTGATCCGTCCTTCTTCCTAACAAGGACTATCGGAGAGGCCCAAGGGCTAGATGATGGCTCGATTACTCCTCGTTTCTGCATATCTTTTACCATATTCTGTACTTCATCAATCCTAGATAATGGAGTTCTTCTTGGGGGCTGCTTAACTGGCTGGGCATCTCCTACATTAATTTTATGACGTACCAGATGGGTTCGCCCTAGGTCATCATTATTTTTAGCGAAAATGGAATGAAATTCTCTTAGTAGCTTCAGGACCTTCCGCTGCTGTTCGGGTCGCAAATGCTCACAGCTTCTATCATACAAATCCTGAAGACTATCTGAGATTTGGGTGAAGTCACTATCATCTTCTTCTTCCGCGCCATCTAGCCTTCGTATCCATGCTACTGGTTCTAGTCTACCCAGTGGCGTACCTTTCTTGATTTGTATTGAATTCCTGGATACATTCACGGCCCTTATTAACATATTTGAAGAATCCGTTATTGTTCTGGCTAATAAAATAGGTTTATTCCAACCTAGCGTAGGATCTGGTTCAAAAACGCATGGGGTAAGGTTATGTTCAAGTGCCTTATGTGCATGTATGGGTATAACAATCTCTTTCTGTGGTGGAATTGTAAAATTCCTTGGTGCCATAACGTTCATTTCCTCTAGATCAACAGCTCGGCAGCTAAATGAAATCTCTTCTGAATCCCCAATGCTTAAGGTATTACCAGTGAAGTTTATTACGCAGCCAGAACTCTGCAGAAACTCAGCACCAAGGATGCAATCATTTGTGACTGAAGCTACTAAAATGGGATGCTTCTTACCGAAACTGCCAATGCGAATCTCTAATTCTTCAACACCCAATACTGGTATACGGTCTCCATTAGCGATCTTCAGCAACATTCTATCCGTTTGCGTGGTTCTGCTTGGCAACTTCCTTCGAATTTCTTGGTATATGTTAGGGCTTTTTATAGTCACATTTGCTCCGGTATCGACTAACATCTTGCATGGTATATTTTCTATGTAACCTTCAACTACTGGACTCTTCTCAATTTTATTAACTTCAATTTCGATGACCATGGGTCTTTCGTCATGATGGCCAGCCAGTTTTTGCCCCCTAAAACTGGCCGGCTCTAGTTTTCCGACTCATTATCAGTATTAGCACCTGCATGCGACAGCCTACTCGAAGGTGCCCCTTCTGCCCACATCTCCAGCACGTAAACTTCTCAGGTCCTTCTAGATTTGTGCGAACTGGGTTTCTTTGGAAGGTACCACCTCTTCTTCTTGGAGTGAACGCTGTTCCGCTGACTTCTACTTCATCATCTTGTTCTAGAGAGCGCACCCTCCGTGACATTCGCGTAGCTTTTGTGGCAGCTTCAATTTCTAGAGCCTTGACCAAAGCGTCTTGTAAGGTTCTGGGACTGGATAGTCTTACGATTCTCTGGACGTCAAGGTCTGCAATTCCTTCGACAAACTGACGAGCAGCGACGTATTCCTGTGTCTCGATGGGACTGCTGACGAATGCTCGTTTAGCTAAGCTTTGGACTTCGTATGCAAATGTGGTTAAATCTTCCTTCGCTTGTTGTGTCCGGTTATGCAACTGGCCATGCAACAGCTCTGTTAAGTGTGCATCTCCAAAGCGTAACTTTAGTGCAGATGTTATCTTATCATAGTCACGTAGGTCTGATGCGCAGAGATTTTCCAAAATAGCTGCGGCAGAGTCTTTTAGCATGGATGTCAGCACACAAGCTTTTTCTTCATTTGACCAGTTATTCATACGTGCGATATTTTCAAATTGCATATAATAAATGTCCCAGGACGTTTTGCCATTGTACGGATAGGGCTTTGCTACTACGCCACTGTGTCTATCAGGAAAAGCGGGTGGTACAGCTGTTAAACAACGCTCACCTGCATTAAACTCTCGCAGCTCCTCTCTGACCATTTCTTTGACCTGATCTTTCACCTGCTGTAGCTGTTCCTCCACGTGCTTCTGTGATGTCACTAGCTCTTCCACCTGCTTTTGTGATGTCGCGAACTGTGCCTCTATTGCACTAATGCGTTGGTCTTGAGTTTCTAGTGCCTGGCTTACCGCTTGCTTCTGCTCCTCCAGCCTAGTCATCACAAGTTCCTGTCCACTCTTCAAATCTGCGACTGCCTCATCCTGGTGTTGCTTTAGCTTTTCTTCTAGGTTTACAACTGCCTCGTCCTGGTGTTGCTTTAGCTTTTCTTCTAGGTTTACGACTGCCTCGTCCTGGTGTTGCTTTAGCTTTTCTTCTAGGTTTACGACTGCCTCGTCCTGGTGTTGCTTTAGCTTTTCTTCTAGGTTTACGACTGCCTCGTCCTAGTGGTGCTTTAGTTTTTCTTCCAGGTTCACGACGGTTGCTTGCGTAACGGCTGCCTGGTTGTCTAAGCTGGTTCTCATTTCGGCTGTTTGTTCGATGCTGTTTCTCATATCTGCCTTCATTTCTTGTATCATAGCCATCAATGCACTCATTTCGGACGCCATAGCTCTTGTAACTGGCATTAACTGACGCTGTACTCACTTCTTCTTTCCTTTTCCTAGCTTGATTCGATGGATAATCCCACACTTCCGACACCAATTGTCACGACGGCCTCTTTTTCTTCACCCAGGGAATCAAACTCGACGTAACTTTCACCGTTTTACTTCAGAACTTAATACAATATCTCTTAACCTTATCTCAACTAGATCTCAACTCAACTGACTCCTGCCACGCTACTCGTGGTGCCTTACATACTTCATCGAACCATCTAGAAGATTCCAGACACCCAGATGACATTCGAGAATGCCGATCTGTCAGTCTAGAAAATTCCAGATGATTCGATGACGTTTACACATCAAAAAAAATCTAACCTAATCATTGTGAAAGAAACATTAACAAATCCAAATAAGCAATGTAATATACAGGATGTTAAACACTATCCAAATGTGTCACATTTCCAATCGGATTTTGACAGATTTAGAAATATATAGGATGAACTCATTAAATAAGCGTTTTCGTACTTTGACGAGAGAGTCAGGTGGCTTCTATATTTCCTAAAATAGCAGCCACATGTGTTTATATGAAATTTGAACTTCAACGCTCCATTTATGATGATATTATAACATGTACCTACACTTCAAGGAATTTGTATTAGTTCAATGTTGAAAAATGACCTCCATTAATGATTATATCATAACAAGTACCTACACTTCAGGGAATTTGTATTAGTTCAATGTTGAAAAATAATAATAGTATACTTTAAAACAGCTTCGAAAGATAATCTAGTCAAGAGTTATTCCTAATATTGTTCATAATTTGGCAATGATGCGTCCAGCCCTCCATTGCAATGGCTACGTCCCTGCTCTGCTGGTCTTTTAAATTATAAATAAGCCTCCCAGATCAGGACGCTGCAGCACGAAACAATATATCGCAGATAAAAGCAACCGCAGCACCGTATACACCCGTCCACATCAGAAGTGGGACAAACAGGGAAGGACAAAGCTCACACAGACTTCTTTGAGTATGTGTATCATACGTGAATATGTACATAGAAAAGCCTTTCCTTTTCTTCACTTGTTGGCGATGCGTGGGTATTTTCTTTCTACAGGACCTTCTTTGTTTGTCCTGTTTTTGAAGATTTCTGTGAAACAGCTAATGATACGTGTCATTACCATGAATTCGGAAAGCTGCATTAGATTAAGCCGTCCACTACTAGAAACTGTACCTTCCATGTTGTCTCTAGAATGTCAGGTCTTTAACAACTTGAACCAAAAATAGCAAAACTAACGAGAAGCGACAGCAGGCATCTTTGATCTTCCTTTAATGTCAAAGGCGAAAGGCAACATTTTCGATGGCCTTGTATGCTCTCGAAATGACATGTTATGCTGCTGACAATGGACTAGTATGGCAAAAGAACCTTATCATATTTTTTCGCGTTTTATTTGGGCACGGCAAAACCAGGAAAATGAGCCTAATATTCGAACCCCTCTAGCACTGTGACGTCATGGCCCTAGAGGACCAATCGGAAGACAGATATGAGTACCGTGTTGCCTTTCTACTTGAACTAAGGTCATACGTCAACCGGTCACTTCACATTCGTTGTGGGGCGTCTTCGATTCGAGACAGGAAATGTCTAAGGTTAGGTTTAACTTCTTCCAAATGTACAATTCACAAAACAAAGCTTTCTTTGTGTGACACAGTCAAGAGATGAAACCCACAGGACATTCTCTTGATAGAAGACAAATCGCAAAACAGTGGTTTGTTTGATGAAAATTGGGTTAATACCGTGATTTGTGAGTTGACAAAGCAACACTGCACTATTAATGCATGGGGCGCTTCCCACTGAATGGCTAAATTCGAATTCCTTATTTAAACTTCAACATGGAATTACTAGTAAACAAAATGAGTAACAAAATGGATCAGTACACCTATTTTTATATACAATAAAAACAAATCGTCGCCGGGCGTGTAATACCTCTAATGTGTATAATTGCAAATTTTACAGGAGAGCTCAAAAACTACATTATTAGAGAAAATATGTAAAGACATCGGAAATAATTATATTAGTGATGATTTATATACATTTCTAACATGATGTATTACTGAAAGAGGCTAAGGGTATTTCATCCAAAATTCGTGAAAGCAAGTCGCATTGGAGTATTTTGCTTGTTTTTTTTGAATATTACATTGGAGGTATTTATCATTTTACGGTAATATCAAGATTCAGAAGTTAGGGATAAGGTATTTGTAAAGAATGCAAAAGACATGTTTGGCATCTAGATATTATATTGATATCATATAAAAACGCAACAATATGAACTCATTAATTTCTCCAACCTTAGCGTTTATTTTTTTTTCTTATTTTCATGTGGCAATGCATCGTAAAATGGATGATGATCTTTTTCTATAACTCCCTTCAGTTCTTGCAAATGGTTGTATTTTTCACTGGATATTGGTAGTTGTTTCTTATAAAGTGGCATAGTGTAAGAAGCAATTCCTTGAGGACATCTTATATTAGGTAACTCTTGCCAATTTTGAGAGTAATCCAAAGTATATAAAACTTTGCCATCTGGCAGATATTTTATTTGGCGAACATCCACTACGACGGGGTCTCCTACACGCTTCCCTGGCCTGATAGACTGGAAATTAGAAGCCATTTCGTATTTTTTGAAAAAAGTGTGATCTAGAACTTTTATTTCGTAAGGAAGACTTGGACGAGCTAGCCGCATTCTTGCCACGTAATCAGTCGGTGAGTTAATGGGAGGATGGAAGTAATGTTCTAAGGCTGAGTGTACGGAATCTGCACTTGACTAAACCTTATTGCGGTTTTGATAGTTGCAACCGTCAGAAATTAGAACAAACGATCGAATTTTATTCTGTTCCCTCAACTTGGACAGCAAGTAATCTATTACACATGACGTAAACTCATTCGACGAAACTCCACCATTGGCCTCGTGCCATACATACAGTGCAACCTTTTTGTCGTTCAACACATAAATAGTAAAATTATGTGGTTGTAGCTTCAGCTTATAGTAGCTCTTTGAAGCAAGGAGTTTTGGACATGTCAAAACACTGAAGATCCATGGTGAGAACTAAATTCTCCTCATTTGCACTAGTCTTCAGAAATGCTTTTCTTTCTCTGCCAGCCTTTTCTTTTTCGCGATGATCATTGTATTCTACTTCAGAAATATTTCCACATTTAAAACCCACACAAGTGTCACATTGATCTTTCCGAGGTTTGTGGATGGAAACTTTTTCATCCCTCAAAATACATTTGAATGCTTTCAAATGTGTTGCTTCTTTTCCATTTTCTGTACACCATGTCTTGTACACTCTGTACATATTTTGTTTTGAAGCAAAAGCATTATCAACATACTGTCTAGACGAAGATGCTCTACAATAGTGTGAAGGTACTTTTGGTATTAAATTGAGCCAGTCGATAACTGTGTTTCTCAAAGTCTGTTGCTGGATCCTTTGACGAGTTGCTTTTTTGTTACCAGTTTCCACAATTTCAGAGGAACCTATATCATCTGTAGATGATTCAGATACCAGCCTATCTTCTTTAACCCATCTTTTTACACAGTCTTCACCCAAACTTAACGTATTCAAGAACATTTTGTGGCAGACTTTCAACCTTTCTCCATTTTGCTTTGTCAAGTAGTAGTAATGCCCTTCATTTTTCTTAAAATCGCTACTCTTATCCTTTGTCTCCCTTCTTCGTCTGCGAATTGGCCTGGTGATAATCAGATTTCGGATGAACAGTTTTTTCTCATTCCAAGTATTGAGCTTCCATAATTTTCTAAAAATATTTTGTCTGTCCTCATCTGTGATTGAAGCACACAAAAAGGATTTCTTTGTTATTTTTGCTATTGCTTTGTGACTGCATCTTGCCTTTATAGTTTTAGCTTCTCTTGCAGTACGTGTAATATATTTTTCCTTATTTCTTCTATATCCCTCGTAAGCCTTACCTCGAACCCTTTTTAACTTTGTTTCTAGCCGGTTCACTCGTGATCTCTTTGGAATGGGCTCGGAATCAATATCGTTTTCTTCAGTCTCTATCAGTTAGTCAGAATGGGTATTTCCTGATTGACTTCTTTCTTCTTCGCATTCTATCGCTTCTTCTCTATTTTCAAGATCTTCAATGGCCTCATTTTCCACTTCTTTATTTTCTCCTACGATATAAGGGCCTCCAATACATTGGAAATCAGTCTCGTTTCCAACATTTTTCATCACCTCGGTTTCTCCTGAAGCATGAAGGATTCCTGAATATTTCTTCCGAGGTCCTCGAGCTCTTTAGCTTCTCCGATGCTCTCCACATTTTTACTAAGATCAAAGATTATTTGATCTGCAGCTGCAGTATCCTTTTCAGTCAATTCTTCCATGATCGTTTCGTTCGTATGCAGGTATCCATATGTCAGATCATCATCTACTCTATCCAGTATTCCATCGAAGCTAACTACATAACGTTCTGTAACAACTGCTGTTGGTGAGTCTGGTTGAGGTGAACAATCTTTTGGGGCACTGCTGCTTGTCTGCAGCATGTTCATAATTTTTCTTGTCCTTGAAGACATTTTCTCTGAAAACAAAGTGAAATATCGAGTTCAACAAATTGGCAAAAAATATTTTTATACTGTACTAAAAAAATATCCGTAGAATTACAGAAATAGATGCAATCTAAGTTAATAACTTAACTTAATCCAGAAACATCTTCTCCAAACAACTATTAATTGTTTCTTAATTTTTTGAATTATACAGTTACTTTTATTTTAAAAGTAGTAAGCTGAGTAAAACAAACCACCGCGCCAACATTTCCGGTCGCTCCACAGCAAACAAGCAAAATTTTCATTTAAAAAATAAATACTCTTACCTTTTTGATGGTTTGTCCCGTCCAAAATTCACTTTTAAGGGTAATTAAACTTAGAAATTTTATGAAATAGAAAGCAAACGTGAGCCAACTGTCAAATCCCTTCAGCATGACTAGGTTATGAAATATCACCAATGTGCAATCCAGTACCGCGCGAATATATCCAATGTACCAGATGAAGCACATTGGAGTTATTCGATGCTTGGTAGATAACACTAATGTATACCTAACTGCACATCGGATATGTTCCTGTCTGTCCAGTATTTAAGCATGTGTTACATTGGTGATTGAAAAAGTCGCTGTAAATAGACTTTCAGTAGATCGTGTTACATTAGATATTTTGCTAGAGGATGCGGCTATCTCCAATGCATCTTTCAGCGCAAAAATCTATATTTGGGTAGGTATGTCACATTGGAGATATTGGACGCCCAACGACGAAATACAATTAAGTTTTTGTTCCCAAACTCATGATACCAGTCCATGGTAGTAGGTGAGCTTGATATGACAAGAATACGGACATCCGAGGTCAACCAATAACTTCAGACTGACACCGGACTAAAGGCAATTGACTGTAAAACAGCATATTTGGAGTATGCGCATACACTGTGTGTCAGTTTTGTTATTCTGTGAATTTGAAACTTTGCAATCAGGTACTTGTGAACTATTGTTTCATTTTCTGTGTTGCTTCTTAATGTATGATATCTTGGGATCCTGTATGTGGTTTGTGTATGCTGTGTGATGATTTGAACTATTATGCGGAAATTCCATAGGAAGCTATATCTTCTGAATTGAGTGCTACCAATGGGAGTTACAGCTTTAGGATCGGAGAACTTTCATACCAATATCCTCTGTGTCTACTTGGCTAATGTACTCGATAGACAGAGAGATAGTTTAATTCATTACATTTTGACAAGCATTTCAAATGTGACACGTTGTAGTATAGCAATATATAAAAACAAAAGTTAATCAAATAAGTAATAAAACATACATTGAAATATGCATACATTTCTCAGAAATTTACCTAAAAAAGCTACAATACAGTCATTTCAGGCTTGTGACAGCTTAAGGGTCCGGGGTGTAGCGCGCGAAATTGAGAATCCAAGAAAAGACGTATTTCCATGTTAGCGAGGAGGCGTGGTAGCCTGTTCCCCTTTTCCAGTGTGCGTGTCTAAGATAAGGGGAGATAAGTCAAAACATCCAAAAGAAAGGTCAAAAGGTCCAAAGGTAAGGTCCAAAGGACACTATAAAAATGAATTTCGCATTTCTAAGCTCCTGACGTTACCTTTAAACCTACGGTAAAGATTCAAAAAGCAAATTAAAGAAGAAAGCTTGCGCTATATCGCCTATTTTGCCTTTTTTGATATCGTGTTTGGTTGTTAAATTACAGACAGAATGTATGACTTAGCATTGCGAGTTTTTTTGCACACTAAAAAACTTTTTAGAGAAAATCGCAAATAGTTGTCATTCATTAAGGTCTTAACTATAACCTACTGAAATACTGCGTATGTAGTTTAAAAAACAAGTGAGTTCTGTTCGAAATGGGAATCCGTGTTTTAACATGGCAAATAGATATGTATAACTGCGTATACCCAGGCCCCTTAAGTTGAGCTGATAAAATGCATTTCTCAGCAGAAAATCTTTTACACGCTTTTTAAATAGACTGAGCGGAAGAAAATTGTCAGCTTCTGGAAGGAGGTTGTATAAGCCAAATTGAGGTGATTTATTTTTTTCTGGACTTGTCTAGTCTAAATCTGGATATTCCTTCAGACCGGCTGAGCGAGTCTCATAAGAATGAAAATTCGAATTTCAATTGAAGTTATGTCTGTGCTTATGATTTTAAAAATATGAAGTTTGGTTTACAATGCTCCCGAAATTAGCTTTACAGCCTTTTCTGCAGCCTAAATATAACAATATAAAGCAGCTGCTTAAGATAAGTTTGGTATATTCAATTTTTAGCTCTCACTGACTCACTGAAGTGACTGAAGAGAGCTTATGCAGAGTCTCTGTCTGTCCGTCCGTCCGTCCGTTTGTCCGTATACAAAAGATAGCCGAAACTACAGGTGCTAAAGAAAAACTAAATACAGATTCGGGATCAGCACGAAAAAACTAGTCCGGGAAAATTCTGGTTTTGCCAGCGTCGCTTCCGGTTAAAAAAAATTGAATGAAATGAATTAAATGATGACAGGTAACTGACGACGATTTATGTTCGGTGTATTGATATTCCTGAAACACTGGCAGCCTGGCCGAACGGCTAAGACGCTAGGCACCAGTCCGAAAGAGCGTGGGTTCGAATCTCACCGCGGTCAAGAACATTTTTTTTTTTTTTAAGATTAAATGATAAATTTGTTGATCACTAGTCCGGGAAAAATCCGGTTTTGTCAATATAATAAAAAAAAATACATTTTTATACCAACAAATTCCACAGTGAGAGCGCCGTTTGAATTTACTCAAGTAAATTCTTTCCTACTTTTTTCTACTGATCACGTCCTAACTATTGTAGTGTGGCCCGAATGCGGTTGCTGTGAAACCTGAGACTGATATAAATAAGAGGGATGATAATGATTTTATCTTGTTCGAAAAATATTTAGTTTCTATTACAAGGTCTGTGTATTAGGATATCTTCCCGGCATATTATTATTATTATCATTGGAAATTGCAACATCCAATAAATAAAAAAAAAACATGTCAAAACAATATGGGTCAGTGTTTTCTGTTAGTTTTTCTGTTTCTTTAAAAGTCTTGCATGACCTGGAATGCACTGTATAAATGAAGTCATCCTATGGCTTTACTTTAGGGATTATATTATGCTGTGGTTTTCACGAAAAATAGACCTGAAGTTAAGGCACGATACATCATTCTTACTAATATAGCGAAACACACTCATGTCGAATGTCTGTATCGAAAAATACCGGGCTAGCAAAAAGTACCGGAACGCTTAAACATCTCCAGAGCTTCCAAAGCTAGAACAATGGAATTCAATACCTGGGCGTATACGAACATGCAGAATTCAAAAATGCTAACAGCAATGTTTTCAGATTTATGACTTTTACGTCACACATCATAATTTTGTTATTTGCTATGGAATGGAATTTATAACAGGTATTTAACAGGTATTAAATTTTATAGTTCCAGCTGTGACATTGCGGTAAAAATGGGCATTCCGTTTAAAGTAAAAAAAAATATTAACTGTAACGTAAAAGTAGTAAATCTGCAACATGGCTATCAGCATTTTTGTAATCTGCATGTTCAGAAGCCCTCAGGTCCTCAGGTATTGAATTTCGGTACTTTTTACTGAAAAGGCAGTTTGGCCGTATCTCAGTAGCTAATAGAAACAAAATTCTAAGATATTTAAGCGTTCTGTTATTATGTTTTAAGGTCACCGAATGTACCTCTGATTGTTTGTCGTCTTTATTGAGATCCTAGCATCCCCAGATATATGCCTACATTATGAGAGCAGAGCATTATCAAGAAGAATAGGTAAGAGACTTATACGTAACTCCCTATCGTCAAAAGCCATTTTATTTCATTATCGACGGTCCCTACACCTTTCGTATAAATATTTCTTGTAGCACCTATAGGCATCAACCTACTTTACCTCTCCGTACTTCTAAAACGCCCTGTATTTGTACATCTGATGAAAGCTACCAAGTATAATTTACCGTAGCTTACTCACCCTCTGCCTCGATCTCTATCCCTGTAGTAGTCATCTCTACCGCCACCGCTGTCCCCGTAGTCCCAACCGTTGGCGTACCCCCTGCCATATCCGCCACCACCGGAAGTACCATAATCAGGCCTGCCTGCAGCAAAGTAGTATCCCCGTCCGGCACCGTCAAATCCGGAGCTGCCCCTATACGTCTCGTCCAATGGCCTGTACCCTACAGCAGCCTCCCTGTAGTCGTAGCCGCGGTTGTCGTACCCTGTTCCTCTTTCTGGGTACCTAAGGCGTCAAAGAGTATCGTCATTACTGAATCGATCAAGCATTATTAGAAATGTCAAACAAAGCATTCATTAATTTCACTTCAGATTGTACTATTAATCCTGTATGCATTAAAGCTGTAATAAATTACATGGCAGTGGATCAGGTCCCGGCAGCCGGGACCTGAAAATTACAATCTAAATCACGGCAACCGGGACTTTTCACATTTTAATTTGAAATCCCGGCATCCGAAATTTTGATTGCAATTTTCAGGTCCCGGCTGCCGAGATTATTTACATCAGAAAAGAAATCCCGGCAGCGCGTTTAGTTCACCAAAAATTTTACAATTCTTAATATTATTGTAAGTTGTACTTAAATGGAAAAAACAACCAAACAACCATTGTTGGTTTTATAGTGAAACTACGCACTACCTTTGGAGAATAAACAAATGAAAATCTATGTTAGATAGACAAAGATAACACTAGTTACACAAATGACTATATTTAGCACGTTTGTACTTGTACAAAATAGTACGTTTTTATTTCATTTACAGGCTACAAACTTTCATTTATTATTATTTAACATATAAATACAGGTTTATAACATTTATTCTTTGTTTATTAAATTAACACAACCGACAGAACCAATACTTCTGTTTAGGTCTTCTTGCCAGAGACACATATCAAATAGTACCGATTCAAGCCGCTACTACATCTGATGAAACTTTCATTGAGATCATGATTACAAACAGCACATATCCACTGGTTCAATTTTTTTTTCTTTTTAATGATGGACTTTAGAGTATTCCATGCTTCATTTGTGAAATATCTTTGATATATAATAATCTTGTTGTTGATTACGTCTGGTTCTTTAAGATCTTTTATATCGTAATCCTGTATAAGGAAATTAGGTGAGGATATGTCTTTGTACTCTTTTTTCCTTAGTCTTTAGCTTTTGACCCCCATGTATGCAACCGTATTTGATGTAGTAATACTTGAAATTCACATTAGCCTTCTCTATAATATGTGGTACACGTTTTCGTGGCAGAAGTAAAAGTTCTATTATCTCTCATCCAGTATTTGATTAATGTTTGCGTTTTATGCGCTTCTAGTTCCTTTATGAAATCATCAAATGAACTAAACATATCTCCAAGCTTCATTTTCACCAGTAATAATAGTAAACACCGAGGCTAAAACTAAAAACACCATTCACCAAAGACTGAAGGTAAACAGAGCATGAAGATAACCTCAAACTTCTTATGTGGACATGCCGGGTGCCGGGATTACTTTTCTAATGTAAGAGATCCCGGTTGCCGGGACCTGAAAATTACAATCAAAATCCCGGATGCCGGGATTTTAAATTTAAATGTACAGAATCCCGGTTGCCGGGAATTGGATTGTAGTTTTCAGGTCCCGGCTGCCGGGACCTGATCCATCGCCAAATTACATTGTATGATAAGTCGAATTCTGCACCAGTACTCTGTAACTTAGAAACGTGTTTCTATGCACTATGTACTATGGGATCGAGTGGCTTCGTAAATATGTCAGTGTAGTAGGCACGTAATGGTAGGCTCCCGCAACTGCCCAATTTTCGTGGTTATAGAAACAAGTTTCTATATTTAAGTTACAGAGTACCGGCGCACGTTCCCGTTCTAAGCTAGCCAAATGAGTCAGATAACTTTCTATGAAATTTATTTGAGACTTTGGAGAAGAAGAATATCCTTGCAATTATTCATAAATGCTTTTTATATAACCTAGACATTTATAAGGTATCTATTTTAAAATATCAGTTAATTTGAATCAGTTATTATTTTTCAACTTGTCAACAGCGCGTTTCTCAGCACTGATGTCTCAGACGTCAATGGTTGTTAGATAAATCAAAGACATAGGCGTTGAGCCAGGTGGTAAGAAATGGACGATTTGGTTTCATTTCTGGAAAGTAAGTGTAACTCACAAAATTTAAATTCATCATTAGCAGATCTAAAACGTGTAAATAAATTCAAGGAATTGAAATACAAAGTTAAGGAGTTCATAACTGAAAATGAGGATAAGTTTAGTTCTTAAAAGATTGTCTTAGCAGCACCCGCCTCCAGCCTTGTCTTCCCCACTTGCAGAATTTCTGTAGGTATAATGTTTCAAATGTATTCGTTAATTATAATGTTCAGACATTTAAGAGGATTGTACGCACGTAGGTATAACATTGGAAATTGTGTATTTTAGAACAAATAAAATATCTATTTAATAATAAAAAAAAGTACGATAAAGGTTTGGTATGGTGAGTCATAAAATACGGTAGCTTAGGGACTTTATGACGGCACAAAGATGGTCGCCGGGCGAGAATCGTAGATAACCCTTCTAGAGTCTGGTTTCATGTGTAAATGAGTAAGAGTATCAATTTGACCACATGTCAGCTACTTGCTGATGCAGAAATTAGAACCATTATATGAACTAGATTAGAGGATAGGCCTTCGATACAAAAAAAATATTCGATTGCTGTCTATCTGTCATACCCAAAGGCTCGCTAGAATCTAAAGGAGGAAGTATACCGTCGCCATCCTTTACTGCGGAAAGAACAGCCGATGAAGTTGGATATTGAACTGGTAGACAAAATTTCAAACGACAAAAGAACACGTTGCGCTGGTGGTGGTACCCTTGAGTCGGTGCACTTTTTGCACCCAGTAGCACTGCATTACTAGCATTATATATACGTAACATCTCATACCAGTGGCGGTTCCTGAATTTTTGAAAGGGGAGCATAAAAATTTTTAAATAGAAGACAATACGAAAATCCTACCAGAGATTGTTGAGGCTGCAGCTGCGCCCTGCACAGAGTAAGAGTGTTCAGTTTCTACGAACAGTTATTTCTTAAAAATTTTTTCTAGCTAGTGCCACAAAAGGTCACTTCGTAAGAGTGTTTTGCTTATAACACTTCACAAAATGTTATTTCTTAAAAGGGGTGATACACGTACGAACTTTAAGTACGCGGTTTTTAAGTTCGCGAACTTACTCGGCTCGACGCGGTGACACACGTGAAGCTGAAATTACGCATTTTGATGATTTTCCTAAATAAACACAACTTTTAACAAACTCCAAACACAACAAGCGTTGCGGATCGATGGCCTGCCGAAGCAGAGTGGTGGCTCGCGGCTCGCAGTACGAGCCGAGACAAGCTACGAGCAAGATTTCAAACCAGTTGGCTCGCCGGCGGTTTGCGCGACGGTTTTAAAGTACGCGTACTTACGGTGACACACAGGCGAAAAAGGTCGTCGAGCCATAAGTACGCGTACTTGCTCGTACGTGTATCAGCCCTTTAAGAGTTTTTTACTTGTTATCCTGCTTAACCAAGAAAAAAAAGTCGTCTAGCTTGGGAATCGAACTCCCAGCTCCTGACTCAGACACGTCAGCGCTACCTACTGAACCACGTAGCTGTCTGTCTCATTTTGTCAAAACATTGTATTTGTATCTACTAACCTATTTATAATTTCCTTTAGTCTTATCTTGTGCTCTAAGGAAAATCGGCCAAAGTTCATGTTA
The DNA here is from genome assembly GCA_951848785.1 of Callosobruchus maculatus. Classification (NCBI taxonomy): domain Eukaryota; kingdom Metazoa; phylum Arthropoda; class Insecta; order Coleoptera; family Chrysomelidae; genus Callosobruchus; species Callosobruchus maculatus. The sequence goes on from CATOUR010000057.1 coordinate 979,107, forward strand.
CGTTTACCCGATTATAAGTTGTAAATAGGTAGATTAGAGTTGTCGATGTAAATGACGCGTAGCGACTCCAACAAGAGAAGATGACTGAGGTGCGTCAGTCCACGTTATTCATTTGTGGAGTAGACGCCAAATAAATAATTGTCGACCGTAACATGTGTCGAATAAAATCTAGTCTCATACCTGTCATAGCGGTCATATCGCTCTGAAGGCTCGTATCTGTCATAATCCCCGTATCTGTCATACCGATCACCTCCACCCCCACCGCCATATCTGTCATAATATCGGTCATCATATCGGTCCCTTCCTCCTCCTCCTCCTCCATATCTACTCCTTGGCGGGAGGTATCCATCTCTCTCTGGATACCGATCGTATCTGAAACAAAACAGTAGAACCATCAGTAATAAGTCGTTAAATTGGGTGATCGGAAATATTTAGATATTACTATTATTTCATATAACTAATCAGTTCCAAAGTTGAATCATAAGTACCATAGATATCGCGGCTGCTATGGAGGAGTGAGGTTAAGGCGTAGCAGACGGTTGCAAGCCTTAGAGAATCTGATACCCGTTTTACATCGACATTTTCTTCGCGAATATATTCATGGATTATACCATGGTCATCTTCAAAATCAAACTGATTGTGTTTTACATCTGCGAATGAAACCATGGATTTTCTGACCGCATGCCGTGTTGCCAACAATGTTGCTATCATAATTATGGCTTAGCGGTTTTCACAAGATCTATTTAATTAGTATTTTTTGTGGCCTTTTGACAGCAAAACTCTCCATTTGTAAATTTTTAATTAGAAAGTGAATAATAATGTACAGAGAGGGGTATGCAACATGCATAACATACAACATCATATGATTTTATGATTGGCACCACAGAATTTGACGTCAAACCTGACCACAATAGTTTGTGCAGATTCTAAATGCCTGAATAAAACCGCGAAGAAATCCATGGACATATTTGACGTCAAATTTCTGTCTTAGACTTCGGAAATTTGACCAGGAACTCAATCCATGAATAAAACCATGGATTTGTTGTTGATGTACGAGTAAAACGGGTATGAGAACAAACATGCGATCATACTATTTTTGCGATGAGATCCAGTAGTCCCGCTGCAGTGGTACACCTAACAGGCTCGGCAAATGATAGTAAAAAAGTGAAACGTGACCACCAAAATTCTTACACACTTGTTTGATACTACTGCGTCTTGGAGCACTGAAATTAACGATCTTTTATTTAATATATATTTAGTGTGATAGGACACACTAAATTTCAACACTGCTACCAAGAAGGTGGAGAGGAGGTAAAATATCGCTTGGTGCGTTCTCGACATACAACTTGACGAGCTCAGCTGTGGCTGTATGAGTGTTCGTTGTACACATATAAGAACGCTGCGCTAAATCAGATTCCTACTTTTATCTTAGTTTAGCAGTGTATTGTATAAGACTTTCGCGGCCATGATCCGATGAACTGTTGGTTCCTGGGCTAGGCTGTTCGGCCGGCGTCGACACGCTCCGCCGCCTTGGCGTCGGCGCGCTTCGCTGCTTAACGTTTCGCCAACACGAGCGGTCGGCACCCTCATTAGATGATGTCACCTGTTCGGCTTGTTCCGAGAGACTGAGAGTACTGACAGTGTTGCCAGGGAACAAAATTATTTTGTACCACAAAAAACGTCAAAATGTACCACATTTGATAAAAATGTACCACATCCCTAAATGTCACTTGTCATCCACAAACCATCTGTCAATACGTCAACTGTCACCCAAAAAACATCTTATTAGCACGTCAATTGTCATTCACAACAGCTGTGATTTGGATTTCTATTTTGTTATTGCCTAATGTCTGGCCTAATGCCTAAACAAAACTTAGATAGGGGGAGTAGGAGCTGTATTGGGGATGGGGGCGCAAAAATCAAAAACAAATTTTAGGAAAAAAATAAAATATTTATTCACAGTATCACAGGAAATTAGGAATGTTTTGTTACATCTAAGGTTACTGTAGTCCTGATGTAATTTGAAAAAAAAAACAGAAAACAATAGCTCCAAGAATAAAAAGGACAAACAAAAACATACTACTTTTGCACCTACAACACAACCAATAAAACACAAACAAATAAATATCCTCAGAGAAGCTTAGCAATGTTTCATTACATTTATATGAATGTATATAATATGGATATGGCTGTAAACATAAAAAAATAAAAAATGCCACTAGACTAGAAAAGAACAATAAAAATAAACAAATATATCACAAATATCACATTTAGTCATTACTTGTACTTTGGTTTACTCTGTAAGAGTGTATCAGATGGTTGCCACGAATGACATGGAATCTTGTCTAACAATTCTGCAGAAAGCAGAATTGAATTGCATGTTTGGATGGTTAACCTATTCCTCAGATCACTTTTGATTAAATTTAATTTAGAAAATGTACGCTCAGCAGAGGCAGATGAATGTGGCAAACACATAATTGCCTTTACCAGTTTTGTTAGGTTGGGAAACATCTTTGAGTTTAACTCATTTTTAGTATTAAAAACTTCTGTCCAAAACGTATCAAAATCGTAGTTATTTTTAAAGCTTTCAATGTCTGGTAAAAGCCTCCATTCAAAATCTAGTTTTTCGATATCTAAATTTAACATTTCAAAATGCTTTTTGGCCTCAAAAATAGATGGCACTTTACCACTCATTGCTATCTTTGGTTCAAAGTTGGTTAAGAATTGTAGAAAATCATCATCAAAATTAAACCTTTTCCATATTTGTAAGCACAGTTCCACATAGAAGTTTAAAATATTAACCTTTACCTTCTGTAATTCTTGTGGCTGTATAGTATTTTCATTCAAAAATAATGCTGCATTTGCCCCTATATAAATTTCTTCTAGTGGCAGGAAATTATCAGGATTACTTGGACTCAGTTTTGACAGATGAGTATTTTCCATAACATTCTTTTTAATAAAATTTTTCAACACTGACCTATATAATAGGGTAAACTTATTAGTATACACTAACTTAGTATACATATTATGTATTTGTGTAGATTCACTCTGAAACTGCAAATTTAAGGTATTGATGATATCTAAAATATAAGATAGGAATAAAAAATACAATTTAAAAATGGGATTTCTTAAGTTTTCCAGTAAACACTCATCTATGTGCAAGTAATCCTTCTTTTCAAACACATAGTTTGTGAAGTATAATCTCAAGGCATCCCACAGTACCAGTATCCGATCCACAACTGCCTGAAAAAAATTATTGAATAAGATAAAGATCAATACATAAATTTGTTTGAAGTACCTGTAGTGAAAGCCAACGTGTTTGGGATGGTCGCAGCATTTTTTGTGGCTTTAAATTAGTAAATTCTTGAAATTCTTCAAATTCTCCTATTCTTTTTGGGCTATTGGAAAAGTGGTTGTACAAATTTCTAGCAAACTCTTCAATCGTTTTAGGTAGCTTCATGCATGCTGCAGATGAACACAGATGGAGTGAGTGACAGGTGCATCCCAAAACAAAGATATTTTCATTTATTTCTTTAAACTTAGCTTGCACACCTGCTTTTAACCCCATCATAACATTGGCATTATCAGCTGCAGATCCCAGCATATTTCCAACAGATATTTTATTCTGATTTAAGATCTCCATTACTGCATTAAATAAGGATTCAGCTGTAGCAGATTGTACTTCGACTAAACTAAAAAATTTATCTCTAACTCTATGTTCATAGAAAAACCTGATCATGATCACAAGTGACTTTCTTGTTGATATATCTGTTGTTTCATCAATAATTAATGAATAAAATTTATTTTCATCGCTTAAACTTTTCCTTATTTGCCTTAAAGTTTCACTGGCCAAACATTCACTTGTTATAGCTGTTGCCTTTGTACGATTACAATTGAAGCCTTTTGCAATTTTTGAATCTGGACATACTGATGCGATCAATTTTGGAAGATGTTCCATGAGCATAAAGGGCAAATTATGCTCATGTAATAACATAACCATTTTGAGTTCTCCAGAAAACACCATTTTTGCATGCTTGACCTGAGCTTCGTTCCTAACAAATGTATCTATTTTGACATTCGATTGTGATTCATTAAATTTTCTGATATGTTTAGTAGACTTATCATGTCTCTTCGAGTGTGAGGTTCCACCCACTACAGACGTATCACAACATTTAAAAAATGCGTCATTTTTTCTCTGCTCCACCCAAGGAAATTGTGTCAACCAATCTGTTTGGAAATGATGTAAAAATTTTCTTTTCTTCTTCTGTGGTTCATTCTCAGTCTCAATTTGATCAACAGAATTGCGTTCGGATTGCTTTTCTTCTTCAGGTACACTATCGACTCTGTCGGAAGAAGTAGAAGGAGCCTCCGATATTTCTTGTTTTTTTATTAAAAACCTGAAAATATATGTAGGTATATAGTTATATCTGAAATCACATATGGAGTCTGCACTTTCTCACCTGTCCATCCTGCTGGTTTAATTTTGGGATGTGAGAGCCTTTGGAAGTTTACCCACACAATTATTGTGACCACGTTATTACTGAAAACTTGAACTAGTAAGGCGCAGAGCGCTGATTTTGGCTACTATGCATTGATTTTATGGTTTTTTTAAGGCAATCAAAACTGCAAAACAAACGCACACACACCGTCGATGTTCTGATTTCTGATCACACCATGTTCTGATGTGGGATGTGGTTGATGAGGCTCTGATTTCTGATTTTGAATATCTGATCTTAACTAACATCTAACAACCTAACAACCACAACAAAATACAGCACAGCAGCACAGGCAGTGCCTGTCAGGCACCCTACAGGCACAGGATACACCACAAAACAGGTACATAGGTACATACACCCGACCCTGAATGGCTGAATGACCGTTGACGTAGATCTGTAACTGTTCTGTGTATGTGACGTAGAACCACAGAATGAGAAGGTAGATAGGTATTAGGTTCCATGCCATGCACATATACCCCACGATATACCCTTGTGCGATCTAATTCTTACACATATTACTAACACATTAACAGAAAAATAAACAGAAACCGTTTCTGCGTTTGTACCACATTATAGTAATTTTTAAAATGTAGTACCACTGTACTTTTATTGCTTGAAGTGTACCACATGTGGTACAATTGTATCACTCTGGCAACACTGAGTACTGAGACTGCATCACGTCACGGGGCCGGCACCTGTATTCCCTGGATTAGGAGTGGGGGCGGCTGCGCTGTGCACGATGCCTGTGGAACTCCCAGAGTCTTTGCGTCTCTGAAGGCGGGTATCCATATTCTGTTGAGCTTATATGCTTCTTCGTTGTTGTTGAAGTTGTTCTTATCATTATAAATTTCAGTGGACTCCCTGTACAATCTGGCACAATAAGAGGAGGTCGTAGGCAGAACCTGTGTCTCGTCAAATTTTATCTTGAGGTTACCACTTTCTTGGAACGAAAGCCCGGGTACTGCAGATTTTTCCGTCTAACCTAATAGGCAATTTGATTTGTGTTCCGAAATTCTAGTTTGTACAACAAACGTCAAGTTTTCTAAGGATTGCTGAATAACTTCGAAAATAGGCTTCTAAGACATAAACTACGGTTAACAAGCTGAACCTACAAATCCATGCTGAATTCAAAAACGTAATGATCTGCAGGCTGTTCTATTTAAAATACGGAAGTTGATACCTACTTCCGCTATATCTGGATGTCCGCCATCTTTGAAGTTATTTTCTAGAAGTAGACCGAAAAAGATGTATTTTAGATCATCGGACCTCACCTTCATTGCAATGGTTTGCCAAAGAAAGGGAATGCTGCACTCCTTTATTGGCAGCGTATGTGCTTGTGAACAGTAATACAAAAGTTATGAGTATGAGTAGTAGTGTTAGTAATGCATTCAAATGATATATGTATATTTCATGTGGAAATTATCAATCTTGCTTTAATTTTGCATCAAAATTCACAATACAAGAAAGAGGTGAGCGGTATAAATCAGGCAAATCACTTACGCGCATCCGCATTCTTGCAATTTGGCACAGGATAACGGCATAAATATTTAGCACCCATTCCTAAATATATAGACAACAATACGCAGACAAAAATCTCAAAAGTAATGCAAAATTGCAAGAAGACGCCAGTCCACAAAAGCGGGCAACAAGAATGTCAGTTACGACACTGGCTGTCAAAATTACGTTGGTCTAGGAATCTGTTTGAGACAGAGTTGGCTGATGACGTGACCAATAGTTATTACGCAACGCCGCTAGGTGACTAGCGCTAACGCCGCGCCGCTAACACAGGGTCCTCATTTGACTTTCACACCCCTGAAGTAGCCCTTTACTCTGTCACAAAACTGTCAATATGTCTACCACTTTTTATCACTTTCTTCACATTTAGTTATTTTACAAGTTATGCGCAACGGTCTGTGTCGACCTTCTGTACGATTTTTTATGTATGAACATAGAATCGGTAGGATGATGCCATGCCGACCAAAGGTTAATTAAATGTACAGTATGACTTTAGATTGCTACCAGCATCATCAGGTTTACCACAGAAGTGGACTCTATGTAGGATATTCATGGTATAATTAAATATTTATGAAGCTTCCTTCTTCTGTTAGCGCTCTCCGGATTACATTTATATATTTTTTTGACATCCGTTTTTTTCCTACCTGTATGTAACTCTAAAGCGGATTACGTTCCAGTGCTTTTGATCAACGAAATATATTCCTGATGTTTAAGAAAATAAAAGCCCTCTAAAATCTAAAGGCAACTTAATTAACAGATGTTGCAGAAATGTATTTGGAAGACCTTCTTGGAACGAATAGTATTTATTCGACAAACATAATACAAGGGAGATTTGTGAACCTGCAATCCTTCCTTTGTTGGTGAATATTTCCCAGCATATAAATAAAAAAGAATAATTACATGAGAAAAGAATCTGGTTGAATGTATTTTTGAATGTACGGAATAACTTTAATACATTTTTTTGACAGCATTATGGTGACATGATGGTCGACAAGGAGAAAATGTTCTTAAAACAATTACTGGTGTCATGAAAAAACTGATTTGTCGTGCTACCAGCAATTACTTTCAATATTTGTATACCTTTTCTTTAAATATTTGCATTTATTTTTCAATTTATTGTTCAAACACTAATCCTACCATTTATCGAACGGAAGCTGTGGAATAAAATAAAAGGGCTCTACCTAGATTTAAGCATTAGTAGATGTGCTGTAGATCGAAAGTATTTAATTTATGAGCTCTATCGGTGGACGTCAAAATTTGACCAGTTTTGATGATCTTTAAGAAAACTTAATACAACCCTATCATCCCATAATTAATTAATTTGCTCCTGAACTTCTCGATTCGCGTTAATTCTGTCAAATAAAGTTGACTGCCTAGACACTTTGCACACATTGAAGCTTAATATATCACGCCTTGAAGTATCAGTGTATCAATATCTTGTTTTGAGTCACAATTTTTTAGAGTATTATCAAAGCCTTCATCAACTTATTTTTTATCATTGTCAACAAAAATACCAATTCTATAACTCTTACTTCGAGAATTAAAATAAATCAAGGGCATTTGATGCAGCCTGTATATTATTTTGCAGAATGAGTATAATCAGCATCAAAAAATTTATTGGATAGTCGGCAGCCTGAACCATGGGCAAGTATGCATGCCTCACAGTGCTCTTCAGAGCGCGATATTGGTACGAGGGTCGCCCCACTCTGTATTCTGCACTAGAAGGAGATAGTAATAATATATGAAAAGAAACGTTTTTTAGTCAAGCCATTTTCTTCTAACTCAAACGGCAAGGCCGCTAGGGAGCACGACACGCTTATTGGACCACCCTGTATAGACTCACTCCGTAGGAGGAATATAGTATACTTGAATGAAAGCGTATACTCCTCATCCAAGAATTTATGTTTATTGGTGTAGTGCTTTATGTGTCGAATATCAGAAGCCATGCCATCCGCCTATGAGGATTGCACCGCATGAACGGGAATTTTCAAACGCGCATTCCCCATATACACAAATACACATGCCCGCTTATATGCAGTTTCCATTGCGCCCCATAAATTGCTTGACAGTACATTCATTTGATGGGAGGGTGCGGTTGTTAACTCGCCCCATCTAATATGGGAATTGCCCTGTGCTCAATGTGACCCTGTTAAACTTTAAACTGCCACGCATCGCGTACCAATTGAGCCGTAGTCACAATTCAGTATCGGAGCTGTTGCCCGTGTTGAGTTTGGTATCCAATGCCGCGTAATTTTGCCGTCGAGAAAGAAACCGGATAGCGTCTGGTATTTGAGTTCTAAATAAAGTTTTTAAATTTTTTTGTCATTTCATCACAATTCTAAAGTGGGGGGATCGGATATAGATAGGGGGTGTTAAGAAGAGAAAAAAATCATTAAGTAACTGAATAAAGATGCGGTATAAAATGATGGTAAAAAATCGCGACAAAACCAATAGGAGCTTGATGGAAAATTCTTTTTTTTTTGTAAATAACACAAAAATATGTTTGTTTCTGTTGGGCAGTTTATGATAAGTGTGACTTCAAGGTTCGATTTTTCACATCGTTTTCGTTAGAAATCGTTGAAAAATTGTTTAAAAAGGATGACGTCTTTATACATGTTCTTGGGAGGTCTAACTATGACATGTATCAATGTCCTCCGCTTTTATTATGATTAACCCCATTTTTCAACCCCTATAGGGGGTTACATTATTAAATCCCTTCTGAAAGGATACAGAAGCGCTCGTCGCTTCCGCACAAACCGCCCGTTAATTTCGGACGACTTCTTTTTGGAACATTAGTTGGTAGGGGTACTAAAATGCAACCGAATTTTCATCCGGTAACTTAACTTTTTGTCACTTTCCAACACCCCCTGTATCTCCGATCGCTCCTCACTTTGGGGTTATGGTGCAATGTTAAAGAAGTTTTCAAACTGCCTGTAAAATTCGAATTATGCCAGGTACAATTTTGGATCTATTCTACGTCAACGAGGCACTGAGTATCGGTCTTTGATAGATGTTGCGTTTTAAAATAATCTTCTGACGTAGATGTTAGAGTAGAAACTTGGCAAGCCTGTCTGAATTGTCAGTTTTCATTGTGACATGTTTAAGTTTCATGGCGCAATGTATGTATGTGCCTATGTTCTTAACTGTACTTGTTTTGTGTGTATTCCAATAGCTCCCACGTTGTAAGTTAAGTTGATATTTTATAGTTAAATAAAATCTTTATGCTTTTCAATACCCTTGTTACTTTATTATTAACAGTAGACATGTAGGAGTCCCAGTAAAAACTAACTGATAAATAAAAGTTAAAAAAATTATATTTAACCAAGCCATGCATTTTTAACCAACTCATCATAGGATAACGATCTGATACATGGTCAAACTTCCTCAATGTGAAAATAAGTCGAATTCAGTTATTTTGTACAACAGCTATTCTATTACGACTGATTATGTCTAAACAAGAATAGTAGGCTGTGTTGCAGTAGTTGAAAATGGACAATACAAAAGATTCACATATTTTTTTCCGCTCCTTGAAATTCAGAAAACTTTTATTTGCATACAAGGTTCTTAGACGGATGTAGGTTTTTTGTGACATGTTGCTTATAACTATTCCCGAAACCGCAGATCTTCTTCCACTATCACTCCAAGACACTTAACACTTTCAGAAAAAAGTAAAGTTTTATTATCGATTTTTACTTTTAAGCCAGCTTTTAGGACATCTTTTCTAAAGTTTTGACAAAACAGGACGGCCGTAGATTTACATACTGATACTGATTACAGTTAGAAGAGCTATTGGTCTATACTTTTTGGAAGATCCTGGAGTCCATTGATAACCAGTACCTATTAGAGCAAGCTCTCAAAGTCCATTGAAATAAACCATGTGAACGTGCATGTAGACAGCTCTCTCTCTCAGCTTTTCAATTCTATGCTGCCTCTATACGCAGACAACAGTATACACTGGCGATACTTAGGAGACACAGAATGACACCAGCGTGTGCAATTCGGCGCTACTGGGAGTTAATAATTAATTCCGTTAATTTAAACTGCTTGTTAACACGATCTGCTCTAATGGACCCACGTGTCTGGCCGTTCGTTCACATTAGAATTTGTATGTATGTACATGAAACCAACTCGTTCAACGATAGACTGGGGCTAATGTTCCCTACCTGCTTCACGTGAACCGAGAGCAGGACAACGATCTGTCACCTGGCGGCTACAAATGAGCTGATCGAAATGCTAAATATAATTGATTTAATCAATTTTTCTTCTAGATGTATGCTGTTGGAGATTAGAAGACCGTAATATTTTATTGGAAGAGATGCGGTTGAACTATTTCGTGGTATGCAGTATTACATATAGTACTTAATTAAAATTCTTGGTTTTTATCATATACTTTTAACAAAATACGCATTAGGAGCAAACACAACTAAAATGGATAAAAGTATTGTTGAGCCAGCAATAGTTATGGAAGCGAAACATATCCCGAAGGTGCTGGCCTACTCTATATACAGGGTGGTCCAATAAGCGCGCGGTGCTTTCTAGCGGCCATACCGTTTAAACTGAACGCAAATGTTTCAAATAAAAAACGTGTCTCTTAAAATGCTCTACATTTAGAAAATAATTTCAAAGATGGCGGACTTCCGGATATACCGGAACTCGTACCGGAACTAGAGATCAACTTCCTTATTTTAAATGAACTACCCTGTATGTTACTACGTTTTTGAATTCAGCATCGATTTTAAGGTCCAGTTTGTTAACCATTGTTTATGTCTACGAAGCCTATTTTCGGAGTTATTCAGCAATTTTTACAAAATTTGACGTTTGTAGTACTTTACAAAAAAAGTTAATATCTCAGAAACTAAACGCGATAGAAAGATGCAGTTTTCGGTTCTGAAACGAGCAAGGACCGTACTTGTGTCTCAGTAAGCTCATTGTTTCAAAAGAACATTAAGTCAATAAAGTAGCAATTTTCAACTTTGAATAGTTAAAAACTTTTTTTTTTGAAATGGGATGGTATGATAAGCTTCACATCGGTGGATGCGGAATTAAATTCTCTCTCACTTTTATATAGACACATACCTATGGTTCTATTTTTGATGCTTTTTAAGATATTTGCGGTTTTGTAATTATTGCGTAGGAATTGGAAAAATCGTAGGTGGCGTGGCTCGCAGACGAAATGATTGGCAGGAAACCTTTCATCCAAAGTGTTTTGACCTCTAATATCAAAATGTGCTTTCGATCCATCAGCTGTAACCCTTATTCTTAAAAACTGCAGTGGTGAATTTTCCAACAGGTTTTCCAAATTTTCGTTTGGAAAATTTTGGAAAACAGTTTATTAGGCGGTTTCCAATAATACCACGCCAAGTGTTTAGACGCAACAAACCTCTTAAAATTTGGATTTACGTCGGCGTAAAATATGAGAGAAGGAAATGTGTAGTAGTAGTACATGAAGATAGTGAGTTTGACATTCTCGCAATTGTAGTTGAAGATCCGCATAGCAGTGGTACAGCAGAAATTAGTCGCTATTTGGGTATTGATCAAACATCTGTGAACATGATCTTAAAGGAGTACATATAGCATCCCTATCACGTGCACCTAAATCAAGCAATTGAAGGACAAGACTTTGAAAACTGAATGAATTTCTGTAACTGGGGTCCTGCTCGAGTCCAAGAAGATGCACTCCTTTTCAATATTGTGTTGTTTACAAATGAAGCTACATTTCTTATGAAATTCTTTCATTTTCTTTCTTATGAAATGTAGCTACAGCGTTATCATTAACGGCCATGTAAACTGGCATAATTTACATTTTTATACCGACATAAATCCAGATTTTGAGAGGTTAGTTGACAACCAGCATGGAGTCTAAGCATTTGGGGTGGTATTATTTGACACCGCATATTAAACTAATGTTTTCCAAAATTTTCTAAATGAAAATTTGGAAAACCTTTTGGAAAATTTACCACCGGAGTTTTTAAGAATAATGTGGTTACAGTTAGATGGAGCGAAAGCACATTTGAGTATTATTAGAGACCAAAACACTTTGGACGTAAGGTTTCCTGCCAATTGTTCCGTCTGCGAGCCACGCCACCTACGATTTTTTCAATTTCTACGCCATAATTACAAAATGGTGAATATCTTGAAAACCATCAAAGATAGAACCACATATGTAGATAAAAGTGAAAGAGAATTTAATTTCGCATCCACCGATGTGAAACTTATTGTACCATCCCATTTGAAAAAAAAAGTTTTTAACGTTTTTAACTTTTCAAATTAAAAACTGTTAGTCTATTGATTTAATGTTCTTTTGAAACAATGATCCTACTGATACACAAGTATGTTTCCTGCTTGTTTCAGAACCGAAAACCGCATATTTCTACCGCGTTTGGTTTCCGAGATATTAGCTTTTCTTGTATAGTACGACAAACGTCGAATTCTGTAAAAATTGCTGAATAACTCCGAAAATAGGCTTCGTAGACAAAAACAATGGTTAACAAACTGGACCTAAAAATCGATGCTGAATTCAAAAACGTAGTAACATACAGGGTATTCCATTTAGAATAAGGAAGTTGATGCCTACTTCCGGTATATCAGGAAGTCCGCCACCTTTGATATTAACGTTTCTTGTAAAGTACTACAAACGTCAAATTTTGTAAAAATTGCTGAATAACTCTGAAAATAAGATTCGTAAACATAAACAATGGTTAACAAACTGGACCTAAAAATCGATGATGGTCCCATTTAAAATAAGGAAGTTGGTGCCTACTTCCGGTATATCTGGAAGTCCGCCATATTTGAAATTATTTTCTAAATATAGGACATTTGAAAAGAAACGTTTTTTATTTGAAACATCTTCGTCTAATTTAAACGGTATGTCCGCTAGAGAGCACCGCGCGCTTATTGGACCACCCTGTAGTAATTAAAAAGGGCTTCTCTTTCTGCCTACTAACGGTTTTGAAATCCTTCCTCGAGGGAAGAAAACTTCTCATCAAAATTGACAGCATTGTACCTCTCTCCCTCCCTCAGGGTTAGGTCCTTGGGTCAATACTTTATTCGCTCTTTGTCCATGACGTCCCTTGCCTACGCTACTGTGAAGTCTATCTTTATGCAGACGGAACTGGTCTTGTAGCTCAGTCGTGGTCTGGTGACCTAGTCCGCGACAGGCTGCAGGATGTGGTGGAAGAAGTGTTGCAGTCTCCGAATCGCTGCTGAGCACTCAGTGGAAGGCACTAGTATGCCATGGGAAAATTCTATCAAGTATCTCGGTGGTGTTTTTGAAAAAAGGATGATCTGGCAGTATCACACTGGGGCGTCAAAAACTAAATTCCGAATTACGTTCTGGCAGTGATATCCCTTATTTAGGAGACTTCGTTAAACAACAGGCGCTGCGATGCTAAAGTCAAGCAGAATCGCACAGGAACCCTTTTTTGCACGAAATACACCCGTATGCACCGTTTGGCGATTCTAACCCTAGTTCCCTAATCGCGCTTTGCAAATCTTCGGCATCTAGCCATGCACCGTCAAGAGATTAACTAACCCAGATTGGAGATACGGCAAGGTTGTGTTCGCAAGATTTTTTTGACAGTGACAGTGTCAAAATTGTCAGTTTGCGGTGCATAGTAAACAAGTAATCTAATCCAGGTTTACGTAACTAATCGCGAAATTGACTTACGGTGCATACGGGTGTAAGTGGACTACACAGTCGAGCACATTCGCAACCACATAAGTCATTTAGTCAGAATTAAAGAATTTTACAAAAACTAATTAAAAATATACTCTCGATAGGTTTCAAAAACTTGGCAAAACGTTCTAAAAATTCTTATTATAATTTAGGAACCTAGCACCCCCAGATAGCCCATAGACTACATTCGCCGAGAAAAATATTCTAAAATATTTTTTTGCTTGCAGTTGCAGTTAAATGCTTTTCTGGTTATTTTAGCTTTCAAATTATTCAATTTAATTATGTAGACTATTTACATCTATAAGTTATAACGACGCGGCCTCGCTCTTACCTGTCTCGGTCGTAGTACCTATCCCTGTCGTAGTACCGGTCCCGATCATCATAATCCCGATCATAGTACCGACTTCTGCTGTCCTGTGGGTATCTGTCGTAGTACCCTGAACCCGATGTTTCGCATCTGATACATCTCTTCCCTACAGTACTTTCACTTGGAGGATCCCTTGAGTCCACAGCGGTATCTGGTTTCAGCGCCTTGTCTTCGGTACTAGCACCCCTTCCGTATCTACTAGGGTACTTTGACTCTCTTGGTACTCGCGTTAGAGCAGAGCTTGGCAGAAGGATGTCCTTCAGGTTGGCAGCATTAGAAAAATGAAGGAACAAGGTGGCAGTGAGGCAGATGTGTTTGATGCTAGTGCTCTGTAAGAAAGACAGTCCATCTAAGTGGTTGATCGAATTGAAAAATACAGTATTTGATTAAAAAAAATACTTTCATCGAAGGAGGCAAAAGAAACACGTGAGGCTGACTCAAATTCTTAGTCATAATGATTGATAAACGTATTAATTTTTTTCCTCTAAAGATAGACAAATTTTACCCAAATTTGAAGTTTCTAAACATTATATTATGTTTGCGTACATTCTCAACTAAATGACATCTCAACATGGGGAAGTGTGCAAGAAACCCTTCAAAGAGTCTCAATTTTTAGCAGCGTATTTTAAACACTTTTATGGTAGAAAATCCACATAGCCCCCGAAAATGTTGCTGGGGGAATCACAAAAGATGGATATTCGATAATTACTGTAACTCATTGAATTTTATTAACAACACAACAGAGATATAGGGAGAGAGTGAGGGAAAAAAATGAGAGGTTTGAGACCCAATGTGTTCAAGTTCAACCTATTGTTGAGTAGTCGGCTTACTTCCGGATGAATAGACTTAGAAAATATAATTTCTCACACAAACATATACAGGGTGAGTTTTTAGTACTGGATCGGTCCATAACTTTTTACTGTAGCAGATCGCGAATAAAGTTGTATACAAAAATTGTAGGCAGTATATGCTCCTTGCTCAGAAAATATTTTGACTTATAAAGCCTAATTCATAACTCCGTGATAATGCATACATACAGTTTTTAAACGACACCCTGTATATTATTCCACAATTATTAGAATATACTAATGTTTCCCGTTCTAACGACATGAGGTACTTTAACACTATTATGCAGGGTGGGCCAAAAGTGAGTGGACGGGAGATTGTGGGCTTACTGAAACATCTTTCAGAAATCAGAAAATTGATCGTAGTAGGGCCTCTTGAGGGCCATAACATTAAAATATTTTCACTTAAATTATGACGTTTAGACAGGGTGATTCACGTCAAACTTACATTTTTTTGAATAGAACTCGCTATATATATTATTGCATATTTGGATTCCATGGTGAATTCTAGTGTGACTTTCATTATCATATATGGAACTTAAATGACCCATTTAAACGCAAATCACTATTTTTCCTATAAGTTTATAGAATAAAATGTAGAATTTGATTATTTTTCTAACTTTTCTTAATATCAATCTTTTTTCGTTTTCATTATATTTTAAAATACTAAGTCAAATAGGTGTTTTCCATCTTTCTACGTGTAAGCAACCTAACAGGCCATGAAACGACTATAAAGCTATTTCCTCAGCGTACTTGACCTGTAATGTCTGAATAACTCTAGGCTTTGATCTCATCAAATGCCATTATGACCTTATATTTTAGTTGTTGCTTAAATAAAAATAAGATTCCACAGTACGTATAGTACAATAAGGAGCATTTCCTTATAAACAACTTTTGTAGAAAACTGTTTTTGTTATATACTACGGTAGTAGAGTTATATGGACCAATTCGGTGCTAAAAATTCTAACCCTCTTCAAAACGTTATCCAATAACTGATCTTCTTTCATTTCAAAATGAAATAATATTATATCCTCAAAGACGGTGTTGGGATTTGTCTCTAAGGTACGGAATGCCACTGGGATCATTTTTTATGGTAATGCTTAGTTGGTCCTTTATTATTCCATCCCCTATCATCCTCGCCACGACTATAATTATACCTACTATCAGAAAAAACAGAAAATGGCCATAAACCCCAAAAAACCAGGTTTGAAGTGTGGTAATTTTCATTTTTTGCTGGTTACTGTGACATCAGTGATGCCACATATCTCAAATTACAGTAAAATTATTGCTGCGGTTATTGAGATTGCGCGAGTAAAATAATGGTGACAGACAAACAGACATATATAAGAACGTCCAAAAGATATTTTCTCAAAATTGCAATTCCAAAACATAAACGTGCATTGTAATACGTAAAAGGGTATCCTTAAAGGCATAAGATAGTATGAATAATTAATCATTTATTATCAAACATGCCGGTGCGTAATGTGTTGATGTTATTTACTGCCTTATAACATTAGCTAGCGCAAACAATTATTAATAATTATTACATCCTAATAACTATGAATACATGCTAATAAGGGATTAAAGAGTATACCAACCAACAAATACGCAGCATAATATATCTTTTATTATTGACAAACTGTAACCTTGGCATTAACAATAATTACAGTAATAACTTAGCTTCTCTCTGGTATTTCATTTCATGAATGATATACTCAACTGTGCCTAAAATTAATTTGCTTTAGTTTTTTATATTGCCTTTTATATACTGATGTCCATTTTTCTTTAATTAAAAGTTATAGCCCCGGTTACAGCCCATTTACCATAAACATCAACTTAATTCAGATACGCATCAGAATCGACAAATATTATTGAGGTAAATCAACTAAATACTCCAGATCCATATATTTTGCGAAGAAAACCAATTTACTAAAAAGATATATCTATACAAATCAGACAACCGAAACAAGAACATTATTGCTAGAACATCATCCCAGAAGCTTGGAGTTTTGTTCAGCTGTAGGAAGCTGTATACACCAGCTCTACAAGGCACAGATCCGACCATCGCTGGAGTATCGTTCCCATGTATGGAGATGCGCTCCGAAGCACTCTATAAAGCTTCTGCACACTATCCAGAAGAGAGCAATTAGATTAATGGATACGCCCACCTTCCTCCACAGCCTGGAACATCGAAGAAGTGTGGCTGACCTATCCCTGTTTTACAGATTTTATCACGGAAGATGTCCGAGTGAGCTCACCCAGATAATAACATCAAAGGTCTTCCGAACCAGGAACACTAGACAGGCTCTGCGAGCTCATCCTTACCAGGTCGAAGTCCCTACTCCCCGAATCAGTCTTCTCCAGCATTCCTTACATCGGTGTAGCAGTTATTGAGATTACGCGATTGCAAGAATTCAGAATACTCCCCTCACCTATGTCGTATATAGATCCATAGATATATTTGACGGAAGATGTTTGTGTAGGTAACTGGAGAGTTTGAGATATCACATGCCACGTCCCTCCCCATTACACCAATAAAAAAGTGAAAAATGCTCAGAAACCTATAAACTTTAAGCAAAGAATTAACGTAAACGAAGTTCGGAGCAAGTTTCACAATTTTGTTTGCTAATTACTACCCCCTGATGCTTCGATTTTCAAAATTATATTAGTACTACTTACTATGGTCCCACAGCATACCTTACCGGGATTATACTGTTATTGGCAACAGCTAGACCGTTAAACAGTCAGACGGACATACTGACAGACCGACGTGTTATAGATATCATAAAACGCCCAAAAAAACGTATAATCGTAAAATCGAAAATTTTCTCGATTACAATACTAATCTCATATATGATACTGAGAGTAGTTAAAAGCTCTTCGTATTGATAAGAATGTCTTATCTAACCAAGCGGAAAAAGATACCAGCGCAAGCTACTGGTTTCAACTTTTTTAATACAATCAAGAATGACTCAAAAACTCATTTTGTATTTTCACTTCAAAAGAAACTGGGTACCATGATTTGATCGCAATCACATCAATAAGTTTTAAGTTATAGATTCTACCGTACAATGAGTAACAGTCTCTATCAGATTTTGAGCGTACTTAGGTAATATTTATATTGAAAATTATCAGACTCATATTCTAAAGTTGAACCTGTGTAAACTTGCGTATGTTTGACAGCAGAAGGATACTACTAATGCTATTGCTATAATCAAAAAAAGAGTGCTAGTGAAAAACTTCTCTCAGTCAAGTTTTAAACTACAAAGCAAGTGCTCGAAATTCAGAAAACTGACGAAAGACAAAACTAAAACCAGAAACACTCTTAGCAAAAAAGCAAAGATAGAACGTCACAAGAGATTTAACTAAATGTACGTATCATTCGATCATTAACCAGGCGTTGTAACAATGTATTGTCAAATTTAAACTATGGAAAATAATTTCTATGCTCAAGGACTATCTGTGTTTCGAGAAATTAAAAAGAATCGAGTAATTCTAACAGATTTTTTAATGACTAATCTGGAAGCAAGTGTGGCGGTTACAGAGATTTCGTGAAATAAGTTCTTGAAAAATATTTTCTTTTGCTTATAAGTACTGGTAATGTGCGGTATGATTTTCAACGCGCTTGCATGAAGAAAAGCAACAAGAATTCATTCAGCCAATGAACTAACCATAAGTTATTCATTTATTCAAGCTCCAATATATTCAGTAAGCTTGATTTGATTTTTTTCTCTCTTTGTTTCCGTAGCCTGTGCCAAACTAGTTCGATTGCATCTACACATGGGCATGCGCACGTAAAAAATCACTCCGTTCAATTTGTCAAAAAAGATCAAAGATTAATTATGGGAAAATTAAAAAAATCTATCTACCTACCATTTCCATTTTGCAGTGCATTTCTAACGGTTGAGATCACAGAACGTACAACTAAAATACAATTGCACAACTACACATTCACAACCCAATGATTCTCCTACACCATAACGAACAGGGTTCCTCTTCTGCGGATGAATCAAAAACAAATGACTAATAATCAGTTAAAAATCTAAAATATAGCGCATCCGATATCCACTGTATCTGGAGAAGCAAGGGCGTATCACTAAACAGAGATTCGGGGGCCACAATACTTGCGGTTTATATCATCCAATTATTGCTATGATAATTTGGAAATATGGTTAAATTTATGGCTAGGTTGCAAATAGAAAATATTCTGAAACGATTATGAAAGTTTTTCTATCTCCGCAGAGCAAGCCATGAAGTGGTTTCTACCACAAGGTACTTGGAAATTTGGAGATACGACTATTGAGTCGGAAAATGCCTTTCAGGTATATCTTGCAAACTATAACATGTCATCTGATAAAATATTGACAATATTCCCATTTAATATTTTAGTACCAAGAATGGAATTTATTTTCTTCTAACAAAAAGTTAACGCTGGATATACCTGAGAAGTAAAAGATAATCATCTAAAAAATGTATTTAACTGTCTTTCGACATTCCAACTTTTTTTGGTAGCATAATTACTGAAATAGATCACTACACTTTTTTATACATTATATTCACGTTTTGAAACTAATATGACATAGTAGATTTTAAGCATTATTATCCCTCTGCTTTCAAACAGCAAGCTAAAGTTTTTATTCTCTTATAAGTACACACTTATTTTGCATAGTAGGTTTGGGTATGTTACCCAGAAAAAATTAGACAAAAAAGAAGACTACTCAGCTGAATAGTGATTCTAAAGAATGCTCTGTATAAAAACTGTTGTCCTCGGTAGAGAATCAATCAATGAAACCTTTCTTTCTTTCTTTTAAAAATTTGATACCATATTGCTGCAAGAAAAATTGGAAAGGTTGTAGAAAACTGCCAATGGTTAGTTCTAATGTTCAGAAAAACGAAAGACGTTAAATAGGAAACACTTTGTCTTTAGCTGCCTTACATCTCCCTTATTATATTTTCTGCTTAATTAAGTGGATTATATGGGGAGAATAGGGAGTTGGGAGAATACCAGTATTTTCTACTATCATGCCTGAACGAAAAAATGAGTAGGTAATATAAGAAACGTTTCAATTTTGATTTTGGATGATCATATATTTGATGTTTTTGAAATAATGAAGTGGAAAATGTGCTTCGTCTTTGTCGTTTTGTGTTGAGTGAAGTATATTGATCCGTCTCTATCGATTTTCAAATCACGATAAACGCATGATCCTCTCTACCAGACTTGTAGCTACATCTTTTTAAATATGTTTCTTCCACTTAAGTAGCGTTGTGTGTTTTATATTTTTATTCCACCCCAGTGTATCTTTCTAAATGAAAGTTCTAATAAAAACAGAAACTTTTTTTCCATGTCCAGCGTTTCTGTTTTTTGTTACCTCAGTTGCTACCGGGTGTATCCATAACTTCTGAAAACAAATTACAGTTAAGGTCTTTGAACAAAAAGGTCTCACCATACCTCAATGTGTCGTCTACAGTGTTATCCAATAACATTGTTTGATTTTGTATTACATGTGGCACTAGAATAAATTGAAGTGGTTGGGATGTTGGAGAATTTGGTAATTCTTAAAGCTTTGTTATCACTTGACCCTATTTGTATTAGCATAGCACGAATTTTCTGAACATGGAAATATCAGGGCTAATGAAGGTAAGTGTTTATAATGCCAAACATATTTATAAACAATATGCTTCGACTAAGTTTTGCCTATCATCTCTTGCGTCTTATTCTTTAAGGAAAGATCGAAGGAGGGAGAGGAGAAATTCGTGACTGAGAAGCATCCATCACTGAGCAGGAATAAGCGACTTTCAAATTAATATTTGGAGGGCTGCAATTAATAGGATCATCTGATGAGGGAAAGGAAGAAGTAGAAAAAGTTTGAATAATATTTTTGATATAACGATTTGCATTTCAATTACTACACGGCCATAGAACCATTTTTTTATGAGCATCAACTTGAATGGTGATAAGCTGCTTCCTTACTCCTTACTAGTTTATAACGCTACAGTATCTACAGTTCTATACTTCGTATTTGTCAATAGTATCTGGATGCCTTCAGGTATGCCATAAGTTTAATTATTTTGGAAGATGTTTTAATCGACTCATACCTATCGCCTTGCAAATCGAATAGTTCACGAAGATTGTCCAACGCAACACGGTCCGGAATGATGTGGATTACAGTTAGTGGATAACCACATAGATTATACACTGGTTGTTATTGTCTTAGTAGTACATATGTATGTGTAGCCCTTGTACGACCCATGCATAATCTATGCAGTTTCATTCTGTCTGACCGTTTCGGTGTAGGAGGAGGAGTCCAAGCTTTTACGCTTCGTTTCACCTGGGTTAGGTGGGTATGCATACCTTCCCATTCTTTCTGCCACATATTATGGTGACTTCTGCATGATACCTTCTTTTTCTGGCAGCTTTATGTGAAAGACATCCACCGAAGGAGAAAGTCCAGCTTGTTTGGCGACTTGATCGGCCATCTCGTTTCCTGATATATCTGCATGGCCCGGGAACCAGACAAACAGTATTTTGATGCCAGCATTTATCAAAGCTCTTAATGTGAGAAAACACATCTGATTGAGTGGGTCGCGTGAGAACCTATCCATAAGTCCTGTCAGAGCTGAACGTGAATCACTTGCAATGACAAACTTTTTGGTATTCAGCGTCATTTCAACATATTTTAGAGCTTGTCAAATAGCATACTGTTCCACTGTGAAAATGGATACTACTGGAGCTAGAATCGATGCGTGGGATAATTTATGTCAACTACAACAATTGAAGATAGTGCGCCTTGTCCAGTTTTTGAGTCATGTAAGTATGACTCTTCTATACCCTTAAAGCAGGTATTGAAACTGAACTGGTGGAGTCATAGAAACGTTTACAATGACATTTTTGTCTGCAAATGTGCCGCTCAAAGGACTCAAATCGTACGCCACTGGCTAGCACAGGCCCATACAGCGTGTTTCCGCTGTACAAGACATGGGTCAGTGTTTCCTAACCTTGGCTGAAAAAGTGGAGAGAGGAAAAGAGGTACATGGCATGGCAGGTAAATGGATAATGGGTCTGGTAGCCCCTCGTAAAAAAGTGAAAATTTAATTGGATATCACCGGCTTTAAATCATTGTTTGCATGGTAATTTTGTCGGTCAGATTTTATAATGGAATGTTTAATGCTATTTTCATGAAGGTCCTCCCTCTGCAAAATGTATGATGATTCCGGTATGTTTGTTATACATTTTTACGTGCTAAAATATATCACGAGCATATTGATACTTTAATATGGGGGGTTAGGGCTAGAATATTAGGAGTTAGGGCTCCTAGAACGTTCACTAACTTCTTTTATATTTTCCGCTTCTCATTGTTGAGTATTTTGAAGTTTAAATTTATACTTCGGCGCAGTCAAAAATTCGTCACGGTATATTTATGTGTTAACATGTTTTATAGTTCTGATAATCTGCAGTCCTTTTGAATATACATTTAAGTGGAGGTTGTAGTAAACTGCTTGAGGATAACATATTTGCGGTGTAAGGGCAGAGGTAAAAAGTCGAGTAAGAGGAGGCGTGGCCTATTTACTATTCCTACTACAAGGACATACCACCAAGTTATAAAAAGTATTTGTAGGCGCCGCACTCTTTTGTTTGAATATCGAGGGGTCTGTGATGGTGATGCCTAACCGGCTCCCGCTGACCCTGTTTTGATCGTCCGTCGCCGTCGTTGAGAAACAGACATTGTATGTATAATTTATGCCTGGCATCACAGTTGATCCCTTTTCTGTGTGTTTCAGGTATATACATAATAATAAATACAATATGAGTATGAAGAGTTGTTTAGAAGTGCAACTGAGTTGTCACACAAAAAATGAATTTATCTTATGTACAAGAGCGAAAATAAGACGGAAAATAAGGTGAAAATATGAAAAATTAACAAGAAGTACCAATGACAATATTATGCGTATATACAATATTATTTGTAGAGCAGCTAAATTCAGTAAAGTTCACTGTACATTGAGCAGTTCTGCCAGCCAATGCCCTTTGGAAAACTGAAAGATGTAAACATATTACAGAATTGGAGTAAATACGGGGGATAGGGGGGACGTGTTCCCCCCTTTGGAACTATAAATTTAAAAAAAACTATCATGTCTCTTACTTTTTGCCTATAGTACCCGCAGAAGGCGCCAGCAAAATTATTGTTGGATTCATAACAAACTCCAGAAAAACAAACCAAATTATGCCTGTCCCCCTCCCCCCACCGGTAGGCCTCCAAAAATATATCCCCCATAGTGAAACTATATCTACCTGCATTCTGAATTACAGCCGCCAAATTCGGTATTTCGATGAAGTATTCAAGAAGAGGACGCATTTTAACAACTTTGTGAAATCTATAACTTTTCCAACACAGATAATATACCTATGCACCTATGCCAAGACGGTTATGTACTCTGAAGAAAAAGAAAAATTTGCTTTCTCTGATGTTGAGCGATTCATAAAAAAATGCGAGTATTATTTGCGGACTATACTGGATGCCTATATGACCTCCAAAGCTGCCACACCAAGATGGTATCCTTATTTTACCTGATATATGACACCTGGTGAAGAAGGTATTCAGAGAAGAAAAATGACTTTTTGAATGAAAAATGGTGCGTTAAAGAGAAACCACAATTATTGGTTTTATCAAGTTCGGTGGCAGTTCCATGTCACAAAAAGTTACCATTGCTACTTTGCCGTCTGAACACAAAAAATCGTAAAAGTGGAGAACTTATCAAAGGAACATGACTTCTGGAATGAATAAATGTTAATGAAAATACAAGGTTTTTATGACAAACAAACCTGATTTGCGTTTTCGTAAAACTTTAACCCAGAGAAATGTCGATCCAGATTTTAGAATAAGTTTATACAGGGTGTTTAACGAGACCGTGAATTTAGTCAAAAGACGTCAACTTTGACAATTTTTGAATAATATCTATTAGGAAATTTCAGAAAATACGTCAACATTTCTCTGTTACAAAGTAAAAAATGTAATTTCTATTCGCGACGCAAAAAAGTGTGAGCCCAGGACTCCAGACTTGGGCCTGCCAGCAATTTAAATTTTAATTACTTACAAATCTGGTTGAAAATTGTAAGATTTCGCAGTAATCCTGGAAATGATAACTGCTCAAAACCTATTACCGCGATTTGTTTAAATTTTAGTAGTTCCTAACTTTTGGCCTGCAGTGTATATCAGTAAGTCACCCAAAACCACCGACTACAATTTAGTCGATGCCCAAAACAATATATCTATCTCATTCCAGAAATGAATGAACTTCAGCTCATTCATAAACTGTAGCTTACATACTTTTGTATTGGTGGCGCCTTTATCAGTGTCCCAATAGGCGCACGATCGTTCAATGCAAGGCTCCAGCTGTAACCATTTTTGACCCTGTATATTAATAATTTTTGGCATAAAAACCTGATTTGCGTTTTCGTAAAACTTTAACCCAGAGAAATGTCGATCCAGATTTTAGAATAAGTTTATACAGGGTGTTTAACGAGACCGTGAATTTAGTCAAAAGACGTCAACTTTGACAATTTTTGAATAATATTATCTATTAGGAAATTTCAGAAAATACGTCAACATTTCTCTAGAACAGTCCTTTTTCTTCATGCTCATATTTTTGTCAGTTCAGAAATCTCAAAATTAATAGTCCAAAAAGCTGAACCACTGCAAACAGCTCTCCTGTACGTACTATAACCTCCACTTAAGTAACCTTTAAACGTGCCGGATGTACAGAGCCAACTCCACTGAAGCTAAAGCTACGTAGAGCTTTCTGAACCTCGGTCAACTGCCTTGCTACAAAATTTTACTCTACCACTAGAGTTTTAGTTTAGTTTATTTTTTGTTGCTACAGCGGTAGTGATGCGTCAAAATTTCGTTACATGCAAAGTAGTAGTTTGCTCAAAACACAAATAGTAGTCGTTCTTCGGCCAGGGATAGAAACTACCGACATAGTATCTCTATTTCATTAAGGAACGTGATTGTAAAGCCCCTAGTAGCTAACTCTGGACTGGCCTACTACTCGCGAGCGCTTTAGTCACTCCAAAATTGTCCTAACCCAGGAGTTCCCAATCTTTTTCAACCCGCACTTTCTAGTTTGGCATTTTGTCACGGCGCCCTACCTTAGACAGCTATTTTAAATAGATACTGTCGAAACAAATAGGTATCTACAATAATAGTAGACACAGAAATTAAAACTTCCTCAATAGGAAATGAAGTTGATTTTATTATATTTATAAGAATTCAATTTCAACAAAAAGAAAGACTCAAGAAAATCAAAAATAAAATACGACAGTCAAATGAATGTGACGATTGAGCTTGGTGATCTACGCATAGTTTTTGAAAACGGGGAATAAAATCCGACACTGCGACTCTCATTTCTTGCTCCTCATTGATCCTTGAGCGATATTTGTTCTTGATTACAGCTACGGCTGAAAATCCAGCTTCATATAAATATGACGTTGCGAACAGAATAAAAATTCTTAAAGCCTTTGAAGTTAGGTTTGGATATTCATTTTGAATCGATAACCAAAACTCCACCAAATCGGATTTGGAGAATTTTGGCGAAGCTTGCGTATGAAAGGGATCTTAGATCCACGCAAATCTTTCGACATCATCATCTGCAAAGTATTTCGAAAACCATTCAGTGAGCTTCCATAAGTGTTCCGTGAAAAGGGCCATCAGGTCCTGTGAGACAACCAGTTCATTGGATCCCGCATATTTATACAATTGGGAGAACCAATCTTGACCGCCGCCTTCATTCGTCTATTTTATCCAAACTTGTAGTTTCTTCCTGAACGTTGTAATCTTCTCCAGTAGTTTCAAAATGTGGCAAGCGTCAGAATAGGTATTGCTGCTTTTTAGGCACCCACAAATATTTGTGCTTTAGACTTATGGAGGATCGACTCACGGCACCCCTCCTTACTTTCTACGGCGCACCTGGGCTCCGCAGCGCACAGGTTGGGAACCCCTGTCCTAACCCTTGCAACGTCCTTCTTCATGTTATTTTGGGCGTGACTGCATTTCTATTTCGTCAGAGACCATCAATGTAAGGCTATTCAATCCTCTGCTGCTTCTCTGTTTCGTAAAACTGCCGTTGCTTTTGATTTGCTTCTGTTCTGGTTGAAATATGCATAAAACTTTCATCGTCTTTCATCAAGTTGTCGCCAAGTTATCTGTTCCATTTTCGCTGCATAGTTGGTCTGCAGATCTACGGTACATTTTTGAGTGTACTGAAAAGGCTCCATCCTGAGGTCGTCTTAAGTGCGAATTTAGTGCCCAACAGTAAAACCAGCTTATTCAATCGACAGAATCACGAATTTTTCTGTGCTAGCATTTCTTACTGTAGCAAAAACATTAAATACTTCATACTATAATTTATGCCAAGTTTGGGAAAGCGTCAGATACCTAAGTTTTGGACTGACGAATATATTTCAAAAATTCGCTTATATCTGTATTGTAAGACCATCTCTACAGTATCCAAGATACTTTCATGTGATTTTGCAGCGGTATTTTTGGGTTAGAGTTTGTCATATGTACTGATTACTACTCTGATTTATTGAATAAAATAGGTTATTTTACTGCAACTACAGCAACATAAACGACGATAAAAAACAACGCCGGCTTATTCAGTGTAGCCTCTCGAACCAACACTGAATTTTGTATGACATCTTACTTGAGGCATCATATTAAACAACAGGCGCAACGACGTTATAGTCAAGTGGAAATAACACAGCAATCCTCTGTTCCGCGAGTTAGCAAAGTAGATAGTCGAGCAAGTTCGCAAGCACACAAGGCCACGGCCCGCACTGTGATCAAAATCAAATCGTGAAATTTTCAAAACACCTAATATTCGTATTTACCCATTTAGATATCGAACCCCAAAATTAACCTAGTTAGTTAAACCCAAATTCGACTATGTCAAGCTGTATCCTCCAACCGACGAGCCTCTTTCTCCTTTCTCTTCCTTTCCTTTTCCTTCCCTTACCTCTCCCTGACTTTATCTGGTCTCTGAGCAAGCAGACCTGACAGACCGGTCGACCGACATACCCGTAACTAAGAGCAAAGGTCCACCGGAGCACTCTGACAAGAGTTGATGAATTGTACTGAATTTTTGATATAGGTACCTTATTTTTTCGAAAAGTCCACATCTGTTTGTGAACATCACTATCCTATTTTTTTATTTAAAGTAGTCGCTAGGTATTGGAGTATTGGAGCAGTGGAAATACTCATGCTTTTGTAGAAGCGCACACCCAGTATCCCCAAAGAAGGTGATGTATGGGCAGTCATTTTAGGAAATATACCAATGGGCCATTATTTCTTTACGGATATTTAAATGGAGATATTTATTTAGATATGGCTTATCACTGAAACCATTGAAAAGCAATTCGAAGGGGATGGAAACTTGATGAGGCCGAAATCTATTTCTAGCAAGATGGTGCTCTTCTCCACTATGTTCTTCTGTTTCGGTAATGGCTAGGCGACGCGTTTCCAAATAAATAGATAGGGAGAAGAGGGCCTAATGAATGGCTTACTAGATGTCCTGATTTGGTTCCATTTGACGTTTTTATATGGAGCAGTTTAAAATCTTCTGTGTTTACTTTCCAACCTGAATGATTGGATGATCTTAGTCAACAGAACAATTAACGCTGCCATGATATCCCACAACATATCTTTGCAAGTGGCCATCAGGAACATCGCCTATACCATTGTTTGGCCAATAACGGGCAACAGTTTGAACGCTTATTGCTACCAAAGTTGATATTTTTGTGTGTTTTTGTTTTCTATCTGAACAATTTAAGGTACATAAAGATTTTTCTAATTTTCTCGAAAACGCATTGACCGATATAAAACAGTCTGACGTCAAAAAAAATAATTTTAATATATCTTTGTAAATAAGCTATTACTCGATACCCCTTGTCATTTAGTTTTTTAATGGGATGACCCTGGGTGGTGCTGGCGTAGCCACGGGGGGGAGAGGGAGGGTTGGGGTTCAGAACCCCCCCGCCCAGTTGCCAAAGGCAATTTTTTATATCAAAATTCCACTGGCACTCGTTACTCGGTTCAGCATCTGGAAAATATTTGACAACCTCATACGATAATGGGCAAAAGCTTCTATATATCATTACCATTAGGCAACCCGGGATATACGTAGACACAATCTGTCAAGCTCAAATAGTTACGCTGGTTGCATATTTTATACCTTTTGGAGATGCTGCTCTTCTCCATGTACGAGAAAGGTTCTTGAAACACAAAATTATGCTACAAAGTTTTGAATGCCTAATGCCTATTAAGATCTTCGTCGAATCAGTTCAAAAAACAATATACGTTCTAAGAACATAATATGACTGATGGGTTTAATTATGAAATGGTACTTGAGGAAATAAACCTGTGGCGGCAACATCTATCAGAAATCAATAACTCGCCTCAAGATGATGCAATAAGTATGCTTAATTTTATTTTTGAAGACCATAAGCATGTAAGCTTCCCAAATGTGGCTACATATCTGCAAATGTTCGTTGTATTGCCTGTAACAACTGCAACGAATGAACGACCATTTTCTACATTGAAACGTCTGAAAACGTACTTGAGGAAGACTATGAATGATAAACGTTTAAATGGATTGGCGTTACTTAATATCCATAGAGAAGAAGTTGTCAGCGAATTAGCTAAATCAAAACGGAAACTGTCCTGCTATAAAACTCTTACAACTTCCATTATACATATTATAATGTTTGTACAAAAATTTATTTTGCGTATTTTAGGATTTTTTTAGTATTATGTGGTTTTTTACTAGCAATTCATTCCAATGAGAAACTTATGTTTTTTTTTTCTAGATTGTTGTTTAAAAGTTGTAGGATATTCAAAATAAAGGATCTCGTTTTTGTGGTACCTAGGTTGTTTACAAGGACGTTAAAACAATAGGGGGACGCAGCTATTTACTTTTCGCGTTGAAGCCGCATAGTCACATTCTAAGCGCATTGCAAAGTTGCCAAACTAGGCATTTTTCTAAGTAAAACTAAGAAAACAAGCAAGCTTATGAACACAAAACATCAGCGAAACAAGCAAGCTTATGAACACAAAATATAATATTTAATATAATAATATAATATATTTATGAACAGTGAATTGATGTAATGATTTTTATATATGCAAAACGTTAGGATCAGAGTCTAATTTCGCTCTTTTGCAATATTTGATAGTATGAAGAAATTTTCATACGTCAACCCGGCAACGCCGCTTGGCTCTCATTGCTAGTTGCCATGGGATTTCTACGGTTGCCAAACTGGGCAAATTTCTAAGTAGATTTACGGTCAAATTCGCCCCAAACATCGCGTCATTAAACGAAGAGGTTATGTTGATCCACCCACTCGACAAAGGTGCGAGAAATTCTTGCTATTCCACCGGCAACCCTGTACTGCGCATTAGCGACGGGGCGGCGCAGGAGGGAACGTCAACGGGTGTGAAATGTGAATTTCAATTATATTTGAAATTCCTGAGAACCGTTAAACCTTATTCGAATCTATTTTGTGTTCGAGTATAAATTGTTCTGTTGTGAATTCCAACATTTCAAATTCTAGATAATCGTAACACAGACCGTACATTCGTAGGTATCTGTTTTGTGTTCGAGTAGTGTTGAGTGTGTTTCATTTCAGTGCTTAATTACCTGATAGGCCCCAAAAACAGGCTGACGATCCGAAAATAGTCATGGGTAGACGCTGCTACATATGCAAAAAATGGGATTATCGGCACCCTAACTTGACCTTTTACAGGTAAGTGTATTCGTACATTCATCTGCAGTAAAATTGATGGTATTGTAAAACCTCTAATTTCATTCCTATGTGCTACCTGCTGGGGTACATTTGAAAATAACAGTATACAGTACATATGGGATCTTTCAAATAAGGTGTCTATAAACAGTAAAGTTGGGCTTCATATTTTTAGAACTTATTTTAAACACCTCCAGTTTGCTCCTATTGTCATGTAGGAATACTTTGGTATGTTTACATTTATTGGGCTGGTACTGCATTATATAATTATAATGTCATATTATTTTACCTAGATAATTTGAAAGTGATATCGATATCACATATTATACACAACTGTACCTACATATAAACACACCTAGCCTGATGAGTGTTACTTTCATATTCTTAAACACCTCATCCAGTTTGCTACTGTTGCCATAGGTATAGAATATTTTTAATCTATGCATGTTTAAATTTATTGGACTGGTACTGCTTTATATATATTTATGTCATATTATTTTACCTACATATCTGTATATATACTTACATATAAATAAACCTAGCTTGAGTGTTACTTTCATATTTAACAAAATAAAATAAATTAAAGTATCATTTTTTTGAGCTTTTCTATAATTAATCATATTTTTCAGTATTACCAAAGATATTGTTCTGAGGAGGAAGTGGTTTGATGTAATGGGAGTGACTGACACAGACCTACCACAATTAAAAGAAGTCTGCTCAGAACATTTTACTAACGATGACTTTGAAACCACACTATCCGGAAAGAAGCGTTTGAAAAAGAATGTAGTGCCTACTTTGTATACCAAGGAAGAAGAGAGAAAACAGCTTAAAGTGTAAGTAGCTATGTATAAATAATTAGACTTTAACATTATAGGTAGGATTTAGAATCTGATATAGTAACAAAAAATATAATTTAATCAACGTTACATTCTAAATAAGAAGCATGTTTTTCTTACATCTTTGTTATGTTGGAAATAATCCAAGAAAATCCATTATATCTGTGAGCACAGTCTTTAGTCTGATTATTCTAAATAATGGTGTCAAAGTGGATAGGCTGCTGAACTGTAGACTTTATGGTTCTAATGCAGGAAAATTAATTGGAGTTATGAAATGCTACGATATGCCATCTAGGTGCATGTGAAACTTTTTTTAGTATCAAGGGTATACTTTTGCTGAGACAAGTTGTAAAACTTGTAATGTAATTTTTTTATGAGGTTTGAAGGAATAGTGAGTAAAAAATCTAGTTGGTGAATTGAAGAATGAGGTGTAATTATTTTAGAGCAAAAGATAAAATAGGTACAAGTGTTTAGTAAAAAGTAATAGTAACCCTAAATTGATAAAGTGTTGAAAGACCTTAACTGTTACTCTTACTAGTTATTTTAAGGTGATCTTTAGTTTTTAGTATCATATACTAAGTATAAATTATAGGCTGTTTTATTTTCAAGGGAAATATATATATATATATATATATATATATGCAATATATTTTGTGTTACATATAAATACTTCAATGTTCTCAATCCTCAACAGTTTTTGCTCAGGAAACAGCTTTCAGAGCATAAAGTGAGCAATTTATTTTTTGAATATAATAAAATAAATAAATAAAAAAATGTACAAAAACAATTACATACAATTAATAATTTTTACTGTTTGATAGTAATATCATTTATTTTCTTCTAAATTTTCATCACAAAATTATTTTAATGTGTATAGTTTTTTAATCATTTCCCAGAACAGTATTTTGTGTTTCATCACTTGTACCTATCTCAATTTTTTGAAACTTTGTTGCTCGTAAATTATTCTGACCACTGTCTAAATGGGCAATATCACAAACAGACTGTTTTATCTATTGTTTTATAATGTTATAATTATATAGTCATAATGATAATCATAATTCCAATTCTTATATAGAGACCATCCTTTGAAGGTAGCACACAAATGTAATACTGGTGCTTCTCAAGAAGGTAGTGGTAACGAACCAGCTGCAAAGAGGTACCTTTTTTATTTAGTAAAAATATATGAAATATACTGCTTTTTCAAGGATTCTTTGCTGTGTGCCTGTATTTGATCTGATTTTTAACTGTTATTTATATATTTAATATACATACAATATATTTTTTATTAGAGATATATATACTTCACCACTGCCTACTAAGCCACATAATGTCTGTGTTGAACCCTGTACAAGATTCAAGGACTCAAGGAGTGTCAGCAGTGCATCGTCTACTAGTGCCATCCACGACCAAGGATTCAAATTCGAAGACAATCAATCGAAATGCGAATCTTACACAACGGACCAAGCAGCATCAAAGATGGGTAAAGTTGATCAGAAATCATGTAGAACCGACTCAAGTTTGACTTTAATGAATTTCAACATCCAAGGACTTGCTAAAAAATTAAATAGTTTAGAAATTGTGCTTCATCAGTACAAACCTGATTTTTTATGTATCACTGAGCACTGGCTCAAGTCGTTTGAAATAGATGTGATAAATATCCAAAATTATGAAAGGGTAAACAGCTTCTGTAGGAAAACTTATGATAGAGGAGGAGTGTGTATATTTTCGAAAATAGGTTTAGGGTTGCAGCCCATAGTTTTCGATAAATGCATTGAAAAGGAATTTGAAGTATCACTATCGGTTTTAAATTGTATAGGACAGATTAGTTATAAATTGTACATAGTTGTATTATATAGAAGCCCCAGCAGTAACTTTGATGTTTTCATTAACAAGGTTTATGACCTTCTATACATGTATTATAACAAAGACAGTTTTTATATAGTTTGTGGAGATCTGAATACAGATTTGCTTTGTGATAGCCATGATTCTAGAAAGTTGATGAATTTATTTAAAGAATTTGGTATGCACGCCCATGTAGATCAGCCAACACGTATAACGCATAGTTCCTCAACTTGTATCGATGTGATTTTTTCAAATATGAATATTGGAAGTGTCGGAGACAATAATGTCATAGTACGTGATACACACATGTCCGATCACACTTTCCAAATATGCACTTTCATACCCCCGATGAATCCTTGTGATGATAAAAAAGAGTGTATATACAGGCGTGATTTCTCAGAGGATCACATGTTGACCTTTAGATTGAAACTATGTGCTCAAGACTGGTCGGAAATATATCTGTTGAATAATTTTCAAGAAAAATTTTCCTGGTTCTATATGACTTTACTTCATCTTTTTGATAATGTATTCAGTCACAAAAAAATTAGAAGGAAGGCTGGTAAAAATACATGGTTTTCTCCAGAAATCAAACAACTACATGATACCTTACATGAACTTTTTGAAATAACCAAAACAACTAACAACGTGTATATTAAGGAAAGATATAAAAGTCTGAAAAAAATATATCAAAACAAGATAAAAACTGCTAAAAAGAATTATAACAACAAAAGGCTCAGTTGTACGAATAATATCATGAAGGAGAGTTGGAAAATAATAAATGAGCACAAAGGATGTAGATATAAGCCACTGCCTTCTAATTTTCGTCATAACAATAAAACCATAACAGGTACGCAAAACATTTGTAATGAATTTAATAATTTTTTCATTAATTCCTACGCTACCACTCCTCAGTATCAAAAACTGAAATTACAGGCACAATCTGATGTGACATATTTTTTAACTCCAACCACACCTCAAGAAATACAGGATATTATTAGCAAAACCACTTCCAAGCCAGCTGCAGGTATAGATGAGATATGTGGTGCGGTAATAAAATCAGTAGGTGATGTTATTGCTGAACCATTATCTTATCTGATAAATGAATCTTTCTCAAATGGCGAATATCCCAAGGAAATGAAAATTTCGAAGGTTGTACCGATTTTTAAAAACAAAGGATCTAAAGATGAAATTGCCAATTACAGAAATATATGCCTTCCGAATCAACTAGCTAAAATTATTGACATATGTTACTACACCAGGCTTTGTAAATTTATAGAAAACAATAATTTATTGAATAACTGTCAGCATGGCTTCCGCCCTAGAAGATCAACAGAAAGTGCTTTGGCTCAGTTGTCTCAATTTGTGTACAAAGCTCTAAATGATCAAGAACAATCAATAGCTATAATGTTTGACTTAAGTAGAGCTTTCGACACTATTGATCATGAATTATTGTTGGAAAAACTTCAAAGGATAGGAGTGCGCGGCATTACAAATAAGTGGGTATCGTCGTATTTAGAAAAAAGGACACAAATAGTAGTAATTAATAACTGTAAATCAGAACCAAAAGAAGTAAGGACAGGGGTTCCACAAGGATCTGTCTTGGGCCCGTTATTTTTCATAATATTCATGAATGATATATCACTTTCATGTAACATACCTGACAAAACATTGATTTATGCTGATGATACAAACTTCTTTGTTTCTTCTAAAGTACTCCAGGACGTCATTGGCAAAGCCAATCACTCTGCTGAACAATTTCAAACTTGGTGTAATAACAATGGTCTGACGCTTAACAACAACAAAACAAAATATATCTCATTTCTTCCAAAAAATGTCAAGCCGGATTTTTCTGCTCTAATTAAAATTGGAAAAACGTCAATCGAAAAAGTTGATTGTAGCAAGTTCTTAGGTGTGATTATAGACCAAAAAATGACATGGGAGGCACATGTTAACTATGTGAATGCTAGGCTGAGTACAATTTCTTTCATAACTAGACAGCTTCATGGTACGGTATCTTTGGATGTACTGAGGAAACTATACTTTGGACTGGTACAATCAGCTCTCTCATATGGACTAATATTCTGGGGTAACTCTGCTCATGCCCATAATGTGTTCACTACCCAAAAAAGAATTATGAGATGCATAGCAGGTGTTCATCCAAGATCGCATTGCAAACAACTTTTTATTAATTTTAAAGTTTTAACTCTGCCATGCCTGTATATATATCTCTTGATTATGAACATAAAAAAACATGAGGAACAATATGTACGCAACAATATGGTACATGGATATGTTACGAGGTCTGCTCACAACATACGTCAGGAGTATTCACGGCTCAGTGTGTGTCAGAATTCTCATATATATATGGGTATAACATGTTATAACAAAATTTTAAATTCACAGATAAATTCATCCAACTTTAATAGCTTTAAGAATAATCTATATAATTACTTGGTTAAAAATGCATTCTACACAGTTGGTGAATTTCTAAGTGCGGTACTATAATAACTCTCAATTTAATTTGTTTTGTGCTGTAATGTGATAGCCCAGTGTATTTATTTTAAGGTACTTTATATAATTTTATATTATTTTGAATATTAGCCCTATCAACATAGTTTCAAATTTTGTGACAAGTCATAAAAATTATTGTAGTAATAGTTTCTGTTGACGAATAAAGGGGTATTATTATTATTATTATTATATATACTTGCATGTCATTCATAGATTTGTTCAGTAAACAGCTTGCAGAGATACATTTTTTCAGAGCACAAAGTATGCAATTATATTTTGAAAACAATGTGAAAAAATGTACAAAGGCAGTTACATACAATTAATAGCGCCTTACACTGTTTATTTATGATAATGTTCTAATTTTTATCACTAAATTACTTTACTGTGTAGTGTTTTTTAAACATATTGTTTTGTTGTTCATCACTGATATCTTTATTTTTGGAAATATTTTTACTTTCAAATTCTTCTGTCTCCATGGTCAAATGGATACTATCACAAATAGAATATTTTATCTAAAATTGTTTTTTGAACATATTGCTAAACAGTATTTTGTTGTTCACCACTAGTATCTTTATTTTTGGAAATATTTTTACTTTTAAATTCTTCTGTCTCGTCTCCATGGTCAAAATGGTTACTATCACAAATAGAATGTTTTATCTATAATTGTTTTATCAAGTTATAATTATGTAGTTAATATTATAATTTTATTAGGATTTAAATTTTTAGGTGCCACTACCCCTTGAAGGAAGCTTTCTTATCTGCTATTGGTGCTTCTCAAGAAGCGATCTGTGGTGAACCAGCTCCTAAGAGGTATTTTTTTTTAATTATAGTTGTATTAAACATATAAGTTGTCAGCACAATATGGCTTTTTGAGGGTTTTTTGGTGTTACATTGTATACAACAGGAAAGTCCATTTTCCGTTACTTTGTCTTTTTGTGTGCTTTTATTCATTCTGATTTTTGGCTTAATAATGTGATAAAAAAATAACGAGGTTCATTATCTCTGAAGTCCATGATTATTATGTGATAATAAATACTACTGAGCATAAAGAGTCTTTCAGAACATGTAATATTGGGCTGGGGTATTTTTTTGTAAAAACCTAAGATCATACAAAAAAATTAATGTTG
Source organism: Callosobruchus maculatus (assembly GCA_951848785.1). Classification (NCBI taxonomy): domain Eukaryota; kingdom Metazoa; phylum Arthropoda; class Insecta; order Coleoptera; family Chrysomelidae; genus Callosobruchus; species Callosobruchus maculatus. The sequence continues at coordinate 1,015,115 of CATOUR010000057.1, forward strand.
AAAGACTTTCACAACTGAAGGCATCCATGCTGAACTTGAAATTTTTCAAAAATCCTTACAGAGACGCTCAATATAATAGTCATATACAGATACAATTTGACTTTACAACCACTTATTTGCTATATATTCATTGAGTTAGATAAGTTAGATAAGAAATATAAAAGTTCTACATCCACTGAGTCAGTTTTCTGTCGTGCTGTGGCAGCTGTCAAAAAACTTCTTTAACAAATATAAAGTTTATGAAATTATACGTTCATTCATTATGGGATAAATCCCAGAATATATCAAATTCGTGTTTTTTAAAAATATTAATAATCTAAAATTTTATTTCAAATTCTGATGACCTACCTGTATTATTACTATAGTGTGCCATTATTTATGTCCCGTATTTGATGTTTAATTTTTTGCTGTGCTTCTAGGAATCCAAGGGGTTGAGTGTAAAAGCTATGTGAACTAAGTAGTACCAGTACTACCAGTAGAAGCAGTTTTATTTAGTAGAATAGAATAGAATAGAATAGAAATTTATTGGTTTTTCAGTTACAAAAAATGCGACTGAAGTAACAAGTCAAAAAAAATAGATACAAGTAGTAGAGTAAATGACACACAATTTTTGTTGATAGTACATACATAAGACATAAAAGGATGAAAACAGAACAGCAACTGTTTGGTGGACTTTTTTTTATGATTTCACTAGAGCGCAGAACTCGTCTAAACTGTAAGGCTCTAAATCGCATATGTATTTATGAATGGTTTTCTTGAATAGATGTACTGATGAAATAGATTGTATGTTTTGTGGTAACAAATTGAACATCTTAAGTGCTGAATAGTGTGGGCATTGTTTAGTAGAACCCAGTTTATGAGATGGATAAATATATTTCTGATTTTTTCTGGTATTATATGTGTGGTTGAAGACATTTCCTACAAAGTTTTCTTTATGTTTAAATATAAAAAGTAGAGTGCGATAGATATATATACCGGGGAATGTCAGAAAATTATGTTTTTTGAAAATTCCTCCACATGATTCCCTGGGTTTCATTTTGAACATAGTTCTTAATATTCTTTTTTGTATAATAAAAATTCTGTTCGCCGCAGAACTACTACCCCAGATAGTTATTTGATATGACATAATAGAATACGCGAGACCGTAGTAGGCAGACTGCACAGCGTATAATGGCAGATGGTATGCAAGCACGCGTATTGCATAGCATGCTTGATTAAGTCTAGCCGCAAGATTGTCAATGTGCTTATTAAATTTAAGATATTTGTCATATGTTACACCAAGAATTTTTGTGTCATTTTTGATACACAAGGTATGTTGGTTATCAATCGGATGTAGTTCTGTGGTACCAGACTGTGATTGAAACAGGACACAACATGTTTTCTGAATGTTGAAAATTAATTTATTTCTTTGCAACCAATTTTGGACGTTGTTCATTTGCGCATCTATTAAGGTTTTAATATCTGTTGTTTTTTTGTGAGGCATTAGAATCGTCAAATCATCTGCATAGATGATGCTTACATGCTTTGTGCTTTTTGTAGAGCCAGATATGTCATTGATATAGATGTTAAATAAAGTAGGGCCAAGTATACTACCTTGAGGAACACCGATACAGTATGTGCGAGTATGGGATACTATATGTGACCCACTTTTGTTTAATACCACTTTTTGTTGTCTATTTCTAAGGTACGATTCAAGCCAAAAATAAGCATTACCACGTATGCCATATTTGTATAGTTTATCTAACAATATATCATGATCTATGCAATCGAACGCTTTTGTGAGATCAACAAACAGTCCACAGGCCGCTCCTTCATTTTCTAGGTATTCATGAATTTGTTTTGTGAAGTCGAATAGTGCTGTATTTACACCTCTACCTTTTCTAAAACCATGTTGGTATTTATTTAAAAGTTTGTTGGAGTCAAAAAAATTTATGAGTCGGTTGTTAAAGGCTATTTCAAAGATCTTTGAGAAATTGCTCAGTAGACTAATAGGCCGATAGTTGGCCATATCCTCTGGGTCATCCTTTTTATAGATTGGCAGAACAAGTGCCATTTTTAATGCTTCTGGAAATACTCCTTGACTGAGTGATGAGTTTAGTATATTTAAGAGAGGACCGGTAATAAGGGATATCATTTTTTTTATTATAAATATTGGAATTTTATCATCACCACAACTTTTCTTATTCTTCAAGTTACTTACAATTCTAATTAGCTCACAGTTATCCATTGGTTCTAGAAATATAGTTTTATTATTCACTTCAAGGTCGCAGTCATAGGCTAGTTTCGATTGATTTAAGAGAAGTTTCGGAGCAGCTTCAATGAAGCTGTCATTAAACTGGTTCGCTAAAAGGTGCATATCACTATGTGTAGGTAGAGAATTGTTTTTTGAATTAGTTTTGCGAGAGTTAGTCAGCTCGTGAACTACATTCCAAACAGATTTACTTTTGTTTCCAAAAGTGTTCATTTGTTCTGAATAAAATTTTGATTTTGAATCTCGTAAAAGTTTTTCATATGTCAGATTATAGCTCTTGAACAGATCTTTATATTTTGGGTTATTTTGAGATAATAGTTGAAGTGTACTCACCCTGTTTTTAAGTAAATCCAGTTCTTTTGTTATCCAGGGAGGCCTTCTGTTTTTTCTGGACCGCCTTTTTTGTGTCAATGGGAAATGATAATTGAAACTGTTTTGTATTACGCGAGAAAATGTATTCCACTTACTGTTAACATCAATTGCATTATAAACTTCAGTCCATGAAGTGGATTTTAAGTCGTTCAGAAAGTTAGTTAGATTGAAGTCAGATAAAACTCTACTTAATCTTGGTTCTTGTTCGGTGTGCATTTTTACTGAGAATACTACATGCTGCCCTTTATGGTCCGAGAAATTAGTTTCCACAATTTTGGATTGATAGTTTATCTCTGTATTGATGAAAATATTATTATCTAGACATGATTTAGAGCCATTTTGCACTCTAGTAAAATCATTTACAGTTTGCTTTAGCCCATAAGAATTTATGATATCGATAAAAACAGTAGATCTCCTGTTAGGTACAGACAGGTTTATATTAAAGTCACCCGCTATAATACATTGCTTTCCCTCGACTCTAATCTTATCGAGAATTATCTCAAGTTTATCATAAAAACTTTCGATTTGGCCGTCACATGGCCGATACACAGAAACAACTACGAACTTGAAATCTTTAGCGGTTATTTCAAGACACGCACATTCAAACACACCGCACTGTGAGACACTGTTTAGATCTTCACGCACTTTTATGTTGTGTTGTAGAATATACTCGTCGCAGTAGATAGCACAACCCCCATGATGTCCTCGTTCTCTACAGAAAGACGTAACTAGCTCAAAATTTTTGTAATTTTTTTGGTAATTAGCTAAGCTGTGCTCTAATTCACTAACACAGTTTCCCAATGATTGGAGATTATGGTGGACAACCCCTATGTCCTTTGTCGTTATTTTATTTTTTACTGTAGACGAGCTAGTTGGTTGCGTTTCCGAAAATTTATCACCCTATTTTTTTCATAGGGCCTGATAATGGAATTTTTGGGCCAAGTATTTGGATTATTTACTTTAGCAGTATCTGATCTTGAAACGACTACCTTGAACGCTGCAATGGTCTCGGATTTGATTGGTAATTTTTCCACTTCTAAGGCAGGGATGTGTTGTGCTAATAAGTGACTCTTCACCTGTTCATCAGATACCTCTGGAGACAAACGGGATTTGAAAAATGATGATCTCCCTTCTATGGCCGCTATCATGGAATTTTCTCCACTCCCGATAACTGTTTGTTTACTTATTTTTCGTTGTCGCTGCACTGTCTCGAAACCATCGTTATCTTTTGCTGTTTTGTTTTGTTTGTTTTCATTTTTTCCTTCGCAGGCGCCAGCAGTACTGGTGTCATTGCTTCCTTCGCTGGATGTTTTTACTATTTTTTGTTGGATTTGTGACGATACCGATTTTGCCTTCGTATTTGCTTCTTGTTTTTCGTTAGAATCTTTCCTCCTAGATGTCTCTGGTATTACTAATTGCTTATTATTTAATAGTGCAATTATTGTCTCTTGTTCCTCAGTTCTTTTTTCTAAGTGATGGGTTAGTCTTCTGAGGATGTCCATTTCACCTTGCAGTTGCTTCAGTGTGCCAGAAGTTTCCTTGCACCTGAATTTGTCACATGAGTTACCTTGAGAGGTTATGCTTTGTACACTGTCTTCAAAGACCTCTTCGAGAACCTTTTTGGCACTCACGTCCCGTAACTTTAGCACTATTTGAGACGCGAACTCATTATTGAAACTTTCTGGAAAGTTTAAGTCGAGAATAATGTCTATTAACTCATTTTTTCTGAGTTTATTGAGCTCTGACGAAACTAACGTCGGTTCGGTATGCGGCGCCATTTTTCATATCCGGCACATTTGCAATTTTTCGCCGTTCAACAACACTTAATAGATTCGATGATTTATACTGATATTTCTAATTATTCCCATAATACTGTACCATTGTTTATAATAATCGTTGATAATGTTGGTATACTGCAAAAAGGTGACCAAGTCAGAAAACTAGTTCCTCGTAAATGGCTGCTGAAAGTAATCATAATTTAAGTAACAAATCACTCAACGTGTTTTTTAGAAAACATAGAACTCATAAAAATGTTCACTGCGAGTTATAAAGAGAGCTTGAAGAAATTAGACTATATTTCTGACTTGGTCACACTTGATGTTGGAAAATATATTAATACTGACTTGGTCCAAATAAACTTCAATTTTCTTGAAATAAGAAACATAAACATAATCAATCACATTTAAATCTAGAATACTGAATCAGATCTATTTTGGTTCCAGGGCATTGCTTTTCTTGTTCCTATCTACAGGGAGGGATTTATTCCAGCTGTGATAGTCAAGATGGTTACTTTTACGTGATATGTCTCACAATGTAGTGAAGTTGATCATTTTACCTGCTACTTTATTGGACATATTAGACTTAGTCAAAACGAGCTGTTAACCAAACTGGCAAAATTTTCGAGTATTGACTTGGACAAAATCATTTATCGTCGTTTAGTACCAAAAACGTCAAATCGTCGATTTTTGGCCTATCACTTTTTGCAGTACATCGACGTATAATGTATTTGATGTTGAATTTTTATATTTCTTTTTTGTTTTGTTTTTAGTGATCCAAGCAGTCGAGTGTAAGAGCTATGTAAGCTATACGCTTCCCAACATAAATCCTACTGTGACTGTGACTACTAGAAGAATATATGCTTTGTTGAATAAATAATGGTAGGATGACAAAGAATGGGGCACAAGCTCATTATGTAATTTAAATTAATATACATACGTTATATGTTGCGAAAATTAAAATGAAATTTAAAATATACATGTACATTAAAAATACTTAAATAGTTGTTTTTAAATAAGAGAAACATTTTTTATTACTATTGGTTACATGACATGTGTGTAAACGAATATTAATTTGTGTACAAATATGAATAAAATAATTGTTGCCACAGTTACTATTTTTTTATGTGAAGGCTGTCGATATATCGATAATTGGGAAGACTGATATTAATGAAAATTTTAAAGTTTATAGGAAAAACACGTAATTGTTCACTGCCTGTCTGCTACTTTAAAAATGTATACACTTAATTTGACATGATTTAATAAGGTGGGGTAGTAACTTCCAATTTACCTACTGATTTTCGAGCCACTAATATTTTTCTTTGAAATAAGTTGTAATCATTTTCTTTGCCAAAAATAATGGTTAAACCACTGCAAACGGAGCACATGCAATGCTTAGGTACTTATGTATTTCTATCAATACAGTTTGTTACAATAAAAATTACTTCATGATAGTCTTTACTTTTGAGCATGACAGAGTATGGCTTTATAAAACTTTTATCTGTAAACGTGATTTAGTACTATATATTTTTTTATTATTTTAAATGGAAGTACGACTCAAGCGTACCTAGCTAACATATTTCGGATGCTACTAATGGTTGTGTGACTTATTAAATTATTCTTTTTCGAATTACAATGATAAATTTGATTTCTGATGTCTTTATAACCTCAAAAAATACCAAAACAGTATACTCCTGATGTCATAAGTAAATATTCGAAGGTATAAGTACAAAACTGTACTGAGTGGTACTTTTGAAGGTACTATAGGGTCTATCATAGCTTGCATTCAAAACATTTTTTTTGTACATCAACCCCTAAAACTCACCCCCAAATTTTTTTTTTTCAAATAGCACCCCATAGGTTTTCCTACCTAAATGATATCCCCATTTTATTTAAAATATTGTGGTACCTTTAATTTTATATGCAAACTTATTTTTTCCGTAAAATCATAAGTATAAGACAAACGAAATGATGATTTGTTTGACGCCTGATATTTTTGTAACAAAAACGGATAAAAAAGAAAAGTAAGTGGGTGTTTCAATGGTAGTGAATGACCTATCATTCCTTGCTAATGAACCATTTTTTTCTTACTTAAACCCCTGGAATCCACCCCTAGCTTGTTTTTTCAAATTTCAATCCACAATTTTGCCTGGAAAAATAAATTCTTTACTTGAATTGAATTATCGTAGTGCCTTACTTTTTATGCTCCTACTGCAATTTATCGTTAATTTTGGCGCCCGTGTGGGGCACACCCTGCACACGGGGTTGGCGCGGCCCGATGTAGCCATAAAACTTTTTCACGTTTTTGCACTTAGTTTTGTTGTCACATTTTTTTATTAGTTGATTCATGAAAATAAAAAAAATATTTTCCACACATGTGTTTTAATTAATTTATGTTTACGATTTCATGGATTAAGCGAAAATATCACGTGTCAAGGAAATTCTGGGACACCCGGTATACAGATACAATTCCACTTATGGTGATTGATTATTTTTTGTTGTGATACCCCAGAAAAATGCACTGCACTGCATTTTGACAACTTCAACAATTTTACAGAAAACAAAAGAAAGCGCAGACGTAAGTATTTTGGCTTCACCATTAATACAGGATAGACTGTGACATGCTGCGTCCCCCTATTGTTTTAACGTCCTTGGTTGTTTATTATTAATGTTAAGAAACTACGCTAACTGCGATGAATGGCTTCAGATTTTTTTAAACGTTTCTGTTGGGCAACATTACAGCTATAAATTTTGAATTACAGCAAGATAGTTTTCCAAAACTGTAACCTCCCCCCCAAGGAAAATTACTGGCTATGCGTGGGCGGCAGAGGGTACAGGGGGTTGAAGTGGTTTTTTGTTAAAACGTTGTCCCCATTGACAAATATTTTTCACCTGCACCCTGGCGTTTTTTTTATTTTAATCAGCGATTTGTGATTAATTTGTGGTGGGAAGCTTTCAAATGAATATGTAATATCGAATGAACTAGACATTGCAATAACAAAATTGCTAAAGAACTGTAAAACCCTGTAGCAAAGTGATAACTAATCCCTTTGGCCGGCGGTGATACTGACAGAGGTACTGGGTGTGATGCAGACAGTCATGAAATCAGTGTTAATTACTGGATGTTCTAGTTACGCGCGGATTTCATGGCAATATGACAATTTCCTATGAAATCCCATTATATTACAGAATTTGAAATCTGCCTGCGAAACGAGCTTGTTGGGAACAGTGTACTTCATAACAAAGCGTTTTGTGTACATTATGGGTGGTGAAACAATCGAAATAATTCGCGTTCCAGTTTTATAACTGCGGAGCACTACTTTGAATACCACATTTTTTTGTTATGCTTACCCGGGTGCACCTATCACTCCACAAGCATGATTAGGTAGCAGTTTTCACTGAGGTGCTTAATAGAGCCTTGGTTAGTGAATGTTTAGTCTAAATAGTCCTTTTACTTCTCACACCGAAAGGTGAGGGGAGCATTGTGATCACGAAAATGGGCGCTTTATAATGACTGCATAACGAAAATCTACGTCACTCATTTCGGTCAATCTGTCTATCTGTCTGTCTGTCTGTCCGCTGGTGTCTGTCTGTCTGTGGGTCTACCGGTCTGTTGGCTTTCTTCTTGCCTCGTAATCTCAGTAACCGCATGGATTATGATGAAATTTGGGTAAGGATATGCTGTGGGGTCGTAATAGGTAATGCTCCTACAATTTTGAAAATCAGTGCATGGGCGGCGGAGTGTCTAGCAAAAAAATATTCCAGATATTCCTCAAACTTCGTTTTTAGGCGTTTTAGGGGGTTCCTGATCTTTTTCTACTCATTTTGACGGGAGGTTATTCAGGTATGGCGAAACTATTGCAGAAATCTGTACCGTGAGGATGGCCTTCGGGCCCTCTCATTGGATTTTGAACATGAACCGGATATTCTATTGTCGGAAGTGGAACATGCCCTCAAGAAATTAAAAATCGGTAAAGCTACAGGCATTGATGCTATTTCTGCCGAAACGTTAAAATGCTTGGATGATGACGGCATCTCTATTTTATATAATATTCGTAAGAGGATCTGGTCCTCCGGTGTGTGGCCAGATGAATGGTACACATCCATTCTTGTTGCACTTCGTAAAAAGGGATCTCCAATAAATCCAGAAAATTATCGCCTACCTTCATTAATCTCTCATGCAAGCAAGGTTGTGCTATATATTTTACGATCCCATTTGAAGAGTTTTATTCGATGGCAAATTATGTCTGAAGCGCAGGCAGGTTTCGTGAAAGGACGCGGTACGCGTGAACAGATCTTAAACCTGAGACAAATTATTGAAAAAGCCAGAGAGCATTATTTTCCAGTTTTTATCTGCTTTGTGGACTATCCTAAGGCATTTGATAACGTGAAGTGGCCTAAACGGTGGGAAATCCTTATCTCTATGGGTTTCCTTACCACTTAGAATTTCTCATACAGCAACTCTATGAGTCTAGCTCGGCTAGTTTAAGAATTGATGGTAACCTGTCTGGTCAAACAGCAACCAGAAAAAGAGATCGTTAGGGATATGTATTACCTGAGATGTTATATAACATCATTTACTCTGAATTTGGACAGGTATTGGACAACCGTAATGGCGGTATAACAATCGACGGAAGCAAAATATCCAACTCAATATTTGCTGACGATTCAACCCTTATTGCTGCTTCTCAGGAAGAACTAGTAGCTCTATTGAATATCTTAGGACAACACAGTGCAGCATATGGTCTTGGTATTCACAACAACAAGACCAAGGTTATGATCGTAGATAAACAGTACGATAATCATCGAGAAATAAAATCAGTAGGCCGTTGTCAAGTACTTCAAAGCTTTGTGTACCAACTAAAGGTGTATATGTTACGGCTAAGGTGTTTACTTGGATAGTTTATATACTAGCTGGATAGTATACAAACTATCCAAATGTCTCGCTATTTTGATGGAAAATCATATTTCTACTAAAATAGCTATGAATATTGGTTGGTTTGTATACTAGCCAGCTAGTTTATAAACTATACAAGATATGCCGCTAAAGTATAATACCACAAAGATATCACACATATTAACCAGTGTTTCTGGTTAGTTTACAAACTATCCACATCATTTGGATAAAGTATGCACTTAATATCTCTAGTAATACATAATAACCAACTCGCTGGTTAGTATGTAAACTAACCAGTCCTTTTTGGTTAGTATGTAAACTAACCAATCCTCTTTGGTTACTTTAGTTTAGAAAAACAATTTTTAATCAAAGGTAAAGTTTATTCATAGATGCAACATATAATTGCTATCACTACCTAAAAGTAAGTAAGACAAACGGAAATACTATTTGTGTAACAAAATATTCATATAAAATAAATCTCTAGACCCAAAAACCGCAAAAAAAATAAAATTATTATTTATTAGAGCATGTTGCACTGTTGTGGCACTTTTCTGTTAAATTGACCAAAGAAAATTAGTTAGTTTACATACTAACCAAAGAGGATTGGTTAGTTTACATACTAACCAAAAAGGACTGGTTAGTTTACATACTAACCAGCGAGTTAGTTATTATGTATTACTGGAGATATTAGGTGCATACTTTATCCAAATGATGTGGATAGTTTGCAAACTAACCAGAAACACTGGTTAATATGTGTGATATCTTTGTGGTATTATACTTTAGCGGCATACCTTGTATAGATTATAAACTAGCTGGCTAGTATACAAACCAATCAATATTCATAGCTATTTTAGTTGAAATATGATTTTCCATTAAAATAACCAGACATTTGGATGGTTTATATACTAGCTGGATAGTATATAAACTATCCAAGTAAACACTTTAACCGTAACATATACAAAATTCCAGCTTAATCGGTTGAAGATATCTGCTTCAAAGTTGAGTAGTAAGATTCCACCCGAACAATCATAGATACATACATATATACACATACATACATTGCAAATTAAATAAAAGCTTTTAAAAACAGACTAGCTCGGGACTCGGCATATAAGGAAAATGAGGATATCATGAAAATACTATATAAAAGTTAGCAGTACCAATTTTTTTATATTCTGGTATGTTTTCCGGTGCTAAGTCTCTTAGCAAAGTGGATGAAGCACCATATACATATGTCTCTTCTATTCAACAATTTTTGTATCCAACAATGGTTCTTTTTCTTCTTTATTTCTATATTTCTGCTAATGCACTTGATATCTTCAATATACAGTTCCGCATTGCTGCACGTAAAGGTTTTCTGTTTCTGGCCATGTTTAGATCAGAACTATTCAACAATGCTTAGTAAATATGTAGACGCTCGCTAAAAAATACGGACTAAATTTTACGCGTACAAAGACGCCTTAATTTCAACGTCCAGTGACATCGTAAGCCAATGGAGAAGTTTCCTAAAAATAAAATTTTGAAAATTCATTATTATCTGATAGTCTATTTCTTCACTTGAAGAATGTCGAAAAACTCATCTGAATATTCCAAAAAACGGCAGAGTTATTCAATTTTATATTTGCGTAAAGCGACCGCGGTGGTGGAATGCCTTATGACGTCACATGTCATGAATCGTTCGCGGCAGCCACAGTCGAGAGGTCGGGACTCCGCTATGCAATATGCTGCGCTGTACAGTGGGCGACATTTTTATGGTGGTGTTAGTACACCTGAGTACAATGCAATATTTATAGTTTCTCGGTCTGCGAGACATATCCTAATAATACGAGAATCAATAAACTGCAGTGTATCGTCTTGTCATCGTCAACGTCGCCTACCTTACTGAAAACAAGGAATAACAGTATGAACGAGGAGGCCGGCGGAGTGGTGGCTTGCGAGGGCAGCATCCTCGACAGGGCATACACAGGCTTGCGTTGTGTCGTGTGACGTGACGTGAAGAAAATTTGCTTACTCACGGTTAAAAGTGAAGTAAATTGAGTGTGAACGCGGCACAGGTTCATACATAAATGTATTTGCCATGTAAAATACGGATTCCGATTTCGAACAGAACTCACTTATTTTTCAAACCACATACACAGTATTTCAGAAGGTGATAGTAAATATCTCAGTGAATGACATCTCAGAGCAAATTTTGCAAGAAAGGTCTTTACTGTGAAACACAACTCGCAATGCAAAATCATACATTCTTCAAATATCTGTAGTTTAACAATCAAAAACCAGATCAAAGCAAGCCCACCGAATCATTACTGTAAGTTTAAAGGTAACGTCAGGATGCTTCGAAATGCGAAATTCATTTTTATGACGATCTTTGGACCTTACCTTTGGACCTTTTGACCTTACTTTTGGACTTCTGGACTTACCTTTCCTCATCTTAGACACACATACTGGAGAAAGGGAACAGGCGGCCACGCCTCCTCGCTAACACTGGAATACGTATATTCTTGGATTTTAAATTTCGCGCGCTAATACCCTAGAGCCTTAAGGACTTTTTTGTAGCTCTGACATTTTCTATTCTCCGAGTGGAGGGTGAACGTTTCCGAAGATTCGATAAGCACGAATCTTGCCAGTCAAATAATATCTTGTATCCAGTTTTTTATATACAATTTCCCCAACCAGCTGAAACGTAGCCAGAATGTATCCCAATAGAAGAGCTTTGAACACAATTTCAAAATGTTCGAGTTTCAAAGGCTCAGCCATGGATTCCTTGTCGTGTTCCGTCATCCTGCGTGGCTCGGTCACATCTCTGGTCCATTTCACAATAAATCCCATCTGAACCATTTGTTCGCTCCAATACTGAAGGGACTCCTTCAGGGCGGTGAAGCGTCCGATAAGTGCAGAACAGGGAGGAATGCAGTTGATAGAATACACCATGTTCTACCATACTAGCTTCTGTAGGCATAGTCCTCATTAACGAATGAAAAAGGAGACTATTGTTTTGCTGAGTTCTTGCCAGCTGAAATAAATATCTAGTAGAGAATAATATTATTTTTGTCATCTATTTAGAGTAGAAGAGACGCTCTCCGGCTTTGGGGAAAATAAGAGACCCATATTCCGGCGAATAAAAATCCAATGATTGACTATTAACATCTACAATACACGGTCGATACTTGAAGACCAACTTATAAACATTATATAGAACTGTTAAGAAATTTGTATTATTGGCCAGCGTTATTTATGTACAGATTTTCCGATTTGCAATAAAATTTTCTATATTTTAATAGCGACTCATTGAATTTCTAAAAATAACTATATTTATTATAACTTTAATTAATAATAGCTATGGAAGTTTTTTAGGCGACCCTGTCGGTAGGTGTTCAAAAAGGAGCCACGGTACCCCACATGTCCGTGAGGAGTTCAAATATCGCCTATATCGTTACTGGGCCAACAACGGGCAACATCTTAAAAACTTATTGCAATAAAAACTGGTACTTTCGTGTATTTTTGTTTCCTATCTGAACAAAGATAGATAACGATTTTTCTAATGTTCTCGAAAACGAATCAACTGATTTCAAGAAATCGAACGTCAAAATTAAGGATTTTGACACACCTTTGAAACAAGCTACTACTCGATACCCCCTGTCATTTAAAACCTTTAAGAGGATGACCCTGGGAGCAGATGTTACAAGAGGAAAAGTAGTTTTTGGTTAAAGAATTGTCCGCCTTGACAAATCTTTGGTTTAATATGCAGTTTTTTCTTTTAGTCTTTGTTTTTCTCTTTTAATCAGTTGTTTTTGCTAAATCAATGGTGGGAAGTTTCTAAATGAACACCCTATATATTAGAAGCCCTGTATAAACCAATTATTTAAGAGTATTTTACTGTGTCATAGAATCTCTCAGTTTGGTGTCAAGTTTTTTTTATTATAGAGAGTTTAGGAAATCACAATTTCAAAAACATATTATCAGTTTGAACAAAAAGCTTGCATCAGGCTGTTATTGCGTACGAGCTGCAGCAACAAACTTGGGCATCTCGATTGCTAGGACAGTTTTTTTCGCGTTGGTGCAATACCATCTGTCCTACGGTCTACCATTTTGGGGCTGTTGTAGCCAGTTCCTTTTCCAATCTGTCTTTAAGTTGCAAAAACGTGCAATACGATATATTGTAAGTGCTTCTTGTAGAGATCCTTGCAGACCGCATTTTATTCGTCACAAAGTCCTTACACTGCCATCTCTTTTCATATTAGAGACTACGAGCCTAATACACAAACATCGTTCTTCATTCTCCGACCATCAACAAGCTTATGCAACTCGCCGATGACATGACATGCCGCTACCAATACCTCATTCTACCCTCGTGCGAAATTCCATAATATATAATAGTGTGAAAATATATAACTACTTGCCATCGGATATTAAAGCAATCCCAAATATTATGAAGTTCCGTAAAGCGTTAAAAGAAATACTAATAACACAAGCATTCTACTCGCTGGACCAATATTTTGAATTTTCCTTCACTCAATGAGTTAGTCAACTATTGCCCCAAGTGTTTGATGAACATAAAAGTAACCTTCATCTATGGGATGTCAGTAAAATTTTTAATTTGTGAATGTCTGATTTTTAAGTATTTTATTTATTTTTATGTATTTGTATTTTAATTTTTATGTATATGTATTTTCATTATGTACTTTTACATAGTTATTTGCTTCGTCAATAAGATTTTTTATATATCATTGGCAATAAAGCATGTTAACCAACCAAGCACTCGCACACCCGGAAGTGTGAGAGAGAGTCTGCCCGCTCAACGTTGAACCAGCTTGATTCCTCTGATCACATGTCCCGCGGACGCAGACGCGTCCATCCGACATGCCACCACGGCTCGATTGCGACCCGCTCAAACCCATTTCGTCTCTCCCACCTGTGCTCTATCTCCATCTGCACAGGTGAGAAAGAGAGAATGGGTTTTTAGCCAGTCGGGCCCAGGGAATTCATTGGTCGGGCCACGGTGGCATGTCGGATGGACGCGTCTGCATCCGTGGGACATGTGATCAGATAACTAAGCATCTGTGGGACATGTGATCAGATGACTCTGCATCCGTGGGACATGATAAGTGGACTCAAGCTGGTTCAGCGTCGGGCGGGCAGACTCTCTCTTGCACGCGCGAGTGCTTCGATCCTTGCGAACAAGCCGATTTCCTAAACCCTCTATAATCAAAAAAAGTCAAGTCATGGCCGTCTTAGATAAGGTTTCAATATTAATATACTATTCCGTGAACTCATTTTTTTAAATTACCTAATATATTTTTTGTAGCAGCTGTGTAAACAGTTTGTTTGTTCCACCCTTTCCTTGCTTCGTTCGTATTATATTAGCGGGCTCTAAACAATATTTAAATTAATAACAAAATACTCACAGTCCTGTGTCTGACTGACTCATTTACAAAAAGGCGTTACCCTTAAAGGTACGTCATAACGAATGGCTTGATGAAATTACTTACCCTTTCTAATAAAAGCCTGTGTGTTTCGTTAACGTATCCCGTTCCATATTGCTTTGTAAACTCCGGTATCATACTCCTAGTAATAAGGAAAAGGTAAAATAGATTGGTCGATCTGCCAACGTAATGAGATATGTTGCACCTCACGCCGCTGTGCCATATGTTTTCTCCCTTATCAGGCAGAGGTTTGGTGAGGATGCTACTCAGCATTCCCAAATAGGCTGAGTCGATTGTTAAGCAGTAGCTTAGATAGAACACAGCAATTATCCTCAACGCAGTTGAACCTGGTAGGCGCGATAGACCTGCAGAAGAGATTTTTACTTAGCACTAAAACATACCTATTCCAATCAGGTGTCAGCGATTGACAAATACTGCGCTATTATGTTAAATTATTGACAGATTCAAAAAAAATCGAATTCTCATTTATGACGTTAAGAACCATATTATGCCACACCGCAGATTAGTGAATAGGGTCCTTGAATCCAAAAAAGGTTTGCTTTAGAGCGTTGATTGTATTATATTGAGCATCAAAAGATAGAAAATGTTTAAGCTGCTTATCTCTTGCTCAAGACTATTCTGTCCCCCTTCAGAAACTAGCAAACCACAAGAAGGTGAACATATTGTGGGTCCCTGGAGACATTGATGTACTGTGTAACGAGAGAGCGGACCGTCCCGCTAGGATAGAAGCAGCCCCTCAATCGACCCAGAACCGATGCTTGGAATTAGCAAGCGCCAGGTCAGTGTCTGCAACAAAGTGCCTACTACGCTGACAGATTTACGAAGCCGAAGCCCGATCCTATACTGCATAGTGCATAGAAACACGTTTTAGACGGATTCTCATGATTCAGTTTCGCTGAATCAGTTTGACTGATTCAGTGATACTGAATAGATAATGAACGTGAGAGCACATTTTCAATAAAACAGATCAGTGGGTCTGTACTTTCACTCAAAATGAAAGTGTAACAATAAAAATGTTGCTTGGTCATGAACGACCAGCCAACACTTTTATTACTCATAGCAACCAGTAGCTCAGTAGGATTGCATAAGACTAGGGTATGTAGGTGCGTGCGTGTGTGCGTGAATGTGTGAGTCTCGTTAGCCGCCAAGAAATGAAAACTAGGACAACAATGGTTTAATAAAGATTTATTTTAGTATGTATACGAATGCAGTACATTTAATTTTTTTTTAAAAAAAGAACTTAGCTTCAGAAGGAAGTCCTCGTAGTAGTGCCCTTCCGAAAGGAAGGTGGTGCTCCAGAGAAGGCTGGCTTTTTGAGGAGTTCAGGTGGTGCCCCAAAGGTGTGGTGTCCCCAAAGAAAAGTTTTCTTCAGGAGTTCAGGTTGTGCCCCAAAGGTGTGGTGTCTTCATGGTGGCACCCCGACCAAGAAAAGTGGTCTTCATTGAGGCACCCCGCCAAAAAAAGGGTGGTTCTCCTGTGAAAGAGTTATGGCTGGTATTAGCACCTTGTGGAGAACTTCACAGGACTTCACGATCTGTTCCTGAAGTATGGATCTTCATGCGTTCTTACATTTTGATAAATTGCATTCATATACTTCAGAAACAAATCTATGAAGTAGCATGGGGGAATTAAAAAGACAAAAAGCAGATAACTTTCAAATGTTCACATGGTAAAGATTAAAAAAAAATATAGATATATACAAGAGCGAATAGTTTAAAAAAAAACTCTTAAATACTTTGTATTTTCAGTCCTACCGGATCTTTTCAGATATATAGTGATAAATAAAATAAATGTACAAAGTATGTTCAAAAATTTACAAACTTTTTCCTCACGCCTTGTAAAACAAAATTACCAAAATGTCCAAAAGATCTTTTCATTGCGTTCTCAATTAGCAAATCTGAGTGCTAGGTATTTTTACGTAAAGAATGTCATAAAAAAAAATGTGAAACATTAAATACACACAAGATAAGGCATCTTAACACAAAAATATATGGCTAGAAACAAAGAGTAGTGTTCAGCGAATCTTTTGTTAGGTAATTAATAAATATACGGTGTACGATTGACTTGATATTTAAGGATTAAAATGTTCGCCATCACATGTTCATGAAAAGAAATGTATAAATCAGAAAAATCACATTCCTACACAAGATAAGATAAGATAAATATGCAGAAGCAATGAAAATGTGGGAAACCTTAGCAATTAAATCGTTATGATTACCTTGATTAAGACATAATGGCACAGACACAAAAGATTGTCTTAGAGAGACATAATTACATTAGCTGTTAACTGTTTGAGTTCAAAACGCAAAAGGAAGGAGATATGTGTTTCGACATAAAAGGTAACCTTGGTGGAGAGCAAGAGCATATCCCCACTCATTAGATATGCGCAGGCGGTGTAATATAAATATCGTTCCATTTGAAAGAAAGTAGAGATGGGAAAAAGGTAGGGGTGAGAAGCAAAATAGTTATAAAAATGTACTAGTATAATGAGGAAGCAGTAGCTAAAAATGGAAGTTGTAAACTATTTGTATATGGTAGCCAAGTAAATAATATAAAAATAATTTTGAAAACGGGTGAACCGTTACACTCGGCCCCACTTAACGAAAAAAAATTTGAGAAGCATTCGAGAATTTTTTTTTTTTTTTAAAGAGAGTAAAGTTAAAGTTATCACTGAGGGATCAAAATCAATCATTTGTCCTGATAACAATGTCAGATTAAGTTTTCGTGCTTCCCCATGCAAATCTCAAGAAATTGTAGTAATCTACAACCTACAAAGTCTATCAAGGTGCATGAAAGAGCAAGAAGACGCAGGTAGAAAACAAAAATGTTGGAAGAGAAATGGGAAGAAAAAGAGATAGCCTCAAGTCTACCAAACAAGAGGGATGGTTATAGCACCAACTCGCTTAAAAGTACAGTGAAGCTGCACTGAATATGTACTACACAATGAAGGTAATAAATTGTGAAGTAAAAAAAAACAAATGTACGCAACCTATCAAACCCTAATATACTTAAGACCTAAAAAAAACTCGTCAAAACTTTGACAAAAGACAAAGAGTTTCAAGACTCGGCTACAGGAGGTGCAAAGGATGCAGCAGCATCCAGAATACCCAACTGGCTAGGAAGATTCGTTTCGCTGATAGATCTTAAAACTGCGCCGTAGAATCTTCCTACATCCACCAGTCGTCTGTCAGCTGAGGACTGCAGAAGCTACCACGCCCCCACAACAAGTGAACCAAGTCATGAAGACTCTAGGGCAGAAAAAAAAGAAAAAAAACACAGTTTTACTTGCTGCCTGCAACAGCAAGAGTGAGCTTGTAGTAGTCACTAGACTGAAAAGAGGACAAGTGAAGCTTGCCTCCAGGCGACTCAATGAATGGGTTAGCATTTCAATAATGCTGCTGGCGCTCTGCCGCATACGACCTGAAGAAGGAGCTCAGATACATTGCAGTAGTGACATCAGGTGTGTGTCAAGTCTCCTCAGAGAATTTTGACTACCCTTTGTCACCCCCCACAACTATCCTTCCAGGTCCAGTATCAATAAAGATTGTCGTATTGACACTCGCCAACACGTACCATTGAAACGGCCTCTAAAATAACTACAAGGTTGTTGCCTATAAAAAATCTAAATACCCTATGCAACCGTAAGTACTACTCAAAAGAAAATGGGATACCCTTGATGTTCTCAACAAAAGAATGTAAAATATTCCACTAAACAGACTTAAGAGAAAATTCAGATCTCTAAAGCATAAGTATAAGACCAAACTATTTCCATTTATGAAATACGAAATAAAAAAATTGTGACACCATAAGTGCTTCTATGATAACCCAAAATAAAATTTAAAATTTTGATCAAAATATTTTCCAAGTACTAACTATAATTCAGTAATGTTTTGATTCAATAAAAAAAAATTTGCAATCCAGTGATGTTCTGATTCGATAAATGATCTTGCTAAAATCCAGTAATGTTCTGATTCGATAAAAGATCTTGCTAAAAACCAGTAATGTTCTGATTCGATACAGAGCATTATGATTAAGTGATCGACCAAAAAAAATGTTGGGCGCCAGCAGTCTAAAATAAGACTACAAAGAAAGATGTAATCAAATATCTTATGTGCTTGAGTGATATCAAGTCAAATACCTACATGAAATTTTTCAAATAATAAACAACGAAGTAAATTCAGAGAAGAAATTCTGTGTCATAATAGATTCAAAAGAATGAATTCACGAAGGCTTAACAACATCAAATTCAAAAATCAATTCAGGGAAAATGTATGCATTATATTAAACTTGAAAAGAAAATTCAGGGAAAGTTTATGCCTCAAATTGGATTCACAAATAAATTTAGGGGAAAATACATCTTGTGACAATTTAAAGTAAGCAAAACTGTTCAAGTGAAATAACTACCACAAATCTAATGTTCATTAATAAAGTGATTCCAAAAAAAAAATTCAAACATCAGTGTAAGTTTAAGATCTAATCAGGAAAAACTATTAAAGATTGCATGAGCAAATACAATAACAATAATCAAAAGCTTGAACTATTTGTGAGCATGTCAGCACAAGGACCTAAGTCGATGAAAATTTCGAATAAGCAAAAAGCGAAGATTAAATGCAAAATTGCAAGAAATGTAGACTATCAAATATCAGATTACTAAAATTGTAACAAAGTCATATCAAGTTATGAGTTCAAAGTTAAAAGTGTAAAGTTATAAATTCAAAGTGATTTAAAAAAAACTAAACTGTGATAAACAGATCATATGAAAGAAACTAAACATGAAAATCTCAGGCCTACAAAAGTCATTCCAAGTACGCTGCAGATTTATAGAAACGCATACCAGGATAACTAAAGAGGATAGAGACAATCAGGGGTAATTTCATTCATGAGAGCTAAGTGAAATTTTTTTTTAAAGCCGTAAATCTTAAAGTGATTTTAAAGTCATAAGAAATCTACTATAATGAACATTGAACAAGTACCATGAAAACAAATCACACATGAAAATCGCAAACCTACAAAAGCTATTTCAAGTACGCTGCAGATTTATAGAAACGCATACCAGGATAACTAATGAGGACAGCAACAATCAGGGATGATCTTATTCATATAAGTAAAAATTCAAAAATTTACATAAAGTTGAAATGACATGACATGGCATAAATGAACATAGGATTTCAGAAATCTACCAACAACAATGTACCATATCAAAAGTGTTTCTTATACGCCAGAGGCTTCAAGATCTGCCCGAAATACGCCAGATTTATAAGTATGCATATTACGACAGACAAGTGAACAGAAAATGCATACAAGAAAAGCGCTTTCGATCCAAGAAACGTCATAGGACTTACATCAGTCTCTATAACACAAAATTTGGAAAAAAAAATCCATAACAAATAATATTTCTGAAAACATGTTACAGTATACTACGGAATGCAATAAATTTATACTACAAATTAAATTGATTAATCATAGTTTTAAGAACTATCAAAAATATCAGTAAAAATTTAAGAATGTGCTCACAAGTGTTCAGTACGGTTAAATCTAAATTTACTCAGAATTTGGAAATTGGTGTTAAGCTATAATTGTCACATAAGAATTTTTGGACTATAGTGGTTCAAAAGGTTGAAGACGATCTTAACTGTCCAAAGGGGATCTATTGGCAGACTCTTACTGCCGCCTAGAATTTCAAGGGGCGCTGGCTAATTCTTTCTTTGACACTGACGCTTGAAGGGAGAATAACAGCGCATTTTCCTTTCAGGCGTCTCGCATCTTCGCCCAGTACAGCAGGGCGCATGAATATTGGGACTGTGATATAATCAGAATTGTTAATCATTATATAACAACAACAAAGAATAGTGTTGATCACTTTCTGAACCAGTCTCAATCACCATCTGAATCAGAACTATCACTTGAATTATTACCCATATAGGTATCATTAATATCTAAACTATTGTCAGGTTTAAGATCTTTGACATGAAAATCTCCTATAATATTACCATCCAAATCTTTCAATGTATAAACTAAAGGTGACTTTACTCTATAAACAATGCAGGGGATAAACTTTGGACTTAACTTCGCACAGAAATTATCAGCAGCTTTTGAAAGAATGAAATTACGTTTCAAAACTCTATCAACAACTTTGAATCTAAGATCTCTTCTTCGCAAGTTATAACGATTCCTATTGACTTCATAAGAACGTCGCATTCGGTCTTGAACTTTAGAATAAATCTCAGGTATCTTTTGTACTAAATTTGGATCTAAAACATTTTGGCTGATATTAACGTCATTCTTAGCATCATCGGCAATGATTCCATAAAATGAACCATCAACTGGCACATTTCGATAAAAGTTTAAATAGCTAGGTGAATATCCTGTAACTTCATGCTTTGCTAATCTAATTGCCTGGGCTATTTGATGAATAGACTGATCCCAGGTATTGTGAGAACTTTTTATGTACGATCTAATTGCAGTGACAATAGTCCTATTCACTCTTTCACAAGGGTTAACTTGAGGAGTGTACCTTGCATTATACCAGATTTTCTGTACATTATAAGAGCTAGTAAGAGCTTTAAATTCTTTAGAGATAAATTGAGGTCCATTATCAACTACAATGATCTGTGGAACTCCAAAAATGAGAAATACTTGATTTTCTAGAAATTTAACTATGGATGTTGATGTGGCTTTAGGCATAGGATGTACTAAAACAAGTTTTGTAAACCAGTCACAAACTACCAGAAGAAATCTATTACCCTTTTTAGAACGAGGGTATGGTCCTAAGAGATCAGCAGATATCATTTGAAATGGAAATTTGATATCTCTGTACTTTCCCATTAAACCAGCTTGGGGTAAATTACCTGGTTTGCACTGAGCACAAATTTTGCATGAATTCACATATATTCTAACTGACTGTTTCATTTTTGGCCAATAATATAGAGCTGATAACCTAGATAGCGTTTTGAATACTCCTAAATGACCTGAAGTGGAATCATCATGATATAATTTTAAAAGTTTTAACCTATTAGGTGTTGGTACAACTATCTTCCAATCAGTATATGTCTCTGAAAGAGGATCGTCAGATAAAATATGTTTGTAAAGAACATTATTTTCTACTTTAAAGGATGGATATAAATCCGGATTATTACTGACTTTGTTAATCATTTTTCGATACCACTTATCTGGAGTTAACTCATTTAAATTTAATATTGAAACATCTATATCTTCATGTACTCTAGATAAAGCATCGGCAACAGGAATTTCTTTGCCTTTGCGATGGATGATTTTAAAGTTATATGGTGAAAGGCGATATAACCATCTAGATAATCTAGGTGAAGGATTTTTAAGAGCTTGAATCCATTGCAAAGATGAATGGTCAGAGATAACGTTAAATTTTGTATGTTCAACATAACAGCGAAAATGTTCTATACTTAGCAAAACTGCAAGCAGTTCTTTTTCTGTATGGGATGTTCTAAACCATGTTCCTCCTGGAAAAGTACACCACCAACTCCAGAATCCGAAGCGTCACAGACAATGGAAAAGGGCTTAGTGAAGTCTGGACTAGCAAGAATGGGAGCAGTAGTCAGCAAGCCTTTGATCTTCTCAAAAGCCTCAGCAGCTTTGGGTGTCCAAGCGACAGACTGACCTTTCTTTCGGTTCTTTAATAGATCTGTAATTGGAGAAGCTATTGTACTGAAGTCTTTGAGAAAACGACGATAATAACTAAACATGCCAATCAATCTGCGAATTTCGGTTGTATTCCGTGGTGTAGGGTAGGATAAAAGGGCTGATACTTTTTCAGGATTAGTTCTAAGACCCTTCTCATCAACAACATAGCCTAAGAACGTAAGAGATGAACGAGCAAAGTGGCATTTATCAAAATTTACTGTTAAGTTTGCATTTTTCAAACGTATGTACACTTCTTTAAGAACTTTAAGGTGCGTAGAAAAGTCAGCACTTACTACTATGATATCATCTAGATAGTAAAATACATAAGGTTCAAGATCAGGACCAATAACCATGTCTAACAAGCGACACATGGCACTTGAGCTATTTGATAAACCAAAAGGGAGTCTGCGAAAGCAATACATTCCCTTTCCACGGACTGAAAAAGCTGTTTTTAGTTTTGATTCATCATCCAATGGAATTTGGAAGAATGCAGATTTTAGATCTATTGATGATAGATATTTAGCATCCCTGACTCGAGTTATTATTGTCTCTATCAAAGGAGGTGGATAAGCATCTGGTACAGTGACAGAATTTAGCTTCCTACCATCAAAACAGAGTCTGTAGGAGCCATCTTTCTTGCTCACAAGCCGCAAAGGTGAATTCCATGCACTCTGGCAAGGCTCAATAATGCCCATCGCAAGCATTTCATCAATCTCTTTGTGAAGAGCCTTTTCCATCATGTATGTCTCTGTCTGATAGGCTTGGCATCACCTGTATCAATATGATGAGTATATAAGTGAGTGCAGCCAATGCTATCAGAGGGAGCAATATCTTTGTAAAGTTCAATAACTTCTGACAGCTGTTCCTTTTGCTTATCAGACAATTGATCCATCCCTTGAATAAAATTTACAGCACAAGTGTCATAACTGAAGTTTCCAAAATTTATATTTAGCTTAAACTGCAAAATAAATTCCATTCCCAAAATCAGCTTATGTGAAATGCTTGGGACAATTAAAACTTTAATCTTATGATTTTCACCATTAAAAGTGATCGGAAAGTAAACATAACCTAAAGTATTTTGAATCTGACCATCAGCTGTAGTCAGTTGTAAAGCTGTGTTATAATCAATCTTGAGATTCAATTTGCTCAATAAATATAGTCCAGATGACCCAAGAATATTAGCATTGCTGCCACTATCAAGCAAAGCTGTAACATTTTCATTATCTATACAAATTGAAAGATATGGACGATTATCATTGTTCTTACTCACAAATAAAGGTTCAACAGAATTTTTAACTTTGATATTAGAAGTCACTTGTGGTTCCCTAGTATCTATGTCTGAAAAATCTTTACCAAAATCTAAGTCAGGTGTATCAACATGAAAATCCCTAGCATTATCTACTTCTGTGATTTGATCATCAACCCTGGAGTGGCTTTGCCCTTCGTATTGGGATCCGAAAAGGTGACTCCCTTGTTCTGTATATGGGAAGGCCCAGGAGTCAAAGCGGGAACTTCCTGTCTCTGTACGTTTTTTGAACAAGAGGGACAAGTTGATTTTGTGACATTTCTCATGCCACATTCATAACAAAACCTAATACGGGGAGATCTACATTGCTGTGAGGAATGCCCAAGTTTTTCGCAATTCCAGCAAACTACTGGTTTTCTAGGAACAGGGGAAGATGTATCATTGTTAAAATTATACTCGGATCTACTGACAGGTTGACATGTCAGAAAGGAATCCTCTAACTTCCTACAATATGAAGTTAATTGGGCGAACGTCAAGATATCATGAAGTGCTAGTGACTTAACATAATTTGGCAACAAGTTTCTACGAATGATGTTAACCATGTCCTTTTCAGTGAATGGGTTGCTAGTGAGTCTATTGAACTGAGACTCCATAAAAGCAATAAAAGTTATGACAGGTTCACGTTGACCTTGTTTGCGTCTACGAATTTCATCAATCAAGTTAATGTCGTAATTGTCTCTAAGGAAAGCATCCTTTAATTGACGCACCAAGTCACCCCAATCATGAAAAGCACCCCTAACAGAACCATTATGCCACCAAGTCCATGCTATGCCTTCAAAAAGGTCACCTGCAGCAGCATATAGATCCATCTCATTACAACCTCGAGAAGCCATAAGAGATTGAATCAATTCAAGAAACTCAATGACAGATGTTTTGCCATTGAACTTCCTAATCCCCCATTTAAAAATAGGAATTTTCTTCTGCTGAGAAAAAGTAGCAGGAGAATAAGGCTGAGGATTCATTGCTAAGGGAGGCAAAGAAGCTGCTACAGTAGTAACAGGTTGCGTTTGCATAGGCTGTGTTGGATTGACAGTCACAGGCAAGGGAACTGGTGATGAATGTCCTGTGGGAGGTTCAAGCTTGGCCAAAAGATTTGATTCAGCAATCACGAGCTGTGTTTTAAATCTAGACTTTTGTGTCACTTCCTCATCAGAAGAAGGAGCAAGACGATCAATTCTATTTGCCAAGTGCAACAATCGAGTACAAATCCTGCGATGTTCACTTGAATCATAGCCACTAGAAAATTGAGATATCATATCTTCAAGTTTATTGAAAGAGAGTATGATATCATCTTTATCCTCATCAAAGGGAATTAAAACTGAAGTTTCAGAAAAACTTCTACCGTGCTGCTCTTGTGATAGCAGACCACGCAAGACTTTTCGCTTATCATCCATAGTGCTAGGAACTTCCAAGCCTCTAATTTTTATCTCATATGCCAACTCACTTGACATCAAGTCATTAACATTTAGTTTAGTGAGAGGCATTGTTGTGTTTAAGTGAGGTTAAGTAGAAAAAGGACAAGTCGAAACCCAACAAGATAAAAAAAAATACTAAAAATATCAAACAGATCACCAAAAAAAGTACTTGAGCATGTATGTTCTCGAAAAGGAAACTAGTATTCTGGAGTGATACTAAAAAATTAAAATTATTTATCTGGCCTCAACAAATATGACTGTCCTTATCAGTCATTCAAACAAAACAAAATAGAGACTAGAATGCTCTAATATCAAAAATATTTGCCAGATAAATCAACTACACATGTCGATAAAACTCCAGAATAAAACAATCGTAACACAAAAAAAATCAAGGACTAGTATTTGCTTAATGAAAAATCAAAAAAAAATTATTTTTTCTTTGAAATATCAATATATTTTATAAGTGTGTGTGCCTGAATTTATGTGTTAATCTAGGAAATTAAATATATATGCAAGTATATAATTGCACATATATAACCACCCTTCTATAAATAGCAAAAAAAACTAAAGTCAGCTTATGAAAACTTCAACTACAAATGAGTTACTAAATGAATGTACCTAAATAATAATTACCAAAGAAAAATGTAGTGAATTGTTGTCCAAATACTACACAAAATGTATAGCTACAAAAAAAAAGCAAACCATACAAAAAACTGTAGGTATGTGTTTATGACCTGTGAATAATATCCAAACGCCAGATATCTTAGAGAAACATTTACAACATACGCTCAGATTTATAAATTAACGCATACGCGAAATGTCTCAAGACAGTACAAAAAATAACGCATTAGGAAATCAAATCTCAGTCATAAATAAAATATACTAATAGACAAAAATCAATAGAAAAATTTAAATAACTTCAAATATACCTCAATAGAAAAATTTTGAAAATAGAAAATTTGGACCAACAATCACCCTGAAAACTACAAAAAAAAAATAAGCTGATAATAGTTAAAGAAAATTAAATAATAAAATATATATGCCAAATGAAAGTACTGCATCAAAAAACATTATTAAATGGAATTTTGAGTCAATGAGCCGAAATGGAATTTTGAAAAAGTTGTCCAATTTTCATTTCAAGACAGCTTCAAGACTCACACCGCACAACACCAGACATACCCATGTCTGGCCACACGTTGGCAGCGCCAATTTGTAACAATAAAAATGTTGCTTGGTCATGAACGACCAGCCAACACTTTTATTACTCATAGCAACCAGTAGCTCAGTAGGATTGCATAAGACTAGGGTATGTAGGTGCGTGCGTGTGTGCGTGAATGTGTGAGTCTCGTTAGCCGCCAAGAAATGAAAACTAGGACAACAATGGTTTAATAAAGATTTATTTTAGTATGTATACGAATGCAGTACATTTAATTTTTTTTTAAAAAAAGAACTTAGCTTCAGAAGGAAGTCCTCGTAGTAGTGCCCTTCCGAAAAGAAGGTGGTGCTCCAGAGAAGGCTGGCTTTTTGAGGAGTTCAGGTGGTGCCCCAAAGGTGTGGTGTCCCCAAAGAAAAGTTTTCTTCAGGAGTTCAGGTTGTGCCCCAAAGGTGTGGTGTCTTCATGGTGGCACCCCGACCAAGAAAAGTGGTCTTCATTGAGGCACCCCGCCAAAAAAAGGGTGGTTCTCCTGTGAAAGAGTTATGGCTGGTATTAGCACCTTGTGGAGAACTTCACAGGACTTCACGATCTGTTCCTGAAGTATGGATCTTCATGCGTTCTTACATTTTGATAAATTGCATTCATATACTTCAGAAACAAATCTATGAAGTAGCATGGGGGAATTAAAAAGACAAAAAGCAGATAATTTTCAAATGTTCACATGGTAAAGATTAAAAAAAAATATAGATATATACAAGAGCGAATAGTTTAAAAAAAAACTCTTAAATACTTTGTATTTTCAGTCCTACCGGATCTTTTCAGATATATAGTGATAAATAAAATAAATGTACAAAGTATGTTCAAAAATTTACAAACTTTTTCCTCACGCCTTGTAAAACAAAATTACCAAAATGTCCAAAAGATCTTTTCATTGCGTTCTCAATTAGCAAATCTGAGTGCTAGGTATTTTTACGTAAAGAATGTCATAAAAAAAAATGTGAAACATTAAATACACACAAGATAAGGCATCTTAACACAAAAATATATGGCTAGAAACAAAGAGTAGTGTTCAGCGAATCTTTTGTTAGGTAATTAATAAATATACGGTGTATGATTGACTTGATATTTAAGGATTAAAATGTTCGCCATCACATGTTCATGAAAAGAAATGTATAAATCAGAAAAATCACATTCCTACACAAGATAAGATAAGATAAATATGCAGAAGCAATGAAAATGTGGGAAACCTTAGCAATTAAATCGTTATGATTACCTTGATTAAGACATAATGGCACAGACACAAAAGATTGTCTTAGAGAGACATAATTACATTAGCTGTTAACTGTTTGAGTTCAAAACGCAAAAGGAAGGAGATATGTGTTTCGACATAAAAGGTAACCTTGGTGGAGAGCAAGAGCATATCCCCACTCATTAGATATGCGCAGGCGGTGTAATATAAATATCGTTCCATTTGAAAGAAAGTAGAGATGGGAAAAAGGTAGGGGTGAGAAGCAAAATAGTTATAAAAATGTACTAGTATAATGAGGAAGCAGTAGCTAAAAATGGAAGTTGTAAACTATTTGTATATGGTAGCCAAGTAAATAATATAAAAATAATTTTGAAAACGGGTGAACCGTTACAAAAGCCAGTCCTACTTTCATTCATTTTGACTGAGTCAGTATTGAAAAATTCAAACTGACGTGCGAGAATCTTTTCTGTCATCATGAGAGTCATCAGTTTTAGCCACGTTTTAGCACTTCAAGGTTATGGAAACGTCGTTTTCATGAATGCTGAACACTGGTTCAGAATGATTAATTAAAACTGAACAGTGAGAACAAACGTCGCTTTCATTAATGCTGAATCAGTCAAACTGATTCAGTGAAACTGAGCAGTCAGAACTCGCCTTTATTGTCGGCTACACACGTTCCGGCAGGCCTGTCAGTTCGAACTGAATGGTCCGCCCACGTCCGGTCGCCTGAGCGTCTGTATGGTCCGGTCTACCTGTCAGTTACGACTGATCAGGCGACCGGAGAAGAATCACATATATGTTCGTCCCTCCGTCCGGCCTGACGTCCGGTCGCCTGAGCGTGTGTATGGTCCGGTCTACCTGTCAGTTACGACTGATCAGGCGACCGGAGAAGAATCACATATATGTTCGTCCATCCGGCCGACCTGACGCACTACCATTGGTCCATTCAAAAAGAAAGGGACAGACAGCTGGTGTTTCCACGACATTTGGATCTCGATACGATCGCAAAAAATAGCGAATCGACCTTGAACAGGAAACGTTTTGAAAACGTATCCAATTTGTTTCCACTATATAGTGAGTAATTCTTCGATATCTCGCAATATATACCTGATAGAAGAAAATATCAAATACAAAAGTTATTTGGTTAAGACGAACATAAAAAAACATAAAAATATTTTGAAATATACAGGGTGTTGCGGGAAAGTAGGGCAGTGATCAAATTGATTTTTTTATATGGAACCATAACTTTTTTTTAATTTTTCTAGTTTCCATCATCGATCTCTATTTAACCCTAAAATATTTTTGGGATTGGCTGCGATGTTGCCAAGTTCAAATTTATTTTCTAATAATTTGCGGATTTGCAAGGTCGCAAGTAATACGTCCAAATTGATATATTTCTTGAACTTTTCTCAATAACATTATACAGCGCGTTACTTGAATATTAAATGAATATTATTTTGGATGTTATCAGTAATGCGCATCTACAGGGTGTTTTTGGCAGAATTTAGAATTAAGGCAATTTGAAGGTCATTTTACTCTGTTTTTTAAATATATGTTTTATTCTAAATCGAAATATCTACTAATACCCTATCTCGCTTTGTAATATTTTTCTTCGCGTTTGCGACGTTGCCAAGTTATAAATTATTTTACCAAATTTTCAAACAAATATCTATGATTTTTATTAATAGAACACGCTGTATATTTTATTTAACATAGAAGTACTCCCTAGTAATGGTTTACGGCGTGAACAAGTTTTAACTGGTGTTCCTAAAGTAATAAAACCGTTTTCCTTACACATACTGCCTATTTCGAATACCCGGTCAGTAAAAGGTACACGAACGCTTAAATATCTCCAAAACTTGCTCAGCTGGAACGGGAAAATCTATATCTGTAGGTTTTCGAACATGCAGAATTCAAAAATTCTAACAGCAGCGTTGCCAGGCTTACCACTTTTACGTTACACGTCATAATTTTGTTATTTTCAACAAAATCCTCTACTTATCTTTATTGCAATGAATAGTAAAATCTGGCAGCGCTGCTGTTAGAATTTTTGAATTCTGCATGTTCAAAAACCTGCAGTTATGGATTTTCTCGTTCCGGCTGTGCCAGTTTTGAAGATATTTAAGCGTTCCTGTACCTTTTACTGACCTGGGGTATTCGAAATAGTAGTATGTGTGCAATGAAAACGGTTTTATTATTTTAGGAACACCAGTTAAAACTTGTTCACGCTATAGATCATTACTAGGAAGTACTTCTATGTTAAATAAAATATACAGTTTGTTCTAATAATAAAATTCGGATATATTTGTTTGAAAATTTGGAAAAATAATTTATAACTTGGCAACGTCGCAAACACGAAAAAAATATTACAAGGCGAGATAGGTTATTAGTGGATATTTTGATTTAAAATAAGATATACTTTGTTACATTTAAAAAAAAAACAAAGTAAAATGACCATCAAATTGCCGTAATTTAAAATTCTGCCAAAACCACCCTGTAGATGCACATTGCTGATAACATCAAAAATAATATTCGTTTAATATTCAAGTAACTCGCTGTATAATAATATTGAGAAAAGGTGAAGGAATATATCAATTTGGACGTATTACTTGCGACCTTGCAAATCCCGAAATTAATAGAAAATTAATAATAACTTGGCAACGTCGCAACGGATCCCAAAAATATTTTAGGCTTGAATAGAAATCAATGATGGAAACTAAAAGAATTTAAAAAAAGTTATAGTACTATATATAAAAACAATTTGATCACTATACAATACTTTCCCGCAACACCCTATATATTTCAAAATATTTTTAGGATATGCGTCTTAAGTAACCAAATAACCTTTGTACTTGACATTCTCTTCTATCAGGTATACCTTGCCAGATATCGAGAAATTATACACAAAATGTTTTAAAAGCCCGTGGAAACGTAGCAGCTGATATATTTCACATTCGCCTGAACGTGTGGAGGGCCGTCAGCCAATCAGAGGCGACCGGTCTTTAGGCGGCCCTGTTCAGTTCGAACTGACAGGCCTGCCGGAACGTGTGGGGGCGAGGCGACCGGTCTTCAGGCAGACCGTTCAGTTTGAACTGACAGGCCTGCCGGAACGTGTGTAGCCGACATAAGGCGGGTTCCCACGATTCAGTTTCGCTGAATCAGTTTGACTGATTCAGTGATACTGAACAGATAATGAACGTGAGAACACCTTTTCATTAAAACTGATCAGTGGGTCTGTACTTTCAGTCAAAGTAAAAGCCAGTCCTACTTTTCATTCATTTAGACTGAACCAGTATTGAAAAATGAATACAAACGTCAAACTGACGTGCGAGAATCTTTTCCGTCATCATGAGAGTCATCAGTTTTAGCACTTCAAGGTTATGAAAACGTCTTTTTCATGAATGCTGAGTCGGTTAAAATGATTCATTAAAACTGAACAGTGTCACTGTCATTAATGCTGAATCAGTCAAACTAATTTAGTGAAACTGAACAGTTAGAGCCCGCCCTTAGTTACAGAGTACCGGCGCTGGACGCTGGACCTACAAGAAACTGGCGAAAGCCTGGTTAGAGAGAGATGACTGCAGACAAGCTAAAAGATTAACAGAGGGTCCTGATAAGAACCGAACGCAATGAATTCTGAATGAAGCCAGAGAGACGTTCAATTCTTTGGTGGGGGTTATCACAAGCCATTGCCGTCTGAATAGATATTTGTCACTCATGAAAGTCGTAGGGGCCCCATTAGCTGCAGATGCTGAGAGGAGGACGAGACAGCGTTCCACATCCTGGGCAGATCTGTTGTGTCGCATCTTTAGGGTTGATATGTTCGGCATGACGGAGTTGGGGGAACAGATATGCAGCGAGATAATCGCCCAAAGATCTAGTGGGTTCAACAAAGTGCATTCTAGGGCATAGCATTTTAGTGCGAGTTGGTTCAGTAGGGTTGTCATAAAGGGCCAAAGATGTCCTACTTACCTGGCTTCGCCTCCTTATCACCACTACTACTTAGAGTTATCCCTAGTAAAATTTCGAATGAGTGAAATGGTGCAAAGATGTCTGATGACTGACGTCACTTGCATACTATAGCGGTGGTATTACTATTTAGTGGATAATTTTTTTATCGCACACAATGTACGTCATATTTTCATTGAGGCTAGGTATCTGGTGTAGGGTTTTTGTGGAAAATACGTATTTTAGTATAGATATGGATAACAATCTGTCTGATAAATCCAGACACTTCTAGATCATCATTTCGTAGTGTAAAAACGCCAAAAAAGTGTTTAAAAAAGTTAAATGAAAATATTTCAAGACTACAGCCTTAAAAGCTTTTTACTAACACTAAGGTGCGGTTGTAAGTAATAAACTTAAAGCTTAGCTAAGCTTAGGCTTAGAGTTGGCATCTGTTGAACAATAGCCGGTTGATTATAAAATTCAATACGGTTGGCACTAATGAGGCAATGCGCGCTGTGCTAAAAGATAACCTTTCTTTTATTTGCTTCTTTGTTAAATTAGACACAACTCTTTCCAAAAATATAACCTAATAGTCTGACAAGCAAGAAGAAGGTTAGTGCTTGACACATCATATCATTAGTATTTAAACCATTCTGTTACATGATACGTCGGTTTACGATAATCTCGTGTCAAGCTTGGAGCGGGGTAACTGTACAACGGGCGCTTTGAAATTTCCGTGGTTTAACGGCGGCTTATGTTAAAGCTAAGCTTAAGCTTGCATTATGCAACCAGTCCTAAGTGAAAAATATATGAAGTATGTTTTAGTAAGCACACTATTTCACGCACCCTGTATACTAATCACTCTATGCTCTCCTGTCCCAACAGCAACGCCAAAAAGATCTGTCAACGAAACAGTTATTTCGACTTGTTCCTTCACAAACAAGCTGGTTAGAACATAAACTATGGCTACTACAATGAATGTCAGACCGAAGCTGTACCAAACATGTGGTTTAAATACTATTGTCATCTTTTCGAAGCCACCCAATGGCACAAATTTCCTCCACACAAATTCAATGAAGTCCTGAAAGATAAGGGGACCGTAGTAAAATGGATTCACATCAGTTGTGTTCATGAACAGGTGGCCTATAGCAACTTGAATTTTATTCTCTTTCAAATCTCTTGTTAGATTATGTATACTGCCATTATTGAGAAACTCGTCTTGGTAGACTTCACTACCTACATAGTTTATTCGAACCATCCTGATTTGCTGGTAGGTTCTCATCAGCGAAACAATGATCCCTGGGTTCAAATCTTTATGGATGTCGACCACAAATGGAAAGTCCACCACATAAGCTGTATCTAGCGTACAATATTTCTTTATATTTACTTGAACCTTCATAGCGTTACTAGAGGAACAGTAGTCATCATACTTTTCAAAATAAAAGTTAGGGCATACTTTTTCTGTTTTCATGTGAAAGTTTGTAAATAGTTCCATTTTGCCGTTGTGTATTCTAGCTGTAGCCAGTTTTGTCTTTTTCCTCCACCAAAATTTCAACATCACTTTTTCATAGTTGATTGTATCCTCTCCTCGATGTATAACGAGGATATTCTTGTCTAATCCTGGAATCTTCATCAATTTATCATATACATTTTTGGCGTTGCTGCTAGAGTCAACCACAATATTACTATGCCCATCAAGAAGTTCATTATAGTGACTAAAGACCACCTTCACATTGAACTCAAATTTCAAATCGAAATTGTTTCTATCGTTAACCATTATAACTGACTCATTGCCAAATAGATCATGTACCATGCCTGGAACACAACGCAATATTTCCTTGTTCTTATCTTGTACTGTGATGTTACACCAAGCATGGTATGTGAGGAGCAAAAGTCCGACCGGTGTAAACAACATTCTGTAAAGTAATAAATTAGTTCCGTGTTGCTGCAGTATTCCTGTCAAGATGTTCGTATTAAATAATACATCATGCGACAATCCCCAGTGTACTTGTCAATGCAAGGCGTTTTATCATGTAAGTAGCGTTAAGCAGTGACTTTGGAATGGGGCTGCTATATGAACCGGTGGCATCAATAACGTTCAAGTCACCATCAACATAATTTGGATATAAGGAATTATAAGCAACTCAAAGTCAGATGGACATATAACAGAAGGCGAAATAGTGGTGGAGTCGTCACTAGGTGGGGTGCTAGATGTCTTACATCCATGACAAATAATCCGTCCATGCAGTTATAGCCTAAAACCTTAAATATGCAGGAAGGAATTGATTTTCCTTTCAGGATTTCATCCGCATGTGGATTTCTTAATTCAAATTCGTACCAAAAAATGTCGGAAAAAGTCGCCGGCTGGCGGGACTCGAACTCACGATCTCCAGATCGGTACTCTGGCGCTCTCGTCAGTTGAGAGTCATTATTTTCTCAAACTCGTCACTTCGGAGTCGTCTTTCCTGACATAAATTCAAGATGGGAATTTCCTAACTTAGTGGCTGCTTTCTGTTTCTTCTAAATCTTTTACACTCATTATTGTAATAATCAGGTTACTGTCCATCTTTTTCTCTTCAGCGAGTACATTTTATCAGTGTGTAGTGCACACTGACTTCCTCGACGCAGTATTTGCACTGCGGCGAAGGCATCTTGCCTATCCTGAAAGCATACCCACCAAGACTTCTGTGGCCTGTTAAGCATTGTGTGATGTAGTTACCAGGCTGGCCTTACTTTCTGTTCAACCATATTTTTTATTTTTCATTTTCAGTGGTATCCCATTTTTCTTGCCACTTGCTTATACTGGCTTCTTGTGAACGTTGAAGTCACCCAGAAAGACTATCTCTGAATGAGGGTGGTCTGATTGCAGCGCGTCCACAGTGGCTGAAAGCTTCTCGAAGAGCTCTTTGCAGTTGTTACTGCTTGGTGGCCTATAAATACAGCATATAAATTTGGAATGATTTTGGAAGGATATTTTGAGCCATATGATGTCAAATCCTTCCAGTTCGAGCTCTTCTTCTCGATGACAAGAAAGCCCAGATTTAACGTACACGCATACGCCAAACCTACCACCTATCCGCCAAATCGGGTGTATATAGATTGCAGTACATGATGCACCGTCGTCGGTGCAAGGTGTACCATCACCTCTGGGCGATGGAGTCGCCACATCCCTACGCCTAGCAAATCTTGCAGCCTTATTTGCTAAATTCTGCAAGAACAATATTTATAGAGTAATATATTATCTTACTTTAGTACATAAATATACAGTTCTTTTACACTCTTCCTATTGCATCGTTTTGCTTCAAACGCGAGATAAGGTCCGTATACGTTCCTTTGTATAACACACACTTTAATCCTGATACCTCAAGCATCATAAGTGTACATTTTCATCAGAGCCAGTTGGAGGGTTAGAAAATATGCTACTTAGTTAAGCAAAGTTGGGTGTATATTCTAGGATAATGCAACATATAGAAATATGAAAAGTTTAACTTTGAAACTGTGGCACCACACCACCAGTACAGATGTAAAACATATCACAAACTACTGTAGCTAGTCCATGTCTCCGTTCTCGAAAAAGTCTACCAGTTATATAATACACGAGTACAGCTACTAAGGGAGGTTGAAAATACAACAATCCTTAGATGTCTTTCAAGTGCCATGATAATTTCAGTTAGGTTATCAAATTTTCTGAATGGCCTAATAACAAATTTAATCTTGTCTTTCTAAATAAGAGGACGATAATTTATATCTTCACCATTCACGAAAAGTAAAAGTTAAGTGATATCTTTTTTTCTCAAGTCTGCGTATTATGTGTTTAAAATTACCATAATCCTTGCCTTGGCTCTTTTTCTGTCTTATGTCTGCCACAAATGGATAATCCTGAATATATCCAAAACACATTTATCATAGCCTTCTTACACTGATGGCTATTTGTGTGATTTGCCCATTGACGTCTTACCCTCAGATAGACGTGGAAAGTTGACAATAAAGTTTTGCGCAAAACACTTGTGCTCTGTTTACACTATGTGCCATGTTGCCAAGAATCAACTAGTCCCCAGGTATACTGATGCAGCCCCCGCTATAACCAGTGTTATCAGTTTGAAAGATATGCTTATTTTTTGAGCAACGTGATATTTTAGATTTTGTGGATGTTTTGTACTCTGTATAAAACATATCTAAATCTTATCATAGATTACGGTAAACTAAGCGTAATGAGATGTACGTAATATTTCTTCCATGTCGGAACAAGCGGCATCGCTGTTCATTGATTTTTATCGACTTTACAGTACGTAGTACGTCCCTCCGCAGGGCATGCGTGCATGCGCACGGGCAATTGCTTCGACGGTTTCGTTTGTTTTCGTTTTGGGCGCCATTTTGATTAGTTGAAAATCGAGTTATTTTGAGTGATTTTGTGCAGCTTTTGGACAATTAATGGACAATTATTACAAACTATGGTACGACAAAGGTGTTACGTTTGCAAATGTGAGGCAGGTAAAGCAGGAATCAGGAAGTTATCATATCACAGGTAAGGCTATGTTTACCACAGGCATTGGCGTCGCTTGTCCATGTTTTCCTCTGATTTTTTCAATCCTGTTTTTCCCTAAAATATTGCAAATGCTGTGGAAACGTTACAAATGAAGCATTGTAAAACATTTTGCTTATCTATGAGAATTCTGTGGCTCTATATCTTGTCCTTGTCATGTGATATTTTCAAATTATCAGCGTTATTCCTGAAAAAAGTTGAAAATCCACAGTTTGTATATTATTTATTTTGTAACCAATACTGATGATTGTATTGTATGGATTCTTACCAAATGAAGTCCCTATTATATTTCACAAGATGTTATTACAGTGAATTCTATCCAATGGACAGAGTTTCAGAAAAATATATTGCAGGAACTTACATTTCGATATTACCTGTTTTTCAGAGTTCATAAAGAACATTTTCTTTGTTGCAAATCCTTGATTTCATAATATTTGTAGGCACTAATTACCTATATAATTTTGTATATTTGGAAATAAATATATTGCCATACATGGTTTTAAGGGGCCTAAATACACACATTTATACATACGTATTTGCCATGTAAAACACGAACTCACAATTTCTCGCATAACACACTCTATTTTCAAACTACATATATAATATTTCAGAAGGCGATAGTTAAGACCATAATGAATGACAACTATTTTCGATTTTCTCAAAAAAGTGTTTTAATGTGCAAAAAAACTCGCAATGCAAAATCATACATTCTATAAATGCCTGTAATTTAACAACCAAACACGGTATCAAAAAAAGGCTAAATAGTTGCACAAGCGCAAGCTTTCTTCTTCAATTTGCTCTTTGAGTCATTACTAACTGTAAGTTTAAAGGTAACTTCAGGAGCTTGGAAATGCGAAGTTCATTTTTAGTGACCTTTGGACCTTGCCTTTGGACCTTTTGACCTTACCTTTGAATTTTTGGACTTATCTGCCCTCATCTTAGACACACACACTGGAGAAAGGGGACAGGTGGCCACGCCTCCTCACTAACACGGGAATACGTCTTTTCTTGGATTCTCAATTTCGCGCGCTATACCCTAGACCCTTAACAGTATGTACAGAACAGCTGGTTGTTTGCTGTTAAAATAATCATTTATAAAATATATACTAATCAATTAACTTTCTCATACTCTTGTTTATTCCGTGTTAAATTTTTGCCATATAGTTCATACTGATTTTTCAATTGTATTTATCATATATATTTTTTGTACAAAAAACATGCCATTTGTGTCATTTTTCATTGCAAAGATTATGATTGCTTCTCATAAATTTTACTTTGATTTACTTATTTATGTAGGATTTGAATTTACTGTAACTGTAACCCTACGCGGCTCTCGTCATGATACGCCTATGGTCAAAATACGTTCAGTCGATGTTGCGCATTGTTGCCAGATCAAATCGGGAATCGGGGGCTTCGGTCGGCCATATTATCTAAAGTATGAATGAATATCCCGTTTTCGCGCCACTGAGATGTGCGAAAACAACAAATCCATAATCCATGAATGACTTGCCAGGTCTATCTGGGGGTAAGACGTCAATGGATTTGCCTTACGTACAAAAGTAATTCGCACACCATTTACAGTAGAAGTTTGGGCATATCTGCTCCACTTTAAGAGAAGAAAGTCGGTAAAGAGGTCTTAGCTACTAGCATTAACAACAGCTAGGTAAAGAGTACTCTATTAAATAGAGATAGATACAAGTTTTCTATCCCAAAGCTCAAAAATATTGCATAACCTCTAGCCGTATCCCTGCTGCTATTATATAGAACCAATAGTAACCTCTCACAGCGTCCAATATATTCCACTAAAGTATAGCTGAGAGGCACATTTTGTAGCAAGACCACAAGATTCTGTGCTCCTACCAAATTCAAATGTTCAGAGCCTAGCTGTACTCTTCTTCTAAAGCTTATATCTACGCTCCTGGATTTAACCACTGCAGCAGGATCATTTTTAAAGAATTGATTCAGTATATTTTCCAAGCAATCGCTGGATATGCCATTATCATTCTTTAAAATAATTTCGCAGGTACTTAGGGACACCAATAATGCAACAGTCAACAGTCAACCCCACATTTTAATGAGGATAATGTCAAGCTTATGTTGGTATCGCCGGTCGAAGCGTCAACAGGATTATATTAAGTGATACATCATCCCTTCTATGTTATTTTGCAAACATGTCATTACGCGTGATCTATTAGCTAGATGATGATTGTTTCAGTATAATTTCGGAGGGTTTGATCGAAGCCCATTTGGGTATTAGATTGATGAAATTGGAGTATAACGTAATCTAATTGCACCTACAGTATGTTTGGATTCTGAAGATTATAGGCGTCTCTATGATATTTGAATGCGTTCTAGTAGTTTAAATAATGGGTTAGCCTCTTTTGCGTTGGACTTTATAAGAAACCTAAAACAACTGAGAAAGTTATCAGCAGTTGTTAGTCGTTTCTCAATTGAACATTTCGGATCAGCACTCAGAGGCAAGGGATGTTTGTTAATCTCCTCAATTAAACAGTTTGAGGTCATATCTTTGCAACATAAAAGCCCCAACTGTTAACTTCAGAGGTTCCAAAATAGGCTCGAAGTATCATAAACAAGCTCCTGCAACAGATTTTGCAATTATAATGGAAGCTTTATTTCTTTTTCGCCTCTT
Organism: Callosobruchus maculatus; assembly: GCA_951848785.1. Taxonomy (NCBI): domain Eukaryota; kingdom Metazoa; phylum Arthropoda; class Insecta; order Coleoptera; family Chrysomelidae; genus Callosobruchus; species Callosobruchus maculatus. The sequence goes on from CATOUR010000057.1 coordinate 1,053,777, forward strand.
CTTTAACTTATTTTTGCAGCACATAATTTTTTTTTTGAAGATTTTATAAAACATTTCTTTTTCTTATATTATCAATGATTGGTCTTCAGGTAACACTACATCTAATACTGTGCTAAAAGGTGCTACTGTCTTATATTCGACATTCTCCAAATTAGTATCTTCACCAGCTTCTTCTTCTTCAGTCAAGCACAATAATTGTTGCTTTGCATACACGAGTCTCCCTCGTACTCGAAATCAGCGACAAAATTTTTTTTGAGACAAATCCTATATACCAAATTTCATTTTTACGATGCAAATTTATGTTTTAATATAATGATTATTTGGAACTAAACGCCATGCGCCATGCATTAAAACTAATCATGATTTTTTTCCCAATAATGCTACATATTTTTCCTTTCATTGCCAATTTTAACTTTTTGGCAATCCAGAATCCCAGTATTGGGTCCCCTAGTTCTGGCGTAGTGATTACCTGCATGAGTCAGCTTGGGCGCTTATCTGACGAATAATACAGACAAATGATTTTTTACTGTCAGACCTATAATTTCTAGTGAACTTTGTCGTGCTAGAATGAAAATGAGTGAAAAACTTTTCACTTACTTTTTATTGTAACTAAATCATAGTAGGTAATGAAACCAAAAATTTCACACCAACTACAAAAACTTTCTATAGCTCCACTAGAAATAATAGAGATATTTTCTATAAGAAAACCACCCAAACCACTGTTATAGATTGTACTGGTGTGGGTTTTTGTTTGTAGGTTGGCTATGCAATACAGTGGTTAAAGGTGAGTTCTCTTGCCACTTTCGCCTAAGCAGTTTGGCTGATTTAGTGATGCTGTATAGATCGTGAACATGTAGGCAAGTTCTCACTATTCTGCTAAAATGAACCATTTCAGCATCCATGAAAACGACGTCTACTGTTGAAATTTTGTACTCTGGGAGATCAATTGCGCTTTTGGAGCATGTGTCTGTGTTTACCATATTTACAACAAGCTTCTGGTACCAACGGATAACTAGAAAGATGGAAATGTTATTAATGTAAAGTGCATGGTTAACGATTTTGTGATCCTTGAAGACACAACCTTTTTTTTAACTTTTCTTGAAGTCGCTTTTCAACACATGCTGATTTTGATACATGATCACTTTCTTTTTGTCGATAATGAGGTAGCACATTTTCTAAGGACTAATACTAAAAATTCCAAAATTTGACAATAAAATTTCGTTTTATTAGTTTTCGTTTAGAGATCTGCGGTTTAATGAAAATCTCTAAAATTCAATTTATCTCTGACACAGTTGAAAATATGACCCTATTTTATATGACTTGTGTTGCTAGAAATGAGCTGTACAGTCTTTTCCTAAAGTATTTTTCACTCGCCATAGAACACCGCGTATATTGATATATCCTCATATGATCTTAAATTCGATATTTTTATGAAATAAAATAACCTAAATATGAAAGGCCAAAGACGTGATACCGCTCACCAATAAAATATTGCAACATGCTATATATTACGGTTCGTGTATTGTTTATTAGTTGTCATGCATGATGTAAAGTCAAAGTGTTAGGTTAGATTTGTGAAGCGTGAATGTCATCGAATTGTCTATAGTTTTTTAGAATGACGGATTGGCATTCTTGAATGTCATCGAATTCTCTAGATGGTTCGATGAAGTGTATATAAGGCGGCACAGGTAGCGTGGAGTAGTTCAGTTGAGTTCAGTTCTAGCTGAGATAAGGTTAAGAGATATTGTATTGAGTTGTGAAGTAAAACGGTGAAAGTTACGTCCAGTTTGATCCTTTGGTGAAGAAAAAGAGGCCGTCGTGACAATTGGTGTCAGAAGTGAGAGATTATCCATCGAATCAAGCCAGAAAAACGAAACAAGAAGTGAGTACAGCGTCAGTTAATGCCAGTTACAAGAGTTGTGGCGTCCGAAATAAGTGCATTGATGGCTATGATACAAGAAATGAAGGCAGATATGAGAAACAGCTTCGAAAAGAATGAAGAGAAACTAAAGCACCACCAAGATGAGGCAGTTTCAGATTTGAAGAGTGGGCAGAAACTGGTGGTATCTAGGCTGGAGGACCAGAAGCGCCGTCAAGACGAGGCAGTCGCAAGAGTATCTTAAGTCAGGCATTAGAACATCAAGACAAGCGTATTAGGGCAGTAGAGACTCAAATAGCGACATCACAAAAGCATGTTGAGGAACAGCTAGCGACATCACAAAGGTACGTTGAAGAACAGCTACATCAAGTTTAGGACGGTGTCAAGGAAATCGTCAGAAAGGAGCTGCGAGAGCTTAGTGCAGGTCAGAGTAGTTTAACTGCAGTAGCACCGGCTTTACATGACAGACACAGTGGCGTAGTAGCAAAGCCATTTCCATACAATGGTAAATCATCATGGAACATTTATTATATGCAATTTAAGAATTCGTACGTATGAATAACTAGTCGAATGAGGAAAAAGCTTGTGTGCTGACATCCATGCTCAGAGACTCGGCAGCAGCTATTTTGGAAAATCTCTGCTCCTCAGATCTACGTGACTATGATAAGATAACATCTGCACTAAAGTTACGTTTTGGAGACGCGCATTTAACAGAGCTATAACATGGCCAACTGCACAACCGGACACAGCAAGCCAAGGAGGATCTGACCACGTTTGCATATGAGGTCCAAAGCTTAGCTAAACGGGCATTCGTCAACAGCCCCTTCGAGATACAGGAATACGTTGCTGCTCGTCAGTTTGTCGAAGGCATTGCGGACCTGGACGTTCAGCGAATCGTAAGACTATCCGGTCCCAGAACCTTGTAAGACGCTTTGGTCAAGGCTCTAGAAATTGAAGCTGCCACAATAGCCACGCGAATGACACGAAGGGTGCGCTCTGTAGAACAAGATGATGAAGTAGAAGTCAGGGCCACATCGTTCGTTCCAAGAAGAAGAGGTGGTACCTTCCAGAGAAACCTAGTTCACAGAAATCTAGGAGGAGCTGAGAAGTTTACGTGCTGGAGATGTGGGCGGCAGAAGGGGCACCTTAGAGTAGGCTGCCGGATATAGGTCGATAAGATGCAGGTGGATGTAGAAAAAGCAGATGAATATGCAAGCAAAATGAATTCTGTGCAAGGCACGATAAACTCAATGAAGGAGCAGTTTGACAGCGACACGAAGAATTTGGTGAAGAAGAACAAGTAAACTATCGCTAAGCTTCAAGGACAACACAGAGTAGCCATGAGGGAACTTACAGCAGACAGGGATAAGCCAAAGCAGTTGCTTGACTCTCAGAAACGAGAATGTATGGGTATTAAGAGCAAGTTTGAAAGGGACAAAAAGAATATGTCGAAGAAGAATGACGAACACGAGGCAGCCTTGAGAAAGCTCAACGGAAAACACGGCAGAGAAGTTTCTGCTGTGAAAAATGAAATCAAGAGATTGAAGGATTTGGATCAGCTGAATAAAGCGGAGGATAGATGTGACCAAGTTAAAGACGAAAATGCAATGCTGAAACTGAAGATCACCCAGCTGGAGGCTGAGAACGCATCCTTAAAGAAATACCTGGACCACGCGATTGTGCAAGCCAAAAAGACCGGGGTCAAGGAAGACGAGTCAAGGTTGAGTGAAAGGTTGGTGTATCATGAAGCAGAAATCAAGAAAATTAAATCAGATATGTCAGATGCGCTTGATAGTGTGAGAAAGGTCATGGAAGACTTGTATAAAGCAGGAGACGTTGACAATAAGATGAAGAAGCAACTGGCAAATTTGGAAGATGAGAACGTTCGACTGAAAAAGGAGCTGGAAGACGTTTTGGCTGCAGCAAAGGCTGATAGTTCTGGGATGAAACAATTGAAGTACGGGCATAATAACATAAAGCAGAAGATAGCGCAGATGGAAAGCGAGGGCGATAGCGATAAGCTAAATAAGAATTCGAACAAAGTCATTGAAAACGCAAGCAAAAGTGTGTACGAAGTATCAGCGATGCAAAATGACGATGTAGATTTGAAGCAAATATTGGCGCAGCTGGAGAGGGAAAACGCGAAGATAGGAACAGAGCTTAACGTTGCGCTCAAGGACGTGTCATGGGGCTCTGATCAAGCCGCGCAACTAAGGAGCGAGAATGGTAAGCAGAAGAACAGGATTGCGGAACAGGAAGACAAACTGAGCAGACTCACAGAGGAACTGGAGAGCAACCTGAGTGACGAGAAGGGAGTGTCGAGAGTTGACAGCCGACAAGACGAAAAGGTCCAACTGAAAAGGATGATAGCAGAGTTAGGAAAAGAGAACGCTGCTGGAGCTGAAAATGAGAATCACAAGTTAAGCAAAGGGTATCGCAGTTACAAGGTGATCTGGTATGGTCTTACAATACACGACAGAAAGAAGGGTAGATGTCCGGAGCTTCAACATCATTTGGAGGGACCTTAGTTGGAGACGAACCGCCTCAATGACTTAGTCTACAGGTCATGTACGGGAAGTGGAAAACCAAAGGTCGACAATACTGATGTCTGTGGTGATACAAGAATGGAAGTTGTTCGTCGAGGACGCCGAACGCTAACGGGGAAGAATGTAACATACTGTATATTATAGTATTCGTGTATTGTGTATTAGTTGTCATGCATGATGTAAAGTCAAAGTGTTAGGTTAGATCTTTGAAGTGTAAACGCCACCGAATCGTCTAGAGTTTTCTAGAATGACGGATTGGCATTCTCGAATGTCATCGAATTCTCTAGATGGTTCGATGAAGTGTATATAAGGCGGCACGGGTAGCGTGGAGTAGTTCACAGGGGTCTGAAACTCAAATGAGGACCCTGTGTAGCGGCGTTAGCGCTAGCCACCTAGCACACCTAGCGGGGTTGCGTGAATTATTCATCAGCCAACTCTGTTTCAAACAGATTTCTAGATGCATCAATAGAAGTGGCCGAATTGTTACGCCTAACGTCATTTTTACAGCCATTGTCGTAACTGACATTGTCGTTGCTCGCTTTTGTCGATTGGCGTCTTTTTGCAATTTTGCACTACTTTTGAGATTTTTGTCTGCCTATTTGTTGTCTGTATGTATTTAGGAATGGGTTCTAAATATTTACGCCGTTGTCTTGCGCCAAATTGCAAGAATGTGGATGCGCGAAGGTAAGTGATTTGCCTGATTTATACCGCTCACCTCATTTTTGTATTGTGAATTTTGATGCAAAATTAATACAAGATTGATCATTTCTACATGAATTATACATATATCATTTGAATGCATTACTAAACACTACTACTCATACTCATATAACTTGTATTACTGTTCACAATCACATACGCTGCCATAAAGTTGTGCAGCATTCCCTCTCTTTGGCAAACCATTGCATTGAAGGTGAGGTCCGATGGTCTAAAAATACATTTTTTTATTTCAGACATAAATCCCATCTGATCAGCGTATACAGAGACGCTAGTTAGAACGGATTGGCAACCGAAAGCTACAAATATACAAACATCTTGCCTGCATCAATATGAATAGTTAAGGAATATTACCTCTTTACTCTTCAAATTATATGCCATCAAAGGATTGTAATTATCATGAAATAGTGATTCTAGTGAATAAATCATGCTTTACTTTTATATGAATTGTTTTTGTACCTTGTGTAGCTGATTTTATTTAAGCAATTGTCGTATTGAAATAAAAAATTACAAAAGGGTTTGTTTTGCTTTATTACAGTAATGCATATCTAATATATTCCCATTCTTACATAATCAGTTGAATGTCCTATACAACGTGGCAGCTTGTCACAAAAATTTACCTAACTCATTAATTACCTGTTTTGAAAATTGCACCGATTAAAAAAGTTAAAACACTAATTAAAAAAAATGGAGTACGTGTCGTGAGCAATATTAGTTTTATTTATTATTACGCCACTTATCAATTCCATTTTTTTAAATTAATGCTTCAATTTTTTTTTAATCAGGTCCATTTTCAAAACAGGTAATGAATGCGTAAGGTAAATTGTTATGACAAGTTACCACGCTGTCTGGAGGCTGAATAAGTTTATATGGTATTTCAAAAAGCCCGCTCTTTTCGTAACCTACCCCACCTATCGTCGGTCACCTACACCAAACTTTTTAGATTGACCTAGGTCGTGAATATCTACAGTCTCTTGTAATCGATTCGTGAATGCATTGTAGTGACACACGCAATCCGAATAGATGGCGCGGATGTCAGTCAAAAAGCCATGTCAAATTTTCATACACAGAGTCTTTCAGTGGATCTATTGTCAGTGGTAGTTCAGTTGAATTCAGTTCTAGTTGAGATAAGGTTAAGAGATATTGTATTGAGTTGTGAAGTCAAACGGTGAAAGTTACGTCCAGTTTGATTCTTTGGTGAAGAAAAAGAGGCCGTCGTGACAATATGTGTTATAGTCTCCTTTCATATCTCCTATCCATGTAATAGAACACGTAATAAAATACCAGACTGTTCCAGCTGGTTCCTGTATAATACAAATACAACTTAGTTATTAACGAGTTGCAAACAAAAGCAGACCTGGTAGATGTAGTAGTAGAACAGGAAGATTCTAAAATCAATTAAGCAGCGTGGGGCAGCAGCCTTTATTTACAATTCCAATAATTCAGTTCGCGCTTAACTATGTTTACAGGATTTGCATTTCAGCCCGGCGAAATGATTGGACAATAAATACCTGCTAAATCCATTCGTCAGGTTCACTCGACGAACCTCATGAAAATCGATACGCGCGTTTTATTGGTGTAATCCGAATTTAAAGTTATTTTGATTTTAAATATTACTGTTGCGTTGCAATCGATCGATCCACATCCAGGCTGTACGTTGAAATGCTTTGGACCAGAAGTCCCCAAACAACTTTATCACACTGTTTTTGGAGGGTAAATAACCTAACAACATACCTCAGTGACATTAGATGTATCACACCAAAAAGGAGTAACTTCGTAATATCGTTGTTAAGTAATTTCCAAACTACGTTGCTTTGTTTATTATTATCATTAATTTCTTCATGTTTAATGTTGGTTATTTTAAAGCTTCAATGTATTGAGTGAAAAATCACCCGTTTGTAGAGCTAAATATTTAAAAAGTTGGCGACAACGATAATTGAATCTATCTACAAAATATTTCTTCTGCGTACCAACACAAGAAACATTTTTAGTTTTATCGAAAGGCCGATACAGCTCAGTATTTCATACCCCTTTAAAGCAAACTTGCTTTAAGAACTTCATTAAGGCAATGATATAACCTCCACACAGCTGGGAGGGCCCACACTTAAGAGAGCTGTCACGGCTTTCGATGAAGCTGGCCTTGAAATTACAAGTACCTGAGCAAGTCTGTGTTAAGTCTCCGATAAATACTCAGTCTTCTGTTCTCAAAGCTTTGTTAAATCTTTTAGGTTTTAAGACATCATAACTTGAGGCCATGAAATAACTATTCTATCTTAAGATTGCTTTCTTGTAGATATTTTGGTAGACAAAGTGACGTATAAAGATAAGCTTTATGTACATTTTATCAGTGCTCTATCATGAAAACGGGAAGCTTTTTTATCTAGACATTTACAACATGGAGTATTGTAGGTAGATTCCGAATTTTCTCGATTACTACAATAAAAAAATGGAACGAATCACAGTTTATTGATGAAACTTTATAAGATAGCCCTAAAAAATTAGAGCCCTCCAAATATATTACAATTCTGATGAAAATCTTAGTAAAAAATATTCAATTCCTTTAGGTTAAAATATAAACTCGCATATGTATTTGTTTTAAAATGCAAGGGTTTACTTGCAATATATGTTCAGTCGATATGCACGCTAGGAATTGTACTATTATCAAATACAATTCCATATTATAAAATAACTGCGGTAATCAGTAGCCCAAAAAATATGGCGCAATAGACGCCCATTTCCAGAATATTCTTAAAACCACCTTAAAACTCAAGTCCTTCATATGGATAATATGGTCTTGATACTGGCCTAATTGTTTTAAAATAGCTAACCTCAAAATATGTTTCTTGTTCCGTAATATATCGTAAGCAGGTTAGCCTGTTGATGTTGGCAATTCTGTGTGACATTGCAATTGACAAACTAAAAACTAATCATTTTTTGGTTTCGTGCGTTAATAATTATGTTCTGCTGTGCTTGGAGTTGAGCCTTTGAAATTGTTAGAAATGACGTTGGTATTTCTTATCACTAAATATTTTTTTATTTTGCTTTTGAAATGCCGATTTTTATTTATTTTGCACAACTTATTAAGTTTGGATCCCTTGTTAAGTTTTAATTTTATCCAAGCCTATCTAAAAAAACATGTCTATCCTATCATAAGCATCCTTAAAGCAATAAGCTTGAAGGAAGATTTTAGTTGTGCCTATTTGACTTGGAAAATATATAGTTTTAAGGGGGCTTTATTGAGTATCTTCTTTCAACTGTTTAAAACCATTAGGCTTTCTTGAAGGCTTTTTTAAAGTCGGCAAGTCTTAAGAGAGTCGTAATGACAAAATAGCTTTAACAGAATTTACATGAGACAACCATAAAGCTTCATTAAAACTTAGCAGTTTAAATTGACTATTGGCCGTATGTAATAGGTTTTATGGATACTCCCTATAACCTGTTAATAGGATGATTTGATCCGGAGTGCATTTGGCCATCGTCATTGTAGTTACAAAACTCAACTCTAATCAAATGTCACCTTAAAACCTATTTAAAACCTCTATGAAGCTAATAGGTTACTGAAATGTTTCTTGGGAAGTAGATCATTATATGTGTACAGGGTGTTCTATGAAGAGTGGAAAATACTTTAGGAGAAGACCATTTTCAACAAAAAGGTCATATAAAGGAGAGTTCCATTTTCAACTGTTTTAGACAAATTTATTTTTAGGGATTTCCATTAAAAAGCAGACCTCCAAACGAAAACCCTAAGAACACAAAAGGTTATTGTCGGATTTTGGAATTTTTGGTAATACTCCTTAGAAAATATGCTACCGCGTGATTATAGACTAAAAGAAAGTGATCATGCGTCAAACACTTCGCGAGATAGTATCATAATCAGCATATGTTGAAAAGTAACTTCAGGAAACGATACAAATAGTTAAATGATATTAGAAAATCACCAAATAATTAACCATGCACTTTACAGATGAAGCATGGCCATCTTTCTAGTTATCCATTGGTAACACAAACTTGTTGTAAAGATGGTAAACGCAGACAATAAGATTCCACTTAATCTCTAAAATCATGATGGATCTCCGAGAGTACAAAGCTTTAAGAGAGCGTTTTGCAAATAGAGATGTGTAGTTCGCGAACGAACTATTTGAAAGAACTATTCCTTAGGAAGAACTAAACGAACTAGTTCGCAAACTAAAGGAGAACTAGTTCGTTTGTGTTGTCGTTCTCGAAAACGCCACGAGAGCGGTAGCAGTTGATGAGCTGACTCGTTGATCGAGTCACCGTCACCACTACCAATCCCTATGCGTACCTTGCGAACTAAGAACGATTATGACGACTGAATAGTTCAGGGAATGGTTTGACCGATAGCATGGTGCGTTTTCGCCTTATTATGTTTACCGCGTATTTTCGCTTTTTCTGGCGCTCTGCTACTAAACAAAAATGAAATAAGGGCTTTTGATAATAGTTTAATCATAGAGTAACGTACTATGTTAACTACTGGTCTACATTGTAATTTTTAGAGATTTTGGATATAGGAATTTCTTTATTGGTCTTTTTTTTATTCACAAAAATGTTCCTTCTGATAGAATGATACCTGAAAATATATGTGAAAAATGTATCATTTAAAAGAATATTATTTTTCTGGGCCGTGTTGATTAGAGGAAATGACAGTCAATGTTTGAATTTTTAGCCTGATAAAGTATAGAGGTACGTGTAGGATATAAATATAATGTTGACTATACTCATGAATTGTGGTTGGAGGAATATTGATGCATTGATCGTTTTTGTGTGGTTTCATTTGTATCTCAGATACAAAAGTAATTTATAGTAGAAAAACTCTAATTGTTGAAAGTAGTGTATACGTTACTTGTTTTTCAAAATCATTATACATAAAATAATAATCCGCCATAAACCCCTTAAATAAAATAAGTATCCGTGGCCCGTTAGCCCGTTTGCTTAGCCTACAATTATAAACCTTACTAGTTCGTTCGAGAACTAGTTCATCCAAAACAACGACTAGGCACATCACTATTTGCAAAAGCTTAACATCTCATTTCTAATTTTTGTTACGGATTTTTGAATAATGTACTATTACATCATTATTAGTCATAAAAAGTGTTTCGTTAACCAAAACTTCGGTATAGGGTATAAAGACTGTATAATTTTAACAGACGGAGATACCCTAATCGCAGTTTGACCAACGAAAGATATTTTTCTGGAACTTTTCGATGTTTATGCGAGACAGAAACCTTTAGACGACGACGTCTTAGTGACACCGGTAGACCTCATCCCTATGATCCTGAAGATGAGGACCAAATTTTTCGAAATCATGAACCAGATTCTACAGCACCTACCTATGCTGTTGCAAATCGTCCCAATACGTAGTATTTCATAGTGGAAGCTGCGGTACTCTGCGCAAACAACTTGTTTGTATCCGTATCATTACACATTTTGAAGGAAGGCCATCCTGTCAAAAAATGGATTTATGTCGATTTGTGCTTCATGTGGACGCCGAACATGCAACTTTTTTCAAGTAGGATTCTCTGGACGAATGAATTCATAAATAACCGAAAATCTTTTTTCTTCTTTATCTTTTACTTTTCATGACGAACCCATTTTATATTAGGTCTGGTTTTACAGCAATCACAAACTAGTCAGCGTCAATTTGATTGGCTCTGACTGGTTTGTGATTCTCTGTAAAAACAGACCTATTATAACTTGAAGTCTTCTTCCAAAATTATATTGTTTTGAGACTCTATACCGAAGTTTTGATTAACCTATCACTTTTCTATGACTAATCATGATCATGATCATGAAACCCGACGACAAGTTTTTGTCAAACGGTCTGTTGAAATTTTGTGCTCTCGGAGATCCATCATGCGTCTAGAGCCTGAATGCAATACTATTGCCTATATTCACCACAATTACAACAAGTTTGAGGATCCAGTAGGTGTCTAAAAAGATGGGCATGTTTTTACCGTAAAGTGCACGGTTAAGTATTTAGCGATTATTTTAAGATAAATTCATTTTTTGGTAGCTTCTTGAAGTCACTCTCCAGCACATGCTGATTTTGACACTATCTCGCAAGGTGTTTGATACATGATCACTTTCTTTTAGTCTATGATGACATTTTAGCATATTTTCTAATGACTAATTCCAAAAATTCCAAAATACGACAATAAAATTTTGTTTTATTAAGGTTTCCGTTTAGAGGTCTGCATTTTAATGAAAACCTCTAATAACCAATTCATCTTTGAAACAGTTGAAAACCGAGCCCTACTTTATATGGTTCTTTTATTGGAAATGAGCTGTACGGTCTTCTCCTAAAGTATTTTCCAGTCGTCATAGAACACCCTGTATATAATATCGAATGAACCTCTCAATATCGAAACCACCGAAGAACTGGAAAACCCTGTAGCAAAATGATAACTAATCCCTTCGCCTTGTGTTGCAGTCGATCGACTCACAGGCTGTACGGTGTACGTACGTTGAATTGTTTTGGACCAGAAGTCCCAACTTTATTTGTCACACTATTTTTTTTCGACAGTTGGTAACTTAGCAACACACATACCTCAGTGGCATGAGATATATTACTCCAAAATCTTCAAAAGAAATAATTTCTTGAATTTATTGCCAATGTGGTACTAATATATAAATAATATAAAGATAAAATTTGCAAGGCATTTTATTGACATTTTATATAAACAATTACAGTGCTTGACGATATTTTAGTTGGATACACTGGTGTACAGATCTAGACATCGAGAAAATGAGGCATGGATAAAAAAGCGTGGTTGCTGCGTGAAGAGTATTCAACTACTGAACATCCATCTATTACTACAAGCCTTTAATGCTAGGAAAGACAACAGCTCGTATTATTAATGTCAGCGGTTATTGACCTATGGCCTGCCTTTTTCAGCGCTTGCACGTTTTCTGTTGCTCTCTCTGACAAAAAGCTAAATTAGTTTAGTAAAACCGTGCATGTCTGAAATTTATGTTTAATATTATATTACACTAAGCTAAATTCTGAGCTCTAATGCTGTAAACTGAATGTTTAACATAAGCTAAAAGAGCTTATTGGTTCCTAATATACGGTTTTAGATTCATTATCACCACTACTCAATGCTGACAAGACACAGAGGTACCTATAGTTTATATTTGCAAGATTCGTAGTGCTCAGTCTAGTGTTACTGAAACACAAATCTTCATGTTGTACTCTCAGCTTAAAGCTTGAAATACGAGCCACCCACCCGTCCTGATTATCATTCGTACAGGGAGTAACACGTAAAATATACGACGTTTTTCTGCCACGCAACGCGTCAGTGCTAGCCACTTCCTGCTAAATCAGCAGACATGGATTTAATATAGTTTGATAGCTTATAGCTTCTTTGTGAAATACATATATTTCTTTAAAAAACATGAAGAAGGGTAAGAAGGCTGGTGCAAGCCATGCACAAGAAGAGGACTCTTTTCATGGGTAAAATACAGCAGAGAGTTCGTATGTCTTGCAGCAGAAGCACGTAACGCACAGATAGGTACGATATTTTTTTATCCATCAGTAACCTGGAGCGAATGGGTCACGGGGAATAGCCTGCAGTCAGTACTCCTACGCTGGCTCTGTATGCTGTCCATTTTGCTCCGATGGACCTACCAGTGCAACACCTTGTACCATACAGGAGTGCCGTAGAGCAGTATCGAGTGCACCACACCACACGGAAGCTGTTTCTCGTGATTCTTAGGCTGGACATGGACGCAAAAGTTTTCCTTCCGGTAGGAACTCGGACTAAATCGGAAGACAAATCGTATAAGTACACATGTAACACTTTTTGTTCATTCAAACGCTGTTTACCTACATGTCACCTCTAAAACATACATGGCACCTCTAAAAGTCTCTAACCGGTGATATCTGTTGCAAGTGTGGCGAGAGACCAATTGGTTGTATAAAGATGCCCCCTAGAAGGCAACAGTCCCAGCTTGCGTAGTCAAGTCTCTCTAAACGGGGTCGGATTGTAGGCCTTCTTTCAGAGCAATTGCTGTAACCATGGGGCGTAGCGTGGCTACAGTTCTAGTACCATGGCGCGCATGGATCACAGAAGGGTGGAGGCAGCGAGCTAGAGGTTCTGGACACGTAGAAGAACTACAAACCGGCAAGATCGTCATCTACGACTACTGGCCCTTCAAGATAGAATGCATCTGTTGCTGACGCTTGGTAGGCAGCTATAAGGAGGTCCATTCGAATCCGCACGGTGTACCACAGATTGAGTGAAATGGGCTTAGGATCATATCATCCGCATCTAGTGCTTCCACTCACTGCAAAACACTGACAATGGCATGCTGAGTGGCATCAGACGGTCTTATACTACGAGTCCAGGTTTTATCTGGGACACATGACGGACGTCAACGCGTAAGACGACTACGGGGTGAACGACATGACCTCCAGTTTGCTACTGAGCACCGTCCTATTGTTTTAATGGTGTGGGATGCCACTGCATTCAACAGCAAGTCACCTTTACTGGTGATTCGTGGCACAATGACTGCGCAATGTTATGTGAATGAGGTGTCAGAACCAAATGCCGTTCCATATTTTATGTCCTAGGCCTCGAAGAGTTTTTTCCAGCAAGATAATGGACAAAATCATGTTGCAAGGGTATCGATGAGGTTTCTAGAGGAAGTTGAGGTCAGGGTACTCCCCTGGCCTCCACGATCACCCGATTGATCGCCAATTGAAAAAGTATGGGATTGGATGAGTCGATACATAGGCGATTCGCCCAATTCTCCCACCACGCTGGACGAACTGGAACATGCTGTGAGGGCACCTTGGGAGGCTGTACCTTTAGAGTTTAACAATAACCATATTACGAGCGTGCCGTGGAGGCCAGTGAAGTGCATTCTTCAACATGGAGGGCCCACTCATTATTGATCTGTATTTTTTTATAAACTGATTATATATGGCAAATGAGTTTATCACTGTACTTAGTCCTACCGCATTTCATCAACCGCAACCCTTTTTTCTCAGTGTTCGGATTTCACGAAATTATTAGCGATTTTGGTACAGACGTCTAAAAAACAGAAAAAGAAACATATCGTATTTGATCCCCTCATTCAATAGTAGAAAAATTGAAGTTGGGGCATTTTGTACACCTTTTCAGGATCTGAGAAATGACAACGATACATTTTTCAATTAGTCTAGGACGCCTGTTCAAAGTTTTGTGTTTACAATTACGTAAATAGGACAAGCATCAATTTATTATGATCGAAAGTACAATAACGACTGTAGGATAAATGTGAAATGCTGGCAGTTTCCGCTCCTTGTAGGACAACACCGACTGTCGGCCTCTGCTACGGCGAAGCCTGGCTCCCTATTAGGGCGATATTCATAGTAGTCTTTAGAGTAATACTTAAAGTTCCCTTAAGTAACACTCAAGGACTACTTAAGGGACCCTCAAGTGTAAATTTCCTTGTGTATCCGTTTCCTAAACAGTATCTACAGGACGGCGGGATTCATCCAATATAAGTCAATTTGTTATGCCTATGCCTAGGCGTTTTGATGTTTTCTGTTCCCTCTTTTTATTTTGTGCCAGTATTTCTCGTTTTGTGCCGGACATTTTTCCGGATGTGACAGAAACTGACAATATCGTACTCGGAGCATGCATTTCACTGGCATTTCTGCACTCGGAGCGGTCGAACTGAGTGCAATAATTTCTCACCGATTTCAAAGTGGGTGTCGTGGAAGTGAACCAAGAAAATGACAGTAGGTTTGAGCGGGAAAGTTCAAATCATAGAATTGTGTTTCACCTGTTTAAACTCGATCTTTGAATGCAGTAGTACCTAGTCGATTTCCACTATTTTCAGTCAGAATGAGTAGAGTGAACGCAGAAATCAAACTTTTAATTTCCTTGTTTGAATTGGCAGAATCCAACTCATCTCCTGAGGATGAACAAATATTTATTTAGAAAGAAATTCGAGAGAAAAAATTCACAGAATTAGCAATTACATGGAAACTATTGAACAGTTTTCAGACAAACGAGTAAAGTATAGTATAGTAGTAGTAATATATGCAAAGATTGTTGTCAAAACAAGTTGATGTTTCTTGATGTGTATTCCACTGGAAGAACCCAGTGCAAAAGAGTTACCCTAGGTGAACTTTTTCCGTATTTTGCACTCGCACGGGGTGCACTAAAATGTGCCCAGTGAAAAACGCTATCACTTTGAAATCGGTGCGAAATTATTGCACTCAGTTCGACCGCCCCGAGTGCAGAAATGCCAGTGAAATGCGTGCTCTTAAAAAAAATTGCTGGAACTGCCAGTGAAATGCAAAACAGAAATCCAGTGCAGCCCGAGTGCAACCAGTGAAAAACGCTATAAAATTAACCTACGAAACCGTCTTGGCTGCAACGAAATGTCACGTTGACGTGTCATGTTGACATTTCGTTACTTGAGTATTACTCAAGGAAGCCTTACGTAGGGGACCCTCAAGTAGCCGTCGAAGCACGAAACCTTACTTAAGGGACCCTCAAGTATTAATACGACCCCTAGTTCCAGGGACGACAATCGGGCATCATTTTCACGACCGACCAAAACATTATTTGTCAGGCAAATATGAAAAGCTCGCACAGTCGATCACCCGATACACCACAGCGGGATATAGGGTGTCCCACGACGATTAAGACAAGCAATATATCGGAACTGGGCAGTAGTAGCGAATTATAATATTGAGGGTGTAAATTAGAGCAAATATAGTACCTTCTCTTATTATAGTGTTAACCAATGAGGTATTTGTTTTTGACCACGTGACGTCTGATTCAAAATTTTTAATGGGACACCCTGTATATTTGTGACTTTTTGTGTTTCTCCCGATAAAATAATTCCAACAAACTCGCACACTTGGGGTCTAAAGTGATTAATTCAAGAGCTACATGTACTTACAGGACTGTACCACTATCATTATGAGACACTACCAAAATAATTTAACTGGAGGGGTTGTTATAATCAGTGGTAGTGGTACCATCCATAACATACTATATTTACTGTAACTT
Source organism: Callosobruchus maculatus (assembly GCA_951848785.1). Taxonomy (NCBI): domain Eukaryota; kingdom Metazoa; phylum Arthropoda; class Insecta; order Coleoptera; family Chrysomelidae; genus Callosobruchus; species Callosobruchus maculatus. The sequence goes on from CATOUR010000057.1 coordinate 1,069,949, forward strand.
ACACTTCCAGAGTTATAATTCGCTACTAGTGCCCAGTTTCGATATATTGCTTGTCTTAATCGCCGTGGGACACCCTGTATGTGGAACAAGCCTATAGGACCGCCTATATTCGGCATAATTTTTGCCAGCGCCGACGCCCGTTCTGTCAAATACTTTGCTGCTTGTTTTGGTACTATTTTTACGTCTTTAAAAAAGAATCGTACCTTTCTTTGATGATGGCTGTGATATAAGCCAACCTTCTGGATCGCGAACGAACCAGCACACTGCAGCAACAAACTAAAGTCTAGATTAGGTAAAATTGTTAATACCTGGCTAATTTAGACTTTACCTCTTTCTATCTTGAAGGATACACCACGGTAAATTCAGGGGCCCAAGAAGAGGATTACTATCTGCGCTAACAACCAGGCAGCATTGAAAACATTGAGTGCCTACAGGTTTACATCAAGGTTCGTTGTTCAATGAAGAAAGGTCTTGGATGACATTTATTGAGGTTTTGAATAAAGAAAAAAATATATTTTTTTTGTGATAAATCGAAAGATCATATATAAGTTTTATAACAAAACCGTTTTTGTTTTCTTTTTTTTCGCAATAATTCAAAAGTTATATCAAAATAAAAATGGGTTTTTGAATCGAGTACCGAAAACACGCCGACGGCTCCCGAACCCGTGTGACGTAATGATGGCGGTTAAGATGCTCCTTTGACCAACGACATCCTACATCGATACTAGATTCTAGATTCCCAGCCAAACGTGAAAATACTTGCTAGTAACTAGTGTATATTTGTTGCAATATAGCCGATGAATGAAGTTTGCAGCTCAGGACGACCTCTACGATAGAAATAAATATTTTTTTGAATGTTTGAAATCAGATTACAGATTCCAGTAAGTAAGTAAGTACCTAATCAAATATGTCTTATTGAAACTATCTGGTGCATGTTCGGCTGGCCTAGTGGTTAGAGTGTTGGCTAATGGATCCGTTGGTCTGGGTTCAAAGCTCAGCGTGTCCAATTTTTTTTTTATTTTTTTTTTATCAAATAATTCATTCATGTGCTTTTTGCACTTATTATGTACATTTTTTTCTACGATCAACATAAATATGTTTTTGAAACAAATTCTATCAGACATATTACTTGCACTGCATAGTGCAAAAACTAAGTACAGGACGCGGTGGACAATTCAAAAAATCAGTTCAAATGGTGTTTGTCCGTCAATATCAACCACCAATATTTTTTTTAAATGTAATAGTTGGTTAATAAAACAAAATCCATTCATTTTTTAAGTTTTTAATATAAACATAAAATAAAACTCGTAATCACAACAGTCTTCTGTTTATCACTTGGTATTTTTATTTATTTAACTTTGAGCAACGAAGCTTAATAATTAAATTTTCATAAAAATTTAACAAACAAAAATATATAAACGCAATGCAAACAAACAAAACTTATTCTTCTATGAGTTTCAATGTTATAATTATCTTTACTGTACGTAGATGCTTTTCTGTTAAAATATTTGTTAGTAATTTCATCTTATATGAAATGAATCCAATTAAGTTTTGATCAAGAAGATAATTATAACATTGAAACTCATAGAAAAATAAGTTTTGTTTGTTTGCATTGCATTTTTATATTTTTATTTGTTAAATTTTTATGAAAATTTAATTATTAAGCTTCATTGCTCAAAGTTAAATAAATAAAGATACCAAGTAATAAACAGAAGACTGTTGTAATTACGAGTTTGACTTACTTTATGTTTATATTAAAAACTTAAAAAATGAATGGATTTTGTTTTATTAACCAACTATTACATTTAAAAAAAATATTGGCGGTTGATATTGACGGACAAACACCATTTGAACTGATTTTTTGAATTGTCCGCCGCGTCCTGTACTTAGTTTTTGCACTATGCAGTGCAAGTAATATGTCTGATAGAATTTGTTTCAAAAACATATTTATGTTGATCGTAGAAAAAATGTACATAACAAGTGCAAAAAGCACATGAATGATTATTTGATAAAAAAAAATAAAACAAAACTGGACACGCTGAGCTTTGAACCCAGACCAACGGATCCATTAGCCAACACTCTAACCACTAGGCCAGCCGAACATGCACCAGATAGTTTCAATAAGACATATTTGATTAGGTACTTACTTACTGGAATCTGTAATCTGATTTCAAACATTCAAAAAGATATTTATTTCGATCGTAGAGGTCGTCCTGAGCTGCAAACTTCATTCATCGGCTATATTGCAACAAATATACACTAGTTACTAGCAAGTATTTTCACGTTTGGCTGGGAATCTAGAATCTAGTATCGATGTAGGATGTCGTTGGTCAAAGGAGCATCTTAACCGCCATCATTACGTCACACGGGTTCGGGAGCCGTCGGCGTGTTTTCGGTACTCGATTCAAAAACCCCTTTTTATTTTGATATAACTTTTGAATTATTGCGAAAAAAAAGAAAACAAAAACAGTTTTATTATAAAACTTATATATGATCTCTCGATTTATGACAAAAAAAAAATTGATTCAAAACCTCAATTCATGAGGTATCACTTGTGTGGGTGCCGAGTCGTGCTGGAGTTTGCCGTAATGAATCGACGGACGTGCTCACACGGCGAGGGTCGAGAAACAATTTTCTAGATCCAGAGCGGATTGTGGGGCTGGCAGCATGTACCATTAGACGGAAAACGGACGTGTGGTTGCAAAATGAGAAAATTTTAAGATGGAGAAGAATTTCTGGACATCTCCGTCAAGCTAGAGGGCTTATTTAAGGCCAAGGCCAAGGTGGGCCGGTTCTATCTCTCACTGACACAAGCCGGATAAAGTCACTTGTGGGCCTGCTATCTGGCTATATGTATACATCTTCTGGCGTCACTGGCACGGCTCAACAATCAGCTGTCATTCTCAAGGTCTGGGGACGCTTTGCGCTGGTCCTTTCGCACATCGCCATTCTGGGTTAGATTTCTTCTGATTTTAACATCGGCAACACGGCAGGGTCATGGCTGTCTAGGATCCATGTTTAACGAGGCATAGTGACAATGGTAGCGTTACTAATAAAAGAGCTGTCATTTGAGATGCTTTGCGTTTTGCTACGGATTTTTGGATAGTTTGTCATCATTTTTAGCATTGTTTTGCTTGCTGTTTACTTGTAGTGTTTTGTGTATGGATAAGAGTACAAAATATGGATATGGAAACAGGAAGCTTTAAAGCTGGACACGTCTGTGCTTCGACAGGCTGCTCTACGAAAAGCTAGTCTAATAAAAACATAAAGGTAGGAATTCACATTAATGTATCAGTACACATGAGGCGATGACAATTACGCATAGCGATTTTCAAAGACTGAGAAATCAGAGTGTATTCAAAGCTTTTGTTTTTTGAGAGTTTTATCATAAGAAACTGTAGTAGAATACACTGTGGAGTGATAGTTAAATAAAGTAACGTCTAGAATTGAGGGCGTTTAAGTTCTCTTCGTATTGTATGCTCGTCCACGGAGTAATAATTTTATATTTTCCTAGAGCTAGGAGAGTCAAAGGGAAGATTTATATGGCGTGGATATCGAAAGACTCTACCAAAGTTATAGGCTATGCAGTAAGCACTTTGAGCCACTAATGCTTACAAACAGTACATGCAAATGGTGGAAATTCAACGTTATTCCAACAATATCCAGGACACTATAAGGTTGTTTTGGGGGTCTCCGTACAACTCATGAGTATGAGTATCATTTTTTGGAACTAGTAAGCGTGCCTGTTCCAGAGGAAATTCTTCCGAGAAAGATAAAGGTTTTATAAAGTATCACTATTTATTTTGTGTAACTAGATTTCCTTCACCTCACTGTATTTCTTAATTCTGTCCTGTTTTGTACTGATAATACATTTATATACTCCGCCCCTGTAATGTTGAATGAAACTAACCCAAAATGTCGTCGCTGACGTCATATATTTGCAGCATGTCATTACAAAGGAACCGACATTGAGTAATATAGGTTTACACGGGCTTCGTAGCTAAGTGTTTAGTACTTGTCACTAGCCTCAATATTAGACAGTATTAGACAAGTGAAGTCACCGTTCACACGTTGAAGCCAGTAGAAGTTATTATAACCTTATCCACCGAACAAACGGAGTAACCATGCACAATATATGTACATTTTTACTGATGTATGGTCAAGGGTTATATGCACACCGTCTACAAAACTGCATACTGAGAGCAGTGACGTTATTATAAACAGAAAAATTAAGTTCAATTTATCCGAGTAAAGCCCAAAAATATGGGTTTGAAATAATTGTTTACTCCTTTTCTTCAGTGATTGCATTTTTTTATAGTGGCCAGACATTAGAAATGGAACGACGTTGGCGCCGCCTGATTTTGCGTAGGTGGTGGGTGTATCGACTTGTCGCTTAGTAAATAGGATCGTTTTCTATTCAACTGCGCTATTCACAACTCTAATACTTAGCACTAATCAGCGAGTTTGCACATAAGGACCTAGTAGTAGTGACAAGTACTAAGCACTTAGCTACTTATTTTGTGTGAAGCGGCCATATGACAGCTGGTTGTTTGTTAAGCCGTGTCACTAATGGCCGGTTTACACGAAGTTAGTAGCTAAGCGCTTAGTACTTGTCTCTAATACGTTCGTGTTTGTTAATAGTGCAAGTGAATAGAGAACGATCCTATTTACTAAGTGACAAGTCGATAACCTCACCACGATTTACCAAGCAGTTGTCGCTTGCTGACCGTGTGTAAATAGCTCGATGAGTTAGTTAGTGACAAGTTGTACCGGAAAGTGAAAATACGTGTTTATTTATATACTTAAGTATTTTTTGTATCATGGCTGCGGAAGGGTGGAATTCGGAAACAACAATGAAGTTCATTCAGGAATTTAAGTGCTATGAATGCTTCTGGAAGGTTTTATATAGAAACAAACTCGCAAACGGTGCTTTATCCGATAATCGTTGAAGAGATGAATATTGCTGGTTTCGGAGTGCCTGAGGCGAAAAAGAAAATGATAACATTTTTCTTGAGAAATCCACATGCAAATGATCATAAAAATAATCCAAAATGATAATACCGGTCAACCTGCTACCAGAAAAAAAAAATCAAAATTCAATGCGACGAGTATAGTGATTCTGTAACTTTCGCTATAGTAACGAAAGCAGACGAAAGCGAAGCTAATCGTATCCGAAAACGATTTTTGACGGCAATCCGTAACCAACGTTTAACGCTTCGTTACGCTTTCAGCATGGATCTCGATGACTCACGAGCATTCACGAGTTGGCTTAAATATCTCTGGATGAGACTCTGCGAAATCCAGCAATGCCGACCATTGCGAAGGATTAGTTTTTTCTCTCCGATTCATTGCTGGTAATTAATTATACAAATAAATTTAAGCGAATTGTCACTTTGACACACAGCAATAATAACGTCAAGACTTGGCAAACGAGATACAAAATCTTTCGCTATCGCTTATAACGTTCGTCTCCGTTCATTATATCCGAGTCGGAACGAAGACATTTATGGAATACCGAAACGAGCGAAAGCGTTGGAAATGTGTCGCTATCGCTTCGCTTAGAGTTACAGAATCGCTACACAGGACGTTGGACTGATACTGTCTATCGCTAGGTAGCTTAGAAACTCTCATGTATGATAAGATGCGGTAGCTGCTTCCTGTTGTCAAAAATGGCAAAGTAACATACAAATTTATTTTATCTGGTATGGCACTCCTCATATTTGTCTTGTCGTTGAATAGCTGCTGCAAGTTTTTCTAATAAAATATCAAAATGTGCTAGCTTTTTTAATAGAAGAGCACAATGACCCCGTTCATCCCTGCGCGGTAACCACTGTCTTGTCCACAAACATTTTCTTTTTAATATTTGTCGTTCAAGCTCTTCAATCATGCTTGAAATAATAATGTTTGAATATTGCTTAAACACCCTGCGCAAAATCAGGCGGCGTCGCCGTCATTCCATTATGAATGTCTGTTCGCTAATAACTTCTACTGACTCCAACGTGTAAACGGTTACTTTTCACTTGTCTTATTGAGGCTTAGCATAGTGACAAGTACTTAGCTACGAAGCCTAATACGTGAGGAGAGTGGCAAGCGACCCGACGTGTGCAAGCTGTGGCAAGTAGGTCACACATTCTATATCACTGTGAAGCCCTTGGGTATGACAGGCAGACTATACTGGGTTCAAGGTACCTTGGACTTGAAGACATAAGATATGCCGGATCCAAGGCTGGACTTGGGAACTGGAGAAAGGAGAGGTGCAGAAGGACCCGCTTGTAGACCCATGCGCTGGTGGCTTTTGTAACCAGAAAGCCCCTTCCCTTCTTTTATTTATTCATTCGCAGCAGTATGACTTTTCTTTAAAAATCGATAAGCACGAATCTTATTTGTCAAATAATACTTTTTATCCAATTTCTTGTAAACAATTTCCCCAACCAGCTGGAATGTAGCTAAAAGGTATCCCAATAGAAGAGCTTTGAACAAAATTTCAAAATGTTCGAGTTTCAAAGGCTCAGCGGTGGATTCTTTGTCGTGTTCCGTCATCCTGCGTGGTTCGGTCACATCTCTGGTCCATTTTACAATAAATCCCATCTCGACCATTTGTTGGCTCCAAAACTGAAGGGACTCTTTCAGGGCAGTGAAGCGTCCGATAAAGTAAGTACAGAACAGGGTGGAATGCAGTGGAAGAAATAATCCATGTTCTACCATACTAGCTTCTGTCGGCATAGTCCTCATCAGCGAATGAAAGAGGAGAGTACTGTTTTGCTGAGTTCTTGCCAGCTGAAATAAATATCCAGTAGAGAATAACCTTATTTTTGTCATTTACTCGTATGTAAGGTACAAGAACAGCTCTCCGGATTTGTAGATAATAATAATAAGAAATGCAGACGTTTGCGCAAAACGCCGTTTTTCCGCCATCTATTTTACGCATTCTTCAGTCCAAAATGTTTATGGGTCTAAAAAACTCAGATAAGTAATCGTTATTAAAAAATATTTTAATAAGGCTAACAACTGCGATACAGTAGAATCTAGAGAAATAAGGGATAAACATGTTTGTGAATAAAAACTTTTCAAGCACTCGTTGGCTATTAAAATCTACAATATACAGATAACACTTGAATGCCAATATGTTTATATGCTGCTCTCCTTTAATATTGAGATAATGAACGGATGCCTAATTATTGTATTTTGGAGCAAAATTGACAGATGAAACTTTCAAGATGGCAACTGGGCGCCCTGTGGGAAAAAATGAAATTGAAAGAGGGGTCTTGTGATCGTTCGTCTTAAAGCTCCTGACAAATACTTCATAACCCTAGAATAAAAAGTCAATATGGTCGCCTACTACAAAATGATGAAACCTCAAATGTTCACCAGACGCAAGCATTAATATCGATATATTTAAAAATATTTGTTTCAAGGTTGAAGTTCAATGGGGATTTAATTTTATTTTAATTTCAATAAAAAATGTATTTATAATACAATCATGTTTCTGTAACAGTGAAGTCAGGCAATTAAGTATTCTGCCAGTAGTAGTGAAGATATTGACTTCATATTCCAGGGGTCGGAAGTATTTGCTGAGCTTTGAAAAGATGTGTCACAAGAGCTCCGTTCAATTTAGTTTGTCTTCCTAGATGACCACCAGGCGCCATCTTGAACGTTTCATCTGCAAATTCTACTCCTAGGTATAGTATTCGTGCATCGATTCCATTATCCGAAGTTTCAGTATTTTCAGATCTTGTATGCCTAGGTAGGTTAAGATTCAATTCAAGCTTATCTCAAGCACTTCATCCTGGCAGATACGGATCTATGCTGTTATTTTGGTTCAGTGGATACTGTAGAAGACACTTTCTTTCAGTGCGATAGGTGGGAGGAAATTCGAGCCCAAGCACAAAGGGACGTAAATAAAACCATGAATCCAAAACATGTGGTGGAAACTATGCTAAGAAGGAAAATTGTACCAACGTAAGAAACCAAAGAGAGGGACAGAAAAGCTAACTAATGCACGTCCTAGGTAAGATTGTAATGATAGGGGAAAAGGCTGAAAGCACGGAACAAAAGAATAGACACATCAAGGCATAGAAGTAATTCTCACGAGGTTCCCGTTCATTGAGAGAGCTGGATTGGGAACGGTTTTAGTCTGTAGGCACCTCAGTGAGTCGGACACCTTTGAGCACTACCGTCAGCTCATAGCGTCTTTTGAAGATTTCCAACCGCCTTGTTAAAAAAAGATCTGTTAAGACTATAGGCAGCTGAAACTCCTTAAGCTCAATTTACTATACAAGAATGGCTTGATCAAATATGCAAATACTTACCCGTTCCAATAAAAGCCTGTGTGTTTCGTTAACGCATCCACTTCCGTATTGCTCTGTAAACTCCGGTATCATTCTTCCATTGGAACGTAAAAGGTAAAATAGACTAGTCGATCTGTCAAGGTAATTAGACACATTACACCTCACGCCACTGTGCCATATGTTCTCTCCCTTATCAGGCAGAGGTTTGGTGAGGATGCTACTTAGCATTCCCAAATAGGCTGAGTCGATTGTTAAGCAGTAGGTTAGATAAAATACAGCAATTATCCTCAATGAAGTTGAACTTGGTAGGCGCGATAGACCTGAAACACACAAGAGGTAGGTACTTGAACATACCTATTGCAACCAGATATCTGGTTTGTCATAGTAGCTTCACACTGGCAAAAAAGTATCGTTCAATATTTAGATATCGTGCAAAATAACGAGCAAAATATTGAATTGTGGGCAGGCTTTCAGACTCCACGAAAATTCCATGCCAATTGATTCGCTGCCATGGCTGCCTCCATAGTTTTACCTAGTTTGGCTGCCCGGAGGTTACATGTTTGTTAGTTGCATTGAAGGTAAAGGTAATTTATTTGACTGTTTTGTACACAAAGGGTATTTACAGCAAGTCAAAAAAAATACAACAAAGCTAAATATAGATAGACTGTCCGGCAGTACATTGAAGAGCTTTGCGACCCAATAGGGTATTTGCAGAGATCATGAAATCGCCTCGGGAGTATACATAGCGTAAAGAAAACCATATCAAGAAGCAGCAGGAAACAAAAAACATGATTTTACTGACGACCAAAAAAAGATATTTGCAAAATAAAATAAGGATATATTCAAATTCTTCCACGTGACTTAAAACAAGGACTCACGTCACAGGTATCTTATCGATACCGACAATCGATACTGCTACAGGTTTGCCAACTGCGCATTCGACTAGAGATGATCTGAATTCTTTAACAATGCGACTCAATTTATTGATATTTAAACACAATTGAAACAGGCAATTAACCTACTAGCATTTTCGTTGCAATACATTTTTATATTTGATAGGTATCACCTGTTTGTGACCGAGATTCGCAACTAATCGAAGCCATAATTTTATTTCGGCGCATCCCATTATGAATAAATCCAAAGATAGAATCTAATTCAAGCCCATCCCTACAAAGTGAATTAGTAATCTATCCTAACGTTTATTCTTTTGACTTTTGACTTTTGTACTTTTGTGTGTGAGTGTGTTTTGTGGTTATAATGATCGATGTCAAAATGTTAGGTTATAGCATTGGCTATCGATATCGAATATCAATACTTTACATCCCATCACTATAGGATATCACTGACGTCAGAGGTTGTTTGCGCGGCATTTTCCGGCATCTGAAATAATTTTTGGAATATCTCTCACAGCCGATTCCAACAAACCAAACAAGTGATTTTGTCATGTTTACTAGGCTCTAAGGAACGCGTAAACGACATAATATTTTTTCTGCAAGTACCCTATTTCTGGTACCGAAAGTGTGCAAGTCTGACTGTATGCAGCACTGATGGAGAAGAAGAAAAATGAGAATAGAGTGGAGGTCAGGAATTGGTTGGTGATCATAATTTATCTCGCAAACTAAGTTTGGAACTTCCACTGACAATCTCCTGAGATGAAGAAAGAAGTGTGAGTGAGAAAATGTTGCCGTTTGATTACAAAACGTTCCTTTGGACGTGAGCGGGAGTTCGAAAGCGCCAAAAAGTAAGTTCTATTACGCCATTTTAGCAAGTCTGCCTTTTTAATGTGTTGCAGTATATACCTTGTGTTACCTAATGGCAGACCACCAGTTCGGCTATTAATGTGTTTTAAAAAATTGAAGTTGAAAATTTTGTGAGAAGTTACGGTATTTTAGCAAGGATAAAAGTGATATATGTATGTTATTCGCATTATTATTATAAATGTAGATTTTGACCCAAGTAGCATTTTGGCAACCACATCATATGATACACCAAAATTAAGGTTAAAGTTAGTGCAGAAATTTGTTATTTATGGACACCGGACAACATCGTATCAACGTTAAGCATAACTTTAGCTATACCATGGGCTGTTACGACGTTTACCCAAACAACTAAATATAGTTAATAATTTGGTAGTTGCAATAATGTTTTAACAACGTTTTAATGGCAACTAGTGACAGCTCTAGTAATATGAAACGTTTTGCCGACGGTGAGTCTACGTTATACGATATAACTGAGCTGTGGGTAATTTTTCAGTTGAACTTAAAACGTTGTCGCGTAGGCTTTATTGCAACTAACCTATTTTAACATTATTATGACAACAAGGGCATTAGTATAGAGATTACAAATGATACGAGCCTTCAAATATACTGCTTCCTGTCACAGGCATAAAAAAACGATTGTGTCTTGTGTCGTGAACAAAGTTTACAGGCGCAAGCTTGTATGGACGGTTCTCATCTCAAAGCTTCATTTTAAATTCCTTCAACCAACAATCAAATTCGAGCTCAAATTCTGGGAAAGAACCTTAAGAGGAAGATCCCAATAATGAAAGGGGAGTCAATCTGGAGGCAGCAGATACTACTGAAGTGGAAAACTACTGTCTCAGAAAGTACAGTAAGAAAAAATAATAAAAACCTATGAGTACGAGAACGAGACCAAAGCCACAAAATCAAAATAGGTACAGTTTACCAAAGCGCTAGGCACATTCCAAATGCCAAAAGATGAAGCTGATAATTGACAGCTGCGACAGAGGGTGCGTTTGGAAAGGGAAGTGCGTTCGTCAGTTAACATAGTTAGTTTTTAGTCGAACCTTGGTCGGACAAACAACTCCAGTCGAATTTTGGGTATATATCTGGTTGTCTAGAGAACTATCGTTGAAAGATAGTCGATTTTTTGTTACTTGTCGTTCCTAGTCGGGTTTATGTCGTTTATATGCCGATTACATATTTACGCCATTTTGAATGCAATTCTCCTTCGAAACATGGTCGGCCATTAAGACAAGGAGCATATAAACGAACGCTATACTGACGATTATGAAGTCCTATGGTATTTTGCTGGAAACAGATCATAAATATTCCGTTTAATTTGATTGTGAGTCAATGTAAACATTAGATATTTTTTATCTAAATTAATTTTTTTGATAATAATAAGTTTATTCGCTTTGCGCAATTTTGAAAATCGGTGCATGGGCGGCGGAGTAATCAGCAAAAAGCCAAAACTTTCAAATATGCTTCAAACGTCGTTTTTAGACATTTTAGGGGTTCCTGATCATTTTCTACTTTTTTTTGGGTGGGGGCGAAATTGGGGTGGTTGGGGGCTAGGGGGTTTTGTAAAGCTCAAAAATTTGTTGTACTCATAATAGGCTGTCTACTGACCTAGAGAGAGAGAGACCTAGCGGTATAATACACTTTTTTAGGTCCATCCGAACATTGCCTTGTGTATTACACGAACCAGGGGAATTTTCCGATGTATATGTACATATAAGTATTGCTTTAGATCGTTCTGTATGGTATAATGTTGAAATTACTGAATTTATGTTAATGATGTTTCGGCGGTGTCTGATTTTAAGAAATTGTCTCAGTGGAGGCGCAGCAATATTAAAAAAACTGAAAATATGAAAACAACTCAAACTTCGTTTTTAGGCGTTTTAGGGGTTCCTGATCATTTTCTACTTTTTTTAGGGTGGGGGTGAAATTAGGGTGGTTGGGGGAGTGAGGGGTTGGAAATCTGAAAAATTTTTTGTACTCATAATAGGCTGTCTACTGACCTGAGAGAGAAAGATCTAGCGGCATAATACACTTCTTTAAGTCCATACAAACATTGCCTTGCCGATTACAGAAACCAAGGGACTTGAACTTTCTGTTGCATACAAAATACATAGGAGTATTACTTTGGATTGTTCTGTATTCTTTACGTGGAAACTTCTGAATTGACTTTTGATGACATTTTGACACAGATTTATTACCATGACGGGTATGGAAAGCGCGTATAGTTCTTAGAAATCATTTCAGTGGCAGCGCGGCAATAATAAAAACACTAAAAACATACAAAACACCACATACTTCATTTTAGACGTTTTAGGGGTTCCTGATCATTTTAATTTTTTTTTTTTTTGGTTAGGTGTGAAGTTGGAGTGGTTCGGGAGTGGGGGTTTGTAAAACTCAAAAATTTGTTGTATTCATGATAGATTGTCCATTGACCTGTAAAAGAAGCATCTAGTAGAATAAAACACTTTTTTGCGGTCGGGCGAGCGATGATTTGGTTGCAGGGGCATCTAGAGCTAGACTATAGTTTCATGCTGGAGGAAAATAATAAAACTGGTATCATCGGAATGTGTGGGAAGTACTGAGTCAATCAACTCGACTACATTTTTTTACTGACATTTACTTATAGTGCAAATGGTGATTTGCACCTAGTCGTTTTGTTTTACGTGTGATACAGAAAATCGTACTAGAATTGATCAAGGGATTTGAATTTGTGTGTTTAGAAACATATCTCACCATCCTACGGCTACGTACTTTTGGCCCTCCCATTATAGTGAGCAGCAGCTGATCGAGTGCTTGGAAGAATTTATTAATATTTGCTATTCTGTGGGTAAATCGAAAGAACAAAACTGCTATTGCCGTACCTTATGAAAAATAACGATGAGCAGGCAATAGTGACTTGACTTTTTTATACGTACGTTTCATCCACCAACCATTCTATGCTCACCTGTCCCAACAGCAACGCCAAAAAGATCTGTCAATGAAACGGTTAGTTCGACTTGCTCCTTCACAAACAAACTGGTCAGGATATAAACGATGGCTACTACAAGGAAGGTCAGACTGAAGCTATACCAAACATCTGGTTTAAACACCCTTGTCATTTTTTCGAAGCCACCCAATTTCAAAAATTTCCGAAATACAAACTCAATGTAGTCCTGAAAGATAAGGGGACCGTAATGAAATGGATTGGCATCAGTTGTGTTCATGAACAGGTGGCCTATAGCAACTTGAATTTTGTTCTCCTTCAAATCTTTCGCCAGGTTGTGTATAGTACCATTATTGAGAAATTCGTCCTGATAGACTTCACTGCCTACGTAGTTTATTCGAACCATCCTGATTTGCTGGTAGGTTCTCATGAGCGAAACTAAAATCCCTGGGTTCAAATTTTTATGGATATCCACCACGAAAGGGAAATCCACTACATAAGCCGTATCTAACGCACAATGCTTCTCTATATTTGCTTGAACCTTCACAGCGTTGTCAGCAGAGCAGTAATCATCATACTTTTCGAAATAGAAGTTGGGGCATACATTTTCTGTTTTCATGTGAAAATTTGTAAACAATTCCATTTTACCGTTGTAGATTCTGGCTGTGGCCAGTTTTGACTTTTTTCTCCACCAAAGTTTCAACATTATTTTTTCATAATTAATTGTATCATCTCCTTGATGTATGACGAGAATATTCTTGTTTGATCCTGGAATTTTTATCAATCTATCATACACGTTTCTAGCTTTGCTGCCAGAATCAAACATAATATTACTATGCCCATCAAGAAGTTCACCAGAGTGACTGAAGACCAGCTTAGCATTAAGCTCAAATGTAAAATCGAAATTAGGTCTATTGTTAACAATTGTAACTGCCTCATTGCCAAATAGATCATGCAACAGGTCGGCAACACAGAGCACTATCTCCTGTTCATAATTTTGTATTGTGATGTTACACTCAGCATGGTATGTGAGGAGCAAAATTGCGACCAGTGTAAACAACATTCTGTAAAGCAATAAATTAATTTCGTATTACAAAAGTATTCATGTCAAGATTTTCATTTAAATAATACATCATGCGACAATTCCCAGTAGTGTACTAGTCAATGCAAGGCGTTTTATCAAGGAAGCATGGAAGTAGCGTAAGGATATAACTTTGGAATGGGGATGTTATATGAACCAGCGCTATCAGTCAAGTTCAAATCAGTATCAATATATTAATTAGGTATAAGGAATTGTATCCAAATCAACAATATGTAGAAGTTACGGAAGACGCATGAGAGTCCCACTAGGTTAAGTGCAGGTGATCTTACAGGCCACGAAACATAATAAAAGTCCTGGGGCTGATAGAATTATGGCTGAAAACCTAAAAAGAGATACCTCTGCATTCGGAGCAAAACTGTACAGACCATATTGAAAGCGGAGAAGCTATTAACCGATATTCAAGAGAGGTGACGCAACTGTATGCAGCAACTATAGGGCGATAGATATCTTGAAGGTGGCATTTAGAATATTGGCGACGCTGGCTAAGATAACGCTAGAAAAATATGCGGTAAAGAAGAGGGCTACAACACATAACATATATTTAATCAAAAATTATTACAGGATGTTATGAATACAGTGTGGTACCTGTAGGTATGGTAATGTTGTATTTGCAGACTTTAGAGCTGCTTACGAAATACCTAATGGCACTTAGTGGCACTTATAAACGCTTTTAAATATGTTCTATTGTAAAGAAAGTCAAATAGTTTATCTACAGAGTAATTACATCTTATTATAAAGGCGTACCAGAGATATCTGTGGACGAAGAAGGTAGCAAAGAAAAGTAGCATTTAAAATTATTTTGTTTAGAGTTATTTTGCTTGTTTCCAATAGGATATTCTTCGTTCAAATGTGGCATCGCTAACCATGTTAATTTCCACAAAAATGAAATTGATGCTGACTGACTCCTCATTGTGCAAAGTTTCATTACTGTAACAAACAAGATGCTTAATGTGTGCCCAAAGAAGTCGGTCAAGTCAAGTCATTGTTGATTGTCAGAGTGGCCCATAGAACTTATTCGCTTATGTGTCATAATAGGCCTTTACGGAAACAGTGATCTAAAATCGATTCGATCAGTATTAGCTGTTCAGGGATTGGTAAACTATGTAGTTAGATCTTGTCTTGTTCCCGAAAATATGGATCAGGTAGATCACTAAGTGACAGCACACCCAACATATACAACATAACATATATAACTCATAAAACTCATCTTTTAATATACGAGTATTACACACTAATAGTAAATCAGTGTCAACTATTGTGATCTATAATGCCGTTAATTAAAAAAGCATACAAAAACTAGAAAGTTCATAAAACAAAACACATGAATGGTTAAGAAAAATAGCTGACTGGTTATTTACCCCACATTAGGTGGGTGGAAGAGATCACAACTGAATAACCTGATCACTTTCCGTACAATAGTGAATTGGTCCTATGCGTTAGGCTAGGGCTAGGCCTTTCGAAACATTCTTTCGACAAGTCTTATTGAAAAATATTGGGAAGCTTGATTTTGATTTAGT
Source organism: Callosobruchus maculatus (assembly GCA_951848785.1). Classification (NCBI taxonomy): domain Eukaryota; kingdom Metazoa; phylum Arthropoda; class Insecta; order Coleoptera; family Chrysomelidae; genus Callosobruchus; species Callosobruchus maculatus. Next base: position 1,085,542 of record CATOUR010000057.1, read on the forward strand.
TTTGGAAAAAGATTTTAATTTTGACTATATTAAATACGCGATTTCTACTCCACTGATTCGGACAACAAAGGGTTACTGTGCGATGATTCCGCTTGAATATATCGTCGCTACGCTTATACACCAGAAATCATCGTTAAGATCCATGAAACGATATTGGACTATCAAAGACTCAAAGCGCGTAAGTTTGTTTTCTTAATGAATGCATCATACAAGTTGCTCACGATAGATATAGAACAGTGTAATCACCTCGAAGGATCGAACGACCTTTTGTGTCATGCAACAGCAGATGGGAGATGGATCTATTAAACCACACCAAAGGCCAATCAAAAACCGAAACTGAGGATGTCCATGTGAATGTGCGCCGAACAAAGCGAAGGTCGGTCTATATGCCATAGCCACAGTTTTCTAGGATCCCAGCGTTGTGACTATTATCGTTGAGCTAAAAAGTAAACGATAATTGGCTAAATTAATAGCTGTTAGACAGATTTGCCCTCACTTAAAGCAGAAAACTTTTTTTCGATTCAGCAAGACAATCCACAATATGTAGTTGATATGGCAAAAGTTCATCAAATGTGATAGCAACTGCTATCGCATCCACGATATTCTCCAGATATATCCCAGTTTGACTATTTCCTCTTCCTAAACCTGAAGAAATCGCTAGTCGATAGGGCATTTTGGTGGAATGAAAAGAATAAAAGCGGGTTCATGAAACTTTTCCTTTGCCGTAACTTAGCCGTAAGTGAATCGACGTTCATGAAACTTGAATTTAGCGTTAAGGATGACAGATGTGACGTTTCATAAAATCTGTTTTCAACGGTCTGTTTTGATTTTAAGGTTATATTTTTAATATTTGGCGCGTTGGCGGTTATACTATTTGCGAAAGGCGAAATTTGTTTTTAAAACTACGACCAAAAATGAAGACTAATGAAAAGGTAAGTTGATCTCAGAAGTGGTGGCCTCATACCAAATCATAATTTTATTTGCTGTGCGTTTCGCGCATGCTCAGACACTCCTAAGATTTAGATTTATCTTTTGCGGTAAGGTAAAGTTGGAAGTTAATTATCTTTTCAAGGTTAATCCTTACGCCTAATTCTTAAGTTAAATTCAAAGCTGTTTCACGAACGATTTCATTACTGACGGTATGTTCAGCTTTAGAATTAACACAAACGCTAATTTACGGCTAAATTGCGGCAAAGGAAAAGTTTCATGAACCCGCCTTAAGAGTATGATGGACTATGCTTACTTAACTAAGAGGAAATTATGACATCATAAATGTCACGGAATTGCCAAAACACCTTTGTATTTCAACAATAGTACCCTAAATACATCATATAAGTGGTAACAGTCTTCAGGAAATCAAGACAGATCACCGCGTTACCCGTTTCTATTCGGAACGTTGGAGCACTGTTGCCAGAATGGGTAGGACAGCCAAATTTACGAGATACATATCCATTGCTTTGAGTATAATTAGAACTGTTGAAGATAGGCCCTATAATAAAAGTTAGAAATAATATATTACATAAACATTCCGCTTGGGAAGTACCTTTCAGTCCTCAACACTGTAGAACTTAACGTGAGAATTAATAGAATACAGTTAATAGTACAAAAATCGGTGACTTATTTTGGAATTAGTAACGTTTCTAGACCATATACTATACGAGTCTTATTTAGCTTACCGTCATTTTGTCATTGATAATTTACTGTTGTTGTGGTTATGGCACTGTCCCACGCGTATTTTGTATGTGCCTATTCATCGTTTCGAGCAAATTTTCTCCTGATAGTGACTTATTAGTTTTATGTATGTAATATATATACCCGCCAGCCTGACTCACACACCTTTATTAGGTAGGTAAAATAAGATTCAATTCGAATTTGAGGTTATAAATGTCTTGACATACGAGGCAGCCATTTGGCTTATCTCGCCGCCGCGCCGCCGCCGTATTTGTCATTGGTTTGCGTTACATTATTTATTTACTGATACGTCTTATACATGTTGACGTCGAAAAAACATATTTTAACCTCTTTACATTTTATACAAGATTAAAGACAAGTTGCTGACTATTATCTCAAAAATAAGCACAATCAGTCCTGCCGTATATCCAATGCCCAGCAGTAAAGCTAACACATCGTAGTCTTTCATCGTTAAAGCTGCGGGATTCTCTCCATCATGTACAATAGATCCGTTTATTCTAGGAGTTAAGTCATTTATCCATTTGACGATAAAGCCTTTTTCAAATATTTCTTGACTCCAGTACTGCAAAGAATGTCCCAGAGGGGTTGACTTGCTCACGAAGTATGTACAAAATAGTGCTCCTCCGAACGAATCTAGCGTTTTATGGAATACTAGATGCTTTTCTGTTGGTTTCACGTTTAGGAAAAACTGAAATAGTAGTGTAGCATTCTTCTGTCCATATGCGACCTAAAAAAAGTCAATGGCTAGAAAATAGAATTTTTATAGGTAGTTTTCAGTCTTTGAAAATATGTAATTATGAGTGGCCTATGAATATCGCATAGATATGTGGAAAAATATCTATTGAACGGTCTTCTCATCCTTGAGACGTTTTTGTGTATCTATGCATCTGCTTAACAGAACTTCCGGCCGTGGTTTTCATCGACTTTAATGTTGTGGATTAATAAAAAAAATGGTCATGTACTAACTGGAGCCTACTTCAGTTCCCTCTTAAAGGCAAAGCAGGTAGTTTTGCCGGCACAATCAACATTTTGGCATTCTGAAGAGTGTCGGTAAACCTGTATGAAAACCTAGTTGTCTGAGCTGTTCGGCTGGCGTCGACAAGCTCCATCAGCTATCGCGTAAAGCTAAATTTTGCCAAAAATACTGAGTTGGTCGTCGACCTATACAGAACATAAGGCTGTACCTATTTCGTTTATAAGTTTGCTGTCGGACTATCTCATGTAGGCTACAAAATGTTTCTGAATAGTTTCCAACCCATTTGTAGTGCACATGTATCCTCTGTAAGCAATGCATGCTTTCTCCTGTCTCTCTATCTCTCTCTACCCCTTACTCTTGGACCTGATTCAGGCCGAGGCTAAGACCTCTGCACCTGTAGGACTAGAGGAGCTGGTACTTTTTAAACCCGCATAAGGCTCAAAAGGGAATGATATGATATCTCCGACGTATCGCTTCGCCTGTAGACTTATGCGAACAAGCGAAGATGAGCGACAAGACGCCAAAAGCCCATCGAAGGAGAAAGACAACTTTGGTAAATAAGATGTGTAGGCGCGGTGTTTAAGCCCAGAATGAGACACTCACTTATCAATGAGATATACATCACAACATTCTTGGCATAAACTTACGTAGCTAACTAAGGCTTGTGTATCTGATACTCAGAAAATGAGGAATTCCATGAAATGAAAATCTTGTCTGACAGCGTAGAAGCAATGAAGGCGCCAAGTGATTGGAAAGTAACATCGATACTTGTGATACTTGTAAATACATAATGGGAAAACTCTTGATGCCATCTTAACAAAACGTCAGAACTGGTTTAGTTACCTGGTCATAATGGGTACATGGTAGTAAAATGGCTGATAGGATGTTGTAGGTCGTGAACCAAGCTCTAGGAGTAATCAAGAAGTGATTTAGAAAGTTAACTAACGTGTGGATACAAAATCAAGGCTTGAGAACTCTTTATATACCTTTATGTAGCTGTGAATGGAGAGCAACTGTATATTTACAGGTTTGGCAGCCTCAGGTAGAATCTGCATGAAATAATAGTTGGTAACGATGCTGTGTAATTAAGAGAACTCGGTACATATCCAGCATAATAGTACGTAAGTACTGTAGGTTAAGACGCAATGGCGTACCATCTATAGCTAAAGGGGCGGTGCTTGGCATAGCGCAGTTCCTTTCTCATTCAGTCATTTATAGGAAAGCATAATAGATAGCTTTGGTACACTAGCTAAAAAATGAAACAGAAAAGCTCCTTACCCTTTCCAGCATCATAGTGTTCGTTTCATTGACCCACAAATTACCTTTAATATTTGAGTATACTCTATTCATTTCATCGTTTTGCTTCAAGAGCATCATAAGGTCAGCACTTTCCTTTACATAATGTGACACGTTAGCTCTAACACCTCCAGTTTGCCATATGTCTTCATTGAAATCTGTTGGATGGTTAGAAAATATGCTACTTAATTTAGCAAAGTAGGTTGTGTATATATTCAAGGAAAATGCGACATATAGAAACATCACTAATCTGAGCAACTTTAACTTCGGCAACTGTGGCACGGCACTACCAGTACTGACGTAAAACATATCACAAACTACTGCAGCTAGTCCATGTCTCCGTTCTCGAAAAAGTCTCCCAATTACGTAATACACGAGGATAACTACAAAGAAGGTTGAAAACACAGCAATCCATAGATCTTTTTCAAATACCATGATAAGTTTGGTTAGATTGTCAAGTTTTCTATATGGCCTACTAACAAGCTCAATCACATCTTTGTGAATAACTGGACCATAATTTACATCGTCACTCTTCATGAAAAGATATCCCATAGCAGCATCGATTACATTTTTTCTCAAATCTTCTTTAATCTGATCAAGGGTGCCCAAGTTCAGCAGTTCTTCAAGGTAGTGCCTGCTAAAAGTGTAAGCGATATGTATCTTTCGCAACTCTGTATAGGTATTCAAAAGAGATATCCATATTCCTGGATTCTTTTTCTGTCTTATGTCTACCACAAATGGATAATCCTGAATATATCCAACTTTTATTGAGCATAATCTTTTTACACTGAAGGCTATTTTGCGTGATTTGGCTTTCGTAGAACAGTAATCCGTATAACTTTTATAGTGAAAGTTTGGACATATCTGCTCCCTTTTAAGATCAAAGTTGGTAAAGAGCTCTACGCCACTAGAATTCACAGCAGCTAGGCTGAAAAGTACTCTATGTCTAGCCCAAAGCTCCAAAAATATCGCATCAATACTAGCTGTATCTCCACTGCCATTAAATAGAACCAATAATAACTTTTCACTGCGTCCAACATATTCCACCAAAATATCACTGACTGACATATTTTGTCGTAAGATCACAAGATTTTGCATTCCTGCCAAACTCAAATGTTCAGAGACTTGCTGCACCCTCCTTCTTAGGCTTAAATCTACGCCCTTGGATTTAACCACCGCAACAGGATCATTTTTAAACAAGTGATCCAGCATATTTTCGAAGCAATCTCTGGAGATGCCATTATCCTTCTTTAAAATGATTTCACAGGTGCTTAGGGACACCAATAATGCAACAGTCAACATAATGCCCCGCATTTTATTGATGAATGATAAGAAGCTTATGTTGGTATCGTCGGTAGAAGTGTCAATAGGATCATATTAAGTGATACATCATCCGTTCTGTGTTATTTTGCAAATATACCGTTACGCGTGATCTACTAGCAATATAATTTTGGAAGGTTTGATCGAAACCCATTTAGATATTAGGTTGATTAAATTGGAGTATATATATACGTAATCTACTGGTACCTATAGGGTGTCGACTCTCAAGATTGTATACTCTTTTACCTGATACTTTGTACTGGCTTGACGTCTATTTGATAGGTATCAGCTGACTAAGAAGTGCATTCCAGACTTAATGTTTTAGTAGTAATCTGGACTGGAATCCTGCAAGTCAGGACCCTCAGATGTTTTCTAGATACTTCATTCCCAAAAAAATAGAGACTATTCTTGAAAACAAGACATTGTTTCACTATCTAGAAACTCACAGCAAAAATGGTTGACCAAAACAAATACATTTGTTGATTTGGATATTGTTAGAAGCTATCAAAATATCTCTATATTTAGTAAGAAAGGACGATCAATTAAACAGGGAGCTGGCATCGCTAGTGGGATATTTATTGATTAAAACGTACAACTACTAATTATTTTTACCTCAGGAAATCGTTCCAGTACAAGCTCTCTAAAATAGCTCCAAACATTTTTAATATTTTTATAGGCGTTATATTGCCCTTCGAAGTTATATTTTTCTTTAGCTGCTGTAAAAAGGGTAATGTTAAAAACTCAGCGCCCGTTTATTGTTAAGTAAAAAATGATTTTAACTTCATCATTACCTCATTTAAAGCATAATCATGATCACTCAGATGAGCCATGGTGATATACTCCTTAGAAAGAAACGCTGGATATTCTAGGAAAATGTAGAAGATAAGCATACAAGAAAATGTCACCCAGTGTCAATTACTCGTCGTTAGCAATATTCAGCTCTGTGTTCCTTTAAGGCTCAAAAATGGTATCGTAAAGACTCATTCTGGGATATTTTTAGTTATCACTCGCCGAATAGGTCAAAAATGGTATAATATACCATTTATTACATATTATGTCAAGATTCATTCTGGAATATTTTGAATTACCACTAGCCGAAAAGCTGTTCGCTGTTGAAATGGCTGATTGTACAAAGTATCTGGTAAAATCCTATACATATTTGAAGCGTAACGCCCTGACTGACGGGATCCAATCCCTACGATATTTCAATTCCATGATTTCAGGATTATTTTGTAATCACGTGATCCCGGCAGTCGCCCGGAATTTGAAATTAATTACAAAACGTGTTTTGCAACTTTTGTTGGTAAAGCAAACTTAAAAATACAGTTTCTTGTAAGTGTCGAAATCAACAAGTAATAATATAAGACACATTTACAAGGTGATGCTATTCGTCACTTTATTGCTTTTGTTGAAAGTATTGTAACATACTGTATATTATGGTATTCGTGTATTTGTATTCGTTGTCATTGGTTGTCATACATGATGTAAAGTCAAAGTGCTAGGTTAGATCTTTTGAAGTATAAACGTCATCGAATCGTCTAGAGTTTTCGAGAATGACGGATGGATTCTAGAAATGCCATCGAATTCTCTAGATACTTGAATTCAATTCAGTTCAGTTGAGTTGAGTTCTAGTTGAGATAAGGTTAAGAGATATTGTATTGAATTGAGAAGTAAAATCAGTGAAAGTTACCTCCAGTTTGATTCTTTGGTGAAGAAAAAGAGGCCGTCGTGAAAATTAGTGTCGGAAGTGTGGGATTATCTATCGAATCAAACCAGGAAAGGAAAACAAGAAGTGAAAACAGTGTTAGTCCATGCCACTTACCAGAGCTATGAATGAAAAGAGCAAGAAATGAAGGCAGAAATGAGAAACAGCGTAGAACAAACAGCCGAAATGAGAACCAGCTTAGACAATCAGGCAGCCGTAATGCAAGCAACAGTCGTGAACCTAGAAGAAAAACTAAAGCAGCACCAGGACGAGGCAGTTGTGAACCTTGAAGAAAAGCTCAAGCAACATCAAGATGAAGCAGTCGCAGATTTGAAGAGTGGACAGGAACTGGTGATGATTAGGCTGGAGGAGCAGAAGCAAGCGGTAAGCCAGGCACTAGAAACTCAAGACCAACGCATTAGTGTAATAGAGACACAGTTCGCGACATCACAAAAGCAGGTGGAAGAGCTAGTGATATCACAGAAGCACGTGGAGGAACAGCTGCAGCAGGTGAAAGATCAGGTCAAAGAAATGGTCAGAGAGGAGCTGCGAGAGTTTAGTGCAGGTGAGCGTAGTTTAACAGCTACAGCACGCGCTTTTACTGATAGACACAGTGGCGTAGTAGCAAAGCCCTATCCATACAATGGAAAAATGTCATGGGACATTTATCATATGCAATTTGAAAAATGTGTGAAATGTTTACAACAAACTATTAGGTGATAGAAAAAATATTTTTAATAGAATTGTTACCTCTGATAACAAGATAAAGTGTGTGTGTGTGTGTGTGTGGAACATAGTGAAATTAAGGGGTATGCAATTGATTCAGATGTACTTATTCCTGGAAATTCAGAAAGTGTTGCAAAGCCATATATATATTTCAAATGTAACCAAGGACTCCCTTTTATACCCTTTTCATACAATATAGTCTAACCTAATATATATATATATAAATAAATACCTACAGAGTTAATAACAACTGAAAAACTGCAGGAGTTGAGCCAAATTTGAAAAATGAACCCACAAATAAATTCAGCAGTGGTGAGGATAATTTTCCTAAAACCTTGCTGATATCCTGTATTTACCATATTGCTAGTCCATTGGTTTTCATTATCAATAATTGTTTAAAATTTGGTAAATTTCCAGAGAAACTAAAATCAGCAATACAGTGCTGTTCCTAGAATGACGCCAGGAAACAGTAAAAAAGCCTATACAGAACATGGGCCTGATGACCAGAGCAGTCTATGCCGATGACACAGAAGTAAGTATTAATATCAGTTTACAAAACAGGATATGTAGCAGACATGTTAAACTATAGGCCGATAAGCTTACTCTCTGCATTTGTGAAACTTGTACTTCAAACAAAGGTATTGAAGCATTTGAGCAACTGCAACCTAATAACTGAAGCATAGCATGGTTTTATAAAAGGCAAGTTGACTACTACAGATATTTATCATTTTAATCGCCAAATTATTGCTATTTTAAAAAAAGGAAATATGCCCCTTGGTATGCTTTTTGACTATGTAGACCTTTTACTATTTAAACTGGAAAAGTATGGAATAGGTGGAACGTTTTTGCAGTACCTCACATGTTGAAAACAAAAAATTATGATTACAAAAAATTATAATACCAAGCAATCAACAAACATCATTAGGAATCGCACAAGATAGCATCCTAGGTCCACTTTTACTTATAATATATGTTAAGTTAATGATTTGTTCCTAGATATTGATAGTTCAGTTGAGATGATAGTTACCCAATATGCAGATGACACTAGTGTGCATGTTACTGCTCCAATAATTTATAAGCTAGTTGGAACAAAAGGCCACCTTAGTTTTAAATGCTACATAAACGAACCTGTTATTATTCAAATCAAAAAATCCTAGATGCCAGGGTCCACCAGTTAAAATGAGCTTGGGAAAAGATGTTCAAATTCATTTAGTAGACAGTAGTAGACTACACCAAATTCTTTGGAGTATATATAATATATAGATGAGACGCTTAGGTGGACATCTCATGTGGAGGCCACTAAAAAAAAATCGTATCGTACCCTGCAAGGAACTTTAATTATAGGTATCCAGTTCATCACCTCACCTTAACTGAGAAGAATGTAGAGTATAGTTGAATGAAAATCTTCAATTATCTACCATCTGGTCTTGTGAACAATTTGACAACTTTCAAAAAAAAAATACACAAAATGTTAGTCAATTTGGAACCCTATTCTCTTGAAGACTATTTAAGTTTTGTTGTTCCCATTTGTTATATTGACTCTATTTCACCTAATTCTGTGAGTACATTACGTATTTTACAGAGTCATTTTGCAATAAAGATTTGTTATTTTATTATTATAATTATAAATAATATATGACATACTGTATGATTTTTTATGATTTCTGTTTACAGAAACTCAAGCATATCCTCTTTAGACCAACCAAGTTCTTCCTTAGCCTCAGATAGGCCTAGGTGTGGCCAAGATGTTATTGATGCAGGTACTGCTACTCCCTCATGTCAAGGTTCGAATGTGTTATTGGATGAAGAAAATTATTGGCAAGGATTACGACTAGAGCGAAAGGATAAGATAATCAAATCTCTAGGTATGAGCTATGTATAAATTCGTGACAGTGATAAGTATATTTTTTACTACACTGGATTGCCAAGTAACACAATATTTGAAAGTGTATGAATTGATCAAAGATATTAAGATAAATTATTAATTGAAATGGAATGTTCAAAAAATTAAGTGATTTGGTCAGCTACTCTCGACATTAATGAAACTTTGAAACTGCACCATAATTTTACTTGTACAGATTTAGCGTTCAGATTCAAAATATCTGAAGTTGCTGTTACAAATATTGTCGTTACTTTGTACAAACTCTATGTGAAGTCTTGTTCTTGAGGTTTATGAAAGACATTTCTAAAAGATCAAAAAACCATTCTTGTTTACCAAATTCACTAATTGTAGAATAATAATAGATTGTACTTGTATTTTGTGTTGTACCAAGAATCATGATAATCAATGAAGAACTAACGTCTTACTTATAGTAGTTATAAGCATAGAAACAGTTTCAAAAGCTTAGTTGGTGTGGTCCTAATGGCGTACTGACTTATGCTAGTATGCTCCACCCAGGATCTAATATCGATAAAAATATTGTTCAGCAGCATTTTGACACAGAAAGTGGAGATCTAATATTGGCAGATCCAGGTTTTCTTATAAGTGATATTGTACCTAATGCAGTAAGTTTAAATATTCCACCATTTCTCAGTACTCCAGAATTAACATCAGAGCATATACAATAGACAAAAAGTATTGCAAGAGCAAGACTTCATATAGAAAGGGCAATATGTAGAATCCAAGGTTTTTAAATCTTATCTTTTATACCAGAACTAGAACCAGATTATAGTTCAATGATATTCAGGACAGTATGTGCTCTAACAAATTTACAATATCCATTGATTAGAGAAGTATCACAGTTTTATATTGATTGGCAGAAGTTTAGATTACATAATTATATTGGTTGCGTATACAGGGTGAGTACCAAGTTGATATTTTTTTGCTGTGTATGAAAGTCGATAAAATAAACAAATTTTCAGAAAACTAAAAAATAAGTGAGATACAGAATAAAAAAAAGTATATCTGGGCTTGTGTATCAAGACTACCTAGTCTGTTTATGTTTAGTTTTTTGCTCGGATTTGTCAAATCGATTAGGCATTGTACCTCTTAGATATTGCAGTACCCACTTTTTGTTTATAATTGTTACTTTTAAACTGGTAAATCTTAAAAGTGGCGCATTATTATAAACAGCTAGGTACGTCTTGGTGCACAAGCCCCGATTTAATTTTTTTGATTCTGTACCTCGTGTATTTATCAGTTTTCGGTAAGAAGTTTTTAGAAAAAATTGCTTGTTTTAACGATTTTTTTACACAGTTCAGAAAAAGGATCAACTTAGGACTCACCCTGTATATATCAAGCCATAAAGACACAAAAAATGTGTCACTGAGCAGTGTACATGTGGAATAACCTTTATGTCGTAGACCACCTAATTAGTTCGTACATATCTTTGATAATGCTGTGATAGCACTTGTGATATTTTTAATCTATTTTTAAGTTATATTCTATTTTGTTTTATATGCTATTTTATAAGCTCCATCTTCCATCATATTTAATTACCAATTTTTTCATAAACAGCATAAGAGTGAACAGCATCATCGGCTATGCAGCTTGCCTGTTCAGCAATAGTAGTAATAATATAATATATAGTAATGTTTCAGTTACATGACACATTGGTTTTAAATCCTCTCAGGTAATGAGATGTTTTATATTTGTTAAGCCTGTTAGTTTATAAATATCAAATATGTATGTTTTTGCTCTGAAATTTTATAGCAATGATTATGCTCTTATATAATATACCTAAGTGACTTTGATTTTGTAATATATGGAATACATAATAATAATTTGATAACGGATTTTCTGTTTGTTGTACTACAGTCTTTATTACTTTTGTATGTAGGATTTAAATACTTTAAATGTATAACTTGTCTTTATCACTTAGAACAGCAATATCAGTATTTTTTTAAGCTTGTTGTTAAACAGGTTGCTTGATAATGTACACTGAATTATTTGGAATAGAATGATGTTACTGGATTTTTTCCATGAGACATAATTTTGTCCAATGTACAAAATTATTTCTGAAAAATATAAATATAGGAATAAGATTATTAAGGTAAACTCTATTTCATATTCGAATGCTGTATTATGTTAATAACAAGATTAGTTTACACAAATAGCAATCAAAACAACAATTTATTCCTTTAAAGATTATAGTTCAGTTATATAAGTTCATCAATTATAATGCAAAATTATACAAAACTGATTTACACTAAACTAAAAATGAGATGCATATAACAACAACACATACACACACACCATTACAGGTGCTCGTATTTGCTGTGACATCCATGAATTATCCTCAATTGTGGCCTCATCCAAAACATACCGACTGTTAGAGAGAGAAAAATTTTATCATCACGTGACTCTTTCCCGTTTCTTTTTACACTCCGTGGTTTGGTAGCTGTGTTCGCATGCAAGAACCTGACTTGTGACATCGATGTCACAGCAACTATAAAATTCACATGTGTAACTTTCTGCTTCTGTATTTGTTGTGGCATCTTTAAAGGGATGCCACAGTAAATACGGAATTGAAGTGTGTATAACGAGCTACATAAAATCTGTGTTAATAATATGACTTCAGACAATAACCACTTGTTTATTTTTGTAAATTTTATATCATTAGAGATGGAGCAATGAAATTCGGATTCTAGCAAATATCAAAATAAACTGCTGAAACTAGAAATAAAGTAAAGCTTTATTTAAAAGCCGTACAACATACAACACAAAACAAACAGTCAAATCTGTTTTCTAAGCAATCATTAGATCTAGTCTAACACTTTTTTCCTCTGCGACCTTTTTTTCTCGGTCTCGGAGGGCTTTGTTTGGAGACACTTTATTGGCTAGGGTATCGAACAACTAGGACAACTCGGCTATTAACATTTTTATCTCTTTATCCTGAAAATCTTATGTCATAATAAAGTTGTTATCTAGCAAAGGTGTAATGACATGACCTGCTTTAGCATCTCACAACTAATTGCGCAGAGTAAATAAAGATATTGTGCCAGTTCGGCCCTGTCCGCCATCTCACGTTAGTCGCTCGAGCGACTGAATTCGCAAAACCAGAAACTTGCTTGCTGTGGCCGCCAGCGTCGAGAACGCGGAGAGAACGTTCGAGAGCGGGCGACAGGCATTATATAAGAAGGAGCAGCGCAATCGGACAGCAGAGTTAAGCAGCGAGTCGCAATCCGTGGTCTACCAGTCGCGTGCGTAAAATAAATGGTCAGTGAAATAAAAAAGTAGAGTGAGGGACAAGCATAAAATAGTATAGTGACTGTAAATAAATTAGACTGATACGTGACAGGTTGAGCGTAGGCATACCAGTGTATAAAGCTAGTGTAAATAAATAGTTTAATCCGTACCAAGTGTCTTCCTGCCCAATCAAATCAAAGACTTGTAACAGTGGTGTCAGGTGTGGGGTAGACTGATTGATTGGGCAACATGGTACGGACAACTAAGTGAATAAACTGTCAAAATGGCAAAATTCGAGAGCTCGACGAACGTGGTGCTGATAGCAGTAGGTTGCAGGCCGTTCTCCAGGATCGACTTCGGCATATAATGATGGAAGGGGGCGAGGATCCAGATACCTTCATATTCGTATCACCTGAATTCGAGTGCGCCAAACAGCTCCAATCAAAAAACGAAGCAAGCTCCAAACAGATTGGTGCTGTAGCAAAGAACATCGAAGAAAGGATTGGAGCCAGAATCGACATCTTAGAATCGATAATGGAGAAACAAAAATAAGATCTGCGAGACAACATCCTGCGAATGCAGCTTCAGGCTGCAAGCGTATTCACACTAAGTGATCTGAAGGCGGGAGATTCGAGCAAGCTGAGATTAGAACTTCCTCAGTATGATGGTAACACGTCCTGGCAGAATTACCTCCACTAATTCGAAGCGGCCGCAAACGCTAATGGTTGGTTATCTGGTGAAAAAGCGACAGCACTGAGATTCGAAGCTACAGATGTGCTTCAGACGCTATCACTGACAGAACGAGGGGACTACGTACAGCTAGTCAGACATCTGAACATGAGATTTGGTCAAGTCAGATTCCGTCACGTCTTCCACGCTCAGCTGAAGAACCGCTCCCAATGATTAAACAAGACGATGCAAGAATTTGAAGCAGATGTAGCCTGCTTTGTTCAACTGATATATCCGACGCGACGGCTCCAGGATCTAATGGAGCGACTAGCTGTGTAGGGCATTAGTGGGTGGCCTGCGTGATGGCGAAATGCGTCAAGCTGTAGCTCTGGCACATTCGGAACGTCTGGTGGTCGCACTAGCCAGAGATTTAGAATATGAGGCTGTAGGTGTGTGAAAAAGACCTACCACTGCCAGGCCCGAGTTCCGGAATGTGAAGGTGAGACAAAAGTCCTGTCCCTAGTTGAGGAACTGCGGCGGGTAATTATCGAGGCCCGTCCCAACAAGGAAAGAGAGATCCGATTCTGGAATTGCGGCGAGCTGGGTTATGTTAGAAGCCACTGCAAGTTAGAGAAGAAGCCAATGTCGAAACCGGAAAAACTATGTCGGGTCGAAGGCCGGAGGAAGAACTGCTCGTATGGCCTACGTTGAGCAGCAGATGAAAGATGCCATAACAAGAAGAACCACCGTGGTGGATGATTTCTGGCAGCCTATCGAACTCCAGAAAGACCAAGAGGAGGATTCTAGCCTGAAAATGATCAATCATCGAGTGGAAGTGGTAGGACCAACGACCAAGTTCTTCACCTAAAGTTTCACTTTACTCGCCCACCGTCAAGTCCTACTGGGCTCAGTGGGACACTGTGGTGATGGAGGATGGAATCCTGAAACCAATGGAGGACAAAGGAGGGACCAGAGAAAGAAGACAGACCGTGATGGTACTAAGGGACATTCGCAGCGCAACCAGTGGAGCTCATCTGGGCGTGGCCTGAAGAAGGTTCGGAAACGGTTCTACTGGTTTAGGTGCAAGGAAGACGTTAAGAAATGGTACAGGAATTGTACAGTTTGTGCCACCAGCAATGGTCCAGAGAGATGTACGAAGGCTCCCACGCACCAATACAATGTTGGAAGTCCCTTCGAGAGGATCGCTATCGACTACTAGCAAATGGGTCGAAGCTTATGCTCTGCCAAACCAGAAGGCCGCAACCCTTGCCGAGGCTCTGGTTTAGGACTGGATTTGTCGTTTTGGAGTCCCGCTCGAGCTGCATTCGGACCAGGGAAGGAACCTCGGGTCTGCGCCCTTCCGGAACCTGTGCAAAGCTTTGGGGATTAGGAAAACTCGGACCACGGCATTGCATCCTCAGTCGGACGTCATGGTGGAGAGGATGAACAGAACGGTGAATCGCTATTTGGCCTAGGTTGTCTCGGACCGCCAACGAGACTGGGATAGCTGGCTTCATCTGTTCCTATTGGCGTACCGCTCGGCAGTTCATGATACCACGGGAGAGACACCAGCCAGTATTGTGTTTGGGCGAGAACTCCAGCTAGGATATCATGTATGACCTCATGTTTGCCCGCAAAGCAGGGGACGACGTGGTAGGCGAAGGCTACGTTTCCAACCTTCACATAAGAATGGCCGAGGTCCATGAGTAAGTTCGGCACAATACTCGCACCGCAAGCGATCGGATGAAAGTGACGTACGACGTAGGGTCCAGCGAAACAGCATACCAATCCGGAGTCCTCGTCTGGCTGTACAACCCTCAGAAAGATCGAAACCTGTCGCCGAAACTCCAGAGCTCCTGGGAGGGCCCGTATGAAGTCGTCAAAAAAATCAACAACGTAATCCATCGAATCCGGAATGCCAACGGTGGAAAACCCAATGTCGTGCACTTCAACAGATTGGCTCCATTTGCTGGAGATGATGCGGGCACGTAAGTTAGAGAACTTGAGCAACTCAACCCGGAGATGAGCTTCGAAGATTTCATTTCATGGTCACTCACACTCTAGATTTGACCCAAAACCAACAACATCAATAACAATCAGCGCCCATGTGAAACAAAAGAAAAACGCTAAAATAAGGGATTATCGTTACTATTATTACTATCGCTGCTAAAAGTAAGACCGTTTACCTATCTTTGGCTGAAATACGCGCTCTTCTCCAATGCTTATCCCTTGGGTACCAAAGTGATGCTGATAGCAAAAGATACGTTTACACACTTTTACGCTCATAGTGAAATGTGTATTCTGTAGAGGGCGCTTCAGAACAGACTTTATAAATGATGTTACAATTCAGGATGAAACCTGTGTGCTACAAACCGAATTGTGACATCACATACACAATCGAGGAAAATATTAAGCACTGAGCGTAGACCAACATCGATGAACTCATCGGCGGCGTTGCCAGATGGTCGTCCCGAAACAGTAGAAAGGATGGATTTAAATGATAAATTAAGAGAGTTATCGCATGTATTGCTGTGACATCGGGGTGTAAGATGCCACAGCTAAGGCAGAGGTCACAGTCCACGATTATTCACGCACACGATGTCACAGCAAATGCAGTACATAAACACAGCATTATTATGATTTGAAGTGTCAAGTCTAGAACATAGAAGAAATTTTGAGGCAGGATTATTTTTATAAAAATTATTACAGATTGTTCCTAAATTCTTGAAAAAGTTCATTTTGTTGTGCCTCCTTATACCACTCAAGATAATGTTGCATTCAAGTCACCTAGAGCCAAACCTAATATTGATATTACTGAAGTCTCCAATCTCATTACTATGTACCTATGTTTATTTTGTTACTGATTAGATGAATTAAGTTCTGTATTATGAAGATATTTCAATAAAATCTAGGATTGAGATACTATTATATATTACCATTAATATATGTATATTATCCTGAATTATATAATATATACTATTTAACAATGGTTTGATATGAAATAAATTTAATAAACAAAAAATGTTTTTTTTTAATGAAAATTGCATGATAAAAAAATGATAAGTTTTGTTGCATTTATTTTGTTACCCTAATGGATTATTTATAACAAATATATCTTTGTTCACTTATTTCAACATTGATCAACTGGAACATGCAAAGAAATGATTTTTCTGCAAAAAACTATTTAAATAATTTACACGAGTAAATAGATATTAAATTTGTAAACAAATTTCATATTTGTAATGTACGCGAAGGGAACATATACGTGCATGCATATTCATATGCATTAAAAAAATAATCGTTAAAATCTGTCAATATAATTATGCAGAGATATAATAAACTGATCCAACTTTGATTATTTCATATTTAATTTTTTGAGCGCACACATTTCTAAGCAAATTTCATTTGAGCTGCATGTTTGAAGCTTTGCTGGTTCATCTGGAAACATGCAATGTCTTAACAAAATACATGAAAGCTTTTGATATATATCTTTTAAATGGCGCAAATTAGGTTCCTTAATTGTCATAAACAAAGGAGCTGTAAATTTTAAAAGAAAAATGATAACTTTGGCCCAAATTGACCTATGAATTATGATATATATTTTTTTCAATTTAAAGTATGTATAGTAATGCCAGCTTTTTGCATATGAAAAAAATTATGTAAACTGTTATTCTATTTGTTTATAAGTACAAAATTATATAGAGCATTACATTATTTTGCAATGTTGTAAAATTATTTTTTGCCATTCAATTAGGTATAAAGTTTGAGCCTTCTTCTTTGATATTCTGCCCATAGGATCTGGATCTTTAAGATTTTCTGCAATATAGCATTGGAAAGAACATGTTTGTCAAACTATTTAATGAATCGTACTGAAATTTTTATCTCATATTTTGTACCAAAACCCCGCATTGTTAATGTCATATTAGGGTCCCTAGATACATTTTTGTCAATGTTATTGTAAAATTACGTATTATTAATTTTAGTCCGTTTTTTGAAATTTGCTAAGCAATAAATAAATTAAAATATTTGTGGATTTGTGCATTTGTAGAAGACGATGCTCAATATCAATTTTCACTTTATTATGGATATACTGTGGAAATATTAAAGTATATGTTCATTTAGGGTAAAAAATTAAACATTATTAAAATCATTATAAAAAATAATAAATAACCAAAAGCGGCAAAAAAAATGGGTGAACATTTTAATATTCCATGTATTTAACATAATTCAGAAGGATTTACATTAATACATTCAAAGTATTCAGAGTCGGAGATCAAATTGCCTGGGCACTCCACCATTCCACTTCGACAATCACGATTCCGATACAATGAATTTCCTACTGTTCAGAATCAGCCCTTCTTGGATATCAAAGGAAAATATGTATAATAAAAATATAGCAAAATTCAACAATAGTTTTGTTCAAGTAATAATCCTCAGCTTCTAGTGTGTGCAATTTTACAATCACCCAATAAGTGTTTTTTAGATAACCACTAACATTAAGAAATTAATCACCCTCTATGTTCATGTTTAGCAAACTTCTACTAAAAATACATGTTTTTTCTAGGCATGCTTTAACTAGATACTATTCAAGGTTACATATTTGGAAAAAATTATGAATATGGGTATGAAACTATTTATAATATGAAATACTTTTTATTTGATTACAAACAATAAATGTTTCTATACCTTTTATTGACAGATAACATAAGCATTTATTAGTGCTGTTAGTATACACAGTATGTGGAACACGTCTGTATCTACATTTTTAGAAAATCATCATGATGGAGGCTCTCAACTCGTAACCATCTGTGCTCTTCGCCTTCTGGTATCAGTCTGCCTTTTGTGTCTTGAATACTTGGGATGCTGATGAATTTTTTCTTCAAACCTATAATGCCAAAAACAAGCATTTTTGAAGTAGTGAATATACAATGTGTTTAAAGTCATAATAAACATATTTTTTCTTTTGCACATATCTGCAGGCACCTGGATATTGGATATCAAAAGATTAATGTTTTAATTGATCCATTCCTTGAACATTTATATACATCTAAAATTAACAATTATTAAATACCGAGTAAACGTTTTTTTTTTCTACTTTAACATGGACTAAAGGTTTAATAAAGATGTGTTTAGTTGACCTCTACACTTTTGAAAATATTTAATGTTCTATTACATTTTTACTCACCATAAGCAGATGCAATATAAATATGATCACTCCGATGTCGGCTCACTGTCGATTGAATATCTGAATACCCAAATCCAGGGACATTGAGCCTGCCTGCAATTTCCTGCCACACGCAGCCTAAGATCCAGACCCACGCCTTGCACCAACGATATATTTTCCATCAAAATGTCCAAAAGCTTGTTTATTTGACCATTTAACACTCAATGTTCGCTATTTACTTCTAAATTCTAAAACGAGGCACTCAAAATATAATAATATCACGGACATAACCTACAATGTAGGCTGAATGAAGTCAGTAGTTGGCCAGAACGTTTTGTGGCCAGAACTGTCATGTGACAGCACGCCGCAGAATTAGGAGATACAAACGCTGCTGCTGCCGCAATCGCTGATTTGTGGATGTTTTGAGGATGTTTTGTGGATGTTTATCCGCTACCGCCTAGCAGCCGCTGTGCGATTCCTTCCGTGATTAGGCTGCGGGATAGGCTAAAGCAGTTGCTTGACTCTCAGAAACGGGAATGTGTGGGTATTTTAAGAGCAAGTTTGAAAGGGACAAAAAGAATCTATTGAAGAAAAATGACCAACACTAGGCAGCCTTGAGAAAGCTCAACCAAAAACACCACAGAGAGGTTTCTGCTTTAAAAAATGAAATCAAGAGATTGAAGGCTTTGGATCAGCCGAAGACAGCGGAGGGTAGATGTGATCAAGTTAAGGACGCAAATGCAAGGCTCAAACAGAAGTTTACCCAGCTGGCGGCTGAGAACGCATCCTTAAAGGAATACCTAGACCACGCGATTGTGCAGGCCAAAAAGACCGCGGTCAAGGAAGACGAGTCAAGGTTGAGAGAAAGGTTAGTGCATCATGAAGCAGAAATCAAGAAGATGAAATCAGATATGACAGATATGCCTGATAGTGTGAGAAAGGTCATGGAAGACTTGTATAAAGCAAGAGACGTTGACAATAAGATGAGAGAGCAACTGGCGAATTTGGAAGATGAGAACGTTCGAATGAAAAAGCGCTGGAAGACGCTTTGGCTGCAGCAAAGGCTGATAGTTCTGGGATGAAACAATTGAAGTACGGACATAATAAGATAAAGCAGAAGATTGCGCAGTTGGAAAGCGAGGTCGATAGTGATAGGCTAAAGAAGAATCCGAACAAAGTCATTGAAAATGCAAACAAAGGAGTCCACGAAATATCAGCGACGCAAAATGACGATGTAGATTTGAAGCAGATACTGGCGCAGCTGGAGAGAGAAGACGCGAAGGTGGGGACCAAGCGTAACGTTGCGCTCAAGGACGTGTCATGGGGCTCTGATCAAGCCGCGCAACTCAGGAGCGAGAATGGTAAGCAGAAGATCAGAATTACGCAACTGGAAGACAAACTCAGCAGACTCACTGAGGAACTGGAGAGCAACCTGAGTGACGAGAAGCGAGTGTCGAGAGTGGACAACCGACAAGACGAAAAGGTGCAACTGAAGAGAATGATATCAGAGCTAGGAAAAGAGAATCCTGCTGGAGCTGAAAATGAGAATCGCAAGTTGGGCAAAGAATATCGCAGTTACGAGGTGATCTGGTATGGTCTTGCAACACACGACGGAAGGAAGGGTAGATGTCCGAAGCTACAATGCCATGGGGAAGGACCCTACGTGGTGATGAAGCGGCTTAAAGACGTAGTCTACAGGTTATGTACGGAAGTGGAAAACCGAAGGTCGACTACGCTGATGTCTGTAGTGATACAAGAATCGAAGTTGTTCGTCGAGGACGCCGAACGCTAAGGGGGGAAGAATTTAACATACTGTATATTATGGTATTCGTGCATTTGTATTAGTTGTCATTGGTTGACATACATGATGTAAAGTCAAAGTGCTAGGTTAGATCTTTTGAAGTGTAAACGACATCGAATCGTCTAGAGTTTTCGAGAATGGATTCTAGAAATGTCATCTAATTCTCTAGATAGTTCAATTCAGTTCAGTTCAGTTCAGTTGAGTTGAGTTCTAGTTGAGATAAGGTTAAGAGATATTGTATTGAGTTGAGAAGTAAAACCAGTGAAAGTTCGTCCAGTTTGATTCTTTGGTGAAGAAAAAGAGGCCGTCGTGACAGTATTTTAAAATTTTCTAAAGTTGCAACTAACATAGATGAAAGGAGTTTTGTTAATTGAGTTAGGATATAGTTGGCCTCCATTTTGATAAAGTTTTACTTTCTACAACTCTTTTTATTCTAAATTGTACTAATCTGAATTGTTGTAGGCAAAAATTGTGTCTTTGTCTGTTCAGTTTCTTTTCGTCTGTTTTTTGGCACTCCCTAAACCAACATTGTACCGCTTTGAATGCGTTCTAATATAGTTACCAATTCTTGTATTACGTGCAGTGTGTTAAATCTTTGAAGTCCAGAGTTAGTCTCTTTTGCGTAAAATACCTGAAAAAGTTATCAGCTGTTGCTGTAATCGTTACTCAATGGAACATTTCAGGTCAATACTCAAAGGCGATGAATGTATTGTGAGCTCCTCCATTAAACATTCTTTTGCGACATGAAGCATCAACTGTTAACTTTAAACGTTTCAAAATAGTCTAACCCTTTGAAGCAAAAATGTTCTCAGAAATGCTACACAGAAAGAATTTGTCAGTGTTAAGCTAATAATACCTATGATAGCGCTGTGTATAACTTATAATACGGTAGAGTCGCGATAAGTATACTCTAGTTTATATTTGCATTGAGTACATCATCAATGCATCATTGTTAGAAAATCGGTTGTCAATGTGAAACTATCAGGTCTTATTTTGAAGTATAAAGCTTTGATTAATTTGATATCATTGATGCATCTTAATAACGAGTTGTGGTGAGTATCTTCTAGTTTAAATACATATATTTGTATTAAGTGTGAAAGCATCACTGTGAGTGATCAGGGGCAATCAAGGTGCAATTACCAGGTTTTATTGCTAGTATATGGATCTGCTTACATTGATACCATTGATGCATCTAAATAATGATAAAGTTATGCCTAAGTAGTTCATACTAATATTAAATCCATGCCAAATACTTAGTTTAATCAGTTTGATCTTGCTTGTTTTGGATTGATTATAATAATATCGTTATGTAAGTTTTTCAGGACAGCTTTATTTATTTCAGTTTTTAAAAGTACATTTTATATCTACTGGCGCATTCAATAAATACACCTCTGGCCTCTCCATTTACCGAAATCACTATATAAACTGATCCTGTCAAGTGTAGTTGAAATAAGAGCACAGTGATGGTCCGAGGCTCACAGAAAGTCCTCATCACTAAAAAATAGCGGAGACTAAGCAGAGTCGCCGAAAGCAAAGTCTGGATTATAGAGACAGTGTGCGAGAAGTTTCAGGTCAGTTCTGGTCAACTATTCGGCCTAGCTTTGGCACGGTGAGCTGGAGCATTATCGAGATGAAGGAATCAGGTGTCCGTTCTTGACTTTGGTCACAGGTTCTTCATATAGCCCCAATGTCTTTAACCAGGTAGTGTGTGGTGCGAATAATATAATAACCTTTAAAATTCTGCTTTCTGTATCTACTCTGAAGAAAAAAAGGCTAAACTTCTAGAGAACCCACATTTCACGTCTCTATAACCTGACCTATATTTTTGTGAGAAGTGCTGAAGATAGAAATGGTCGAGCAGTACCTGAGTTGGATGTTTTCCTAGTCTAAAAGCACTTATGGTTTGCCAGAATTGCATTGCTACAGGCAAACTTATATTTTGTTTCTCATTTAGTATCTTCAAAACCACTAGTGCATTAAGCTACGGTAGCACTAGATTCAAGCATGAGGAACTGAACAGTGAACAAGTTAGAAAAGTTAGAAAAGCGTTCCACAAACTTCAAGATAATTACCATTTTCACTACAAGCTTGGCTACAGTAGCCTCCATTTACCGAGGGATGAAGTTTCGGATGGAGTGTAACCTGTAGCTGAAAATATCGATGTGTGGGTAGTTAGCCATATTTTCATGCCGCATAGTCTATAGAGGTATTTCAACTCCATATGAAATGGAATTTTGTGTGTGATCGATCAATGCAACTTCCCTTACATCTAAACATCTCATCCCCTATCTCACGTAAAGACAAAAAATGGAAAAACGAGATATGTCACTGGAAGGTGACCCATAGGCACAGATTTTTTCTCACGAAGTATCATAACTGTATCACTTGCAGTATCTAAGCAGTGGTGGTGTTTGTATTTTTGTCTTATTAATATTACTCCCATACACTTTAGTATATTTTAGCAAAGTCTCTTTAGAATAAATTATCAATCCAAATCTTCATGCTGAGATGTTTGTCTAACCACTATAGAATTCAATAGGAAATAAACAAACAGAACTTTCTATAATAATAAAAATCGAAAACGGAAGCATTGGTCTGGCGTCATTTTGGGTTCCCCGATATTCTGAAGTCCTTTACAATTCTATACCGTAACGACGTAGTACTATAGAAATAAACTCACTATGTTTTGAACCAAAATAGTGGCACTAATAGTGTGACGAGCAACGGATAAAGAACTGGATGCTCCTGTCAAAATGAGCCCACGTATGTTGATAAGGGTAAATAAGAAATTTACTTAAAACTGTAGAGTTTTACATTGTAGATCCATTGTGAGAGAAACATATTGCCATTTTCGAAATGCAACCCTAAATTTGTTTCAACACAACTATCCACAACATATCTGTTCTGGTTTTATTACTATTAATTATTGTGTCACACATAAGGGATTTGATCGCGGCATCCCCAACAAGTCACTCCGGAACTTACATTGCTTTGAGTTTCCACAAATGTTGAGCTTTCCTTGTGGGAATTACGTGACTGATCATAAAAAAACTGCCACAGTAGACAATAGACTGCATTAGGAAAATCGCCCAGTATAAGGATGTCAACGGAACTGGTTACTCACTTTTTGTGTTACTTATTAGTAGCAAAATGTCGTGTAATTTTAACTAAAATTATAGGCACTTAATTATCACTAGGCTTTTGGCTGATATACCCAATTTTCGTATTTTGATACATTAGTACTTTATTTTCATATTTTTTGGGAAGCCAGTCGATTTTCTACAAAGTTCAAAACACTTCAGGCTGCGATTTGCTTGTCAACGTGTCAGCCACCTTGTTTTATCCTCATACCTTCGCCATTCAAATTAAAAAAAATATAAAGCAGGATGAATTCAAATAAAGCACCCCTATTATGGTAGGTTATTTCTTTCATCTTTAAGATATATAAGTCTGATAATTATTGAGTCCTTAGGTTGAGGAGCTAATCTCGAAACATTAAAGTCAGCTATTGGGCCGATGCTTTTAAACGTTTTCTAGGTTAAATTTGTACAGTTTGTTGCACCAGAGTGTTTCAATTTACGTTACAAGTTTAATGACATATCACTCTCTGATTCCTAATGAAACATCAGCTCTACATAAGCTGATTCATTTTAGGCTTAGTTAGCTGTTAGTGTGATGTGGTTATAAAGAAACATCAAAAATAAGATACAAAACCCAAAGTAGAGGATGAGCGTGATGTTTTCCAATTTAACCAGACTATATATTCCCCAGTGGTGACCGTCAGCATTGAATCGCTGAGCTCCGATTCGCTTTGATCTTACATCCGCAGTTAAACCTTTCCTCACAATTTATCCGGCTTGTGTAAATCGAAAACACCCATCCCCCAATTAGACTGGTTGTTTGACTGAAAGCTTGCTGGAAAATTTTAAGTAAAGCTCTTTCAGCTGTCTCAGCATTCAGACTTTAAATTCACATTAGCGTAGGTACGAGGGACTATTTTTACATTACGAGATCATAGCAAAAAATATATCATTATTATTTATTCATTTAATACTGGCTGTTCCTTAGTTCCTTGTATTTATGTATTATGGTTTCTTATTCATTTGTCAGGCTTGATAAGATGACAGTTATATAGCAACTGAATCTGTTACATTTGCTACAAAAGCTGAAGTCATTTTAACGTGAAATAATTCAGGAACAGCATGTAGCTTGAGAGGATTTAGAAATATCTGTTAGAAAAGTTCTTCTTGACTTTAAATTTCGACAGACCTATCGTTGCATCTTGTATCGCAGTGAAAATATTTAGACATGACCACAAAAATGTGTATGTACGCCTGAGGTGACTGGGTGTATACTCTAGTTACTTGGGGGATAAACCAGTGAGTAGAGAGCAAAACGATCTGATATTTTCGAATATCTTCTCTTTAATTATATGGAATCCTCAACCTATGTTAATAAAACAATATAAAAATAACAATAACAACACTCGCTAATATTTTCACAATATGATAACTTATAACTAGAACAAATACGTTGGCCTATATTATCACGCGTGTTGCTCCAGATTAAACCAAAACAATAAATTACGAGCTAAACTTTTCCAATGTAAGATTTCTCTAAAATTTGTTACTTCCACAGTTTTCCAAAGCCTAAAGCAGAAAAGAATAGCTGAACTATATAGACTTCATTTGAGAGGCGCCTGAACAGAGCATCTTTTTCTAATCTAAGCAACATTATACTCCTACCTCCTACATTTAAGAAATTTTAATGCTACGCCATTTTTTTCCTGGACACCCTATATCTTGGTATTTGTAACTTTACAAATTCACACCTCTCAAAGTAATAACCTTACTAAATTTCGATAGTACTTGCCTTTATCACTAATTTTAAATAAGTACTTTTTATAGTTAATGAGTTGCCTTTAAATAAGACTACAACCATGTTTAAATTAATGGGTCAGTAAAACCAATCAATCCATATATTTATTAATATACATTATTATAATAATATGCGAATCATGAAAACAACCACAGAAAAGTCTAGAGAAGTTGTATTAACTGATACTTTGATGGAAACTTTCGAACAATTGGATAGTTATCCAAAATACAGCCTGACTACGTTGGAAAAATCTATTACTATTAGTCTTATATGACCTCTGTCTTTCCAGGCACCAGGTAGTAATTAAAATCCCGGATATAACTATCTTTGGTTGCTGTTAACCCTATGGCTTCTATTACTGATCTATAATGGGCCATGGTGAAGCTGCAACTCAGTGAGCAAAATTCTTACTGAAGACCTAGGTTATATAAAGAGTGAAACAGTGCAGCTTTGCCTGCCTAAGTTGTCATAATGAACAATGCCCTCTGTGCTTCAGGGAGGCTGACCCTGATAGGTGACAGAAAATTACCCATCAGAATTAGATATTGCCTCAAACTAAGTGAAAGTATATATGTATCTGGCCATCCTTAGAAACAGTAGTAGTTGTAGTAATGGGGAGGCGAATCGAGAAAAGCAGGCCACTTGACCCTTTTTGCCTATTCCACGGAACGAATATTCAAAACACTAAAACCTTTATGAAGTCATTACAACCCACTTGACCAACTTGACGAAATTCAGTATATTCGGCCATTTCATAGAGTATAGTGTTTCCTACCCAAACTATGTTGTGCCGAATACCTAAACTCTGAGGTTGCCATACATAGCACATCTGCACAGGAAGTGAAACGCTGTTTCGTCCTCCTCTCAACATCTGGAGCAAGTGCGGTTCTTTCTGTTCATATTTAACGTACCCCTCCTTTGAGGTTATAATTTGATCTCCACCACCAAATATCGACCAAATCGAAGCAACGTACATCTTATTCCTTTTCATAACAGGCCGGTGACGTCACGCAATTGATGACGTCCCGGCGCCGGCGCAGAAAACATAGCAGATGATATTGTTCATAGTCAGTAGCGCAACACTTAGTTATCATTTCACCTTGGTCACGTAAAACATACAAAAATGGAAAATAAACCGCACAACATTTTTTTTCCACAAATCAACCTGAACCGACGCTACTGACCACAATTTTATTGAGATGACTGCCGTTCAACTGGTTAAGGGAACGCTGCATACTTACGTAACTATGACGTCGCGGGCCTGCTTTTGGAGCTAATTACGAGTATGTTTGGTGGAAATTTGTTTCTGGCCGATAAAACTGAACATTCATCAGTAGCCTAAGAACGCCACTGCGTTGACTTTATATTTCCATCACGTATCATGTCAAACGTCAATCATGTCAAATGATTGCTAATTTTGAAATTAGACTACAGCCAGTAGATTCTATATAGGGTACACACCCAACAGTCAGTTTTAATTTATAGGTGAGGTAGTAGTAGTAGTAGCTGTCGGGTGGCCACACCTGGCACGTAGACCCCAGTAAGCCCTTTCTGCGATCTCCAATTATCACCCCTCAGTCACCACTGCCTGCCTCCCACTTCCTGCCAAACCTTCCCGACCTTCTAACAAACTGCAGTATGTCGGCACAGCTTAGGGAGGGTAATTCTTCTGGCTGAAGTCTATCGGATCCAAAGATCTCGTATCTCAGCCCACCTGGCAACCCACATTCCGCAAGGAAGTGGTGGGCCACTTCATCGGCCTCTCCACAGCCCATAGGTAGGAAGTCTTCTTTAACTCCTCATAGTGCCGCCATCGTTACCTTGGTTCTGTAGCCGTGCTGATCTAGATGTGTTCAGCCCAGCTATTTCATCATTCGCTTGTTTACGTCACACACTCTGCCTCTACTGTTCATCTATTGTATGGTTCACCCTCTTTTTGAGCGCTGACGTTACCTGCTGCCTACTTTATCCTATGGCGGGCTTCGGGCCAACAAACTATTCCTCGGTACCAGTCTGGCCAGTCTATCGGCTTCCGAATTACCAAGATCAAGACCACGTATGACCCGGGATTCACATCAAGGTAACTTCCTTCAGCCTCGCCACCTCTTCCAGTCTCTTCACGCACAGATAGCTTTCAGTGCCACCTGACTTGAACAAATGTAAGCCTTCTACTCCGTGCCCTTTCTCATCTCCTCATTGCATGCAGCAGGGAGTATTGCATATACCTCTACTTCGAAAATCGTGGTGTTCATACCTAAAAAGTAACCCTCTCGTGCTCATCGATTTTCCACATACAGCCCTGCTCGTGTCCTGTCCACTAGCTAGACAAGAGCCGTCCGTGAAGCACACCAATGCCTCTTCGGGAAACTGAATCTCCCCTCTTTTCTACTCCTCGATACTGGGAATGGTCAGAGTGAAAGATCAGTCCAACCTTGGTAGATGGTTTGCCTGGATAATCCTGTAGGCAGAGATAGGCAACGCTTCCTCGGCCAGATTGGCTATACTTACGTGGCCAACCACCTCTGCCCTTGTCTGATAATTACCGCATTCTCAGATGTGCTGCCATCGCTGTCAACCTAATCCAAGACGGTACTGTCGACAGTCCGAGCTGGACCTCCAGTTATCTTGGGAAATGACTTATGAAAGCTTCGCTGCAATAAACCCATGAATGATGTCTGAGAACCGCTACTGATGTGCGGTATTGGCACGTTCCTGAAATTCTCTTTTAGTCACCTCCATTAGACGATAAGGGTAATTACTTCATCCAGCACTGCTGCAACTATCGTGAAGGAACTCCATTTTGTGTTGTTGTTTCTATTACTTTTGTGCTGTACGACACATTGGTGATATTAAATGGCTGAGAAAACATACGTAATATAAACAGAGCAAAGATTACCAGGGTGAGTCAAGCTCAACGCCTCAGATTCTTGTGGCCAAACGATATCTCTTTTCGTAAGAATAACTATGCGAGTATATGTCGGTCGACTAATTACTTTTATACAAGGTGTCCAATAAAAGAGTGACATTTCAAAGTTATGCTTTCTTTAAGCGAAATACACCGTATATGATTTCACATGCAGATTCCCCGGTTCATTGTAGTATGACTACATGTATCACATATGGGACTTGAAATGTATACCTAGATAAAGGGAAAAATTGAATATCGCAGCGATTATGAAACTAGAAGGATGTGATTTTGTTGTTTTACTAAGTATAAAATGGGTCAGCTTAGGTGAGACGATCAAATTTGAATTGTTTTTGTATTTGGAGAAATCTGTAGAGTTATAGAGGAAACTTCAATCACTTGATTTTTTCAAATAGTAAGGACTAATTTTGTTTATACGATGAAATGCAAGACTTGTTAGCCTTTGTAATGATTGATACAAGGTTGAATATCAATCTCTGGTAATTTTAATTCAATTTACATGTAGAATGAAACCAGTGTCTTGGAATTTCCGTACCTATAAGCAACAGAGTAGGCCATGGAATTTAAACAAAACGTGTTCAGATGCAAGAAAACGAATTTAGCAGAAAGATACAGACGGATGGGGGTGGGAAGTAAAAAAGAACCTAATCAATAACTCATGGTGACAGATATCAATGTAATTTTATCATACCATGTTTTATGGTTTATTTTCCCATTCATCATTTAACAAAGTAAATTGATACAAAAACAAAAAAATATTATACTGTGGTAATTCGAAACGCGCTCCCGGCTGTCATGCGTTGGTTAGATTGACATTGACGTATGATTCATACCATAAACAAAATACGAGGGTTGCTCTATACCTCCGTCAATCCACCAGTACGCAGACAGCTGTTTGACGCTTATTACTGCTGCTAGTAGCGTTTCTCTCTTTGGTTGCCGTCACCTTCGGGTACTAGATGGCGCACCGGCAGAATTCCTTCTGTCTACTCGCATAAACAAAATGTTAGAACATGACATAAGTTCAGATAAGTATCGTATTTGCTCACTACTACATCATATATTATTCTTTGTAAAATCATGAGTGACTTTTCATAGATTAATGCAATTATGCATAATAGTTGCTTCTTTGGTCTATCGTTCATTCCATGAATCTAAAGGTGTTGTTCTGTGATGGGCCCTTGTTACTTAGGTTACCGTAGGCATTTTTCAGTTT
The DNA here is from genome assembly GCA_951848785.1 of Callosobruchus maculatus. NCBI lineage: Eukaryota > Metazoa > Arthropoda > Insecta > Coleoptera > Chrysomelidae > Callosobruchus > Callosobruchus maculatus. The sequence goes on from CATOUR010000057.1 coordinate 1,115,039, forward strand.
CCTATACTGTTGCGACTACTCATTGCCATACTTGCATAGGAAATGAAGTGTTTCATGCATTACGTTGCCTAAACAGTTTTAACTACAAGATATTTTTTCTGTATGTGGCTAAGTAGCCGCAAACGCATAGAAAATGTAATGCGAGAATAGACTCCGTTGCCTATACAAACTTGAAACGAGAGCGTGAAATGTGAAAGAGTCGAGCGCGTGGAACGACGACGCGTACCAAAGTGACACCTTAGAAAATTAATTAACTAATTGAGATACCGATACCGCTACAATAGTGTCGATGCCAAACTGGTATCGCTCAAAAAATGTTGATGCCAAAAATAATCGATGCTAGTCCAGAATTATCGAACAATTCAGGTATCGATTTTTCGTTATCATCTCTACGCATGCGCGTGGTGCGAGTATATATGGTGTGCTCGCCAGCCGTATGAAATTGCGATCGCTCTGCGCATTGCGTCAGCAACGAGATTTTTCTGGCGTGGAATTAGTAGACGTCGTGATTCCAGGGCCCGTTTAATCGCGTTTTAAATACGATTTTTGTTTAATTTACTTTGTATTCTTTATTTTGAGTTATAGAAGACTGAAATTTGTATACATAATGCCAAATTGTGCAGTTGTCGGTTGTAAAAACCATAGTAAGATGAAAGAGCCAAATGTTAAATTCTATAAGTTCCCGAAAAATTAAAATCTCGCAATGCAATGGAGTAATGCTTGCCGCCGAAAGGACGAAATTATTATGAAAAATGGTAATGATTTCACAAATTAGCATTAAACATTTACTAAAACTGAAATTTTTATGGTACATCCTCGGAAAATATTCACCTGCCGTATTTTCAGTGAATAAATATGCAGAAGAAAGCAATGAATCGTGCCTACTTGAACCATTACAAGTGAACAAAAAAGTTTCGAGTAATTCTAACATCGAAGCTGATGACGTGTGCTTTACTCAGGAGTTTTTCAAGCACGTTCTTCTTGACAGCGATATTGTTGGGACAGCGAATGATTCAAATGATATTCATTTTTCCAACTTTACCTTTCAGAGTCCAGATTATGACCTAGATAACTTTATTTCTGAAGAACATGACCTTTTGTGTCAGTTGGAAAAAAATAAAATGCCAGACACGATTTCCAACGAGGAACTGAAATTTATTGACGGATATGTGGCCTACAGATTCAAAAACGAATATCCTAATCTAGCTTTGGGGGCGCAAACCACATTTCATTCTTCTAATCGGGCCCCAGACTGGATTGAGTTTCTATCTAGAGTCAGTCTTGTATATCCAAGTGAGGAGATGATTAAAGTAGCCCGTTTTGGTTGAGATAGAGTTCGATAAATTCCATGGACAGTCGTGTTCTAAACAATCAATCATATTTAAAAAATTATTAGAGATAGACCCCAGTGGAAACCATCAAACAATTTCCTGACAAAATAATATTATATCTAATACGAACGAGAATATACGTCAGGATCAGACATTTAAACAAAAGGATTAGTTTCGAAAATTGTAGGCGTAAACTTAGGGAAAAAATGACCAAATTTACCAATAAATAATACATTTTTGTAGAAAAAGTCGTTAAATTACCTATTCTACACTTCTCTATAACATAATTGTCAAATAATTCGCTATTTAATCTATCACTTTGAAATTAAAATATAATCCATCATGTGGTATTCCCTCTAGTTCGCCGACAGAAATCTCGTTGCTGACGTCACAGCGTGCCGGCGCTCGGACGGCTGTATGCGCGTGAGCACACCATGTTTATTTACACTATGCGCATGGGCTCACTTAGGGCAGGACAACAGCCAGAATTTAGTTATATCATCTTATAAAATTTAGTCTTATAAAATGCAAATATTTAGCTACCTATTGAATAATAATGGAGACCGAGAGCGAAAGATCAAATCAACAAGAATTAGGATAAAATCGACTTTTGTTAGCAATATAACAGCATTCAAATTATCCTTGAGACATGGGTCCTTAAAGCGGGTCAATTTACTATTTTTTCTTCTATTTTGACACACATTTTAGCTTTGTCTTTGTCTCTATCCCTAGTGCTTTCTTTGATTCTCTTCTTATTTTTGGCATTATGTTGACACACAAAGTCCTTTTCGAATTCTAACTTCTAATTTTAGGGAACGTTTTGGCTACAATCCATTGGGTACAAGTGAGGCTCGAAAATTGTTGCAGCCACTTCATACAGCAATCATCGTATCTGGGTTCATTGGATATAATTATTCTAACTTCATACTTTTCCCCATCTTTTTTAACAACTTTTTGATAATCGTCAGTTTCCAAGCTTGCTGCACGTCACGCATTTTGATAATGTAATGATTTGTAATATAAGTAGATACTGTTAAACTTGAAATGATTAAATGGCTGCACACTAACCACACAATTAGAAATGTACAAAACGTAGACAAGGTTTTAGCGCGAAACTCCATGATGCCACGATTTCATGATAGTGTAGTAAACGGAACACTATAGTGGCTGTAAAATATATTACATTTGCTATAGGACTACGGCTACTTCGCCACATACAGAAAAATGTCGGTGGAGAAATATGTCCAATAAGGGTATAAAAGCCCCAGACAAGCGTAAACTCTCTGGATACGTTGCGATACATGTTCCCGATATCTTGAATTATTATCAATAACCAAACCCAAATTTTTTGCTGTATCAACAATATGTATATTCTTACCATTAGTTATTATTTTGATGTCCGACTGAAGAAGTACTCCGTCTCATTCCTTGGCAAATATCATAGCGGTTGATTTTTTTGGATTCAATACAAGAGAATATTCTTTAGAAATGCTAGCTAGTCTATTCAGATCATTACTAAGTTCTCTATTTGCATCTTATAAATAGGTGATTGAAACAGATTTACGAATTTTAATAGAAACAGATTGTCAATACTTGTAAAACAAAAGTTGAGGGAGTTGACAGTTGGTACCTATAGCGAAATAATTATTCAACAATGAGATCTCTAAATGGGCGAACGTTTCCAGAGTCCGGAAGTTTAAGGTAACAGACTTGTAGTAGCAACTCTAAACAAAGCCAATCACTAGTATTCGTATTCATAACTGCTTAGCAATAAAACGGCGCTCGTTAAGCTATAGCAGTTAAAAAATAACTCAATTAATATCAATTTAGCGCTGCAACGACACTCCCATATGCAAAACGCACAAATACCCACGGGCGGGTTTGCAGGCAACACCGACCATTAATTTCGCTCAGACTTTGCATAAGTCCCCAGGAAACAATTAATTTTCAACTCCTTTCGAATGAAAACTCCGTCTCATTGTAAGTTTCGAGGCTTCCGCCCTCTCCGACCCGCTCTCTAATTTGTTTCATTATAACGGCGCAAGTTCCTGATTGTTTTGTCTATTAAATCGAGCTCTGAAAGACTAAAGCAAGCGCCAGGGTTTGTCTCACCTACCAAAATTGGAACTCACTTCCTAGTACCAACTAATTCTGGATAGTAGTTGCTGGCGCAACTGCTAAGTGATAAAGTTTTTTGTCCACGCTACGATAAAACAGAAATTTAACTATAATTTGTAATGAACTGCTGGTCTGTTCGGTCGGCGTCCGTTCCGCTGCCTTGACATCGGCGTGCCTCGTTGCCTGTTGTTTCGCTATCATGAGTGGATATACCTCAGGTTAGAAGTAGGGTACGCAGCACCAGGTCATGCCCAACGACGTCATGCTCCAGTCCGTACTCTGCATTTTGGAATGTTCGTGTTTCTGAAGATGAGCAATATATCGACAAAAAAATAATATAATAATCTCAAAAAATTTATTTAATTCATATTGACAGTTTAATTGTCTGCCTTCGTATTTGGAGTCGCCAGAGTAGAGGTAATGGAAGCCTTTCAATCGACAACCAGCAAATCCAAAGAGTTGAGAAATTCAAATATTTGGGGGCCACTTTAAACGCGAAATGCGATTGTGATGAAGAAATAAAGATCCGGATTGCTGTGGCCAGAAATACTTTCATAAAGTTTAATACTTACTTCCTTCGCCGAGAAGTGCCTCTGGACTTAAGATTGCGTGTACTTAAATGCTGCATTTGGCCTATAGTAACATATGGGTCAGAAAGCTGGTCAATCAAAGTAAGATCAATGAATCGTATACAAGAATTCGAATGTGGACTCTAAGAAAACTTCTAAGAATACCCTGGATGGACCACGTCACCAACGAAGAAGTTCTACGAAGAGCAAATGAAGAAAGACGGCTGCTGCACATTATCAAAAACAGAAAAGTAGCTTACTTAGGACATATATTAAGAGGCTCCAAATATAAAATCCCGAAAGAAATCTTAATGGGCATAACTGAAGGAAGAAGAGCACTAGGATGAAAACAACATTCTTGACTCAGAGATATCAGAAACTGGTGCGGTATCAGAGACATCGGAACATTATCTTAATGGGCATAATTGAGAAGAGCGCTAGGATGAAAACAACATTCTTGGCTCAGAGATATCAGAAACAGGTGCAGTATCAGAGACATCGGAACATTATTCAGAAAAGCAAGTGAACATACTTTACACATTATCTAACATGATGAACAGTGACTCGCCTACACGCTGCATTGCGTACGGCCCCTAAAGAAGATTTGGAATTATTATGACTATTGAATTACTGCATGCATTACGTTGAAATAAAAAGACTAATAAGAACTCCTAATAATATATATGCTGCTTAGAGGATGGAAAATTCCACCAAAAAAGTAAGTGAGTTACAAAAATTGTTTTTTAGAAATCTTGGACGTTCCTTGAAGCAAATTTGGATTTTTACGGAAATACCCCATGACCAAACTTTTGTCTCGTCCCATTGATCCCCAATACCTTATCTAATAAAAAAAACTATAACGGTCTATCTTTAGCACAAGCTTATATACATGATGTTAGGCAGATCCACCTACATAAGCGTAGCTTTTTTCCCTAATCGACACCGTTTTCTCAGCCACTTCAATTTACGTTTAGTAGAGTCTTTTCTATAAGTTGCCTGATTGAGAATGTATTACTTGTGAATTTAGTGCTCATACTAGACACTTTGCGTCTAGACCCTCGCTCATCATCCCTGACAGAGATGGTTGGATGAGAGGATGGATTAAACACCAGCGTCACAGTTTGGTGTATTCTTTAGATCTTTATACCTAGGGCTTGCATGAAGGCTCAGCAAAAGTTTAACGCTGCACATAACAGATCATGTATTGTATAGGCAGTAGCCTCTCCAAGGATCAATTCTTGCCCAGGAATGGCGCGCTGCTTCAGAAATTAGTAGGTCTCAAGAATGTGATACTATTGCCAGTTCCTGGACACATCGGTAAATCGGGTAGCGATATAGCAGAGCACTTGGCCAGGATAGGAGATAAAAGCTCCCGAAACCCAGCTTAGACATCTTAAGATATTTAGGTGCCAAGTCAAAGTTGCCAAGAACGAGTGAGCTCAGAATGAACTGGCGAATGAGACGACTGCACGAACGCTAAAAGGGCTTATTGCGAGTCCAAACAACGGCTGTACTCTATGGATTTTGAACAAAGGTGGAGTATGGGTCAAGGCATTTATTTTACATTTGAACAGGAATCACTATATTCAGTAAACCGGTCGGATATACTGGTAGGTTGGACAACAAAAACAAGTTCTCCAAGAAGCAATTAAAGATTTTTATTCTTGGTTCAAAGGTCGATGGTGTCCTATTTGCGTGACTGAGCCTCCCCATATCTATTACTAAAATTACTACTAGTAGTATCAGCTTATCCTGGATAGCTTTTTTTTATTACAGGGAGGAGGAAAATCGTCGTTATCGCAAGAACAGAATCACTCGCACTCCCGGAAGTGTGAGAGTATTCTCTCCCGCCCGCCCGACGTTGTGTCAGCTTGGGTCCTCTAATGTCATGCCCAACGGATGAATTGCGTCCGCTCTACCTGTCACCACGGCTTGACCGATTAAAACTCGTTCTCTCCGTTCTTTCCTCCAAGCCCTCCTACCACCCACGAAACCCTAGTTGAACGACATAACAACATGATTGTAGGGGAGATCGTTGGCCTTGTGGTTTAGTTACACTTTCTACATTCTTCGCTTTCTTTGGTGCTCAGGATTTTCTTCGCTACCCAGTAGATAGTTTTACAGTTATTTTTGTGGGAGATCCTCAGTCTCACCATATTATCTGCCTTCAGATCTTCAGGTAGGTTTACACAGGCTTCTTGTCTGTATGTGAGCTACCTTTTACACTCGAAAAGAGTATGTTCCGCCATGTCTAGCTCTCCACAATAGCGGCACTGGTCGTCGGTAGCTCCTCGCACCCTTTTCCAATAGACGCGGAACGGGAATGTGCTGTTAGAGCCTGCGTCAGGAAATAGCAGGTAGTGCTGTGCACACAGTTTATCCATCTCCTACTGATGGTATCCGTCTGCGCAACCTTGTTCGTTTGAGATAACATCTGCTGCCACTTATCTACGATTCGTTGTCTGCGGTCTATTTACCCTCGTCTCTAGGTCCCCTTGTGGGAATAAGAGAGAACAGGCATCTACCTCTTCTCTCTTCAGCCAGAAGAAACAAGGGTGCTATCCTTGTCACCACTTGCAAGGATGTACTGGATACGGCGCAGTAGGTACTGGCTACCCTCAGCAGTGACTGCCTTTACAGCCTGTACAGCTCCTATTTTAGCTCGTGCCTTCTGAGTTCACTTTTTAAAGGTCTAGGGTATAGCGCGCGAAATTGAGAATCTCAGAGAAGACGCATTCTTGTGTTAGCGAGGAGGTGTGGCCACCTGTTCCCTTTCTCCAGTGTATGTGTCTAAGATGAGGGGAGATAAGTCCAAAAATCCAAAGGTTAGGTCAAAATCTCCAAAGATAAGGTCCAAAGGTCACCATAAAAATAAATTTCGTATTTCCACGCTCCTGACGTTACCTATAAACCTGCAGTACTGATTCAAAAAGCGAATTGAAGAGGAAAGCTTGCGCTTTGTCACTTACTTGGCTTTTTTTAATATCATGTTTGGTTGTTAAATTACAGACATTTGAAGAATATATGATTTTGCATTGCGAGTTTTTTGTACACTAAAAAACTTTTTTGAGAAAATCGCAAATAGTTGTCATTCGTTAAGATCTTAACTATCACATTCTGAAATACTGTGTATGTAGTTTAAAAAACAAGTGAGTTCTGTTCGAAATGGGAATCCGTGTTTTAGCATGGCAGATACATACTATACGTATCTATAACTGTGTATACCCAGGCCTCTTAATGCCTCCAAGATGGAAGTTCATGTCCTTCGTCTTTATCTTATATTCTAGTAGTATCACTATCTGAGTCTCTTCTGGAGCTAAATCTAGTTAAAAATCCTTGACCAAGTCTTCAAATTCTGTATAGCATATATCAAATGCTAGCGTTTCTAAATATGCTTTTTTTGTGTTATATCGCTCGACCTCTGTTGCGATTTAAAAAAATTACAGTGTACAGTGAGTGATGATGTCATATAAACTTGACAGGTCCTCTAAAGAAAATACCATGTCCAATTCCATTCACAACCTTAAAATTTCATAATTATATGTTTATTCGTTTCAAAGAAAATGCCTTGCTGCCAGACTTTTTCGCTACCCTGTATATACCATTATCAGAGGATCAACGCATTTTTTGCTCCATAAAAGAGTATAGTACACAGCAATTGTTTTCTTTAAGCAACAACCACCCTGGAAAACAAAGCTAACGGAAACTGCAGCACCAGTAGGCAAGGATGAAAAGAAAATATATCGTGATGAAGACGACACTCGTTTACAAGCCCATCACAAGCTATACTAGCATGGAAAGAACATCAAACACACATCCGCCCCTAAAACATATATATACAAGAAAGATCGGAGGCTTTCCAATCGAGCGGGAAAGAAGTTGCATTTTTCACAGCGGCACTGTTTCATTATTCATTTTACGAACTGGCAGCGCAAAAACCGTCAGCCGATATGCAGGAAGCGCCTTTTTCTTGTACACGAGCCGGCTCGGATATATTCCTCCCCGGCTCCGCCGCAATTTCGGTAAAACTGCTAAAATGCTCTTCTCTGTTTTAGGATAAGCGAGAAACCATTTTCTTAATGAACTGAAAATGAGTTACGAGCCGGTGTGTAACCTGACGGATGCACGTTTTTGTAGGGCCCAGTGGCGCACAGAGAAGAGTGGGTAGTATAGTACGCGTCAGAAATATAAGAGCTGTTTACTTTTTTGTGCTCCTACAGAGTGCCGACACTACAAATAATCCCTTAATCCTTCACAAGACGCCCGACGGGCCGAATGATCGTTTTCCCTTTCGGCATTTTTTGCTGCACTGTTATACGGTCATTAGTGTAGTCAAAATTGTATATGCCTGTGTATAATCAGATGTTAATACACAATAAATAGATCAATTTATTTTGTTTTTATCTATTGCAAATTTTCGATTATTTTGATCTCCTACCACTTTCTGAGTTATTATAATATATATTTTGTATAGATAATTACGGTTTTATCATTAGTCTGTAACAATATAAGCGCTGATTGGGGATGAACCACCAACCAACATATTGCCCATAGCAACCAGCAGCTCAATTGGATTGCATGAAATAAGGGCCTGTGGGTGCGTGCGTGTGTGCGTGAGTCTAGCTAGCCGCCAAGAAATGAAAACAGGACAACAATGGTTTAATAAAGATTTGTTTCATATATATGAATGCAGTACATTTCTATTCTATCTATTTTTTTTAAACAAGAACTTAGCTTCGGAGGGTCGGAAGTCCAGGGAGTAGTTCTCATGGTGCCCTTCTGAAGAGAAGCTGGTGCTCCAAAGAAGGTGTTACATGCTGCTGGTGGCACCCCAAAGAAGGCTGGCTCCCTTAAAAAAGGAGTTCTGGTGGTGTCACCCCAAAGAAGTGTTCATGGTATGGAAGAAATGTGGTGCCCTTCCAAAGAAGTGTGGTTTTATGGTCGCACCCCGAAAAAGGGTGGTTTTCCTGCGAATGAGTTATGGCTGGTATTAGCACCTTGTAGAGAACTTCACAAGACTTCACTATCTGTTCCTGAAGTATGAACCTTCATGCGTTCTTACATTTTGAAAATTGCGTTCATATACTTCAGACACAAATCTAGTAGCATGAGCATATTAAAAAGCCAAAAAGCAGATAACTTTCAAATGTTCACATGGTAAAGATTAAAAAAATATAGATATATACAAGAGCGAATAGATAGAACAACAGTTAAAAAAAATTCATAAATGCTTTACATTTACAGTCCTAGCGGTTCTTTTCGGATATATGGTGATAAACAAAAAAAGTATATATAAAATATGTTCGAAAATTTACAACTTTTTCCTCACGCCTCGTAAAACGGAATTATACAAATGTCCAACAGATCTTTTCATTGCGTTCTTAAGTAGCAAATCTGACTGCTAGGTATTATATAAATATACAATACACACAAGATGAGGCATTGTAACACAAAAATATATGGCTAGAAACAAAGAATGATGTTCAGCGACTCTTCTGTTAGATAATTAGTAACTATACAGTGCATGATTGACTTGATATTTAAAGATTAAAATGTTCTCCATCAGATGTTCATGGAAAAAAATGTATAAATTGGAAAAATCACATTCCTACACATAGCTGTAAAATAAAAAGCAGAAGCAATAAAAGTATGCGAAACCATAGCAATCAAATCATTATAATTTTGCATTGGGAATATGAATCCCTTACCTTGGTTAAGACATATTGCACACACACAAAAGACTGTCTTAGAGAGACATAACTATAAGTATTAACTGTCAAAGATTAAAAAGGGCGAGTGATGTATCGCCACCCATTTTTATAGAGGTTAATGTCGGTAATGAGGGAGGGGGCATACTCCTCACTCATTAGGTATGCGCAAATGGTGTAATATAGTCATATTTCCAGCTGAAAGAAATAGAGATGGGAAAAGGTACAGGTGAGAAGTAAAACAGTTATAAAAATGTGACTAGTATAATGAGGAAGTAGTTGCTGAAAATGGAAGTTGTAAACTATTTGTATACCGTGGCCAAGTAAATAATATAAAAATAATTTTGAAAACGGGTGAACCGTTACAACTCTGGTCTACATAATAACGTAACTGCACTATAGAAGTGTGGACACTGATCGAGACCTGAAAGAAATGCAAACAACTCAGTCAGATATATATCTGACTTCTACAATATTTTCGAGGACAGAGCTTTAAGATTTGTTTACATTTTTTGCGAGTAAGGGGAAGAAAGCCACAAAAACTTGACACCTGCAAACTAAAGGCAAGGGCGGCTTAGAATATTTGTTTGTAAATATTTTCTTAATCTGGGTAAGAACAATATGCGACAAACTTAATAGTTCCATCAATTTAAGTTAGTTGAATAACGGCTAAATCGTATTTTGTCATCAAAAAAGAACGCCACATGAGAAACAATGAACGGCGACTTTTTTTACTTGAAATCATCAGTACTACTACATAAATTGTGGAAGTCCAGGTATTTTTTTACCCAGTAAAAAATACTATATGAAAAATTGACACCAGATAAACCAATTAGCACTGTTAGTATAGTTGTGGACAGATATATGAGATTTATTTACATGTTTTTACAGGGAACAAAAAAGCTAGAAATTTGTAAGCTTAACCTGTAAATCCAATATTATGAAATAGAAAATATCTAACCATAATTGTGCGATGCATTTATAATAATTTAGTAGCAGTTTCACTGTCCGAAATGTCCTTCTGGCATGAAGCGTGGCTGCCTTTATCAGTAATGCCCATATCCATCTCAGCATCATTACCTATTTGGTTTTAGGTCCGTTGATCTGCTTCAGGAACACAATATCTTACCACGGTAGGAATATTGTATTCATTCCGAAGATACTCGTGGTTTCACACTCACAAAAAAATTGGTAGCGTTGATATACCTTATCCTCTCATGCATCGGTTAAGACTGGCAAGAAACGTAGTAATGCCCAATGCCTACACTCTGGCCGCTCGCGCTGTGGTAGTTTCACTTGCACCGAACGACCCTTCGAAGCACCGACCCATACATAGTCCATTCTATATCAGCTTATTATTTTCCCATAGCATGAAGCTATAGTCTGAGATCCCCTTGCAACCAAATCATCGCCGCCCGACCAAAAAAATTGTATTATGCCGCTAGGTCCTTCTGTCACAGATCAATGGATAGCCTATTATGAATACAAAATTGAGTTTTATGACCCCCTCACCCCAACTACCTTGATTTCGCCCCCACGCAAAGAAAATTAAAAATTGACCATGAACACCTAAAATGCCCAAAAACGAAGTTTGAGGTGTTTCTAAAAACAATGCAAGCTTAAGCTTCGGTTTAAGGTAAGCCGCCGTTAAACCACGGAAGCTGGAAAAGGACCGTTGTACAATGCTGGCTTAGCACCCCACTCCAAGCTTCAAATTGCTTGTCATTTTATTAGGTTTTAGTATATGTTGGAAATATCTGTATCTAATTTAACAAGGAAAGAAAATGGTAGAACAGAGACAGAAACGACCGTATAGCCCGAATTTGCACAAACTGTCACAAGTTGTAAACTAAGAAAGGTTACTTTTCAGATAATTATGACATTGCGCATGCTTCATTAGTGCCAAACAACTGACGTCAAATCTATGCCAAAGCTTATAGCTAAAGAAGGGTTCCTACTATTCCGTTTCGCTGAATCAGTTTGACTCATTGACACCCGTATGCACCGTAAGTCAATTGCGCGATTAGTTACGTAAACCTGGATTAGATTATTTGTTTACTATGCACCGCAAACTGACAATTTTGACACTGTCACTGTTGAAACAATCTTGCGAACACAACCTTGCCATATCTCCAATCTGGATTAGTTAATCTCTTGACGGTGCATGGCTAGGTGTCAAGGATTAGCAAAACGCGATTAGGGAACTGGGATTAGAATCGCCAAACGGTGCATACGGGCGTCAGTGATACTGAACGGATAATGAACGTGAAACACATTTTCCTTTAAAACTGATCAGTGGGTTTGTACTTTCAGTCAAAGTGAAAGCCAGTTCTACTCTTCACTAATGTTGGCTGAATCAGTATTAAAATTAATAAGAACGTCGTTTTCATTAATGCTAAATCAGTCAAACTGAATAGTCAGAGCCGGCCTTAAGCTTAGATTCAACAAAGCTTGTGCTTACCCGGCTCTTAAAAAAATTGGGAACAATGAAACAGTTCTTTCATTTCACTGGTTCTTAACCCTTAACGGGTAACGTGCACGTTCGGGGCATAGCTAGTAACGTGCAGTCTATGAGACTGTAACATCTTTGAAGCTTGAAAAATCATATTCTCCTAATTATTTTTTGGAAAAAATGCATGAAGATTTGTTGGGTATATATCATTTAATAATAATTTTGTATAAAGTAGCAGAACATGTGATGTAAAGAAAAAAATATATGATGATTATTAAGTAGAACACGAGTTAGCAGCACAAATTTGTAGGACCAAGATAATAAAAAAAATTTGACCACACTCAAATCTATATATTAAACTTTATATCTTATAAGTAAAGCAATACACCTATAAAAATATTTTGGTAAAAATGACGGATCTGCCATGACTACCAGTTGAGGAAAATTATAACGTAAACCGTAACGTTCCGTCTCGCAGACTGAACCGAACTAACAACTAAGCACATCTGGAATGTTGTTTATGCAAACTTATTGATAAACGGGATATAAAAGGGATATCAATGGCTGGTAGATTAGATGAGGTCATTTGCCAGAACTGCGGTATGGTTTTGTTGTAGGGTCGAATTTAAGATTGCTTGCAGTCTCACAGACGGCACGTTACTAGTTAAGGGTTAATGTACTTGGTAAAATAGAAAACACCTCCTTCAAAATGTAATACATAATAATGAATGTTATTTGGCTAAGTAATTGGCAGAAAATAAAATGCGTATTTTATCTGTCTCTTAGAACTCTATTTTTGAATGTTGTGCAAGACCACTTATTTTAGGACACAACTAAAGAAACTCTTAAATAGTCCGAAAACGAGAGAACAAACTTAATCTCTGCATATGACCCAAACAATTTTGAGCATTCAATAAAACCGCCTTTCGTTGATGCTACACTCAGAACCACATGGCATTCATCCTTTGTATGAGCGGGCTAACAACTCCCTACCCAACCCTTCAACCCTACCACTTCAATACCGTCACGGCTGCTCCAGCTCCATAGCCACGGAAAAGCCATTCTGAGCGGGATTCGGATGGGCGAAACGCCTAAAACGAATAGTCAGAACCGACATTCCAGGAAAGCACATTTTCGTGTATTTCCATGGCAAATCCCCCACCCTGGTAGTTTGAATAACGTTTTCGATTTCAGTTATTCCAGCCCGCTCCACGGGATTTTCGCGGCAATCACCGCTACTAGGTTCCACGACAGCATTTAATTCGAATTTTTAAATAGACGCTGGGTTTATAATACGAAACAGCTGAATTAAATGCTTTCATAGACAGTTTTAGAGAAGATTGACAATTTTTTTCTAGAACCATCTATGACATCTATGAATCTATCACTTTTTTCTTCTTTCAGCGTTGGTCGTTCGATATCATCACATACACTATGTTCTCAGGTGGCAGGTCCTCGGGCAGGTTCGCTCGCGCTTCCTCCAACTGTCGTACTCAAACATGGTGTGCTCGACTGTGTTGCTTTGGCCGCAATTTCGACAATGATCGTCCGTCACTCGCTCTATCTTGTTCCTATATACCACCTATTATCTTCTTGGTTCACTTCACAGAACGAACACAGAAACCTTCATGATCTCTCGGAGAACTACTCATACGCCCTAGTGAAGTTCAGTATGTCCGACCAGTTTGTTGAGTATTATGATTCTTCTTTAAACTTTGTCGAGCCAAGTGCCCGAATCCTAAGTTTCCCATTCATAGCAGAGTTTTCTAGGAAGTAGCTCGAAGTTTTCAATTCTTCCCAGCCTCTAGAACCGATGGAGCCTTCAAAGCTTGGGTGATAAAGGTCTGCTCAGTCAGCAATGGCCCATGAAAACTCGCACCTAAAAGTTGAGCAATTCCTTGCTTTTGTTTGAAAGCCAAGGTCCTTGCCCGGGCCCGCTGTAAATCTTTTTGCACCTTTTAGCCAAGCTTTCACCATTTTATTGTGAGCCCACGTGCGGACTAATGCCCAAGTTGGGCTCAGAGTCAGTGCAAGAGCTTTTGGGCCCTACCCTTGACAAATGATCTGCTCTCTCGTTGCTCTGTACATTAATTCACCACTTGGATTCATTCAGTGTACCAAACCTGAGCCACAACTCATCCAGATCTTGGAAATACTACCTTTTCAGAGCTGCCTGACTGTCATAGTGTACAAATACGTCTAGACATAATCCAATCAGCCTACTTCTATCAATATGGCGAGGAATTCTGTGTTCTCTCTTATCTTTCAGTCAAGATCTTGCCTGGATTTCAATTACTTAGTGAAACGCACCAAACTGGGCGTGAGGTTAGTCTCGCAGCTCGTCCAATCACCTCCGTTAGGCACGATGAGTGAGAGTCTAGGATTGATCTAGGATTGAAGAACCCTTAGACAAGGAAAGAGAGAGGACGGAACGCGCGACTGATATTTCTGTTACCAAATGGCACCAAAAATGTACCAAAATTTACCTGTGTTAAGTGATTCCTGGCTCTTTTCTGCTGATGTGGCTCTTACAACCGTAAGCTGCACACCTTACCATTCTGCACACCACAATGTTTTACAATGATTGGTCTTATAAACGACAAATATCTTGAACAAATATTTTGGTGTTTATTCAATTTTCGGTAACAGGTCTATTAGTACGGATTCATGCCACCCATGTTCAATGTCACAAATTCCTAGAGATGCCGAAATTTCCTACCCTTTTATTTAGAGCTCCAGTAGGTATTGTCCTTATAGCACCTGTTATTCCCCGTACTGTTTCGAGCAACCACACTGTATTGATGATCTGATGATGACTGGCGTATGAAGCCAGCATAGGACCCTTGGCTTTACCGCCCAGCAACTGCGAACTACACGGTGGAGCTGCCACTTGTTAGTTATTAACGTTTTGTTAACATGGTCAACAATACCTTTGTATACTATCATAGATATATCATAGATATACATCGCCTCTCAATACACCTTCTGAACAATAAAAGGATGACGCACCATATCAAAAATACACAAAAATGTCATTAAATTTATAGACCTGTCGAAATAACTTAAAATGTTTTTCGTAGCCTATATAGTCGGTTTCAATCTTATATTGGGTAGTATAGTATCATATTATAAATGTTTAATCCAAGAATTATTGGTGTAAACTGGGTCGTGTGCAACATACGTTTAGAAATGTTTATGTTATGTTGTGTAGTATTGGAAATATATTCATAATGCGCGCATAATAACTGCATAAAAAATGTGTTATTACAGCTTACTACACTTTTTCAACTTACCCTTTCCACCAACGACAAACATAGCATGTATATTGTATTCAAATTTAAATGCAAATGTAACGATTGCGCTAAAAACGTTGCGGTATCTATTTTGACTGTGCTATACTATCATGTGAGGGTTTGTCGTCGTGGCTTGTACAATTTTTTTTAGGGTTTTTATGGGCTATTTAATGTTTTATTTTCAGCGTTTACTGCAGAAATTATATATCGTAAGCAAATGTTATATGGATATTTAACTAGTAGGTTATTTCGAGAGATTCCATATTATGTCTATTTCACAACAGTCACAAATTCAGCTTGGAAACTGTCAAGATTATAGTTCATTTAACGACTGAGCTGTAAAAGACGGAACGTTAGATGCAAGACCCTGTATACTATATACTATTTGCCAGTTTAAGGGGTACAGCACATTGTTGTACAATATAAATATATGCACTAATAATTGTTATAATAATTGTTATAAAAGTTCCGTTATATTTTTCGCAAAATAGACAAATATTTTTTAAACACCTTATTTCCGTTTCAGCACAATAGTATCCATTATAACAATAATTATTATTTATTATGGTGAATGTTATGTTGTAGCGCAAACTTTAGAATGTGTCCACTGCACATTACGGTTACTAAATATGCGAGGCGAAAATCATTACCTCTGAATTAAAATGACAACAACACGCATACGACCTCATTTCAGTAGTATTTAGTTAATAAAGGATATTAACTGCTCAATAATGCATACTATAATAGTATTTCATTTTGCATGCTGAATGTTTCATTGCATCAGGTTACAGGTGAGGGATTTTCAAATCACGGGATTCTATACATAATATCAATATAAACAAATATTAGGGTCGTATTCATAGTCGACACTTAAAGGTCCCTTAATACTTCAGGGTTCTCAAGTAAGGTTTAGTGTTTCCACAGCTACTTGAGGGTTCCTTATGTAAGGCTACCTTGAGTAATACTCAAGTAACGAAATGTGAAAAATGAATTTACACCCCCAAAATTATAATTCGCTACGACTGCCCGGTTCGGATATATTGCTTGTCTTAATCGTCGTGGAACACCCTGTATAAATTGACTTATATTTGAAATATGACAACGTCGCCAAATGAATTCCACCGTTTCGTAAGTGCTCTCTAGGAAACAGATACACAGGAAAAGCCACACTTGAGCGTTCCTTAAGTATCCATTGAGTATTACTTGAAGAAACCTTAAACATTACTCAAGAGACGAGAATACGGCCCATAGTAAAGTTCACTATTTTTTTCCACCAACAATGTATACAGCTTATAGTGCTTCGGAAATCTATTTATCTATTATGTTCTTTGACATATTATTCCGTGTGGTATTTTGTGTTTCAATTTCTTATTACTGAACGAGCTATACGAAATCATTGCTTAGCATTTGTCAAACTTACAGATGCTTAAAGTATCTTGACTTCTTTTCTTTACAGGTGAGGGGTTTAGGGTTCAGTTACTCCAATTCTTGTCGCTCAAAGGCTTATTGTGTACCCGAGTCCCGTCATAAACTCTTTGCGAACCTTAATATGCATTGCACCACATTCTCCTGTCTTCCCTCATAGCCTACATTCAGATAGGAGTTCCTGCTTTCATTCAAGGCGCACTTCCTGCAATAAAGGATTTGCTACATCGATTCCCAACTTTTGAAGGTGTGCACTGAGCGTTCAGTGACCAGTTGTACATCCAAACCTTAATATGCATTGATCTACGTTCTACTGTCTTCCCTCATAGTCTACATTCAGATAGGAGTTCCTGCTTTCATTCAAGGCACACTTCCTGCAATAAAGGATTTGCCACATCGATTCCCAACTTTTGTAGGTGTGCACTGAGCGTTCAGTGACCAATTGTACATTCAAACACCCTTCGTAGTTCCTTCTTGCTCAATTTCAAAGATACTGCGGTATTAGAACACAAGGGTCCCCTCAGCATCTTCTTAGGCTGAATATTCCCCAAAATCTTCTCCAAGCGCTTGTGGTGCTCATTTGACCCCCAAATTATAACAACTATCCATATCATGTTGTATGCTGGTTCTGGACCAATGAGAGGGACTTGTGCTTCTTCCTTGACACACACTCATTCCTCTCAACCCCAATTATTCCATTGTGTCCAGGCACCCAAGATAATATTACCTCACTCATTGAAGGTGAGAATGGCCTTGGGTCCTGCCTATCTTATATCCTCAGGTTTAAGAACCCTTGAACCTAGTATGGTCTGCCTCTGATACCCAAGGGCTTCATAGCGACATAGAATGTGTGCTGAGGACTCTTCTTCCACAGCGTCTACACGTCGGATCACTTGCCACCTAAATCACATACAAGTAAAACTTGAAGGTGTTATGTCCACATAGCAGGTCGACAAGTAACCTTAGCCGGCTGCTGTCCAGTAGGAGACAGAGACAGAATCTGACAAAGTTGGTGAGCGCCGGAGTTATGTAGGCTAGCGCAAAAGAACTGACCTCGGTGGGAGATAAACTGGTTAAGGCCGGGTCCAGGTAGCACCAGCTCTGCGGATACAACTGTGTACCATACTCCAGGCCACGCCTATTTGGCCTTTAAACGGTCGAATGGGTATGTTTGGCTCTTAACAACTGCCGGAGCTTTTCTTCAAGAACACTCTTGCAAGTGACAAAACGTGTTTGTGCCAGAATATGTTTTCTGTAATGTTAACTCCTAGGAACTCATGATTCGTTAGAAAGAAAGCTTGTTTCGGCCTACTTCTCGGTACAGAGTCTGTGAGGCAATTAATTTTAAGCGGCCCACAGACGCTCCGGAAATCCTCAAAGGAAAAACTGCACAGTCCTGCACTCTAAAAATTGTTTTGTAAAATTACTAACAAAATCGTAGGCTATTTAGCTGCGATATAACATGATAATTTGTAAAATTATTATGCGATTTCACAAAATTTTAAGGATATCATATTGGTTTTTTACATATATATTTTGTAAAACTATTTTGTAAGATATGTAATTTCACATAATTTACTTGTAATATCACTAGATTATATAGTAAAACCATTATACGTTTTATTACAATGTTTTTAATGATTTGTTTTGTAATTTTACCTCATTCTATAAAATTACTTTGCAGTCTCACAAAAAAATCTATTACAATAGGTTTTAAGAAAAGGCTGTCATTATAAACATATTTTTATTTTATATATGAAAATAAGATAACACAACATTAAAATTCTATACAAACACAAAATAGAAAATCAACTGTTGCAGTCTTATCGGCTGACAAAAAAGCATATTATATCAGCTTGTTGGCCAGACAAACAGTTAGTTAACGTGCCACTTTATTAATAAAATAAATTACTGTTTTCCTACTGGGAGTGTGGCTTGACTTTCACCGAAAGTCAAGATGCACTTTAATAAAATATGTTTGAGTCATTTCCAAAGTTATCCAAACCTTAATATGCATTGATCTACGTTCTACTGTCTTCCCTCATAGTCTACATTCAGATAGGAGTTCCTGCTTTCATTCAAGGCACACTTCCTGCAATAAAGGATTTGCCACATCGATTCCCAACTTTTGTAGGTGTGCACTGAGCGTTCAGTGACCAATTGTACATTCAAACACCCTTCGTAGTTCCTTCTTGCTCAATTTCAAAGATACTGCGGTATTAGAACACAAGGGTCCCCTCAGCATCTTCTTAGGCTGAATATTCCCCAAAATCTTCTCCAAGCGCTTGTGGTGCTCATTTGACCCCCAAATTATAACAACTATCCATATCATGTTGTATGCTGGTTCTGGACCAATGAGAGGGACTTGTGCTTCTTCCTTGACACACACTCATTCCTCTCAACCCCAATTATTCCATTGTGTCCAGGCACCCAAGATAATATTACCTCACTCATTGAAGGTGAGAATGGCCTTGGGTCCTGCCTATCTTATATCCTCAGGTTTAAGAACCCTTGAACCTAGTATGGTCTGCCTCTGATACCCAAGGGCTTCATAGCGACATAGAATGTGTGCTCAGGACTCTTCTTCCACAGCGTCTACACGTCGGATCACTTGCCACCTAAATCACATACAAGTAAAACTTGAAGGTGTTATGTCCACATAGCAGGTCGACAAGTAACCTTAGCCGGCTGCTGTCCAGTAGGAGACAGAGACAGAATCTGACAAAGTTGGTGAGCGCCGGAGTTATGTAGGCTAGCGCAAAAGAACTGACCTCGGTGGGAGATAAACTGGTTAAGGCCGGGTCCAGGTAGCACCAGCTCTGCGGATACAACTGTGTACCATACTCCAGGCCACGCCTATTTGGCCTTTAAACGGTCGAATGGGTATGTTTGGCTCTTAACAACTGCCGGAGCTTTTCTTCAAGAACACTCTTGCAAGTGACAAAACGTGTTTGTGCCAGAATATGTTTTCTGTAATGTTAACTCCTAGGAACTCATGATTCGTTAGAAAGAAAGCTTGTTTCGGCCTACTTCTCGGTACAGAGTCTGTGAGGCAATTAATTTTAAGCGGCCCACAGACGCTCCGGAAATCCTCAAAGGAAAAACTGCACAGTCCTGCACTCTAAAAATTGTTTTGTAAAATTACTAACAAAATCGTAGGCTATTTAGCTGCGATATAACATGATAATTTGTAAAATTATTATGCGATTTCACAAAATTTTAAGGATATCATATTGGTTTTTTACATATATATTTTGTAAAACTATTTTGTAAGATATGTAATTTCACATAATTTACTTGTAATATCACTAGATTATATAGTAAAACCATTATACGTTTTATTACAATGTTTTTAATGATTTGTTTTGTAATTTTACCTCATTCTATAAAATTACTTTGCAGTCTCACAAAAAAATCTATTACAATAGGTTTTAAGAAAAGGCTGTCATTATAAACATATTTTTATTTTATATATGAAAATAAGATAACACAACATTAAAATTCTATACAAACACAAAATAGAAAATCAACTGTTGCAGTCTTATCGGCTGACAAAAAAGCATATTATATCAGCTTGTTGGCCAGACAAACAGTTAGTTAACGTGCCACTTTATTAATAAAATAAATTACTGTTTTCCTACTGGGAGTGTGGCTTGACTTTCACCGAAAGTCAAGATGCACTTTAATAAAATATGTTTGAGTCATTTCCAAAGTTACCGAAACATTTTTTGGATTAATCCGGTTAGAATTAAAATATATGACAAATAGTAATTTTATTGCTTTTTCAAAGGAACTTGCATTGATGGGCTGGATTTTTTCATTGTAAATGGAAATGTTCTTTTTCCCTTCTTCATCTGAAATGAAAGAAAATATTATTCTTAAAGTATTATGACTCGAAAATTTTTTCATTAATTAGCCATATCATATCGAAGAAAAATAAAAATGAATGCATCCCTAAATAAATTTGGTATACAGGATGGCCATATTTCCAAGATGGCGGCTTACCTTGTTTAAATGCACTTTGTATTCATTTTATCCAATCAATCTTCAAACTTCAAACACAAATAGCACTACTATACATTATATACTGGCACTTCCAAAACAAAATCCATAAAATAACGACACGTCCGCTGTTTCTCTATTCACACAAGCCATTTAACTCAAATTACCATTGATACCAACCGAAGAAATCAATTATTTTACTAACATTATTGAAGTAATTTTCTAAAATAATTATAAATTTACAAAAGAAGATTGTAAAAAAACAAAACTTTTGTATAATGGCAATTGTCTTGTAATTTTGTCTTACAAAAATGCAACACGGTTTTCTAATTTTACAAATATTTTGTGAAAAAATCAATTATTTGTATTTTTTCTGTAAAATGTTCAAGCATTTTTACAACATTTAGTAAATCTACAAAACTATTGTATTTTTGTTAAACTTTACTGTGGTTTTACAACATGACATAGTAAAATCGGTCCAATAGTGCTTGTAATTGTTTTGTAAAAATACCCACGTTTTTTTCGGTGTGGCCTCAAGGATTATCGAAGCGTATGTGGCGGTTCATCGGACTGTACAAGGTGCTGGATGTGGAATTGAAAAATGATCGAGCGCCTGCGCAGGCCGTCTTTCGATGCCATGCTTGCTAGAACTGAACTGAACTGAAAGGTTTCCTGAGCGTCTGTGAACGAGGGTATATTCAGACCAAAGTGCAAGGGCCTTCAAGCCAGGATTGTGCAGTCTTTCCTCTGAGGATTTCCGGAGCGTTTGTGGGCCGCCTTAGCGGACTAAAATTAATGATTTTTTTCTAAAGCTTAATGTTCCTAGACTTCCATAAATTTCTTGATCAAATACAAAGCTAGTATACACGGTCAAGGGATCCATTCAACATACATAGCAGTTCATTTTCATAAGAAGGTCACCGCTGTTGTACTTCTTCAGCCAAGCGTGTACAAAACGTCCAAACAAAAACTTAGGTAATCGGATATCTTCTAATAATACCTAATTATAATATTTTTGAAATCCCAATCACAATGTCAGCATCGCGCCTCCATACCATTTAACATTGTCTTCGATATAGTTCGTTTGGTCAACTGACCCACTTGTATTTTGTATGGAACGAAAGTGATATGACGACTCTTGCCTAATAGCAGTGTAATTGAGGTTACTTTGGACGTGATTCGTTATATACACATTAGCTTTACGCTCCTCAAAATCCCTACTGGGACAAATTGGATATGAAACTGCGCAGACATCCTATTTCTTGTCAAATTTTTTGTCCAATGTTAAAGATAGAAGTTTAGCTACAAATACCCATGCTCATAAATAGCATGCTTTTTGAGCATGCTCAAAATTAGCATGCTACTGTCACTGACACATTTCCATTTAATCGCATGACCGCCGGTTCTTTAGCATGCTCGAAATTTGCATGCTTATTTCGATCAAGGCGCGTATACACATGCTACGACGTAGCATTGCTCATTAATAGCATGCTTTTTAAGCATGTGTATCTGTACCTTTAGGATCATCACATTTTTGTTGACTTTGCTGGACATGGTTCTAAAGAACAGTCGCGTAGATCAGTACAGGCTGGTGCAGAAGATATCACGCATCTTCTAGTAAATTCGGAAACTCTAATCACCTTCAGTTTCTAAGGAGAGGACGGCTTGAATATTTTCTGCACATTTTAGTTAAGTGCATTTGCTGTTTCAATTAAAACAATTTTATGATCTCTTTCCACGTAGAGTGAACAGCATTAGTCGCATATATAAAAATGAAGTATTTTCTTCAAAACCAAAAGGAAAAGGTCGAGCTCACAACTAAAAGGTCGAAGGAAAAATGTTTTTGCTTTATTTCATATTCATAACCTTTCCCTTTTCTTTGTAAGCAGGTGCTTGCAGAAAATAGGAAAAGGAAGATACGCTTCATTACGGGCATGTCGCTGTTGATAGGTTCGACTTGCAGTTGCAGAAGCAAATGCGCAAAGCATAATTAATCTTAAGTTGGGTGCAGAGTATCTGCTGGTACTGCTAAGTTTCACTCGGAGTTTCGAGATTGTACTTGATAGCTGGAACAAAGATGGATAGTGACGAGGAACTGTCAAACACCAAGTAGAGTTATAAAACACAGCCGAAGAGCAATCTGAGTGCTAGTTTATTGCCGGAAGGGTAAAGCAATACCCTGAAATGAAAAATCTCAATTCTAAGCTCAAAAATAAAAGATGAAAATTTTTTGCTATCATCTCAGTTAGGCGCCCATAACTTTATTTTCCGTTGATGGAAACAT
Organism: Callosobruchus maculatus; assembly: GCA_951848785.1. Classification (NCBI taxonomy): domain Eukaryota; kingdom Metazoa; phylum Arthropoda; class Insecta; order Coleoptera; family Chrysomelidae; genus Callosobruchus; species Callosobruchus maculatus. The sequence continues at coordinate 1,138,221 of CATOUR010000057.1, forward strand.
GATTCAGTCGGCCGCCTTGTCCACAATGCGACATGCGATGGAGAGTGATATTGACAATCCTGGAGACTGTAGGTTGTGTATATCTCGGTACCTCACCATACCGCTCTGGAAACCCGGATCAGCCATGCACCGTGAAAACGCTTTCATTTTGTGTACTGGTGAAAGTGCCCTCCCTTGGTTTCCAGATTTTCGCCAATGAAGTAATCAGCTAATCACAGCCCGTTTATTTCATCAAACCGAAAGATGGTTCGAAAATCGCACTCACGTGGATATCGTCTCTCTTTGTACACTTTTCGTGCACGTACATGCACCACATCTGCCACGGTAAAATCAAATTAAAAAAATCACGCGCTAAAAACACCTTAACTTCTCAAGTGTACAAATACTCATGAATGAAGTAAATGGTAAAAAGATACTCCGGAATAGATGCATATTTTTTGAAGCAAATCCTTCAATTTTGAAGCAAATAGTGCCGTTTATAGATACCAAAAAAATAAAAGCTTTTCCTTTGGGGCAACACCTTTTCAATCCAAGTCCAAATCTTTTTCTTCTTTTTGCTTACGAATAGAATGTGCTGTAAATGCTTCGATTTTTACAAGTGGCAAATCCTCTCCTTTATGCCCGTGTCGGACTTATAGAACAGACTATTTTTTCTGAACCAATTTTCACCTTTTGACTTGCTCTATTTGTAATGGCTAGGGCTTCACTAATATGTTTATATTTAATATTGCGGTATTATATTATGTACTGGCTCTTGTCAGATAAGAAATAATCATGTGCGGATCCTTTCAAGTGTTAGCTTTCATTTATGTTATTTCTGCATGCGTTTTTCCCACTACAATCTCAGAAGGGTCAAGCTGTCAGGTAAAATACTGTTTATTGTAAACGTGATACCTTATGCCGGCACTTCAATGGCGTAGCGTATTCGCGTATTTGTTTGATTTGCAAAAAAAAACCACGATATGTGGAGAACCTATTTGGTATATTTGCCTTATTTGTGCAAATAGGATAAATGAGACAAATAGGCTAGCTACGCGTTTCTGTTTACAGGTCGCATTTCACTCACACATCAAAGGACTCAAATAAAATGAATATTTATGCCCATGCCGACGCGACGATGCCGACCGACAATGAGGGAAGGCATATTTGTTATGATATTTGCGAATACATCAAATATTTGGGCAAATACAGCGATGCTTGCTACACGAATACGCTACGCCAAGCGAAGTGCCGACATTATGAGACGCACTCGTAACGTGCAAGAAGGGGAAAGTATCATAGTGTTTTCCCTCTACAATGCACAATAATGCATAGACCCTCTTTGCATATGTCATATAGTATCTATTTTAAAAACAATAAAAGAAGAAAAATACAGAATAAAGAACAAAAATAATTAAAGAACAAGAAAAAAATACATCTGAAAAAATAACTAACTATAAAACATAAATCTGCATTTTGTATTCACTGTTAGAAAAAAAAAGACTAGAGAAGTTATTCGAAATCGAACTTAGCATCCTTCGGTCTGGGGCAAATTTGTTGATTACTCTTTTCATGAATCGCGTTTTATCACAGTCATTTTCTCATTTTCTGTGAACGCTGAGTATACATAAACCAGTCAAAAGATTTTCGCTCATTGTTGACCTCAACCAAGTGTTGACCCTCCTTAGCGTACTGAATGAACGTTCAACGGAACAAGTCGTAGGTGGCAAAGAGAGGAAAATTTTAATTGCGCTCGCAGGAGAAGGGGAAAGTAACAGTTTCCATGTATGTATGTTAGATTTGATTTGCCAGGGGGGGCAAGTGCCCCCCCCCCTGGCGGTGCCCATGGCTCTCTCGATTTGAAATATTTCAATAATATACTCAATTTGCTACTATAGAGGTAGCGGCGAATAATTTATGTCACTTAATATCCTATTCAACTAGTTCCTAAAACTTGTAAAACTACAGCCGGCAACAGCAAATCTTCTTCCCCACCTCAAAGACGTTGGAGTATCATGAGTGGATAATCGCTGCAGATAATATTTAATTTCCTTGTTTTGCTTATTTTCTCTATCCTTCTTAGACTCGAGATGATAATGACGATATCTAGATAAGGGAACTCCCGCTCCCCTTGCGTCATGCCGCGCTGGTCAATTTACGATCGCCATACAGTAGTGCGGCAACTGACAACCGAAAGAGTATTTTTTTACAGGGTAACATACGTTTGTTTTTCTCTTGTGCGCAGCCATGTTCTTGGCTCATCGCGTTACTTATAGCTACTGTCCTAATCCCTCTAATAATATTATACGTGACACAGAGTTGGAGGCTTTACTCAAATCAAAGAATGTTTCGATACTACAGGGTTATTCACGTCATTCGACACGGAGCATTATGGCTAAAGTATTTGATAAAAAAGAAAATAATAAATTCGGATGGATAGAGACCTATAAAGGCTACATTTTAAAAATATTTTCATGTTATACAGGGTGTCCCAAAAGCACGAAATGTATCAAAGTTATGTTTTTTCAAATTGAACACCCCGTATATTATTGCATCTTCAGATTCCTTGGTGAATTCTAGTGTGACTATATGTATCATACATGGGACCTAAAGCGAACCGTTTAGGTGTAAATCACCATTTTCGGTATATGTAGATATCAGGAAAAAATTGAATATCGCAGAGACTATAAAATATGGAAGGCTGTGACTTTGCCTTATTACTGAGCATAAAATGCGTCAGCTTTGGTGATACTGTCAAATTCAAATTACTTTTATGCTTGGAGAAATCGGTCGATTAATTAAGGAAACTTTGATCAGCGATAACTTGATTTTTTCAAATGGGATTGCCTAATTTTTTTTATATGGTTAAACGTAGAATTTGATAACCTTTCTAATGATATAAGGTTGTGAATACCAATATCTGGTAGTTTTCATTTAATTTTAAATTTTCAAACAAATCGGCGTTTTTCAATTTTCCTACCTATAAGCAACGTAGCAGGCCATGAAATATAAACAAAAACCTGTTCAGGTAGAAGAAAACAACTATCTGAGCTAAAAAATACACACGAACTAGACTAAAGGGACAAGATTATAAAAATGACTCACAACAAACAAAGTCTAACCAGAAACAACGGCGGTAACATATCTTTGGTCAAAGAGAAGCTGGAGTATGGCAGAAATGGATTTTTTCACGGCCTACTAGCTACTGCAATGTACTGGAGATTGGAAATTTCCAAAACCATTAAAAATTTTGAAATAAAATAAAAACTACTAGATAATGTTGTAAGCAGTTTATTATTTTCATAATAAAATTTCACATTTAATGATATAAAAAAGTATGCAATTCTGTCAAAACTCAAGTCAAAAGTACCTCTGACTGGAGTTCTGAAAATTCTTCAGTAAGATCGCAGAAAATGAGGAATGAATTAAAATTTGTTCAAATTATAATACATAACTTAAATGGCAGAAAACTTAAATCTGATTTGTCAGTATTCTTTTTTTGCAATATAGCTAATAGATATTGAAAAATAGCAGGGCTCCAATCAGAGGTGTCGACTTCGATGCAAATTAGTAATTTTTACACCATTACATATGATTGATAGTTGCGTGCTGGACCAACAGTCGCTGGTTGTTTTTGTTTCATATCGATGTCTTTAATTCTCTTAGAAATTTTTAACCTCTAGTAAATTGCGGTAGCCAGTAGACAATATCTATAACTGCCATACTCCAGCTTCTCTTTGACTTCAGAGATGTTATCGCAGTTGTTTCTGGGAGAGTTGAATTGTTGTAAGGAATTTTCATAATCTTGTCCCTTTAGTCTAGTTAGTGTGTATTTTTCAGCTAAGTTAGTTGTTTTCTTCTACCTGAACAAGTTTTTGTTTATATTTCATGGCCTGCTACGTTGTTTATAGGTAGGAAAATTGAAAATCGCCGATTTGTTTGGAAATTTAAAATTAAATGAAAACTACCAGAGACTGATATTCACAACCTATATCAGTAGAAAGGTTATCAAATTCTACGTTTAAACGTATAAAAAAAATTAGGCATTCCCATTTGAAAAAATCAATCTATCGCTGATCGAAGTTTCCTTAATTCATCGACCGATTTCTCCAAGCATCAACCTAATTTAAATTTGACAGTCTCACCAAAGCTGACGCATTTTTTGCTTAGTAATACGGCAAAGTCACAGTCTTCCAAATTTTATAATCTCTGCGATATTCAATTTTTTGCTGATATCTACTTATACCGAAAATGGTGATTTACACCTAAACGGTTCGCTTTAGGTCCCATGTATGATACATAAAGTCACACTAGAATTCACCAGGGAATCTGAATATGCAATAATATACGGGGTGTTCCATTTAAAAGACCATAACTTTGATACATTTCATGTATTTGGGACACCCTGTATAACATGAAAATATTTTTAAAATGTAGCCTTTATGGGTCTCGATCCACTCGAAATTATTATTTTCTTCTTTATCGAATACTTTAGCCATAATGCTCCGTGTCGAATAACGTGAATAACCCTGTATAGTTATCGGTTTTGAATGCCTACATAGTACTATTTAAAAGCCGTGAATAGCAGTAGTAGTACCACGATTTATGAAGAAACCTGTTTGCGGGGAAGAATTGTGAGTTGCAGAAAGATTTTCCAGGCTCTAAAAATATCTCTAAATACACTCCTATGGCAAATACCCCTATCGGCACTAAATCACACTATATGCTCGAGTGCTTCCTTTGGAGAAACACTAAGAAAATGATTTCCACCTCGCCCAAAGTGAGCTCAAGGGTATCACAAACCATGTTTGGAACATGTCCTGGATCGCAACAGGTACGATGTCCCTAGTCCACGATAGGGTTGTTTCGATCTTATGGACCTCGGTAAAGGCCGGTATCAGGCTGATATGGAAGCAGTGAACAGGGTGTCTCATTTTGGGCACTTTTACGGGGTATCTCGGTTATTTTAGAAGATAAAGAATTGCAGTTTTCTCGACGGCGTGCTACTTTTTTTTGAAACTAAAGATGCCGTCAACAAAATTATCATGGCCCTCTTAGTTTTTAAGATACAGGGTGAAATCGAAAATTATCGATTTTGGGACCACCCACGTATCTCGGTTGTCTTTCATCTTATTAAAAAGTGAAAGAAAGGGTCTTATAGAATTTACTCTGTAAAATCCAGTGGTGTAGTTTCATTTTCTCTTACTGTAACCATTTTTCAGTTATGAAGCAAACATATATTTTCTTAAATGGAACACCCTGTATATTATTTTTGGAGTCAACCGTAAATAATTCAAGCTTTTCAAAAATATATATCAGTATTAAGTTATGTTGGAAATTATGCTCAAAATTTGATTTTTCCAATTTTTACTTTATTTTTAGCAGTAGGCCTTGGTTAATCAACTATAAATGATAAGCGTCCAAGCAGGTATTACCGTACAAGAGACTTTTTACTCAAATTCAAAAAAACGGAATCAAAATACATCTTTTTAAGTAATAATGTCTCATTAAAATGATGAATATTATGTTATTATAATATTGAGTAGATAGTGGGCTATAACTCATCTATTAAAAACAAAAAAGCAAATCTGTAAAAAACTTGCGGGACTGTCAGCTTTTAATTATATTTTTATTAAATATAGCTTTGTTCTTTCTGTGTTTTCGTTTTAACTATTGTCAATTTTCTATAATAATGGCAGCCTAGATACCTAGAGAGGCTTGCTGCCGGATATATTTGCTCATCTAAAAATAAATATAGTTAGGGACGGATGCTTTAATCAACTACGTCCTAAAACTTATTTCAAGGAGAATAGGGAGCAAAGCGAAACAAACGTATTAAGTTATATAGAAGCAACGTATTAAGTTATATAGAAGCAACGCATTCATCATCTTGTAACCACAAAGAAGAAGCTGTAGGGGTACAAAGATGGACTCAATTCAATTTATTTTCAAAATTATGTTAACAGTACATCAAGTATAACATGAATAGATGTTAAACTAATCTATAAATTTTTACAATTTGCACCTAAGTGACTGAACACCTGTATGTGCAGCTTCAACTCCAATATATATATTGACTCTGATAAACGGAAAAAAATACTACTAAGTGTATTAATAAAATAACACTAATACTAATCCTAAATGCTAATTCAAAATACATACATACTAAAATATTACTATATTTCAGAGTAAAGTCTTAAATCTATATAAATTTTTGAAAATAAAAGCTCTACAGCTTGAAGTAAATTTCTTGTAGTTTAATAACTGCCTGGTTTCAACTGGTAAAAGGTTGTATATTTTAGGCGCCAGATATGTGAAAGCTCTTAAGTGTTTTGCATTATTGTTAACTGGTATCTGCAAGTGCCTACTTAGATTACTTCTAGTCCCATAAATGTGATTTATATGTGGCATTTTATTAGTTTTATAAACAGAGGTACACATAACCAAGCAGTAAAGTGAACGAACATCAAGAATTTCCTGAGAGTACAAAAGTTTAGTAGAAAATCCCCTATTAAGCTTAAACATAACTCTAACAATATAATTCTGTACAATGCACAAGGGCCTTAAGGAATTCTGGTATAGTCCACCCCATACTACCAAACCATATCTTATTAGTGACTCAACTAGAGCCCTATAAACTAGTGTTAAGAGCTGCGTATTTAAGATTTCTCTTATGATATAAAATTTATATATCAATTTCCGAATGTTTTTAGTCAGTCTATTTACATGACAATCCCACTTCAAATATCTATCAAACGTAACACCCAAATATTTGATGGAATCAAGCTCGGCTATGGCTTCATTTAGGTTGTTTAAAAATATATCTTTCAAGCCAGGGCAATTAGCTGCTGTGAGAGAAAAAGCAATATATTTGGATTTAGAGATATTTAATGTTAGCTTAAATGCACTTAGCCAGTTCAAGATTGTATTCATACCATCAATAGTATACTCCTTAACAGCAGTCCAGGAGTCACCAGAAAACAGTACCACACTGTCATCAGCATAAGATATTACTAAGCCATTTTGTATGTCGATACTAGTTAAAGAGTTTATATAAGTTATGAAGAGTACTGGTCCCAGTACAGTGCCCTGCGGTATACCAATTTTAATATTCATACTGTCGCTAATGATGTCATTTATCTTAACAACCTGGGATCTATTGCTCAAGTAACTCTCAAAGACATCCAACACGCCGCCTCTCACTCCATAACGATGAAGCACTTCAAGAAGTGATTCGTGGGGCACGTGTCAAATGCCTTTGCAAGGTCCAGGAATACAGCCAAACATTTTTTGTTGTTATTCAAATCGTTTGAAACAGATTCGGTCAGTTTGCACATTGCATCACTAGTGCTCAGCCCATTTGTGAACCCATACTGATTTTTTGATAAAATGTTATTATGTTCAAGAAAAGCAACCAATCTGTCCCTCAAACATTTTTCGAAAATCTTCGCGAATGAACCGATAACACTTATAGGCCGATAGTTATTTATGTCAGATTTATTTCCAGCCTTATATACTGGAGTGACTACAGCAACTTTGAAACTACTAGGCACTTTACCAGTACAAAAGATGAGATTAATTATATGGACTAATGGAACGGTAAAATGCAAGTGAGAATACTTCATAATTTTTGAGTCAATACCATCTATACCAGGAGCAGAATTAATTTTTGAGCGAGTTTGTTTGCTTAATAATCTCATTTTTGTTGGTTGGCATTAATAACATTGAAGAAGATGGAGTATAGTCGGTTCTAATTGAATGAATTGGTTTTGGTATCTTTTTGTACATGCTCATACCTATATTTACAAAGAAGTCATTACAAAAATTAGCCATTGCCTTGGGATTAGGAAACTTTTCATTGCTTTTCTTTATTTCAAAATTATTTTGGTTTTTTTTGTTTTCATTTGATGCCTCTGAAATTACCTTGTCAATTTTTCTTATGTCTTTTCCACTGTTTTCTATCTTATCCTTGTAACGCTCATGTTTTCGCTTTTGTATAATTTTGTTTAAGACTGTATTAGACTACCATATTTTTGAAATCAGATTTGATTTCATTTCTTGAACCAAATTTGAAATGAAAAATGGTCTCAAAAATGGTGGCCCAGCATTTTGTCTGTTTGACACTACACCAATTTTGGTTCAAGAATTGATTTGTGATTCTGCGCATTACATTCGTTGAATACATCTTATCTGTCAACTGTCCGAACACAGATGTTCTCTACAGTCAAAGTTGTCAGATCTGACATGACGTATTTTGCAATTACATGTTTTGTGATTGTGTGAACATGTCAGTGTCAAAATGTCAATGGTCAAAATAATATCATAACCTAGCTGTTTTGGGCATTTTTTGTAGTTTATCGACTACTGTTTATTGAAATTCTCATTCATTACTTGATTTGACTCCCTCGGCAATGGAAAAAGAGAATGCTAGAACATGGATTTATCCATCTACGTTGCAAAAAACTCGTAGACAGGCGAATTAAGAGGCTAACTACTACAGGAAAAAAATTGACAAAAGAAGCGGCTAAGAAGAAGAGATGAAGGCAGAGGTATGCTACATATGTTGAGAGAAGAGTTATTACTAGAAGATCTAGATCATTAGAAGGACTTTTTACGAATGAATAATAAAATCTTCAGTAAGCTACTTAGCATAATTTGACAAGCTAGATAACCATCTATGAGAATGCATAACAGGAGAAAATAGGTAATATTAGCAGGAAACCTTATGAATAAAAAGTAATAAACATTTCCATTTTCAGGCTAGCAACAATTCTTCGATGTTTAGCCAGTGAAACCATCCAGCGGCTTGAAGCCATGAGAGTACAATAAGTCTGATAGTTCCAGAACTGTGTGAACCAATTGTAATCAGATATTTGTTGTCTAGAACTAGAACAGCAGTTGAGAATACATTTAGTAAATCTTGGCAAATATTATACTGTTTCTTTCTTTCTTGTATCTTGTAATATTATATGAAATTCAAAATATACATTCTGTTTGGTATTTTAATTTTTTATTTATTTCAATTGAGATGCAATAAACTGCGCCATATGGTCATTCGCAGTTGCAAAATGGTTGTCCCTTTGTGGACTGTAGAGTGAGGAGAAGTTTTCAATGTTTGATCAGCAGCATTCTTCAGCACCTTTATTTCCGCATCTGCTGGTATTTGTTGTTTTTTATACACTTGGGTGAGTTACTAATGAAGTCTGTTCCCCCTCTTTTTTGAGCACCACCTGTACTTGGTATCTGTGAGCAGAGCGAGTCAATTTGAGGCCTGTCTGATAGTTCACTTGTGGGTGATAGAATCCCAGCATGACTAACCTCATATTCCTTGTTGACTTGCCTGAAAACAAAATACTGCATTGAAAGTTTAGCCTTCCTAATATATGCACATACAGTTTTTACAGGTAGGTTCGAGTTATAGGGAAGTTAAAGCACCAATATTTAACAATATATTCAAGTACATGTTAGGTTATGCCTTTGGCTCAAAGTGTATAAGTAGAAATTTGGCACTGTTATACCAATAGTGCACCACTTCATTTATGATAAGCTCAGACTCTTACCTTGTAGTCTCCCATTCTAGTGCGAAGTGACTAAAACTTTCCTCTGTTCTTGTGCATATGTTGACCTTAAGCCCATAAACTTCTTCTGTACTTCTTGTTCAGTTACAGTAGATCTTAGTGGTTTCAGAGCCTCTACAATGGCAGTGATAGCATCAGTACTCCATTTGATTTTACTGTGGTAGTACACATACTTGACCACGTACAAGCAGGGATGTTGTTCGTATACCTCTATCAGCAGAGATATCTGTTCAGTAGACCAACACATCCTTAAATCAAAAGAAATATGTTACTCTTAATGTGTTTCTGTTATCCTCAGTGCAGTCAAGTGTGGCTACTTAACCGAGGACCTTTGCCATCTGAAAAAACAATAAAACATATGAAAACACCATAATAAAAAGTGACAATGTTGCCATAAAGTGAGGCAAAATATTAGATATACAATACATTGTGCATAACTAATAGTTAATACATCCAAAATGTAATGTAGGACTTAATACAATATTACAAAGTAAATCTACCGAATCTGCTGAGTAAAAACAAATTTTTTATAGTGAAATTTGGACTACACCTTACTTTTAATATAATCAGGGCTATTATTGTATATGAAATTTATATGAAACATAATTGCAAAGATACTAACATCTTACCTGTTAAATTGTCTTCAAATTGCCAATTGCTTCCACACAACTCGCAAGAATGTTGGTAAACTCGCCACAAAGGTAATAAAAGCACCTATCTTGGGGTTGGGGCCTTCATACTCCATAACCAGTTCAAAATCCTTCAAATCTCAATGTTCGCGGGGCATTCCGGTCCGGTGGAGATTTACTAGCTGGGGCCGCAGGATTAACATGTTACTTGTTTTTATTGGTGTATTTTCATCCGAATGTGGATTTCTCAATTTATATTAGTACCAGAAAGCATTCTGGAAAAGTCGACCGAATTTAAAAAGTAGGGTTACTGTCCTTATTTTTGTTTACCTTTTTCCCGGCGCAATGACATTTATGTTTCAAATGCGCATGCCCCCAGCCTAAAAATGATTTGGAAATAGAACATGTTCTAAATTCCATCTCAATTTTGGTTCAATCTGTCAATTTGAAACAATTTCGTGTATTACACTAGCCTATTTGAGCAGTTCAAGAAATGAAATCAAATCTGATTTCAAAAATATGGTAGCCTAATACAGTCTTTAGATTTGACTGCAGCAATAATTCTAAAAAAATACAATTACCATCCATACAAGTCTGTGATACTTCAACATTTGCACAGGACCCAAGTTTGGGAATTTTTAATCGCCATAACATGAAGGAGAATAATTCTTTTAAATGCCATTAAAAGAATAAGAAGTTGTGCCAAATTTGCATTCGAGAAAATAGTCTCCAACTTGAACCAACATCTCTAACATGTGCTCGATGTTTTTAGTTTTTATTTTTATTCAAATTCTAATATAATAATGTGTTGATTCTTCAGATAATGTTTGGTTTTAAGTAATATTTACTGAACATTATCACAAATAGTAGTTAATAGCGTATAAAATGCATTTAAATAATTAAGTTTAAAAGTATTGAGTATCTTGTATCTTGATAATTGTTTACTTGGATATTGTTTTTAATAGACCAGTCATGGCCTACTGCTACAAATAAAGTAAAAAATGAGATTTTGAGCTTAGTTTTCAGAAAAAATTCATATTAATATATATTTTTTAAAGCTTGAATTATTTGCGATTGACTTCAAAAATAATATGGGGTGTTCATTTAAAAAAATATATGTTTGTTTCATAACTGAAAAATGGTTAGAGTAAGAAAAAATCAAATTACACCACTGGATTTTGTAGACCAAATTCCATAACACCTTTTTTTAAACTTTTCAATAAGATAAAAGACAACCGGGATACGAGGGTGGTCCCAAAATCGATAATTTTCGATTTCACCCTGTATCTCAAAAACCAAGAGGGCCATGATAATTTTGTTGACGGCATCTTTATTTTCACAAAAAGTGTCACTGTCACTGTCCCGAAAACCTCAACTCTATATCTTCAAAAATAACCGAGATACCCCTTAAAACTGCCCAAAATGGGACACCCTGGACAGAAACAACTGCTCCAAGTGCAAATACCCCTATTGGCTCGAGTGCCTTGATGGGAGAAAAATGAAGAAAATTATTTTCATCTTATCCCATGTGAGCTTAAGAATATCACAATCCTTGTTTGGAACATCCCCTGAATCGCCCGATGTCTCTAGTCCACGACAGCGCTGTTTCGATCTTCCAGATCTTATTAGGTGAGCCTTGGTAAAGCCCGGTATCAGACTCAAATGCTCCTACACTATTAGCTCGAGTAGTTCGTCAGAAGAAGCATGAAGAGAATTATTTCCCAAAGCTAGCTCAAAGATATTACAGACATCAGTTTGTTTAATGGAACTTTGAGAATTTTGTAAGGAAATCATTGCTCTGAAATTTCTTTAAAAAAAGACGAGCAGGTAGCGAAGCAAATTATATGGTTGCGTTATATGTATTTAGCCTATGGGGACTAAAGCTGACCCTGAATATCAGAAAGCTTCGGATCAATACAGACCAGTGGAACGACAGTACAACTCTGGGAACGGAAGTGTCACGCCAATTTGAACAAACTTCCGCGTCCTTTGTCCGCAGCGTTGATTGCCCTATGCGCCGCTAGTTACACTGACCCTTCTTCTAACAGGTTGTTCACAGCGAAGAAGATAGACAATTCATCGACTTTTGTTATGTACAGGGTGTTCCATAAACGCAACAAAGTTATTGCAGTTTATTGTGATGTCGATAATTAAAACTACAGAGTTCAGTTTGTTTACTTACTTAAAGTTTATTGATCAGCTGTATACAGAAAAGTACATTTGCTGCCAGGACAATTGTAATCATAGGAATAAATTAGAAGAGTTACAATTTGCAACAAAAAAAAACAAGCAGTAAGCAAGACTATTCCTAGAGTCTAGATTGACAAAAACTTCGCATTTGTGTAGAATTGTCTTTCCCAAAATTTGAAACACCCAGGCGAGAAGACAGTGTATTAAACTTTCGGTTTTTGTATTCAAACAATCATCGGGTGCCCAAAATGATATAAAAGTGTTGTTTATACAGAGCGGTCTAATAGTGAGTGGATGAAAGATTATAGGCTTACTAAAACATACTTCAAATATCGGTCACTTAATCATGGTAGGGAGCCTCGAGGGCTATTAACGTTAAAATATTTTCACTCAAATTATACAATGTGATTCATATCAAACTTACATTTTTTTTCAACGAAACCCCCTATACCCCTAACCCCACGACGATTAAGACAAACAATTTATCGGAACTGGGCAGTAGTACAGAATTATAATCTTGAGGGTGCAAATTAGAGCAAATATATTATCTTTTCTTATTACTGTGTCACCCAATGAGGTATTTGTTTTTGATCACGTGACGTCTGATTCAAAATTTTTAATGGTACACCCTGTATATTTGTGACTTTTTGTATTTTTCTCGATAAAACTGTTCCAACAAACTAGCAAACTTGGGATCTAGAGTATGATTAATTCAAGAGCTACAGATACTTAAAAGATTGTACCACTACCATTGATTATAACATGTACCCCTACAGTTAAATAATTACTTTGGTAGTGTTTCTTTATAGTAGTGGTACAGTCCTTTAAGTCCTTTAAGTCCCTGTGGCTCTTGAACTAATCACTTTAGACCCCAAGTGTGCTAGTTTGTTGGAATAGTCTTATCGAGAAACACACAAAGTCACAAATATGCAGGGTATCCTATTAAAAATTTTGAATCGGACGTCACGTGACCAAAAACAAATACCTCATTGGGTGACACAGTAATAAGAAAAGATACTATATTTGCTCTAATTTAAACTCCCAAAATTATAAATCGCTGCTACTGCCTAGTTCCGATATATTGCTTGTCTTAATTGTCGTGGGACACCCTGTATTATAGCATTACGGTTAAGGCACAATCTTGATCAACTATCTCCTCTCGGCTGTTGACTATAGAACTCCTAGCTACATTTCGATTCGATCGGACTCGTAGCATGTGGTGGTTACCCATAGTCTGCTAGGGGGGGGTGGCCGCCGCCCCTGCCCATAGCTGGCTTCGCCTTTCGTATTTAAGTGGATTCTTCTGTTATAGTATCTATGCTTGTTGGGCAACAAAGTATTATGGGTGGCTCGAAAATACTTTTAATTTTTTTTCAAACGCTATACCATGAAAACCAGAACATTTTCTATGGAACCCCTAGTTAGCGCATTGCACTTGAAATTTCGATTTTTTCTAAACTACGACGTACTACAAGGTTTTTTATGATTTAACAAATGAATATATTGGCATGCTATAGTAAAAAAACTCATTAACAAAGGTTGAAGAATATCTAGAAATAATAAGACAGTAATAAATATTTCCGTTCATGTAACGCAAACACGCAAAATTCACGCATCTAATGTCAATAAATTACATATAAATATACGACACAATAATACAAAGGTTTAGCACAATAATTCTAATACCTAACGAACTTATCTATAAATAATTATTGAAACTTAAAAAAAATGCGTTTCATCGAGAAAAAAATGCACCGAAAAAATAAAAAATTAATGTTCACACCCTTTACTTCTTTTCAGATGTAGCGAAATCCCTCTTACTATCAAAAACTGGCATCACACCTCTAGAGATTAAATTACTTCTAATGAAACCTGTTCTTAAAGCCGACTGCTTCTTGAAATGCCCCGGTTTACGTAATGCTCCACAGCTTGAGAGTTACAAGCGATGTCGTCAAAGGTCCATTCCTTGTCTGTTTCATCTGACGTTATTTTTGCACAGATCTATTCGTTAGATACCCTTCGCTGCAAAGGTGGCGGCGACAAAGGGTTGGTTGTAATACAGTCGATCATTTCAGTATACTCGCTTGCTTGAAAGTTTAATTTTGGTGATCGGAAGTCAATCCACACGATTGAAGAACAAGTTAAGGGACCAATGCAATGTTTGTTTTGCTGAGACGAACTTTTTTTATTTTTAATAACTATTTATAGACAGGTTCATTAGTTGTTATATAATTCATTGACATTAAATGCGTAAATTACGAAATTTTGCCTGCTTGGCGCTACCTGGACTGAAATATCTATTACTATTTTATTATTTCTAGGTACTTTTCAAGTTTTGTAAACTAAGTTTTTTACTATATATACAACATATTTATTTGTTAAATTATAAAAAAAATCGAAAGTTCAAGTGCGACGCGTTACGTAAAAGAAATTGTTTCTGTGCTTTTCACTTATCTATCCTAGAGGCAAGTTTATCGTGGTATAGCGATCCGCAACAGAAAAAGAAATAAAAAGTTTTTCGGCCGGCCCACCCTAATGACCACATGTCATGACGTATTACCCTGGCGACTTGGCTATACCAAGCAGGCTCCTTCATGGTGCTTAAACATGCAGTTTACTTTGTTTGGCGCGTCGCATCCTACGGAAGAGGAATTTTCTCTTGAAAGAGGCCCTCTGAAACATGATATACATTCGTCAGTAAACTAAAAGGACGGTCTCCTCTGGGAATTATATACTTCCTGTTTATAGGCAGAAGCAGCTGCCCGAGGAGGAATATGGTATTTTAATATCGATTCAGCTCAAACCTTCTGGCATCTCTAGGGGAAACCTCCCGCCTCTTGCTATCTCACAGGGGAGCATTGAGTATAGATTCTGTTCATGGGTATTGTAATATTTACGTAACAAGTACATGATTGACGACATAAAGGCTTTCCTCTGATACAGGAATGGTGCGCTCCACCGTTCCATAAATGAAAACCATATTTTCTAACTTAGAAGCTCTTCACTTACATTTCGGATACCTTAAAATGATTGACAAGAATAAATTTGGAATACTTAAGTGACATTGATCAACAGCTGCTACCTGGCGGCCGTAATATATAGAACTTTAGTTCTGAGAAAAGGCACCTGGCCACATGATTTTTTTAAATAGCTTCCCACCTTCGGCTTTTCAAAATCTTATCGCTGGAACATCTGGTAAGTTCGCGCCTCACTTTGATGTCCAACATCTTTAAAACTGTGCAGGATGGACCAACAGCGACTGACGGTTTTTTAAGTTTGGTAAAATTTTACAGAATGATAGTTGATCATCACTACTCTTGAATGGAAGTTTCACTACGAGCAACCTCATTTACGTACACGGTGGGTCAACAATGAGTGGAAGATTGTGGGCGTTCTATAATATATTTCAAAAATTTGTCTCTTGGTCATGAAGGCTATAACGCTAAAATATTTTCACTTAGTTTTTGACGTTTATACAGGATGATTCATATAAATCTTGCATTTTTTAAATAGAACCCCCTGTATAAATATATACAGACACATTTGGGTTCCTTGATGAATTCCAGTGTCTTATGAATACATATACGATACTTTAAGCGAACCGTTTAGGTGCGAATCACAATTTTTGGTATAAGTAGATATCAAAAAGATGAAACATCGCAGCCATTATAAAACTTAAAGGGACTTTGCTGTGCGACTGAGCATGAAATGCGTCTCCTTAGGTCAGACAGTCAAATTTGAATTGTTTTTGTACTTGTAGAAATCAGTAGATCAATTAGGGAAATTTAAATCCCAGGTAACTTGATTGTTTAAAATGCGAATTCCTATTTATTTCTACAGCGTCAAATGTAAAATAGGATACATTGTAGGATTCTCAATATCAATCTATTTTAGTTTTAATTTTATTTCAAACTGTCAGTCAAATCGATGTTTTTCAATTTTCGTACGTACAATCAACATAGCACGCCATGAAAAATAAACAAAAACCTATTCAGACAGTAGAAACCAACTGACTTAGCAATCAGATGCAACTAGAGTAACAAGATAAGATTATCAAAATGCCTTAAAACACATCAATTCTAACCGGAAAAACAGCGGTAAGATATCTAATGTCAATGAGAAGCTGGAGTATGACAAAAGTATTTTTTCACAGTCTATTGAGATCTACTAGAACTTGACAACTTTCCAAAATTATTAAAATGTTTTATACGTAAGGAAAACTAGCATCGATTGTTGCTGACAGTTCAATATCTTAAGAATGATATACCATATTTAATGGTATCAAAAACTAGTCATATCCATAAATTCAAACTCAACAATATTCCTCCAAGTGGAGCATTCTAAGCGTCAATTGAGGTTTTGAATAAAGAAAAAAATATATTTTTTTTTGTGATAAATCGAAAGATCATATATAAGTTTTATAACAAAACCGTTTTTGTTTTCTTTTTTTTCGCAATAATTCAAAAGTTATATCAAAATAAAAATGGGTTTTTGAATCGAGTACCGAAAACACGCCGATGGCTCCCGAACCCGTGTGACGTAATGATGACGGTTAAGATGCTCCTTTGACCAACGACATCCTACATCAATACTAGATTCTAGATTCCCAGCCAAACGTGAAAATACTTGCTAGTAACTAGTGTATATGTGTTGCAATATAGCCGATGAATGAAGTTTGCAGCTCAAGACGACCTCTACGATCGAAATAAATATCTTTTTGAATGTTTGAAATCAGATTACAGATTCCAGTAAGTAAGTACCTAATCAAATATGTCTTATTGAAACTATCTGGTGCATGTTCGGCTGGCCTAGTGGTTAGAGTATTGGCTAATGGATCCGTTGGCCTGGGTTCAAAGCTCAGCCTGTCCAATTTTTTTTTATTTTTTTTTTATCAAATAATTCATTCATGTGCTTTTTGCACTTGTTACGTACATTTTTTTCTACGATCAACATAAATATGTTTTTGAAACAAATTCTATCAGACATATTACTTGCACTGCATAGTGCAAAAACTAAGTACAGGACGCGGTGAACAATTCAAAAAATCAGTTCAAATGGTGTTTGTCCGTCAATATCAACCGCCAATATTTTTTTTAAATGCAATAGTTGGTTAATAAAACAAAATCCATTAATTTTTTAAGTTTTTAATATAAAAATAAATAAAACTCGTAATCACAACAGTCTTCTGTTTATCACTTGGTATTTTTATTTATTTAACTTTGAGCAACGAAGCTTAATAATTAAATTTTCATAAAAATTTAACAAACAAAAATATATAAACGCAATGCAAACAAACAAAACTTATTCTTCTATGAGTTTCAATGTTATAATTATCTTTACTGTACGTAGATACTTTTCTGTTAAAATATTTGTTAGTAATTTCATCTTATATGAAATGAATCCAATTTTTTTTTAATAAATTGTTAATATGTACATCCCAACGTAAGTGTGAGTCTAAATATATTCCTAGATACTTTATACTTTTTTCTATGTTCGGGACTAAAAAATATAGTTTTATTTTTGTTTACTTGAAGTGCTAGCTCTTATGTAAAACAATTACACTTATAGTTTATTTATCGTATAAGTATTTATTATCAACAATAATATTACATAATAAAATAATTATTTTAAGTTTTGGTCAAGAAGATAATTATAACATTGAAACTCATAGAAAAATAAGTTTTGTTTCTTTGCATTGCATTTTTATATTTTTATTTGTTAAATTTTTATGAAAATTTAATTATTAAGCTTCATTGCTCAAAGTTAAATAAATAAAGATACCAAGTGATAAACAGAAGACTGTTGTGATTACGAGTTTGACTTACTTTATGTTTATATTAAAAACTTAAAAAATGAATGGATTTTGCTTTATTAACCAACTATTACATTTAAAAAAAATATTGGCGGTTGATATTGACGGACAAACACCATTTGAACTGATTTTTTGAATTGTCCACCGCGTCCTGTACTTAGTTTTTGCACTATGCAGTGCAAGTAATATGTCCGATAGAATGTGTTTCAAAAACATA
The DNA here is from genome assembly GCA_951848785.1 of Callosobruchus maculatus. Taxonomy (NCBI): domain Eukaryota; kingdom Metazoa; phylum Arthropoda; class Insecta; order Coleoptera; family Chrysomelidae; genus Callosobruchus; species Callosobruchus maculatus. The sequence continues at coordinate 1,156,626 of CATOUR010000057.1, forward strand.
TTTATGTTGATCGTAGAAAAAAACGTACATAACAAGTGCAAAAAGCACATGAATGAATTATTTGATAAAAAAAAAATAAAAATAAAAATTGGACAGGCTGAGCTTTGAACCCAGACCAACGGATCCATTAGCCAATACTCTAACCACTAGGCCAGCCGAACATGCACCAGATAGTTTCAATAAGACATATTTGATTAGGTACTTACTTACTGGAATCTGTAATCTGATTTCAAACATTCAAAAAGATATTTATTTCGATCGTAGAGGTCGTCTTGAGCTGCAAACTTCATTCATCGGCTATATTGCAACACATATACACTAGTTACTAGCAAGTACTTTCACGTTTGGCTGGGAATCTAGAATCTAGTATCGATGTAGGATGTCGTTGGTCAAAGGAGCATCTTAACCGCCATCATTACGTCACACGGGTTCGGGAGCCGTCGGCGTGTTTTCGGTACTCGATTCAAAAACCCATTTTACTTCCCACACCGATAGGTGAGGGGAGTATTGTGATCGCGAAAATTTTCGATTTTGAGATAATACACTTTTTGGGCGTTTCATGATGTCTACATAACGAAAATCCACGTCACTCATTTCCGTCGGTCTGTCTGTCTGTCGGTCTGTCTGTCGGTCTGTCTGTCTGTCGGTCTGTCTGTCTGTCGGTCTGTCTGTACGCGTTTTTCTGTCCTCGTAATCTCAGTAACCGCTTCATGGATTGTGATGAAATTTGGGCAGCGATATGCTGGGGGGTCGTAGTAGGTAATGTTCTTATAATTTTGAAAATCGGTGCAGGGGCGGCGGAGTAATTAGCAAAAAACAAAAAAAAATAAATATTCCTCAAACTTCGTTTTTAGGCGTTTTAGAGGTTCCTGATCATTTTTTACTTTTTTTGGGTGGGGGTGAAATTGGGGTGGTTGGGGGGTGGGGGGTTGTAAAATTGAAAAATTTGTTGCTTTCATAATAGACTGTCCACTGACCCATGAAGGAATACCTAGCAAGATAAATAACTTTTTTAGGTCCATCCGAACATTGCCTTGCCTATTACAGAAACCAAAGGACTTAGAAATTTTTTCTGGTGTAAACATACGAGAGTATTGCTTTAGCTCCTATATTGTGTTACAAGGAAACTGTTGAATTGATGTTAATGGAATTTTGACACAGTATTACTACTGTGGCGAGGATGGAAAACGCGTATGGTTTTTATAAATCGTGCCAGTGGCGGCGCAGAAATAATAAAAAAAAGTAAAAATATAAAAACAGCTCAAACTTCGTTTTTAAGTGGTTTAGAGGTTCCTGATCAATTTCTGCGTTTTTTTTTTGGGTGGGGTGAAATTGGGGTGGTTAGGGGGTGGGAGATTGAAAAGCTGAGAAATTTCTTGTATTCATAATAGGCTGTCCACTAACCTGTGAAGGAAGACCTAGCGACATAAATCAACTTTTTAGGTCCATCCGAACATTGCCTAGCGTATTACGGAAACTAAGGGACTTAGAATTTTCTGTATACATACATACGAGTATTTATTGCTTTAGATCTTTTTGTATTTTGTAACGTGGACACTATTGAATTGATTCTAATTAAATTTTGACACAGTATTATTACCGTGGTGATGATGGAAAACGCGTATGTTTGTTAAATATCGTGTCAGTGGCAGCGTATGTAGCAATAATAAAAAAACTAAAAGTATGAAAACAACTCAAACTTCGTTTTTAGACGTTTTAGGCTGTCCATTGACCTCTGAAGGAAAGACTTAGCAGCATAAGACAATTTTAGGGGAGGGAAGGCTGCCGATGATTTGGTTGCAAGGGGATCTCAGACTAAAGCTTCATGCTATGGGAAAATAATAAACTGATATCACAGTAATGTGTGGGAAGTACTGAGTCAATCAACTTGACTCAATTTTTTATTTTGATATAACCTTTGAATTATTGCGAAAAAAAAGAAAACAAAAACAGTTTTATTATAAAACTTATATATGATCTCTCGATTTATGACAAAAAAAAAATTGATTCAAAACCTCAATTGAAATATATTTTTTTTATTCCATGTTGTAATTTTGTTTATTTCATGAATTTTTCTGCCAAGCGAATTGTGTTTTATAATTTAAACCGACTGCAATTCATTGTTCACTTTCTGCGATTTTGCTAATAAGTACTGAAGAATTTGAAGGGCTCCAGCCAAAGGTATCGTTACTGTTGACTTATGGAAATGACTACCTTTTTATGAGGTTTAATATAAAAACTTATTCTGAAGATATTCTAATGTCATCAACAACCGCTAATAGTTTTTATTTCATTTATTTTTTTTACCGATTTTGGACATTTTCTAGTAGCTAATGCCTAGAGTTCATATTTGATCGTCTAACTTAACCTGATACATTATATGCTTAGTTACACTGCAAAGTCACCCCAAAATAGTAATTTATTCTTACACGGTTCAAGTCCCATCTGCGATTCATAAAGCTCCACTAGAATTCACCAATGAATCTAAATATCCGATAACATATAGGTTGTATTGTTTTAAAGAATTAAGTTTGATATGAGTCAGCCTGTGTAATTGTTAAAGGTTAAGTGTAAATATTTTAAGGTTATAGATCTCAAGGACCCCTACCATGATCCAGTGGCAGATTTTTGAAATATGTTTGAGTAAGCCCACAGGCTTCCGTCCACTCAATGTTGACCCACCCTGTACATAAATGAGATTGCTCGTATTAAAGCTTCCATTTAAGAGTGGTGATAGACTATCATTCTGTAAAATTTCTCGAAATTGGGAAGACCTTTTCTATCTGACACTGATGTGGGGGTACTCTCCGGCTATGGACTTCTTAGGCTAAGCAAACAAGCATTGCCTTATTTTTCATTAAAAAACCGTTCTGTCGACTAAACTAATTATCCTCCTCAAGCAATTTTTGTTAGGTCGATACTATATTGGAATTTCATTAAAGTTTTTCTCAGTGTCCTTAAATGTAGGGTACGGAAAAAAGAATAATGTAAGTAACTGATTAATTTTTCAGTTAATTTCCTACGGGTTTTTCTACCCAGAGATAAGGGAATGTAATGTAATGGAAGCGAACGCTCAGAGAAAATATTTGCAAAGAAGGAAATTCGTTTTGTGTAATTGAATCTACCAAACTTTCTTGATTAAAGTGATCGGATTCTGTTCCTCGAAAAAATTAACTCAAGTAGGTTGCTTCAGTACCCTCAAGACATAGCTAAAAATGTAATTTCAAAATGCAGATGCAACGCGATTTAAAATAGCACACGTGGTAGTTCAAATCAAAGGATAATGCGAACACAGGGATGCACTTTATACGCCTCACTTTGATATCCACCATCGTGAAAATTATACAGGGTGTGCCAACAGTGAGTGGACGAGTGTACGGAAGACTGTGGGCTTACTAAAACATAAAACAAAAATCTGCCACTTGATCATGGTAGAAGATGAAAAATGGTAAAGCTTCTGGGCCAGATGCTGTCCCTCCTGAGGCCATCAAGATGATAGGCATCTACAGCACCACAGCTGCTATCAGGTCTATTCAACCACCTTCTGAGTACGCAATTCGTACCAAAGGCGTGGAAAAGGGCAAACGTGGTATTGCTTAGCAAGATGGGAAAACCGCTAGAGCTTTCGTCTTCATACAGGCCAATTTGCCTGCTAGACACCATCGGAACGAGGATTTTGGAAGATACCAAGAAGAAATGGTTGCGTTGGTGACGCTGGATGTCCACAATGCTTTTAATACAGCCTCGTGGAGCATGATTATGGAGGAACTAGGAAAGCTGAAGATTTCAAAATATCTAAGAAATCTTATAAGCAGCTACCTAGACTCCAGATCAATTTGCATTGCCGGAACCGAAATCTCTATGACAACAGGGGTGCCTCAAGGATTTGCTTAGTGCCGTTACTCGGGAACATCTTGTATGATGGGGTGCTGAAGCTTTCGCTGCCCAGCGGCTTAAAGACGGTAGCATACGCCGACGATCTGACACTAGTTATCGTGGCAAATGAACAGGTAGAGCTGGTTCATAAAGCCAATGCATCACTGTGCAAGATTGACAGGTGGATGTGCGATCACAAGCTTAAGTTGGCTCCTGAGAAAACAGAGGCAATTATAATGCGCGGCCCAAGAAGCAAAAGCGCTAACGTGGTCTTCCAACTAAAGGGAGTGCAGGTCCCACCAAGCAAGTCCATAGTGTACCTCGGAGTCACACTGAATAACGATAGGTGTTATGGAGAACACCTTAAACGAGTAGTGACAAAGGCTGAGAAGAAGGCGGCAATACTGTCGCGACTACTTGCTTTTTGTGATTACAGGTGTGGAGAAAAAATTATTCAGCTTGCCAAGTATTTGAGACAGAAGAGGCAGACCGATACTAGGAGGCAAAGAGCACAGAATGTTATGCGTTCAGAGCTTCATTGTGATGACTTTATAGAAAGTAAATACTAATATGTTCTACATACTACGTAAATTAATAGAACCAATAAATGCATATGTTATCCATATATTATAATTATATCTGTCAATAAAATGTGGAGAAAAATGAATCGCTTTCTTATAACTTCTCATATAACAAAATATAAAATATTTCATAGTATCAGTAGCTAATATATGATATAAAATGGTGTCTAGTTTCAGCATGCCTTGATAAAAATATGTATTGTTTGCTTAGCATACTCACAGAGAGTGATTTATTTCTGTCTTGTCAAACAAGGTGATTATTTAAAAAAACACTCACTGGGTGACTGTAAAGTTGCACCCATCAGAAGGTAAGTATTATCACTTGAAAAAAAACCACTGGTTGAATTCTCTTACATTTTTATTATATATATTTTCTTTCAATATATCAGGGCTTGTCCTGAATAGTAGAAAATTCAGTTATTAGGATAGGGTGATCGGTGTACTACACAACAGTGGTGTGCTGCCGCAGTTCTCAATAATACAGTATAGATCAATATTATTCAAATTAGTCAGTTTTTGTTAATAAAGAGGCTTCAGTTTTTCACTAGTCTCTTAAAGTATCCATTATCATCTGCCATCCTGATACAAACAATATTTTTATCAAGAAAGGAATAGGACAAAAGGAAATTAACTAATGGGTGATGAAAATGAATTAAATAAAGTCCAAGTAAGAACCGGCAGGACACTTGCATTCCAATTTTCACAGTAAAAACTACTACTGTGATAGCTATTCACATAATAATATTGCATCTTGCTGCAAACAAAATAATTCAAGCAGATCAATTTATTTTCTTTGTATGGTAAACATTGGGCGACTAAATTGCAGTATCAAACAACTGTCCCCTAGTGAATGTAATAACTGTAATTTACAAATAAACGTTTTATCTTAGCTGTTGTCAAAATCCATCCAAGTTTTGATCGCCCATTATCTCATAATTTACAGCATTTTAAATGACTGATTTGCTTACCTGCTAAGATAGACTCCTTGAACAAGACAGCATTAACAACAATGACCAAAAAGCTGTTGAAAACACAAAAAAATCTCATAAACCATAACATGGTGTGTTACAACAGTGATATTTGTCCAATTCCAGAATCAGCTTTGTATAGTTGTAGATTGAGGTTATGGTCGTATCCTCAGTTCCTCACGACTTGATATTGACTTCAAGTAATCTATTTTGATTCATAATTGCTTATAGAGTATATAAATCATTTTATAAAATATTATATTTCACAAACTGACCAAAGTTATTTCTGTAGTGATCTGTCAGAGTCAGAATACGTCAAACCCACAAATGTCAAAAGTTAAGCCAACAAACGTCAAAGTTAAACCATACTTTGCCTTTGGCTTAAAGTTAATTATAAGTTTGACGCTAACTACGACCGGTGCAAAGCAATTCGCTATTTAATTAAGGCTTAACTTTAATTACAACTTTAACTATGACTGGTGCAAACCACTGCAGGTAAATTTTTACAGAGAACTAGGACTTTCGTCTTAACTTGTTTGTTGAGGTTGCGGCACTAAACCAAATACAACACTTATTTTTGTATTGGAGACGAATTCCAAGGGAATCCACACACTTAGTTTTGCATCGATCAAACCTGCATACATATAGTTATTAATAGATTCAGCGAGCGGCAAATGCGATTAGGTCATCTTGTCAATTCCAAGCATATTTAGGGAGTAATTCGGACGGTAATTCTGTTTCCGTGCAGCTTGTTAAGCTCCATTTGGGCATCTGTCTGATAACGGTCCGTTCCAATGCGACTAAATGGTGTGTAATACGCGACTTCAGGGTGCCGGAATCCTCTGCGCGACCGCGGCGTACGAACGTGATAGATGTCTACCAACACTGAGGATGTGCACCAGGGTTTGCCGTATAATGCGTACTTGATTGCAGTTGCCTAGCGGATTTGTACAATCCCTCATGTACTCCATTGATTGATCTGCCTGACCTGTCCATCTGTTCGTGTATTGAAGAAGGCTTTACCAGTATTTGAAGGTCAGTACAAAGCCTGCATAAACTTCACTCGTCTAACGTTTGAGGTCTATCCCCTTTATCATAACAAGAGCTCGCAAATCCAGAATATACAATGTGTTGCAACGTCACATCGAAAAACTTTGAAATATTGAAATAAAATTGAAGTTATCGAGAACAAATTTCAAAAAAAAAGGGATAAACCTGTTTTATTAATGGTTTATTACACTTTTAGTTTCTGTATCACGACTCCGCAGGTTTACGCAGTTGTAACTCCATATCTTGATTACTTATCGAGTAAATCACCAATTTTTGGGCTCACTTAATAACGGAGTGACTACGTATATCGATTTAGGCAAACAAAAAATTATATACGGGGTGAGTTTTTAGTAGCGGCTTGGTCGATAACACCACTACTAAAGAAGACAGCGAAAAAAGTTGTATATAAAAGTTGTAGCCACGGATATGCTCCTTGCTGAGAAAATATCTTGCTTCATACAGGGTAATCCAGAACTGCGTGGTGATGCAAACATGCATTTTTTTAAATGAGACACCCTATATATTATTGTATATTCAAATTCTACTAATGATTTCCGTTCTTCCAATATAGGATCCTGTTACATTATATAGGGTATTTCAAAAGTTATGACCTTTTTTATATCCAAATCGCTGTCAAATGAACGTACTGTATATCAAAAAGTAATGAATCAAAAATATTTTTTTTACACGGATGGATAATAAATATCATCTAGTTTTAAAATCGGCTATAAAAAAAGCCCGCGACGTATATTCGTATACAGGGTAATGTAGAATGCAAAATCTAGATGTTCTCTCTTTTTTTAAATGTAACCCCCAATATTTTATTATACGAAAAAATTGCTTTTAATAATATGCTCTTTCATCTTTGTATAGCACTTGTTATGGCTGCGTTCATTAGTTTCTGAGATATTTCGATTTTTTCTACAAATTTTAAATATAGCTTCTATTTGTTTACCAATTTTTTTTATTTTGAGAAAATATTATCAAATTTTATTTTTGCTTAACGAACAACTAAAATATAAGGCCATAATAGTACTTGATCAAGTCAAAACACTGGATTAAAGAGATAATAGAGGTCATGTGTGCTGAGGAAACAATTTTACAGACGTCATACACAGTTATGAAGCAGATCGATCAGGTAGGTTATGAAATATTAAATGACACGGTCCAATTAAAACGATTCTTTCTCTTCTTTCAAACGCATTAGTTTTAGAGTGCCTCCGTTCTGGATATTGCTGTTCGTAGTTGATATATTCTAGAGGCAAGTAGCCAATTTCTCAAAGATTCTACTGAATACCCTCAATGAAGAAATTAATTTTTAAGGCTCATTTTTCACACAGTACGAAATTATTGAGTAGGTTACGAAAATCGTCAATTTTTAAAAGCATACTTGATAAATCTGCTTGATAATTATGCATTACGTCTACAAAATTGTTGACTTTATTATCTCGATGATTCAGGGTTTTGAGTTCATGCAATAAAAATATATAAAAAACAAATTCAATAGTACTTTCTCAAAATAAATAAATTTCAGTACAGAAATAGAAGCTATATTTTAAATTTACGGAAAAATCGAAATATATCGGAAGCTGATGGACAAAGGTACAACATGTTCTATACAAATATGAAAGAGCATATTAAAAGTAATTCTTTGATGTAATAAAATTTTGGGGCTCACATTTGAAAAAAAAGAGAAAATCTGGATTTTGCATTCTACATCACCCTGTATACGAATATGCGTCGTGGGCTTTTTTTATAGCCGATTTTAAACCTAGATGATATTTTTTTTCTATCCGTGTAAAAAAAATATTTTTGATTCATTACTTTTTGATATACAGTACGTTCATTTGACAGTGATTTGGATATAAAAAAGGTCATAACTTTTGAAATACCCTTTATAATGTAACAATACTCGAGATTTGAAGAGCGGAAATCATTAGTAGAATTTGAATACGGAATAATTTCTAGGGTGTCTCATTTAAAAAAATGCATGTTTCCATCATCACGTAGTTATGGATCCCCCTGTATAAATCTAAATATTTTTTGAGCAAGGAGCATATCCGTGGCTACAACTTTTATATACAACTTTTTTCGCTATCTTCGACAGTAGTGGAGTTATCGACCGAGCCGGTACTAAAAACTCACCCTTTACAATAATAATAAGCCGACTTTATTTACCTAAGGGTATAAACGTGTGACAATAATTAGTAGACTAATGGCGAAGTCTAGCTCAAAGCACTCTATCTAACCAATAGAAGGCTGAGCCCAAAAAAAAAGATCAAATCAGAGCACAATTTTATAGAGAACATCAGCGTTCATATCATATAGTAACAAAAAATGTACCTATAGACCAACCTGACCAACAGAGTGTGATTACAGAAGTTCATAGTATTCAGCTCGCAGGAAAGTGTGAGGGTAGCTAAATTTAAATGTCTGCGGTTTTCCATGTCTAACCAACTCAATTTTATGCAATATATATATATATGTTAAATTTCCTGACCCCAAACGTAAGCCTACAGTACGTGTCCTGTACTTTTTGTATACGTGATTTAATAAATTGTGTAAGACAAGGCCCATAAATGAAATCACACCATGTGAAATGACTTAAGAGACTAAAGTTTCACAGAGAAGCTTCCCCATATTGTAGTTAAAAAATGCTTATTAATGTAAATCAGCTTCAATGCAGCAAATGCTTTGCTGATTAGATTCTAAACATTTTGGAAAAAGGGTAGGGCATTGTACAAGTTCAAACCGATACTTTCAACTGACTGACTGAATTGTAAAATTGTGTAATCAGTTTTGTCGGAAATGTGATTTTTTGAGAAATTTCTTGATTTGCTGTTACCAACAAAAACAACCTTTGGCTTATCTTAATTTAACTACGCTCATGTGACACTGTTTCAATAATCGCCAACTGAGAATTTACTATAGCTTCGGCTGTTTAAAAATCGTTCATTCGGAAATTGAAGTATGCATGCGTGTCATCAGCGCAGGCGTGCATTCAACGTTGACGTATGCCTTTCAAAATATCAGTTCTATGAATAATTATGAACAACAAAAGTCCTAAAGTTGAACCTCGTGGCATGAGACATGGATGAGACGTCTAAGGAGGAAGAGTATACACCTTTAACACGAATTGTCTGATTCCTATTTAATGGTTAGTTCCAAATTAGGGATCCCACATTTTTAAGGCTAAAATAATTCCCCTGAAAAAAATAATGTTAATTGCATTTGTTTCGATTATAAACAAAATTGTATAATAACTAGGGAGCGAACAACAATATTAAAGCGAGGTGTACTCTTTAAACTGGCGAAAATATTGCCATCGTTAGCATATTTGAAGTGGATCATTTGGTTAGACTTTTAACAAATTACAAATATTTATTATATTACTGTCAGGCTCACTATTAAGGACATCAGTAAAGCTAAAAAGGTGAAGGATTTAATATTGGATTAAAAAATCCGGGTACGAAAATGCTTCATAATGATATACCCTCATGCAACGTCTAGATGGCTTTCCACATAATAATGATAACAATTCTTTTAAAGTTACAAAAATAATGAGAAAGAGAAAAAAGAATAAGTGTGCACCGTATGAATGGAATGTAGTATTCTGTTGTTTTTGTTCCAGGAAATAAATGAGTAACGAAAAACATTTAATTTTTCTTAATAGCAATAAATCCTTCCATTATGCTCATTTCACAGATCTCTTAGTTAAAAAAAATTAAACACTTTATTAAGCTTATAACATCAATAACATTAACCTGAATATCTTAGTGGCTCAGTTAATGTGACAAAGATTTATCGTCATATGTCAATACGTCTGACAATGTTGAGTTGATCATCATGAAAATGGCATATTTAATCTGCATAGAAATTTTGATTATAGTCGGTTATAGGCTGGGAAACGAACACAAGTAGACGCATGTGAAATGTTCCTTGAGTATCATCCAAATAGGGAACCCATGACTCATTCAGTAGTTAGCAAAACTTTGAGACGGTTTAGGGACACAGAATCTAGATACTAGATTAATGTTATTGATGTAGTAAACTTTTTAACGTTCTATGTTATCTAAACTTTTTCTTGTATTTGGGTACCACATGTTACGTCATTCAAAAGGGGAAAAAATCTTTATCAAATGAGCCTATATTGACAGGGTATATTGCTATTCAAAAGACTCATTGTTTTTTGTTACTCATTTGTTTCCTGAAACAAAAACAACTAAATACCACCGTATTATGAGAAAACAATATTAAACGGCTTTTATATAAAAAAAATTTATTCAATCAACATTTAATGAGATATGTACTATATTCCCCCGTGTATTTCATATATAATGGACACCCTGTACATGTGTGAGATATCTTGCCAAATAGGCAGCTGAATGAGAACAATGAAAAAATGAAGCAGATAATTCTTCGCTCTCCTCTGTCCAAGATATATCGAACGCGAAAAAACCCTTCCCTCGAGAGAAGCAATTTTTAACTGCCTTCGAAGTAGAAGAAAGTGGGTGGGCCTTAAGAACAGACAAATGGCGGAAAACTGAAACGAAACTCTTGCTCGCAGTCCGACGCACACATAAGTCACTCTGGCGGGTATGACGAGAATATTTCATTTCAAATGTGTCTTTGCCAGTGTGCATAGGGATGGGCAAAAGACAAGTTCTCAGCGGCTCTGGAGCTAGGTACATTAAATTTTATAATTTTTTAATAATGTCCGTGGCCCTTTTCAAAGCATGCACAAAATGATTACCTGACAGCGACATCAGTAAGCAGATTTTGCTTATTTCGGTACTATTAGTAGTAGTAGTAGTAGTAGTGATGGGGCGGCAAAGCCAGGTAAGTATGCCACCTCTGACTCCTTTTGTCAACCCCACAGTACGTTGAATACGTGAGCGCTGGCTCACAGCATCTTGACAAACTCCTTTTTTCGAACCTATCAGACCTCCTGGTGAATGCCAGTACAGCCGATCAATCCACTAAGTCTAAAGATTCCCTTCAATTTCAGCCGCGAAAAATAGCTGATCCCCAAGGTTGTCCGTGGCCCTTTTCAAAGCATGCACAAAATGATTACCTGACAGCGACATCAGTAAGCGGATTTTGCTTATTTCGGTACTATTAGTAGTAGTAGTAGTAGTAGTGATGAGGCGGCAAAGCCAGGTAAGTATGCCACCTCTGACTCCTTTTGTCAACCCCACAGTACGTTGAATATGTGAGCGCTGGCTCACAGCATCTTGACAAACTCTTTTTTTCGAACCTATCAGACCTACTAGTGAATGCCAGTACAGCCGATCAATCCACTAAGTCTAAAGATTCCCTTCAATTCCAGCCGCGAAAAATAGCTGATCCCCAAGGTTGCAATACATGGCACATCTACCAAAGAAGTGATACGATGTTTCGTCTTCTTCTGCAGCACATAGAGGACTTTTACCAATTTTAAGAGCGATAAATATATGTTGAGCCGGCAATGGCATAGGAAAACTATCATCAAAAAGTTGAGCAGCTATCGGTATGTGTTTAAAAGCTATACCTACGTATGAAGACAGATTCTTTTAGTTTTCTGTTATCACCATTGTGTAGTACATGATCCCATTTTACAAGTAACCTGACTGACATACTCTGAAAGAAATAATCAAAATTTAGTTTTTCTGGTATTATTAATAAATATTATTAAATAATCTCAGCATACTATTCAGCAGCAGTCGTACTCCGTCGTCCTATATTATTTTACTTTACATATTGTCATATTGACTTCTATTCTACGCAATCGGTACTCTGTCTGACATCAAGATCGACAAGATGCGATATGAACTGTGAGTTTGTCTTATAGGTACGCCAAGTTCTATTGACTGGCATTTCAGTACATGTTTGGGCTGTCATATATATGAGTCTTTATTTGAAAAATTGAGGAAGATTTCTTATTACCCCTGTTTGGATCAGTTGACGAAAGACAGAATCCAAACTATTCAAAATAACTATGTGCACTTTATATTTGGCCCAAAGAAATGTGATAATATCAAGTTCTCAAACAGCTCACGTTAGAAAATATTGAAGAATATAAGTATTTGACATATTTTTTTTTACTTCTGTGTCATCGGCATCGACTACTTTGGTCATTAGCCTCGTGTTCTTTGTAGGCTTTGTTACTGTTTCCCGGCGCCACTTAGGAACAGCACTGTTAATTAGAAGCCAAAAGTGAATGCTCAGGTGGGGATTCTCGCTGAGCTTTTTTTTTATGGATATTTATTTTTGGTTGAAAAAACCAGAAATAAATTTCCGCCTCTAACGAGAATCGAACCCGGGACCTTCCGGTCACGAGCCCTCGACCCTAACCACTGGGCCAACCTACCCCCCGTATTTGATATTTATTCACAAAATTTTGTCTTCATTGAAACCTGAATATCTGAGACATAAACTTATATTATATATACCATCAGACGAACTACTCCACGCACCACAATTTTATTCCGCAGTAAATTTTTGTACAAGTCGGTTAGTTTTTATATCCAGTTGAATGTTTTTTTCAAAATACTGATACCATCATATATCCGCACATCCGTTAAAAATATGCTTTTTTCTGATTAAACGGAGCTAACTGTTCGAACGAACGAAATCCTGTGTACGCGCCTGAGAAGAGTTGAATTTATTTGTCAAAGGGTTAGGTTGTATTCACAGAACACAATTATGGAAGTACTCTGAGACCCGTCCGTGCCGTCAACTTGGAGATAAATAAGCTTAATCACTGGTTAACTAACTAGTTACCTTTATTTTACATTCGATACCCCCATCTCTAGCTAAAGTTCAGTAGTGTGTAGAATTGGGTCTTTAACGCGATCCTACTGAGAAGATGTCTGGATTAGGGGGTAATGGTTTCTGTGTTTCAGTGAGCTAGGGCGATGTCTCCTGTGATGACGTAATATGACTAGCCACCTGAATTACGGCAGCGAGCTTAGGGAGGGGGAGCCCCACCAATTGATGGTTTGGCAATGACTAGGTGACATGAAGCTATGTGGTACTTTAATATTTCCCACAGTTTGGTCAGAAGCTTAAGATACCGATAGATGTATATTCAGCACGAACTCAGAGATAATACAATTTTAATATTAGGGTGTAGGATATATGATAAAGCATGTTTGAAAAATACTTGCAACTATTGGCTATTTCTTTTCTTTTTCCTTTTTTACTTCCGACACCGATAGGTGAGGGGAGTATTGTGATCGCGAAAATTTTCGATTTTGAGATAATACACTTTTTGGGCGTTTTATGATGCCTACATCACGAAAATCCACGTCACTCATTTCCGTCGGTCTGTCTGTCGGTCTGTCTGTCGGTCTGTCTGTCGGTCTGTCTGTCTGTCTGTCGGTCTGTCTGTCTGTTGGCGTTTTTCTAGCCTCCTAATCTCAGTAATCGCTACATAGATTTTGATGAAATGTGGGTGGTGATATGGTGTAGGGTCGTAGTAGGTAATGTTGCTACAATTTTGAAAATCGGTGCATGGGCGGCGGAGTAATTAGCAAAAAACCAAAAATTTCAAATATGCGTTAAACTTCGTTTTTAGGCGTTTTAGAGGTTCCTGATCATTTTCTACTTTTTTTTGGGTGGGGGTGAATTTGGGGTGGTTGAGGGGTGGGGGGTTGTAATACTGAAAAATTTGTTGTATTCATAATGGGCTCTCTAATGACCTGTGAATGAAAGACCTAGCGCCATAATACAATTTTTTAGGTCCACCCGAACATTGCCTTGCTTATAATAGAAACCAAGGGACTTAGAATAATTTGTGGTGTATACATCCGAGTGTTGTTTTAGTTTTAGATCGTTCTTTATTGCGTAACGCCAAAATTATCGAATGGATTTTAATGAAATTTTGACACAGTATTACTGCCACGGCGAGGATGGAAAGCGCGCATGTTTTGGAAAAATCGTGTCAGTGGCGGCGCGGCAATAATAAAAAAACTAAAAATGTAAAAATAGCTCAAACTTTGTTTTTCGGCGTTTTAGGGGTTTCTGATCATTTTTTACTTTTTTTTTGGGTGGGGGTGAAATTGGGGTGGTTAGGGGGTGGGGGGTTGTAAAACTCAAAAATTTGTTCCATTTATAATAGTGTCCATTGACCTGTGAAAGAAAGACTTAGCGGCATAATAGACGTTTGTTAGGTCCATCCGAACATTGCCTTGGCTATTACAGAAATCAAGGGATTTGGTATTGGTAGGGGTAGGTATTGATTCAGGTCGTTCTGAATTTAGTAACATGGAAATTATGGAATTAATTTTAATGAAATTTAGGCACACTATTATTACCGCGGCAAGGATGAAAAATGCGTATGGTTATCAAAAATCGTGTCAGTGGCGGCGCAGCAATAATAAAAATCTAAAAATATAAAAATAGCTCAAACTTCGTTTTTAAGCAATTTGGGGGTTCCTGATTGTTTCGTTTCGTCCAGTTAAAGCTGAATTGTGTCGTTTTAGTTCCTACGGAGAGATTTAGGAAACTATTTACTAGTTTTTGTGTTGGATGTTTTTTGACGACAGGCGGGCGATGATTTGGTTGCAACTGTTATGTGTGGGAAGTACTGAGTCAATCAAACTCCATTTTTTTTAAAAGAACCACATATAAAATAAATTTCGGTATATTACACTTAAGTATCCTATAGAATGTCTGCCATCATCTTAACATTTTTTTGTAAATTTTAGATCATACTTTATACGTCGACAATCACGTTTGTGGGCCAAGTCGTAACTAGCATTTTATTCCAAAAGAAATCATTTATTATTTAGTTGAAGTTGATTTCCTTATACAAGGAGAGCTACTTATAAGTTAGTATATGACCAAAACTTGTACTTATTTTTCTTATAGAACGCTGAGCATTTTTTATCCTGCGAAAATGATATGAAAATTAAAAATATGATAAAATTGTCCAGATTTAACTCGAGATTTAAGTATAAAACGTTAAATACAATGTATCTAGCAGACTTGCCATTGCCATTTAAAGAAAACTAAGGAAGAAAACTATTTTCTAAATCTCTATAAATAAGAAAGATATGTGACTCCGCGCAATTGTACTATGTGTACAAGAAACTGGAGGTTAGCGGAAGTATTGTAAAGGACTTGCTATAATAAAAAAACGCCTTCAAATATCAAGAAGTGTTTTTCAAACTTCATGGTAATGGTGTACAGAAACGTGGCAGGTGACAAAAAGAGATTTTCAAAGTTAGTATATACTGTAGTCTAAACTTGAGCATCAATTGAATACATTCTTAAGTAATAGAGTGTGCAGCTGTAGTTCTAATTCCGTAATGTAATTCTGATTCCTATTCATTTCAAGTAAGAACGCATGACGTGTTTTAGTTATCTGATCATTTGACACAAAAGATCCAATATATGTATGTATATCCGTCTGTATAGACCTTAATAACGTACAATGGTACCTTTTAAATTATTTACTGCCCTCTCCAATTTCTGAATTAAACTCCGTTCAATGCATCGTCCATTTTACATAGCTATTGAGTTTTCCCAACATTAGAATGCATTATGTTGGATACCGTTTTTGTTTAAGAAACAGGCTTCATTTAAAAATATGCTTCCACTTCAAAATAACCCTGCATTAGCTTACTAAAGCTTTAGTTAGGTAAAAACATTTACATCTTTTTTTTTTCTTCAAGGGGAAACCGCTTGGCATGCTGGCATTTTTGCTTCAAATGCATCCAACAGTGTCGGGCGCCACTCCGACTAAAACCCCTTGCTCTTCTTTCAACCTTCCAGCGCTGGCATCCGCTTGCGCATTACTTCGGTACAGGAAGGTCCAACAGCTCAGTGTATATGTATGCCTTATATGCAGTCTCTACTACTACTCCAACTCTAGCCTCATCGAGATTCCTTTTCCTTGGTCTCTATGATATATCGGATGGTTATATATGTCTGATTCCAAGACTCAAGTGAACTTAAGAGACATGACATCATGTTTGAGCTGTTGAAGACCTTCCCAGTTGTTTTCCAAAATTGGCTGCGACTGTCCTCCCATCTAGGACACTCGAATAAAGTGTGTCGAGCGTCTTCATCTAAACCACAGTAGTCACACTCACTGGATGCAGCTCTATTCCTTAGAAACAGATACTTTCTGAAACAACCGTGCCCCGACAATGCCTGGGTCAGAAAGTAGTCGACCTCCCCGGCAGGCCTATTGAGCCACTCCTCAATTTTGGGAAACAGGGAATATGTCCATCTACCATGTATCCCTCTCTCCCATGCCTCCTGCCGTCGGCCCGTAAGGGTTTCTCTGGCTGTGCTTCGATCGGATCCACCATAAGTCTCGGCTCGTTCTTTTATTTGTAGATCAATAGGTGGTACGCCCGCAATTACTCTTACAGCGTCTCCCGAGATCATCCTATACGCACTACATATTCTGACGGACATGGTACATTGCAAGCTGGTCAGTTTTCTGATAAACTTTTTATTTCGCGTTACAGCCTCCCAGATAGGTGCACCATACAGGAGTACCGAGGAACGACACTGCCTAGTACCCTACTTTTCGAAGATCTGGGTCCGCCTACATTTGGCATAAGACGTGACAGAGCTATCTCAGTCTTTTCGGCTTTACTAATTGTTCTTGTGACATGTTCGGCAAAAGTTAACTTACAGTCAAGCCAGACCCCCAGATACTTGACCGCTTTGGCTGGCTTTATCACAGTGTCTTGTACCTTAAACTGGATAGGTGCAATTTTCCTTTTGGTAGTTAAAAGGACAGCTTCTGTCTTCTGTGGTGCCAGACACAACCGCTTCCTTTCCATCCAATGCATTATTTGTTGTAGTCCAGTATTGGCAGTACCCATCAAACTTCTGAGCTCCCTACCACTACCATGGCAAGATCATCTGCGAAGCCAATTAGGGTGATCCCATCCGGCATTTTGGAGCGTAGTAGGTCATCATACATGATATTCCACAAGGTCGGACCTAGCACAGAACGCTGTGGTACTCCGCTAGTGACTTCCAAGTCTTCTGTTCGACCTTCAGCCTCTAGAATTATTCTCCTGTTTGACAAATAGGAAGCAATAAGGTCCAAGAGATTTCGGTTTATGCCTGTTTTCTTCAGTTCATCCAGGATTACTTGCCAAGAAGCACTATTAAATGCGTTTTTGACATCCAGGGTAATCATGGCATAAAGCTTTCGTCGACGTACAGGGTATGCTGCTGCTGCTTCTGCAATGCTCATAACTTTCTTTATAGCGTCTAATGTTTGCCATCCTTTTCTGAAGCCATAGTGCAGATCTGAGAGTCCACCGGTACTCTCTATTTCTTGATGTAACCGTTCGCGTATTAAGTACTCAAACAACTTGCCCTCAACATATAAGAGACATATTGGCCTATATGCCTCAGGACTATTTAAAGACTTGTCAGCCTTCTTTAGCAGAATTAGTCTAGCCACCTTCCACTCAACTGGAAATTCTTTATTTGCCGCTAGACTGTTGTACACCGCTAGTGTATACTCAGGCTTCTCTTGTTTCACCAGCTTAATAATTTCAGGGGGGATGTATCCCGGGCCCGGTGCTTTGCCGCATTTCATATTTATGCAAGCGTCGTGTAGGTCTTTTAGAGTAAAAAATATAAAATCCTTATTAACTATATCACAGTTCACGTCATTCAAATCACAGTTAAATATCACAGTTGGGTGGATCGGGAAGAGATGACTCACTACTTCCTTCGTGAATTCCATCGTCATCTTGGGTCTTGGGGGAAAGCCAGTCATCATTCTCGTGACGATCCATCTCCCCAGATATCACAGTCTACATCATCACATAGCATTTCCAGCTCGATTTTTTGGCAGCTTTTATTGCGTTTCTGAGGGTTTTTTGGGCTTGCTTCCACTCATCCCACCGCAGTTGGCTTTCTAATGGGCCAAATCTCTTTACTGCCCTCGTGTACTCTCTTCTGCATCGAATACATTTTTTCCGAAGTTCCGAAATATTTGTGCTCCACCAATAGACCGGTCGCCTGCTTTTGGTTGTCCTCTTTCGGTGCATTCCTACATCGCATACTTTGCATAAGAGACTGGAGAATCCGCTAGCAGTTTGCTCGATATTGTTCCCAATATCGGACAATGCCTGCCGAACTCGTTCGGTGTTTAGTTTTTTCACATGCCATCCGCTATGACTTGTAGCTGGTTGAGACAGTGTCTTGCTGCTATTTATGCTAAAAGTAATGTAGTTGTGGTCGCTCAACGTTTCTCGTTCACATACTTCCCAGTTTGTAATATCTCCTGCAACATTTACAGTTGCGATGGTTAAATCCAATATAGAGCCATAATCCTTCCTTTGAGATGTTGGTTTATCACCTTGATTTATGATTACAAGATCATTCGTGGCTACCCATTCCGTTACAATTACTCCTCGGTTATCTGTTACTTCCATCCCTCACTGTGCGGATTTTCCGTTGAAATCGCCTGTAATGATGGCTTTTTCATTATTTTGGGCAATGCGGGTACTAATGTCGTCCAACATCTTATCAGGATCTTCGATATCGTCATTTCCGGAGGAGTAGCAGCTGTGTATTGTAAAGTTAGGTGTCACTACATATGTAAAACTTGTTCCAAATCCCTAGTTTGTAATGACAATGTTCTGGTCCAGAATCGTTATCCCACTATCCAGGTTTTCGTCATAAACCCAATCCTTCCTCCCTAAAATGGCTGTTCCAGTTTCTTTGGCTGTTGCTAGCGCAAGGTCATGCGCCGGTCCGCTCCTATTTGTATTAATTTGCAGGACTGTGGTCATTGGTAAGCTGCTATTGTTGCTTGTCTGGAGCAACCCTTTTGCCTTGTTGGACCACCTTCCTAAAGCGAGGACATTTA
The DNA here is from genome assembly GCA_951848785.1 of Callosobruchus maculatus. Taxonomy (NCBI): domain Eukaryota; kingdom Metazoa; phylum Arthropoda; class Insecta; order Coleoptera; family Chrysomelidae; genus Callosobruchus; species Callosobruchus maculatus. The sequence continues at coordinate 1,175,939 of CATOUR010000057.1, forward strand.
ACAGAGTCCACCCTGTGTCCTTGTACTTTACAATTGGTACAGAAGGGTGGGTTTTGGCGTTCTTTTGCTTTATGCCCCTTCTGACCACAGTTGAAGCAGTGGTCAGAGAGGTCTGGCCCCTCACATTTACTGGCAGAATGTCCAATGTCCAAACATCTCAGGCATTTTGAGTTTGAAACTCGTTCTCTTATTCGGCAATATATCAGGCCAATTCTAATCTTCTCCATTTTTATTAAAGCTTCCGCCTCGGGCTTTCGTGCCGTCAGAGTAGCTGCATAATTGCCGTTCTTAATGGGTCTAAGTTACCTGATTGTCCGGCCCGATGGCTTTTTTCAATGCAGATAAAATGTCTTCGTGGGAGGTTGCTGCATCTATATCTGTAATATGCAGAATTCTTCTTCCTCCGTTCACAATAACCTCGGTATTGTCAAACTGTTCTTTAATTGCCTTGCTGAAACTGTCTGCCATAGATTTATTGTCAAGCCCAATGAGAAGGTATCCCTTAGCGGTCTTCCTTAGATTATTGGTCTTGATGCCGATTTTGTCAACATCCAGTTTGTCCTTAACTTCCTTCAGAAGATCCGCATAATTTCTTCCTCCTGCTTCAACAATTACACTGCTTCCCTGTGGCTTCCTTTCCTTACGATGGGAGGATTCGTGTTTAGCCACTTTTTGGCGTATCTTTGGAAGGAAGTACTCCACCTCAATTCCGCTGCCACACATAACAAACTCTGCAATTTTACGGACGTACGTTCTGTCCAGTCCGTCTGGTGTTACAAGCGAAATCCTATCTAACCGATTTTCTTTCATTTTGTTCCTCAATATGGTTAGCATATTGTTTATGCCTTGCAGATCTTTAACGCCTTCCACATCGATGGTATGGGGTAAAATGTATGTAATTCTACTTGTTTTTTCACCCTCGTTCCGGCTTGTTCTGGTTTCGCTGACTATAAATTCCAGAGTTCCTTCCGTACACCCCTCTTCCACCATTTCTCTAATCTCGGGACACTTCTCCATAGCCTCCTTGATTATTCCTTTCTCGCCTTTAGACTTTGGCTCTAGCATTAGAGCCATATCCTTCCTTTTCATTTTCACACCGTCAAATGGATTTCCTTCCGTTGTCTTTGTCGCCCTGTACGCTCCTTCCGTCCATGGTGTATCCAAGAGGGTTTTCGAGTCGTCAAAACAAGTTCCCTCGTTTCCCGTCTTTTGGATATTCGCAATTAAAATTTTCTCTTGCTCCTCTTCCTCCCTTTTTCTCTCCGATATCGGGATCATCTATGTTCCTACATAGGTGCCGTCATTTGTATCTGTTTGCGTGCCTACAGATATTGACTGGGCCCGGGGGCCTTTCAGGGCTTTCGGCGCACTCGGATACGTGTCCCACTCGTTAAACTTTCTGCTCATTCCAGAGATTTGTTGATCCATCGCATTAACAGATTTTTTAATCTCTGTTTTTGTATTGGGAATACTCTTGATTTGTGCTTGAGCCTCTTTTGCTAGTTGCTCTAGCCGCTCCAACATACTTTTGAGTTCCAGGACTCCCAGTTGCTGGTGTGCATCCTCCTTCTCATCTCTCCTTCTTTTAGAGCCTGTACTACTACCCACATACCCCACTGATCCCACTGATCCTCTTCTAGAGCCCGGAGGAGATCTGGTTAGCGAGCTCCGTCTTACGAACGGATCTATGACGTCGATCCACCCATAGCCAGTAGTTCCGTTTCCCGCATCCTCCTCCTAAAAACATTAACATCTAGTTGCGCTACTAACACTTAAGACCAACTTGCTACTTAGGTGTACCTAGGATGGCAGTGTTGCTTGGCACTTCTGTCTAAGGAGCAGTTAAGGGTAAAGATGGTGAAGATGAGCATTAGATTTTTCTGGCTTAAGGTACAATTAGCTTCACTTTTGTACCATCTTTAGTTCTGTGGTTTGTTGCTAATGCTTCCAACCTCCTTGTTATCGATATAATGAGTAGCTTGTCGAGACAATATTATGTGAAAAAATCTCATAAAAAATATTGACCATTCAATTCAAAATAACAAATAACATGTTTGACGATGATGACGAAATGGATAAATTAGATTTAATTCTGTACGCGGTGCCTGGACAAGTATTTGAGAGGGTGAATTATTTCAATAAGTTTGGCCTGATTGGGGATGAAATTGAACGTCTCTATGACAAGACAATGTGGTTAACTGTATACAAGTATACGGGCTATTGACGCAGATTTTTCTAAAGTAGATTTATTAACCACAAAAATGACACGTGAATAGCATTCTAATCTGAGACATAGGACATGATTCATCAATGTCTGCAATGTTGCCAAGCATTTGCAATACTTAGATACGCCTCAGTAACCATTGCCATGGTCCAAATTATCTTTCCCTTAGGTGCACATTAAAATAAGCATCCTCATAACTTTCGTATTCGTATGAAGAGGGACCGGTGCAACTAGCAATAAGACTTATGTTTCGAACTTTTTCATAACGTTGCTTATTTTACCCAGTATTGGCGGTCCTCTTCAAATCTTTCAAAAACTCTAAAAATTGTCCAAGTGAGTTTTTGGTTCGGTTTTTCAACCACTATAGTATAAGGGAAAATGTTCTAGTCAATCGAAAAAACTAACAGTACTGCCATACATACCATCAGTCAAACGACTCTATTACGTAATTCACGTGTACTGAGGTTTCGGAGCGTCTATAGAGCGCATTAATGCTGCGTTCAAATAGGACTTTAAGACTGCAACGTATCTATTTTATGTCCCTCGTAAAGGAGACTCTGGCTTGCTAACGACGCAGTTCCAACCGGAAGAACCGGATGTGCTGCCCCTTTGCCTCAGCATCGACGGCATTCTCAACGCTACCAAATGAAGAAAAAAAAGTCGATTTGTCCGCGCAAACAACAAATTGCAGCACATACAAAACACGTGCCAACTGGAATGGCTGTAGCTTTATTTCGCTTTTTAAGTGCTCTTTTACACTTTCAGTAGCTACAGCAGCGAATTGAGTCCTATATTAGACGGAAAATGGTGAAACGAGATTTATGGGTAAGAGGCGCCTGCAGTAAACCTCCTACGAGTTTTGAAGTACAAGTTAAAAAACAAATGCGTCCACGATAAGGCTCTTAAATATACAAGGTGCTCTATGACGGGTAGAAGATACTTCAGGAGAGGACTGTACAGTTCATTTATATCAAAATGTCATAAGTAGGGTCCTCCAACTTTCAACTGTTTCAGAGATATTTAATTTTTATTTATTTATTTTGCCTCTAACCAAAGATTACAGAATATATTTTATTCTGTAACCTTTGCTCTAACTGATGACTGATTGCAGTGTCCTTTTACTCACAATTATTTAGCTTAACGACAACAAACAACATAAATATGTTATTACAATTAATCATAACTTTGCCATACCTGATACATCAACTATATTTTACTGAAAACGATTCAGCAAACGAGTGTTCATTTTCTTCTATTTCAAGTATCCATATAATAAATAGTAGGTTCTTTAACTATAGAGACAAAATTTTACAGCGCTGTTTTTCAGTACTGAATACGCTTTACTTGGAGATATTTATTCTGTAGGTTCTTTCCAACAGCAGATTTTGTACCATCCATTGAACAGTCATGAAACTGTTCGGATCGTTTGTGGTGCGCGTGCGTTGATTTTGGATGGTTTCGTGACCGCACAAATAGGAAAATATGTTGGAACGGTTCCTTCTCTTATTTCACTGGACTCGTGTCAGTTCTGACAGCTATCAAAAAAAACTAACCTCGATTTCATTTCAAAAGCCACCGTCAAAAGCCAAGACGCCAAGAGCTTCATTAAAATTGATCGGGGCCTGAGTTTTCCGACGATGACTTGGTGTCGGTCTATCAACCACTACCGAAAAATGAGGATTATTTGGGTAATTTTGAAGATGAATAGTGGTTGCCACTCACAACCAGGTATGCCTGTAGCTCTATAAACAAAGTACCTTGGTTATGTTTTCCATAAAAATGACCGAATTTATCATTATATACAATGTATAACATTATTGTTTGAATCCATTTCCATTTTTGGCTTTGGTGAAGTTTCGGCCAACAAATGAGCCAGCCAAACAACAATTGGCTTTGGTGAAGTTTCGGCCAACAAATGAGCCAGCCAAACAACAAGCAACAGCAAACAACACTCAACACTCAACACTCAACACTCAAGACTCAAGGAAGCGCATAGAAATGACAAAATGAAATTGTGCGCCAAGCGGCTAATTTACTTTCTACTGCGCATGTCAGTCCTCACACTCCTTACTCTGGACCAAGTACCGATTTGACCGTACAGAAACCGTCCCATGAACGGCAACGAAATCTGTTGGAACGCTTTATGGACCGTTTCATGAACGGTCACAAAACGTGTTGGAACGCATTTCACGTTCTGCGCATGTCCGTGACGATACATTGTACGGTATTCAGGCCTGTTGGAAAGAACCTTGTATTTTTCTGAAATTTTCGCGTTAGACTTACGTGCATACATTCACAAAAGTTATCAGGCGCAAACTACAGGGAGCAGTTATTCGTCACTTCAAACTCTTATAACGCGGTCTTCAGACGACACTACAGTGCTATGAAAGTACCGTCTGATGACAAATTTTATTGCATTTTCACATTGTGTGTGTAGGATTTTTCTACATAATATCGGACGTTCGTAAGTTTACCAACCATGCGCCGAAGTCGCTGGAAATCAAATAATGAAAGAAAATTAAAATTAAAAAAAATACCTCTGAAACAACTGAAAATCGGACCCTACTTTGTATGATTTTTTCTTTGTTGGAAATGAGGTGTAAAGTCTTCTCCTAAAGTATATTTCAATCGTCGTAGAACATCTTATTCTCGGGAGAAAGAAGACTTTCTCCGCGGAATTAGTTGAATAAGCTGAATTTTTGCACAGTCCTTCATTTTGATGTTACACTAATGTACAAAAGAAATCTCACCTGCCTACCCTTGAGTGTCTTGAGAGATCGAAGGTCAAACGTCATGAAAACAGGTTCTCTACAAAATTGTTCATATAATTTTTTTTCATACGACCAGCCGTTTTTGAAATGTAGTGCGATAAAGCAGGAACGCGCATTCTTAATAGGCATATTATACAGCGGAGCTATAACTGTACATGCAATTTGTCTAATCTGTTTCACTCAAATTAAACCTTTCCTTATTAAATTTGTTAAAAAATTTTTTATTTGTAAACAATGTATAATAACTAATAACAAAAAATACGTTCTTTTCCACACAACCTTTGAAGTAGAATGCAAGGCGCCATTTTGTTTCTAACATGTATTGTATTTTACAACATCCTAAAAATACCGTGCAGGTCATTCAGCTCTCTTAACCCATGGAGGCTGCTTCATAAACAAAAAAAAAATTACAGAAATGTAACCGACATCTCAAATTAACGTAAGTACGTTTGTTAGTATTATTTTCCCTGTCTCAGTAAATTTAATTCATTTATATTCATTTTCAATAAACGAAAATAAAATCACTAAGTTTATGTTTAAAAGTTCTACATATACATATGTAGTTAGTTATATTCCTACTTTACACATATAACTTATAATTGTTATTATTATATTATTTAACTGCTTTTTTGTTGTTTTTTTTTGTTTTGTATTTTTATTCTTATTTTTATTATATACAGAACATTTCCTATTTCATTTATAGACACCTCCCAAGAAGCATTTATCCGACTTCGACCTAAATGTGGCCCTAAAGCGACGTCCAATCAAGTGCAAATAGAGGTCGTAACTTGTTGAGGCGACCAACGACGTCGCTATTATATCAAAATCGACGTTGCTTGATGTTAGTCGGTATATACGACGAACCGCCGACGTTAAAAGCCGCTACGTAGCTTTCTGCTAATTTGCCAATGTCGTATGCACGTTGGTTTATCCGACCTGAACTGACGCTTCGTTTCAGTGACCTAATTTTCGTTGCGGAATAATAAGGCACTACCAACGTCAGCCAAATCGACTACGAGGCGTGAATCCTATACCTTACCGTTTGCAAACATAACCTATAAATTGGTTAGCGGGTCGGCGACGTCGGGCAACCTAATGGTTATGAATCTTGTACATCTACGACTGTGAACATAACATACCAAAAGTGTTTTCGCTCTAGTGTTGATTTTATTTTAAGTGATATATTCAGACCACGCTTAACACCAGCAGGCATTAGCATTTAGATATATTCTCACTGTATGTAGAATTAAAACATATATAATAAACCAGTGCAAGGTTTGACATTTCCACCAAAAAAGCACCACAGGCAACGTCGGATTCAATCCCGTAATCAAGACGTCGCGTCGCCCGAAAGTTGTCACATTTGTCATACGGAGATAAAGGACGTTGGAATTTGGTACGTCCGTTGGCCGTCGTATCTCGTACTTTGGTCGCCTTTGATGACCAAATTTGGAGACCCGGTCCGAATTGGTTCATTTTTCGTTCATGTTACCTAAAACAGTATATTCTGCAATCTTTAACAGCTTTTCAGATGACGGCCATTGTAAAAACATTATAAATTTTCAAATTTTACCGGAATATAAAGAATTCTGAGTGAAGAAATTAGTAATATGTAATTAGAGAACAATAACGAAGCATATTTAAAACAAAAGCAATAATATATCAAAAACAAATTTTTGGTTTCACTTAACGCTAATTAATAATTTATAATGACGTTTTCTTTTGGAATATTGGTAGGGAGTCATTTTTTTCGGGGTATCTCATTCACATTTCTCAGTAAACTAGCTTCTGTTGACAAATTTATATTCATCTTTCGTGCTTCGGAGTGTGTACTTATGATTTTATAATGTCTGTCTTATAACATATAAGATAGAGCATCATCCATTTTGTTCAACGTAGAATATAAGGTAAAAGGAATTGACTATTGTTATGTATAACTTAAGTCAATAGGTGTAGGAAAACGAATCACAGAATAACGTCGGTATCTAGCAACTAAATTTAGGTGTAGAATATCCAACGTATGGACGACGTAGACAACTGGTAGACACATTCCCTATCAAGTCGTATCCCGACGTCGTAGCGACCTGAATCTGTATTCTCCATTTAGGTACAAATACAGGTCGCCATGACGTCGAAACGACGTCGGGTCCGACGTTAAGTCTGTCTAATGCGACGTATGTGCAACGTAATGACAACGTTGTAATGCTGCTTGGGCTGAAGATGGTTTAGATTAAAATAAACCGAAACGTAATGAAGAAAAATTATAGTTTTAATCAGTGACCGAAGCCCATGAAAAACAACCATAACTTATTTAAATATGTAAACAGAAAACATGTCGTATAACACAACTTGTATATGTATAGTCAAAAGTGAGTCAGGTGCTTGATATACTTTTGAGAGAAAGGGAGCAACTAGCAGGAGGGATTTTTATTCCCATGTATGCCTTACACTGTGTTCGCTGCATCTTTACATCACCTGTGAATATTTCTATAAGTAAGTATTTTTCTATAATCCATCTGACTGACGGAGGTGGGATTTATAATTATTAAATAAGGTAGTTGCTGTGATTGATACTAGGTACTTTTATGATTCTGTCACAAATTATCGCAGTTTGCAATTGGTAATTATATAATAATTATAATGTAAACATGAAAAATCTGACATTAATTTGCAAATAAATCGCTTTGTTCTGATATCCTGCTATGCTGTGATTTTGGTGCATGAATCACCATGAATTTCTAAAATATTTTTGACAAAAGTGTCATCAAGCTTTGACGTTTTGTTTCCAATATTGATAAAATAATATTGGATCATACTTATTAACATAGCCCTCAATACCCAATAGAAAGTTTTTGCTAAACAGCACCCAATAGAAAAGCTTTGTCAAAGTCTTTGTGCATGTTGATAAAATCGAGCCTAAATGTTACAGCTGAGCAAACCGCAGAGACAGAGCCTAGATACCGGTGTGCCGCGGCTGCTAGGAGGTCATGCTAGTTAAAGTTTGTTGACGCTGACCTTGGATAGCTAACATTCGCGAGGTCTATAGATACATCTGCTGGCAGTCCGCTACACGCCCTGGACATCCAGAGAACAACGTGTAATCGTAACGTTCGGTTGATATGCAGTAGTTTCGCAGGTACATCTACTAGGGTCGATGAACAACAACTACATGACGGCGAGTAGGTGGCGAAGGCCGTGTCACCGATCAGTTGAATTGATCTTCTCTGGAATGCATCAAGCACAGATAGGTAGGGGCAGCAGCTCTTCAGTTATGTGAGCAATACTTCAAACGGAGTATTAGCTGAGCTATATACAGCGTAAGAAGGTAAGACGCTAAAAACTGTACTTTGTCTCTGAACGATGTCCTACCTTTATTATATGACGAAACATGTTCGTGCGAGATCAAATTTTCTGTAATTTCGCTTAGTTGGCATCTAGAAGCTTGCACGGAGCCATATATTCCTTGAGATTATTGAAAGGAAAATTATAAAGTTTATTAGTACTCGTACATATGAGCTCTGCCGCTCTATAACTGTTGGTCGATATAATTTATTTCTGGTGATTGTCCTGGGCTAGCTGATAAAATTTTCTGCCTATCAAATACCGTCATGTTCAATAATTACGTGACCAATCAGAGACCTTTCTAGCCAGAGGAAGTTTTACGTCATATTATCTGATGAACTCTCTAGTAACAGTAACCGTATGGTGCCACGAGACGGTGTTGATGGGGCCGGGCATTATCTTGATGGAAAATGCGAATCAGTTGTCGAGTGAGAAGTAAGGAAAGAGGTAAAACCTGTATTAATGTAAGTCGAGCTTCAGCCGGATGAAACGAAACGATCACGAACCACCAAGTTGCCTAAGTTTGAGCTATTTTTGAATTTTTTTCTTTTTTCATTACCGCTGCGCTGCCACTGACACGATATCAAATAATCTATCCATCTTGGAGCCACGTTATCGCTTAGTGCCTTACAACAGATACACTGTCAATAAAAAGTCGTGTTTATTTTTCCAGCATTTATCGTACGAGTATTATATAGTATCTAATATAACAATGTGAGTACATTAATATAATGACTAAATATATCTTTACTTCCAACAGGTTATAAATTATCTTCCATTAGTCAGTTGATACAGGTCAATGTCTATTGCCTCTACGATGCCTACTACGATTACAAATTTTGGGTTTTACAACCCCTCACCCCCAACCACCCCAATTTCACGCCGATCAAAAAAAAAGTAGAAAATGATCAGGAAATCGTAAATCGTCTAAATTAATTACTCCGCCGCCAATTCACCGATTTTCAAATCTATACCAGCATTACCTACTAGGATCGCATAGTATACCGGTACAGAAATTTCATCAAAATCCATGCAGCGGTTACTGAGATTACTACGCTAGAAGGGCACGCACAGAGAACAGACAGACAGATAGCCAGACAGATCGCCGTACCGACAGACCGCCAGACCGACAGACCGACAGACCGACAGACCGACAGACCGACAGACCGACAGACCGACAGACCGACAGACCGACAGACCGACAGACCGACAGACCGACAGACCGACAGACCGACAGACCGACAGACCGACAGACCGACAGACCGACAGACCGACAGACCGACAGACCGACAGACCGACAGACCGACAGACCGACAGACCGACAGACCGACAGACCGACAGACCGACAGACCGACAGACCGACAGACCGACAGACCGACAGACCGACAGACCGACAGACCGACAGACCGACAGACCGACAGACCGACAGACCGACAGACCGACAGACCGACAGACCGACAGACCGACAGACCGACAGACCGACAGACCGACAGACCGACAGACCGACAGACCGACAGACCGACAGACCGACAGACCGACAGACCGACAGACCGACAGACCGACAGACCGACAGACCGACAGACCGACAGACCGACAGACCGACAGACCGACAGACCGACAGACCGACAGACCGACAGACCGACAGACCGACAGACCGACAGACCGACAGACCGACAGACCGACAGACCGACAGACCGACAGACCGACAGACCGACAGACCGACAGACCGACAGACCGACAGACCGACAGACCGACAGACCGACAGACCGACAGACCGACAGACCGACAGACCGACAGACCGACAGACCGACAGACCGACAGACCGACAGACCGACAGACCGACAGACCGACAGACCGACAGACCGACAGACCGACAGACCGACAGACCGACAGACCGACAGACCGACAGACCGACAGACCGACAGACCGACAGACCGACAGACCGACAGACCGACAGACCGACAGACCGACAGACCGACAGACCGACAGACCGACAGACCGACAGACCGACAGACCGACAGACCGACAGACCGACAGACCGACAGACCGACAGACCGACAGACCGACAGACCGACAGACCGACAGACCGACAGACCGACAGACCGACAGACCGACAGACCGACAGACCGACAGACCGACAGACCGACAGACCGACAGACCGACAGACCGACAGACCGACAGACCGACAGACCGACAGACCGACAGACCGGCAGACCGACAGACCGACAGACCGACAGACCGACAGACCGACAGACCGACAGACCGACAGACCGACAGACCGACAGACCGACAGACCGGCAGACCGACAGACATGAGTGACGTAGATTTTCGTTATATAGATATCATAAAACGCCCAAAAAGCATCACAATACTCCGCTCAACTATTGGTATGGAAAGTAACAGTGTCGGTATGTGTGCCTTTATAAAGGCTATATAAATTAAAAGCAATATGGGTCCAAGGATCAGCCACTGTGCCACCCACATGAATAGCATCAGTTTACTACCTAACTTGATCTAAATTGAATACGAATAGATAAAGATTCTTATTAGAAACACACAGGCCATCCCGTAACTTTTCGGCACAATATCAACGCAAACATTTCTATATATTTGTTATATTTCGGATGCATGTGACGTCGCCACTCAATTCTCGAAAAAAAAACATTTCAAACTACCTCGCGACGTTACTTTTATCCTATATTTCTTGCCGGATGTTCCTCGTCACAGTTCTGAGTTCGATACGTAGTGACAGCATGTCACTCCGAGTCCTTAGCCTGGCTCCACAAAAATATTTCTTTTCCATTTTATTCCTGTCACGCCCGCTTTTAAATTTTCTCTACCGAAATATCCAAAGTTCCGAGTCAGTGCCGGTGGTTCTCACAAGATTGAGAATGCTTTCGGAGATGTACTGAAAAAATATCTGGCAAAGGGGTAGCTCAGTATTGCTTGAGACCAACTCAGGTAGTAAATGATGGGGTCTAAGGTTAGTTGTAGTTGAGAAATTAAATTGTAAGAAGTTGGTTCAACAAAATTTTGATCAAATGTTATTTAGGAATGAATATGTAAATAAAAAAACTATCTTCCAAAAAAAAAGAGCTGGCGATAGGGAAAATGGCATTACATCCTGCAGGATACCGGTTGCTACCCGAATTATACTTCTTCAGCACTCTAGCTTTAAAAGGACCAAATTAAAGCGTCAATTGTAGTTTCAAACTGTCAGTTGCAATTTACAACTGACACCTTGAAACTTTTTTTTATGGTCGGCCTCCCGCAAAGGCTGAAAGCCTATTGCGCTGTAGAAGCGCTGCGAGAGGATAAGTATCGAGTAAGTATCGAGTTAGATTTGAAACGCTGTAGGTTGTAGCCGTCGGGAAACAAATTCCCCGACAGCTGATTCCACAGCGTCGAAGTTCTCCAAAAGAAGGAATGCTGGAGGAGACTAGTTCGGGGAGTAAGGACATCGACCTGGTAAGGATGAGCTCGCAGAGCTTCTCTAGTGTTCCTAGTTCGGACGGCCTGTGGCGTTATTATCTGAGAGAGCTCACTCGAACATCTTTCGTGATAGAATCTGTAAAACAGGGTTAGGTCAGCCACCTTCCTTCGATGTTCCAGGCTGTGGAGGTCCTTTGCGAGGTTAGGCGTATCGATTAGTCTAATCGTTCTTTTCTGGATAGTGTCCAGAAGCTTTAGAGAGTGCTTCGGAGCGCATCCTCATACATGGGAGCAGCGATGGTCGGATCTGTGCCTTGTAGAGCAGCAGCAGTTGCTCTGGTGTATACAACTTCCTACAGCGGAACAAAACTCTAAGCTTCTGGGATGCCGTTTCAGCAATACTGACGACGTGGTCGTGCCAGGACATATTATTGTTGATGTTGATTCCCAAAAGCTTGACGGAAGGTGATTCGACTATGGGGTGACCCTCCATTTCCACGGTTGGCAAGCCATCCTGAGACTTCTTTGTGAGTGTTGTTGCCTGAGTTTTTTTGTACGTTGAACTGTACTTTATTTGCTAATCCCCACTCGACAATTGTTTTGATATCTGATCTTGATCTGTGAGGCATGCTGCTGTCGCCGACGTACCGTCTCCTGGGATGATAGTGGCTTGCCTGGTTCCATGCACGACACTAATGTACTGTCATCTGCGGAGCTCTAGATTGGATTGGATCTAATTTCCAGCAGCTCGTTGATGTACAACAGAAACAGTGTAGGGGATATGTCAGATCCCTGAGGAATACCGGCGTTTATTGAAAATACGTCTGATGAGCAGCACTCGACTACAACAAAGAGAGATCGGTCGTTCAAAAAGCTATTCAGCCACTGGCGCAGGCCAGATGGTAGTCCATAAGCAAAACTGCAATTGACGCTTTATGAATGTAATTGGATCCTTTTGGTCGGTCCATTTGTACTTAGATTTTCTCCAACAAAATTTAAATGAGTTGCTATAAGACGCAGCACTGGTAGTCTGGTTTAGAATTGGCTTTGATTAACCTCAAAAACGTCCAGATCTTAAGCCTCTAGGTTACTCTATTTTCTGTTGTATTATATAACCTAGTTATATCAATGCAAATTTAGCTCTTAAAGCTATAAAGCAGATTATATAGATTAATTTATTGAGAATTAAATTAAATTATTTTTTTATCATACCCTATTGTACCCGATTATTTGGGACTTGAGGTGACAACTTCAGCTGGAAAACGCTTGTGAGGAAATATTATTGGAGGGATTGCTTGTTTGTAATTTCTTTCATCCAGGTAGCATTCAACTTTGTCAAATCATCTTCTACATCATTTCCGTTTGTGTTTGAGGAAGGTGCTGTACCGTACGTCCTTCTACTGGACCAAAGTCAAGGGTCTTTATCAACAAAAATTGATCACACTAACTTGGAAGTTTTACTTTTTTTGAGGAAGACCCTCTTTAGCATCTATTTCTCATGTTAGAAAGTTTCAGATCGGACAAGGTACAAGGTCCATGTGAAACTTTGCTAAACTTTTCACGAAGCCTAAACTGAAGTGATTACCTAGGAGTGTGTTGCCTTTAGAGACAATTTTGCCTTAGAGACACTTTTCTTCGACCCACCATTTGAAATTTTCTTAAGTTGCTTTAAAAGTGCGACTTGTCACTTCATTATAGTAATTTCGTTCTAAATTCTACACCCGATATCCCAGTAACAGGACATACAGTTATTGGCATTAGGGATTCATCAAGCTAAGTAGCTTGAGTTTTTGCTTAAATACTTGACTTGAATTGAAAGCTCAGGCATTTGAAAATTTGATATTTCACTTGACTTGATTTTCGATCTGAACTACTTGACTTGATATCAAGTAAAATCAAACTACTTGAATACTATTTATAATCTGTTCATTGGTTGCACTCGATCAGGTTTATTGTCAAGCTCCGTAGCCCAAGAATCTAGTCTATCGAACAGCATATTAATACAAAAATGATGGAAATACTCTTAGAAACATTAAGGTACTGGCAAATTCGTTCAATTAGCGACCATTCTGTGTCGGTTGGCTTTAAAGTTTTAAAGTCATCGGGTATCTGCTTGCTGTCGTATCCTCAGTGAATCCCCTATTCACGAATCACAGCGTTAAAATAGGGGATTCACTGAGGATACGACAGCAAGCAGACAACCGATGACTTTAAAACTTTAAAGCCAACCGACACAGAATGGTCGCTAATTGAACGAATTTGCCAGTACCTTAATGTTTCTAAGAGTATTTCCATCATTTTTGTATTAATATGCAGTTCGATAGACTAGATTCTTGGGCTACGGAGCTTGACAATAAACCTGATCGAGTGCAACCAATGAGCAGATTATAAATAGTATTCAAACGGCAATGGACAGTACTGAAGATATTTTAGAATGTTAAAAAAGACACGAATGTATTTTCCAAACCTTGCCCCAATGGCCAAAGGCTTTTTGGCAACGCCAGCTTCTTCAGCTCCAGCTGAAAGGCAGTTTTCTAGAGCTATCTTAACTCTTACCAAAACAAGAAATCGATTAGGAGATAACTCCGTTAGAAGTCTTATGTGTCTCAAATCATGGATGGCAAATGAGGATGTTAATTTTTTTTACTTCTGTGTTATCGGCGTCGATTGCTCTGGTCATTAGCCTCGTGTTCTGTGTAGACTTTGTTACTGTTCCCCGGCGCCACTATAGGAACAGCACTGTTAATTAGAAGCCAACAGTGAAGGCTCAGGTGAGAATTCTTCGCTGAGCTTTTTTTATGGATATTTATTTTTGATTGAAGAAACCAGAAATAAATTTCCGCCTCTAACGAGAATCGAACCCGAGACCCTTCCGGTCACGAGCCCTCGACACTAACCACTGAGCCAACCCACCCTCATTTGGGTTTGTTGTGTTTCTATGTATTATTGTCAGAATTCAGAATATTTCGTATTTTTATTCCATATTATTACATTCAGTATTTAACTAAGTTTGTTGGAGTTTTCGTTTTTGGATGTTTTTTTAATAAAAGATTACATCTTTATATACATAGATTTTTGTTGTTATTGCGTTTTGGCAGTTAATCAGATTAATATTAAAAAGGAATTATTTTTTTCAAGAAAAATCAAGTAGTTTAGCTTGAAAAACATGATTTTCAAGTTGCTTGATGTGTAACTAATTAACTTGAGCTGAATTTCGAAAACAAATACTTGACTTGATCTTTACTTGAGATCAAGTCAAGTCAAGTCAAGTAGCTTGAAAATCAAGTCAAGTCGTGAATCCCTAATTGGCATGCACTTTTGATAACAAATGGTGCGGTACCAATTGCTGTTTATAATTTACGTAGGATTTTTTAAGTTCTTTTATAATGATTACGTTCATTTAACCGGAATACGTCAAAATTAAAGCTTTTTCAACTCATTAAAAAAACAGAGTTATGGCACAGCCTACGTAAGCTTATAGCCGCGACACTTCGCGTTTTTCGAGGGGTAAGCATTTCGTCAAACTCAACCAAGATTAACCAAGCAAGCTCAGTCAATGCCCAGCGGTCGTTCGAGCATAATCGATATTGCCAGGGGCGTACTTGCGTAATGCAGTGATTTAAATAGTTGTTGTTGTTTTTGTAATTTTGTTGTTATTCGGTTGTCATCTTATCGTTGTTTTATTATTTCTTCAGTGAGTTCAATATGCAAAAGATGTAAACGATATCACTGAATCCACATTATATACTCATTTACGAGCTTACCATCGTAGTGAAACTCATTTGTTTGGAGCATTAAACGTGCCTTATATTAGTTTTGTTTATTTCATAAGTTCCATGGAAGCAATATTCCAGGAACACTTTAAAGAACTATCTATTCGAGATGGTATTTTGTATTATTTTTGTATTATTTATTTTGTAATGCTATACAAAATAGCACCACCAATTTAATAGAAATATTCAAAACAATACCGCACAACCCGCCTTGTTCCGCATTTCCAATTTTATACCTAATGGCTGTATGCCCGAATAAGAATTTATTATACTCTAAACGATGTGAACAAAAATTTGAGGCAAAAAAACAACGTCAGGAAAACCATTATTTGGAAAAATTGCTGATTGTAATTCTTCATTTTGTCTCATAGACCGAATGTACAATATAATTTCAGACATGTAATCTATGTAATTGAATGTATGTTGTCTTTTTTTCTTGTATTTCTTCAATTTCTTTAATATGTATTAAATGTTCAGATACTGCTTTAAAAAATAGTGTTCTCGTATTATTTATTTTTATAGCAGGACAAAGTACACATACCGCAAATCCAAATAAATGTGCATATCAGCAACAAAAATAAGGTAATTTTTCATTTTCAGTCCCCATTTTTCAATATATTTTAATTTCTTAGTAGCGGTAGTACAGCCATTTTTGGTGTTTGAATCACCACTGTGTGGGAAGAATTGTGGAATTTTGCCAATTTGTGACAAATACGGCAATGCTCATGCAAAAATGTTAGGCAGTTGTCAGTCAAAAATTGAATGAAGGGCTGCGAAAATAGATTTAACCTTTTTCTACCATCTGCATAAAATATCGTTCTAATATCTTAGAATTCGAGGTTTTAAGACAAAAAATTAGAAACCTATTTTCAGCGCATTTAATACACAGTAGCATTCCACCTCAATCTATAGAATTAATTATATACTTGTTACGAAGATTCATCGCGTTTCAATTTTTAAGTTTCAATTTATTATTGTTGAACAAGCGCCATGAATCAGACTAACAAAAGGTCAAATGCGGCTCTGTGTCTTGCAATCCTCAAACAAGCGAGTGCTGCGTCGACTAAACGCAAGAACGGAACAGCGGTGTATTTGGTTTTCAATAAATGCTGTTATGTTTTCGTCGTCCGTAGGGACTAACGTCCCGATAATTCATGCCGGCCACAACATCTGACCCCCTACAGATCAAAGGGACCGTGGTAGAGTGTCGCGGCTATATTTTTAAGTCGGCTGTGGTTATGGCTCCCCAGTGACAGCCACAAAAATAGGGTAACCAATAAGTACCAAAATATATAATCACTTCACAACTGGAATTAAATCAGAAGTTATAGAAATATTTCAGGATGCACTGACACGCCATTCTTACTGTTTCACAATCAGACTTTAGGAAATGTGCCAACTATTATCAGAGTGCCAACAGCTGTACCACTTACCCTGTTTATTTTAATCTAGGAATCTCAACAATTTGTGAAATATGTCACACTATGTTGACCTAAAACCAGTTCCTTCCTTATCTTCGACTTGGCGACACGCGTGATTAGCTAGGCGCCGATTTTTCGAACCAATGACCGTCACCCTTCAGTTTTTCTGATAGCTATCGCTGAACTTCCTCATCGGTCGTTATCAGCACCAAAGAAAAACGCGACAGCAAGAACCGCTTCATAAACTTTTTGCTCGCGCTTTCCTTTTTTGTATCTCAACAAATGAGATAACTCCTGATTGATGTTGGATGTTTAAAACGAACTACCATGAGAGAAGTTACAGTTGGGGTAGAACGAAGGTCGCTCACTTTTGTTTGGTCGGAATCTTTTTTCTGTTACGTTTTTTACGTTCCTCAAGTCGATTACAAGCAATACATGTGCATAATTTGTTCAGTTTTGGAATGCGGATTAGGTGCATTTTACTTCGTGATAAGTGTACATTGCAATTCTCATATGGCTATAGTTTTTTTAAGCAGCCAGGATAGCTTTTTCTTCCAATTCCTCTTCTCTTTCGTTCGATATTTCATCGAAGGATGAGGCGCAGGGAGTGAAGGCGTTCCCCACTCATGATATGTCTTAGGTAAACTATTTTGATCTTCTTTATAACCTAAAAAAGTTTTCGTCTAGAGAACGTTCTCAATTCACACATGATCGACCCAGCAAACCCATTCCTCTCAGAATCCACATTTCGAACGCTTCGACCTTATTTATAACTGCAGCCTTCAGCGTCCATGCATGCCCCGTACAATAGAGTAGACTAGACGTAACGTTTCCACAAAAGATGCAAACGAACTAGACTAAACGAAACAAGATTTTAAAAATGCCCTACAAAATAAATTAGCTCTAACCAGAAATAACAGCGGTAACAAGAATGCTCCTTTTTCACAGCCTACTTGGCAAATTTCCAAAATCAGTAAAAAATTTAAATGAAAGGAAATATACCAGCCATTGTTGCAGCCAGTAGAATATCTTCAGAATAAATTTTAACATCTAATATCATAAAAAAGTGGTCATTCCAATAAGTCAAAGGTAACGACACCTCTGAGTGGAGTCCTTCAAGTCCTTAATTACTTATTAGCAAAATCGCAGAAAACAGAAACTCAGGTACAGTCTGTTTAAATAATAAAACATAATTTACTTGGCAGAAAAATACATGAAATCAGCACCTTTGCAATATCGAATGATTAAAAATTCTAATACCTATTTTAGCAGATGCGCAGAATGCTCCAATTACACCTGTTGCTTTTAACTTGCCGGAAATCAAAATTACTACCTTTTTATACCATTAAATCATCAACAATACAATACCTGGTAGTATTCCTTTCATTTCAAAATTTTTAGTCGTTTTATAGATCTCAATAGCTGTTAGTCTGTGAAACAAAGCTTCTGTCATTTTCCAGCTTCTCACTGGCATTAGATGTTTCACAGCTGTTGTCTCCGGTTAGCGCTGATTGTTGCGCTGTTGCGCTGTTGTAAAGAATTTTTATAACCTTGCCTCATTACTCAAGTTTGTTTGCATCTTTTTGCTAGGTTAGTTGGTTTCTTCTATCTGAACGGGCTTTTGGTTTATTTTTCTTATTTTGCTATGTTGCTTATATGTAGGAAGATTGAAAAGCGCCGATTTGACTGAAAATTTGAAATAAAATGAAAACTGAAAAAGATTGATATTAGAAAGGCAATATAGTTTTACATTTGATCCTATAAAAAAATCAAGCTACTTGTGATTGAAGTTTCCTTAATTAACCTATTGAAGTACAAAAAGAATTGAAATTTGAACAAAAGACCTAAGATGACGCGCTTCATGCTTAGTCGCGCCGCATAGTCAAAACCTTCTAAGTTTTATAATCGTTTTTTTCTGATATCTACTTGTACCATAAAATCTATATATCATACAAAAAGTCACACTAGAATTCACAATAGAATTCACCAAGGAATCCAAATTATGCAATAATATAATACCGTTTGATTTGGAAAATGTAAATTTGATAACTGTATAAACATCAAAATTTATGTGAAAATATTTTAACGTTATAGCCCTCAGGGCTCACTACCATGACCAAGTGACAAACATTTGGATTATGATAGCAGGTGACAGAAAAGATCTGCCGTCTGCGTACTGGTGGATTGACGGATATATAGAGCAACCCTCGTATATTTGGAATATGTTTCATTAAGGGTCTAGGGTATAGCGCGCGAAATTGAGAATTCAAGAAAAGACGTATTCCCGTGTTAGCGAGGAGGCGTGGCCGCGTGTTCCCTTTCGCCAGTGTGTGTATCTAAGATGAGGCGAGATAAGTCCAAAAATCCAAAGGTAAGGTCAAAAGGTCCAAAGATAAGGTCCAAAGGTCACCATAAAAATGAATTTCGCATTTCCAAGCTCCTGACGTTACCTTTAAACTTACAGTAATGACTCAAAGAGCAAATTGAAGAAGAAAGCTTGAGCGTGTGCAACTATTTAGCCTTTTTTTTGATATCGTGTTTGGTTGTTAAATTACAGGCATTTATAGAATGTATGATTTTGCATTGCGAGTTTTTTTGCACATTAAAAAACTTTTTTGAGAAAATCGAAAATATTTGTCATTCATTAAGGTCTTAACTATCGCCTTCTGAAATATTATATATGTAGTTTGAAAATAGAGTGAGTTATGCGAGAAATTGTGAGTCCGTGTTTTACATGCCAAATACGTATGTATAAATGTGTGTATCCAGGCCCCTTAAGGCCACAATATACTTAGATGCCAGATGAAAGGCGACTTCTTTTTGCTGGGTAGCTGGCAGGAGCCAGCAGTTTCTGTTGAAAATTAGTCATGTAGCACTCATGTTGATTTTCACATCAAACAAGCTCATTGACTATTATTGTACATGGTATCATCATTACTAAAAGCGTGGTATACAAATCAAGAAAATGTTGGCCTCATTAACTTTCCGTCCAGGCCTGCACTCTCCAGCTGGTACACCCTTAGCTTTCCGATTAAGTATGGACACTGCCGGTAACGTCGAAGCGTGTTGGTGTACAATTTCTGGACAATTAGTACCCTTGTGCCACCACCAACTAGCCATAACTTGCTTTCATGCAAATATCCCTCCAAATTTTATGTTGTTACCGGCATTTTCGGGTCGGTGCGGCCATCGATCGAATTTTAATCAGGCGTAAGTGCCCACCTAAATTTCCTAACGGTGCATTTGGCGTTTATGGAAAATTGAAAATCAGTTTTCGGTCTTTCATGTTGAGTTCAGTTTATGTAACTTCACACATACTTGGTTTCCATTGACGATGTATTGACAGGTTTGTTTATACTCCAGAGAAATAAGATTTTCTCCGCGCAATGAGGACGAACGAGCTAAATGGGTTTGTCAGTTGGACAGGCTTTTAGAATTATTAGAGCAATATAGTGAAATCTATAGTCATAAATAATAAGCTTAAGTGTAACGTACCGTTGACTTTTGGCAGGAATAATCAGATGGATGATACGAGATTAAGAAATAATATATACAGTGTCCCTGAATTTCCTTGACAGCTGATATATATTTTCGTTCAAACGAAAACTGAGCGAAATCATTGAAAGTACTACAGGGTCTATCAAACTATGTCTTCGAAACATTTCTTTATACCTCAACCCTTAAAAGTCATCTCCAACTTTGTTTCCTCAAATAGCACCTAATAGTTCTTCCTACACAAAATAAGTGCTTATTTTATTTATTATGTAGTACCTTTGATTTTTATGCAAACACATTTTTTTTCATATAAGCATACGATAAATAAAATAAAAAAATGGAGTCAAGTTGATTGACTCAGTACTTCCCACACATAATGATGATACCGTTTTATTATTTTCCCATTGCATGAAGCTATAGTTTGAAATCCCTTGCAACCAAATCATCGCCCAGCCGCCCGCAAAAAACAACCAACACAAAAACCTCTCGTAAATAGTTTCTTGCGTCTCCCTCCTTAGAAGCTAAGACGCCACAGTTTTTTTTCTGCGTGCTTCAACTAAACGATGCGAAATGATCAGGAGCCTCCAAACCATCTAGAAACAAAGTTTGAGCTGTGTTTTTATATTTTTAGTTTTTTATTATTGCTGCGCCGCCACTGACGATTTTTCAAAGACAGACGCGTTTTCCATTCTCGCCAAGGCTCTAAATTTGGTGTCAAAATTTCATTAAAATCAATTCAATAATTTTCGCTTTACGCAAAATACATAGAACCAAATAAAGCAAAACTCGTATGTATACATCACAAAATTGGTTTCTGTAATAGGCAAGCCAATATTCAGATGGACCTAAAAAAGTGTAATATGCCGCTACGTATTTTTTTCAACAGGTTAATGCACAAACTATTATGAATACAACAAATTTTTTCAGTTTTACAACCCCCCAACCGCCCCAATTTCACCCTCACCCAAAAAAGTATAAAATGATCAGGAACCCCTAAAACGCCTAAAAACAAAGTTTGAGATGTTTTTATATTTTTAGTTTTTTTATTATTGCTGCGCCGCCACTGAAATGATTTTTTCCAAAACATACGCGTTTTCTATCCTCGCCGTGGTAGTAATACTGTGTCAAAATTTCATTAAAATCAATTCAATAATTTTTGCGATACGCAATAGAATAATATATCGATCTAAAACAACACTCGTATGTATACACCACAAATTCTAAGTCCCTTGGTTTCTGTAATCGGCAAGGCAATGTTCGGATGGACCTAAAAAAGTGTATTATGCTGCTAGGACTTTCTCTCTCAGGTCAGTAGACAGCCCATTATGAGTACAACAAATTTTTCACCCAAAAAAAAGTAGAAAATGATCAGGAACCCCTAAAACACCTAAAAACGAAGTTTGAGGCATATTTGAAATTTTTCGTTTTTTGCTAATTACTCCGCCGCCCATGCACCGATTTTCAAAATTGCAGCAACATTACCTACTACGACCCTACACCATATCACCACCGAAATTTCATCAAAATCTATGTAGCGGCTACTGAGATTAGGAGGCTAGAAAAACGCCAACAGACAGACAGACCGACAGACCGACAGACCGACAGACCGACAGACAGACAGACAGACCGACAGACAGACCGACACAGACCGACGGAAATGAGTGACGTGGATTTTCGTGATGTAGGCATCATAAAACGCCCAAAAAGTGTATTATCTCAAAATCGAAAATTTTCGCGATCACAATACTCCCCTCACCTATCGGTGTGGGAAGTAAAATGAGGATTTGTTTGAGGCGTAATATTTTCGTAAGAAAAACAGATAAAAAAACTAAGTGGGTGTTTCAAGGGTACCGAATGACTCATGCTTTCGAAACATTTTCTTTCAACCCCTAAAATTTATCCCCTACTTTTTTTCTAAACAGCACCCCATAGCTTTTTCTACATTAATGAGGTCATTATTTTATTTAACTTCTTGTAGTGTCTTTGACTCCATACATAAACCATTTTTTTCATAAAGCCATTAATATAAGAAATAAAATGAGCTTTTTTTGTTTGAGGCGTTATATTTTCGTAATAAAAATGCATAAAAAAGACATTTATTTTTGAAAGCATGTATTGTGGGTCATTCGGTACCCTTAAAAACCCAATCAGTTTTATTTTGGTCCGTTTTCTTTTGTGTAAAGCAAATTCTTCTATTTATGTCACGTTTGTGATTTTACGAAAAAAAAAATAAGTCTGCGTATAAAATTAAAGGTACTGCAAGATTTTAAATAATTTGTGTAGAAAAAATGTAGTGCTATTTGAAGAACAAAAGTT
This sequence comes from Callosobruchus maculatus, assembly GCA_951848785.1. Classification (NCBI taxonomy): domain Eukaryota; kingdom Metazoa; phylum Arthropoda; class Insecta; order Coleoptera; family Chrysomelidae; genus Callosobruchus; species Callosobruchus maculatus. Next base: position 1,198,713 of record CATOUR010000057.1, read on the forward strand.
GAGGGTGGGTTTGAGTTTTAAGACCGTGGTATGACAGACCGTATAGTACTATCAAAAATTCCAATCAGTTTTCATTAGAACTTTTTTTGTTACAAGAATATATACCAGGCAAATGTACGAACTCAGTAATCCTTTAAGCCAAGCTATAACCAAATACATAATTATAATCTTTTACCGGAGAGTACAAAAAATGTATCTAATTGTAATACCTTCCTGCCAAAACTCAAAAAATACCTCAAATTCTGACACACTAGCTGGCCTGCCATTGTATTTCTTATTATTGTACAGGGTATCCCTGAATTTACCTGACACGTGATATTTTTGTAACAAAAATAAGATCAAATGAAAAGTGAGTGGAATTTTTGAGAGTACTATAGGGGCTATCATAGCATGCTTTCAAAACATTTTTTTGATATTCTTGTAATAAAAATAAAATCAAATTAAAACTGAGTGGAATTTTTTGAAGTGCTATCATACTATGTGCGAGCAGACAGAAAGAATTCTGCCGGTGCGCCATCTAGTACCCGAAGGTAACGGCAAACCAAGGAAATCTCTGCTTAACAGCAGTAGACTTCTTGGTGGGACACCAAGGTGCGTCCGCTTGGCCACTAGAGAGCGCGGGTTCTATACGCCGCTGCGTATGAAAGCCGATATACGAGGGCTGCTCTATACCTCCGTCAATCCACCAGTACGCAGACAGCTGTTTCACGCTTATTAGCGATCATCAGTGCGCCATAGGTCGATTGACGGAAACAGAGAGCATCAATTTTTCCATGTTTAATAAACATGCGAAACATGTGCGAGCAGACAGAAAGAATTCTGCCGGTATAGAGCAGCCCTCGTATATCGGCTTTCATACGCAGCGGCGTATACAACCCGCGCTCTCTAGTGGCCAAGCGAATGCACCTTGGCGTCCCACCAAGTTAAGCAGAGACTTCCTTGGTTTGCCGTTACCTTCGGGTACTAGATGGCGCACCGGCAGAATTCTTTCTGTCTGCTCGCACATGTTTCACATGTTTATTAAACATGGAAAAATTGATGCTCTCTATTTCCGTCAATCGACCTATGGCGCACTGATGATCGCTAATAAGCGTGAAACAGCTGTCTGTGTACTGGTGGATTGACGGAGGTATAGAGCAGCCCTCGTCTATCATACTATGCTTTCAAAACATTTTATTGTACTTCAAACTTTAAAATTTTCGTCAACTTCCTTTTACTTCCCACACCTAAATGTGAGGGGAGTATTGTGATCGCGAAAATTTTCGATTTTGAGATAATTTACTTTTTGGGCGTTTTATGTTGTCTACATAACGAAAATCCACGTCACTCATTTCCGTCAGTCTGTCTGTTGGTCTGTCTGTCGGTCTGTCTGTCTGTCTGTCTGTCGCTTTTTTCTACCCTAGTAATCTCAGCAACCGCTGCATGGATTTTGATAAAATTTGGGCAGCGATATGCTGTAGGGTAGTAGTAGATAATGTTGCTACAATTTTTAAAATCGGTGCATGGGCGGCGGAGTAATTAGCAAAAAACGAAAAATTTCAAATATGCCTCAAACTTTGTTTTTACGCGTTTTAGGCGGTCCTGATCATTTTCTACTTCTTTTTGGGTGGGGTTGAAATTGGGGTGGTTGGGGGGTGGGGGGTCGTGAAGTTGAAAAATTTGTTATAATCATAATAGGCTATCCACTGACATGAGAGGAAGTCCTAGCGGTATAACACACATACGAGTATTGCTTTAGATCGTTAAGTATTTAATAATGTGGAAATTGCTGAATTGGCGTTAATGACATTCCGGCACAGTATCACTACTTTAGCAAGGATTGATATTAAAAAAACTAAAAATATGAAAACAGCTCAAACTTCGTTTATAGGCGTTTTAGGGGTTCCTGATCATTTTCTATGATGATGATTAAGGGGTGGGGGGTTGTAAAACTGAATTTTTTTTATATTCATATTAGGCTGCCCCTTGACCTGTTAAAGAAAGACCTAGCGGCATAATTCACGTTTTAGGTCCATCCGAACATTGCCTTGCCGATTACAGAAACCAAGGGACTTGCTTTTTGATGCATACAAAATACATAAGGATATTACTTTGGATCGTTCTGTATTGTGTACGTGGAAACCTTTGAATTGGCTTTAATGACATTTTGACACAGATTTATTACCGCGACAAGTATGGAAAGCAAGTGTGGTTTTTAGAAATCGTCTCAGTGGCGGCGCGGTAATAATAAAAAAACTAAAAATATAAAAAACACCTCAAACTTCTTTTTAGGCATTTTAGGGGTTCCTGTTCATTTTAAATGTTTTTTTGGTTGGGTTGAAATTGGGGTGGTTCGGGGGTGGGGGTTTGTAAAACAAAAAAAAATTGTTGTATTCATGATGGATTGTCCATTGACCTGTGAAAGAAGCACCTAGTGGAATAAAACACTTTTCTGCGGTCGGGCGAGCGATGATTTGGTTGCAGGGGCATCTATAGACTATAGTTTCATGCTGTGGGCAAATAATAAAACTGGTATCATCGGAATGTGTGGGAAGTACTGAGTCAATCAACTTCATTCTTTTCAAATAGCACCCAATAGTTCTTCCTACACAAATCAAGTCCTAATTTTATTTACAATCTTGTAGTATATTTGATTTCATACAAAAACCTATTTTTTCGTAAAGTCGTAAGCATAAAGTAAGGATTTGTTTGAGGCGTGATATTTTAGTAAGAAAAACAGATGAAAAAGAAAACTAGGTGGGCCCTTCAAGGGTACTGATTATCCTGTCATACCAAGCTTTCGAATTTTTTTTACTTGAACCCCTATAACTCACCCTCCAAATAGCCTACATTGTTGAGGTCATTGATTTAATTGCTGGAATCTTGTAGTGTCTTTGACTTCATATACAAACCAATTTTGTTCGTAAAGTCATTGACGTAAGATTTATAGAATGGCGCTTCTTTGAGTAATATTTTCGTAATAGAAAAGGATAAAAAATACATTTGTTTTCAGAAGTATGTATTATAGGTCATTCATTACCCTTAAAAACACACATAGTTTTATTTTTATCCATTTTTGCGTCAAGCAAATTCTTATTTTATTTATGTTATGCTTATGAATTTACGGAAAAAATATTGTTTTAATACTGGCGACAAGCTCACACGCCTTTTAGAAGCAGACTCTCACTTGAGCATGTAAAAATGCTGGTCCATATATACAGGGTGTCCCAGAAGTCAACGTCAAGCCGCTACGGGGTGACAGGATTAGTTGTAACTATCATGAGAAAAATCAGAAAAAAAATCTATCCCATACAATTTGAAAATTATGGGCATTTAAAAAAAACCTAGAAATTTTCTCAAATTATAACAATTTTTCGGTTATTGTGGTTAACTTTTATTATTTTTGTTCATTTAAACTTTGGAACCGTAACCCTGAATAACATTTCTAGAAGCACAGTCAAAAATAATGACACAATTGCCGCAAGTTTCCTGGAATGAAGACTATTTATTAAACTATGAATTTAAAATTTTCAAAGTTTTCCGACTTTATAAGACCCTCCTTTAAAAAAAATGTACTAAAGTACCTTGGCAAGTGCCATTAGAAGTTGGCGCATTAAACCAGGATTGTAAAATGGTACAATACTTGTTAGTTTCATACTAAAAAAAAACGAGTAAAAAAAGGAAAACCTCAAGTAACCCGATTTTTGCTAACCTATTTCACTCAGGTTAGATGTTCTTTATTCGCAAAAGCTTCTGGTAGGTTCTTAATTTTACGGCAAAATGATAAGAGAGGTGGATAGTGGACATGTGTGCCATGAGTGAGCAAGACAGATAGTGACGCCACTTTCAGCAAAGTCAACAAAAATAAGTAAAATTAATAAAATAATGAAAAATCTTGACCTAGCTTAGTTTAGGTTTAGGTTTTTATTACAATAAAAGTTCAAATTGTGTACCATCAGCCTCAATACACGTCCTACATTTACTTAAAAAAGATCTGCTTATTAGCCAGGCACGTTTAATGCGAGAAGACGGATCCCAGTATCGCTTTAAAGTAAGCCTGTGGACCGAAATTTTAAACGGCAAAATTGTTGGGCCTTTTGAGCTGCCTGAGAATTTGAATGGCACGAATTATCAACATTTTTTACGATAAAATTTACCAACTTTGTTAGAGGACGTACCACTAAAGCGGCCTACAGGCGTTGATGTATGCTGCGATTCCTCAATCGACTCAAGGTTTCATGAAACTTGCATCAGTTGCATAAATTCCTACTCAAATCAAAACCTGTTGCGATGCCTGAATCGACTTGATATTTCATGCACGTTTTATGCAACGCAAAATTAGTAGGGTGGGCTTATTTCTTTACATCGACGCAATACTATACACGTTGAAACCTGCATCCCTGCATCAGCGTCACCGGCTCGGCGACATGGCTTACCGTCCATAATAGGATTCCAGAATCTGCATCGCTGCAGTGATTCTGTACCACACACGCTGCTACTTGCGTTATGAAAAAATATCCGGAAGGTGGATGTGGACGTTCAGGACCTATCTAGTGGCCAGCCCGTTCCCCAGATTTAAATCGCCTGGAATTTTGTTATTGGGCTGTTCTCAAAGAAAAAGTTTAATCAAAGCCCATTGAGAGCGTAGCCGAGAAGCGTAAACGAATTTCTCAAGCTGCTGAGGACATCAACTCACGAGGGTATGCCTGGCTAATAAGTAGATCTTTTTTAAGAAGATGTAGGGCGTGTATTGAGGCCGATGGTAAACAATTTGAACACTTATTGCCTGACTTTTATTCCAATAAACCTAGACTAAACTAGGTCAAAATTTTTCATTATTTTATTAATTTTATTTATTTTTGTTGACTTTGCTAAAAGTGGCATCACTATCTGTCTCGCTCACTCATAGCAAATATGTTCATTATCCATATCTCTCATCATTTTGCCATAAAATTAAGAATCTACCAAAAGCTTGTGCGAATAAAGGACATCATATCAGAGTGAAATGGGTTAGCAAAAATCGGGTTACTTGAGGTTTTTAGTTTTTTACTCGTTTTTTTTTAGTATGAAACTAACAAGTATTGTACCATTTTACAATCCTGGTTAAATACGCCAACTTTTAATGGTACTTGCCAAGGTACTTTAGTACATTTTTTTTAAAGGAGGGTCTTTCATAGTTGGCAAACTTTGAAAAGCTTAAAATCATAGTTTATTAAATAGTCTTCATTCTAGAAAACTTGGGGCAATTGTGTCATTATTTTTGACTGTGCTTCTAGAAATGTTATTTAGGGTTACGGTTCCAAAGTTTAAATGAACAAAAATAATAAAAGTTAACCACAATAACCGAAAAATTGTTATAATTTGAGAACATTTCTAGGTTTTATTTAAATGCCCATAATTTTCAAACTGCATGGGATATATTTTTTTTCTGATTTTTCTCATGATAGTTACAACCAATCCTGTCACCGCGTAGCGGCTTAACGTTGACTTCTGGGACACCCTGTATGTTTCCTTCAAGGTGATAATAATGAGGGGAATTCTAGAGCTGATTCAGCGTTCAATCCTAGTGAGGTAGAAGAAGAAGAAGAGAGAGACTCATAATAGCTATTTCACCATGTAAGAATAAAATCTTATAGTCTCACTAAACATTTATTTCATTGCTTCCTTAAAACATGTTCAACCCAAAGAACTGTAGCTATAGCCTTTGCACTGAATTAGTTGTCGATACTTGTAACATCACCTATAAAGTCGATGTCGGCACCACAGTTGACGCATGGACAACTGAATAGTCGACAAGGCATCTTCGACGTCGCTCAACCCTGGCCTTCCCTCCACCATGAGGTTTTAAATCTGAACCTGGCCATGAGCCAGAGAACAAGTGGTGTGGACTGTGGAGTACCTGGAGTCACCGTAGGTTGCTGTTTGGGATTGGACGTCCAGAAAAATGGATAGCGCATCCTGGGGCACGCTCCACCTCTGTGCCCCTGCCGGTGTGACAAGCTCCTACTGCTGGTGGCATTGGTTAGAACACCTGCTTATATAACACCTAGCTAAAAACTGGTAGCACTCTTTTCATTTTTGGTTGGTCTTTTAAATTATTTCAGCGTTTACTTCTTTTTAAAAAATAGTCGCACATTTTTTATAAAAGTACTGATACCTAGTAAGCAGTTTTTATATCAAATTTTGCAACACACATACAGTAGTAATATTTAGTAAGCAGTTTTTATAACATATTTGGTATACATAAGTCACGTAGGGGCACCCCTTTTCATATTCTACTCTCTACAGTTTTTAATTCTTTCATTTCAAATCTTTCTCATATACAGGGTGTCCCAGAAATAACACGCCAGAGTGACATGGAAGGTAGATTGGCTTTAGATCAATCAGATAACATCGACATGATCTTAGTAAAAGTTTTATAGTTTTCGAGATATTGCCACTTTTAAGGTTTTTCAAAAAATTCCTACCTTTGCTCCTTTTGTTGCCTGTTATGGCTATAAGGATTGGCGGACCTATGATATTTTTTTTCTCGGGCTATCACTAATAGTTGGTTGAGACGACAGGGTATTGATTTCATTGAAAAGTATCACGGTATGTTAAAAAGACAACCGAATTCTTAGATTTTGTGTCAATGCGAAAACCTTAACCAAGGTTTAACTGATTACTAGACAACGAATAAACCAGACTGAATCAGCAAATGCTCCTAAAAACCAACCTACTTAATGCTCTTTCAAAGATAGTATAACATTTATAGGTTCTTTTTACTGAAAATTGAATAGCTCCAAGTTTTGACATAGAAGTCGTAATACTTCTATGTTTAAAACGCCTAGATACATTGTCCTTTTTAATTCGTTGTAGGCATCAAAATAATAAGTAGAACATAAAGCTGTTTTTTTATTTCCATTTATTTTTAGTCACTATAACATATTTTCAAAAGGTTTACCTCCCACTCTTATACACAACCTGCATCTTCTTAAAAATTGTCGCTTTAAACTTCTCAAATCTAGATCAGCAATTTAGCCTGCCGCTTGATGGATTCGTTGACGCAATTCATCGGCTGATCGAATCGGTTTTCCATACACTTTATCTTTTAAACATCCCCAGTAAAAACAATCCAGAGGGTTCAGGTTGATTTGCCATCTTAAAAACAGTCCACATACAATTCCGTGCTATTTGACTGGAAAAACGAACGATTTATGTCAAGGTCTACCACCATTATTTTGGGTTGCAATATGGCCGTCAGATTGACCCTACCCTGTTCCCTATTTTGTAATGCTAGTTGCCCCCACATGAGTACTAAATGTACCCTGCGCGTTGCACGGTGTGCAAATAAAGGTACATTGGTACAGGTACCTCTATTCCTCGTGGGGACTGGAGTGGGGGCTTAATGTTACCGACCGACCGAACAATACTTGTGTTTCACTCCTTAGTGACTTGGAGACATAAGACGGCCATTTTGTATTAAGTACTATTTTCTATTTGTTAGTGTTTCGCAAGTATTACGACTTCAGTGACTAAACTTGGGACTATTCAATCTTTAGTAAAAAGAACCTACGAATGTTGTACTATTTTTGAAAGAGCAATGTGATTTGGACTGTTTTTAAGATGGCAAATTAACAATCTGCGCATTTCACCTCTAGTGAGTACACGGACATGGTGCTAATTTATGGAGAAACAAGAAGCGTTTCTTTACGCGGCAACGTCTCTTATAACGCAAGCCTGGCAGCAAGATTGTACTCTGGAATATACCCAAAACGCAGGCGAATGACCCATGAGATTTTTTTTCGCACTGTCAATTCCTACCGAGAAGGCATAAACCCTGGCCGGAAGGGTTCTGAGGGAAGACCCCGTAGTACTCAAGAGGATGAAGTTGTATTAGAGCAAGTGGCGGAGGACCCATCAACTTCAGTACGTTTAATCGAACGACGTACTGGCGTATCTAAATAGCAAGCGCAACGTATTCTAGAGAGATATGAATACCACCCATACCACATCCAAAGAGTTCAAACGCTATTAAGCAATGATTATGCTACACGTGTTTCGTTTTGTCGGACAATGCTGGCGAAGCATCAGGAAGACCCTAATCTTTTCCACAGGATTTTGTGGAGCGACGAGTCGGCCTGTAAAAGAGATGGGTATCTCATAATATCCACAGCTGGCAGTTGGAAATCCCCATGAAATAAGAGAGGACCGTTCACAGCATCAGCTTAAGACAAATCTTTGGGCCGGGATCCACAACGGATGCATCATTGGCCCGGGATCCACAACGGATGCATCATTGGCCCATTCGAACTCCCTGCGACCCTCAATGCAGAAATGTACCTGGATTTTTTGCAACATCATGTACCCATTCTTTTGGAAGATGTGCCTCTTGAGCCAAGAGGAAGGATGTGGTTACATCATGATGGGTGCCCTGCGCACTATGGACGTGCAGTAAGGGCTTATCTTGATGAAAGCTTCGCTAACAGATGGATTGGCCGACAAGAACCAGTTTCTTGGCACCCCAGCTCTCCAGACCTGATTCCTCTGGATTTTTTTACTGGGGATGTTAAAAAGATAAGGTATATGGAAAACCAGTTCGATCAGCCAATGAATTGCGTCAACGAATCCATTAAGCAGCACGTGAAATTTCTGATCTAGATTTGAGAAGTTTAAAGCGACAATTTTTAAGAAGATGTAGGTTTTGTATAAGAGTAGGTGGTAAACATTTTGGAAATATGTTATAGTGACTAAAAATCAATGGAAAATGAAAAAACAGCTTTATGCTCTATTCATTATTTTGATGCCTACAACGAATTAAAGAGGGCAATGTATCTAGGCGTTTTAGACGTAGAAGTATTACGAGTTCCATATCAAAACTGGGGGCTATTCAATTTTTAGTAAAAAGAACCAATAAATGTTATACTATTTTTGAAAGAGCATTTAGTAGGTTGGTTTTTAAGAGCATTTGCGGATTCAGTCTGGTTCATTCGTTGTCACAGTAATCAGTTAAACCTTGGTCAAGGTTTTCGCATTGACACAAAATCTAAGAATTCGGTTGTTTTTTTAACATACCGTGATATTTTTCAATGAAATCAATACTTTGTCGTCTCAACCAACTATTAATAGTAGCCCGAGAAAAAAATATCATAAGTCCGCCAATCCTTATAGCCATAACAGGCAAAAAAAGGAGCAAAAGTAGGAATTTTTTGAAAAACCTTAAAAGTGGCAATATCTCGAAAACCAGGAAACTTTTACTAAGGTCATGTCGATGTTATCTGATTGATCTGAAGCCAGTCTACCTTCCATGTCACTCTGGCGTGTTATTTCTGGGACACCCTGTTATATTATGAAGTGGAGCCTTATTTCAACTCTAGCTTAGATGACAGATCATTTTTTTAAAGTATGCACAGTTGCCATGAATTTTCAGTTAGCTAATGCCTGTTGATAGTGTCGAACAAATTTAAATTATTGCCTTGGCACGTCGCTAGTTTGGTAATCTTGAGGTATTTCTTGCTCTTCGACTGTGTTTGGCTGGATGGGGATGTGACTTTTAAAGTTACGCAGCCTCAGAACTGTACTGTATAGCTTTAATAATATGCACTGCTATAATCGTATCACATGCCTTCGAAACCATGCTGTGTGAGAGTTCGAAAGTACCCAATCAAAAGGAAAACAAGTTTTGCATACCAGTAATTCAAACAAATTACGCTGCACCCAAAGAAAGACGTCTAATTAGATAGCGAGCCCTTCTGCCGTTCATCCTAGGCTTCGGCGCAAATATTTGTCTACGCTGAAGTTTCCTTTGATGAATACTGTTTTCTGTTTAATTTATGTTCTAGAGAAACAGTTCTGGAACGTTTCCATTGTCGTTATGAATTAGGGACAGTTTCGCGAAGAAGTTTCTCTAATTGCTTTACAAAGAAAGTTCTCCGGTCTATAAATTATTTCGTACATAACACTTTTTCATATTAGCTAATGGTGCAGTAAGAAACTTGTGTTGCTTCTCTACACAAGCTAGGCTCAGATGCCTAGATGTTTTGACAAATGTCTAAAAATGAAGCATTGTGTTGATCTTGATTTGTGCAAAACCAGTTTTAATAATATGAAGTAAGCAACTAGTAGCTAACTGTGATGCGGTTATATACGAAAAGATTGAAGTCAAGTTGATGGACCCCCACTGACTCTGATGCCCACTGATTAAGGTGATATCAGTTCATTATTTTCCCATGGAATGAAGCTATAGTCTGAGATTCCCTTGCAACCAATCATCGCCCACCCGCTCGCAAAAAAAGTTCGTTATTCCTCTAGATCTCTCTCTCACAGGTCGGCCTTTTATGAACAGAAAAAATTTTCCACTTTTACAAGTTTTACTAACACCCATAGTTTTCACGTTATACAATACAGACTGATCTAAAGCAATACTTGTATGTTTACATCAGAAAATTCGAGGTCCCTTGGCTTCTGTATAGGCAATGCAATATTCGGATGTACCTAAAAAGTGTAATATGTTGCTAGATATTTTTCACAGGTCAATGAGTTTCTTATTATCAATACGGCAAATGTTTTTATTTTACAACCCTCCACACCCAGCCAACCCAATTTCACCCCACCCAAAAAAGTATAAAATGATCAGGAGCCCCTTAAACGCCTAAAAACGAAGTTTGAGGAATATTTGAAATTTTTTATTTTTTTTGTTTATTACTCTGTCACCCATGCAACGGTTTGGGAAATTATAGCAGCATTACCTATTAGGACCCCACAGCATATAGCTAGCCAAATTTCATTACAATCCATGCAGCGTTGACTGAGATTACGAAGATAGAAGAACGCCAACAGTCAATCACAGTCTTGTGACTGTGGAGAGTCCCGGCAAGCTGTTCGACATATTTATGTCCCCAAATGCCCGCTTACCGCGTATACTGAAGAAGAATTGAATTTATTCGAAGCCTCAAACTCTCTAGTGAACTGGATAAATGGTCTCAATTTTGTTTTTGTTTTTATTTGTCTTTAAATTAAGTGTACTATATTTCACTGTTTATGACTCTTTTACTTATCAAGCCAATAAATAAAAACTTGGGTCCATATACTTAGTTACGTATAATATGCGCAACTACTCTCTCATTTAATCCACCTATTACCTGGTATTTCTCTTTTTCTTTTGTCGCACAGCATAGTAGTAGTATTACCGTCGATGTCTATTACTCAGGCACAAAAAGGCGCACAGGAACACGTCAAAAACTTTCTGTTCTCCTCATATAACCCTATTGTGAAAGAGGCGTTGATTGTTCTCTTTCTTCAAACCTCGGAATTCCATTAAGATCGGCCTGCATTGCATTAGTTATAAGACTTGATGTATTTGTGCCAAACGGCCGCGCCATGACTACCCCAGCTGTCTCTGACTGTGATTGAAAAACGAGAACCAGAATGGAAAATAAGCAAACGGTGAAATATTAAGTGAGCCTCTTGACAGGCACAAGTCGCTGAAAGTTTTCGCGTTTGGTGTTTGGCTGTTATGCGCTGTTTGAGACAGAGATGCAAATGCTGGGGTTGTTTAAGGGTGCGGCCATAGTGAGGTGGTGCGCTAAGAGGTAAGATAAGAGGTGCATCGTGAGGTGGACCTCATAATAAACAAAACAATGGCGTTTTATAGAGAAAATCTGGCAACAAGGCTTTTTTTAGGGAATCAACGTATAACTATGATATTTTAGACAACCTCTCAAAGTTATGTGACGCCATCACTCAGTGCAACGCCGCCATTTTTAATAGCAACGTACTTCGAGCGATATTCACAGAAAATACCATTTTTTGCTTTTTCAAAAGTAGTAAATAAGTACAACATTCCTAGGGAAGGATCCGGTAATATTTCAGTTTCATTAATTTACTTTTATTTTGTGCTATTGTTGGTACGCTGCTGGTAGAAGGTTAAGGTTAAATGCAAAGTAGTAGTCTATGAAAAAGTGTGCCAAAAAGATATAAGATGTCAGAATCTTTCTATAAGTTGAACATAGTTTACATTTTACAGTTTACATAGTTTTTTGAATAGTAACTTGATTCAGTATTTGTATTTGGTATTTATAGTGCTTAATTTTTAATAGTAAATTAAGAATGGCGTATTTATCAGAAAAAAAAGAACTCAGATACTTTCGATGGCCTAGTGGCAATACCACGTATCATCAAAAATATGAAAAATTGGTTTCTTGTGTCGGCGGGTCCATCTAGCGGTAACGCACGAAATAAGGCGGTCCATTAAAATCTATTCATAAAGGATTCCTATTTATGAGACTATTGGTAATACCACGTATGAGGTATAACTGATGCAATACCCAGTATCAACAAAGCGACTTTTGTGAATGCACGCCTGCTCCCTTCATTTTGAGCTTTTTATTTTATTTAGTGAGCCGCCAAGGTGTTTATCTATCAGGTAAGTTAGCTAAAGATACTATAGTTGCATTTTGGGTCTAGGATTGATATTATGTCATACATTATTCAGCAGAACATCGAGTAAACATCAGAATTGTTTGATACGTGTTATTGCGTGCATTTTGGTGAATGGACTAAATTTCTTAGTATCGATACCTGTTATTGCAATTGTTTCTTACTTTCATTCTGATTGAACTAAGATCAAAAAAATCCATAAAATTGTACTAATGCTTTTGCTATCGTTTCGCTTAGTGAATGTAAGAAGCAATTTTGAATAATTATTTTGTTGCGTCTGTAATTGTATTAAGCCTGTAGAAGCAAACGAAAGTGAGGCAGTTTTCACGTATCTGTTTCTATATATCGATCAGCAATTGTAGGTTGTAACAGCATGATAAGCTCCAGAAATTACACATGTTCATCGTACTTATTGCTAATTTTGAGATTTATTGTTGACGACTTTCAGACTAACGTTAGCGTATTTTTCCAGAGACAATGAATCTGCCTTCTCGTGTACCTGCTACAGTCGGTAAAAGGAGTCGACAACTTCTTCTTGATGGTAGTGAAACAGCCAGGGTATTAAATTCGATCGAGATGTCAGAGGATGAACAGCTCCACAATGTTGCTGGCGATGAAGCTGTTTCCACAATTCAATCTAGCATTACTACTCTAACAGATACTACTGCACTGCTTGCTATGAATGATCCAGAAGTAGCTACAGCTGATGAATCCTGTGCTCCTGTATACGTAGTTGAATATGAAGATAATGAAATAGTTTCGGCAACTATTAAGAATAATGAACATGATACTGTTGAAACTGGAATAATTGCTGCAAGTAACTCTACAATTGTTATCGTTAATGATTCTCGTAGTTTTGATGCCAATGATCCAGACTATCAGCCGAATGAAGAAGATGCAGTAACAGATGATGAAGAAAATAATATAGAAAATCAAATTCCTCCGATAGAGAAAGAAAAACGAACAAGGAGAAGAAAATGCGATGAAAGCGAGTGGGATAGATCAAAATCAAGATCGAAAAGAATGCGAGGAGAAGAGTATTTGGGGTACTCTCGAGGGCCAGATGGAAAAGTGTTCCATAATACCATGAGAGAATGTAAAAGGATTGGACCAACTTGCATTTCCAGAAAATGTATAAAGTATAAAAATCGATTTTGTGATACAATTCTTCCAGAGCAAAGGGAAATTATTTTTCAAAAATTTTGGAAAGACTTGGACTGGGACCAAAAAAAAATATATGTGACTAGTTTGATGCATAAAAAGCCAGTTTCACGAAGATTCGTTCCAGGGGATTCGAAAAGATCGTTCACGTATGACTATTTTTTAAAAGTCAACGGAGATACTAAACAAGTGTGCAAACAAATGTTCTTATCTACACTTGGGTTAAAAGAGTGGATGATTCATCAATGGTGTTCAACTGCCGTTCACGGAATGCACAGCTCTAGAGAGGTTATGAACAATATAAAACGAAAGAATAGTTTCCAAGGAGAACGAAAACTTAGAACGACTGAGCAAAAAGAATTTTTGAAATTATTTCTAAATAGGCTACCAAAAATGCCAGCACATTATTGTCGGAAAGATACAAAAAAGTTATATTTGGAGGCGGATTTCGGGTCAAAATCTAATTTGTACAGAGTATACAAAAAACATTGTGACGAAAATGGAAAAGTTGCTCTGAGCTCCTTTGTGTTCTCTGAAATATTTGAGGAAATGAACCTTGCACTGTTTTGTCCAAAAAAGGATCAATGTAATACATGCGTGTCATATAGTGCTGGCAACGTTGATCAAAAAGTATACGATGAACATATAAAATTAAAAAATAGGGCAAGATCCGAAAAAGATTCCGACAAAAAGGATGCAGAATCTCAAAAGAAACATGTATTTGTAATGGACGTCCAAGCAGTTAAGCTATGCCCGGTCAACAATGCAAATAAGTTTTATTTCAAAACGAGACTAAAAGTTCACAACTTCACTATCTACAATTTAGGGACCCACCAGTGTACAAATTACTGGTGGAATGAATCAGAAGGCGACTTGGTGGCTTCAGTTTTTACTTCAATAATAATCCACCATATAGAAAAACATTGTGTCGATGGCAAGCCAATCATTTTGTGGAGTGACGGATGCCCTTATCAAAATAGAAACAATATTTTGGCCAATTCATTGTGCAACTATTCTAATAAGAACAATATAAGTATCACCCAAAAGTATTTGGAACCAGGACACTCACAGATGGAGTGTGATTCAGTGCATAGTGTCATTGAAAGGAAACTAAACAACAGGAACATTTCACTTCCATTTGAGTATGTAAATATTACAAAAAATGCAAGACTAAGGCCATTTCCTTATGACGCCGAATACTTGGAGCATCAATTTTTCAAAAACTATGATGATAGTAATATGTTACGATACAAAAGTATCCGTCCTGGGAGGACAACAAATGACCCCACAGTCACAAACATTAGAGTGCTAAATTATGAAGCCGATGGTCAAATACGATTCAAATTGAATTTTGAAGATGAACTGTCTGTTATGCCTCAACGATCCAGAGAAGTTGATCTGAATTACTCACCTAAAAGATTGTATCAAAATCGTCGGAAGATTTCAAAAGTAAAGTATGACCACCTGCAGGACATGAAAACCACCCTAACGAAAGAAACACAGGATTATTATGATAGCTTACCACACGAATAGATAGTTTTGAATAGTATGTCTAAGGTGCCTTTGATATACTTTTTATACCTTTAAGTCAGAAATATGTTTTTGATTTTTTTATTTTAACCTTATCCTTACTGCAAAAATGTTTTGTTTGTATAAATCCTATATTTCTTGAATTAGAGTGTCTCGAACTTGTTTCTTACTGAATTTATTTTTCATCACTTTTAGAAACAATACCTAGTATCAACCATCGGTTACTTTGAAATTCCCCTTATCAAACAAAAGTTTAGTAAACAATAACATTACATCATCAGGGGCGACATTATATATACTTTGAACTGTAAAATGTAACATATCTCAAAAAAAAAATGCAATACAAGTCCATTTGAACCGTTTAGACAGTTTTTTGTGTTTCCTGAAAAATATCCATTTTGTTTGATACGTGGTGTTGCCGCTAGGCAATCGTTGTGTTAATTGGAGCCTCAACCGTAACTATTAGGGCAACTAAACCCTAATCCACTCACTAACAAAAAAAAAGTTAATTCAATTCAATCCACAGTTTTGCGGCATACAGGCACCATGAGCAATAGACGGATCTCTGTGGTCGAGCTGGGACACAGAAGACTGCCAGCGGCTGCTTCGCTTTCAAAGGACCTGGAGACCATTACCATTTGGGGGCTCAGGAATATGGTAACATTTAATGCTTCCAAGACCCAGTACTGCACTTTTTCAGACAAGAAATGTCCAAGCCAGTACCCGGTATTTATGAACACAGGCTCTGCCAAGGAGTCACTCATTCAAGCTCTTAGGAGTCAACATTATGGAAAATCTGATCTGACACGAAAACGTTGCGTCAATTGCAACAGCTCGTGGTGAAAAGCTTGGGTACCCATTCAGAGCCAGAAAGTACTTCTCACCCAGATTAGACTTATCCTGCAGTATTGCTCTCATGTCTGGGGAGCTGCTGCCCCCACTACTATGTCTATACTAGATGCCGTCCAGAGAAGAGCATTTCGACTAATTGGTGACCCGGCCTTAACTCGCCACCTCCAGCCACTTTCTCATCGGCGTGTGGTTGAGCTATTCTCTATAGTTAGTATAGTAAAGAACCAGCAGAATATCTCAGAGGATTTCCTATATTAAAATTTGACCTTAGGATGACTTTACGGGTGTGAAGGCTGGGTCATCATCATAGGCACAATGTCTTAACAGACATGTGAACTTTTATAATGGATTAAGTCGGAGCTAGAGTATTGCCGACACGAATATTAGTTTAGTGGCGCTCTTGATACTCATATCCAGCAACTGTTCTGTCGTATCCACCCAGCGTGTAGAGGGACGGCCACGGCGCCGACCACTCGAAGCATGACCCTGAACTACAAGTTTCTCCATATTATGGCTTCTGTGTATATGTCGGAAGAATGTAAGCATTCTCGTCGACACAATGGAGGAGAGTCTCTTTGGATTACCGAGCTCATCCAGTATGGAAACGTTAGTCCGATGGGCGGTATAAGGAATTCTCAGCATTCTTCTCCACGTCCACATTTCAAAAGCATCTATGCGACCTCGATCTATCTTTTTAACAGTCCAAGTTTTGTCATGGCCACACGTGCCTGTTGAAGGCGCCGTCGAATCTCATTTTCACAGCTCCCCGAATTGTCGATCAAAGAACCGAGGTACACAAAACTTTGAACTACTGCACAACGGCCTATTGACCTTATTTGTCGATGATTATCATGCTCTTTATCTACGATCATAACCTTGGTCTTATTGTAGTTAATATCAAGACCATACGTTGCACTATGTTGTTCTAAGATGTTTAATAGAGCTACTAGTCCTTCCTGAGAAGCAGCAATAAGGGTTGTATCGTCACAAATCTTAAGCTGGATATTTTGCTTCCGCCAATAGTTATACCGCCATTCCAGTTGTCTAATACCTATCTCATCACAAATGCGGCGTAAATGTTAAATAACATCGGAGATAATACACATCTCTGACGAAGTCAGGGTAGAGATGCGAAAATAAAAATATCGATACTGATACCAATTTGATATTTTTTAGCCAAGTAGGCGCGTTTGGTTCGTGCAGAGAATTTTGTGCAATTGATTACACCCCTCAATAATTATATAATTATTTTCGGTACCGACACCGCTACAAAAGTAGCGATACCAGCTTGGAATCGCTCAAAATGTATCTACAGTATATTCAATCCCAAGACAGACTTCACATAAACAGTCGCATGCAGCATTAGCCTGGTTACTGTCCGCTGCCATCTGCGAACGCGCCTGCTATAGTCCAGTGCAATTATGGAATTTTATATTACTATTTAAAAGAGTTGCCCTGTTAACCCATTGAAACTTAAAAGTAGCCAGTTGCCAGTTTGAAATGATCATTTAGGCAATGAACACTTGGCGTCGCATATTTGGATCTGATTTCCAGTCAGTCTTGGGAGTTTTTACTTGCCAGATTATAACATACAATTCACACATAGTGTACTGGAATATTAGGGACCCTACCGACATGAGCCGATCACGCACGCGGGCTTGTTTTCATTTGGTCTGGCTTGGCTGTGAATACAGAATAAGATAAAAATACTCGATATTAGTGCAGAAGTACAAGTATCGAAGTATCGTTAGCATCCCTACAAATAATCATTCAAAAGGGGGGGATGCGCGTGTAATTGCCGCCAACCTGAGATATTGTGCTGATTGTTTACTATGCTGTAGTTCCGCCGATCCTATCAGACTGCTGCATCCAATCCTAAGAAGGCCGTTCTTCATACATCAAGCACCAAGTGGTATGACCGTACATTCATTTCCAAGGTGTCCAAGGGTTGGAATGGATTGCCAGGAGATGTACTTATTGTGCCTGCGGGTGTTCAAGTTCCGCGTTAACAAACTCTGCTTTGTTATAGAAAAAGTATTTGATGCTGCCTGATGCCATACTAGCACTACAAATGAGTACAGACGTGTGTCAGATTTTCCTTCCAGCTATTGCAAGTGTTTGTTTCTACAGTAAGCTAACAATCTCTGCGGTATCTTTGTTTCCAGTGGACCGCGCTTTTAATCCTATGCGCGTCGTTTTTTGTTGATAAATGCAGACAACCTGACGCCGACGACATCTGGGATCGTCGCTTCTTCGTTCACGTACACAAAGGCGAACAGCAAGGATTGAACTCGCGCCTCGTCGCCCACTATGAAGGAATGGAAAAAGTCGTGCCGAGACAGAATTATAGATTATTGCTATGCTTCTGCAGCACGTTCGCTTCAAGACGCTACGTCCCGTTTACAAGCAAAGGCGGCATGGAGAAAATGCAAATACAAAATCGCTTCGACTACGTGTAAAGAGGTCTTACAAAATCGCGTAACCTAACAGTATCCATGAAATAAAAATTTCACTTTAAAAATACCCCTATCTTACGAATACAGTCGGGTTCACTTATAAGGATGTAGCTAAGGACAGAATAATGTGTTTGCTATAAGCAAACCCTCGCTATATACAATTTTCACAGAGGAGTCTAAAGTATCATCATCATAGTCACAATGTCTTAACAGACATGTTATGAACTCGTAAAATGCATTAAGTCGGAGCTAGAGTATTGCCGACAGGAATATTATCAATAGTTTTGAGAACTGTAGCTCGCCATCGTTCGCGATTTACCATCAGTTCAGTGGCGCTCTTGATACTCATATCTAGCAACTGTTTCGTC
Organism: Callosobruchus maculatus; assembly: GCA_951848785.1. Taxonomy (NCBI): domain Eukaryota; kingdom Metazoa; phylum Arthropoda; class Insecta; order Coleoptera; family Chrysomelidae; genus Callosobruchus; species Callosobruchus maculatus. The sequence continues at coordinate 1,217,476 of CATOUR010000057.1, forward strand.
GTATCCACCCAGCGTGTAGGGGAACGGCCACGGCGCCGCCCACTCGGGGCGTGACCCTGAACTACAAGTTTCTCCATATTATCGCTTCTGTGAATATGTCCGAAGAATGTAAGCATTCTCATCGACACAATGTAGGATAGTCTCTTTGGATTACCGAGCTCATTCAATATGGAAACATTAGTTCGATGGGCGGTATAAGGAATTCTCAGCATTCTCCTTCACGTCCACATTTCAAAAGCATCTATGCGAGCTCGATCTGCCTTTTTAACAATCCAAGTTCCCGAGGCATACAAAAATATGGAGAACACAAGAGACTGAACCAGTGACATTTTGGTAGCTTTAGTGATGTTATGGTCGCGCCATATTTTAGTAAGCTTTGTCATGGCCACCCGTGACTGTTGAATGCGCCTTCGAATCTCATTCTCACAGCTACCTGAATTGTCGATCAAAGAACCGAGGTACACAAAACTTTGAACTACCTCACAACGGCCTATTGACTTTATTTCTCGATGATTGTCATGCTCTCCATCTACGATAATAACCTTTGTCTTGTTGTAGTTAGTACCAAGACCATATGCTGCACTGTGTTGTTCTAAAACGTTCAATAGAGCCACTAGTTCTTCCTGAGAAGCAGTAATAAGGGTTGTATCGTTAGTAAATCTTAAGTTAGATATTTTGCTTCCGACAATAGTTATACTGCCATTCCAGTTGTCCAATACCTGTCTCAGCACAAATTCAGAGTAACTGTTAAATAACATCGGAGATAATACGCATCCCTGACGAACTCCTTTTCTGGTTGCTGTTTGACCAGACAGGTTACCATCAATTCTTACACGAGCTGAGCTAGACTCATAGAGTTGCTGTATGAGAAATACTAAGTGGTAAGGGACTCCCATGGAGATAAAGATTTCCCACAGATTAGGCCACTTTACGTTATCAAACGCCTTAGAATAGTTCACAAAGCAGATAAGAATGGGAAAATAATGCTCTCTGGCTTTTTCAATAATCTGTCTTAAGTTTAAGATCTGTTCACGCGTACCGCGTCCTAAAGTATGGAACGCCATAGTTATCTCGGAAATGGTTTGCAGGATTCTCATTAATTTTGGGGTATGGAGGTTCTGCAGTACGGCCGATCTTACTATCGTATTTACAATGTTGTCATATCTCCCACTTTTCCAGAAATATAATAAAATTTGTGGTTTCAAATGGATCACCCTGTATATGTCTACTTTTTGGGAGTCCTTGAAAAATATTTTTTTCATATTTCCTATACTTAAGCCTCATTTCGGAGTAACAACTAAATTTGAATTGCATCTGCCCAAGTTAAAATAACTAAATAAGATGTTTATTATGATTACTGTTGAAAGAAAGAAGAAAGAAACACAACGTCGAAGCTGATCAGGATATTGGATTCTTCTAGCTGTATATCTTAAGTTTTCGAAATGAAATGGACCAAGTCCTTTATATACGAGTCGGTTTTTCCAACGTATGGGCGTAGACACAGTGGAACGGTTTCCTGCCTGCAGGTCCCCGCAAGCAGGCAGACTGATTTCACTGTGTGTACGAAAGCAGGGAACCTGTGCCGACCGGCGCTGAGAGTGGCTTATAAATGCATGTACTAATAATTTTATTTTAAGGTTCCCCGCTTTGTCTGTTTCTACCTGCGAGCGGTTTGGCTGGACAAAGCAGGCTACCCGTTTTCACTGTGCATGCATACTATCACTGTAACAATGTGATTATTGGTTGTCTTTCGCTTATTCGTAAGTGGGTGAGCCTATTGCGCTAACGATCGGACAAAGTGGAACGTTCGTCGAGGGTCGAATTCTTCACCATATCCTTAGTTTTATGGTCTACGAGGAGTGACGAAGGAAATAGCACCAAACAGAAAGAAAGGTAAACCAAACTAGCTGCGGATAAGGTGAAGTTGGACAAATTGAGTGTATCTAAAAATTGTAGTGTATGACCTATTTGGCCTAAACCTCATACAAGGCATAGCCTTCGAGGTGGCGCTATTTAGTGTTGCATTACAAAATAAATAATAAGTAAATAAATAAATAAATTTATTATGGTCTTGGTCTGGTCTTTTGCCAGAGTGCGGTAGGTGCTTGGATCTAGCAATACCTTTATTTTGTTACCTTCGATGTCCATTACTACTGTCGCGTTGCTCTTATCCGCAGGCAGAACAGAATATCATGAGCAAAGACGGTAAGAAAAACTAGTTACGAAGTTCCAACTAAAACTCAATGCCCGATATCGTGCAGTTTTGCTTATTTACAGCGAGCAAGTTACATCACCCATATGGCCTTGCACCAAGGAACGGTCTTCTAGCCTCTGCGTATTCAGGTAGGTACTGGTTTTTCCGTTTATTAAAATTCTATTTCATAAACCGAAGAAGAAGAGGACGAAGCTGTACACTGGTCGTTGAGGTGGTACACGTTTTTTAATATAAGTGATATGTTGATACGATTTTCAAATTTGTGTTCAAGTTAGATATTGCTGTTCCCATTCTATTCCATAATTTTATATACGGTATGTGATTTAAAATACCAATACCAGTGAATACTATTCAGCTGATTTCATTCGTCCGTAAATTTATATTGTATAACCGGAAGTGAAGGTGGTATGACTTCTTCAGCCTCTGTTACCGAACGGTCAACTGAGTGTCCTTCCAAACGGTCAAAATATGATTACAGTTGATCCCGAGAGATGCATCCCATTGTCTCTACTGGTAACCCATCATCTTATGCCAAAGAGCAGATCTAACATCTGACATAAGAGCCTACATCTAACACGTCGAAAAACTCTCCTAGAAAAACAAAATTTAATCGATCAGTTACAGCTGAAATAATTGATATTAACTCGATAAAATAATACACCAAAAAACGAAAACGATCAATACCGATATAAAATTTTCCCTAGTCCGACCCTGTGAATTCCTGGTACGCTTACACTTGAAGTGGATTGACTTTACAATCTCTAAACACATCAAAGGGCGAGCCACTGTGTCTTAAAATTTTGGATAAAGTTTGATTTTGTAATGTATAATGCTGAAACTAAAAGACCTTCTTGTATAGGGTTTATGTTACTCGCAAAATTTTATTTTTTTTTTGACAGGGGATAGACTTGCATTCTTGTGCCTGAGCGCTAGTTATTTTAGTGACAAGTAGTCGTACTATTAGGGATAAACGAAATTATTATGATAAACCTCGAATCCATCACGTAAAGTTATGACGCTACATTTGACTAAGGGTGTATCACGCGAGATAGTCTTCATTCTTCAATATTCTCTCAATTGAACTGTTACTTATATTGGGTGCTTATTTGGTTTGCTCCGCATGCTTTCTTTGTGACAAGCCGGCGAAATGAAGTCTTCGTATAAAACGGTCGCGATGCGATACCAAGGAAAAGTTTTCGGTTTCCCAGTTTCCAAGTTTCAGTCGTACACAGCGTAATACATCACCTCTAATATGAAAACGACGGGTTCTATTTGAAAGAACGCCTCCGGAGAAGTTTTCTGCTTTCGGCTTTATATCCGCTATTCTGGAGTCTCCGTGTGTATTATAACCTCTTGAGAGAACTGTTTGGTTACGGCTCAATGAAAAACGAGATTATTCTTTTTACTACCGCGATAGTTAGGACTTTAATACCCTCGAAACGAGTATGTAATATAGAGCGGATAAAAATCACTCGCCTTTCATTATGGGCATGTAGAAGGGTTGTAGGAGTGAATTGCGGGCTGAATCCTAAGGCAGTGTTGTGGCTCTATACTACAATCGTAACGTCGCGCGTCGTTCTTATTTATTTTTTTTATATGGTCAGCCTCCCGCAAAGGCTGAAAGCCTATGGCGCTGCAGAAGCAACGCGAGAGGATAAGTATCTGTGCACAGGAAGAAACCTGGACTGACATTTACCAGCGAGCGGACGTAGATACAGCAGTAGAAGCTTTCATTTATAAACTAAAAGATATTATTAAAGATTCCACAAATAAAGTGAAAATACATCGCCACGAAATAAAAAGAACCCCATGGGTAACTCAAGGTCTAATTAGATCGATCAATCAAAAGAACCTTATGTACAAAAACCTCAAAAAATTCCCCTTAGATCAGGATCTCTCGCGTGAATATTTAAAATATAAAAACAAACTAAATGAACTTATAAAAAAAACCAAAAGTGATTATTATAAAAAAGAAATTGAAAAAAATAGCAGCTCTTCCACAAATCTGTGGAAGACAATAAACAAGATCAAAAATAAAAGTAATAATAGAACTGACATAAGCCAAATTAAAATAGACGGTAAATCGTTACACGAAGAGAGTGAAATGGCTGAACATTTCAACAAATACTTTTCTGATGTAGGGAAGACGCTAGCTGAAAAGAATATAAAAAGCAATGTAACATTTAAAGAAAGTAGATCTGTCAACTCGTTCTATCTTACTGAAACTACAGTACATGAGGTAATGGAGATAGTCAGTAAATTGAAATCAAATAAGTCTCCCGGTTTTGACGGCATAAGTGTTGATGTATTTAAAAAGCATATAAATTACCTTGCGATCCCCATGACTTACATTGCCAATATGGTCTTAGAGAAAGGTCATTTTCCTAAAATATTAAAAACAGCAATAGTAAAACCAGTATTAAAGACAGGTGACAAAACGGATATGACCAACTATAGACCCATATCGCTGCTCTCTATTTTTAGTAAAATTATAGAAAAAATTTTGAAAACTAGAATTGTAAGCTACATAAAAAAGTACAAATTAATCTCGGAAAATCAGTATGGCTTCATGGATGGTAGATCGACACAGGATGCAATAGCCCATCTGGTGTCAAAAGTTTATAGTGCTATGGACAGGAAGAAGTCGGCTGTCTGTATCTTTGTTGATCTGGCCAAAGCCTTTGATACTGTCGACCATTCCAACATTCTGAAAACACTTGAAGCTGTGGGTTTTAGGGGAAAGTCATATGATCTCCTAGAAAGCTATTTAAAAGGTCGAGAGCAGTGTGTTAAAATTGGTAATGTTACCAGTAGCGCTAGGAAAGTAGGCTATGGAGTGCCGCAAGGTAGTGTCCTAGGACCGATACTTTTTATTTTGTATATTAATTCGATGTTTAGTTTACCTATCCCTGCTGATATTATAAGTTTTGCCGATGACACAGTATTGCTTTATGAAGGAGAAGGCTGGAATGAAATAAAAACATGCATTAAAAACACTTTTCCGATCCTGCTAGATTACTTTAGCAGTAAAATATTGACCGTAAATTTCAGTAAAACTGTTTATCTTCCATTCACCAGTTACTCCTCAAATCTTCCCACTTTTTCCAATATAGCCATCCAATTTCAAAGCCAAAGTATCGAGTTGTCATCTGCCGATACTGTTAAATACCTAGGCATCCATTTGGACTGTCACATGAAGTGGGACAAACACATGAGCAACCTGACAAAAAAATTGCGAAGTTTTATATCAGTAATGAAATTATTAAGAACATTTACTACCGAAAGCCAGCTTCGCTCAGTGTATCACGCGCTCATATACTCGCACTTAAATTACGGGATAATTGCATGGGGCGGCGTTACTAATGCATTCCTAAAACCGGTGGAGGTGGTGCAGAAATGCCTTATGAGAATAATGGCAAATGTAAAATATACTTACCCAAGTGATGAACTGTTTTCACAATTGAGGCTATTGGATGTTCGGCAAATATATCTATTAACAATTCTACTGCATCAACAATCTCGTTTGCCAAACTCCAATCATGTCTCACATCAGTACGATACAAGATTGAAAATTAATATTATTGAGGTTCCCAGGGCATATAAAACAATTGGCCAAAGATATTATCAATACCTAGCGCCCAGGGCATACACTTATGTACCTGATGAAATTAAAAGTATTAAATCTAGGAATGTATTTAAGAAGAAATTACAAAGATGGTTATTAGATAAACCCAGAACGTTTGCATCAGAATTAATTGACCTAAAAAATAACTTGCAATGACCAGAGGTAACGAATATTGTGATTTTTTTTGTATCGTTTCTCTATTTAGATTTATAACTTGTCTCGTCTTTTCCCTAATGAATTAATTAGTATAAACGTATTTTAGATTTAAGACATAGTGTTGTTATCAAAATCCACGCACAAGCACCGCTTCAGTGGATTCCTGATGTTTATTTTTAACCTTTTCTTTCTATACTGCCTTGTATTTATTCTAATTCTAATAAACATTACATAACATTAGATCTGGAACACTGCAGGTTGTAGCCGTTGGGAAACAAATTCCCCGGCAGCTCATTCCACAGCGTCGACGTTCTGCAAAGGGAGAAATGCTGGAGGAGACTGGTTCGGGGAGTAGGGACCTTGACCTGGTAAGGATAAGCTCGCAGAGCCTCCCTAGTGTTCCTCGTTCGAATGGCCCTTGGTGCTATTATCTGGGAGAGCTCACTCGAACATCTTCCGTGACAGAATCTGTAAAACAGGGACAGGTAAGCCACCCTTCTTCGATGTGCCAGGCTGTGGAGGTCCTTCGTAAGGTTAGGCGTATCGATTATTCTAATTGCTCTCTTCTGGATAGTGTCCAGAAAGCTTCAGAGGGTGCTTCGGGATGCATCCATCACATAGATCGCTAGTATGGTGGCCCTGTGTAAGGATAAAAACAGTAAAAGTAAAGCTAAATAAAACTCAATGCCTGGTTTGTGTTAGTATAACAAGTGCAGTACGCACGACTCCGTTGAGGGCGTTACAAGCACCGATGGATCTCCCTCCGTGCGACCTGGTAGTTTAAGGGGAGGCAAGGGCGTCTGAGTCCCGACTGTGGAGTTAGGGCAGTTGGTTCTTTGTGAATCCTGGCAGGGAATACTCTGTCATTCTCTCGGAACTGAACATCTATCCTACACAATGAGGAGTGATTTAATTTCTCCTACATATTGGTTGGCATGCAAATTTACGGTGAAGTATACTAGAAGGAGAAAGGGATAGTCTGGTGCACAGACGGCTCACTCACCGACTAAGGCTCCGTCGCTGGGGTCTCTCTTGGAGACATTCCACAGTATTCCAAGCAGAAGTATATGCGATTTTATTCATCAAATTCAGGGGCTTAGGAGACCTGTCTGCTCTCACAGCCAGGCAGCATTAAAAGCATTGAGTGCTTGTAAGTGTATATAAGGGCTCGTCCTTCTAAGTAGAAAAGTCTCGGATGATATGGTGGCAAGACAGCAGGTGTCAGATATATGGGTACCAAGTCATGCTTGAGGTTGCGGTAACCAAACGCATGGCGAGGGCGAGGAGTAATTTTCTGGGTTCTGAGATGGCTGTGTGGCACGCAGCAGGTAGCATTAGAAGCAAAACAAAAGTGTGGTTGCAAATTCAACATCTTTAACTTATTTTAGGACTTCTACCCGAGGTGGGGCGGTTTTGTCTCTGACTGAGCAGAAGCCGGCCAAGGTTACTTGCGGGCCTGCTGTTTGGCCAGAACACCTTCAAACGTCACTTGTATATTATGGGAGTGGCAAGTGACCCGATGTGTATGCTGTGGCAAGAATGAATAGTCCTTGGCACACTTTCGATGTCGCTGTGAACCACTTAGGTATCACAGGCAGACTGTCAACGGTCGTTGAGCCTGAGGACATAAGATGCTCATTATATCATCAAGTAAATTTTCTTGGAGCTAAAACAGATGCTCTTGTCGGAAGTATATATTTACAAGATCACCAGAACTATTGAATTGCACTGTTTATCTGTGTATTCGTTCTGAAGTGAATCCACTACCAATTATCGTTGCTTCAGTAAAAATTGACTGCTACGTGAAAGGATGATTGACGTAACAACGTACGATGACTCTGCTAAAAAGGGTTTAGTGTCTATAGCCTCTGCATTCGACGATGTCATAAACATCGCCCAGTATCAAAAGCAGGCGGGCGTCTGCTGATGGCAAATTAACGAACAATTCCATTGCATTAGGCCATTTCTCCATTGGTCGTCCATAGGGAATACATAATTCGAAATCGATTTGGCACGAATTATCGTTCGTCTGCCGGTCAGACAACTCCGGACTCCGGAACTCTGGTCGAGCAAGCCGAAGTTTCTGCCAATCGATATCCAGTCGGATTAACTGTCTTTTTGTACCGCATGCCGCTCTTCCAAGTATTGTAAAAACGAAGAACGTTTTGTGGGATTACACGTTTTGTTCAAGCTTGTTCCATTCCTGATATTAGCAACGTGATCATTTTGATATTATCACGACAGAACAAGGTCTAGAAGTTGAGAGAGCCCGTTATTCTACAACTACATCTGCACATAATGTTAATAGAATATAGGTTCATAGATATTCTACCGCATACTATACGAGAATATATCAGTATATATACTCGTAATCAGACTGACAGAATTTTACACACCTTCCCACAAAAATGATACCGAAAGCCTTATTTTTAGTGCACTCTCTCAAGTATGCTTTAATTTATCTTAACGTTTGACCCTTTACGTCCCACACCGATATGTATTGCGAGTATTCTGATCAGGGAAAATTTTCTATTTTAGATAATACGCTTTTTCGGTGTTTTACGATACCTACATAACGAAAATCTACGTCACACATTTCCGTTGGTCTGTCTGTCAGTCTGTCGATCTGTCTGTATGTTGGCCTTCTTCTAGTCTCGTAATCTCAGTAACTGCTGAGTAGATTGTAATGAAGCGATGTGCTGTGGGGTTGTAGCAAGAAATGAAATAGTTTTGAAAATCGGTGCATGGCTGGCAAAATAATTAGCAGAAAACAACCAGCAGCAATAATTAAAAAACTAAAGGTATAAAAACAGTTCAAACTTCCTTTTTAGGCATTTTAGGGGTTCCCAACCATTTTCTACTTTCTTTGAGTGGAGGTGAGATTTGGGTAACTGGGGTGTGTGGGGTTGTACATCTGTAACATCTGGGCACTCATAATAGGCTGTCCATTGACCAGTGAAACAAAGAGTTAGCGGTTTTTACTCCATCCGGGCACTCATTTACGTGTTACAGAAAAAGGTGAATTACAATTTTCCGATCTATGCATACGATTAATGTGTTGGATCGTTCTGAATTCTGTAACCTGGAAATCATTGAATTAATTTCAATAAAATTTTGCCACAGTATTACAACCATGGAGAGGACCGAAGTTGCTTATGGTTTTTAGATATCGTGTCAGTGTTGGCGCGGTAATAATGAAAAAACCTAAAAATATAAAAACAGCTCACCTCATACGTTGTCTTTAGGCGATCGTTTTCCACAATTTGCTTCTTATACATCGATATGCGATAGGGGAATATTGTGATCGCGAAATTATCGATTTTAAGAAAGTACGCTTTTTGGGCGTTTTATCATATATCTGCACGTCCCTCATTTCCCTTCTGTATGTCTCTTGGTCGATCTGTCTATTAGCGTTCTTCTAGCTGCGCAATCTCCGTCACCCCTGCTTGGATTATGACAAAATTTGGACTGCGATACTTTGTGGGGTCATAGTAGGTAATTCTGCTATAATATGAAAATCGGTGCATAGTCACAATGTGTTAACAGACATGTAGTGAACTCGTAAAAGGTAGGTCCAACTATTCAAAACGACTTGTTTACAATTTTAATTCGATTTCATAAATTTAATTTCGTAGTAGGCGCGGACATTATGAAAATGTACCGTCAAGTTATACGATGGGAGATACTCTAACCCGCCCCCACACGGGCACAAAAAATTACCAGAACGTCTCCAAACTCCTTTTTTGAGGTGTTTCAGGGGTTTCTGGCCCTTTTAGATCTTCATTTGGAAGGTTGAAATTGGACTGGTGGAGCGGGTGAGGAGTTTAAAATATCAAACGTTCGTTCTATTCATTAAATACTCTACACTGTGATGAAAAAAAGTGACTTTGTTTTATTGTGCTATTTAGACTTATCCGAGTGCTGCCTTTGAATTTTATAGCTGTTGAATACTTTGATACTCACACCCTATTATGAAAAATAATGTAAAACTATAGATTTAATTGTGATGCAGCTTTGACACCGTGGAGGAAATAGTAATAGTATATCGTTTCTGGAACTCTTGCAAGTATGGGAGGAGAAATGAACAGAAAACGAAAAATTTAAAAACCGCTCCAAATACATTTGTAGATATTTTAAACGTTTCTGGTCATTGTCCAAATTTATTTTAAGCAACGAGTATGTATGGGAAGTACTAAGTCAAAACACCAGATGCTATTTTTTGCCTAGGAGCCGTTCAATGGATATAAAATAAGAAGAGATTCACTTTCTGACTATAAGTAGATAAGAAGAGATTCACTTTCTGACTATAACTAGATACCTTCGCCATTGTCTGCAACTGTTGAAATTGACGAAACATGTTCATACTTTATCAATTTGTCTGTAATCCTTCTATAGGGTTGAATCAGAGAACTGTTATCAGATCCAGACTTCTTTAGATTCAGCTGCTTGCATCGGCACATCTTGTTTGAGAAACTACAGCACTCGACCTTGAAGGCAATGAATTTTGTATTGCGTAAGGCTTTCACGCCTTCGATCTGCAGCTGTTAGTTCTGGGGCTATATGCAAGTGGTTGACATCCTCGGAAGCTCAATTTATCGGAACACGCCGAACATGTAATAGCCTCTGAGGATGCCAATCACTTCTGTTGGCGAAACGTCAAGCAGCGAAGCATGCCAACGCCAAGGCAGCGGAGCGTATCGACGTCGGCCGAGCAGCCCAAGAATCAGCTGTTCTTTAGCAATGAATTCTGTTGTCGCTGTATTAAAATACAAAGCTGTATTAAAATATAAAGTTGAGGCTATGTTAACCTGAAGCGTTAATTTTACCTTTCCGTCTATCCGAAGATCCAGTCCAGTAAGTTTTCTTGAAGTTGAAGACATGTTTATGACTATGGTATTGAAACAAAATCCTAAAGGAAAATTGTGATTTCCAGACCCTTAGAATACCTCTTTATATCTCTCGTGTCATATTTTCCTAACTGATAACGTCAAGGTAACACCATAAACCCTTTTATCTCACTCCTTGGGGTTAAGTTAAGCGCAAAATGTGAAAAGGTGAGTGTATAAAAAATGTGCTGTCATCTTGAATATTCCCATTTCCCATCTGGGAGCGATTTTCCCTCCTAAGCCCACAAACCGTTTTAAGATAAACAAAAAACTCAAGTAGCGCGACGGCATTGGATAAATTTATTAGATGAGAATAATGCTCGTTTTATTTTTTCAGGCTTTTCGAATTATCGTCTACCATTTATAAACATTAAGATGAGATAAGCACCACTCTACTCTCCCAGAACATCGCTCCTCGAGGCATTAAAATAGGCTGGTCAAATTACGTTCAGTAGATCAGAAGGCCCACGTGAATATCCGGTTCTGATAAAAAAGTGAACAAACTATCACTTGCTCAAGACTATCGAAGCAGCATAAGATCGCCATATTATGTTGTACGTAACAGGAAAAATATACTGGACGTTCGTTATGTCTGAAATATAGCCTTGACCGCAGTCTTTTTGGCTTGCGCAATCGCGTGGTCCAGGTATTTCTTTAAGGATGCGTTCTCAGCCTCCAGCTGGGTAATCTTCTGTTTGAGCATTGCATTTTCGTCCTTAACCTGGTCACATCTATCCTCCGCTTTCTTCGGCTGATCCAAAGCTTTCAATCTCTTGATTTCATTTTTCAAAGCAGAAACTTCCCTGTCGTGTTTTTCGTTGAGCTTTCTCAAGGCTGTCTCGTGTTGGTCACTCTTCTTCATCAGATTCTTTTTGTCTCTTTCAAACTTGCTCTTAATACCCATACATTCCCGTTTCTGAGAGTCAAGCAACAAACTCCTTTAGCTCATCCCGGTCTGCTGTAAGTTCCATTATGGCTACTCTGTGTTGTACTTGAAGCTTAGCGATAGTTTCTTCGTTCTTATCCAGCAAATTCTTCGTGTCTCTGTCAAACTGCTCCTTCATTTAGTTTATCGTGCCTTGCATGGATTTCATTTTGACTGCACATTCATCTGCTTTTTCTACATCCACCTGCATCTTGTCCACCTGTATGCGGTAGCCTATTCTGCCCACATCTCCAACACGTAAACTTTGCAGCTCCTTCTAGATTTCTGCGAACTAGGTTTCTTTGGAGGGTACCACTTATTCTTGTTGGAACGAACTATATGACTTCTGCTTCATCATCTTGTTCTACAGAGCGCACCCTTCGTGCCATTCGCGTGGCTTTTGTGGTAGCTTCAATTTCTACAGCCTTGACCAGAGCCTATTTTTCTTCACACCAGGAGACAAACAGAACGTAACTTTCACCGTTTTACTTCACAACTCAATAAAATATTTCTCAACCTTATCTCAACTACTCAACTCAACTAAACCTTTTCAATGCTACAATGCTGTCATGATATCTGAGCTATTTCCATTTGAACGTTTGAGCTTCGGCAACTCGGAATCATCCATTGTTATTTCAGTTCCCTAACATTTACCAGTAATCACACAATACCTTTTAAATAAAGAATCAGAGCAGTTAAAAGATGATGAAACGATGAAACTTAAATAGTATACTTATATTTCATTTACCACTAAAAATCTGTTAATTTTAATAATTTTATATTTGTTATGGGAGAACAGAACAGGAAAATGATCGCATGTGACTGCATGTGATACCGTTTGCCTTAGCTGTTAGAGTTCGGTGTCTAGTTCCTCTCATAATTTCGTACTTCCGAGATGGGTGGTGGTTATGTGCACAGTGCATTTCCTAGCTTTAACTAGAATTTTAGGTAAAGGTAGACCCATTTTTGGACCTTATTTAAAAACTATTATAAAAAAACTTGGGGGATTGAAAAACTGGAATTTTTCATAATAAAATATTTATTAAAAATTATTGGCCAATATTAAACAAACATGACAACTTTACTTAAACGAACATTGTTTAGTAGTATTACCCTATAAAAATAATTCCACTGAGATAATATTAATTTCAAGTTATTAAAATAATCGTCCCCCATGAATCAGATGACTTCTCTCTACCAATCAGGTGGCGGTGCTCGACGTATAAGGCACGATGAACTTTGACCTCGGGTGAGACAATTTTAACTATATCATTTGTACTAAACGCGTTTTGTTCTAGTGGTAACAAAGGCATTTAGTAAAAGCTAGTTTCAATTAGAGACAGCGCGTAACTGTAACCATGTATATTGAGTTACGTCAAGCAATCTCGATTTCGACATTAAAGCTACGGTGTTAACTGCTCAGACAGCTCAAGATCTAAATGTTCCCTTGATATGTATAATGTCGCTGAAGGGCTACAATTAGCTCTAAGTCAAACAGAGGTAGGTTTCGATTTGGCAGAAACTAAGAAATAAGTGCGTCCAAATAGTTTATCTGGCAACATATGGATGAGGTATGATTCAGTGATACGGCACTATACGTGTATAAGGGAGCTGCACTCTAACAAGCATACAACTCTGATAAATAGTCTGACATAGGAACTGACGTTAGTCCGTTATTGGTCAAAATAACTGAAGCGGTCGATGAATTGGATTCGAAAAAATTGAACTTTGGCATGTCGTCATATTTACCCCCTTTAACGCAATGCTCTTGGTAAACGTTTAAATTGTTTTAGTATCTTCTTCAAACGTACTAAAACTGTTCCAATCTTGTGGAACAATACCGATGCATTGTATTTCATAAAGTCCCCATGCAAGACAGTGATTTAGTGTGGAAGTACTATTGTATTGAAAACGTCGTTGTTAAGCATATATTCAGAGTGCCTCTACTTTCCTATCAACCTTTGTATTTAGTTTTTTCAACCATTTTCCATCATTATTTGTAATAGTTATTATTAAAATCTGTTTTAAGTAGACTATCCAATAAGTACTAATTTGCCCTAGCTCATCCCTATAAGATCGCTAATTTTTACAGATTTCATAGGGACACATAGTCGATACCCCTACATGTTTTAGGTTGTAAGAACTTTCTAATTAGGTATCACCCAGAGTTATTTCGGCATGCTGGTTTAGAGAATCATCAACTCCTGGGCTAGGACTTCTCAGCGAAGCGAGCAAGATCCCCTAAATAAGAAATACACGTGCCATTCATCTCCAAGTACCCTTTTGATATGAATTTATTTATCCTTCCGCTTAGTCGTGCGACGCTTCAGCAGCGTGTGCAAGATCCTTGTAGCAGTAGTGACTGTAAACAAATCATTAATCTCGCAAAATGTGTCTCGGCCAAACAGAGGATGTATGTCTTAGACGTTTGATGTATTATTTACTACACTAGCTGTATTCTCGTGCCCTATCCAGTTCCTAGCTGCCACCATTGACGTAGCTTATACAGGACTAGAAGAAGCATGTCCGGTATAGGAGGCTATCTGTGTCCAAATAGGGCACATGCTGAGGGGTCAAGACTGTGGTGCAGTTCAGTGGAATCAACTCGCAATACTGTGCTTTCCAAGGAAGATGCGGTCAAATAAGTATTTGTTTAAAAAAAAGGGGCCCTCAGCCTACTACACGTTTAGAATTGTAGGATTTAAAATATACAGAGACACGATTCAGTCCATACAAGTAGGCTATCACTATTTCACGAAATGATAATATTCTACAGCTCAATAAACCAAGAGTAAAAAATAATAATAAGAAGAATAATCCCATCCCCCCATCAGGTGCTAGAACGTTGTCGCTCGTTTGGGGGCTTAGAAAGTGACTTTTTGATGGGCAAGCTATGTCGGTTGATGGCTCATCGAAGGCTCTAATACCACCGCGGGGTTGTCATGCCGGCATGGCTCGTGATCAACAAGTCACTTCAACCAAGGCTAGCACACTCAGGAAGCTGAGGGCTAGGTAGACTTTACATCCTCTACCGAGCACAAAGCTTCTTTCCCCAAGCTATCCTGACCTCAGTCAGATAGGGATTTGGCAAATCCGGGGAGAAATGCCACAGAAGGCTGAGCGCCGGTCCTTCTGTCATATACCGTTATTGCGCCCCACACTTCAACGACCTCAGCAGGGCGTGGCTGTGGAACGTTGTGGGGGGTACGCAACCGGGGGGCTTGCCTTAACCGGCCGGCCCGCGAGGAGAAAGCCTCAACAAAACCCGACAGTAAAGTCGCAAATCCTCCGGAGCACCTTGGGCCAACTTCGGAGTAAATATAAGTCCCTTCTCTCCTGGAATGGGCGTCACCCGGGAGAGCGACATTTAGATCGTCCCTACTCGTGGGAACACGATGGATAGAGTTAATTTTATAAATAACCAACGACGGCCTAGGGTACGTCGATTAAACTCACCTGAACCCCAAACCGAAAAAGAACAACCAATAGGAGATAACCCAGTTGCGGATGTTTTGCCGGTAGAGCCGGCAACCACCAAGGCTGGCAAGCCAAGACAGCGCTTACAGTGGACTACTGAAATGAACACATCTGTAATGCACTGTTACTATACCGCCTCAAAACTAGAAACAATCTCCACAGGCTACAGGCATGAACTACACAGGCTATTTACAGCACAATACCCACACCTCTCAGCACGGGTAACTGAACAAAGACTTATTGACCAAAAACGTGTCATTACCAAAAATAACCGACTTACACCTCAACAACTACAAGCTATAAAGAATCTTGTAGCGGACGAAATAAATACAGTTGAAACGAATGATTCTCTAGTCAATGAATCAATCACGGAAACACAACACGATCATACCCTAAACGATAAGACTCCAAACACAAACACAAACACAACCAACACCACCAGCACACACTTAGAAGAAAACCCAGAACATGAGTTTATACCAGATGCTCCAGACACAGTATGCACTAACCGGCCTCCCACAACCACACGAAACCAAAACGTTACTCAAACACCTTCCTTCACACAATCTGCCGAACAAGTGATGAACGCACAATTTAACAAATGGTGTGGCACTAACCCTACACTGCGAGAACCCCTGCCCAGACTAATTTTCAACAGCAACACCCAAAAAATATTACATACAATAAATACCAACGTAATACCACAATTCTTAACAAGCGGCAGTAACCTAGAGGACATCCACACCGTCATATATGCTGCCGCAGCAGCCACACTTATAGTTAACGGCCAAAAACTTCCGAAACGGTCTAATAACCACACAAGCAAAAGGTCGAAACCTAAATGGCAAATGCGAATCGAAAACAAAATTACCACAATCAGAAAGGAACTGGCACACCTCGCACAATACACCAACAACAACAACCGTTCAAAACGCATACAGACAACAATAGATATCCTCAAATCCAAGTCGCCCCAGAAATCAATACCAGAAATAACTGATACACTCAAACAAAAACTTGCAGTCTACGCAGCTCGACTACGCAGATACAATGAATCAAACGACAGAAAGGACGCTAATAACCTTTTTCAGAAAAGTGAAAAACAATTCTACAAAAAGATAACAACCGACAACCAGATAACAGCAATAGAACTTCCTAGTAAACAAGAGTTAACTGAGTTTTGGGGAAGCCTATGGTCAGAACCCAAAACACATAATGAAAACGCTCCATGGATCAGACAGGAAGAGGAAAAACATCAACATATAGCGGAACAGGGAAACGTTATTCTTACGCCAGAGGAAATAGCTGAAACAATAAAACATACTCACAACTGGAAGTGTCCAGGCGTGGATAATATACAAAATTTTTGGTACAAGCAGTTCAGCTCAGTATACGAAGTGCTCACAGACCAAATTAATAAAGCCATACTCCAACCCAATAGGCTTCCCAAATTCCTCACGCAAGGAATAACGTATATAAAACCCAAAAACACAGACACCAAAAACCCTGCCAACTATCGCCCAATCACTTGTCTTCCCACCTTGTACAAGATCATCACCGCAACGATATGTAGAAGAATTGAAAAACACCTCACGGAAAACAGCATCCTGACTGAAGAACAAAAAGGATGTAGAAAACAAAGCCAAGGATGCAAGGAACAACTTATAATTGATAGTGTGATCATGGAGCAAACCAGAAAAGAACACAGGAATCTTCATACCTGTTTCATCGACTATAAAAAAGCTTTCGACTCTGTACCCCATAGCTGGCTAACAAAAACTCTTCAAATATACAAGATCAACCCAGGGCTTCGCCAGTTTCTTACAAGAACGATGGAGACATGGCGAACAAATATACACCTTCAAACTGAGGACGGTCATATTCAAACGGATGAGCTACATATACGTCGTGGTATCTTTCAGGGTGACTCTCTCAGTTCACTATGGTTCTGCCTCAGTCTCAATCCGCTCTCCAACACACTTAACAGCACAAACTGTGGTTTCACCATCAGGCACCAGAAAGCAAATCAACACAAAATCAATCATCTTCTTTACATGGATGATCTAAAACTATATGCCGCCACAGAAGTGCAACTGAGAGAATTACTCAGGATAACAGAAGTTTGTACGTCAGATATCAAGATGGAGTTTGGCATGAGTAAATGCAAGGTGCTTCACATCAATAAAGGCCAATGGAAAAACCATCCCGAACAGGAAGTAGTAACTGGCCAGGCGCTAGACAACATGGACAAGGATGAAACGTACAAGTACCTGGGTATCAATCAAAACGCTAAGATAGACCACACAAAAATCAAATCACAACTAACACAAGAGTTTAAAGACCGCCTTATTAGACTGTTAGAAACGAAACTAAATTCTAAAAATCTTACAAAAGCTATTAACACATTTGCTATACCAATCCTAACATATTCATTTGGCATTATCAAGTGGTCGCATACTGACATAGAAAACATCCATATACTCATCCGAACAGAACTCACAAAACACAGAATGTCACATCCCAAAGCATGCAAGGAAAGGCTCACCATAGACAGAAAACAAGGGGGCAGAGGAATTATAGATATACAGTCACTTCATGCAAAACAAATAAAATCACTCAGACATTTTTTCCACAGTAAACAAACAAACTTGCATAAAGCAATAGTAAAAGCAGACAAAAACTACACACCACTCGCCCTTTCTTGTCCAGACCACGCAGCAGACGCACACAACCACATACAAGCACAACAAGAAAAAATAAACACCTGGTCGCAGAAGGCACTCCACGGCAAACATAGATACCGTGTTACACAAGACCACATTAATGAAAAGCAGTCATACACCTGGCTGCAGGATGGCCAGCTCTTTCCGGAAACGGAAGGTTTTATGCTTGCCATCCAGGACCAAGTGATTGCGACACGAAATTACAGGAAGTACATAATGAAAGATCCATCCATCTCTGATGACAATTGCAGAAAATGCCACCAACAGAAGGAAACAATAGAACACATAACTAGTGGATGCAAAACTCTCGCTGGAACTGAGTATACATCCAGACATAACTCTGCAGCAAAAGTCATACACCAAGCACTAGCCACAACAAACAAGCTAATTGAAAACAAAGATCCATATTATAACTACACACCGACCTCAGTACTAGAGAACAATCAATTCAAACTATACTGGGACATTGAAATACATACAGATAAAACCATCCCAGCAAACAGACCAGATATAGTTTTCCAGTCAAAGACAGACAAAGTGACCTACTTAATAGATATTGCGATTCCCAATGATATGAACATCCAAAACACCTACGCTGGGAAGATATCTAAATACACCGATCTCGCCATAGAAATAAAACGACTATGGAAACAAAACAAAGTTGTCATTGTCCCACTCATTATGTCGGTCTCAGGCCTTACTCCAAATACATTTACGCCACACCTGCAACAATTGGGCCTGGATGAAAAGTTACATAAAACCTTCCAAAAGTCTGTAATCCTCAAGACCTGTAGCATTGTACGGTCCTTCCTGAATTCAGAATAATAATAGGTCAGGTATTGACTTGGCACAGCCCGTCAATACTTGTTACTACCGCAACCATGCGAGAAAAAAATGAGATAATAAGTAATAAACGCATGCAAAGAAAGGCTCACCATAGACAGGAAACAAAGAGGCAGAGGGATTGTAGATATATAGTCGCTTCACACAAGACAGATAAAGACACTCAGACATTTCTTCCAAAACAAACAAACAAATTTACAGCGAGCAATAGTAAAAGCAGACAAAAACTATACATCACTCAACCTATCATGTCCAGACCACGCCGCAGACACACAGTCCCACACAATCGCAAAAAGAAAAAATAAACACCAGGTCGCAGAAACCACTCCATGGCAAGCATAGATACCGTATTACGCAAGACCACATAAATGAAAAATAGTCATACACCTGGCTGCAGGATGGCCAGCTCTTTCCAGAAACTGAAGGATTTATGCTTGCTATCCAGGACCAAGTTATTGCGACAAGAAACTACAAGAAATACATAATTAAAGATCCATCCATAACAGAAGACAGCTGCAGAAAATGTCATCAACAAAAAGAAACAATGGATCACATTACAAGCGGATGCAAAGTTCTTGCCGGTATCGAATACACCGTCAGACATAACTCTGCGGCCAAGGTCATACACCAAGCACTAGCCACAGCAAACAAACTAATAGAAAACACAGATCCATACTACAATTACACTCCGACACCAGTACTCGAAAACGATCGGTACAAACTATACTGGGACGTTAAAATACATACAGACAAGACCGTCCCAGCGAATAGACCGGATATAGTTTTCTAGTCAAAGGCCGACAAAATTACCTATCTGATAAATATTGCCATTCCCAACGATGTGAATGTCCAAAACACCTACGCCGGGAGGATATCCAAATACATGGACCTTACCATGGAAATAAAACGACTTTGGAAACAAAACAAAATCACAATTGTCCCCCTCACTATGTCTGTCTCAGGCCTTACACCAAACATGTTTACACAACACCGTCAACAGTTGGGCCTGGACGGAAAGTTACACAAAGTATTCCAAAAGTCTGTAATCCTGAAGACCTGTAATATTGTGCGATCCTTCCTAAATTCCGATCAATAATAGTCAGGGTGTTGACTTGGCACTGCCCGTCAACACTTGTTGCTACCGCAATTATGCGAGTGGAACTTAGAAAGTCAGATAATAATAATAATAATAATAATAACCTGCAATCTCGCTGGAACCAAGTACACAGCTAGACATAACTCAGCAGCCAAGGTTATTCACCAAGCACTAGCCACAACAGACAAGCTAATAGAAAACACAGATCCATATTACAATTAATTATAATAATAATTATGACTACAAACTGTACTGGGACGTTGAGATACATACAGATAAGACTATCCCGGCAAATCGACCAGATATAGTTTTTCAGTCAAAGGCAAAGTTACCTATTTGATAGATATCGCTATTCCCAACGATAAGAATATCCAAAACGCCTACGCTGGGAAGATATCTAAATACACTGACCTTGCAATAGTGATAAAACGACTCAGGAAGCAAAACAAAGTTACTATTGTCCCCTTAATTATGTCTGTATGGGGCCTTACACCAAACACTTTTACACCACACCTGCAACAGTTAGGCCTGGACGAAAGGTTACACAAAATATTTCAAAAGTCTGTAATCCTGAAGAACTGCAATATTATACGATCCTTCCCAAATTCCGATCCGTAATAGTTCAGATGTTGACTTGGCATAGCCCGTCAACATTTGTTGCTACCGCAGTCATGCGAGAGAAACTTGGAAAATCAGGATAATAAACGGCTTTATTTATAATGCTACATTTTAAATGGGCTATACTATTTTTCCACTTAATTAAACATACCATTTATAAAAAAGCAATAGCAAAATAACCCAATTATAGGCAAAGGAGGTGGTGTTTCAAGTTATACTTGAATTTAATAAGAGACATGCTTTTTTATTCCATTTGGTACAGGACATCATCGTGTAGTAGTAATGAATTGTACGAAAAAGATCTAGTGTACAATTCTGCCATTCTTAGGTGAAACGCCCTAACTACATTTTCCAAATTTTCGGGTTATCTGCATATATCCTGAAACACTGCTAGAACATCTTACTTCACTGTAAATGATGACAGACAGTTTGGATAAAACAGACTGCCAAACCGAATCAATAAAATCTCAATTATCTCAGCTTTAACAAATTTTTAGGACATTTTAACTAAGGAGGCCAGAATTATAAAAGTCTTGAGGTGAAGCATGGTGAATTGTTGTGGAAATCTGATAACTTTGTTTGGATGAATTATATCCTGTAGAGATATAAGTGCAAAGGTTTTTTTTTACTCAATTTAATTTAATTTGTAAACCATCGTACCTGAGTATTGGAGGAACTACTCTAACTGTCTTATATTATTAATGTCTGTTGAAATATGATCAAATCTAGTTAAATTGTTGCCGCAACAATTTTTTTGTAAGCTTTTTGCTAAACAAGGATAATACGACTGCTCTCATCATTTTGTGTAAAACACGAGCTTTCTTAATGAATTTAGTCAAGTACTAAATAACAATTTTTTACTACGCCAGCGACATGTTCACGAAATCTCAATCCTATCGTCCTTAGCTGTTTATGTCATAGTTAGACAGTCAGTTTATCATTCCGTCGGCCTGGTCATCCAGAAAGCAGAACAAAGTTACAGGGAAAAATGAAAGAAATACAAAGAGAGGAAGGATGAACACAAGCAAAGAGGGAAGTACACCTGTTAAAGTAGGCATCGTGAAAATAACTAGGGTAATTTGCTAATGCTCTAAATGCAATTTTTTGGGATCACCTGTTGCTAATAAGTGAATCTATATCATGTAAAATTCCACGAAATAATTTTGCCTACAGTGCGAGCTACGACCTGGAATGTTTGCGAACTTGCTCGACCGTGTAGTCACAAGACACTCGGGTTTTGCACGCAAATTGTGAATGTCAACTGAGATTTGTTCAAACAAAATTGCATATTTCTTTCCAAAAAGACAGTTTTCGTTCAGTCCACTACCCTTGCCCCACGGCACTGTTCATTACTTCCACATTAGAGACGGTCGGAATTGCGCTTTCTTGTGTGAGGGGAAGGGAAGTTTATATTTTGCGACGAGGTCACTAACCTTCCTGTAGGTAATCAGTCCTGTTACGTTATTAAAATGAGCTCTGCGCGCTTCTAAGGTGTCGCACGGTGAGATTTTTCGGTACAGTGACATGATCTTTGGTTTTAGAATACAGACTTTCAGTCTCGATTTCGCGTTAAAAGAAGCAACTTTCTCAATTTGTACTACTTTATCTGGTATAAAATTTTCTGCTCAATTCAACAGCTTACTTAGATTAGGTATAAGAAGCCTAGTTTGCAAACATGGTCCCGAAAAAGTTTTCCCAAAACCAAAAGGGAAGGAGTTTTGAGTTTTTGAAAGCGATTTTAAATGACTACCATTTTCTGGAGTGTCATTACTGGTGACGAGTCCTGGGTACTTGAACTTGAGTAAAACCCCGTAACCAAAGGCCAGAGCATGGAATGGCACACTGCAACCTCCTTAAGATAGAGAAGGATAGGAGTAGCAAATCAAAGATCAAATGCATGCTGGTTTGTTTTTTGGTTGCAACTAAATCATTCACGAAAAATTTATCTCTCAAGGTTAAACGGTTTTAATCAAAACTCTTTCCGAGAGGTCCTTGAAATACTCTGAGAAATGATATTTCGCGAGCAATGCAATCTGTAAATGAACTTTTGACCAGTAAAAATATTAATGTGGCTTCTCAGCCTCATTACTCACCAGACTTCGGCCTTTGTGACCTTTTCCTCTTCCTCGAGATTGAAGAATCACCTCAAGGGAACTCATTTTGGGACACCTAAAACATCCAAACAGCTGTAACGAACCAGCCAAAGACTATTCCAGTATTCGACTTCCAGCAATGCTATGAGGATTGAAAGGACCGTCTTCAGCTCTGTCTAACTTCCATGGAGAACTATCTTGAAGCAGACATTATTGCGTGTGATTATATTTGAATAAAAAAGTGAAAAAAGATGAGTATCATTACTCAATTTACACACCTCATACCCTTAGCTTTGGAATACCTTCGGAATGTCTTCTTCTTCTTAGGGTGCCATGCAGATTCCTGCGTAGGCGTTCATCCTTTCTCTCATCAGATCGTCCTATTCATTGCAGCCCTCTGTAATTCCTGGAAGTCGCTTATTCCTGTCCAGTGACGGATGTTTCTCAGCCATGATAGCTTTTTTCTTCCAATTCCTCTTTTCCCACCTTCGATCTTACCTTGAAGAATGAGGCGCAGGAGGTGATAGCGTTCCCCACGCATTATGTGGCCTAGATAAGCTATTTTCCTCTTTCTTATATACTCATATTTATATATTTCGTGATAAAAAGCCGTTTACTCAATATTTTCTACTTTGATGTAAAATGTTCTGATGATTGAAAGAGAACACTAGGCTTAATCCGACATTTCAATAGCTATTAGAAAGCAGCATTTTTGGTTGAAAGCACATGCTGTGAAAAATATTTAAGAATTCGGAGCTAGATATAAAACAAGTTATAATAATAATGAAAACGTAGATTCCCATAACGATGAAAAGGTATGTACGTATGTAAACGGGAAGGAGCTTCAGAAGCTTATTTGTATTATGCATGTAACGTAATATTATTCAGTTTAGCTTTGAGAGGTACTACAAGCACTGTCATAGAGATTGACAGCCTTATGAGAAAACTAGTCAGACACCTTAAGAGCAGGTTGATTCCGAAGAGAGAAAGACTTTTGCCATGTCAAAGCTGCACTGATTTAAAGCAACCTATTTAATATCTGCAAGCTCTCTACAGCTTCTCTGAGAATTTTGTATATGAGAAGGTTGTTGTGATATGTGACATGTAAACTATTATTTATATGGGACGAGCATCTATGCTTTGCTTATTATTTCAAATAGTATTTGCTTTGGTGCCGCGTATTTCGATTTAATATAATCTAAAATGGTTGAATATGAGAACGTGAGAATATTACCCAAATGTGTTTCTTTCCTTGATACTACCTAACGGTTGATACTACCTAAGGATTCAAATGACTGGCATATGTAAAGTTCTATACCCGTTACATATAGCATAAAAATTGAATGTGAAATTAATATGCAACTATAACGCATTTTTAAGGTTGCTTGTTTTAAAAACTAAGATTTAATTTTGAACCTCATATTTATCCTACTTATGTTATACCTTCTACCACAACCTCAAAATCTGGATATCTGGAAACTTGTGCCAGATATCTTGACCCGATTTTCGGCTTTAACAACTTCCATACCACTAAGTTTCTTCTGTAAGTTCATAGATATCTTAGTATTCTTCATGAATGAAGAAAAACAGCATAAGTGGCCTTTATCAGATTTGCAGTGGCTAAAATTATATTTCAATATAACTTCTTCAGAAAGCATGAGCGAAAATGCTAAAACTAACGGATATTATACAGTTGAGTATATTATGGTAAAAAAAATGGAGTCAAGTTGATTGACTCAGTACTTCCCACACATAATGATGATGCCATTTTATTATTTCCCATTGCACGAAGCTATAGTCTAAAACCCCTTGCAAATAAATTATGGCCCATCCGCTCGCAGAAACAACATCCAACACAAAAACCCTCGTAAATAGTTTCTTGCGTCTCCCTCCTTAAGGAACTAGGGCGCCACAGTTTTTTTCTGGATGCCTGAACTGGACGATGCGAAACGATCAAGAGCCTCCAACCCGTCTAAAAACGAAGTTTGAGCTGATTTCATGTTTTTGTTTTTTTTTTTATTATTGCTGCGCCGCCACTGACACGGTTTTTCAAAAACAGAGTCGTTTTCCATTCTCGCAGCGGTAATAAATTCTGTGTCAAAATTTTATTAAAATCAATTCAATAATTTTCGCTTTACGCAATATACATAGAACGAAATAAAGCAAAACTCGTATGTTCAGATCACAAAATTGGTTTCTGTAATAGGCAAGGCAATGTTCGGATGGACCTAAAAAGTGTAATATGCCGCTAGGTATTTTTTCTACAGGTGAATAGACGGACTATTATGAACACAACAAATTTTTCAGTTTTACTACCCCACACCCCCCAACCTCCCCGATTTCACACCACCCAAAAAAAATTGAAAATGATCAGGAACCCGTAAAATGCCTAAAAACAAAGTTTGAGGCCCTTGGTTTTTATAATAAGCAAGGCAATGTTCGGATGTACGTAAAAGTGTATTATGCTGCTAGGTTTTTCATTCAAAGATCAATGGACAACCCATTATGAGTACAACAAATTTTTCAGTTTTACAACTCCCCACCCTCCAACCACCTCAAATTCACCCTCACCCAAAAAAACGTAGAAAATGATCAGAAACCCCTAAAAAGTTTGAGCTGTTTTTATATTTTTAGTTTTTTTATTATTGCCGTGCCGCGACTGACCCGATTTTTCCAAAACATACGCGTTTTCCATCCCCGCCTTGGGAGTAATATTATGTCAAAATTTCATTAAAATCAATTGAACAATTTTCGCGTTACGCGATATCGAACGATCTAAAACAATACTCGTATGCATACGTCACAAATTCCCGTGATTTCTATAATAAGCATGCAACGTTCGGATGGACCTAAAAAAGTGTATCATGCCACTAGGTTTTTCATTCACATATCAATGGACAGCCCATTACGAACACAACAAATTTTTCAGTATTACAACCTCCCACCCCCCAACCACCCCAAATTCACCCCCACCCAAGAAAAAGCAGAAAATGATCAGGAACCCCTAAAACGCCTAAAAACGAAGTTTGGGGCATATTTGAAATTTTTCGTTTTTTGCTAATTACTGCGCCCCCCGTATAACGATTTTCAAAATTATAGGAACATTACCTACTACGACCCAACAGCATAACGCTGCCCAAATTTCATGACAATCCATGCAGCGGTTACTGAGATTACGAGGGTAGAAAAACGCGACAGACAGACAGACCGACAGACAGACAGACCGACGGAAATGAGTGACGTGGATTTTCGTTATGTACACATCATAAAACGCCCAAAAAGCGTATTATCTCAAAATCGAAAATTTTCGCGATCACAATACTCCCCTCACCTATCGGTGTGGGAAGTAAAACATTCATATGCCTAAGAAACATTGTTATCTGCGGTATCTACACATACATATACTGATGCCCTTTAAAACAACAAGCATTTCGGAATGTTTTTCCGGAGCATATAATAGTATTAGGTGGGCTCCAGAGCTAGATAAACAGGGAGGTCCGAAATATCATGTACAAACGAAAGGAGGATATTCTTTTTTTTATAACTGGAACGTCAAATAAACATAGGTCCGCAAACGCTTCGTTATCAATCTACAGGGTGTTAAAATTTCAATATTTTTTTGTTTTTTCTTATTAACTCTCTTAATTTTTTAGCTCAAATTTCAAATATAAGAAACGCAATACGAGTTACATGTTGCACATATCAAAAAAAAGTTTGGCAGAATCTACAGGGTGATATTTTTTCAGAGGTCATGCCCCTATTTCTTACCCTGAACTTCTTACTTTCACACTTTGCAACTCTAAAGTTGACTGCCGTTTGACGACACAACTTACGATTCAAAATGGTATGTGTCAAATTTAATAAAACAAAACAATTATCCAAATAAAGCCACACTTTTTTTTTATTCTCGATAAGGGTAAGGATATCAAAAAATTACAAGAGGACAAAGAGTTTCTGAACAATATGGAAAAATTATCTTGTTTGTTTAATCTACCTGCGGAGCACCGCAAAAAAGTTGAGAGTAAGAAAAGGGGGTATGATCCCTGGAAAATGGACACCCTGTAGGTTCTGGCAACCGTTTGACATGTGCAGTTATATAACCCCTATTGCGTATTCTATATTACAAATTTGAGATAACTACCATAAAAATGGAGAGAGTTACGGAAAAAAACTAAAAAAATATTAAAATCTCAACACCCTGTCAGTAGTAAAGCGGTTGCGGACCTATGTTTATTTAAGTCTTTAAAAACCGAGGAATATTCTCCGTTCGTGTGTACATGATACTTAGGGACACCCTGTATACACAAGAACTTAGATATATGGCAACGAGGCATCAGAATTCAGAAAATTAGTGGAAATGAAGCTTGTGCATCCATATCAATCGCCAATTGCTATAATTGCGATATCAAAATTAAACTTAACCCAAAAAAGTGAAATTATCAGCAATTTTGGTTATACTTGTAATGATGTATATCGATCGTAGAAAAGAGGGTGTAAATGTGCAAAAAGCATAAATCAATAAATTTATGGAAAAAAAATTAATAGAAGATGCCAAGCCCTTGGATTGAACCCGCACATTGTAGGGTAGAAGGTGAACGGTTAGCCATTGAGGCCATGGTGCCGGAAAAGTTCAACAACACATAATCTATTAGGTAGGTACCTTACTACTGGAATTTGTGATCCAGACTTGATTGCGAACTATTCACCGTACCTATATCATGCAAAAAATATACACTAGTGACACAAGTAACTAGTTTCACGATTAGCTTGGAATTCTAGAAAAAAATTATGGCAACCGGTATCGGAGTAGGACGTCGTTGGTGAAAGCTAACATTTTGACGTCACACGCGCTTGGTTTTGTTCGAGAACTGTCAATATTATATTCTACAGAAGTAGATCCTGACGGGTGTCAAAGTCCAGTATGCCGTTCATGTTCCTTCAAATCGCTTGCTATGGTTCTATAATGTTCTACATATATCACAATACGCTGATTTGTAATATTGAAGCAATTTGGGCATGATTGATAATCAGAATCTAGTGAAATCGTTATGTCTCCTATGAATTCCTGATATTTTGTCTGTCACATTGAAGATATAAGGTCTTAAATTTTGTTTTATCTTTGAATATCAGAGATGTCGTTTCTTAGAAGAGTAGTTCTATTGCAGTCATGATTTTGTAAGCAAGAGTAGTGGCTTTCTTGAAGTTTTAGGTCTCTTCTTTTGACTAGCAACCTTCTTGAACAGGTATGAGGACATGAACAGAGGCATCTGTGAACACATAGTATCCTTATCACGTGCAGCTAAATCAAGCACTTGAATGATAAGACTTTGAAATCATAATGAATTTCTGTAATTGGGCTCGTACTCGAGTCCAAGGAAATGCACTCCTTTTAACAGTGTATTGTTTACGAATGAAGCTACATTTCTTACGAAACGTTTTCTTACGAAATGTAGCTTTACCGTTATTATCAACGGGTATGTAAACTGCCATAATTTACATTTTTACATCGACGTAAATCCAAATTTTGAGAGGTTTGTTGGCAACCAGCATAGAGTCTAAACATTTCGGGTAGTGTTATTGGAAAACGCATAATTAACTAATTTTCTAAATGAAAATTTGTAAAAACTTCTGGAAAATTTATCACTGGCGGTTTTAAGAATAACGTGGTTACAGTCAGATCGAGCGCCTGAACGTTTCAGTATTGGAAGCCGAAACACTTTGGATTAAAGGTTTTCTGCTTTTAAATTACTTTCGGCAAGTAGACCATTTGAAAACAAGCATTTTTGATCTAAGCCATTTTCTTCTAATTTAAACGATAAGGATGCTGGAGAGCACCGCGCGCTGATTAGACCACCCTGTATACTGTTTTTTACGATAAATTCTACCTGTCACAACTGTAGTCAAGCTACTTGTCAAAATAGTAGAAACAACTCACAACACCAGATCTACAAAAGTAGCAAAGCACAAGCTATTCGCATCCATTATAGATTTAGCTTTCAGTTGTTCATTCGCAAAAATGTAATAAAACGCTAAAAGCCTTTTGCATGCACCGCAGCCTAACAAAATTTTATTAGCCTATTATAAAATGAGCTTTCACCGTATAGTTTACCTTTATCAAATTTTGAATTCGGATTTCGAGACTATATAGTGCAATAGAGTAACAAAACATTTCTGCATTGAGTGGCCCTGCTAAAAGCCCTACCATAAAAGTCCATTATAGACTGACCATTTCAAATCGCATTACCCTCGAACATGCGTTAACAGTTTTACATTCAATGTAGAATATTGCAAAATGTTACTATTACGGCTGGTAGGATTAGCGTTTGAGGGTACAAAACATTAATAATACGAGGGAAACTTGTTGTGCTCCTACATAACTGAAGAACTATTTTGTGCGTGAGCCTAAAGCTAAATTGGAACTAGTTATCCAATGATATTCCTATGCTCCAGTTGCCATTTAAAAATGGGGGCAAGTATCTGAAGTAAATTGCCTTTCCTGGTAAAAGAGCTTTATAAAACATTTTATACTTGTAGGAAGAATGGCGGTTTCGATTTTATTCAGTTGCTCCTCAAACGTATGACATTTCGTCTATCGAATGGATCATGACAGCCGATATAATAAGTATGAACATGAACATGAAACTGTTAAAACCAAATGAACATGAAGCTTGAAGCATAGAAATAACTACGAAAGGCTGAATTGCACTAAGCCACAATTTTTAAATGTATGTGGTTAGAAAATGGTGGTATTTAATCAGAAAGCATAAGTATTGGGTTCTAGAGCTGACATAAAGTCAACATGTATGTTTGTCATTATATATACAGGATGCCCATATGCACGGAATGTAGTATATAGTAAATAATGATTGTACAAGGTTTTTCTATATCAAGGTTGTTTAATATTGTATTTCCCATAATGACAGTATTCAGCTGTATTTGTTTCCGAAAACAAATTATTAACGAAAGATAATTGATTTTTTTCTAGTAGCAATATACCTCTTCATTAGAGATCATACAGATTTTTTCTGTTTTGAAATAAATAAAAAGATTTATTAAGTTTGTTACATCAATAACGTTATGGATCTACTGGTTTTCGGCAGATTTTATGTCCCTAAAACGTTTCAAAGTCTTAGTAACTACTAGCTGGGTGATGGTTCTCGATATGGATGACATACATGGAAAATTCCAGATGCTCATGACCAACTTATTAACAGTGTCACATGTATTGACAGATGACAATAAGTTTGTGTCAAATTTTACTGTGCTACTAACAGATATCAGATATCTAGTTTAATGTTATTATTGATCTAATAAACTGTAATAAATAAAGTTTTTCATTTTTTGAAACATTTTCGTGCATTTGGATTGGGATATGTTATGACATTGAAATGAAAAAAAAGTGTCTATCTAATGAGCCTGATGAAAGAGTAAATTGCTATTACAGAAAAAACATATGTTTTTTGTCAATAATTTGTTTTCTGAAACAAAAACAACTGAATACTTTATGGGAAGTAGAATATTAAACAACGTTGATATATTTTTTTTTATTTATTTACTAATATGTGTGCTATATTCCATACACGTGCATTCGTATAAGGAGAAAGTAAGTTTGTCAATATCAATCGCCAATAATTTCTCTGATTGCCTTAACAAAATTGAATCTAATCCAAAAAAGTAAAATTATTTATTATACTTGTGAAATGTCTATAAAAATTTGATTCAGAAACATATTCAAGTCGATCGTAGAAAACAAATGTATGTAATATGTGCAAAAAGCATATCAATAGGTTTTTTGATACAAAAAAAATCAAAAAAATAAGAGCTGTCAAGGCCTCGGCTGGAAGGAAACACACCCCACCCCGCTTGAACGCGGACATTGTCGGATCGGAAGGCCGACGCGTTACAACGTTGCACCACCACTGCGATGCCGAAAGAGTTTCTTCAACGAAGTGTATTTGATACTTTATAATAACAATAATATCGTCTTATTTCAAAAAACCAAGACGGACACAAGCAGCGAAGTTTAGCCTTGGCTACTCTAATAATTAAGGCGACTCCTACGGAGAGCATAAACGGTCATTTTCAGGAGATTTCATCCCAATTCCTGACGCTCTAGTTTTCAATATTTCTGCATGAAATTTTTACATGAAGTTTAAAAGTAAATTACACAGGGGGCTATCGAAGCATTTTCTGAAAAAAATTGATTGAACATGAAATATGATCGCTTGAAGTTGTCTATTTTCTTCGTCAACTTTGTAATGTTTTTAAGTAAAGCCCAGAAACAAAAATGAAAAAGTGCTTCGATATCACTCTGGCCAATTTTCTTCTAAATATCATGTGAAAATGTCATGTAAAAGTATTGGAAAATGTGAAGCGTCAGGAATTGGGATAAGAAACATCTGCAAATCGCCTTCCTCTTCAATTTTACAAATTTCGGGCGACGCGCTAACATGACTGTTTCCATTTTTTTCTGATGTAGCGCGCACCTGTTTATTTATCACGCCCATCGTCGGTTCCTTTTCAGCTCCCCGCATCTTCCGGAGAAACTATTCTGGATTGTAGGAGCAGCGTTAACTGCTTGTGTCGGTTAGAAGAAAGATGTTCCATGTAATATACACAGAAGTAAATGTAAAAAAGTTACATAAAACATTAATGACAATAATACAGTAAGAAAAAGCTTGTTAGGATGCTTACCTAACGAAGAAAAAGAAAATGTTTATTACTTTGCTTAAAATATACTAAAAAGGAGTATGCTCTCATGTCAGAAGGAGGTTATGGAAAAGAAATCCAGCTTCACTAATCAGTCTCTAGCAAGTGGGATACTTTTAACTGATGTACGAGAACACGGCACTGTTTGAGTTTCGAAGGAATTATTTAATTGATTGTAGGTACTTTATTACTGGACTTTGTAGTCTCATTTCAAAAGCATACTTATTTCGATCATAGACTTCGTCTCGAGCTGCAAACTGCATTCATTGTCTATGGTACTGCAAATATAATACACGAGTTATACTATTTTCACGATTAGCTGGAAATCTAGAAAAAATAAGGGTGATAAGTATGGAGTAGGACGCCGTTGGTGAAAAGACAACATTCCACAACAAAATGACGTAATACGCGTTCGGAAGCTGTCGGCGTGTCTTCGGCACTGGATTCAAAAATTTATTTTTTCCTAATTTTATTTTGACATAGCACTTGAATTATTGCGAAAAAAAAGAAATAGTTTTGTTACAAAACTTAGATATGTGACATTTCCGAGTATATTTCCATTTATCACAAAAAAATATTTTTTTAACTCATAACCCCAATTGTCAGCGATCAAATTAAAATTAGAACACATAGTATATAGAGGGGGGTCTTATTTGCTGCCTAAATACCTCTCATACTGCCTCATGTCTCATCTGTGTTAAAAAATTCCATCTTTTAAAGAGGTTACAACAGTAATCTTGTTATATACAGATATATTGATGCATAATTTTGTACATCGTTTTGGTATTAAGCTTCTACATGAGCATCTCCCAAATACCGTGAGTATAGAGCACAAATGCTCATACCTCAGCAATCTGTCTCCCTGAACTGACTAACAGCAAGCAGCAATACGCACCTTCTGAAATTGCAGTCTGTAGTGGATTACAAATATATACAGAGCAACCATCCAATTGGCTCTGTCAATCTGATTGAAACCTGAAGCTGCTAATTGTAGTAGCTTAACAGGCTTGACAGATGAATAGCCTGCCTCCGTTCCAACATTTAACAAGGATGATGCCGAGTTAGCGTTCAATAACATATCATACGCGCATCTACCTACGTGTGCATAATCGTGTACCGAAGCACGGGATTGGTTGCCTGTTCTGCTTCCTAATACCGCGATGCTGTGCACCTTGCGCGAGTTTTTTTACTAGTTACACTATGTGGCATCTTATTGAGATTAAAAAGAACCTTCCTGAATTGGATAAGCTTCTAATACGTACCGCAAGGAGTCAGTATTAGGCTTAAATGTTGGGGTTGAAGAACCACAACTTTTCTTGGAATCTTACTCAAATATAAGTAACTTACCCTTTCTTTGTCGAGGAAGTTAAAAAGCAGAAAAGAATTAACTTATGTAAACTCAAACGGCGCTCTCACTGTGGAACAGGAAGCGATATTGACAAAACCGGGTTTTTCCCGGACTAGTTTTTTCATGCTGATTTCGAATCTGAACTTAGTTTTTCTCTAGCACCTGTAATTTTGGCTATCATTTGTAGACGGACAGACTTACAGACAAACAGACGGGCAGCCAGAGGCTCTGCGTAAGCTCTCTTCAGTGAGAGCTAATAATGGAACGAAAAACCTGAATCAATCCAATTGATTCAGGACTTACCTGATTTATGCTCGTGGTAATAACCAAAAACTTATTGTGAGCAAAACGAAGTGATTTCAAGTCACCGGGAATTAGATTTTCAAACTTACCTCAACTCTGCACGGATAGAAAATTTTATCGATGACTAAACGGAGCCGCAGAAATAGCAGTACTATTCATATTCCTCAATTTAGCCTGACTACTTATAAAAGGAGTGCATTCTACTTATGGAGTACCATCTGCAGCAAACTACCTTCGTTAATAAAACAGGACCAAGGTACATCGAAATTTAAAAAAATAAGTGAAAGATCTGTCAATATAAAATAATTTTAAAGCATATAAGAGTTTCTATAAGAAGCTTCATTAATAAGCCACAATCCAATATTAGTTTAAAGTTATTTTAATCTATAGCGTCTTTTCTTGAATTATCATATCTCCTGTAAATGGGTAACATAGATACAAGATATTCTAGTCTATTGTATTCCATACTTGCGGAAACACTTTACAATAAATGATCAAACCTTAATAGGCAAATCTGTATACCATGCGTTAGTGGATAATGAGGGTTCTCAATTAATGGAAAAGGCTACGCTTTATTAGTTGAGCTATGAGAATATGGTCTGGGTCCTCTAAAACATATAAAACCCGACGATTTGCTCAAATAATTTTCCGATTCCAGCAGTAAAAGATATTGACGTTGTTCTTCGTTTGGTTAGAAAATGGGTGTGTCTATATTTTGACGAATGCACTTCTCTAGCATACGCGATATGCTAGTAATCTCGTTGTTAACAAACTTTACAGATATGGCCTTCCAGGCTAGCCTCAGAGCATGTTGCAGTTCGTACCGCATAGAGGTAGAATTGAGTGAGCCGTGATCAATCAATTCAATCCCAGACTTTTTCAGTTGGCGATAAATTGGGTGATTGTGGAGGTCAGGGGAGCACATCACATTGTATTACAACAGATTTTCTGTTGAATACAACGGCACCCCAAACCATCAAACCAACAGAACGGTGTACATGGCGCTCAACGCGTTGGGGTCTATCGTGTGCCACCAGAAAAAACCTGGGATCGTCGGAGAAGAGCATATGCCATTGTCGTTGTTCTTGGCACCAATCTAACCGATGCGACGGCCACTAAGATTTGCAGTTGGTGGGACCATTAGATGCAGACGATATTATCTTAATCCCATTTCAAGCAATCTGTCGTACAGCATGCGGATTCTAAGGGGCTCCCCTATAGCTGCTTTCCAAGCGTCAGCAACAACTTGACTGGATCTCAAAGGTCAGTCGTCGTAGATGACGATCTTACTTGTTTATAGTTCTCCTAAGTGCTTCAGAACGCTACACCTCATGACTCCGATTATATCAATTGCTTTGAATGACCCCGTTCAAAGGGTGTTAACTGCTTAATCTGGGGCTGTCGCCTTTTAGGGTGCATCTTTACATCGCTGGAGCATTGCTCCCCTGTGTGGGGATGCGCTCCGAAGCACTCTCTAAAGCAGAGAGCAATTAGACTAATTGAGACGCCTAACGTCACAAAAAACCTTCATAACCTGGAACATCGAAGAAGGGTTGCTGAACTGTCGCTGTTCTACAGATTCTATCACGGAAGATGTTCGAGTGAGCTCTCCCAGGTAATAACAGCAAAGGCTGCCCGAACAAGGAACACTAGAGAGGCTCTGCGAGCTCATCCTTACCAGGTCGAGGTCCCTGCTCCACGAACCAGTCTCCTCCAGCATTCCTTCTTTTGGAGAACTTTGACGCTGTTCAACGAGCTGCCGGGTAATTTGTTTCCCGCCGGCTACAACCTGCAGCGTTTCAAACCTAACGTGCAACGACACTTATCCTCTCGCAGCGCTTCTACAGCGCCATAGGCTTTTAGCCTTTGCGGGAGGCTGACCATAAAACAAACTAACTAGTCACCGTATTTGCAATAGATATCGTAGGTTGTGGATTGACAAAAATACAGGGTGTTTACGATCTTAATGCCGTTATGTAAAGTACGAGTATTACACATCATTGTAATGCTTGTAGCACAAATATAATACGAATATTCCAAATTTGAAGTTTCAAAAAACATCGCAACATTTTCTGATAACACAGAATATGCGGCAACAAGGCTAGAGACAATAACATTTGTTTATATAGTGAGTATCTCCAAAAACATCTGACAGAAACTAGGGCGAATACTGGGCATGTTGTCGGATTGTGATTTTGCAGTCATACTTTTTTAATTTTTTTCTGTTTAACTATGCGTTAACTAGTGAAATGGTACTGAGATTTCAGGTTCGAAATATCATGATCTATCGTTCCTCCAAATTAATGCACTAAGATCGTAAACACCCTGTATATGCCTTAATTGATGGATGGGTCTGAAACTATTTCGTCCAGACAGACAACCCCTTCTGGTTATTATTCTAGGTTTCCTATAGGGTCGATTTTCAATTTAAAGTGTGAAGCAACTATATTTATTTAGGAAATAATTATTGATTTTAATGATTATCTTGGTCAGAAAAGCAGGTTCAAAAATGGTGAATGTGCACAACATAAGGAAACCGTCGGCTCACCCACCATATTTTGGATAAACTCCGCAATATTACCATTGACTGTTTGCTTTGACTAAACATTCCAAGTTTTCGGAATCCTGTGATTTCATCAAGGAAGAGTGAGTTTCACTTCCATGCTTTGTGCTTTACTCTCACTGCTTATTTTCTGATGGTGAAACCCATAGGTTACTAAAAGCTTGTAATATACCGTGTGTCCCAGCTAAAATTTGCCACCCATCTTACCTTTGAATTTTTTTTATGGTCAGCCTCCCTCAAAGGCTGAAATGATAACAAAAATAAAAATCTCCGTGACACGTCGATTTTAATTTCGAAGGGGAACGTCATTACGTCATTATTGTGCTATATACCCCCTCACCCCCAGCAATCTTAAATGAGACCACTGTACTTGTGACACATCATATAAGGGAGTTCAAAAAAAAAGCACAACTGTGTGATTAAGTAGTATTAGTATTATTTCCGTTACCTGAAATATTATTATAAGAAAGGTTCCAAATGAGAGACATTTTGTTCCATACACATTTTTAGGCGATATTCAAAATGTTTTCAACTGTTCTTATGGGAACATTAGAAATCCAAAGCTTATATATTACGCAACGCAAGCTTATAGATGATCCCTACAGTGACTCCGGAGATGTTGAGAAATTTACAAAGAGATTTTGAATATCGCCTGTACGTCTGTACTGAACGCAATGGCTCACATTTGGAACCTTTCTTGCGACAATGTTTCAGGTAATGAAAATAATACTTAATAAATCACTAAATTTTTTATTTACTTTCATAATAGTGAATCAATCTTCAATCCGATGATATTATTTGTCAATAAATTCCCTGAAAATGATGTATCACAGGTATCTGGTCTCATTTAAGATTTTGGGGTAGGGGTTGCTGGGGGTGAGGAGGTTGATCGCACAATAATGGCGTATTCGGTGGAAGAGTTCCCCCTAGATATAAAACTCAACGTATCACGGATATTTTTATTTTTTGTTTTCATTTCAATGATAAGGTGGGTCGGTGGGTGGCAAGTTTTAGCTGGGACATACTGTCTGGTTGGAAAAGTATAGCTTAGCGCTGACTTGTCTCGGCACAAAGATAACTAGCAGTTTGTTAACTAACTGTCTTTTGGAACACTCTCATCATCTATACTACGTATTTACTACTGAACTGTCTAGCAACCAATCAAAAAATTAGTTATACTGCACCAAGGCTTAAATAGAATATTCTACACATCTTTAGATAGATTAATTCTTATTTAAAATTAACTAAAAACTATATGCAACAAAATGTATCTAGATTCGACCATCTGTGAGTTATTACTATTAATAATAAACAGATATTCCTGACAGAACTACTAGCTAATTTGGCCTAGACCGTAAATCGATGCATCTAACTTTTTCAGGCTGATTATGATTATGATCTTGAAAAAAGGAAAGAACTTTAATATTTATTCTTAAAATTCGATAAGTTGGATTCTGTTTAACTCAGGTATATTAAGGTATATTATGCTGCAAACAGTTTTTGCTTAAAATGGTTACATATGTATGGATATAATTGTACTTGGAATGTTTCAGTGCAGTTCTGTTCATTTTAAGATGTTTGAGAATGGCATTAGTCATAACTGCCATGTTCTCAACATCTGTATAATATCCACACAATGAACTTTCTACGATGATCGCACTTTAGATATAAAATAGAACATTTGTGACAGACTATTTTATAAATTCGATTTTGAAAACAGTTGAATATATGTCTGCCCTTTCATGAACTCCGTACCCAAGTAGCAATTTAACGTTGTGGCGACGTGTTTGAAAAAGTGGCGCAACTACACATAAGTTGTGTGGCCGACTCCAACACAACATTGTAACAACCATATTTTGCACCAATTTGGTCAATCATTTTTGGGTTGTCACGACGTTTAACTTTTAACTGGAGGCTGACGCCTCTCGTTTCCTAAAAGTTGCTAATTTTACTTTCAACCGCCTACACACCTGCGCCCTCTGGTGTGGAAATGATAGTTGCAATGTTGTTAAGAAAATAGTACATCTTTTGACCAAATAATACCGCTGGTCAGAATGGGGACTTGAACAAAACTTTCTGACAACTGTGACTACCATCTTGATATTGAAATATGTTGTTCCTTTGATCAGGCTACATCCTATAAATAAAGCTGCTACAAATTAACGATCTGTACACTTAATTCAACATCGTATCCCAGTTAACTGTTAAATATAGTATTACTTCATGCAAAAAAACTCTCGCGCTTTCAATCCGTTGCGAATTTCTCAGAATTAAAAAATAAATGGAGTTAAAAGATAAATTTAGATAACAAATATCTAACGTTTATATTGACTGAAAATCAAACTAAACGGAATATTTATGAACTGTCTCCAAAAACTAAAAAATGTAATCGGCGTAAAACCATATATATCCGACTATGAACGTCAAGTAACCAAAAATGAGTATCTTTAAACAATAGTCCTCTAGACGACCCACAATTCAACTGGAGTTGTTTGTCCGACCAAAGTTCGACTAAAAACTGACTATATGTTAACTGACGAACGCACTTCCCTTTCCAAACACACCTGTCGCAGCTATCAATTGTCGTATGTCTGCTTTGTCTTTTGGCATTTGAAATGTGCCTAGGGCTTTGTTTAACGGTACTTATTTTGTTTTTGTTTTTTGTGGCTTTGGTCACGTTCTTGTACTCATAGGTTTTTATTATTTTTTCTTACTGTGCTCTCTGAAACAGTATTTTTCCACTTCAGTAATATCTGCTGCCTCCAGATTGACCCCTCTTTCATTATTGGGGTCTTCTTCTTTAGGTTCTTCCCCAGAATTTGAGCTCGAATTTGGTTGTTGGTTGAAGGAATTTAAAATGAAGTCTTGAGAACCGTCCATACAAGCTTGCGCCTATAAGGTTTGTTCACGACACAAGACAATTGTTTTTTATGCCTGTAATAGGAGACGGTATATTTGAAGGCCCGTTTCATTTGTAATCTCTATACCAATGCACTTGTTGTCATAATAATGTTAAAATAGGTTAGTTGCAAAAAATACTACGCGACAACGTGTTTACTTCAATTGAAAAATTACCCACGGCTCAGTTAAATATTCTCGGGTTATATCGTATAACGTAGACTCTCCGTCGGCAAAACGTTTCATATAACTAGAGTTGTCGCCAGTTGCCACTAAAACGTTGTTAAAACCTTATTGCAATTACCAGATTATTAACTACATTTAGTTGGTTGGGTAAACGTCGTAACAGCCCATAGCATAACTAAAGTTATGCTTAACGTTAATACGATGGTTCCCCTTATGAGGATTTCCATTCATATTTGCCATTGACCTAAGTACTGTTTTGTATTTTACAAACAAAATGTCAACATATCCAGAAAAATGTCCGGTAAAAAACAAATAACACTGGCACGAAACAAAAACAGATAAAAGAAAACATCAAAATGTATAGGAATAACCACAAAAAATACTTACCTATATCAAATTTTGACTTAGGACAACGTCGTCAAATAAATATGTAAGGTTGTATCTAGGAAACAGATACACAAGGACACACTCGAGTATTACTTGCATAAGATACGCTCAAGTAGACACGGCTATCAATACGGCCCTATGTTTCCGAACACTTAGCAGACAAACAATTTCTAGAATCCTACGCTTAAGCACTTAGGTCAAACGCATCTGTAATCAATCTGCAGAGAAATATTTTTTTCAGGAAACTGCTGGCATGAAAATAAAACCTCGGCGGTTTACCACGATTGCGGTTAGTTCGCTCCCATTGATTTATCGACTTAATTAGTTCAGTCAACTACAGTGTAATCCCTAATGCAAGCTTAACGGGCAGAAAAAAACGCCAATGAAAGCTGTAATTTAGGAGGCAAGCGCTGGGAAATATGGTTTCCCAGGCCAAGCCCATAAACCTCGAACACTGGCCGCTGCTGATAAAAGTTAGAACGACCTTTAATACCTGTTTTGTCTACCAACTGAATTTAAAGGCAGGTAATGCTACCGTGTACTAGTCTTTTTGATGCGATTTCTACCCATAAAAATGAAAACTCACCGTAGGTAATACACATGCCATTTTTATTATTTGGTATTCTTAGGAAAGACGTATCTCCCACATGTCGTTGATTTATCAATAATACACATGCAATTTTAAGCAAAAACTGTATGCAAAGTAATGTGCGAGTACCTGAGATTAACTGTCGAGTTCTGTGCAATGTGAATATCTTCAAACTCTCATCGAGTTATACGAGGGTCGCTCTATATCTTCGTCAATCTACCAGTACGCAGACAGCTGTTTCACGCTTATTAGCGATCATCAGTTCGCCATAGGTCGATTGACGGAAATAAAGAGCATCAGATTTTTCATGTGTACCAGACACGTGAAGCATGTGAGAGCAGGTGAAAGAAAGGTTCTGCAACCGGCAGAAAGGTTCTAATTTTGGTCTTTACATTTTTCGTGTGCAGTTTCCATTTCTGCATTTTAGTACACGTATACTATCACCTTTTGCCCTTTTGTTTCAATTAAAGCATTAATTATAGTATTGTTCATTCACATTCTGAACATATAAACACAAATAATAAAAAATAGGTCAACTAAACAAGAAATATTGGCCTTCGATGATAATAATAATTAAGAAATGTACATATCGGTACTAGGTAGCGATGGGTTCCTAAATGTCGAACTCTTTTACAAGCCTAAATATGTTGAGTTTATCCAGTTGCATATAATGAAGAAATGAGAAGGTATCATTCTTTTATGGAAAGAAACTGTTGCACAACTTTTTGTTAAGATCTTCGTTTTAATCCGCGACGAAGTTATGATTTTAGTGAAAATCATAAATCAACCCCTGTAGGAAGGAAACCATTGGTAGCTCACGCTAAATGTAATTACCAAGGTGTTAGTTCTCTCTGTAATCATTTGAACCTTTTTTATATTAGCATTCACCTACCCCCCTCCCCTCAAGCGGCAAACCCCCGGGGCCGCAAACTTGGGTGTAGATTCAGGAGACCAATGTCTA
Organism: Callosobruchus maculatus; assembly: GCA_951848785.1. NCBI lineage: Eukaryota > Metazoa > Arthropoda > Insecta > Coleoptera > Chrysomelidae > Callosobruchus > Callosobruchus maculatus. Next base: position 1,258,077 of record CATOUR010000057.1, read on the forward strand.
TCATCCCTTTTGTAGGACGTCACGATTGGCCTACAACAGAAGCTTGCTTTATTTTGAGCAAAATACCAAGATATGAAAATGTGCAAGCCAATATATTAATATTTCTTGCTTTCATCTGTGAGGAGCTGCTGGTTTTTCATACCTCTTATCAAAAACCTTGTCCATATTGCCGATTAATCATTTTCGTACTGTAATTTGAATACCCTGATGGATAAACACCCATAAGAACATTACTGTATCGCTTTACTCAAACTACATTTGGTTTGAAGCTATCCGAAATTATGTACTTTAAACCGTTCGTCAAAAAGTACAGTATTTGTGGCATAACTGTCAAACAGAGCTGGTACTCGAATACTTCTACTCGTATTTTGGTTACGGGTAAAAAAACTGTCACTTTTACTCATAAGTATTTTTTATTTGCGAATCGTATTACTTGTATTACAAGCACATTTTATTGTATTCGTAAAATACTACTCGTGGAATACAGACATTTTATGAGTATTTTCCGCGTTGCCGTACCGATAACGTTCTCGGAACAAGTTTCTCTCAGAGTGAATCACAATCCAATTTTTCAGAGACAGCACATTTAATCAAAAGTAGAGCAGAATTAGAAAATCTGAGGTATATTAGTGATTCGAGAACTAATTTAAACACGCTCGACAATTATGCAACAAAAAAAAATGTTTATGAAATATAAAACACCACTGAGCTGTAGAGAGATTATTTTATTTTGCTACAATTATTAACAGTCCAAGGAGGCATGCTTTATCTGATAGCAATTCTGAGAAACTTGTCGTTTTAAAGAATTGTGTCTGATACCTTATTATTCTGCTTAGTTCGTTGTAAAAATGTCTTTTTTTATTTCTGGATACATACTAATGTAGTCTGGTACCTCAAATATTCCTAATGTTTTACCTTTCTATAAAATGTGTTTTATTTAGTACTTAGGTAAATAAACAAGTTATTTTCACCAGAATTCTTAGTTTTTATACGTTGTACCTACTGATTCTTGAGTTTGTGTGTGTTCCACTAATACTGCTCGTAATCGTGAACGGCTTCTCGAAAAGTAATTGCGAGTAAAATACTTATAAATACATTTTTGGGTACTCGTATTCGTACATTGTGCGAGTATTTTTTTAGTACTCTTGCCCAGCTCTGCTCTCAACCGACCAATCTCAGATATTCTGAATTAACTATTTTTACATATTTTCAAATTTTTTGCGTCCATTTCATGCAATCCCTTTGACCGCCCAAACCCCGTTTGACCAGTCCAGTTGTTCGTACGATCCCTATGTATCCTGCATCCTGCTGCAGCAGGCAGGAGGCAGGACGCAGGACCCCTTCGCCGCCGGCAGCAAAGCTATTTTTGAGCGCCCCGCCATTTGTACAGCCGCTTAACCAGCCGTGCTTCGCCATCCAGATAACAAATGAATAACGATCTTGTAAATCGTGCTCCCCGTAATATATGCACATATATTTGTAGTTCATTGCGAGTTCTTTACATGGCGTTTGCACACCAATGGCTGCAGGAGGAGCAGGAGCGACGCTGACTGATCGCCTTTTGGCTACAGAAGTCACACCACAGATGGTCTACTAGAGAAGTATGGCTAACTCGGTATTATGATCGGACTTAGGAATTTTTTAATAGGGTCTAAACTTGAACTAATTGGTAAGTTTTGTATGTAAAGGGTGTCCCACGACGATAAAGACAAGCAATATATCAGAGCTGGGCAGTAGTAGAAAGTTATAATTTTGGCGGTGTATATCTGAGCAAATATTGTATCTTTTATTATTATTGTGTTACCCAATGAGGTACTTGTTTTTGGTCACGTGAGGTCCGATACAAAATTATTAACGTGGCACCCACCACCTAGTTTATATGTGCCTTTCTGTGTCCCAACCGATAAAAAAATTCCAACAAATTAGCACACTTGGAGTCTAAAGTGATCAATTCAATATCTACAGGTACTTAAAGGATTGTACTACTACAACTAGGACAAAAAATGAAACGAACATTAGCAAAATATTTAATTTAACTTTAGGGTAGGTACATGTTAGAATTAATTATTAATCTTAGTGGCACAATCCTTTAAGTACCTATAGCACTTGCATTAATCACTGTAGACCCCAAGTCTGCTAGTATGTTGCAATTGTGTTATCGGGAGAACCACAGAAAGGTACTTATATACAGGGTGTCCCATTGATAATTTTGAACCGGACGTCACATGACCAAAAACAAATACCTCATTGGCTAACACAATAACAGGAAAAGACACAAAATTTCCTCTAATTTACGTTCCCAAAAATTATAAATCTATATTTGCTCTAATTTACACCCCCAAAATTATAATTCGCTACTACCGCCCAGTTCCGATATATTGCTTGGCTTAATCGTCGTGGGACACCCCGTATCTATATATATTTTATTTTTTATTATTTTTTTAACTTTTGTTAATATTTTACTTACCATGCCGATAAGTGAGGGGAGTATTGTGTTCGCGAAAATTTTCGATTTTGAGATAATACGCTTTTTGGGCGTTTTATTATGTCTACATAACGAAGATCCACGTCACTCATTTCCGTCCGTCTGTCTGTCTGTCGGTCTGACTGTTCGCGTTCTTCTACCCCTGGGGTGGTTAGGGGATGGGGGATTCTAAAACTCAAAAATTTGTTCTATTCATAATAGGCTGTCCATCGGCCTGTGAAAGAAAGACCTAGCGGCATAATACCCTTTTCTAGGTGCAATTGAACATTGCCTTGGCTATTACAGAAATCCAGCGACTCAAGGAAATTTTCTGATGCATACATACGAGTATTGCTTTAGATCGTTCTGAATTTAGTAACATGGAAATTATGGAATTGGTTTTAATGAAATTTAGACACAGTATTACTACCGTGGCAAGGATGAAAAATACGTTTGGTTTTCAAAAATCGTGTCAGTGGCGGCGCAGCAATAATAAAACAAAATAAAAGTATAAAAATAGCTCAAACTTCGTTTTTAAGCAATTTGGGGATTCCTGGTTGTTTTATTTCGTCCAGTTGAAGCTCGCAGAATCAAAATTGTGTCGTTTCAGTTCCTACGGAGAGATTTACTATTTCCTAGTTTTTGTGTTGGATGTTTTATGAGGACAGGCGGGCGATCATTCAGTTGCAAGGGATCTCAGACTACAGCTTCATATAAAGCAAAAATAATAAAATGATATCACTGTAACGTGTGAAAAGTACTGAGTCACACAGTACCTCTTTGGTTGCTGATTTGAAACAAATTTCCTTTCTCAAGCCACCTAAGATTAGTCTCTGGTCATATTTCCACATCTTGTTCATAAATGCACTGCAAGTCTTCTGCATTATCTGAATCCTTATTTTATCTATGCAAGTCAAGCAGTGATAATAAACTGCAATACCATACAGGATTTTAGATAATTATCACTAAACTCTGACTAAAATATTCTCAAATCGTTTCAAAGGGTCCAGAGGGGCTTGACAGCCTGTGCAACCGGAGGTTGAGGTGCTTCAGCTCCTCGAATTTTTTCACTATCTTTATGATATATTACACCCCCTCTAAAAATATTTATCACCATGAGGGTAATAGGTGGTCGATGGCCCAACCACTAGTATAAGCCCTTCGGATTTAAATTCTGGCTTTGCTCCTGAATGTAGACTTTCAATTTGAATTTAGACCTTTTTGAGAAGCCGAGGTTATGGGGAAGTTTTTCCAGTGTTTGTACGCGCAACATCTTGGCAATATTTAGCCATTGCGATCTGGGAGTTGTCATCACTGCTAATCTATCATGGTCTGAGCATATACAGCACGCAACTTCAAAAGCCAAGAAATCTTTATACCTCATAGAAAGGCCTTTCAGAAACTGCCACCCATCTACAGCTGCTCTTTTATACCAGATCTACGTGAGGCCAATTTTAGAATTTGCGGGACCTGTTTGGCATCCAATTCTGCAAAGGGACCGTGACTTATTGGAAAATTCACAAAGACGGGCAACTCGCATCCCTTATGGCGCTATACGTCCTAGCTATGAAGATAGGCTGAAATTGTTTAAAATAACCCACTTTTCTGACCGACGTTTACGAGGGGATGTCATTATCACATACCGCTCGTTGCACGGTCTGTTTGGAACGGATCTGTCCCCCCTCTTCACACTGAATACGAACCGCTTGCGTGGCCATAACTTCAAGCTGACGAAGGAGAAGTTCCGGACCACACCTCGACAGTTCTTCCTTTCCAACAGGGTATTCGATATGTGGAACAGGCTGCCCCTTAACATAGTGAATGCGCCATCAGTGAACAGTTTCAAGAACTTGTTTGACAGTTGGGTGCAACGAGACATTTCTTTAGTAGATAGTGCTTAGTACAATTGTATATTTTTATATCATGTTTGAGTTTATAGCTTTTTAGCTCAACTCTTCTATCTTTATAATAATAATAATAATAATAATAAATAATATTTTCAGCAAGATATGATTCTTATTTTTCTCAATATTTTTTTTTCTAAATATCGTGACCTTTTCACCTGTTTATGATAGAATTTAATTAGTCTAAGCATATTGTACTGAAATAAGTGAACACGCTACTGATTCTTAACGTAAACTTTTCATTTTTTAAAGAAAACTGTCAGATTTTGGGTAATTATTATAATTCCGTTAAAATTGAAAAATCTCAAAAACTGTTGATTTTCGTCCACAGATATATTATGCAAAATTTGTTGCGTTGTAGCTCTTCTATCATATCTGTAGACTTATTTTTGTTCACCTCACCAAATGGTTCTTCAGAAAAGCAGTTATTCTCTACGGACTGCGATGGATACAGTTACAATTTCTACTAATACAAATATTGCATGAAGCCCGTAAAGACAAATAACCGATACGTAAATAGCCAACAGTAAATTGGTGGTGGCGAATAATGGGAAAAATAACAATACTGGTTTCACATATAGACTGCATTTTTATTGCTGGCATTTCGTGCCATTTATAGTGGGTAGTCAATAATTTAACGTTATTTTGAATAGTGCACTTTTCTGTTATTGTGCTATTGGTATTAAACCATCACACTGTTAATCACATTCAGATGTTTTATTGGTGGCTGTACTCTGATGTCCCTCAGATTGCCAATATATGAAAGGTGTTTAATATTCTTTTAATTCTGATGATGTAAAGTCGCCAAACAATGTGATACATAAACTTCTCGATAAAGTTTTTTAATTACACAAGCAGTAGTTTTAAGCACTCATGACCAAGTTTTATCCAGGTTTATAAAAAATTGCAAGTGATAATTTACAAAATAATTTCCACTGGGAAAAGTTCAATTCACTTGCTTGCAAAAGTAATTCTAGACGGAAGTTAAGGAGAAATTTAGAGCATAGAACATAAAAAATAGTTGCACCGTTATACACCATTGTTCTCGGGCATTTATGAATAAGGATAGATGATGGTTAAGGCATCTCATTTATATAGAAGTAATAAGACTCTGTCCAGTACGTGAAGACAAATGGATGCAGTAAATTATAAATAGATTGACACAAACCATTTCTTACATTAATTAAAATCTTACTTAGGAGCATACTGTCGCCTTAATTAAGAATGAGAGGGGCCCTTCCAGAGCAACACATAATGCATGAAATAGTATCATGGGTTTGAAAACAATAATTATTAAATCACTATAACATCATAAGGAATTCAAATTTAGCCAATCGGTGCGGAGCGTGCCATACATCAGCAGTGCATTATTGCCCCGAAAACCTCCAAATCGCGCGATTCACCGGATTTTCATGAAACAAACTACTGCTTTGTGATTTGTCTTCCATCACAAAGATGCCCTATGGGTTTCATCTCTTGCCTGTGACACATGAATAAAGATTCTGCGAAAAAAATGCTTTGTTCTGTGAATTGTTGGTTGCGAACTGAAGTTAAACCTAATTTTGTAATTCTATAAATTTCCTGTCTCAAATCGAACCTTTTTTGTCTTTAGTCATTGTGTCGAGAATTAGAAAAGTTTGCACGTTTTCGTCTTAGTGGATATTCATCACACTGCCGTATCATCTGTGCCTGGGAAACACGAACCTTTCAACCAAGTATCAAGTAAGGTCTGCTTCACTGGCCGCATATATAGAAGTATATATTTCTTTGCAAAAAAATATTTAGATCGCCACTAAAACTCCCAAAAAGAAATATGGAAGATAACCTAGAAAAGATGATGAAAATGATGGAGCAAATGGGTAAAACTATGGAAAATCTATCAAAGGAAGTAAAGGATATGCGACAAGACCAAAAAGAATATGCAAAAGAAATTAAAGAAATGAAAGAAGAAAATGGAAAGCTAAAGCAGGAAAACATCCAGTTGAAAAAAATGATAACCGACATGGATGAAAGGCTGGAAAGAATCGAAAATGAAAAAAGACGAAATAACGTTGTATTACAGGGCTTAGAAATAGACACAAACGATAAAGAAACGCTGAAAATAAACATGGAAAATTTTATAGAACGAGAGCTAGGAATAAGAGTAAATGTTACCGAGGCCATAAAATTATCGGAAAAAACATGCTTAATAACGCTAGAAAATGAGTCAGCAAAGACAAAGATTATGCAGAATAAAAATAAGCTAAGAGAAAAGCATCAAGCAAAATATTTTATAAATAACGATCTGTCAAAGACTGATAGAGGTATAGCGAAGCAAAGAAGGGTTAAAGCAAACGAAGAAAGACAAAAAGGAAAGCGAGCAAAAATAGGTTACAGGAAATTATACGTGGGAGACGAAGAATGGAAATGGGATACAGAATTACAACAGTTAGTTCTTATCCCAAATAACTAATAATAGTAACAGGGGAATCGGAAACAAAAGATAAAATGAACATGGCAACGAAAAAGGTTAATGAACATATAAAACTACAAACATTAAATGAGACAGAACAAAGAAAAATACAAATTAATCTAGGAACATGGAATGTAAGAGGGATTTATGAGGAAGGAGCGATCAAAACCCTTATTAAGGAAATGAATGTATATAAAATGGACATAGTGGCGCTACAGGAGACGCATCTACCGGGCAACGGAATACAGGAGGTAGATAATTATATCCTCTTCAAAAGTGGAAGTCATACTAGGACTTTTGGAACAGGTTTTTTAATACATAAGAATTGGAAAGATAGTGTTATAGATTTTGTACCGAGGTCAGACAGATTATGTAGCATTAGGATAAAAGGAGAGAATGAAAACATGTCAATTGTAAATATTCATGCACCAACAGAGGAGAAAGATGAAGAAACTAAAGACATTTACTACGAAGAGATGGAAAGAGTAATGGATGATATACCAGGCACAGATATAATAATTGTCATTGGGGATGCAAATGCAAAAGTAGGGAAAGAAGACATATACAAAAAAATAACAGGAGGGCAGAGTAAACACGATCAAACAAACGAAAATGGACTAAGATTAATCGAATTTGCTATAGAAAGAAATATGAATATAATGAGCACCCGCTTTCCAAGAAAAGACATTTATAAAGGTACATGGATAATTCCTGGCAGAAATGACACAAATCAAATAGACCACGTGTTGATACAAGAAAAATATGATAAATTAATAACAAACGTAAGAACGTATCGAGGCGCTGATATAGACTCAGATCACTTCTTGGTAGGGGTCAAAATAAGATATAAAAAAACAGAAAAAAGAAAAGGAAAAACAGGTAAGCCGACATTTTATAACATAGATGACTTGAAAATGGAAAACATTGCGAGACAGTATGCGACAGATATAGAAGAGTATCTCTATGAAGGTGCAGAAAACAAGAACTTAACCATAGAAGAAAACTGGAGGAGAATTGAACAAGGAATTGTAGGCGCCACAAAAAGGAATTTGAGGAAAAGGAAACCACAAGGAACGAAAAAATGGCTCGATGATGAATGCGATAAAGAGATACAACAAAAAAGGCGGCTTAGGCAAAAGATGCTTCAAAACAGGGACGACAATATCATTAGAGAATATAATAAGCAAAGAAAAAAAGTAAAACAACTGTGTAGGAAAAAAAAGCGGACATTCTTAGAAGACCAAATAGTAAAAATAGAAGAAGAGTATCAGCAAAAAGAAATCAAAAACTTCTATAAAGACGTAAAAGACATAAGGAAAGGTTTTCAAACCACATTTACATATATAAGAGATAAAGAGGAGACGAGGAAGAAAAAATCAAAAGGTGGAAAGAATACTTTGAGGAAATATTAAATGCAGGGACAAATGGAAAGGACCTTGATGTAAAACAAGAGTCAACAGAGGACAGAGCAATACAAAGTTGTAATGACAATACAGCAACCCCATCAAGAGAAGAAGTGGACGAAGTGATAGAAATGATGAAAAATAATAAGAGCCCTGGAGAAAACGGAGTAACAAAAGAAAACATAAAATATGGTGGTGAGAAATTAAAAGAAGAAATCTACAAGCTAATATGTCAAATTTGGAAGTCAGAAAAAATGCCGGATGCATGGAAAAAAGCAGTTATACTACCTATATATAAGAAGGGAGACAGAACAGCCTGTGAAAATTACAGAGGGATCTCTCTACTTGACGTTACGTATAAAATCTGTGCATCAATTATAAAGAGAAGGTTAGAGATATTCATGGAGAGACTGCTGGGTGAATATCAAGGGGGCTTCAGAAAAGGCAGAGGGACAACAGACCATGTGTTTATGCTAAAGCAAATTGTCGCAGGATGCTATGAATATGACATACCGGTCCAAATGTTGTTTGTGGATTTTAAAAGAGCATATGACAGTGTCAAAAGGTATGAACTTATTAAAATATTAAAGGAGTTAGAAATCCCAGACAAGCTGGTAAGATTAATTAAAATGACATTAGAGGACACACAGAACACAGTAAAGGTGAAAGATAGTAAAAGTGATAGCTTCAGAACACACCAAGGCCTACGTCAAGGCGATCCCCTGTCGACAACCCTCTTCAATTTAGTGTTGGAGAGCGTAATAAGGAAAGCTGGTATCAACAGGAAGGGGATAATATTCAACAGAAGCCACCAATGTTTGGCCTATGCGGATGATGTGGTCTTAATAGCAAGAAATCGGAAAGAGCTGGAAGAAATAACCCTATAATTAATGAATGCAGTAGAAGAAGTAGGAATGGAATTTAATAACAGTAAGACGATATTTATGGAAATAAAAAACAAAAGCGGAAGCAGAATTAACACCAGTTTGAAAGTTCAAAAGCAAGATGGGACAAAGGTAGAATTCGAGGAGGTGGATAATTTTATGTATTTAGGTGTATTAATTGACAATAAGGGACAGGAAGAAAAAGAAATAGATTTAAGAATAGCTAAGAGTAATAACTGTGCAGGAGGTTTAAGAAGAATCCTTAAATCAAAGGAAGTGTCCAGACAGACAAAAATAAGAATCTATAAAACAATATTAAGACCAACCCTAACCTATTCATGTGAAACCTGGGTTATGACAAACAAAATAAAACAAAAATTGGAAATTTGGGAGAGGAAAATATTAAGAAGAATCTTTGGAGGCAAGCATACAGAGCTAGGATGGGAGAGAAGAATGAATATAGAATTGTATGAGCTATTCAATGAAACACCCATAAGTAATTTTGTGAAATTAAGAAGATTGCAGTGGCTTGGACACTTGGAGAGGATGGAACAGGAAAGAGAAGTGAAACGAATCGCATGGAAAATACCGGAAGGAAAAAGGAAGAGAGGAAGACCAAAGAAACGATGGAGAGAGGCAGTGGAGGAAGATCTAGAAGAGAAGAAAATCCAGAACTGGAGGCAACAGGCAAAAGACAGGAAGAAATGGAGGGAAATCACAAGGCTATGGACCTAAAAGGTCTGCAGACAGCCTATATATATATATATATATATATATTTCTTTGAACGTGTAGAAGATCACATAGAGGTATGTACTGAATATTAGAATCTAAAGTTTATTTTTATTTTCAGATAGTGAAATGAAGGAGTATTTTATGGAAGAACGGAAGAACTTAAAAGACATATAATAATTATACTGTGTAAGGCTTTCGCGGCCATCGTCCAATGAATTTGTGGTTCTTGGGTTTTTAGGCCGGCATCGTTTAGCGTTAAAGCTTGACGTTTCGCCACCACGAATGGATACTGTACAGTATTTTGGAAGTCGCCGAAGTAAAATAGCTTCTGAAGATGCCATCCATGTCTTAACAGACACGTTGTGAACTCGTAAAACGCATTAAGTCGGAGCTAGAGAATTGCCGACACAAATATTATCAATAGTTTTGAGAACTATGGCTCGCCATCATTCGCAATTTACTGTCAGTTCAGTGCCGCTCTTGATACTCATATCCAGCAACTGTTTCGTCGTATCCACCCAGCGTGTAGGGGAACGGCCACGGTGCTATCCACTCGCGGCGTGACCATAAATTACAAGTTTCTCCATATTATCGCTTCTGTGAATATGTCCGAAGAATGTAAGCATTTTTGTCGACACAGTGGAGAACAGTCTCTTTGGATTTCCGAGCTTATCCAGCATGGAAACATTAGTTCGATAGGCGGTATAAGGAACTCTCAGCATTCTCCTCCACGTCCACATTTCAAAAGCATCTACGCGAGCTCGATCTGCCTTTTTAACAGTCCAAGTTTCCGAGCCATACAAAACTATGGAAAACACAAGAGACTCAATCAGCGACATTTTGGTAGCTTTAGGCCCGATTTTATCAACATGCATATTTAACACAGAATTTAACAAAGCTTTTCTATTGGTTGTTATTTAGCAAAAGCTTTCTATTGGGTATTGCGAGCTAGGTTAATAAATATCATCCAATAGTATTTTAGCAATATTGAAAAGAAAACGTCAAAGCTGGTTGTTGTAGCATAGCACATAGGCGATGAATGAAGTTTGGACCTTGAGACGAAGTCAACGATCGAAATATCTTTTTGAATGGTTGAAATTAGATCACAAATCCCGGTAAAAAAAGTACCGAATCCCAAATCAAATATGTACCGTCGAGGCGATCCCTTCACCGAGATGGCGGGTGGTCGAGCGGTACGGTGGCCGACCACGCGTGCCTGTTTTGTGGGATGTGCTGATGGCTGTTAGTTCGAGACCCTGCCCGTGCAATTACTTTTTTTCATTTTTTTTAACCAAAATATTTATTGATATACGTTTTACTCATATTACACAAATTTTTTTGTACGATCGACATAAATGTTTTTGAATCAAATTTTATTAGACATTTTACTTGACATTTTGCAAAAGCTAAGTACCGGAGGTGGTGGAGAATTCAGTCAGTGGAAGTGAAGTTTATTCAATATCAATCGCCAGTTATTGCTCTGATAGCGGTATTAAAATGAAATTATTCCAAAAAAGTATAATTATTCGGAATTTTTGTTGTGCTAGTAAAACATGTAATAAAATTTGATTCAAAAACACATTCACGTCGATGGTACAAAAAAAAATGTGTGTAATATGAGTAAAACGTATATCAATAAATATTTTGGTTAAAAAAATGAAAAAAAGTAGTTGCGCGGGCAGGGTCTCGAACCAACAGCCACATCCCACAAAACAGGCACGCGTGGTCGGCCACCGTAACCACTCGGCCATCCGCCATCTCGGCTCGGATCGCCTCAACGGTACATACTTGATTTGGGATTCGGTACCTTCTTACCGGGATTTGTGATCTAATTTCGACCATTCAGAAATATTTATTTCGATCGTTGATTTCGTCTCAAGCTCGAAACTTCATTCATCGCCTATGTTGCAACAAATATACATTTTAGTTACAACTGTTACAAGTATTTTCATGAAGTACGTCACACGGGTTGGGAGCCGTCGGCGTGTTTTCGGTTCTGGATTCAAAAACTCATTTTTTTCATATAACTTTTGGATTATTGCGAAAAGAAACAAAACAAAAACAGTTTTGTTGTAAAACTTATATTGATCTCTCCATTTATCACAAAAAAATTATTCAAAACCCTAATTTTTTGTCATCATTATCATTTAGTAGAAGAAAAAACCAGCAATCAAATGTATAGTTGATGATGGCGGAATCTGATTGGTTGAAATTAGCAATTGCTAAACTTTTGATTAAACAAGAAAATGCAATTTTTCACCCATTTAGGATGGAAAATCAGACTGGAAAAGATACTAGATGGTTCATAATGGTCGATTTGTATATAAAACATGTCATTTTTAACCTTTTTGAGGTAAACTTCAAGAGAAATCAATAGCATTGAATAAATGTCAATAGTTTTCAGAGAACTTTGACAGATGCATGTTCTTGAACGGGCTGCTCTGATTGGTCAAAGCCTTTGTTAAAATGCGCCTGTTGATAAAATCGGCCCTTAGTGATGTTATGGTCACGCCATATTTTAGTAAGCTTTGTCATGCCCACACGTGCCAGTTAGATGCGCCGTCGAATCTCATCTTCACAGCTACCCGAATTGTCGATCAAAGAACCGAGGTACACAAAACTTTGAACTACTTCACAATGGCCTATTGACTTTATTTCTTGATGATTGTCATGCTCTCTATCTACGATCATAATCCAGATCTAATTGTAGTTAATACCAAGACCATATGCTGCTTGTTCTAGGATGTTTAATAGAGCTACTAGTTCTTCATCTGCATACATATACTTTCAATTTGCTGATACTCTATACCACAGTGACGTCATGTCATATTTTCATCATTTTCTCGGCTTTTCTGTGCCAAAAAAAAAATGAAAGATATGAGAAGGGTCTTATGTCACACTCTGTCATACACAATCATAGAAAATTCTTAATACTAGCCCATTCTTCTTTTCCAATAATCAGAGACGTCGCTCACCTAGTGACATGGGATGTAAAAGGACTGGTTAAGTGTGGTATAAGTGTACACTGTCCTTAGGGAGCTGTTTCGAGATTTCAGTGCACTACAGAGGGCTTTCAACTCAAGAGCCATTCCGTTACTCCAATATGCATAACTCGATCCCATCCTACACAATCCGCAATAGAGACAACCCTTCGGTACCCACAGCGACCCAAGAGAGTGAAACTCCGGGAGAGACTGTAGAATCTGCCGGTTTCGAAACTCCGGTGCATGCTTTGTACCGTCGACCGACGGCAACTGCCCGGAATCTAAACAAATGGGATCGCACGATTAGGAGTCGCTTCGGCTCCCATATGGCTTAAGTTTGGATTTGAGCTATTACAGAAGTTAATCGAGTTAAGGAGTTCAAGAAGTTACAATTTTATTAGGAAACTATCGGCGGAGCGCCGGGAGTTTATACCTGAGTGTAACGGTGCATGGCAATTTGATAATGCTCCGGAAGTTCTTCCGGAGGATATAGGGAGCTTGAAACTCTGAAAAATTGCGTAGCCGAGAAGTCTTATGAGCACTTTATAAAACGTGGCGAGAAGTTGCATTAAGGAATAAGAAAGTATGTGAAGTTACAGAGCACTAGTTGATTTTGATTTCTCGTAGGCCAGGGTAGTAGTAGTTTATTGTGAGAAAGAATCAATGCATATATGTGGATACATTTCAATTATAGATAAGAGTTTCACAATAATTTTGAAAAATGCCCAAGAAGAAAAATCTTGTGCTGGGCCTCAAATTAATTCACAATTCCTAATTATTAAAGGAAAATCAACCATTACGGGAAAGAATGGTATAGAAAAGAATTATAGAAAATTCTTAATTTATTTACTTACGAGGGTTTTTGCGATGGATGTTGTTTTTGCGGGCGGATGGGCGATAATTTAGTTGCAAGGGGATTTTAGACTATAGCTTCATGAAATGGGGAATGATAAAATGGTATCATTATTATGTGTGGGAAGTACTGAGTCAAACAACTTGACTCCATTTTTTCTATTGGACGTTGGCCACTGCCTCTGTTTTTCCGAAGTGGATATTAAAAGATTACGATAAAGATAAGCGGATGCCGAACTGTCGTTTAGAGTTTTGAATAAACTTTACACTGTACCGGCTGACTGACATCGAACGGCTAAAATGTAAATAAATCTCCTCAGGTCACATATGGTTTAAGTTTTGCTTTGATCTCCTACAAACATGAATCCAGTTGAGTTCAAGAAAGTTGAAATTTTATTAGAGAGCAAAGAGTCGGGAGTTCATACCTGAGTGTAACTGTGCATGGCAATTTGATAAAGTCCGGAAGTCCTTGCGGAGGATTTTGCTTAGAGGAAAAGTTTTCCGCTGGCGCTACATGAAATGAATGCAGAAGTTCCACCACACAATAAGATAACATGTAATAGGTATAATGCCTCAGCCAACTTTTATTTCAGTAAAGCCACTGTATTCTATATTGTCAGAAAAGTTACGGCAGGTTTGGGTAACAGTGCGTCCGTCAAACCCAACAAGTGCGTAGCAAGAATTTGCAAATCCGAAATACAAATAAAGTTATTAAATTGCCCTACTGCCTAGTTATTAAAAAATCTATATACATATTAAAGGCAAGAATAAATCTGTTTCAAAAATTTACGTATTTATTTTGCATGTATATTACCCTGAAAAATATAGAGGCAGTAGAGAAGCAAATTTATTAGATGGGCATTAGTTTTTATGTTTTTATGTCTCTTTTAATGCTTAGTTGGCAGTTTTTCATCTTATTTTTCTAATTACTATATCTGTATGCATATTTGTCATTGAATATCAAGAAGATTACACGATCTTGTAAAATAACATTTCCTTCACATTACACATATACGCAAATTCCACAAAATTGTGAAAAACTGACTTGCGCTTTTCTGTGGATATGTGATTAAATAGTCCGCGAACTTTATACCTCTCTGAAATCATATTGTTACAATACTATTATTATTATAGCTATATTGAATTTCTCATAACGCCATATTTCAACTTGGTGTAGAAAATGTATTTGGGAAGAATTTGCCTAAAATACCCGAACTGGGTATTTGCAAAGAAGTCGTTGATGGCAGTTATATGTATACATGATCCAAAATATAAGCGCCCCTACATATATATTACAAGAAGCAAAATATAATTTGTATGGAAAATCTGATGGTTCCAAATTTTTTCTGGAACACTGTTTTTCCACCACTGATGCAAATTGGACATATAAATATATATCAATCTAACCACTTACACAAAAGGGCCAAAGGTGGCCTACTTGCCTGGCTTCGCCTCCCCAACCACCTACAAAAAAGTCACTCATTGATGTCACTCCTGTTAATTCATCTGTATTTGTTTGTTTATCAATTTTAGCTCTACGAGGGTTGCTCTATACCTCCGTCAATCCACCAGTACGCAGACAGCTGTTTCACGCTTATTAGCGATCATCAGTGCGCCATAGGTCGATTGACGGAAATAGAGAGCATCAGATTTTTCATGTCTACCAGACATGTGAAGCATGTGAGAGCAGGCGACAGAAAAGATTTGCAGGTGCGCCATCTGATACCCGAAGGTAACGGCAAACCGGCCGATCTTTTCTGTCGCCTGCTCTCACATGCTTCACATGTCTGGTAGACATGAAAAATCTGATGCTCTCTATTTCCGTCAATCGCACTGATGATCGCTAATAAGCGTGAAACAGCTGTCTGCGTACTGGTGGATTGACGGAGATATAGAGCAACCCTCGTATATCGACTTTCATATGCAGCAGCATATAGAACCCGCTCTCTGGTGGCCAAGCGGACGCGCCGTGGCGTTCCACCAAAAAGTCTGATGCTGTTTAGCAGCGATTTTCTTTGGTTTGCCGTTACCTTCGGGTACCATTTGGCACACCCGCAGATCTTTTCTGTCGCCTGCTCTCAATTCTCGCTCTGTTTCTCAATATTTATTTACTTTAACTACTACTACTTATCATTTCTCTATCTGTTCTACCTCAACTTTCAACTTTTGTTATTTTACATTCCTATTTCAGTTCAAGATTTATTATTTATAATGTCCATTCTCTTATAGCTGTAAGGCTTGGTTATGATGCTAATTTTTTTTGTTATTGTATCTATTCGATTCTGGCTGTAACCACGTCTAAGCATGTTAAAAGTCAATAAACTATAGGAGTATTGAGAATATTTCCCTCCTGGGTTCGCCACTGAGTAACAGGGTACCTCTTTAACAAAATCATATATGTAGTAGAAGTTTGTAAATACGAAGAACTACAAATTTCATTCAGTTGTCCATATTTTACTTTCCACTTATATTATTTTCGACTGTGTTGAATGAGTTGATTTGACGACCATACCAAATGCGTCCGGTGTCTGTAGGTACTTAGTAACAGACCTTGATATATTTTATCATGTGATTAAAGTCATATGGTTTAAGTTTGGATAGGCTTAATATTTTACAATTTTATTACGAAATTATCGGCGTAGCACTGACAATGAAAGAACTGGTAAAACTCTAAGAAATGCATAAAAGAGAAGTCTTGACATTCTAAGAAGTTCACTAGTTAAAAAGAAGACATTTAGTATTGGCTTGTTTTGATTTTTGAGAAGCCGCTGTATATTATTGTTGAACCTATACATCTGTTAGCTATGGGCGTATATGATAAGTACTAAGTACAAATAATTATTTTATTGTTCTAATGCACATATTGTTCCACATTCTATATCAAAGACACAATTACACATACCTCAAAGCGTAACATATTTATTAACGCCTTTTAACAACAAACACAAACAGGCAGATAGGTTGGCTCAGTGGGTGGAGTCTACGGCTCACGCATCCAATTGAGGTTTCCATGATACATTTCAAAACTCAAGACGTTTTGAAAACGTTCGAAAGCTTGTGGAAACGTAGTAATTGTGAGAAATAAAACATGAATTTAAGCGACCGCGCCATATTTTATTTGATATTTTGAAATACACTAAGGACCGGTGTCAACGCTCCCTAATGTGTTAGATAGCCTATCTGTCAGATAATGCCATTATAAATTAATAGCATAGGCGTATCTGGCAGGTAAGCTATCTGACTGTTATTAGGAACTAATGAAACCGGTCCTAAGATTGACTCAAATTTTGACTGATGTTATTGGATTGCAAAATCAGATGTACATTCGTTGTACTGGCTGACACACATCGGAAGCCTGAATGCAAATTATTGGGATCGCACGATTAGGAATCGCCCATGTTCACATATTTTGTGAGTTTACGTTTGAGTGGCTACAAACACTAATTGAGTTATGGAGTTCAAGGAAGTTGAAATTTTATTACGGGGCAGAGAGCCGAGCATTTATACCTGAGTGTAACGGTCCATGGCGATTTGATAAAGGTTTGGAAGTCATTCCGGAGTATTTACTAGGCTTGCAATCCAGAAAAATTGCAAAGCGGAAAGTTTTCTGGTAATATAAATGCAGTTCCAGTACACAATAGGATAAAGTTATAAAGCCCTAGCTCATTTTAATTTCACTAAAACGGGTGAATGCAATATTGTCAAAAAAGTTAAGGCCGGCTTGGGCAGCAGCGTATGTCTCTTTAACTCAAGCGTAATAGAATTTAGCAACTCCGAATAGCCTTATTCAACTAGCTTAAAGTGGTTTTAATTCTACAGGGTGATCTACTTTATAATGTAGTTAGTATATCATTCTTCTTCTTGGGGTGCCATTTTCTTACGAAGGTTGGCGACCATCATCACAATTTTCAATTTATTAACTGCGGGTCTGAATAATTGTGTTGTGGAGCAGTTATACCACTCACTCAAGTTGCGAAGCCAGTATATCATAGATAACGTTAAAATAACGATCATTTTCATATATGTCTATAACCGGGAAGGCTTCGCCTCCAAGATGCGGGCAGTTCAACTTTTAATAAAAATATTATATTATAATATATATAATATTATCTTGAATATTTTCTGACCAGCTGCTTAGAAAAAAATTTAATTTGACACACAGGAGGAGTGAATGATTCGACCGTGACCTAGAGAATATAACGGTAAATTAAAAAAACCAGTGGTGGAGATATGGGTACGCAATTATCATTTTTTTTCCAAACTTCTAAACCGCTAACTTTCTTACAAATAACAATAATATTATGAAATGCCTGATGCTTTTTTTTAAAAGTGTCTTATATTTTTTCGTACAACTGTTTTCGAGATATTTGCGATTTTCTCCGATTATGTAGGACTACTGACAACAAATGGAGTGGAAGTAAGCCGATTTATTTTTGACGTTTCCACCAATTTAATACTTCTGATATATCGCTAGGTTAGAGCAAGTCTGTTTGTTATTTCCTAATAACTTTACCTCCTTTATTTATGGATTTTGTGACGGAAATCCATGTTCTAGTTCGTCCAGAACATTCTGGTCTGTAGCTAAGGCTGTTAGTCAGAACTTTTCCTATTCCTCACTACCACCCTTGACCAGAGAGGACAAATCGATCGCTTCTGCTCCTAAAGAAAAAGCAGACATCTTAGGGAGGCTGTTTGCAGCCAATTCTACTGTAGACTTCCAAGGAAGGACTCCGACTACCACCATAGACGTGAGCTCGAGAATGGCAGAGATCAAATTTCAACGTCGAGATGTAAAAAGCATCGTTCAAAAAGTAAACACGAAGAAAGCTACTGGTCCTGACCAAATTCCAGCCATTGTCCCTAAACGCTGTGTCGCTGAGCTTGCACCTATTCTTTACAAGCTCTTCAAACTATCATATCAGCGAGGCATGTTTCCCGCTTTATGGAAGATTGGCTGCGTACAACCCATCCCTAAGAAAGACAAAAAACCGATCCCACTAACCATAGACTTGTAGGTCTTCTCAGCATCATATCTAAGGTTATGGAGACTGTCATTAACACACAGATCCTGAAATCCCTGAACAACAATAACATCATAAATGATCGCCAGTGTGGCTTCCTCCTGGCCCACGTCACTCACTTGTGGAACAGAGAAATTGATAACCATGGTGAATCCCGTGTTGTTGCACTTGACATATCGAAGGCCTTCGACAGAGTGTGGCATGAGGGACTTTTAGTCAAGCTTGCTGCCTATGGACTACCACCTGGCCTGTGCCAGTGGCTGAATAGCTTTTTGAACGACTGATCTCTGTTTGTTGTGGTCGACGGCTGTTCATCAGACGTATTTTCAATAAACGCCGGTGTTCCTGCTGTACATCAGCGAGCTGCTGGAAATAACATCCAATCCAATCTACAGCTTCGCAGACGACAGTACCATAATATATCGTGCATGAGACCAGGTAAGCCACTACCATCCCAGGAGACAGTACGTCGGCGACAGCAGCATGCCTCACAGATCAACGCAGATATCAAAACTACTGTTGAGTGGGGATTAGTAAATGAAGTACAGTTCAACGTACAGAAAACTCAGGCAACAACACCTACAAAGAAGTCTCACGTTGGTTTACCAACAGGGGAAATGGAGGATCACCCCATAGACGATTCACCTTCCGTCAAGCTTTTGGGGATAAACATCAGCAGCAACATGTCCTGGCACGACCATGTAGTCACTATTGCCAAAACGGCATCCCAGAAGCTTGGAGTTTTGTTCCGCTGCAGGAAGCTGTACACACCAGAGCAACTACTGCTGTATATCCATCACCTCTGGTTTTTGTAATCTATCATCATAACACCTAGATCATGGAGGATCTTTAGCTTGACCTGTGTGCTTCAAAATAGTATAGATTTTTTACAAATTTGAGCATCCTGTATCTCGAAAACGAAGTTGTCCCGGATATAAGTGTATTGGGAAGTTCTCTTCTAACGTCACCTACCACGTCCTAAAGCTACGTCATTATAAAGTGGACCACCCTGTATACAGAAAGTTTCCTATGTTGTTATTGTGGTCATGATTAAGTGCAGTTAGTCATTTTTAGTTAGCGACCTTACATGACTGGCAAAAAAACATTTGTGGGGGGCGGGCTAGATTAGACTTTTACGGCATTATGTAACGTTTATTAAAAAATTGTTGACAACTATTTATTATTCTTGGAGGGGATTAGTATTGCCACCATTACATCTCCCTTGTCGATGCCCTTGAAAAGAAAGGCCTAGCGACATAACAGACTTTTTTGCGGGCATTTGGGCTATGATTTGGTTGCAGAGGGATCTCAGGATACAGTTTCGTGCTATGGGAAAATAATAAGCTTCTATCACTCTAATCTGTGGCAAGTACTGAGTCAATCAACTTGACTCCATTTTTTTAATTATAAATTATAACTTGAAAGTGGACCTATCTGCGACCATCTACTTGATTATATTTTTGTAGCGTTTACAAGTTTACAAGTCATAGTACCATAATTTCAATCAGAATACTTACTATTTTCCCAATGAATGTCGGACCTGATATTATCAAGTAGGCATCTCCATGTCTCAATGCTTATGGCTAGGGACGTGCTAGAATTTGAACATCCTGTATCTCGAAACCGAAGTTGTCCCGGACATATTGGGAAGTTGCTACTATTCTGGTCACGATTAACTGCAGTTAGTTCATGTTTCTTATAAATCCTTTTTGGTTGTTTTTGCTATTTCATTATCAATTCAATATTGAAGTTGTTAAGACGTTTGAGGTTTAATACCAAGAGCACTACAGGATTTTGTAAGATAAAGTTTCCTTTACTTCTCCCGAGCTCGTACTGATGCCGTTATCGGAACGCATCTTGTAGATATATAGTAAGTTTCACCATAGTTTATTAAATGCTATGTCGTTTATAAATCAGGAAACGTTACTTGTTGACAGAACATGATGTTTTCAAACGTTTAGAGCGTTTAGTTCGACTCGTAGGTTCAACCGATGCATAAAAGGTTTATCAATAGCATTTGGAGCACCTAAAGCTTAACAGGTTAATCTTTCGGTGAAGTTTACACTGAGTAATGTCAAGAGCTATTTTTTTGTGTTTATCATTTTCTACTTAGAGACCTTAGAGACGAGTTGTTGGTTTGATAAGTTTAATCGCATAGGTGTCTATCCTCAAGAATTCAATACTGCTTATCGATTTCAGAAAGTTATTAGCGATTATATATTAGAATTTTAACATGGGCCCTTATGATAGATTTGCATTTTTTGTACTTAAAGGTAGAATAAACATATTCTAAGAGTAAATACAGAAACAAAATTAGGTTTAAAAATATTCTTTGGTATATGTAGTTCATATCATTGCATTGCATTGAACTAATAGGTTGACGACCGTTTGAATTCGTTATTAATTATTTTAGTTATGGTAGTTAAAAGCTTGTTCCTAAATTAAGAGTCCATATCGAAAACTGGCAATGACTCGTTCTTCGTCTCTCTCTCGCTCTCGCTCTCGCTCTCGCTCTCTCTCTCTCTCTCTCTCTCTCTCTCTCTCTCTCTCTCTCTCTTCAAAAAAAGCCATAGTGACAATGGCGCAGTATCCGTTGGTTAGGTTGGGTTGCTTTTTTGATTGTCTCTTGTGCGTTATATTTTGATTTATCTAAAAACCACTTGTATATAAAGCGTCAATATTGAGAAACGCGCTATTAACAGATTGATTCACTATTAATATTATTAATCACAGTGGAATCGAAATAATAACTGATTTGGATTAACCGATATTTGACAATGTGAACATCTAGTTTATATAACAATAATTTATAAATAATTGTAAGTTTATTATTACACTTTGCAACTTTTCTAAAGTCTCGAACAAATTTCATAGATAGTACTCATATGTGACTCTAGCGTAGCAAATTAACGTGTTTGAGTTGTTTTGTTTACTTCCTCCTTAGTATTATGTTGTACTTCAAAAATAATACATTACAGTTAATGTAAAGGTCTTTTCAGACCTGGGTTATAAGCCGGACAGCATTATGCGTTCGGCAAAAAAAGCGAATTTAACTGTATGTATGTGCCTTTTTTTGCTCTTCTCTAAAGCACGAATATTGAGCCAACTATTGACTACTGTAACTTGTTTATCACCAGGCCCATTCTTTATATTATTTATACCTGTGAACCCAATGTAAGCAAATGAGGTCTCGCGATTAGAGTTCGGCCCGGTTGACATATGGATTAACTTTCCATCCGGCCTACTACAAAAGTTAATCGAGTTAAGTAGTTCAGAAAGTTAAATTTTATTAGAAGGCAAAGAAGTGGGAATGTATACCTGAGTGTAACGGTGCGTGGCAATTTGACAATAATCTGGAAGTTATTCCGTAGGATTTAGTGGGCTTAAAACTTGGAAAAATTGCTTAGCGGCGATGTTTTCTGGTGGCGCTCCGGTAAACGGATGCATAACTTGCAGACATAATAGGAAAACATGTAAAGTTGCAACGCACTGGCTCATTTCGATTACGGTGAAGTCGCTCTATGAAATTGTCAAAAAGTTAAAGAAAGTATGGCTAACAATGTGTCTCTTTAACTCAGTTATAGTGCAAGGAGGGCTCAAAAATTCGAAATAACAACACAGTAAGTTATCCAACTGTCCTAATGCATATTCTTTCAAGATTAATCGTCGATAGCATTATTGTATATGCTTGAGATATAAATATATCTATTTTTCTAATTATGTTGTTTTAATAGGAATTGAAAAGACAAGCGCCTTTTCTTTAAACATATTTATGTGTCTCAGTTAAATTCCCATTTCATTCTGAATCTGCCTTTTTTGAATCCAATCTACTGCACTCGAAACATTTACTTCCCACGCCGAAAAGTGAGGGGAGTATTGTGTGCGCGAACACCTTGATTTTAAGAAAATACGTTTTTTGGGCGTTTTATGATATCTACATAACGAAAAGCCACGTCACTCATTTCCGTCGGTCTGTCTGCCTGTCTGTCGGTATGTCAGTCTGTTGGCGTTTTTCTAGCCTCGTAATCTCAGTGGCGGAAGCAAAATATCTAACTTAAGATTTGCTGACGGTACAACCCTCATTGCTGCTTCTCAGGAAGAACTAGTAGCTCTATTAAGCATTTTAGAACAACACAGTGCAGCATATGGCCTTGGTATTAACTACAGCAAGACCAAGGTTATAATCGTAGATAGCATGACAATCATCGAGAAATAAAGTCAATAGGCAGTTGTGAGGTAGTTCAAAGTTTTGCGTACGTCGGTTCTTTGATCCACAATTCTGGTAGCTGTGAGAATGAGATTCGACGGTGCATTCAACAGGCACGGGTGGCCATGACAAAGCTTACTAAAATATGGCGTGACCCTAACATCACTAAAGCTACCAAAATGTCGCTGGTTCAGTCTCTTGTGTTCTCCATATTTTTGTATGCCTCGGAAACTTGGACTGTTAAAAAAAGCAGATCGAGCTCGCACAGATGCTTTTGAAATGTGGACGTGGAGGAGAACGCTAAGAATTCCTTATACCACCCATCGAACTAACGTTTCCATACTGGACGAGCTCGGTAATCCAAAGAGACTATCCTCCATTGTGTCGACGAGAATGCTTACATTCTTCGGACATATTCACAGAAGCGATAATAATGAGAAACTTGTAGTTCAGGGTCGCGCCCCCAGTGGGCGGCGCCGTGGCCGTTCCCCTACACGCTGGGTGGATACGACGAAACAGTTGCTGGATACGAGTGTCAAGAGCGCCACTGAACTGACAGAAAATCGCAAACGATGGAGGATACTCTAGCCCCGACTTAATGCATTTTACGAGTTCACAACATGTCTGTTAAGACACTGTGACTATGATGATGAATCTCAGTACCGCTTAATACACTGTAATGCAGTTTGGGTAGCGGCTGTAGTAGGTAATGCTGCCACAATTTTTAAAATTGGTACATGGCTTGGGGTAATTAGCAAAAAACCAAAAATTTCAAATATTCTTCAAACTTCGTTTTTACGCGTTTTAGGAGATCTTGATCATTTTTTACTTTTCTTTGTGGAGGTGAAATTAGGATGGTGGGGGATGTGGGGTTATAAGGATGAAACATTTGTTGCATTCATAATAGGCTGCTTGCCTATTCAGTATTGCTTTAGATCGTTCTGTGTTTTGTTAGGTATCTGAAAACAGTTAGATTGATTTTAATGAAACTTTAACAGTATTATTACTATGGCGAGGATGGAAGATAGTGTGGTTTTTAGCAATAGTATCAGGGTCGGCGCAGCAGTATAGTTAAAAAAAACTAAAGGTATAAAGACAGTTCAATCTTCATTTTATACTTTTCTTTTGGGTGGTGTTGAAATTGGAGGGTTGTCCATTGACCCTTGAAAAAAAGACCTGGCGGCAGAAAATTCCTTTTAGATCCATCCGAACATTGCCTTGCTCATTAAACAGACCAAGGAACTTTCTGATGTATACATACGACTCCTGCTTTAGATCGTTCTATACTATGTAACCTGAAATTGATTTTGATGAGATTTTGGCACAGTGTTATTATCGTGGCGAGGATGAAAAACGCATATGGTTTTTAGAAATCGTATCAGTGCCGGCGCAGCAATAATAATAAAATCAAAAAAATATATAAACAGCTCGACATTCGAGGTGATTTGGAGGTTCCTGATTGCTTATTTTCATTCATTAATTATGCCCAATATCCGCTAATGCAGTTGCGATTAACAAAATATGGACCGAACATATTTGGGAGTTATTTGAAAAATCCCCATTTGTGCTAGTCGGATTACGAGGATTGATTTCGGAGTAATAATACCACTCATATTATTAATTTATTAGCTAAAATTTACAGGGCTCATGAATATTAATACTTCCTGGAAATAATAATGAATATTTAGCATTATTTGTGTTTAATGATGATTCGAAATAAATAGAGGCCGGCAGAGACAACGTAGAAATTAATTGATATTAACGTTCGGCTCAAAAACATTCACCGGTGTTCTGCAAAATTTGTGGAAATTGGGCAATCATAATTTTATAATATATGCACATAAAATGCAATGCCAATGAAAACTATAATAATGGTAGCCATCGCGAAAGGTCAAAAATAAGCATAGCCTTTTCGCATCTACCTTCAAATCTTGAATTTTTTACTATGTGTTACTTCCTATTTCCTAAATAACTTGGCATTGTCTTCTAAACGCATAATATACAGGGTGATTCCCAAGTTGATACCCTTACCTCCCACACCGATAGGTGAGGGGACTCTGGTGATCGTGAAAATTTTCGATTCTGAGATAACACGCTTTTTGGGTATTTTATGATGTCTACACAACGAAAATCTACGTCACCCATTTCCATCGGTCTGTCTGTCTGTCTGTGGGTCTGTCTGTCTGTCTGTCTGTCGTTTTTATAGCCTCGTAATCGGAGTAACCGCTGCATGAATTGTGATGAAATTTGGGAAGCGATATACTGTGGGGTCGTAGCAGGTAATGTTCCTATAATTTTGAAAATCAGTACATGGGCGGCGGAATAATTAGCCAAAAACAAAAATTTCATATATTCCTCAAACATCGTTTTTAAGTGTTTTGGGGGTTTCTGGTCATTTTCTCCTTTTTTTTTTTTGGTGAGGCTGAAATTGGGGTGTTGGGGGGTGGGGGGTTGTAACACTGGAAAATTTTTTGTACTCATAATAGGCTGTCCATCGACCTGTGAAAGAAAGGCCTAGCGTCATAGTACACTTTTCTAGGTCCATCCAAGGGACTTAGAATTTTGTGATGTATACGTACGTTTATTGCTTCTGATCGTTCTGTATCGTATAACATGGAAACTGTTAGATATATTTTAATGAAATTTTTACACAGTATTACCACCATGGCGAGGATGGAAAACGTTTATGATTTTTAGAAATCGTGTCAGTGGCGGCGCAGCAATAATAAAATGATCATTTTCTACATTTTAGGTGGGGGTGAAATTGGGGTGGTTGGGGGCTGGGGGGTTGTAAAATCATAAATTTGTTGTATTCATAATAAGTTGACTTGCGACCTGTGAAAGAAAGCCCTAGCGGCATAATACACTTTTTTAGGTAGATCCTAACATTTCCTTTCCTATTACAGAAACCGAGATTTTAATGGAAGATCAACACAGTATTATTTTCGTGGCAAGGTCGGAAAACGCGTGTGGTTTCTAGGAATCGTGTCAGTGGCGGCGCAGCAATAACATAAAAAAAAAACTAAAAATATAAAAACGCCTCAAACTTCGTTTTTAGGCGCTTTAGAGGTTGCTGGTCATTTTCTGTTTTTTTTGGGTGGGGGTAGAATTGGGGTTGTTGGGTGGTGGGGGCTGTAAAACTGAAAAGGTTTTTGTATTCATAATCGGCCATTAACCTGCGAAAAAGGGACCTAGCGGCATCATACACTTTTTAGGTCCATCGGAACATTGCCTCGCCTATTATAAAAACCAAATTGAACTGTTTCTGATGTATGTTATATAAGGGTATTAATTTACATAGACGGTTCTAATGTTTATGATGTGAATCTGCATGTGTATGTACTAATAGATCATTTGACTACTACCCACCACGGATTTATCACACACCGCCAATTAAACGAAAAAACGCCAAGACACGTCAAAATATTTGTCCAAAGAGACAACTTTTTAACCAAAAGCCCCCCTGTGCCCTCTGGCCTCTCAGGGGAATCATTTCCAGCGTTTTTGCAACTGTCCCTCATTGTTTTGCCAATGATGGGCAACACTTTGAACCCTTATTGCATGTTTCCTATACCGTGTCTAGATGCGACTGGCCAATCTTTGTATTCTTTTTCTTGTCTGTTTTCACTGTACCATGCACTGGTGTGCTTGACTGCGTGCGGAACCGGCGCTGGCGTGCTTCTATCTGCCTACGAGACTCGGCGCTGGCCAACGCACTCCAACGCACTCCAACGCTTCTAACTGCCGCTACTGTGCATGCCTACTATGATGTCCTGAAGTTATGCCATTATTAAATGGACCACCCTGTATAGACCCTGTATTTAATTATATGGATATTGGTTGCTGACTAAGCTTTGCTATGTAAAATGCGCTTATGTATTGAGATTCACGAATACAGACTAATAGAGGAATAATATAGTACAAGGCGAAAACTTTGATTGTTTTATTTTAGAACTAACGAGCCTTAAAGGCACTACAATCCGGATTATTTGTCTGAAAATCTCATCCACGTCAAAAGAGAGATTGTACGGCTAGCACTAATGCTGATAATGCTGAAGCAGCAGTTACCAGTTAAATCCAGGAATATCGATCGTCTCACTCCCAAACTCAATTACAAAACACAATTCCAATTTGTATCTTCGTATATACGTTCCGAAAAGACACCACTTCATAATCCCATAGCTGGCGCCGAAACTTTACTCGAAACTTAATTTCTGGGCTTAGCCGGTGCTTAATTATAAAAGAAAATTAAAATGTCCGAATAGCTGTACCGGAAAGTTTGAAGTCGTTCGATAATTAACTTCGCAGTTCAACATCCTTGTTGAGACCGAACGTTGAACAAAGATGAGTGGATTCCAAGCATTACCGACATTATTTTAGAAGTTTCAGTGGAGACTGGTCCAAGTGCCCCACTCAGCTGATAACAAGGTATGTACATTTCAGCGCAAAACTGCTCTTTGAAATGGGGTTGCTATTTTAAACCAGTCCTTATAAATTTTGACTCTAAAAAGCTGGTAGTTGTACTATTCTACTTGCCATGCGGTAGGTGAACAGAGTATTGGAAGTGCGCGAACATTCGATTTGGAGGTCACAATGTTTTATGACGTACCGGTTTAATGGAAAATAAAGTCGCCTATATAATGATATCCCTAAAACTGCCAAAGCTGGAAAAATAAAGTTCAATACCTGGGGACTTTTTGGACATGTACAAATCAAAAATGCTAACAGCAATGTTGATAGATTTATCACTTTTATGAAGTATGGCAACAGCTGTTTCAGTAAAAAATAAAGGAATGCTTAAGTATAGCCAAAGTTGCCCGAGCCGGAATGATAAAATTCGATATCTGGGGTTTTTTGAACAAGCAGATTTCAAAAATGCTGGAGAGAACTGGATCATTATGAGTAAATCTACTAGTTATACGTCTACCGAGAATCTATAACGTGTCACACTCACAATAATGATTCCTGGTTTCAAAAATGATAGAGAGAACTAAGTAATTATTTTTCAATAAATTAATGTCCGAAAAGTTATCTCTGCCAAGATGAGATTAAAAAAATTGGCTCCAGCAACTATTCTTCGTAGTTTCATTTTACATGTATCACAAATTATTATCCTCATTGCAGAAGTTTCTCCTAGAAGTCTCACCAATTATTTAATTATTTATGGTATTTCTTGGTTTTTTTTTCTTTTAATTAGGTATTATCTTATTTTTCTGGATTTATTTTCGAGGTTTTAGTTCACATCTGGAACAAATTGGTCCTATTTTCTTAGTTTTCCTAATATCATTTAAGTAGGTTATTGTGTCATTTAATGTGTCATTCGCATACTGTATGTATACATGTATGATACTGTAAAACTGGTAAATCCGGGGGTAAGTCTGACACAATTGTTGTCAGTATTTTTTAATAATTGTGCATTTTCAAAAAACCTCCAGCTATTGAATTTTATCGGTCCAGCTTTGGCAATTATGGATATATTTAAGCTTTCTGGGCTTTTTACTAACCTGGTATTGTGATATTTAAATCACGAAAATGTATGTCACCTCCTCCTGCCGGTCTTTTCGGCGACTAGTCTGTCGGTCTGTCTATCTGTTGAGATCCTTCCCTAAGCGTAATTCAGTATTTTTTTAACATTTGGGGTGTCATATGCTTTGGCGTCATAGTAGGTATATTTTTGACAATTGGTGCATTGAGGGTGGTGCAGTAATAAGCAGCACACAAGAATCCTCAGTTTAACAGGTTACAACCCCCTGACAATCATGTTATTGGCAGTTGGTCAGATTCAGTCAATTTTGCAATTTGACTCTTGAATCTTTTCTCCATATTCTTACATTTTTTTCAATAATAACCATTTCTCTTTCAAAACAAAATTTATCAACAAACCTTTGGCACCCCTATGGGAGCTAAAATTTCTCCAGTCCTAGCAGAATATGTAATGGATGATTTTTTGGATTTAATGATCCAAGTGTACCCTTTTAATCCTATTTTCATTAAAAAATATGTAGACGACATTATCGCCTGCTTGCCGTATGAAAACTTCATCCACCATCCAATTTACTGTTGAGAAAGATGACTCAAAACAGTCAGTCCCTTTCCTTGACACAAGGCTTATACGTTCCGAAAATAGCATTCTTTTGGTAGACTGGTACAGGAAGCCCAGTAGTTCTGATAGATTGCTTAATTAGATGTCTTATCGTAGAGGGCAAATCAAGATCAACCTTATCGAACAGATGAAAAACAGGGTCCTTAAAAATTGCCTTTTATCAAAGAATTTATTGCTGGATTGGTCAGGATTTTCAGGAGTGTAAGTTGCAAAATTGCCTCTATACCGGTTTTGATAACAACCTTTTTTCCAAATTAAAGGACAAAGTACCCTTGCTTAGCTTAACCAATATGGTTTACAGTATCACTTTTAGTACTTGCAGTTCATTGGTCAAACATCTAGGTCGCTAAAAGGTTTCACCCCAACAGGCAATCAACAGCCAATCTTCCCAATCATACCATTGATTATAATTCTGTTAAAGTTTTGGCAAATGAGTCAAATTTAAAGAAAAGATGTTTCCTTGAAATGGCACATATTTTTCAATGTGATAACTGTATCAATAAAAAAACTGATATCAACAGCATATAGAATTGTGAAAAATATCATATTGATAATACTTCGCAGAATCCATCAAAACTACTTTAAACATTGTTCTGGTACGATTTTGTGGTCAGCTTTCAATTTTTCCGGGGAAAAAATTGCGCTGGCGTGTGGAAAGCTATAGAACTGCAATTTTTTAACATTCATAAGTACAGAACTCGCTATTATTTTACAAAATATATATATCCAATCCTTGCATCAATTAGTTTAAATTAAAATTGGATTTCTCTACCCCACTTACGCATTAATTCCAAAACTAATTTAATAAAAAGTAGAGATATTGCTTAGGAATGAATGCACACACTTGCTTTTATATAAATTGCGATGGAACTCTAAAATGTAAGCATCAGAGGTAAATGTGTATTTGTCTTAGACCATAGTTTTAGAGCTTTAAGGAACAATTACTCTAAGTACAAATCCAGAGCCTGAAAGTGATTTGATAAGCAATTCACATTTGTTGTCACTCAAAAAATGCATTTGACTTTCCTCGAAAACGGTGCATTTGTCCTCACCTATTTGTTTGTAAACAGAACATTTTCTTCCCAAATCCTTATTTAGACAGTTACTCTATATCGTCTAGGTAGAATATAGCAGAAACCTAATAGCTCCACACTTATAAAAAAAATCAGAAGCGTCACTGCCAGTGCTTTAAACAGTTTTGGCCTTCTAAGGCTTCAAGCGACCTTAATACTTCCTTTGTATATTTTGAGACTTCAACTCAGGGTTGTAATGACAAAACCAACTCTTTCCACTGCTGATAAATCGTCACCACCAAAAACTCAATTTTGTCAGGTTCGTTACTATTTCGTGATCTTGCGTATCGCGTTGAACGTCAAAATCAGTCTTTCTAGAACTGATTGAAAGTTATTCTTGATTACCTCAGTAGGTAAGAACATGCTTGTGTCTATATTTTGATTGGTCTTTTGAAGCATACTATTTTTATCAGATGTGCATGGAAGGGCAAGATGGGTGAAGTACCTATGTACTTTAATCGTACTTACCTATGGTACTTAATCGAGCTTAATCAGTAGATACAAAAATAGATCAATAGATCAAATACCAGCTACTCCATCACCACCAGTATTTTCTGTTATCAATCCTCAATAAGTGATTCCTTATCTTGCT
Organism: Callosobruchus maculatus; assembly: GCA_951848785.1. Taxonomy (NCBI): domain Eukaryota; kingdom Metazoa; phylum Arthropoda; class Insecta; order Coleoptera; family Chrysomelidae; genus Callosobruchus; species Callosobruchus maculatus. Next base: position 1,288,749 of record CATOUR010000057.1, read on the forward strand.
ATTCGCAAACTGACACGTGAGATAAGAAAAACAAAAAACAATGAACACGAAGAAACTGGCAGAGGATAAAAAAAAGGTCAAGCTGATTGACTCAGAACTTCACCCCCATCCAAAAAAATGGAGTCAAGTTGATTCACTCAGTACTTCCCACAGATAGTAATTATACATTTTATTGTTTTTCCATTGCATGAAGCTATAGTCTGAAATTCCCTTGCAACCAAATCATCGCCCAATAGCCCACAAAAAAACATCCGACACAAAAACTCTCGTAAATAGTTTCTTGCGTCTCCCTCCTTAGGAACTAGGACGTCACAGTTTTGATTCTGCTTGCTTCAACTGGACGATGCGAAACGATCAGGAGCCTCCAAACCATCTAAGAGCGAAATATAAGCTGTTTCTATATTTTTAGTTTTTTCAGTATTGTTGCGGCGCCACTGACACGATTTTCCAGAAACTGACGCGTTTTCCGTTCTCGCTGCGATAGTAAATCCTTTGTCGAAATTTCTTTGAAATCAATTAGATAATTTTCGCTCTACGCAACATACGTAGAACGAAATTAAGCAACATTGGTATATGTAAACGTCACAAAAGTCCCATGATTTCTGTAATAGGCAAGCCAATGTTCAGATCGACTTAAAAAAAGAATATGCCGCTAGGTATTTTTTCCGTAGGTCAATGGACAAACTATTATGGATACCACAAATTTTTCAGTTTTACAACCTCCCACCCCCCAACCATCTCAAATGCACCCTACTCAAAAAAAAGTAGAAAATGGTCAGGAACTCCTAAAACGCCTAAAAACAAAGTTTGAGCTGCTTTTATATTTTTAGTTTTTTATTTTTGCTGCGCCGCCACTGGCACGATTTTTCCAAACCATATCCCATCCCCGCCGCGGTAGTAATACTGTGTCAAAATTTCTTTAAAATCAGTTCACCAATTTTCGCGTTAAGTAATATGGAACAATCTAAAAAAATACTCGTATGTAATAAGCAAGGGAATGTTCGGATGGACCTAAAAAGGTGTATTATGCCGCTCTGTTTTCCATTTAAAGGCCAATGGACAACCCATTGTGAATACAACAAATTTTTCAGTTTTACAACCCCTCACCCGCCAACCACCCAAAAAAAAAGTAGAAAATGATCAGGAACTCCTAAAACGCCTAAAAGCGAAGTTTGAGGAATATTTAATTTATTTCGTTTTTTGCTAATTACTCCGCCGCCAATGCACGGATTTTCAAAAGACTAGCAGCATTACCTACTAGGCCCCCACAGCATATCGCTGCCTAAATTTCATCACGATCCATGCAGCGGTTACTGAGATTACGAGGGTGGAAGGATGCGACAGACAGACCGACAGGCAGACCGACAGACAGACCGGCAGACGGACCGACAGACAGACCGACAGACGGACCGACAGACAGACCGACAGACAGACCGACAGGTAGACCGATAGACAGACCGACAGACAGACCGACAGACAGACCGACAGACAGACAGACAGACCGACAGACAGACCGACAGACAGACCGACAGACAGACCGACAGACAGACCGACAGACAGACCGACAGACAGACCGACAGACAGACCGACAGACAGACCGACAGACAGACCGACAGACAGACCGACAGACAGACCGACAGACAGACCGACAGACAGACCGACAGACAGACCGACAGACAGACCGACAGACAGACCGACAGACAGACCGACAGACAGACCGACAGACAGACCGACAGACCGACAGACAGACCGACAGACAGACCGACAGACAGACCGACAGACAGACCGACAGACAGACCGACAGACAGACCGACAGACAGACCGACAGACAGACCGACAGACAGACCGACAGACAGACCGACAGACAGACCGACAGACAGACCGACAGACAGACCGACAGACAGACCGACAGACAGACCGACAGACAGACCGACAGACAGACCGACAGACAGACCGACAGACAGACCGACAGACAGACCGACAGACAGACCGACAGACAGACCGACAGACAGACCGACAGACAGACCGACAGACAGACCGACAGACAGACCGACAGACAGACCGACAGACAGACCGACAGACAGACCGACAGACAGACCGACAGACAGACCGACAGACAGACCGACAGACAGACCGACAGACAGACCGACAGACAGACCGACAGACAGACCGACAGACAGACCGACAGACAGACCGACAGACAGACCGACAGACAGACCGACAGACAGACCGACAGACAGACCGACAGACAGACCGACAGACAGACCGACAGACAGACCGACAGACAGACCGACAGACAGACCGACAGACAGACCGACAGACAGACCGACAGACAGACCGACAGACAGACCGACAGACAGACCGACAGACAGACCGACAGACAGACCGACAGACAGACCGACAGACAGACCGACAGACAGACCGACAGACAGACCGACAGACAGACCGACAGACAGACCGACAGACAGACCGACAGACAGACCGACAGACAGACCGACAGACAGACCGACAGACAGACCGACAGACAGACCGACAGACAGACCGACAGACAGACCGACAGACAGACCGACAGACAGACCGACAGACAGACCGACAGACAGACCGACAGACAGACCGACAGACAGACCGACAGACAGACCGACAGACAGACCGACAGACAGACCGACAGACAGACCGACAGACAGACCGACAGACAGACCGACAGACAGACCGACAGACAGACCGACAGACAGACCGACAGACAGACCGACAGACAGACCGACAGACAGACCGACAGACAGACCGACAGACAGACAGACCGACAGACAGACCGACAGACAGACCGACAGACAGACAGACCGACAGACAGACCGACAGACAGACCGACAGACAGACCGACAGACAGACCGACAGACAGACCGACAGACAGACCGACAGACAGACCGACAGACAGACCGACAGACAGACCGACAGACAGACCGACAGACAGACCGACAGACAGACCGACAGACAGACCGACAGACAGACCGACAGACGGACCGACAGATGGACCGACAGACGGATCGACAGACGGACCGACAGACGGACTGACAGACAGACCGACAGACAGGCCGACAGACAGACCGACAGCAATGACCCCAAAAAAAAAAGTAGGGAATGATCAGGGACCCCTAAAACGTCTAAAAACGAAGTTTCAGCAATATTTAATTTTTTTTGTTTTTTGCTAATTACTCCACCGCCTATGCACCGATTTTCAAAAATATAGGAACATTACCTACTACGACCCCACAGCATACCGCTGCCCAAATTTCATCACAATTCGTGCAGCGGTTACTGAGATTACGAGGGTAGAAAAATGCGACAGACAGACAGACAGACCGTCAGACAGACCGACAGACAGACAGACCGACAGACAGAGAGATCGACAGACGGACCGACGGAGATGAGTGACGTGGATTTTCGTTATGTAGACATCATAAAACGCCCAAAAAGCGTATTATATTGTCTTAAAATCGAAAATTTCCGCGATCACAATACTCCCCTCACCTATCGGTGTGGGGAGTAAAAGTAGAAAATGATCAGAAAGCCCTAAAACGCCTAAAAACGAGGTTTGAGGAATTTTTGAAATTGTATGTTTTTTGCTAATTACTCCGCCGCCCATACAATGATTTTCAAAATTATAGCACCGTTACCTACTAAGACCCTACAGCATATCGCCACCTAAACTTTGTCACAGTCTATCCAGCGGTTGCTGAGATTACGAAGCTAGAAGAACGCCAACAGAAAGACAGACAGACACACAGATAGGCTGCCATAATATCCCTTACTTTCTCAAGAGAGAGATAGAGAGAGAGGGAGACAATAGGATAGGTCAAGCACATTCACAATATATGCGGAGAGCATTCTGCTCCAGAGATCTGAATATCCAACTTTATATCAGATTGGCCGGATGTTACGGTTTCTCAATCCTTCTCTACGGGATGGAGTCGTGGATAACGAAAAAAGTTGATCTGAAAAGACTTGAGGCTCCGAAATGTGTGTATATAGAGAGTTTCTTGGACGGAAGAGGTCACTAATTTTGAAATATTACGAATGAAAAAACAGGCATCGGAAGAAACTAAAAATGGGGAAACTTCCTTACGTTATGCGTGGAGAAAGATACCACATTCTACAACACTAACAATACAAGGGAAAATACAACGAAAAATAAGTGCGGTTAAAAACGCACTTCATGGCTGAGGGAGAGCGGTATCACTGTACATCAACAGAAGTATTCCGAACAGCCACATCTGAACCAAGAATCTCCATGATAATAGCCAACGTTGTTTCTTTCTTGTGCGTTATATAATTCTATCATTGAACTCCTTGAAAGAAGTTACAGTAGCAGCTTTGTTATATATTGATTTATCCTTGTATGTACTGAAGAAATAGAACATATTTAAAAAAGTCCCGCATTGAAGCGATGCACTACTTGCAGTCGAATTACTCGTGCAGTGGGTGGGTTGCCAAAGTAGAGTGCAATTTTTCCTTGTCCCGTTAGGACTTGATGAATGTGCACAGGCGGGTAAACACGGACTCAAAACTGGAATCAATTAGAGAATTTCGACAAATTAAAATGTGATAATGAGTGGTTCGGCCTGAAATACAGCTCCAGATAATTTGAGTCATAAATCCTCCGGGGAATCCGGCTGTAAGCTTGAAATTGTTGAAAAATCGATGGCGAGGAAGTCTCACGAACGTTGGGTAATGCGGGAGCGTTCTTGTACAGTGTGTTTCATAACAACTGACTGATCTTCAGAAACATTTCTTGTTGTGTTGGAATTCCAATGTGCGCAGCAGAGCCAGAAAAACTAGCTCAAACATCCACCACGTCAAACGACTGTTGTCTGGTGGAGGCTAGGACTTTCTATATACAAGGTTTGGAAATTCGTTTTTATACTTTTCACAATTTTTATATATTACACCACCTTAAAACACGAAAGTTTTTATTGTTTTAGGATTGGTCCAGAATTAAACAATAACTTCCTTATCATTCTTTCTGCGAGGTTTCGACTAATATTTAGTCATCATCAGGAATCAGAAGGTTGAAGTTTTCTTGCATTAAACAGCATGGCAAGGGTACAGGTAAAAAACCTGCCCTCAGTAATGAAATTCAACGAAAATTTGACAGCACAGACACATCAACTTACTTCTGTCGACTACAGTTTGTTATATTATACTGCACCCAAGTTTTCGTGTTTTAAATCAGAAAATTTAATTGTATGTATAATAAAAATATAGGCTGTACTTAAATAGCCGTTCAATGGCAGCCTACTAAAATGCCGCTAACAGATGTGACGTCATTGAAGGACGTATTTGACGGCTTTGTAATCGCTGTACTTAAACTGCCGTCAAACGGTAGCCCAATAAAATGCCGTTTAAGCTGTGGCGTCATTGAGTGACGTATTTGACGGCCTTATATTTGCCGTGATTAAGCTGCCGTGAAACGGTAGCCCACTGAAATGCTGCTAACAGTATATTCGATTTCTTGTAAAAATCGCTATACTTCATTATCGGTTATATTAATTTTGACTTGTTTACATTATAGTTGTGACAATTTTTGCTGAATTATGGGAATCCGGATATTACTGACATTGACTGGAGTAAGTTTTCCGATTAGTTTTGAGCCGCTCAAAGGACAGACCTGTTGTTTGAGCAAGGCAAATGTATTGAAAAGACTTGAAAAAAACGCAATGGGCCAATGATACTGGTGCTGTAATTATAAATGTAAACAATAGTGGCGAGAATCAGACTCAGTTTTTCATTGTAAGTAATGATGAAGTGTTTTTTATAACTGGGCAGACCGCGTAGGCAGTCTAAATACCACAGTACCGCGGCTGCTGTTAAAAGGTTATATTAGGGGAAGTTTGATAACGCGTGATTTGAATGAGCAAATATGATGTATAGAGAACGACCGCCTTAGGATGAGATGCAGTGGTCGCGCAGGTGCATCTGCTGATTTGAATTTGAAAACGAAAATCATGTTTCTGTTGAACAATCTGGAGCATTTGATCAGGTGCTTCCTCCAGGTCAAAGCAATACGAATAAAGCCTCCGTATCAGATAATGCCAATCTATCATCTCAGTGTCAGTTATCTGGAGAATCATCTGCGCCTGGTGACAAAGCGATTCTGGTATAAGACAACAAATCCCTCATCCCTTAGACCATGTGACATTGTAGAGGAGAGTATAATGCCTAATCCAATTAAAACTGATGAAGTTTAAATATCAATGAATTAGTTCAAAATAACGTCAACAGTTTAGCAATCATCTTATTGAAAAGTTGGAGTCAGTGATATCACATTGACGATAATGAAGATGTCTGTTCCACTAAAAAAAACGAGGTCATCCAAAAGGACAAGACAAAAAGATTATCATAGAAAAAGGAAAGAAGTACCCTAACATCTGTGAAAAGATCCCATAATGTTGCAATGATGTATTTCTCTGGGTAAAGTTTTCAATAAAATTTTGGAACCGATCACCAAATTTTAAATTTCATCGACAATTAGAGAAGGAGGCATTCAAATTGTAACAATAAAAATGTTGCTTGGTCATGAACGACCAGCCAACACTTTTATTACTCATAGCAACCAGTAGCTCAAAGGAGTAGAGATGGGAAAAAGGTAGAGGTGAGAAGCAAAATAGTTATAAAAATGTACTAGTATAATGAGGAAGCAGTAGCTAAAAATGGAAGTTGTAAACTATTTGTATATGGTAGCCAAGTAAATAATGTAAAAATAATTTTGAAAACGGGTGAACCGTTACACTCGGCCCCACTTAACGAAAAAAAATTTGAGAAGCATTCGAGAATTTTTTTTAAAAGAAAGTAAAGTTAAAGTTATCACTGAGGGATCAAAATCAATCAGTTGTCCTGATAACAATGTCAGATTAAGTTTTCGTGCTTCCCCATGCAAATCTCAAGAAATTGTAGTAATCTACAACCTACAAAGTCTATCAAGGTGCATGAAAGAGCAAGAAGACGCAGGTAGAAAACAAAAATGTTGGAAGAGAAATGGGAAGAAAAAGAGATAGCCTCAAGTCTACCAAACAAGAGGGATGGTTATAGCACCAACTCGCTTAAAAGTGCAGTGAAGCTGCACTGAATATGTACTACACAATGAAGGTAATAAATTGTGAAGTAAAAAAAAATGTACGCAACCTATCAAACCCTAATATACTTAAGACCTAAAAAAAACTCGTCAAAACTTTGACAAAAGACAAAGAGTTTCAAGACTCGGCTACACGAGGTGTAAAGGATGCAGCAGCATCCAGAGTACCCAACTGGCTAGAAAGATTCGTTTCGCTGATCGATCTTAAAACTGCGCCGTAGAATCTTCCTACATCCACCAGTCGTCTGTCAGCTGAGGACTGCAGAAGCTACCACGCCCCCACAACAAGTGAACCAAGTCATGAAGACTCTAGGGCAGGAAAAAAAAGAAAAAAAAACACAGTTTTACTTGCTGCCTGCAACAGCAAGAGTGAGCTTATAGTAGTCACTAGACTGAAAAGAGGACAAGTGAAGCTTGCCTCCAGGCGACTCAATGAATGGGTTAGCATTTCAATAATGCTGCTGGCGCTCTGCCGCATACGACCTGAAGAAGGAGCTCAGATATATTGCAGTAGTGACATCAGGTGTGTGTCAAGTCTCCTCAGAGAATTTTGACTACCCTTTGTCACCCCCCACAACTATCCTTCCAGGTCCAGTATCAATAAAGATTGTCGTATTGACACTCGCCAACACGTACCATTGAAACGGCCTCTAAAATAACTACAAGGTTGTTGCCTATAAAAAATCTAAATACCCTATGCAAGTGTAAGTAGGTACTACTCAAAAGAAACTGGGATACCCTTAATATTCTCAACAAAAGATTGTAAAATATTCCACTGAACAGACTCAAGAGAAAATTCAAATCTCTAAAGCATAAGTATAAGACCAAACTATTTCCTTTTATGAAATATTAAATGAAAAAAGAATTGTAACACCATAAGTGTTTCTATGAAAACCCAAAAAAAATTTAAATTTTAATCAAAATATTTTCTAAGTACTAACTATAATTCAGTAATGTTCTGATTCAATAAAAAAAATTTGCAATCCAGTGATGTTCTGATTCGATAAAAGATCTTGAAATAATCCAGTATTGTTCTGATTCGATGAAGAGCATTATGATTCAGTGATCAACAAAAAAAGTTGGGCGCCAGCAGTCTAAAATAAGACTACAAAGAAAAAAAAGTAATCAAACATAGGTGCTTGAGTGACATCATTTCAAAGTCAAATACCTACATGAAATTTTTCAAATAATAAACAACGAAGTAAATTCAAAGAAGTGTTGTGTCATAATAGATACAAAAGAATAAATTCACAAAGGATTAACAACATCAAATTCAAAAATCAATTCAGGGAAAATTTATACATCATATTAAACTTGAAAATAAAATTCAGGGAAAGTTTATGCCTCAAATGGGATTCAAAAATAAGTTTAGGGAAAATTATACATCATGTGACAATTTAAAGTAGGCAAAATTGCTTAAGTGGAGTAAGTATCACAGATCTAATGTTCATTAATAAATTGATTCCAAAAAAAAATTCAGACATCAGTGTAAGTTTAAGATCTAATCAGGAAAAACATTTAAAGATTGCATAAGCATATACAACAATAATAATCAAAAGCTTGAACTATTTGTGAGCATGTCAGCACAAGGATCTAAGTCGATTAAAAGTTCAAGTAAGCTAACAAACGAAGATTAAATGCAAAATTTCAAGAAATGTTACCAAGATTTTAATCCATCAAATATCAGATTACTAAAATTGTAACAAACTCATATCAAGTTATGAGTGCAAAGCGAAAATCGAAAAGTTATAGATTTAAAGTGATTTAAAAAAAACTAAACTGTGATAAACAGATCATATGAAAGAAACTAAACATGAAAATCTCAGGCCTACAAAAGTCATTCCAAGTACGCTGCAGATTTATAGAAACGCATACCAGGATAACTAAAGAGGATAGAGACACTCAGGGGTAATTTCGTTCATGAGAGCTAAGTGAAATTTTTTTTTAAAGCCGTAAATTTTAAAGTGATTTTAAAGTCATAAGAAATCTACTATAATGAACATTGAACAAGTACCATGAAAACAAATCACACATGAAAATCGCAAACCTACAAAAGCTATTTCAAGTACGCTGCAGATTTATAGAAACGCATACCAGGATAACTAAAGAGGACAGCAATAATCAGGGATGATCTTATTCATAAGTAAAAATTTAAAAATTTACATAAAGTTGAAATGACATGACATGGCATAAATGAACATAGGATTTCAGAAATCTACCAACAAACAAAGTACATTACAATGTACCATATCAAAAGTGTTTCTTCTACGCCAGAGGTTTCAAGAGCTGCCCGAAATACGCCAGATTTATAAGTATGCATATTACGACAGACAAGTGAACAGAAAATGCATACAAGAAAAGCGCTTTCGATCCAAGAAACGTCATAGGACTTACATCAGTCTCTATAACACAAAATTTGGAAAAAAAATTCCATAACAAATAATATTTCTGCAAACATGTTACAATATACTACAAAATTCAATAAAATCATACTATGAATTAAACCAATTAATCAAAATTGTAAAAACTATCAAAAATATCAGTGAAAATTTAAGTGTGCTCACAAATGTTCAGTAAGGTTAAATTTAAATTTGCTCAGAATTTGGAAATCGATGTTAAAGTATAATTGTCACAATAGTAAATTTTGGACTAACATAGTTCAAAAAGTTGATTATCAACGGTCTTAAATGTCCTAAGGAGATCTATTAGCAGACTCTTACTGCCGCCTAGAATTTTTAAGGGGCGCTGGCTAATTCTTCCTCTGACACTGACGCTTGAAGTGAGAATGGCGGTGCATTTTCCCTTCAGACGTCTCGCATCTTCGCCCAGTACAGCAGGGCGCATGAATTTCTGTAACAGGGACTTACAAACAAAAACTATACATGGAACAAACAAAAGTACTGATCACTATTTGAATCTGAACTCGCTTAGTGATAGGCATAGTTACCTTTAAATAAGACCTCAACTAGAAAATGGAAAGACAAAAGCTAACAAGAAGTGCAATACTAAAAATATTAAACACTTCATCAAAAGACAAAAAGACACTCGAGCAGGTACATACTTGAACAGCTATTCTGGAGTGATACTCAAAACTTTAAAATTATTTATCTGGCCTCAACAAATATGACTGTCCTCATCAGTCCTTCAATTAAAACAAAACAGAGACTCAAATGCTCTAACTAACATCAAAAATATCTGCCAGATAAAACAACTAGATATACATAAAACTCCAGAATGAAAACAATCTTAACACAAAAAAAACAAAGTACCTACAAGCATTTACTTAATGAAAGATGAAAAAAATTTTTTTTTTTTACATATCAATATATTTTATGTGTGTGTGCCTCAATTCATGTGTTAACCAAGAAAATTAAATATATATGCAAGTATATAATTGCACATATATAACCACCCTTCTATAAACAACAAAAAAACTAATGTCAGCTTATGAAAATTTTCAACTATAAATGAGCTACTAAATGAATGTACCCAAATAACAAATTACCAAAGAAAAATGTAGTGAATTGTTGTCCAAATACCACACAAAATATATAGCTACAAAAAAGAGCAAACCATACAAAAAACTGTAGGTATGTGTTTATGACCTGTGAATAATATCCAAACGCCAGATATCTTAGAGAAACATTTACAACATACGCTCAGATTTATAAATTAACGCATACGCGAAATGTCTCAAGACAGTACAAAAAATAATGCATTAGGAAATCAAATCTCAGTCATAAATAAAATATACTAATAGACAAAAATCAATAGAAAAATTCAAATAATTTCAAATATGCCTCAATAAAAAAAATTGTGAAAATAGAAAATTTGGACAAACAATCACCCTGAAAACTACAAAAAAAAAAATAAGCTGATAATAGTTAATGAAAATTAAATAATAAAATATATTTGCCAAATGAAAGTACTGCACCCAAAAAAAAAATTATTAAATGGAATTTTGAGTCAATGAGCCGAAATGGAATTTTGAAAAAGGTTGTCCAATTTTCACTTCAAGACAGCTCCAAGACTCACAAAGCACAACACCAGACATACCCATGTCTGGCCACACGTTGGCAGCGCCAATTTGTAACAATAAAAATGTTGCTTGGTCATGAACGACCAGCCAACACTTTTATTACTCATAGCAACCAGTAGCTCAAAGGAGTAGAGATGGGAAAAAGGTAGAGGTGAGAAGCAAAATAGTTATAAAAATGTACTAGTATAATGAGGAAGCAGTAGCTAAAAATGGAAGTTGTAAACTATTTGTATATGGTAGCCAAGTAAATAATGTAAAAATAATTTTGAAAACGGGTGAACCGTTACAAAATTGCGTTTTGTTCACTGTTAAAAATTTTCAGGAGAAGGAAAAAACTGGTACAGACAAAAAAAATATTTGGGATAATATACTCATATGGGGTGTATACAACTCAGACGCAAAACTTGGTACAAGAAGTTGAAAAACAATTTGTAAAAATTAAAAAAAAACTGTTGGACATAATGCAGTATGTGTAGATGATTATTATTTTTTTTTAATAAAATCGTTTTCATTAGATACTCTCAGCGCAATGAAAAACATATAGTTCCTTGCTAGTTCCATACTTCACTAGTTTGGTACAGTTTCCTCACGCATTGCGGCTATTATTTCAGCTCCCGAAAGAACAATAAACGAAAACTAAATCGCAATCAAAGTGCATTTTATCCATGGACAAATCAGATTAAATCTAAGTATGATTTCCTACCGAATAGCACAGAGACTAAATGCATCTTGTTTGTCTTACTGCTCATAAAGAGTAGGTATTAGATCATAGGAATACTGATGAAGACGTTGGAACGTCATTTCAGTGGGCTTTCGTTTGACGGCATGGCAGTTTAAGTACAGCAACTACAAAGCCGTTCAATGACGTAACATCTGTTAACGACATTTTAGTAGGCTGCCGTTGAACGGCAGTTTAAGTACAGCGGAAATATATGCCTTAGGTGAATTTGCTGTTGAATTACGTAACAACTGTTGTTTGTAGTACAATGTGTTTTGTGTACTGACTACTAGCTAAATGCTATTTTTTCTTTGTCTTGTCTGAAACTTGTATTTGTATTCTGAATTAAATATATCTATCTGTATCTACGCAACCATGTATTTAATTCCTTAACGCAAAATTTTGATGATTTCGGCGGATTCTTGGAACAACCTGAATTAAATATCCCCCATTCAAAATTGCCGCCCAAATTTTAGTACCGTTACAACTGTTAAGGGGGCAGAAAATCGGTTGAGACGATTTAAAGCGGCCTGCAGACGTTGATACATGCTGCGATGCAAAAAATCGACTCCTACGTTTCATGATGCAAGAAGCAGCGTGTCTAGTACTGAATCACGTATTTGATATCAGTTGCGGCTTGCAGCGATGGAGATTCTGGATTCCCAGTTTGGTCGAGAGCCTTGGCGCCGAGTAAGTGACATTGACAGAATTCAACGTGTACAGTATTGCCACAGCATAAAGACTAAAGCGGCAGCGCAACTGAAACGAAATGTTTGGGTACATTTTGACGGCCTTGAATTTTCGGGTGTCGCCTCGACCATCGCGTTAGAGAAGCGATTGATACAGGACTTGAGTGAGAATATTATATCCGTAAAAAATCCCATATTGATTATAATTTATTATATGCACGCACGGCACAATGGTCCGCGTAACCATTAAAAGACAACTATGCAAAGATAATGCACAAACAATATGGGCAGGTAACAACTCAATAATCCCGGAAAACCGGCAAAAACCCAATAAAACAACTGAATGAGGCCCTGGGATTCACGAGTCACACTCGACAACGGCAAAGCTTATACTGAAAGTGACCTAATCCTCTGCATAGGGAACGCATTGGGAGGTAGGCGGACAAGTTTGTACATGTTTCTTGCATCAATTTGAAGAGTTGCGCCGCTGGTTTACTCTTTATGCTGTGGCATTGCGCCGATGCAAAGACGATATCTATTTAACTCCACCCTACTACTCTTGTGTTGCATAAAACCTACATAAAGTATCAAGTCGATTCAGGAATCGCAACAGGCTTCGATTTGAGTAGGAACTTATGCAACTGATGCAAATTTCATGAAACCTTGAGTCGATTCAGGAATTGCACTAATTGCAGGATGCATCAACGTCTGTAGGCCGCTTAACAGTAGAGATCATCATAGTCACAATGTCTTAACAGACATGTTGTGAACTCGTAAAATGCATTAAGTCGGAGCTAGAGTATTGCCGACACGAATATTATCCATAGTTTTGAGAACTGTAGCTCGCCATCGTTCGCGATTTACTGTCAGTTCAGTGGCGCTCTTGATACCCATATCCAGCAACTGTTTCGTCGTATCCACCCAGCGTGTAGGGGAACGTCCCGGCGCCGCCCACTCGTGGCGTGACCCTGAACTACAAGTTTCTCATTATTATCGCTTCTGTGAACATGTCCGAAAAATGTAAGCATTCTCATCGACACAATGGAGGATAGTCTCTCTGGATTACCGAGCTCATCCAATATGGAAACATTAGTTCGATGGGCGGTATAAGGAATTCTCAGCATTCTCCTCCACGTCCACATTTCAAAAGCATCTATGCGAGCCCGATCTGCCTTTTTAACAGTCCAAGTTTCCCAGGCATACAAAAATATGGAGAGCACAAGAGACTGAACTAGTGACATTTTGGTAGCTTTAGTGATGTTATGGTCACGCCATATTTTAGTAAGCTTTGTCATGGCCACCCGTGCCTGTTGAATACGCCATCGAATCTCATTCTCACAGCTATCTGAATTGTCGATTAAAGAACCGAGGTACACAAAACTTTGAACAACCTCACAATGGCCTATTGACTTTATTTCTCGATGATTGTCATGCTCTCTATCTACGATAGTAACCTTGGTCTTGTTGTAGTCAATACCAAGATCATGTGCTGCACTGCGTTGTCCTGAAACGTTCAATAGAGCTACTAGTTCTTCCCGAGAAGCAGCAATAAGGGTTGTATCGCCAGCAAATCTTAAGATAGATATTTTGCTTCCGCGAATAGTTATACCGCCATTCCAGTTGTCCAATACCTGTCTCATCACAAATTCAGAGTAAATGTTAAATAACATCGAAGACAATACGCATTCCTGACGAACTCCTTTTCTGGTTGCTGTTTGACCAGACAGGTTACCATCAATTCTTACACAAGCTGAGTTAGACTCATAGAGTTGCTGTATGAGAAATACTAAGTGGTAAGGGACTCCCATGGAGATAAGGATATCCCACAGTTTAGGCCGCGTTACGTTATCAAACGCCTTAGAATAGTCCACAAAGCAGATAAAAACGGGAAAATAATGCTCTCTGGCTTTTCCAATAATCTGTCTTAAGTTTAAGATCTGTTCACGCGTACCGTGTCCTTTTACGAAGCCTGCCTGCGCATGAGAAGTTTGCCAGCCAATAAAACCGTCCCAAACGAGACTGTAAGATACATATATAGTAGAACCTTGCTTGCATGAGAGATTAACGAAAGTAGGCGATAATTGTCTAGATTTGTTGGAGATCCCTTTTTATGAAGTGGAACAAAAATGGATGTGCACCATTCATCTGACCAAACACCGGAGAACCAGACCCTCTTACAAATATTATATAAAAGATAGATGCCGTCTTCACCCAGCATTTTAATGTTTCGGCAGAAATAGCATCAATGCCTGTTGCTCTATTAGTTTTTAACTTGTCGAGGGCATGTTCCACTTCAGACAAAAGAAGAAGAAGAAGTATAGATGAACGTCTATGTTTATCGAGAAGGCCTAACGACGAGTTTTGTCTATGCTGAGGTAAATCAGTGTTTGTGAGCTAGAATCAACGTAGAGAAAATGTAGTCAGTCGACTCAATGTCATTTTTTCTCATTCGGTACAAAGCGTACGAATCTGTCGACACCAGTGTAACGGCTCCTACATAATTGAAAATTTGATTTACGGTGCCGTCCAGGTATGACGATGCCAAAATTCTGGCGAATGGACCAATCACATGCGACTGTAATTTAGTTGCAGTGGCACGTAATCCCATTTTCGTTCACATAAATTATGTATAAATAATGCGTTTTGCGTAGTGCATTTCGTTTAACGAAATAGAGAAATTGGTGTTTTTCACCGGTGGCACTGGACTCGGCCGATTTGTCATAGGAGCTGCGAAATGTACCTATTTTCTACACAGAAGCTTTTTCTATACATTTTTTATTATTTTTAATTTTGCGATATGTTTTTTGAACGTATTATGACTTTTACGTCACCAAAATCTATATCAATTCTTTCCATCTGTCGATCTGTCTGCCTGTCTGTCGCCATTTTTTTACCTTCTCAGTAACCGCAGCACCGGCTTCGATAAAGTTTGGACACCGATATAATGTAGGTTCCTGGTAGGTAGTGCTGTTTTTCTATTTACTCGTACATATTGCCTTAAAACTGACTTTCGTGTTTTTCATTTTTATGCAGTGCATTCGACTGTCGATCATAATGAAAGCAGATAGATATGGAATAAGATGGAATAAGAGGGCAAGCGCTTGAGTGGCTAAACAGCTACTTAAGCGAGAGAAAACAACATAATTATATCCATATTGGAAAATCGTTGCAATACTGATGTTAACTCACGTATGCTATCCAGTGACATTGGAGGACTCCAGGGCTCAATTTTGGGCCCTGTGTCATTCAAAACCTTTATATTGATGACATCAGTGATTACCTCAAATGTGACATTTGGCTATACGCTGAGTGGCAAAAATTTTGTCCAAACTTCAAGAAATTTCGACAAACTGCATGGATGATTCAGTAGAAATAATTCTTCATACGTAAATACAAAGAAAACCACCTGTATTGTCTGACACAACTACAATAACAAAAACTTGAATATTGATCTTTCTTCTCATGAAGAGAAGCTTGACAGAGCGATCAAGTTAATTTTTTGGGAATATACAGGGTGGTCCAATAAGCGTGCGGTGCTCTTTAGCGGCCATATCGTTTAAAATAGATGAAAATGTTTTAAATAAAAAACGTTTGTTTTCAAATGTTCTACATTTAGAAAGTAATTTCGAAGATGACTCTAGTATTTAAGTTTTGACGTCGTGGCTGCTCAAATGAAGTAGACTTGGTGGTTCCTATTGTGAAACTCGTGGTTTGATCTAGTTGGTTATCGATTTTATTTTTGCTTATCATCAACAGTCCTGGAGCTGAAGCTCGCAAAGTGGTCTTTACTTATATAAGTCCTTCGTTGTGATGTTACAAAATACTGGCGAAATCTTGAGGAGCCACTAATATAGTACCTGTACCATTGAACAACTTACTGCGATGTTCGAATGTGGTACCGATATCATTCTTGTGTTAGTCACGCACTGTGATGGTGAAACTTTTCCTATTCATTCCTTTGAGTAAAATGTGCGAGAAATGCATGGGTATCCCATTATAACCATACGTTGCTCTTCTAATTTGCCATTACACGGCACGGTACGGAACGTTTTTATCGTTACGGTAAAATGAGCGAGCAAAATGTTCAGGATTATATGGAGATGCTTTTAATTTACCGTCGACGGTAACGGCATGCCGTGAATGTCAACGTTATGCCGTGCCGTCGTCGTAGCTGTCTTAGCTCCCTATCATGCCGCCGAGCGGGAGAAGCGTGTTTGCAACAAGTATGCGTGTATTGTGACAAACAAAATGGCGTTTGAGTACGATATAATAACTTTGTTGGAACTCGTTGAAGCTAGGCCCTGTATTTGGGGTAAATCTATTATATCAGAATTTAAAGACCGAATTGCAGTGACCGAAAATAATAATAATAAAAGTTTTCATTGACATCCGGAATTAATTGAAAAACTTCTCTGTATATTTTTTGAGTTACTCAAAAAGAGTGTAGTACGACCCTTCGAGGTATTTTACTTTTAGTAACGGGTGCCTCCAATACCTCCTTGTGATTTGTCTTTTTCTACGTCTTAAATACAACAAATAAAGAAGGAGTAACCGCCGTTTGTCCATGACTGATCACTGACTGAAGCAGACTGAAGCGATTTTATCGTGGAATTATAAAAGTTTTTCTGACGGTTCATACCGCAGCGGTATTCCACGGCACGGCACGACCTAAAACATTATCGTGCCGTGCCGTGCAATGGCAAATTATAAAAGCGACCATAGTCTAACAATCCGGAAATTTACAGAAATGGTTACGGAAAACTCATATTCGATAACAGAGCGAAGGATGCAGGCAATGTGCACCGTACACGTCTGATAAATGGAGCGATGCAACACCTGAAACGGCATTCTCCCACAGGGAAACTATTACCTCATATCCCCACGTTCCCACGGTGTCCAGATTCTTTTTCTTTCATTGCCCTACGCGACACTGGCTATTCCCAGGTTGGTTCCGTTTTTGTGTGCGAACACAAACTGTAAAGAATGATGCTCTTACCTTTATTGCTTTCACTTCCGATACTATATTATTATAGGTTGCGTAATGTTATGTATACTTGAAATTTTTATGATCAGTCATTCGGTATTTTTTGCATGTTACTGGGTGTTCCAGAGTTTCCTTGACATGTGACATTTTCGTAACGAAGAACGGTTCAAGCAAGGACTGAGTTATAGTTCTATCATACACCATGTATTCAAAACGTCTTTTTTACTTCCCACACCGATAGGTGAGGGGAGTATTGTGATCGCGAAAATTTTCGATTTTGAGATAACACACTTTTTGGGCGTTTTGTGATGCCTACATAACGAAAATCCACGTCACTCATTTCCGTCGGTCTGTCTGTCGGTCTGTCTGTCGGTCTGTCGGTCTGTCTGTCTGTTGGCGTTTTTCTAGCCTCCTAATCTCAGTAACCGCTGCATAGATTTTGATGAAATTTAGGTAGTGATATGGTGTAGGGCCGTAGTAGGTAATGTTGCTACAATTTTGAAAATCGGTGCATAGGCGGCGGAGTAATTAGCAAAAAACGAAAAATTTCAAATATGCCTCAAACTTCGTTTTTAGGTGTTTTAGGGGTTCCTGATCATTTTCTACTTTTTTTTGGGTGGGGGTGAAATTGGGGTGGTTGGGGGGGTGGGGGGTTGTAAATCTAAAAAAATTGTTGTACTTATAATGGGCTGTCTACTGACCTGAGAGAGAAAGACCTAGCAGTATAATGCACTTTTTTAGGTCCATCCGAACATTGCCTTTTGTATTACAGGAACCAAGGGACTTAGAGAATTTTCTGATGTATACATAGTTACGAGTATTGCTTTAGATCGTTCTGTATTTTATAATGTTGAAATAACTGAATTGATTTTAATGAAATTTCGGCACAGTATTACTAGTTTGGCGAGGATGGAAAACGCGTCTGATTTTTGGAAATCGTCTCAGTGACGGCGCAGCAATATTAAAAAAACTAAAAATATGAAAACAGCTCAAACTTCGTTTTTAGACGTTTTAGGGGTTCCTGATCATTTTATACCTTTTTTTGGGTGGGGGTGAAACTTGGGGTGGTTGGGGGTTGGGGGGTTGTAAAATTGAAAAATTTGTTGTATTCATAATAGACTGCCCACTGACCTATGAAGGAAGACCTAGCGACATAAATAACTTTTTTAGGTATATCTGAACATTGCCTTATGCCTATTACAGAAAACAAAGAACTTAGAATTTTTTCCGATGTATGACATACGAGTATTGCTTTAGATCGTTCTGTATTTTATAATGTAGAAACTACTGAATTGGTGTTAATGAAATTTCAGTACAGTATTACTGCTTTGGCAAGGATGGAAAACGCGTATGATTTTTAGAAATCGTCTCAGTGGCGGCGCAGCAATATTAAAAAAACTAAAAATATGAAAACAGCTCAAACTTCGTTTTTAGACGTTTTAGGGGTTCCTGATCATTTTATACCTTTTTTTGGGTGGGGGTGAAAATTGGGGTGGTTGGGGGTTGGGGGGTTGTAAAATTGAAAAATTTGTTGTATTCATAATAGACTGCCCACTGACCTATGAAGGAAGACCTAGCGACATAAATAACTTTTTTAGGTATATCTGAACATTGCCTTATGCCTATTACAGAAAATAAAGAACTTAGAATTTTTTCCGATGTGTGACATACGAGTATTGCTTTAGATCGTTGTGTATTTTATAATGTAGAAACTACTGAATTGGTGTTAATGAAATTTCGGTACAGTATTACTGCTTTGGCAAGGATGGAAAACGCGTATGATTTTTAGAAATCGTCTCAGTGGCGGCGCAGCAATATTAAAAAAACTAAAAATATGAAGACAGCTCAAACTTCATTTTTAGACGTTTTAGGGGTTCCTGATCATTTTATACTGTTTTTTGGGTGGGGGTGAATTTAGGGTGGTTGGGGGGTGGGGGGTTGTAAAACTGGAAAATTTGTTGTATTCGTAATGGGGTGTCCATTGATATGCGAATAGAAAACCTAGCGGCACGATACACTTTTTAGGTCCATCCTAACGCTGCATGCTTATTATAGAAACCACGGGACTTAGTATTTGTGATGTATACATACAAGTATTGCTTTAGATCGTTCTGTATTTTATAATGTGGAAACCACTGAATTGATGCTAATGAAATTTCGTCTCCAGTATTACTACTCTGGCAAGGATGGAGAACGCGTATGATTTTTAGAAATCGTCTCAGTGGCGGCGCAACAATATTAAAAAAACTAAAAATATGAAAACAGCTCAAACTTCGTTTTTAGACGTTTTAGAGGTCCTGATCACTTTATACTTTTTTGGGTGGGGGTGAATTTAGGGTGGTTGGGGGGTTGCAAAACTGGAAATTTTGTTGTATTCGTAATGGGCTGTTCACTGATATGCGAATGAAAAACTTAGCTGCGTGATACACTTTTTAGGTCCATCCGAACGTTGCATGCTTATTATAGAACCCACGGGACCACGAGTATTTGTGATGTATACATACAAGTATTGTTTTAGATCGTTCTAGACTGCGTAACGTGAAAATTGTTCAATTGATTTTTAATGCATATTTCCTGAAGAGGGAGACGTAAGAAACTATTTACGAGGGTTGTTGTGTTGGATGTTTTTTTGCGGGCGGGTGGGCGATGATTTAGTTGCAAGGAGATTTCAGACTATAGCTTCATGGCCTTCATGCAATGGGAAATAATAAAATGGTATCATCGTTATGTGTGGGAAGTACTGAGTCAATCAACTTGACTCCATTTTTGTACTTTATGCAAGAAAACTCGCCTCCAACTTTTTGTTTTCAAATAGCATCCCATAGGTTTTCCTACATAAATGGTATCCATATTTTATTTGAAATCTTTGGTACCTTTGATGTTATACGTAATCATATCGTTTTCGTAAAGTCACAAGCATGATATTTGAATAAAATAATGAATTTGCTTGACGCCTAATATTTTTGCAAAAAACGGATAAAAAGAAAACTAGGTGCGTTTTTAAGGGTACTGAGTGACTCACCATACCATGCTTTCAAAAAGAGAATTTTTTTTTGTTACGAAAATATTACGCCTCAAACAAATATTTATTTTAGGCTTATGATTTCACGGAAAGCATTGATCTGTGTATGAAACCAAAGGCACTAGCACTACAAAAAGATAAGCTAAAAGATGTGGTGTGCTATTTGAAGAAAAATTTTGGGGCCCGTATTAGGGGTAAGTTTTAGGAGTTGAAGTACAAAAAAATGTTTCGAAAACATTGTACGATAGGTTTGTCAGTACCCCTGAAAGGCGCACCTAGCTTCCTTTATTATCTGTTAATGTTATGAAATGATTACGCCTCAAACAAATGCTTATTTGATATATCTAAGCTTATGACTTTACGAAAAAAATACGTTTGTGTATAAAATCAAAGGTAGTATAGGATTTTAAGCAAAAAATGACTTAATATGTGTAGGAAAAACTATTGGGCGCTATGTCAAAAAAATTAGGGTGAGTTTTATCGGTTGAGGTACAAAAAAATGTTGGTATGAAAAATACCACAGTACTTTCAAAAATACCACTAGGTCTTTATACTTGAACTTTTTTTTGTTCAGAATATCACGGGGTGAGAAGATTCTGGGACACCTGGTCAGAGTTTACGGAATACATATAAGTTGGATCACTCTCCGTCGGCACTTTGAAGATCTCACATCAAAGCGATGCCGCGGCCGCACGCGCCAATTAGTTTTTGCGTTGGTTTTTGCCCAAGTACGAGGGTCTTTTAGCGGGGACTTGCTAACGCCTGGGTTTTACGTATATACGAGGGTCATTGAAAGACTAGGTATTGACGGCCGATTTAGACATACAAATACATAACGTTTATTTTGCTAATACACTAAGTTACATAAATTGATATCAAAAATAAAACCTAGTAAAAAAATTACTAATGAATGTCAAATGATTTCACACATTGTAGCAATTTCGTAGATAAGTAAAAATTGGTTCAAAGGTGGTGTATAGTATTAGTATTAGTAGTAGGCCTTAATGCCTCATTTATTTGGCTTATTTTTGAGACCACAGCTTAAAAAATTTTTGGTATAGTATATACGAAATCGTATGTACAATTTTAAAAGCTAATCATGTGGAAATGCTTTACTTGGATGTGAATAAATTATTTTTGACATTTTGCTTTTCAGTGTCATTCCAATTGCTGCTGTAGAAACTAAATTGTAAAAGTTATTAATAAAAATCTTTCCGAGCTCTAAAATATAATTTAGAATGTCCCTGTGTGGTATGGTCAGACCACCGAATGAATATGTTGTCTCACGATACGCTTTTAGCGTGATACAATCGCTTAAGTACCTGTAGGTCTTGAATTAAACACTTTAGACCCCAATTGTGCTAGTTTGTTGGAATCGTTTTATCGGGAGGAACACAGAAAGGCACAAATGTACAGGGTTTCCCATTAATAATTTTTAATCGAATGTCACGTGACCAAAAAAAAATACCTCATTGGGTAGTACAATGACAAAAAAAAGACACAACATCTGCTCTAATTTGCATCCTCAAAGTTAGAATTCCCTACTACTGCCAGTTCCGACATATTGCTTGTCTTAATCGTCGTGAAACACCCTGTATTTATATTCTTTAGGTTTACCAATAAATAAGCATGGATCTGATTGTCTTTTTCCATCCGTTAGTACATTTTATTGATAAAATCAAACTTCTAAAAATATTATCCATTTCCTGCAAACAAATCCGAGATAACAAAATCCGACATTTTTGAGACACTGTATAGACTTTGCGTTAAACACGTTCAACCTCTAGTTTGCGCTGCCCCGTATCTCCCGTCTGACGTCGGTACACTGCTACCGGTGTACCGGGGGACGGGGCAAGGGGCAGGCCGTTTTGATATTTTTGTGGAGTGATCCAACTTATATGTATTCTGTAAACTTTGACCTGGTAGAGTAAGTATAGTAGCCCTGGAAGTGACATTGTTGAGCGGAATAGGCAACATAGTTTTTCAATCCCCACCCTAGGTTATTTTATGTATACTTGAAAAATATACCGATTAGGAACTTCCAAGTCACCTTAAATTTTATGTATTATATCTTTGATTATTGCTGCCCTGCCACTGACCCAATTTCCAATAGCCATGATAGGTTTCCATCCTCGTCAAGATAACAATACTGTGTCAAAGTTTCATTAAAATAATTTCCATGTTACACAACACAGAACGATCAAAAGCAATACTCATATGTAAACATCAGAAAATTTTAAATCCCATGGTTTCTGTAATAGGTAATGTTCGGATGGACTCAAAAAAGTAAATTATGTCCCTAGGTCTATCTTTCACAGTCAGCACAATCTTTTATAAATATCACAAATTTTCCAGATTTACAACCCCCCACCCCCCAAATACCACAAGGAGGAAATGATCAGGAGCCCCTAAAACTATGTTTTTAGTTATTTTTATTATTGATGCGATGCCACTGACACGATTTCTAAAAACCATACGCGTTTTTCGTTCTCGCCACGGTAATAATACTATGTCAAAAAGTTGTTAAAATCAATTCAATAATATAGAACTTACACAATACAGAACGACCTATGTCGTTTCTCCCTTGGTTTCTGTAGGCAAGGCAATATCCGGTTGGACCTAAAAAAAGCACCATGCTTCTAGCTAATTTTTTCACAGGTCAATGGACAACTTATTGTGAATACAACAAACTTTTGAGTTTAACCTCCCCACCCCCAACAACCTCAGTTGCACCCGCATTCAAAAAGGTAGAAAATGATCAGGAACCATAAAAAGTCTAAAACCTAAGTTTGAGGAATAGTTGAATTTTTTTGTTTTTTGCTAATTATTCCGTACACCGTCCGTAGGGGAGACCGAGGAGAGTTGTGACAATTTTTACTTTAACGGGTATATCTCAGTAAAAAAAAGTCCTACGTTTATGAACATAGTACTCAACATAGCTGGTCCTGTACTCTATGGAAAACAGATATAAAAGTGATTGAAAGTAATCAAAGTCCATGAGAAAATTATAGAAAACTGGAACCCCTCTTCTTGTCACAACTCTCCTAATACCGAGGTGAATTGTGACATAGGTCGAGGTAAGTTGTGACAGCTTTGTATTTAGTGATTATGAGGAATGAAATTCAAACAAAACTACGAGGGAATAAAAGAAACTTTAATATGGAAACTAAACATTACATGATCTAGTCCGACAAGCAATTGTGGCAAACGTATATTAGCTCTCCTCCAGTACAAGCTTCATGTGACCATCCCTTGCATTCGATGCACTGAACCCACTCCTCGTTGGATTTGCTGTTGGAAAAAGGCTCGAGACAACACAAGCAGAAGCACTCATTTTCGTCTTCTTCCTCTTCTTGATCGATTTTATTGTTCTTTTTATTCAGTTTCTTTGCTTTTCCTTTCTTAGAATTTTCCTCGTTGAAAATACGCTTCTTAACGCTTTTCACCTTCCTGCCGGCTTCTATAGCGGCAATTTCATCTTTCACAGGTGTGTCAGTTAGCACAGCAGATTTGATCTTACGTCTATTCTGTTGGTTTCCTTTTCTTGGTGGAGCTTTTGGAAGCGGTCTAAGTACTTCTGGGGAAAATACACTGGGTGTAGTGGCTAATGGGCTACGACCAGTAGATGTGGAGGCAACAGGTTCATTATCTGGAGGCTCCTTGGCATGTTTATTCAAAACAGACGGACTGGCGGCAGGTGTTATTTGCTCGTCAACTGCAACGTCTCCATTTGCGGGTACATCTACAGTTTTATTAGGAATAGCGACTGTCGGTTTTGAATATTCTACAATTGCAATGTCCTCGTTCTCACCTACATTAACAGATGTATTTGGAGAACCGGCGTTTTTTTCTTCCGACACTTTTGCAGCACTGAAGACTTGGTCTGGCTCTGGATTGTGTTGAATACGATCAGTAACTTGGCTAGGTAGAAAGTCGGCTTCTCCAAAAATATCTGTATTAACAGGCCAAGTTCCTGTTGCAGCAAAACCAGCGGAAATATTCTTTGCCGTGATTGCCACATTAAATGCAGTTTTTGTTATCGATGGAATATCATAGATGGACATTACCTTGCCAGCATTTGTGCGCATCCAATTATCACAAGCTGTATTAATAGCCTTTTTCAGAGTGCCAAAAATAGCACGATCCATTGGTTGCAGCTTTTGAGTACAGTGAGGTGGGAATGTGAGCAAAATAATGCCATGTTCTGTACAAAACTCAATGTTTTTTAGAGCCAGATGCGACGAGTGGTTATCCAGAAGTAACAGAGTTTTTTTCTCTTTTGATGGTCTCGCATGATTCACAAAATGTTGGAGAAAGAAGTGAAAGTCGTCCACGTGCATCCACCCAGATCCGTTAGCTGTTCCTACAGAACCAGTTGGGCCGTCCCGAATAAAATGATCTTGAAATCTTTTGCGTGGGAATATAAACATAGGCGGTATGTAATTACCTATAGCATTTCCAGCCAAAGCTAGTGTCACTAAGGTTCCCCTCTCCGCCGAAGTCATTCCACTGACCTGTTTTTCTCCACGTCGCGCGATTACTCTGTCAGGTTTCTGTACTGTCGTAATCCCGCTTTCGTCGACATTCCAAATATCCTTTGCTTCAAGTTCGTACCTGTCCAGGACACCAGTATAATTCTGAAAAAAGAGAGCCACATTCGTTTTATTGAAGCTGGTGGCGCGCGCTATGCTTGTAGCTTGAGGCAATCTCAAGGACAAATTTGAATGACGTTCCATGAATAGCTTGAGCCATACTTCTCCTGCCATTTTATTCTCCTCCCATGACGCTGGAAATTTTTTGTGATACTTTTTGGCTAACATATAGGCCAACCTTCTTGTCTCTTTTGTTGTAAGTCCATAATTAGATGCCGCACAAACCAACAAATAGTCGCATAGTATGTTTTCTTCGCCCCTTGTAAAAATCGTCTGACTGGCATACCCGACGGATGGAGGTTTGTCTGTTAGGTTAGCCTGATATAACTTTTTCTTTTTGATATATCTCTGTAATGACATATAGTTTAGATTGTAAGCAGAAGCAGCATTCCTAAGACTCTGCCCCCTTGATGTTACCTCTTCACAGGCCAGTTCATATATTTCAGCACTAGAACGGCCTCTATCAGTTTTCCTTACATATTTATTAGGCATTCTGAAACAATAAAATAGACACTCAGCATGCAGTCATACAACACAGACCATCGTTGGCAAGAAAAAACAACATAGGAGAGTTGTGACAGCTTGTCACAACTCTCCTAGGCTTTAATCTTCATGCTACTATTACATTCGGGACCTCTAACCTCTAAACACGAAGCAAGTCCAGAAAAAAAACATCACGATTCAAAACTTGAAAGGCCGATGCATAATCGGAAAAATATCATAATAACACTAACCTAATACGTATCGAATAATGGGATATCAAAATATTGGTCAAAAACTTACTTTTGGCAATTTTTTCGAGATAGATGTCGTATAAACGAAACCGTTCCTTGTAGACCACAGAAACGAACTACATCACCTGTTGCCTGACTGAAACGATAAATACGCGTCGTTGCCAATTCGGTAACTATCGTAGGTTACGAGAAATCGGCTTTGTCACAACTCTCCTCTGTCACAACCCACCTCGGTCTCCCCTACACCCATTTTAGAAATTATAGCAGCATTACCTACTATGACCCCACGCCATATCGCTACCCAAATTTCATCACAGTGCAGCGAGTAGTTACTGAGATTACGAGGCTAGAAAAACGCCAAAAGACAGACAGACCGAGAAACAGACCCTCACCGTTAGACATCATAAAACGCCCGTAAAGCGTATTATCTCAAAATTGAAAATTTTTGCGATCACAATACTCCCCTCAGCTATCGGTATGGAAAGTAAAAGTAAAATGCCTTCAACGGTCAGAAAGCGGCTGTATATGACGTATGAAGGCAGTGAAAGTCAGTAGTCCAATTGCGCTTCTCTGCACTGTCAGCATAATTATCTACCTCAAGACCTGCTTAGATCCTTAACCTGAACCCCTGGCGATCTGTATGAATCACTCTCGGTATCAGTGGCCTAGCATCTGCCATTTCTATATTATATCTTCGGCCATTCTTTGGCAAATCAATACCCCGCGGCTAAGTCGTAGTGTTGTGCCACTCAACGACATGCGTCCGGTGGTCCCCCTTCGGGCGGTTTATTCAGAAAGCTTCTTCGAGGAGATTTATTTGGGGCACGTGACGACAAAAGCTCTTTGGCGACGGCCGCGGGCGACAGCTGCTGCTTCGAGGTTTGAATCGGAGGTAAACACGTAAGAATAAGAAAAGTGGAAGATAATGCCTCTTTTGTGTATTGGCAAGTCGGGCACCCGTGCCGGTCCGGGACATACGACGTCTGGACCGCGACCATATATGCGTAACAGCGTGTTCGTCGGTTTGGTTGCCAAACAGGCCCGTAGCTAGGTTAGGGGCATCTAGACCGTAAAGATCCCCGATTCTAAAGTTTTATGTACAGGGTGGGGCAGAGAAACGAGCGAATTTGAAAAGACTGTAAAACAGAAAATAATTGGTTTTTACAAATAAGTTTATTAACTTATTAAAGAACAAAGAAGAGTATTTCATTTTTTAAAAATAATTCCGGAAAGATGATGCCCATTCAGGCGTACGCATTCTTCCAATCTTGATCTGAAGCTCTTCATCAAATTTCGCAGCATTGTCACGGGAATTTTTCTTATTTCCTGTTTTATCCGTTGTTTCAAGGCCTGGATTGTTTGTGGTGGGTTATCTTGAAAAACTTTACTCTTCAAGTAACCCCACAAGAAAAAGTCGCATGGTGTAAGGTCTGGTGAACGGGGCGGCCAGGTGATGTCCCCATTACGAGAAATTACATGATTTGGGAATAACCCATTAACAACATGCATGCTCAGCCTCGCTGTAAAAGCGGTTGCACCGTCTTGCTGAAAAAATGATTCGCTGTTGATTTCATAATGTGCAAGCTGCGGTGCAAAGAAGTTTTCTAACATGTTGCTGTATCTCTGTGAGGTTATTGTCACAGCATTGCCGAGGGCATCTTCAAAAAATTAGGGCCCTATAATTCCTGATGAAGACATAGCACACCATACTGTAACTCTTGTGGAGTGAAGAGGTTTTTGATGCAGTTGCCTAGGATTAACATTATCCAATATCTAAAGTTCTGTTTGTTGACGTAACCCGACAAATACTAAAAAATCTCCAGAGAAGCGTGGCCCCTTCTCATAATCGGTGTCGTGAAGAGCCTGCACGATTTGAATTTTGTATGGATGGAGATGGAGTGCTGTGCTCTGGCGGCGAGCTGAACGACGTGGGTTTCGTTCGATATTCTCGGCAGTACGTACTGATTTTGACTTTCCAGGCCTATTTCTTGTGGTTGACGCAGTCTTCTCAAAATTTATAACCCATTTTTTAATAGCACATGCAGACGGTACCGGTTGATTGCGATGGATGTTGAAATGTCTGCGGCACGCACGACGCGCCTGTGCATACGAATCACCATTTTGATAAAACACCTTCACGGCGTAAGCACGCTGCTATCTAATGCAGACAACATGGCTGATAGCATCCCTGCCACTTCCTAACAATGCGGCGTGCCACGCGGGATTTGCAAAATCGCTCGTTACTGTGCCCCACCCTGTATGAAAAGTTGTTTTTTATCACTTAAGGCGTCTGGGTACACGCAGTTGTACATTTGCCATGTAAAACACGGATTCCCATTTCGAGCAGTACTCACTTGTTTTTCAAACTACATACACAGTATTTCAGAAGGTGATAGCCAACACCTTAATGAATGACATCTAAAAGCAATATTTTCAAAAAAGTTTTCTGGTGTGCAAGAAAACTCGCAATGCAAAATCATACATTCTTCAAATGTCTGTAATGTAACAACCAAACAGGACATCAAAGGAAGGTCACCACAGTGATAAAGCGCAAGCTTCCTTCTTCAGTTTGCTTTTTGAATCATTGCCGTAAGTTTAAAGGTAACGTCAGGAGCTTCGAAATGCGAAATTCATTTTTATGGTGACCTTTGGACCTTATCTTTGGATTTTTGGACTTATCTCCCTTCATCTGGAGAAAGGCAACAGGCGGCCACGCCTCCTCGCTAACGCGGGAATACGTATTTTCTTGGATTCTCAATTTCGCACGCTATACATTAGACCCTTAGCTACTAACCCGGCTTTTCGGTTTCATTATTACTGACAAACCGTCTGAGAGACGCCATTGGTATTTTTGCATTTTTTCAATAAAAACTTCATTTTACGAACGTTTTTGTCAAATGCGTACATATAAAACATAAGTTTTAAGGTTAACACAAGGTGCAAACGTATTTTAAGTTTAATAAGTTTTAATAAGTCATACAAGTTAATTTTAATTCATATATTAATACCAAAAATTGTATTTGCCTCTAGATAAAATTGAAGCAAACACTAAAAACAAAACCTAGCAGTTAATTTTCACTTGAATGCAGTCAATTTCGCATGCACCAAATTCACTGCAATTTTCGTACATTTTTTTGGTTCAAACCCACATGTCTCGGGCATATATAACACAAAAGTCGAGTTCTTCTTTTCTTAATTGGGGGAAATATACAGCAAGTCTTGCATTTTTGTAACAGTTTAGATTTCATTTTTGTTTTATCCTCTGAGATACCTAGAAAACCTTTTATATTCTCTCGTAGTATCCAAGGTATATGCTACTTTCCGTTGATATCATCCTTTTCATCATACTGCCAATTTCTTCGCCCCATTTTAAAAGCTGCTCTTCAAAATTACTATCTCCAAGACAAATCAAGAGGGCTCGAAGAACCCAGTATTTTTAAGAGGGAGTACTGGAACGAAGTTCCATGTTTATATTGTTTTTAATGTTACATTAACGATAGCATGCCGTCTCTGAGACGCTGTCGGTACTTTATCGTAAAATAACTTTCTTATTAAAAGCGCTTAAAAGTTAGTTCTCGCACATTTGACTTACTACTAAATCGACTGAAGGTACATAGACGCGTAGAGCTGAAATCGGACGGAAAGAGCTAGTAATGTGTTGATGTCAATTTCTAAGCATCTCACAGACGGCATGTTAGTAGTTCAGATGTTATAATAATAATATTACTCTTTACTGGCTAACACACAAACCAATTTCAGGGCTAGACATATATATACTATACTAATGAAAAAAAGATATTTGCAATTTATACATCCTGATTGACATAGCGCTGAAATTCACATAATATGGCATGAATTAAGTCATTAAGCATATCACAGGAACTGGATATTTGATTAAAATTAGTAGACATTTTGTTGACAGGTGAGTGTAACATAATATTAGAACAAGAGTACTTACCATTAAACGATAGGATTATAGAGGGTTTAGCAAAGTGTGAGAAAAAATCTCTTTTCACGTCGTTGTACCAGCTTGAGTCATTAGATATCTCGACCAGTTAAAATGCGTTCCCTTTTTTTACCTCCAAGCCCTAATACCACTCACGGAACCGTCGTCAAATGACATAACAACATGAGTGTAGTGCT
This sequence comes from Callosobruchus maculatus, assembly GCA_951848785.1. Taxonomy (NCBI): domain Eukaryota; kingdom Metazoa; phylum Arthropoda; class Insecta; order Coleoptera; family Chrysomelidae; genus Callosobruchus; species Callosobruchus maculatus. The sequence goes on from CATOUR010000057.1 coordinate 1,318,856, forward strand.
GGTCCAAGCTCCTTGGTCTTTTGGTCCAACTAACGTTTCTACGTTCTTCGCTTTCTGGCATACAGTGCATGGCCTTCCAGTAGCTTTTACATAAGATCATCGGTCTCAGCATTTTTTCTGCACTCAGATTTTCTAATAAGCTTGCATAGGCTTCTTGTTTCTATGTGAGCCATTTCTCATACTCCAAGAGCACATATGCTTCGCCATGTCTAGCTGTCCGCAGTGACGTCATCGTCGCTCTTCCTATCTTTCTCGGATAGGTGGTCCTGTGAGGTTGTATACATAGGAAGTAGTAGTAGTATTTTTTATATCTAAGATGATTTATGAAAATCGGATTGATCGCAAGAACAGAAGTACTCGGACACCCGGAAGTGTGAGAGAGAACCTGCCCTTTTTTGGACTTTGTACCAGCTGGCATCCTCTGATAGTATATCCAGAGGACGCAATTATGTCCACCAGACATGCGACACTGTCCCGACCGGTTAAAATCCGTTCTCTCTTTCTTACCTCCAAGCCCTTCTACCGCTCACGCAATCATCGTCAAACGACATAACAACAATAGTTTTTGGCTGGTCCGAGCTCCTCAGTTTGGTTTTGGTTTAAACGTTCTTCGCTTACTTTAGCGCTTTCCTCGCCATACAGTTGTAGGCCTTCTAGTAGATTTTATGGGAGATTATCAAATTAGCTGTTCGCAATACCGACGCTGGTCATCTGTAGCTTACCTATCCTTTTCCAATAGAAGCAAGGCTTTGCTAGATAATGTTGCGGTAAGCACTGGCCACCTCCAGAAGCGACTTCCTTTGTAGCCTGTCCAGCTCATGCTCATGTTTTTCCTTTTGAGTACCCTGTGCCATACTGGCACTCCGTAAAGGTCAACCGACTTGAAGATTCCGTTTATAAATGCTTTTTTCTACTACTGAGTCCCTCGATATTTGGCACTAGTCAAGAAAGCATTGCTATACAAGCTTCTGCCTTATGGGTTGACTTCTTAATGTGGTCTGTGAAGCAGACTCTTATTGTGTATATACACTTCCAAGTATATCACGGATTTACTGCGGACTATCCTGCCGCCTCTAATCTAGAAATTCAGCTCCTCGTCTATCCTAGTGGCATCACTGTTTCAGTCTCTTCTAGAGTAAATCTAGGTGATAATCCTTGATCCAGTTGTCAATACTGTGCAAGATCCAGTAGACCTTATACGAGTAGGGGAAGGGCACCTCGTCCTTGACCGTCATCTGCGAATCCTATCGTTCTAATGCTACAGGGTAGCGATAGCTTCAATATCCCATCGTATAGGACTAGGCTCCAGATGGTGGGTCTCAACGCTGACCTTCGTGGAACCCCATTAGACATTGGCAGTTCTAGTTTGGATATAATACGTGTTGTCCCGTCCTCGAGATAAATGCTTATTAGGAGGCAGTATTGAAACCATTTCTGATATCAAGAGGTAACTAGTGTGCACGATGCATCTTTGAACTTTACCACTAATCCCATTACTGTTTCAAGGGCGTCGGTAGTAGATCTGCCAGTACTACAACCGTACTGGTACTCTGGCAGACCTCTTCTGTCTGTTAATTTCTGAAGCCTCTAACGGATCATTACCTCGAATAAATTCGATACAGTGTCCAGAAGACATATGGGTCTGTGTGATAATGTAAGCCCAGTAGTAGTATAGTAGTAATAGCGAGGCTAAGTCAGGTAAGTAGGTCACATTTGACCTTTTTTGCCGACCCTACAAAACCAGCACCAAAAACCCTCATGCCCTCCTGTAAAACTACATTTTTGTCGAAACAACCAGACTTCCTGGTGATGGGGCTGTTTAGTGCCAACTGGGCTCTTGCCCAGTTGTCTTATCAATGTGAAAATCCGTTACTGACGGAACGCTGGGATTCCATGGCCAGATTAAGGGGCCTGAATACACACATTTATATATACACATTCGCCATGTAAAGCACGGATTCCCATTTCGAACAGAACGACTTGTTTTTCAAATTACATATCATATCAGAAGATGATAATTAAGACCTTAATGAATGACATCTTAGAGCAATTTTTCCAAAAAAGTTTTTCAGTCCTCAAAAAAACTCGCAATGCAACATCATACAGTCTTCAAATGTCTGTATAAGTTAGCAACCAAAAGCACGATTTCAAAACAAGGCCACCGAAGTGACATAGCTGCAAGCATTTTGCAATCTGCTTTTTGAATCAATACTGTAGGTTCAAAGATAACGTCAGGAGCTCCGAAATGCGAAACTCATTTTTGTCTCGGCCTTTGGACCTTGCCTTTGGATTTTTGCACTTACCTCCCCTCATCTGAGAGACACATACTGGAAAAAGGGAACAGGCGGTCACGCCTCCTCGCTAACACGGCAATACGTATTTTTTTGGATTCTCGCGCGCTATACCTTAGACCCTTAAGGATCTAAGGAATCCTTGGGGCCCAAATTCTGTGCGATCTTTGTAGATCACCCTCCTCCCAATACAAAATACATAATGCACAATCCAAGCAGCAGGATGTATTGAAATAATGTTATTAATAACCGAACACCACTTCTTAACTAACTTAAGGTTCCCCATTTTTTCATCCCAAAACTTATTCACATTAAAGAATGGCCAGTTTATCACGGAAACTTACCAGCACTCTCCAGGACTAATAAATTCAGAAAGTTCTCTGCATGCTAGCAGGTGGCGTTGGAAACAACTTACTGGAAGCCTTTATAAAACGTGTGAGTTACTAATTAAGCTTCTGTCTTGTACAGAACAATTCACGGCATATACCTTCTTGCTCGCTTCCACGCGCAAGACTTAATTGCTTCACGGCAATTTCCCTCAAGGCCTGCTTGACAGTTGTTTCCAAGAGTGCTCTATAGGGGGGTCGTCGATAGCTCCTACTATTCGGTTTTACTGTATAACGCTATACAATATAGTCAAAGAGCCAGGGAGACACGTTATACGCCACATACTCGTATATAGATCGTTTCAATGAATATTGCCGTCGATTTGCCTGATTACCGCCAGTTTTCTGCCGTCGAAGGTGTTGTAGAAAATCTTATTTATTGGTAATATATTAGTAAGAAGAATAAATTACCTTGGAAGTAATCTTGATGAAGCTTGGGATCAATCACTAGAGATAAGAACACGCATATAAAAAGCACGTAAAATATTTTATAGAATGCAAAAGGTACTATGCAGCCGCCAACTTAATATCCCATTAACAGCTCGCTCGGATACTGAAATGCTATGTTTTCTCCATTGCACTGTACGGTGTTGAGGCTTGGACAATGTCAGAAGCAAAACAAAAAAGAATCCAATCATTCGAACTCTAGTGTTACCATAAGATGCCTAGAATATCTTACGTGAGTCATATGACAAATGAGGAAGTCCTGCGGAGACTGAACAAGACAGCAGAGCTTATGAACCTCATAAAAGAAAGAAAAACGCAATATTTTGGCCACATTATGAGAAACAAAAAACACGAACTCCTCCTTCTTATCATCGAAGGCAAAATCGATAGTATGAGGGGACCAGGAACAAGACGCAACTCCTGGCTCAAAGATCTGCAACAGTGGTCAAATATAACCTCCATAGAATTATTTAGAGCCGCCACAAATAAGATTAAACGGGCAAATGTAATAGCCAACGTCCTCAAGGGTAAGGCACCATAAAAAGAAGAAGGCAATACAGTAAAAATTCACAGATTCTGGGTTGCCAAAATTTCGAATCCCAGATAATACGTATATGACCAAAAAAGGGAAATAGGTCCATGGCTAGGGACTTTTCCTAGAGACCTTCGATGAACTGGCCATGCTACAGATAGATTCTTGATGCATAAATGTAATAATATGAAGCAGGCTTCCCAAGCTGGTATAAAATTTCGAATTTGAGTTAGTGTAACTAAAAATAAGCTCGAAGCTAGAATAGAAACATAAAAGAGCATCAGGTCCCAAGATGTGTCCCAAGATGGGTCACACTCCAAATCCCATCAAAGTGACTGAAACGTTTATTGAGATCACTCAACTGTTCTAAGTCCACAGATATTTCCTGAAAGGCGATGTTCGGAAGGTAATGTGTGCAGAGTGCTCTATCAGAACAAGCATATGTAGAGTATCTCCATCTTGTTCATTGACTTGATTTTCACGCCAAGAAAAAGGTGATAAATGTTCGGAAACCTCTAAAACACCTTGCAAGTTTCTTGCCATACTGAGAGTTGCAGTTTTTTGCTAATTACTATACTGCCAATGCATTCGTAGCAGCACTACCTATAAGGAATCTACATAGCTTACTACAGCCAAATTTCATCAAAATCGCTAAAGCGGTTGCTCAGATGGCAACAGATAGACTAATAGATCGACAGACCGCCGAACATGGATTATAAACCGCGCCAAAATCGAAAATTTTTGCGATTACATACCTCATCTATGGTGTGTGATGTTCTTCGGATATCCCTTGATCCTCTTAGAGAAGTTTGGTTGATTTTGTATTATTTCTTCCTGGTTGAATAAAATGAGGTCATTGGAATAAGGCAAACAAATACTTTAAATTATGATAATACTGCAACGTGCTTCTTTGGCCCTTTGAAAAGGTGACATTGTTTGATAGCGGTGCCAGGCAATATCATTTGCTTTATATTAACCAGCTCCCTAACCAATTGATTTAAATTTTAAAGAACACAGTTACAATCATACTGCTGATATATCCAAAATGGGAACCAGCAATACATCAGCGTCTTAGTATGACGACACTGTCTGCCTTATCAGTGAATAATACGACACCTAGACATGTATGTATACGAAAAACTGGAAAAACGTATTGTCCATTATTTTGTTTGGAGAACATCAGATGTAATATAACATGGACGTATATCCAAACATACTAGGTCACAGTCCGTTGGTGGAATATAAATACATACGTGGTCTTTATATAGACAGTTTTTTTTTGTAACCATTATGCCTTTTGTGTAATATAGAGGTAATATACTGTGTTATGACTTGCCAGACCCCTTAATTATGTAATGTTGTTGTTCCTTTATTCTATATACATATATGACATAAACAATTATCTATTAGGTGCATCAAAAGATGTAGTTTACTGCTAATTAAATTAGATCAGTATGACTTTTCAAAACTGATCAAAATATTCTAAATAAATAAATAATAAATTTTTTACCCACTTTTCAGACTATTCTTGGGGCTTCCTTGAAAAATATAGAATCTTAAGATTCAATATCTGGTTTACTTCAGCCCCAATACCGTATAAATTCAGCGCAGTCGAACTCCTAGACAACCCATCTAATGAGCCGTTAGTTTACGAATTTTTGGCAATTATAGAATTGAGCGACGTTTGCAATCAAGTTCACATTCAAAAAAACTGTACGACTTTCTCTCATTATTTTGTTGCTGCCTATTTGTTCAGTTAAAATCAAAACCAATTTTTTCAATTCTTCAAAATCCGTTGATAGAAGGAACTCAAAAAAACTTAAGCTGAAGTTTTCCTGTACCACTCAGCGAGCTATGCAACAAGTAACTGACATTTTTTCCATTAGATTTGATAGACGATCTGTATTAATGATTTGGACGTATTAGATCAGTCGACTTCACTCAATTTTCATGTATCTGTGAAACGCATACTCCGAGAAACAGTAAGACATTTACAATTTACATCGCATCTACTTATGACTTTGAAACATCAGAAAAGTAATTAATTAATAAACGAATATCATATATGTCCTACGGTATAAGGTAAGGGAGCGGGAGGTTCTCTCAAGTAGCGATTATCATTACCATGTCGAGTCTGAAAAGGGATTGAAAAATAACTAGGATAAAGGGATTAAATATTGTCTGCAGCGGTTATCCAGTCACGATGCTACGCCACTTTTAAGGTGACGAATAAAACCTGCTGTTGCCGGTTATAGTCATAAGTTTTATGAACTAGATAAATAGAATTTCTAATGATATGATAGTATCCAACTTTTACTAACATATAGGTATAGTAACAAAAATAAAAGCAGCAACAATTTAAAATTCATCTCCTATAAGCTGAACATTGTCATAGGCTTCTCCTCCTCTTAGGGAGACAAAAATCGACTATCAAAAATAGTCTGGCCTGTTGGTCTCCGACCGGTGCCATTACAGTAGCAAAAAAAATATTTGCCGTTTCCTTTATAAGTAAAACAAGACATAAACGAAGGAAGTAGCATTAATTAGTGGTAAAATTAAGTATATCATTGGAACATTTTAATTCGAGACAGCATAAATCATAATTCTCAATTTCTGACATCTAAAACAAATGTTTGTGCATTTATGACAACGCCTTGCTTCTTTCACCGAATTCTTTTTGCTGGCCAATTTGCGATGGCCACACAAATGCAGACAGCACACTAATTAATGTACGATAATGATTCCTCGGTAGCTACCAGTTCACCCTAAATGCATTTCAAGTTACTTAGTTATTTAGAATTTCCCGTACAGACAACACACTGATACATAGACTACTAAGCACCTATTAATCAGATGTTGGCATCAATTGAAGGTTCTTTTCATCATACGCCTAGATAATAATTTGCAAACTGTCTGATCTACGTGATTTGTTAAAACGCCAATTTACGTCTAAATGTTTATCATCTGTTGCATGGTTTGGAATGTACAATAGCTCAATAAATTTTTTTTCGTATTTGAAAACATTTCAGTAATGTGGTAAAGTAATGGAGAAAGGCTATTGTTATATGGAGCAATTTATTTTGAAAATCGCCATTTATCATTTCAATAATGAATGGATTTCAACGCAATTAAAAATGTAAGATTAGATTAAATAAGTCCTTTGGAAATCGCTATAAAAAATGAGGAACGTTTTTTATTCTGCAGTATTGGTTCAAGAGGAACAGACACCATGTTGGAAAGATACCTTGTAATCGTGGCTGCTTTAGCCTTAGCTTTTCTATTACTTGCTGATGCGGCGCATTGTAAGTTTTTTATTATTGTATTATCTGCAACATCCTGTACAGATGGGATTCAACGATAGACGATCATTTGAAGGTCACTTTATCCTTCGAGTACATATTTTTTAATTCAACTAGTTCCTTTACCTAAATTAAAATGAACTTACAGCTAGGAAATTGAGCGTCACTGGCTTTTGAAACTCCCAATATACTTGTATATTCAATATTTCAGTCTCATGTTTTTGAATTTTTAGTTTCTTGTATAAAGAAATACATTTTTAGCAAAGTTACAAAGCTCAGCCATATTTTGAGGATAACATTTATTCCAGAACAGAACGAACATATAAATCTACATAATAAGAACTTAACTTCATTCATCTGTTCGGGATTTGAGTGAAATCTGCCATCAATAGGTATACTTTTGTAGATATCCGAGTGCAACCTATTTTTTTCTAGCAATTCTATTACGTTCCTTTTCTCGTCCTTACTGCTTTTCTTCCATGGACTAGATGTCTGGAGATTCACCAGTTAGACACTCATTTTGGGCTTTCCTAATTCAAAGCTCACTATGAAAGATGCCCCAAATGCATTATTTTTACATTTGCATATGGAGCAGACCAAGAGCTGCAAATATCTCGTTTGATAGATCATACCGCACACATAACTTATATTAGACTTAAACTTGCAGAAAGATATAACTTTTTGAAAGAGGTGAGATTTATGCCTTCGAAGAGATGAATAAAAATTGAAACCTATCGGTTAAAATATCAATCTGGTACTTGGCAGTCAGCAAGAATGTTCAAATGGTTTACTTGACTTTTTTTGAGATACTTTGCGATTTACTAGTTCTTTTAGATACTTGGAGTACCTAGTATTTAAAGTCACTTAAATGTAATCGTTGGACGAGGGGAACTGTTCTAAAACCTTGTATAATACGTTCAAGTATTTTCACAAAATTTTGTTCCTTAGCGGAAGATAATCACCGTCATCATCTTTCCTGGACAGAGTGGATTGGCAAGTGAAGGCAGCTTAATGATGCAGACATACACGACACATCCCTTTGGTAAACTCAACGTAACCATAGTCAAAATTGTTTATTAGCTATAACCGGCTATTAGAAGAAGAAGGTAGGCAAACAATAGATTCTAACAATAGATTCTAAATACTTTCATCTTTCAGGTTTAGCATTTCCTTCATCCACGACTCAAGAATGGTACTCATTTTTTATATTTAGCAGTTCTTTCGCTATCTATACGTTTCCATAGCAACTTTAAAAGTGTTTCTCGGACATTAACATCTAAATTAAAAATATCTCAATATAATCGCACCTTGTCGTATACTAATGCTGCTTTCCTTAAAAAAGTCAGTAAACAGTATAAACTGTAAAGTCAAACTAAGCGCCGTTAAGTGATAATATTAGCAAATACTGATTTCACCTCCTATATGTAGGGTGATTAGTAATTTGATACAACAATTTGGGGAGATGATAGTAGAGATAGTAAGCTAATAAATACTATGTCCAATTCCTAATAGTTTTCGATATGAATAGAATTTTAGAGATTTTCATTAAAACGCAGACCTCCAAACAAAAACCCGAAATAAACAAAATTTTGTACGGATTTTGTAATTTTTAGAATTCAGTCTCAGAAAATATTCTTTTACATCATTATGGACTAACAAAAAGTTATCATGTATTAAACATTTAGCGTCGAAATCAGCATGTGTTGAAAAGTGAATTCAAGGAACGTTACTTTCACTTAAAACAAGTTCCAGTAAAAACATCTTCCTAATTATTCTTTGGTACTATAAACTTGTTGTGATTGTGGTAAATACAGGCAATAAGATTGCATTTAAGCTCTAAAAGCATAATTGTTGATCTCCGAGAGTACAAAGTTTCAATAAAGCGTTCGGAAATAACTTGGCATCGGATTTCTGATGTTTATTATGGGTACTTGAATGATGTGCTATTACACCATGATTAGCCATGAAAAGTGATAGGTTAGCCAAAACTGCAGTATAAGGTCTCAAAATTGTATAATTTCAAAAGAAAAGTTCAAGTTGTAATTGAAAATGGATTCGTTTAAGAATGTTACTGGGTAATCAAGCAAAACATACATGCTGCGTGTTATATCTTGTATCTGTAGATTTTCAGTCATGTATAAATGAGGGGCTGTGAATCATCCAGAACAAAGTAGGTCTAAAATTAAGCATAGTAAAGACACTATCGATCGGTCATTAACGTACGTACGCTAGAGCTGAAACTGTAGATATTATGCTGGTAATAATGAACGTCCGCCTGCGCAAATTAAGATCTAGTGGGCTGTGGCAGATGTGTTTCTACTTTTAGTATGGGCAACGGCACCGGTATTCATACGTGCACGGAAACTATCTACAGTTTTAGCTTCCAGCGTACGTACGTACGTTCATGATCAACCTACAGTGTGTTCAGTAGTGGTCATTATGTTTACAAATGCAGAATATGTGGAAATTTTGTTCATACACTACTTATGCAATGCACTCAACCAAACAAAAGAGTTTTTCTGGGACTTTTCGACGTCTGCATGAGACAGGAACCTTTTGACGACGCCCCAGTGATGCTAGTAAGCCTCCTCTGTACGATCCTGAAGATTAGGACCAAATTCTTCGAAATTTTGAACAAGATCCTACAGCGTTCACCTACAGTGACATAAATCGCCTCAATACGGTGTTTGTTTCGCAGCAGAAGGTGAGGTTCACTGTGCACATGATTGCCAGAAGAACGATTTTTTGTCCATTTATGCTTCATGTGGCCGCCAAAGATGCAACTTGCACACGACCCCCAGAAGAATGGGTTTTTGTTGATTTATGCTTCACGTGGACGCCGTAGATGCAACTTCCTTAAGTATGGATGGATGAGTCCATACACAACTGAAAATCTACGGATACAAAATACTTTATAATGTGGCTTGCACGTTCTGCTTGCTTGCCTAGCTACTTTTTAAGACGAATGTATTTTAAACTACAACTTGATGAAATAAATAAATAAAATGTGTACCTACAATATACAATTTTGAAACTCTATACCGAACTTTTAGTTAACCGATCACCTGTCATAACTAACCATGATGTAATAAATAGCACATTATTCAAGTACCCGTAACAAAAATTAGAAATCCGATGATACATTTTTGCCAAAGGTTCTTTTGAAACTTTGTACACTTAAATGCAATCTTATTGCCTATGTTTACCATATTTGTAACAAGTATATGGTACCAATGGATAACTAGAAAGGTGGAACTGTGTTTACCGCAAAGTGCAGGGTGAATTTTTGAAGATAAATTCACCTTTTGTTACGATACACTCACACACGGTATGTCAGCGCGCATACATTGCCTGTCCTTGTCGCGCTCCGTGACGTCACGTGCGTTGCAAAATACCTGGTGTCGCATGAATTTAAATGGTATTTGATGCTTGTTTTATTATTTTTCTTTTTTTTTTCGTGGCGTATAAGTACCTGTTTAATTTTTGAGTTGTTAAGCATATTGTCTGTTATTTCAATTCAGGGTTTATACAATAATTATCAAAGTTAAAAATATAAGAAAAGCTTCATCCATAAATATTATACCAACTCATAATAGAATAAATACAATCCTACGTTTTCAATAATACTGTCTAAAAATCTTGCATATTATGTCTTTTAGAAAAGCTTTATGATTTTTTATAAGAATTTTGTACAGGGTGAGCTTTTTAAAACTCACCACACAAACGTTATCTCTCTAGAGAGAGACACGAATTTGTGGAAATCTCCAAAAACATAAAATCAGGGGGAATGTTTTTTTACAAATAAGTGAATACACCATTTTGAAGATGTTTTTATTCTATACATATTTACAGAAAATCATCCCTCAGATCTAAAAAAAATCCTATAAATTTCTATGGGGATTTTTGAAAAAGAAATAGGTACAATTTATATGTTTTAATCTTTTTTATCTTTTCTTATATTTTTTATTTGTTATTTTTGACATTTTCTTTTCTAAGCGCCTTTTACAATTTTGAAAACTAATCCTTCGATTTATATCTCGCAGTCTAATGTATGTTCTAGTTCTTGCTAAGCATAAAATGACCTCGTAAGGAATATCTGAAGGATCAGATAGCTTGCTTAGAGTGCGTTCGGCTAGTGTTTTAAATAGATGTTTTCCATTTGATAAGGATGTCCCGTGCATAATATTAAATTCAGAATCCAATATTCTTGTAGCTTGTAGCATGTTTTCATTGGCATTTAAAAGATTTCCTTTTGAAACAAAACTAAGCCAATTTTGGGATTTTCGGTCAATTTCAATGTTTTTTGTTTCCACACCTAAGTCATATTTACCCCTGAACCTATGCGCCACATACCCTGCTATATATTTTAAGGCTTCTTCGTGGACTGTCTCTTTGATCTCAAATTTGTTGAGTAAATCAGTAGTTTCGCCTCTGTTTTCGTCTTCTGGATCTAAAATATGTAATTCGTATTGTGATTCGTTATAGGGTGGATCAATGAATTCGCATGCCTTCAGCATGCTCTCTTCTAAGTCATCTGGCTCATTCTCTGTAGATATTGTCATATTTTGTCCTAGATTAGAAAGAATATTATCTGTTAAGCAAAGCTCTTCGGTTACTTCATTTTGTGATTGTCTTTCTAGTGCCTTAAGTAAACAGGGTTCCGAGGTATCTTCAGTATTCGTATTTGATGTAAAGATTGCCGCAGAATTTTTTCCCAGAATATACCATCTTAACCTGTATCGAAATTCTAGTGGACTGGGATGATCGTTAGCACCACCTATCCCACGTATGTATGAAAATTTTTTTTCTAAAACGTCCTGATTGAGCCTTGAAGTCAATATATATTCGACACCGTATGTCAAGTGTACATAGTTATAAAGTTCTGCCATGGATTTGTTTGTCAACAATATGCCCTTTTGAAATTGAATCATAGATTTATGGTTTCCAACAATCATCGATGATACCTGATTGGTTACACGATTACGTAGATCTTGTTGGGCTTCTAAGTTTGTACCGAAAGCATTTTCTTCTATGCAACCCGAATATTTGTTTCTAGAGTTCAACAAATCAAACCAGTCATTAAAAAGATGGCACAACTCAGATACATCCTGCCAGTTTGAGTTTTCTGGTAAAAATCCATTTTGCCCAAGATATGTGATAGCTTTTGCCGTTGAATTTGAAAAAAGCTGTACTGCTGGTCAAACCTTCTGCCTCTCACTTCCTGTAACTTCTAAATGATGTTTTGTCGATTTATGAGCTAATGTGAGTTCTGAAATTGAACAATCAAGTAAAATTTGAAAGCATGTTTTATCAATTTTTTTTCCTTGTACATAAAACCCTTGATCTAAAAGGTGGTTCCTTAGAAGCTTAATTAAGTGCGGCACATCAGCAAACACAAAAATGTTTAAGTTGCTGTCAGAAGTATGGATAAAATAGCAATTATGTCCAATATTCAGTTTCGACCATAAGGACATGTTTCCACTACCCATGTTACTAACTATTGAAACTACAATCAGTCCTATATCGAAGAGCTCCTTGATAATGTTCATAAGAATGTCAGGCGACATTGTCTGATCAAATTTATAAAATATAGGTTGCTTCCAGTTCTTTAATAAACCCCGTACCATGACAGTCTGGCAATTTTTATGAGGTCCGATTTTCTCTCCTTGTCTTTTTTCAATGTCGATTCGATTACTCACATACATTTCGTCAAATGACAAAACGCACAGTTTATCTTGACTACTTAAGTTCATTACTGTTCCTTTTAACAAAGAACAAACGCCTTTTAAAAGTCCAGGTTTTAAATCGAAGGTTGCCGCCCATGTTCGCAATGTCGATAAAGCTGGTAACGGATATCCATTTGTTCTTAAATATTTATAAGCTTTAGGGCTCACGCTTCGCAAAGATATGGCAGATGCAATATCTTCAGGACTCCAGCGAGAAAATTTTTTCTCAGGATTTAATAATCTTTTTATTTGGCCTGGACTGAATATCTTCTGCAATGAGTCTTTTATATTTCTTTCCTTAGAATCGTTCTCTCCAATTTTCCTCAGTAATAGCTGGTTTTCTTCTTGCAATAAAGCTATCTTTTCTTCCAATTGTTTTATTTTATCGTCATTATTCTGATGTTTGATCCTAAAAATGTAACAAGATATTATGAGGACTCAGAATTACAAAATTACTTTTTATTGACACCTACATATCGGCAGTGTCACTAGTATCTCTATTGATATGCCTATCATATTCTCCAATTTCTTGATCGCTGGTTGCTGTACTTGTCGATGGTTGTTCTGGTACTACTGCAGAGATATTTGAGGGATCGATTTCGAAACTAGATGCCGGAATATCATCAACCTTTTTTTTTTCTCCTCCATTTTGTTATCCTATCAGATCTTTCAGAACCTGCATTCCTAACAAGGGTTCCTCTTAGCGGTAGTTTTAAAGATGGTAATGCTCCTTCTTTTAAGATTCTGGCATTTTACTTCCCACACCGATAAGGTGAGGGGAGTATTGTGATCGCGAAAATTTTCGATTTTGAGATAATAAGTTTTTTGGGCGTTTTATGATGTGTACATAACGAAAATCCACGTCACTCATTTCCGTCGGTCTGTCTGTCTGTCTGTCTGTCTGTCTGTCGGTCTGTCTGTCTGTCTGTCTGTCTGTCGCGTTTTTCTACCCTCGTAATCTCAGTAACCGCTGCATGGATTGTGATGAAATTTGGGCAGCGGTATGCTGTGGGGTCGTAGTAGGTAATGTTCCTATAATTTTGAAAATCGGTGCATAGGCGGCGGAGTAATTAGCAAAAACCAAAAAAAAATAAAATATTGCTGAAACTTCGTTTTTAGGCGTTTTAGGGGTCCCTGATCATTTTCTACTTTTTTTTGGGTGGGGGTAAAATTGGGGTGGTTGGGGGGTGGGGGGTTGTAAAATTGAAAAATGTGTTGCTTTCATAATAGACTGTCCACTGACCTGTGAAGGAAGACCTGGCGACATAAATAACTTTTTTAGGTCCATCCGAACATTGCCTTTGCCTATTACAGAAAGCAAAGGACTTAGAATTTTTTTGATGTAAACATACGAGAGTATTGCGTCAGATCGTTGTAACGAGGAAACTGTTGAATTGATTTTAATGAAATTTTGAAACGGCATTACTACCATGGCGAAGATGGAAAAAGCGTACGGTTTTGATAAATCGTGCCAGTGGCGGCGCAGAAATAATAAAAAAACTAAAAATATAAAAACAGCTCAAACTTCGTTTTTAAGCGTTTTAGAGCTTCCTGATCATTTTCAGCGTTTTTTTTTGGGTGGGGGTGAAATTGGGGTGGTTGGGGGGTTGGGGGTTGAAAAATTAAAAAAATTCTTGTACTCATAATAGGCTATCCACTAACCTGTGAAGGAAGATCTAGCGACACGAATCACCTTTTTAGGTGCATCCGAAGATTGCCTAGCCTATTACAGAAACTAAGGGACTTCGAATTTTCTGTATACTATACGAGAATTTATTGGTCTAAATCGTTTTGTATTTTGTAACGTGGACACTATTAAATTGATTCTAATGAAATTATGACACAGTATATTGTTACCGTGGTGAGAATGGAAAACGCGTATGTTTGTTAAAAATCTTGACAGTGGCAGCGTAGCAATAATCAAAGAACGCGACATGTATGAAAGCAACTCAAATTCGGTTTTTAGATGTTTTAGGGGTTCCTGATCATTTCCTACCAGTTTTTTGGGTGGGGGTGAAAGTGAGGTGGTTGGGGGGGTGGGGGTTGTAAAACTGAGAAGTTTGTAGTATCGATAATAGGCTGTCCATTGACCTGTGAAGGAAAGACCTAGCGGCATAAGACAATTTTAGGGGGGGGGGTGGCAATTATTTGGTTGCAAGGGATCTTAGACTAAAGCTTCATACTATGGGAAAATAATAAACTGGTAACAGCGTAATGTGTGGGAAGTACTGAGTCAATCAACTTGACTTCATTTTTTTGGGCTATAATTAAGCAACCTTTGTCTTAAGGGGATTTCAAAACATTCAGGTAAAAAATGCTCTGAGCAAATGCTTGCTAAAATAAAAAAGTAATAATTATCTTAAAATACTTGATTTTTTTTGTTATATACGCAGAAGATCAAAATACCTAATTTTATTTAATGTGGGGTAGTGCACTGAATATAGGATACATACAAAAACAATAAATGAATAAATATATGAATGAACGGTCAAGTTAAATAAAACCTTTTAAAAAGTTCTGAATTTTTAAATTATAACCAATTTCTTGTTGCCGGCCTACCGCTCACATGCACTTTTGTATAGTTTCTACATATTATTTATATTTATTATGTATCGGATCTACACATTTTTTAAAAAGTTTGTGAAAAAAGCATAAGAACGTATTTCCTACATAGACAACTTTGAATAATAAAAACCGTTTAAAAGCTAAATAAAATAGTTGGAGCCAAATGATGTCTCCAACCAAACGATCGCTTGTGAAAAATATACTTATTCAAACAATATTTCTTACCATTCTTCAAGTTGATTTTATCCTCTCTACGACATGCAACAACCCATTGTTTGGCGATATCGTCTTGTTTAGGAAACCGAAAGTATTTAATATTGGTTCCTTTTGTTTTTCTCGTATAGTTTGTACAGCCCGCAATCGCACAATTCACCATATTTTGGGATTATTTTAGTACTTATTACACAGACACTTTCAGTATTTAAATGAAATACAGCACAAAACAAAATACTTCCTCAAAAACGCAGTTAATAACAACACCAATTCAAATTTCAACGTTAACAACAATAAATGTCCACGCTCTGCATATGAAACCCTTATTTCCCGCTCGAGCCTGCGACGCACGTGACGTCACTGCGCAATAGAAACGAATTTTGTTCGCGCGGCTGACATACCGTGTGTGAGTGTATCGTGCCTTTTGTCACGTTTCTTGAATTCACGTTTCAACTCTTGCTGATGTTGATGAGTGATCACTTTCTTCTAGGCTATAATGACGTAATAGCGTATAATCTAAAGACTAATATTAAAAATTCGAATTACCAATCACACTGTATAAAACATGACGGTAGACTGTTTAATAAAGCACATAATACTTTTTGTTACAGCACCGGTATTGTCCAAAGGAGGTGTATCTTGTTCACCATTACAAAACGCTTAACTCTAGGACAAAATAAACTTGCTTCTTCATTGTACGGCATTTTATTTTAGATGGTAATAATAATTAAAGGAGTCCATGCATCAAACATTTCAAGCCTGATGAAATACTCCTTGGTGGAAAATATCTGAACCTTTAGGCTGCGATACATGGCACATTTGCTCACGAAGTGAAACGAAGTTTATCTCTGCCCAGCATTTGGAGCAGATGGAGTTGTCCCCTTTGATAAGCGTTAAATATGTGCCCAACCGCTGCAGTGACCTGTGAGGACCTCCACCAGAAGGTTTGCGATTATCTACCCTTGTTGGAAAGCGTTTGGCACCATTTGGATTGCTCCCAGTTATCTCGTAATTCTGCTCTCGCCAGTTTGCTCAATAGCTGAATCTACAACGATCTGTGGCTCAGATTTCTATAAACGTACATCGATTTGATTGAAAATTTAACTGTAAATAAGGAATATTTCAGAAAAGAAGGTATACACAGTGCGTGATTTTACCCTGGGCGGTAGATATTACTCCATCTGAAAGATGGTAATTTTTATAAGAAAATAACCTCAGAAATCAAGAACAAGTGCATATTCTATTCGAAAAGTGATCTATAGAGTATATCCGAAAGATAATTTTTTGTGACTGATTTGTTATTAAAAAGTTCTTAATTGATCGGCTTTTGTTTAATACGTTTCTCACAAATAACTGAAAAGCTTATATATTATACTAAAAATCAAGATCTTATTAAAAAAGAGAATGGCTCTATAGTTCTATTAAACCAAAATATGACTTGTCAAGTGGGATCTATTTGGTGATCGAACAAAGTAGAAAAATGCAATATTCAATGAAAGGGGAAACGATCAGTAATAAAAAAATCAAGCTCAATAGCTTTTACAAGAAAAATAAATCCTAATGAGGCCTTGGAAATCTTCGAGGAAAAAAGGCTTAGATATACGTTTTGTATGTATAACACTAATTGAAGATAAAATAATCATTTATAGTTGGCTGTATTTAAACACCAATAATAGGCTCCAGAGGCTGAAATGATTTAGAATGTTTGATTTTGTAAAAAATACGGTTTTACTAAAATAAGCGTTTATAAAATTCTTAGAAACATAAAATGCACTGTTGGCCCGCTCTTTATAACATGAATGTGACTACAACGACAGATAACCTTTCTTTTCACCGCCCCTTCGTTAGTACAAACGATTGCTATTTACCGTATTATCCCTTAAAAAGTCCGGTGGCAGATTTGGTTCGTCAATCGTCAGGTGTATTCTCAGAGACTACGACTTTTAAAGCAAAAATTGTTGTATAATAAATATTTTACTTAACGAATATCAGGCAAACATAATTGAACGAGAACATATTATGAAACATATAAAAATAACGCAACTTAGTTAAAATGACTGATAATCTCCACATTTTTTACGTGTGCTTAAAATTATTAAAACACCTATTTTTTTACTACAAGCCTAATAAAGGGAAAACATAAATTAACTAGTATGTTCATGCTCTCAAGTTTGAGAGTACGGTAAAACAAATACAAATGTATAACAAAATAGAACTCCAGTCTGAAAAAACCCTTTTCCCTGTTTACTGGGTTATATCTATAGCATTGGTATAGCCTATATTATGAATTTATTACAGCCATATCTTCCAAAATTTGAAGTACACCAAAAACTTACGCGAAAGGTCCGGCGTTGTACGTGAGACTACGTTCGAACTTTAAACTGTACTTGTTTGCTAGAAACTAATGCAAGATGGTTCTGGAGTTATGTATGAGTTAAGCCTGGGTAGGGTAAGGATTAGACGGAAGTAGCGGCGAAGGGCGGTCGCCGTACATAATAACATACAGCGTGTTCAATTGACAACTTTCCACCGTGGATTTATGACAAGAAAACACTGATTAAAAGGTTTGTCAAGGAGGACCACTTTTCAACTAACAAAAACTACTTTCCCCCTTGTAGCCTATGCCCCCTAAACTCAACTCCTCAAAATTTTAAATGACAAGGGGTATCGAGTAATAGTTTGTTTCAAAGGTATCATAAAGGTCTTTATTTTGACGTTTGATTCTTTTAAACGGGCCCATTTGTTTTTGGAAAAATTATAAAAGTCTTTATTTATCATGATTGGTACAGGTGTGAAACAAAAACACACGAAAATGCCACTTTCTATTGCAATAAGTGTTCAAAATGTTGCCCGTTATTGGCCAAAGAGTTATAGATAGGCGATATTCAAATTCCTGACGGACAGTTGCAAAAACAGTTGAAATGATTCCAATTTATGGTGCCCAAAATCAATGAGCTGAGCAAACTGCCGTTCCGTTTAACGTCAGACATGCGGGGAAAATAGCTTCGCATAGGTATATTTTAGACCTTGCTACGAAATTTACTCAAACTGGATCTATTGCAAATGAAAAACGGAAAGTTCTGGATGAAGCCGCTCAATTCAAAGTTTTGGGTCATTTTGGCATAAATCCTAATACGGTCATTACGCCAAATTGTGTATCCGACAGACATTTCATTTGGCGCTATACAGACAGTTACTAAACTCCATAAATCCTATCCATTCAAAATGAACAGTGCAAAATTAATACTGCAAGAGTTAAGCGGAGACGATTTCGGTCGGCGAGTTGAGTTTTGTGAACAACTGACTACAGCGACTAATGGTAATATCATTCATGTAAGGAATACCTGAAGAATGCACATTTTATCTAACTGGATTTGTTAATAAGAAGGTATTGGAGCAATGAAAATCCTTATACTTTTCTAGAAGGGCTTAAACAGTACCTCCAAAAACTTGATGTATGGGCAGGTATTTGAAGAAACAAAGTGATTGGGTCATTGTTTATTAATTGAAATTCAAATGGAGACATTTATTTGGGTATGTTGGGAAATATCATCCACTTGTCACTGAAACCATTGAAAAACAAATCGAAAAGGATAGAAACCCTATACTTGATGAGGCTGAAATCTATTTCCAGCAAGGCACTGCTCCTCAGTATGTTCTTTCGGTTCGGACTGGCCTGCTAGCTCTCTTGATTTGACGTCATTGGACTTTATCCATGGGGCCATTTAAAGTCTGTTGTCCTTAGTCGCTAACCTGAAAGTCTGTGTGACCTTAGCCGACGCATCATCGCAAGCAGCCATGATACCCTGCAGCATGGTTTTGCAACTGTCCGTTAGGGATTTAAACATCGCCTATATCTAGTAGTAGCAACATATAGATACTGGGAAGCAGTACTTTGAAAAAGTATTGGTTTGCCATCTATCTACCAAAGTGGGTACCGGAGCGTTTAATTTGTGTATCTGAGCACTGTTTATGTGACCCGTTTAAAAGCATCAGGTATAGAAACCTGCGGGTACCACAACAAACAGACTCTTTTGGTGGAAAACTTATTTAACACTCCCGACGTTCGGTTATGGTGAAAAGAGTGAAAAGCAACGTAACTCAATTAAAGAGTAGCAATTCCATTCATACATCAGAAACCAATCACAGACGACGTCGTTTCGCTTTTATTAAAGCTCGTCAGTGTAATTTAGGTATCTCAGACTAATAAATGAAATTGCAATTGTTATTTGGAAGCTTTATAACAACTTACCTGGCGAAATGAAACATTTGTCTCTGCATACCTTCAAATACAAATGTAGACTATTAATAACGAATCGCGCAAATTCATAATTCTGTATTGCAAACATTAATTATTTTTAGCTCTTTCTGTTCTATTCCATTGGTTTACTTTGCTTACCTTAGATTAATTTAGTGTAATTAGTTCTAGGAAGGGTTGACACCCGTATGCACCGTAAGTCAATTGCGCGATTAGTTGCGTAAACCTGGATTAGATTACTTGTTTACTACGTACCGCAAACTTTTAAACGGGTCATATAAACTGTGCTCGCATACTCAAATTAAACGCTCAGGTACCGGCTTTGGTAGATAGATGGCGAACCAATACTTTTTCAAAGTACTGCTTCCTAATACCTATATATGTTGCTACTACTAGTACGAGTTTTACCAGCTAGGCACTATCTTACAATTTCATTTATTCGTCTGAGACACCTAAATCACACTGACGAGCTTTAATAAAAGCGAAACGACGTCGTCTGTGACTGGTTTCCGATGAATGAATGGAATTGCTACTCTTTAATCGCCTATATCATCGGGGACTTCGGCATACCTTTGAAACGAGATATTATTCGATATTCCTTGCCATTTAAACTTTATAGGGGAACGACCCTGCGGGCGGAGAGTACAAGGGGGTGAAGTAGTTTTTGGTTAAAAAGTTTTCCCCTTGGCAAATCTTTTGGAGTGTCTCTGAGTTTTGTCTTTTAATGGTGGTTTTTGATAAATCCGTGGTGGGAAGTTTCCAAATGAACACACTATACATTTGGTTGAAGCCTGTAGTTTGTCAGACCAGTTAAGGGTTTATTTTAAGTTCCGTCTACATCATCACAATCCACATGTTTCAGGTGAACGAGCACCGGCTGAAAGCGTGGGGTGCGGGGTGAGAGACCGGCGACCCTTCACACCCTTTCATAAATCTGTTCCGTATTATCTTCAATTCGGATTGTAACTTACCGGGTTGCAATACCTGCCAGCGCAGGGCCTAGGGTCGGAAATTAGAAACCGTGGGAATGTCAACCGGATTGGATTTGAGTGAGGGAATTTATAATATAGCAGTGCAAAGGTGGAGCTACAGGGGACCAGCTTGGTGTGTCGAATTGCGGGGGAAAAATGGAATGATGTAAATTAACTGGGACTTCCCACGCATTCATAAAAAATAGTGTCAGGTAGATTGACTCAGAATTATGCACATAAAAATAAATTATCGATTGAAGAATTCTGATAATTTTGTAGATATTCTTGCGACAAGAACATCTGTTCTCGCTCAAAGAAAAAAACACTTGAACATGAACACAAAAAAATTATGGTTAATTTTAAATAATAGAATGTATAACAATTGTCAAAATTTCAAGTACAAAATGATTGAACTCAGGGCCCTGAGTGCTCTCGGGCGCTCTGATGAAGCGCTCAGGTAGCAGAGTGAAACATGTGTGAGCTGACGACAGAAAGGTTCTACCGGTGCGCCATCTGGTACCTGAAGGTAACGACAACCAAGGAAAATCGCTGCTAATAGCAGCAGACTCTTTCGTGGATCGACACGGCTCGTCTGCTTTAGCCACCAGAGAGCGCGGGTTCTATATGCTACGCATATTAAAGCCGATATACGAGGGTTGTTCTATATCTCCGTCAATCCACCAGTACGCAGACAGCTGTTTCACGCTTATTAGCGATCATCAGTGCGCCATAGGTCGATTGACGGAAATAGAGAGCATCAGGTCTTTCATGTTTACCAAACATGTGAAACTTGTGTGAGCAGACGACAGAAAGGTTCTGCGGGTCCGCCATCTCTGGTACCCGAAGGTAACGGCAACCAAAGAAAATCGCTGCTAACAACAGCAGAATCTTTGGTGGAACGACACGGCTCGCCCGCTTTAACCACCAGAGGGCGCGGGTTCTATATGCTACGCATATTAAAGTCGATAAACATGTTTCACATGTTTGGTAAACATGAAAGACATGATGCTCTCTATTTTCGTCAATCGACCTATGGCGCACTGATGATCGCTAATAAGCGTGAAACAGCTGTCTGCGTACTGGTGGATTGGCGGAGATATAGAGCAACCCTCGTATATCGAGCTATTGCTATTATTTTTTCGTTCATTTTCTGTATGTCTGTATGTCATGCCAAGATGTAATATGTTAAGTGTGATACTTTAGACGTGGACTGTTCAGTATTCCGCTCTATGCAAAGCGCTCCGAAACAGCGCTCAGTTCCCTGAACGCAACCAGTGTTAACATATTGGTAAATATTTGAAACTGTAGCCTCCTATACAGCTGCAGTTTCAGTTATGGTCCAGGTTATATGGTCTACGAAGAAGGACGGAAGAAATAACACAGAATAACCAAACTTGATGCAGATAAGGTACGTTGGACAAATTGAGTGTATATACCTAGCAAATTGTAGTATATAGCTATTGGCCTACATCTCATAGAAGGTAAGGCCATCGAGGTAGCGCTGTCTTGTATTGCATTACAAAACAAATAATAACAATAATAATACGCGTGCTAAAGAAATATGCTCTGACCATATGAAAGAATGTAATTTTCTTCACAAAATTTCAATAATCTTCGGCCAAGTATTTCATACAGTTTTAGTAAGGATATCATATTTCCCCAATTCAGCCTAGGAGTAGGAGTAATAGTTTACTTCGATCAATACTACAAACAGCTTTAGGGTTATGGAGTACCATTAAGAATATGATAATCTTTTTTTTTTTGGTTCGAAGGAAGAAAATCCTACGTTGGACACCTGGGAAGGTACCACAGAGAGAGAACATCTACCTATAAGTAGTCTTGGGACAAGCGAACATTCCTATCAATTTCGTAATTTACGGTAAAGTTCGCTATGACTGAAAGGAAAGTTCCCATTCGGGGAATGTTGAGAAAAATGTTTTCGCTATTATTTAGTGTGACATTTGAGAAATCTCAGTTGCACGTTGCATACAATTCCAGTTGAATTTTTAGTGATAAGATAATAGGGCATAAATACTATTTGCGAATACTTTAGACAACAAAGGATAAAACTGTGTACGCATGTATATTTTGTTTTTAAATGTAGTTTAGGTTTTGTTCATGTACTTGTTCTTTTGATACTCTTATGATTTTTCAAATAAGTGAAGTTCCTTTTTGATTAACACGCTTTTATTATTCACCTGTATGTTTGTGGGTAACTCTCATGTGGAGTAAGAAGTCAGACCAAACATTGAACGCTACAACTTTGCTGCTGCTGACTACAGGCGCAGCGACAAGAGCTTAAAAGGCGTGACGTGACTTCCAGCTGTTTGGGAGTCGGTATTTTGTGAAATTTATTCAGGAAAGTCGACAGTTTTAATTATCGTTTATGCAGTAATGGTAATTACTATGTTATAAGTATTGATCAAAAAAAATTGTCCATCTTCATCACACAAATACAGTCCAAAGAACAAAAAAAAAACACGCTTTAGTGATAAAGTTGACTAAAAAATTAAAAGTAAATATATTTGAGAAAAACTAAAAATACGCTTTTGAAGAATATCGAACTGGTAGTTGACAATAATTTTTAAAATTAGCTTAAAACAATATTGAACGAGGAGTACTAGTATGATTGTGAAAAAAGCGTGGGTGATTTGTGCTATATTATTCGTAAGTCGAAGGCCCGATGCTTTTTTCAATACTAGCATTTTTCGTTCGTTATTGTTTCAAGCTTATTTTAACAATAGTTTTTAGTTTCTAACTCCAATGTTCTTTGAAACATCATGTTTTTTTTTGTTTTTCAAGCTATATTTATTTCTTTTATAACTGAGCAGACCGCGTAGGCAGAGCCTAAATACCAGAGAACCGCGGCTGCTGTGAAAGGGTTATGTTAGGGGAAGTTTGTTAACACGGGATTTGAATGGATGAATACCCTCAAGCCCAATAAATACTCTCCTGGCAGTCCATTCCAAGCCTTGGACACCATGAGAATAAATGTGTGGTTGTACCGCTCGGTTCTTGATGTATGAAGAACGACCGCCTTAGGATGAGATGCAGTGGTCGCACAGGTGCATCTGATAGGAGCGGTGGGCGGCGGAATCATAGCGGATATCTCAGAGGAGCAGGTTCCGTTTGAATATCGGTAGAAGTGAGAGGTCACCAACAACACGCCGCGTCGGTGAGAAACTGTTCTGCTTAAAAAACTGAGTTTCGTTCCCTTTCTATCGGTTGGACTTGGTAACATTTTTAATGATGTGTGCAATGTTTTTTTTTATATATTAATGTTAATAATGTTGAATATAGTCCGTTTGGCTTTCTATAAAGTTTTGTGTAACCATACATTCTCTATTAAAGCAGCAATGCCCAATTAAGTTAGTTCTTATTAATTATCCAAAATTATCTAATATTCCCGAAAGTTCGCGAACGTCCGCAACGAATAAATTAATTAATTCAACGTAATTATCCAACACTACCTATAAAATAGCTTGTTCTATCTCTGAAACCTAATCGCGTCTCCTTATGCTACGCAACCACTTTCACTAGTCCCTGGTATGAGATTACGTTTATATATGTAAGGAGGGTTAAACCGTCTTCCCATTGAAACAGGAACATCCCCCTATCTCTAACGAAGCCCGCCTTTTTCCAAAGTGACCGTTGGTGCTAAAAAATCGGTTACCTTCGTTATAAAAAAGACATTTAGGGGAGCATCCCGTGAGAAACGGTGAATTATGTCGTCCGTTTACCAAACCAGTTTCCATAATAGTCCAGGGATCGCATCCAGGAATAAACCTTTTTGCTTTTAGAGCAAGACTTTCTAAAGTAATTGCTATTTTGGAAGTTTTGATACTCATAAAATCTATAAAAATATATGGAGATTTTGATATAGGAATCCGACAACTGAATATCAAAAACACAGGCCACTGTACGACGAGTGACGCAAAATTACGATAATTTATAGTCTCAGAAGTTTGTGGTAATAATTTACGGGTTTTTATTACCAAAATTATATACCGTGGTACGTTGCAGTTGTATTTTCCACTGCTGACAAGTTGTCACTCGATTTGCTTTTTGTTCATCTATCATCACTTTTTGAATCCATCTTGACGATTTTCTGCATTTTTTGTGGTAGGTCGCTTAGCTTATAGTCGACCGGGACCAGGTTCACCATCAACTGATTCGTAAGCGTGTATAAGATTCTTGTATCATTCAAACACTCTAATCATAACAAACTATATATCTTCTGAATATGTACTATTAATCATTTCAAAAGTTTCATTTGTTTTTAACTTCCCCGACAAAGGATGGGTAATTTATTAGAATCGGACCGTTTAGATTTACATCAAAAGCAGACCAAAAGATAGAGAAAGAAAACCTCTTCTGACAGTAAAGTTTGGTATTATTTGGGTTGTTATTGTGACAGTTACTGCCATTTTATAGTTCTAAAATTTGCTACCCCTCTTTCGACATAAGAAAACATGCGTTATTACGGTCTTCGATGTCCGTCTGTGTATGTCATACGTCCGCGATTTCGATCTTCAACGATTACTCAAAAACGCTTCAAAC